>PUFA01000026.1:2599285-3898928 GCA_003508835.1 Eonycteris spelaea | reverse complement strand
GTATATTCAAATTAAATCCTAGTACATTGTTCTGACTGCTTTTTTATTTATCTGAATACAATATTGGTTATCAAATTGTGCTTGCAGAGATAAAGCTATCTTTATTAAATATCAAAGTATTAAAAATGGCTGATTGCTTTCTGAGCAATTGCATTATTTTCTTTGGGATTTAAAAAATTGTTTTGAGATTGGATTGTGTCTCCGTTAAACAATAACTACAGATAGTAATGTTTTCATTTATTTTTGAAATAGAACTTTCTTATATTTCATTGTTTATTTTATAAGGGGGGGGCAACAACAGGTTTTTTTTCCCCTCAACTACAGCATTCATGTTTAAATAATGAACTTTATTTAGATTTAAACCTATAAACATTTTCTGTGGGGACATGATGATTCTGAGTATAAACTGTGTGCTGCAGTTGAATAAATAGTTTGTATTCTTACAGGCTTAAAATGTATCCATTGATTAATATGTTCTGGGATACTAATTAATAAAATATAACAGTACCCATAAGGACAACATTGTAGCAGAGAAGACAGAAAATCATAAAAAAGATGAGATAAGTGTTATAATAGAGGTATACAAACCTAACATGGGACCATTTGGAGGGTTTAGTTAAGTTTATTTGTTAGCGAGAGTTGTAAATGCAGGCCCTTCGGCCTTAGGTAGAGAAAAAGCAGGAGCGCCTGTCAGTGTTTCTCATGGACAAAATTTAAGAAGCCAGATAGCCAGGAAGTTGGGTGATGTGTTCTGTTGAATTTAGCATCCCAAGTCATGAAAGGATGGAAAAGAAAGGGGTATGTCTCGGGAAGTAAATGGCAAATATCTAGAACTGAAAATTCCTCTAAAATATTCTTCTTTAAGTAGGCCTAATCCGTTTATTAATGCATTTTCTTCCATATAAAATTTGTTTCCAAGCTTTCTCAAAATCTGTGCTAGAATTTTTTACTGGGATTGTATTTATAGTTTCCTTTGGCTGAATTAAAACCTCTTGTTAAGTTGAACCATCCATGAACAGGATATTTCTCTCCATATATCTGATCTTTTATGTTTTTTCATTGATTTTATGAGTCCATACAAATTCTATGTATTCACTGGACTATAAATTCTTAGGTAATGTTTTATATTTTGTGTGGTCTTTGAATACTCCCTACTTTCTTCAGTTACTCATATTTCCTTGGAGTTATTCCTTATTTTGCCATAAAGTATATAAGTTCATTCTTCTGAACTCAATGCAGGAGCTCAGCTCAAGGAAGATTCACTGATTCACATTTGCTTCCCCTCCTCACCAAGGATTGCTACCTCAAGAAAACTTTCCAGCACTGTTATATTTCAAAAGTTACTCTTCCCAGATATATGATCAGTTTTCCACATGTTCTGAGAGCTGAAGGGTTGACAGGTAAAATGCTTGCTTTCACATATTTGCCTTAACACATTTCTTTCCCAGCTGGGTTCTATGACTGCCCTGGTATTAATATCTGATGTCCAAATATAATATCTGCAGCTACTGTTTTCCTGTTCAGTCATGTTGGAACACATCCCACACATCTGCCCTGGAGGCCAGCAGTCTCCAACCTTTTTGACATTGGGGACCAGTTCTCCTATGAGAATCCAGTGCCTGATGATCTGAGGTGGAGCTGAGGTGGTGATGTTAGTGCTGGGGAGCAGCTACAAATATAGATGAAGCTTTGCTAGCTCATCCACCGCTCACCTCCTGCTGTGCAGTCCAGTTTCTAATAGGCCATGGACTGGCACTGGTCCCCAGACCAGGGATTAGGGATTCCTGCTGTGTGCAACTCTCTACTATGTATACATACATACATACACACTGTTCTTTGTAATTTATTCCTTAAATTTTGCATAAAGTTGTGGATTATATAAACTTCTTACTTCAGATTAATACCTAGCATGGTGTTGTTACAGGAAGTGGGGAGGCGGTAACCATACTATTTTGTCATCTTGCCTAGTGAAAATATATGTCTTTCCTGAGGAAGTCATTTTCCTGAAAGAGATGGAAACATTGCCATTCCTTGGCATGCCATTCCTTGAGCAAAATATTACTGCGGGCTTCGTTTGCCTGAATGCTCACATAAAAAATACAAATAAAGAAGCAGAGAGAAATACAAGCTCATCAGGAAGGGCAACCCAGGAACAGTAATTTGGGTAATATGAGCCTATTATGCATCACCTCTTCTAGCTCTGCCTCTAGGCTCCCCACAAGTAAACATATGCATATACCAACGTTCTAATGAGATAGTGAGCTTGCCTCTCAGGAGAGTACTTCAAGTTTAACCCACTTGACAGTGTAATGGGATCAAGCTTACTATCTTAACTGGATGCACTTACACTTGCACTAATTAGCCCTTCACATATTCCAGTAAACTTTAAAAGCTTCAGTAAAGATATCTCAAATATTCATATAAGTAGAGTGTTCTTTTAATTTCATTTCATCAAGGCTCTTATGTTTATAGATACATTTGGCAAGGCCTAGGTTTTGTTTTTGGATCTGTTTTCCAGTTCTTATTCTCCTAATACTTACTGTGTGACCTTGGGTGAGACATCATTGTTTTAATTGCAAAATTATAATAATTTTCTTCATAATGAGTTTCTGTATATAAGATTCACTGGCACAGAATTGACAGTCAGTATATTTCAGCTTTAAAAAAAAAAAAAATCCTTCTATAGTCCCCTGAGTTCTAACATTACATGATTCAATAAAGATATAAAACATATGCATAGCTGGTAGAAAGACACTTCCAAGATATATTTGTTTAGTTAATATATATCATTTCCCCATGTACAAGGAAAGTCACACATTAACCACACCACTGCAAAGTGCATGTGGGTGGCACTTATGAGGGGCAGTTCATTTTGGTGGAATACTATTTTTACGGCATGTCTAGTAGTGAATGCTCTGGACTACTCCCATAATCTGCTTGGCTGCTGCTTGTCTGAGGCAAACACAATCCTTCTTGTCTTTCATTATGATAAATATCCCAGTTATGTTTATCCGGGCACTTCCACAGTGAACTCTATATTTCAGTTTTACTCACAGATGTGAAAAACAAAGGACAAATTAAATGTCCAGCAAATGACTGAAAAGTATGTAATAACATTTCTCTGATGATTAGTGATCTTGAGCATCTTTTCATTTGTCTATTAGCCATCCATATTTCCTCTTTGAAGAAATGTCTATTCAGGTCTTCTGCCTATTTTTTAATTGGACTATTTGTTCCTTTGTTGTTGAGTTCTGTGAGTTCTTTATATATTTTTGAATATTAACCTCTTATCAGGTATATTGTAAGTGAATATCTTCTCCCATTCAGTAGACTGTCTTTTTGCTTTGTTGATAGTTGCCTTTGCTGTGCAAAAACTTTTTATTTTAAAGTAGTTCTGTTTGTTTATTTTTTTCTTTTGTTTCCCTTGCCTGAGGATACATGTCTAAAAAGAAATTAGTAGTAGTAATATCAAAGAGATATTGCCTATTTTTTTTAGAAGTTTTAAGGTTTCAGGTCTTACATTTAAGTCTTTAATCCATTTTGAGTTTATTCTTGAATATGATGTAAGAAGGTGCTCAAGGTCACTAATCATCAGAGAAATGCAAATTAAAAGCACAATGAGATATCACCTCACACCAGTCATAATTTCTATCATCAATAAATCAAAGAACAACAAGTGTTGGAGAGGATGTGAAAGAAAAGGGAACTTTCATATACCGTTGTGGGATTGCAAATAGATATAGCCACTGCAGAAAACAGTCTGGACATTCCTCAAAAAATCAAAAATGGATCTACCTTTTGACCCAGCAATTGCACTTCTAGGCATGTATCCAAAAAAACCAACCAACCAACCAACCAACCAACAAAACAATAATTCGTAAAGATCTATGCATCCCTATGTTCATGGCAGCACAATTTACCATAGCCAAGATATGGAAGGAAATAAATGGCCATCTGCAGACTATTAGATAAAGAAGTTATGGTTCATATATACAATGGAATATTATTCAGCCATTAAAAAAAAAATGAAATCCTACCATTTGCAATGGCATGAGTGGACCTAGAGGTTATTATACTGAGTGAAATAAGTCAGACAGAGAAAGATAAATAACATACAATTTCAGTTATATGTGGAATCTAAGGAACAAAGAGAACAAACTAAGCAAAGCACACACTCTCAAATACAGAGAACAATCTGGTGATAACCAGACGGGAGGGGAAAGAGGGGAGCAGGGGAGGGGCTGAGAGAAAGTGGTGAAGGGTTAAAGAAGTACAAATTAGTAGTTGATAGATGGTCACAGGAATGGGGAGCACAGCATAGGGAATGCAGTCAGCAGTAACACAATGGCTAGGTGGAGAGTCAGAGGAGAAAAAGAACAATCAGGGGGATTGTTTCATAAACTATATAAATGTCTAACCACTGTACTTATACATAAAACTAATAATAAAATTAAATTTTTAAAAAAGTACATAACCACAAATCAATATAATAGCTTGACAATAAGGGGGGAAAAGTTACTATGCAATGTTATGTGAAAAGATAAATCTGTATCTAAAATTTTGAATTGTATGAATACTATTATTGAAATTAGGCAGATGAATCCAAGAAAGATGTAGGCACAAATAAGTAAGCATTTCATCGGAATAGAGTTATATAAGTGGGTGAGTATTTGGTGCATGCATTTTATTTTGTTTTTCAAAGTAACTGCCTGTCATAAAATAAAACCTGCAAGTCTTTAGACATTCTATGAAATAGTATCACTCAATTTTTTCTGACTTATGTCTGAGATTGTTAAAATATGGCATTTATTTCTGCTGTTAATTTTAATTAAAAGCAGTTGTGGCTTAGATAATTCTGATAAGTAACTCAAATCACTTTTTTATGTTACAATGAAGAATGTAGATTCTATATAATTTTAAGATAAAAAGATGTGATCGGAATTTCAATTTGCTGTGGGCCAATTTAGTTTACTCTCCCAGACTCTTTCAAGCATTCATTCACTCTCTTCTGTTGTTAGGGATATTTTGATCAAAATGTCTTTAAAAAGCTCTGCTCTCTCTTTAATAAAACTGAAAGTTTAATCTAGTGGATAGATTGAATGTTGATCATTTGTATTAGAACACATTGTTTATAAATTAAGGCAAAGCCCTAAACCAAAGCTAGAATATACAGCACACATGTAATTATACAGTCTAATAATTCTTAAGCTCATTGTTTTCTAGCTCAGTTCTTTCTCCTTAGCTCTAGATCCATTGAAATAATCACTTCCTCATGTTCAACCAGGATAAATCACATGAACTTTAAAATCACTTGATTAAGGATTTACTTGTAATCTTTCCCTAAATTTATGCCTCCTCCTGGATTTCCTGTGCTGTATAAAGCCACTGTTTAGCCAGTTACCTACACTCAAAACCTTATCTTGTTCCAACCACAGACAAAAAATAAATAGGTGAACAAATTATTTAAAGTCAGCTTCATTAGTCTTTGCAAACTTGTCCTCAACTTTTCATCATTATGGCTACTCGAAGGTGTCATGGACCTCCTCGCCAATTAATAGGTCATCTAAAACAGTCTTCTAACTTGTCTGTCTGCCTCTTGTGAACTTCCTTCTGATTCTTTGCTGATATGGCCATCCAGAGCACACTTCTCCTTGAATTGTGTCATTTGTAGCAGAACCAGACAGCAATGCATCAAAGTATCATTATTTGATATTCTGAGGAAAATTTCTTGTCCATGTTTTATATGACAAAGTAATTTTTTGAAGGAAAGATTGAACCTGCATTTAGTCATGAGTATACCAAATACCTACATGCACATTTATGTGAAATGTAAAGGATCTATTTTTATTTGTTAAAAATACCTGATGGCACATATTTCTTCAAAAAATAACTGGTGAGGGCTTCTGGTCAACATGGAGGAATAGCTAAACACTGCACTTGCCTCCTCCTGTGATCGCATCAAAATTACAACTACAGAACAATCATTATTAAGAACTGCCTGACCTCTAGCTGAACAGAAGTCCTATAACTGGAAGCACACAGAAGAGGCCATCTCGAGTCTGGTAGGAGTGGGGAGACTCAGAGGGGCTGGTTCCACACCAGTGTGGCAGTTAAAAATCGAGAGGGATATTTCAGCTGTGGAGGGAGAAGTGAGGAGTCCCAGCCGCACACCAGACTCCTCAGCACAAGGGTCCAGTGCTGAGAGGAAAATTCCCCACAAAATCTGGCTGTGAAAACCAGCAGAGACTGTGGCTCAGACGGAGGGTGGCTGGAATTCCTCTCAAAGGGCCCCACACACAGACTTATGTGCTAATGGACTTGCTCATTCTGAGCTCCAGTGCTGGAGTAGCTGCTTGAAAAGTGCCAGGGACTTATGGGGAGGAAATGAGTTGTCTGGCTTCAGGGTGAGAACTGGAGGGGCAGCTTTCTCCCAGACAGAAGTGCTGGCAGAATCCATCATTCTTTTGTTGAGCCCTCCCCACTCCCTGCCTGCGGGCACAGGGTAGACATATCAGAGTCTCCAACAGCCAGGCTAATACTGATTGCCATGCTCTGGTGATGTTCTTAGATCTGCCCACTCAACTTGCAGACCCACCCAAGCTACTTCCAGTGGCTTTTTCTTACAAATGGCCTATCTTGGCTCAAGCTGTGAACTTTCCTAAAATCCCTCAAAGGTTCACAAAACCCAAACAAGCAACATCTGGCTATGGTGTGCCCCATACCTCTTGCTGAGCAGCCTCATGCCTGGCACTAGTGGCAGCAGGCCTTGGTCCATGGCTTGGCCTCTCAAGGCACATCCAACCTCATTGTGGGTGATGGCCACCTGAAGATTGTTTGATGGTTCATGCCAGGTGACCCCAGGCAAGGCACAGGGTATGGATGAACTTGAGCTGTGGTGGAATCCCTCTCAGGAGGCCCTGGCCTACATGTCTGTTGGCTGTCTTTGGTCTGAGCCAGAGTACCAGGGCCACATCTGAGGATGACATACCCATAAGGTGGACTGGACAGGCACCAGAGCCCTGCTAAAGTGAATCCTGCTCCATAGGGTCAGCCCCTGCACAATAACTCCTCTACTATGGTCACCAGCCAGTGCTTACCATGAATCAGCCTGAGCGTCAGTCCTTCCCATTGATGTGCAAACAGCAATCGAGGCTCAACTACTATAGGAGGGCATACAAAACCCATACAAGGGACCAGCTCAGGTGACCAGGGAGACTGCATCACTGGGCCTCACAGGACACCTACTACATAAGGCTACTCTATTAAGACTATCAGCTGATTGTCAACAGAAACTTTGCAGGCCAGACGAGATTGGTAGGAAATATTCAAAGTGATAAAAAGTAAGGATCTACAACCAAGATCAGTCTATCCAGCAAAGCTATCACTTAGAATCAAAGGACAAATAAAAAGATTTTCAGACAAGAAAAACCTGAAGGAGTTCATCACCACCAAGCCAGTATTACAAGTAATATTGGAGAGATTTCTTTAATAAAAATTAAAAAAAAAGAGTAAGAAATACATAATAAAGTGGCTGTAACTACGTATCTATCGATAATTACTTTAAATGTAAATGGATTAAATGCTCCAATCAAAAGATAGGGTCCCTGAATGGGTAAGAAAATAAAACCCTTACATATGTTGCCTATAAGAGACTCACTTCAGATCAAAAGACACACATAGACTGAAAGTAAAAGGATGGAAAAAATATTTTATAAAAATGAAAACAAACAAAAACATTGGGGTATCATACTCACACCAGACAAGATAGACTTTAAAACAAAGGTTATAACAAGAGACGAAGAAGAAACTAGTTATTCCACTTCTGGGTGTTTCTCCAAAAAACCTGAAACATTACTTTGAAGAGATGGGTGAATCCACATGTTCATTGCAGCCTTATTTACAGTAGCCAAGTTATGGAGGCAGCCTGGGTGTCCATCAATGGAGATATAGACAGATAGATAGATAGATAGATAGATAGATAGATAGATATCTCAGCCACTTAGTATCCTAATTATATATTTCATATTTAAAAACCATAATGTCTATACCAGTATTTACTACAAAGATTTTTTATCTGTAGCTTCCCAGAGGTAAGAACTGGTCAGCCACATTAAATACAATAGAAGGATCAATTAGGATGAGGCAAACCATAGGCTTCTGATGATTGACATGGATCAATTTCAACAAAGTCATGAGCAGATTCCACATTAGTGAGTGACTAGAACTGGAAAAGTGGTGACAACTAACACACATGACCATTTGACCCCAAAGGAAGAAGGGGGGTGAGTTATAGTGGCTTATGGTCACAGAGAAGTGGTTGTAGCATCAGGAAAGGCTTGATTATATTTGCAAGCAAAGGGGATGTTCCCTAGAAGCAATCTAAATCCAAATATGTAGAGAAAAAACAGCAGGAAAAAAAAATCCAGAAGGGAATCTAAAGAGGAAAATCAGGGCAGCTTAGAAGTATAATGAATAATATGTAAAAAGGCATTCTTAATCCTTGCATTGAGAACAGCAGAAAATCAGCTTGTGAAAATTAAATGAAGTCCAAAGTGAGAAATCACAAATGAAATACACACACATAAGCTTACATGTAATTAATCACAATCACCTTACATATTTCTATTATTTTACATTTTTCAGTTGATCTTCATACTATTCCTTTGAAGTGGGCAGGGCAGAAATAATTAGTGTCCACATAAATGCTGAGGAACTAAGTCTCAGAGGTGTTAGGGAATCTGTCTAAAGGACACAGACACAGAAGTAGAATAAAATCCATAGCTCAGAGAAAACTTTGGGACCAGTGCCATTTCACAACACTATACCCCCAACCTCCATGCCCCAGTAGTGACATGCTGACACCAGAGAAAGTCACAGCTAGACTCTTGTCCTGCTCAGGCAAAGTAGGTAATGTTCTCTGCACAGTTTACAAAAGTCACTTTCATAATAAATGGTATTTCAGTGTTCTCTCTGGCCACATAAATGAATAAGGGGTGATAATGACACTCTCATTATTTTAGGAACATATTTGCATTTGTAATGATACGGCTCCTACCAGGCACCAAAACCACAGAGACAACTGTCTGAATTAATTATATTTGTTTGGCTGATTAAATAAAAATGCAAACATAAACTGCACATCAAACTACTTTAAGATTATTTAATCCCTCTCTTGAAAGGGAAATGGGCCTCTGAAGTTGTTCTTCTTTAAAGCTCAAAAAATAGATCATTAAATCAAGCAGCTAAAACAGTTCTTTAAAAATTACCATTGCCCCCGCCAAAAAGTTCTTGCATTTTCTCAAGTGTCTGAAATAAGCATATCAATCTACATAATATCAGGATTCATTTATTAATTTGCAGTTATTTCCTAGATTAGCCTGTTCAATTTTTATGAGCTAAGCCCCATGCCTCTATGGGAAGTCATGGCTTAAATAGTGTCCATTTAGCAGACAGTAACTTTGAAGTGGGGATAAGTGCAGCTAAAATCATCCCCCTGAAGTTCTGAAAGTGCACAATTAGCTTTGCAGATGTGCTCTGTCCACACCTACCCTTTAATGATCACTAAGTCTTTGTTAAATGAAGCAGTACCACTTCTTGACTTCTTATGCACCAGCTGCCAGCCCGCCTTCAGGTTTCTAACTTCTATAATGGAGTCCAAATGTGGCTGATACCCGTTCAATGCTTTGAACCCTTTTTGTAAGTCACGTCTCACTTATAGTGAAGAAGAATTCCAAGTGGGAGCAGTGGTCCAAAGCCTTGTCATCTCGCATTTATAATATCTTCTACTTCCTCACTCCATCCTACTTTATTCTAAAGTGCAAATCAAATTTGTCTCTTCTGTGGTTAAATCTTTTCAAAGGCTCCTGTCACTTATAGGATGAAATCCAAACTTCTCAACATAGATCCAATTCATCTTCCAACTTTATCTGTTAATTTCTTCTCATATCTAGCATTACAACAATGTCTACATTATCTATCTATCAAATGTTATAATAAATTTCTATATCAGAGATATATTTCAATGCTGGTTCTTAAAATGCACAATGGTCACTTTCTACTGGGCTTAAAACTATTAAACAGAATCTTCCAAGATTGTGGTGGGTAGAGGAAGATATGCAGTGATTCTGAATGTGTATGCATGCATGCATGCATGTGTGTATATGTTTGGGAGATATATTTGAATATTAATTGGCAATAATTAAATTTTAAGTAACTTTTGTTTTGTTTTCTTTTCTTTTTTCTTTTCTTTTCTTTTCTTTTCTTTTTTTTTTTTTTTTTTTTGAGTAAAAAGGGAAGGCTCTAACTGGGTCCCAAAGGATATACCATTTAACAAAGCAAAAATCACCAGTATCGCCAGTAATATCCCCTCTTTAGGCTAAAAAAATATTGTAAGAGACTCTACTGCAGAACTGCTTCCATGATAACAAGGGATAGGACGGGGTAGAAAAACAGGAAGTGACAGGCTCAATTAATATAATGAGTAGTAAGGTTGATAAAGCATCCAGAGGAACTATTGGACTCACAGAAAATTGCTGACCTGTTAACAGAACATGTGTCCCTAGAAGCAACATAGATGGTAGCCTAGCCATCATGTCTATACAATCCAAAGAAATTTTTACCAGAAAAGTCAAAGAATGAAGGATCAAAAGGAGGGTAGTGGTTCCAATAAAAAGTCATGATTCTTTGCCCAGTTTCCATAGCTGAGCCAGTTTTTGCATGTGTAACCCAATGAAAAAGAGGCCACATATATGAGAAGGATCCTGCATCAAGAGTACATCATAAAAATTCCAGTATCCCTTCCTCAGAGGAGTCTACTACTAGGTATTTTGGTAATAATTATACACTAGGGAAAGGGGAAAACTTTAACGTCAACGATTATTGAACATGGGGTCCAAAATGACACTGATATTTGGGTATCTGAAAAACTGTCATGTCTCAACAGTTTGATTTGAATCTATGGAGTCCTGGCCAAGGTCTGGTTACAGTGGGTCTAGTGAGTCTATATACCTACTTGACAGGCATTTCTCTGGTTCTTGAGGGTATATTAGAATACGCAGAGTGGGGTGAGAGATAGCATAGTGGGGAAGGTCAAGTAGAAGCCTCTAAAACTTCCCCCTTCCCAGTCAGGACTGAAGATCTGAAACAATATATTCTGGGGGCAGGAATAGACATTAGAGCAACCCTCAAGAACCTAATAGAGGCAGGAGAGGTGGCTTCTATCATATTTCCATGCAATTCACCAGTCTGGCCACTTCAAATCTGTAATAGATGATGACAGGCTAACATAACTCGGCAGAGCAATAGCCAAAATTGCAACTGCCATGCCAGATGTGGTGTATTTGCTAGAGTAGATCAGCATGATTTCAGATGCATGGTTTATAGCTATTGATCTGGAAAATATTTTTTTTCATCTTTATTAGATAAATTGATCAGTTGCACTTCAAATTTACTTAGAATCAACAGTACACGTTTATATCTTGAGATGCATTAACCTTTGTTATAATGAAACCCAAAGGGATCAGGATTAGCTAGACAGCCTGTAAAAGAATACACTGAACCAATATATTGATGATGTCATGCTAATCAAACCGGAGAGCAAGAAATAGATAGCACATCAGAGGCTTTAGTAAGACATGTACTGTCACGTAGGCAAGGCATAATCCCTATCAACACTATGATGAATTAAGGTCCTACTACATTATTAAGAAAATTAAGTGTCTAATAGTCTAGAGCATACCTGGACAGCCTCTCCAAAATTTTATATATAATCATCTGGCTTCTCCCATCATGAATAAGAAAGGTCCTCAATGTTTAAAAGCCTCTTAAGGAAGGAGGGGGGAAAAAAAAGCCTCTTAAGGTTCTGGAAGTAGCTTATTGAATACCTGAAAAAACCACATTCAAATCACATACTGGATGACAGAAAAGGCTAATAGATTTTAATTAGATCTAGAGCTGGAAAAAATTCTTTATCAGGTCAAAGTTATGACTCTGCGCCTTAGACTCTTTCTTCTGTCAGGCCTCATATTATTAAAGATATCAGTGGTGACCCAAGATGCTAAAAGGAGCTAAAACAGACTGATTGAAATAATCACTGTTCAGACCCCTAGGATTCTGGAGCGAATCCATGCCATCTGCAGTGCAAAAGTACCTACATTTTGAAAATCTGATCTAGGTTTTCTAATGGGCTCTGATAGAGACAGAACACCTGGCCGTAGGACACCAAGTTACCATAAAAGTAGAAGCGCTTATCACTAGCTGAGTACTGTCAGATCCACCAAATAATGTAGTCTGGCCGGTCCAGTAGCAAGTTATCATAAGATGGAAGCAGTACATCAGAGATCAAGTCCTAGTGGGACTGGAAGGCACAACTGAGCTATACATGTAGGGGGCTAGACTCTCTCCTCCAGGAAACATCCTCCATTGTTGCAACAGTTACCTCAATCCATACCTACAGCTATATGGGATATGCCCCATGAACAACTGATGGATGCACACTTAGTATGTAGGTACAAGTTAAAAAATAGATGACTGCTGCCTTATAGTCCCAGGGAAACCTAGCAAGAGACTAGTGAGGGGAAGTTTTCCCTAGGGCTAGAAATTTGTGGGGCACTGTTCGTTCATTTTGTGTGAGTTGAGGAGTCTGAGATTAGAATATATACAGACTCGTGGGCAGTGGTGAATGACTTGGCATAGTGCTTACAGGCTTGTAAGGAGAAAAATTGGAAGAGAAAGGATGAGAAAACTAGTGAAGAGGGATGAATATGGACATATATAAGTGAGCATAAAGTGAGAAATTATTATATGTTAGTATCAACTACATAGCATCTATTACAGAAGTGACACAGTTTACATTATGGTTTGCTGTTGGTGTTGTATATTCTATAGGTTTTGGACAAATGTGTAATAACATGTATCCATCATTATGATCCCATACAGAGTATTTCCACTGCCCTAAAATTCCTCTGTGCTCTATTTATCCTTCTATTCTGTCCCCTCAACCCCAGGATCTGGCAACCTTTTTACTGTCTCTTCAGTTTTGCCTTTTCCAATAATGCCACAGTGTTAGAATTATGCAGTATGCAGCCTCTTTCAATGGGTTTATTTCAGTTAGTAATACACATTTAAGTTTTCTCCATGTCTTTGCATTACTTGATAGCTCATATCTTTTTAGCACTGGATAATATTCCACTGTATGGATATGCCAGAGTTTCTTTTTTCTCTTTATTTTATTAAATGTCTTGGAGTGACATTGGTTAACAAAATTATATAGGTTTCTTGTGCACAATTCAATAATACATCATCCATATATTACATCGTGTGTTCACTGCCAGTCAAATCTCTTTCTAGCACCATATTTTGACCTCCTTTACCTTGTTCTACATTCCCTCAACCCCTCTTTCCCTCTGGTAACCACCATACTGTTATCTGTGTCTATGAGTTTTTGTTCATTTATATTATTTGTTAATTGCTTTCCATTTTATATTCCACTTATGGAAATCGTATGGTTCTTGGATTTTTCCATTTGACTTATTTTACTTAGCATTATAGTCTCAAGATCCAGTCATGTTGTTGCACATGGCAGTATTTCATCTCTTCTTATGGCTAAGTAGTATTCCATTGTATATATGTACCACAGATTCTTTTATCCAATCATCTACCAATGGACACTGGTTGTTTCCATGTCCTGACCACCATAAGTAATGCTGCAATGAACACAGGGGTGCATGCATCTTTACTAATGGACGTTTTCAACCTTCTCAGGTGGAGAAGAGAGATTGCTGGGTCATATGGTAACTCTATTCTTAATTTTTTAAGGACCCTCCATACTGTTTTCCATAGTGGCTATACCGATTTACATTCCCACCAGCAGTATATGAGGGCTCATTTTTCTTCACAACTTCTCCAACACTTATTACTTGTCTTGCTGATAATAGCTTCTCATTTTAACACACGTGAGGTGGTATCAATGGTTTTAATTTGCATTTTCCTAACAGCTAATAAAGTTAAGCATCTTTTCATATATCTGTTAGTCATTTGTATGTCTTGAGAAAAATGTCTTTTCTGGCCCTCTGCCCATTTTTTAATTGGATTGTTTGTTTTTTTGTTGTTGAGTTGTATGAGTTCTTTGCATATTTTGGATATTAGGCCCTTATCAAAGGCATTCTTTGCAAATATCTTCTCATTTTCAGTTGGCTTCCTTTTTTGTCTTATTACTGGTTTGTTTTGCTGTGCAGAAGGTTTTTGGTTTGGTGTAGTTTTAAATTCCCTTCTTGATAACACCTATAGTCCTGACATGTCTCATTCTGATGCTTGCTCTGTCTCCTCAAATTGTGTTATTTGCCACTTGGTACGCCATGTAATTTTTTCATGATAGCTGGCCACGATGTACCAGGTAAAAGAAACGGCTGTGAATAGCCCCTTAGTAACATTGTAGTGAGGTGTGGGATGAGGGAAGTAAGTGGTCTATAATCCTACAATTAGGTCTTTTAGTGAGACTATGCCTCTGGACTTTGAACTTTACAAATGTTTCTGAGTTTGTTTGTTTTTCTCTCACTCTCAGAAGAAACAGATAGCTTGACAGAGTGGGCTGGAGTTGGATAATTATTTCCCCTCTCCCAGGTCAGTCAGGGTCTGACAATATAATTGGCTGGTTAGGCTCTGGTTAACTAGTTTTCCTCCGGCACATTTCAAAATGTTTCCTTTTCCTTCGGTTGCTGGTGGAAACTCAAGGGGATTTTTCTCCACGTTTTCTGAGAGAATCTGGCCAAGCTCCAAGAGATAAAACTCACACTAGAGGACTCTTTGGTGACTGGGTGCCCCTGCAGCTTTCACCTCTCAGGCTTGTCTGAGCCTCCAGCAATTCATCGATCGTAGTTCAGGTTTTCCTGCCCAGACTCTGCTTCCTGCAGCAGTTCCCGCTCTCGAGCCTCTGCTCCAGTACGATGGGACTCCCTGTATTTGCCTCTCTCCCATCTTAGGGCCGGTAGTTTGCCCTGCGTCCTCCTCTCTATGGATCCAAAAAGAGTTGTTGGGTTTACAGTCTATTCAGTTTTTACTTGTTAGGACCAGGTGGTGACATCCAAGGTCTTCACATGCAGAAATGAAGTCTCCCTGATATTGTGAATGGGGCAACAATTCATTTTGACACATATTTTGGGCATGGGTTTGCTTTCCTGCTTTAAGGGCCTCAGCCAGTGCCACTAACTGATGTCTGTGTAGAGGATCTGATCCAGGGATACTGACTCCCAAACATCATCATGTCAGACCTAGGTATCCACTTTACAGCATATGACTATGAGATCCACTGGTCATTTCTCATACTCCACAGGCTCAAGTTGCTGGACTGATAGTCATGAAATGGTCTTTGAAGGGCTCAGCTCAAAAGTCAGCTCAATGGTGATACTTTTATAGGATTTTCCAGGTTTCAGAGTACACTTTAAATCTATGGCCTTAATCAGTTATCTGTTATCAGCATGTTCCCTCCCCAGTAGCAAGAATGCTCAAATCTGGGGACTGTGATGTAAAAGCAGGAGTGGCCCAATTCACTATCAATTTCCAGTGGCCCTTTTGGGAATTTGCATGTCTCATCTCCTCAGCCCTGGGCTCAGTAGTTTTAGATGTTCTTATTCTCAAAATGAGAATGCTCCTGCCATAAGAGTCTTGATGGACTACAAGCTATCTGGACACTTCAGGGTCCTCTCTCAAGAAACCAATAGGAGTAACTGACCCTGAGCATCGAGAGGAAGTAGGGACTTTCATTACACAAAGGGAACAGGGAGTAATGTGTTTATACCCAGCTCCCTCCCTTGACAAAGTATGATGGTAAGTAGACAAGTGCAGCAAAACCTGTCAGAGAAAGACACAGACCCTTCAGTTTAACAGTGTGTGATCTACCAGGATTTATGGAAGTAATAGCTGAGGGTAAGAGAAATATAAAATAGATTATGGAGGAGAAAGACAAAAAAACAAAACAAAACAAAACAAAACACTTGTGATCTTGTGATGAGCCACAGCAGGACAGCAGTTCACCTAGTCACTCGTTTTTTCTAAACTTCCCAGGGAAGAGAGGACCATCAGAATCCGGAATGAGTTCCTCCCAGAACTAGATTCTCTCACAGTGGATCTAAGTGGCCCAAAGGTGAACCCTGGAAAACCCCCTAGTCCTCCCTTCAGGCAGAAGGACGCATCATCCCCAGTTCTGAAGGTGCTGTTGGCAGGCAGTCCTCAGGCTGGCTGGCCCCTTTTGCGCATTACTTCCACTGAAGTGATTCAAGTTCACATCCTCTCCTGGAATGGCCCATATACAATGACCGATATAATAGGAATGGTCAAATATGATTTTCATGCCCCAACTTGGGATAGCATTGAATAGCCATCTAAATTTCAATGCTTCTCATGGATTGTCTGAAACTTCCAGTGAGACTGTACCACAGCATAAAGTCTACTTTTGCATAACCCTATATCTTTTCCTTCCCGTCCATAGATTTTGATCCTAAGAGCACTTCCTCATTAATTCCCTGCATGGTAGTCTCTGCCTTAGCCTCCCCGCGCCCCCCCCCCCGCCGCCCCGCCGCTGGGGAACCCAATCCATGACAGTCTCCTAATTGTTCTTCTTGCCACCTTGCCCTTTCCTTGGCCCTTATGCATAGTATTAACTGTGGCAATAGTATATTATTACTTAAAATAAGTTATGTTGAATATTAAATACTTAAAATTTACTCAAAACTTTCTGCTTCATTTTGAATGTGTCCTAGCTCCTCACAAGGTTCAGAAGCAATGGCCTCTTTTTAGGCTCTCTGACATCATATCACATCCATCCACAGACTTGGTCACTAAACATATGTGACATACACTGACATCCTTCCAGTTCCAATGACAGGCTACACTCTTTTTCACTGTAGTAACTTTGCACATTTTAATTCTTTGCTTGTAGTGATATTACATCATGACTGGCTTGATCTCACCATTTATGTGCCAGTTCAAATATTGTTTCCATCACAGTCAACCCATCTAAACTAGATAACTTGGAAATTCTATATTAGTCCCCTATTTATTTCATTCACAGCAAATTTCATAGTCTGTAAGTATTTCTTCTGGTTTACTTATCATCTGTTTCTCACACTATACTGTAAACTCCATGACACAGCAGAAATTAAATTTGAAGTGATTGTATGTATATTCACATGGAATCTCAGCATGTGGTCTTTTTCAATATGTATTAGAAATTCATGTGTAAGATTGGCATAGGATATAGTTTTATCCATCCCTGCTCCCAGAAGGATTTTTCTTTGCCAGTGTAGACTTTCTTAACTAATTCCTATTAAATGGCCATGAAAATGTGGCCCATATTAGGATCTGGGTTAATCCCTTTGTATAAACCATGTGAGTGGACACATCCTCTCCACTTGTATTATCATACAATTGCCAACACCATACTGTACTATGCACATGACAAATGGGATCTGAGGATATGCCTCTCTAGTCTTGACAAATCCATCAGGGCTGAAAAATTATCTTTGGGTTGATAATATAATTGTTCTAGACCTAGAAGGCTACCAATTGGTGCATAGTCTATTGGCTAATACAAATGGTAGTAATAAAATTTCTGTTTGGCTGCTGGTCATTACAATATTATTTGACATTGAAGTACAGAAGACAAAAATGGTGAATTAATATTGCCAAGGAACATAGGGTTAAAAAAATAAAATGCATATTTGTTCTTTTTCTCTGTTTCTATAACACCTCTCCACAAACATCTCTCAAGCATTTTCAGATGGAAACCTAAGTTGCATCCTGATAATAAACACTTCCTAGGACAAAGAGTAGTACAGTAGCATCCTCTTAGTTTAAAAGCTAGAACCAATTGTGTGTGTGTTGTGCACACACTGAATACTTGAAATAAACCTTAGAGCCTGTTTTGGCATACCACCATGGGGCACAGAATAGGATCAAGAAATGATGCAGAACCCTGGTCTTGAGACGAGATAGGCAGATTAAATTTGAACAGCTAGAACAGGTGTTCCCACTGATGCAGAACTGATGGAAGAGACAGAAGAGGAAATAAAAAAAATGTAATAAGAACTCTTGTGCAATTAAAACACACAAAAAAGTTTCTATAATTAAAAAAAAAAAAAATGAGTAGAATTTAAGTTCTACCATAGGAGTGTAAATGTCCTAAGGACAAAGAACAGGCTGTCACATTATGTTTATAAGCCAAGTTCTTGACATATTACCTGACATGTATGAAATGCTCAATAAATGAATTGAACAGAAATGATTTCTGGAGTAGGACAAGCAAGTAAGCAGTCCCCAGCCCAGATAGGTGCTGAATAGGGACTATTTCTATTGCACCTGAAAAGAATCAGGCATATGGCTTTGAACAGCTTACTTTACAATGACTCCTTCTTTTATAAGATACTTGGCCTTTTGTGAGTGGAGCTACAGCTGTCTCTGAAAATGGCAACATCTGATCCTAAGGCCTAGAATATAAAGCACTTGAAAATGTCATTCATTTAAGGTTGCCTGCTGATGCCAAGAGCTTAGAAAAAAATTAATGGGCAGATCTAGTGAAGGAAAAAAAAAAAAGCCAAACAACTATTTTTATGAATACGAAGAATAAGAATGCATGCTTTATGCCTGAGACCTTCTTTTTCTTGGTAGATTTTGAAATAGGTTTATATGTGGTCAGCTGAATAACAATAGAAATGATAGAACTGTATATTTCTTTCTAAAAAAAAAAAATGTGACCGGGGAATGCATGATAGATGACTGTTGTATGGCTCTAATAAATTGTGGGAGCAGAATAATTGAAGGTTTCATTAAAGGTGACTTCATAGATGGACATATGATTAGGGTGACAGTCCCTTATCAGACAATCTAGGTTCAAATCCCTAAACCATTCCTTTTTAATTATGTGATTTCATCTGTAAAACAGAGATCACAATGGCACCTACCTCGCTGAGTTGCTTGGTGAATTAATAATGCAATATAAAGCCTAGGTATGTAGTAAATAATAAATACCCCCACTAAGTAAAAAATTTGTTTTGCTAATTGATACCTTGAAGCCCATTATTTAGGACATTTATGAAACATGTCATATGCTTCAGGTATTGTGTGCCTGAGGGGAAAAAAATCAGAGTGTGGTCTGTGCTTTGGTTATAGAGTTTTGGAGTCAAGCGCGATTACAAAGACTTATGTCACAGATATTGGCTCTAAATGAAAGAAAGGGCAAATAGTAAGGGAGATCCAAATGTAACCATTTAATTCTGCCTAGATTGTTCAGGAAGAACTTTCTGGGGCAAAAAGAATACGATCTGTGGCTTGACAGATGAGTAGGAGTTTGCTCCATTATAATGATAGGGAAGAAATTCTGGTCATGAAGAAAAGCATGGCATCGGGAATGTATGGAATATTGTGGCAACTGTAAGTAACAGGGCAGGGAGGTTGAGTGGCATACGTGAGGATGGGCCAGAGAGGTCTGCAGAACCTTCTACATTAGCTCCCTACAATCTGAGGTCCTTATTCTTTATTATATAGGTAGACCACAGAGAGAGCATTTTTGTTTGTAGGGGGGCATATTTTATTTTTTATTTTTTAACTTTTCATATTGAAATGATCTCAGACTTCCAAAAAAGTTGCAGAATTAGAACAAAGATTTTCTATATATCATTTGCCTGTTTTCCCCAAATGTTAACATTTTGTATGCCCCTAGCCAAATATCAAGAAAGGAAATTAAGAGTGAACAACATTTAGGGAGTCTTGGTTTAGCATATTTTAGCTCTGTGACTCAACTAACATATTTGAGTCTCAGTGTCTTTATAACTTGGGAATAATAACTGCTTTGGATACGAGGCATAGAATTTAAATTATACATTGTTGGGAAACAAACATAATGCAGTTTCTGGAATAAGAAAGTTTGCAAACAATTGTTGAATAAGTGTTATATGTTAAAGAAATGACTGTTTCTGTGATTGATTGATTAGTTATAGTGAAGATGCCCCCTTAATGCCTCAATGGTAAATGTGCAAATAAACATGTCTGACTCACAGGAAGACAGAACTTGCTTCATGTCAACATAAAAGTAGACAGGACTTTTTAAAAGAGATCTGGACCATCAGATCAGCTCACTGGGGATATTAGATTAAGGTTTCACAGGCATAATTCTTTTTGTAGAGATTGTTGGCCTTCCTATTTGGTTAATATTTTATAAGTACAAATTCTAATTCATATCTTTTTTACACAGAGAAGGCATGATAGGAACCTTCTGACATGGCTCCCCGTAATGTCCAGTGACTGACTTTCATTTTGTATAATCCTTTTCCACCCCCCCCCCCAAGTATTTGCTGGGTCTGGCAAGTGGTTTCAATCAAATAGAATAAGGCAAAAGTAATGAGCTGGCTCTTCTGTGAATAGGTTAAAAAAGACTGAGTTCTGTTTTGCTAGAACTCTGGCTCTTCTTGCATAGTTGTTCTGATGGAACAAGCTGCTATATTGTGAGCTGACCAATGAGGTGGCCCCCAGGGTAAGGAACTGAAGGAAGCCTCTGATTAATGGCTTGTAAAAAATCAAGACCCTCAGATGAACAATCCACAAGGGCACTAATCCTGTCAATGGCCACTTTGTTGACTTGGAAGATCCTTTCTCAGTTGAGCCTTCAGCTGAAACATGGATTACATCACTGTGCAAGACTGACTGACACAAAGGACTGGGCCAAACTGTGCCTGGATTTCTGACCCACAGAAGCTCTGATGAAATAAACAGCATTTTAGGCCACTTAATCTTGAGGCGGTTTGCTATAAAGCAATAGATATCTAATATAAGTGTTAAAGAAGTATATAAAGTTCCTACGATTGCACGGCTGCTATATTAATGGAGGGGCTGGTATGAGAATGTAGAAAAGCTGTCCGGGCAGAGAGACCAGTACAGATGCTTATGACTACAGATGAAGAAACTGATCCTCAGAAAGAAAAAGTGATCTGAACAGCGCAGAGTGGGGTTAAACTGGCATTTAAATGCAGATTTAAAAACTTTATATTCTCTTCTTTCTCTAGTAGTTACACAGAATGAATTAATAATAAATTCATAAACAGACACACCCGAAGCTGTTATAAAAAATTGTTTAAAGAGCAAATTCCAAATTATGTACCTGGAAAGGAAAAACTCAAGGCAAAACATGATTACAAGTAGAAGAAAGAGAAGGAAAAACCAAAATAGAAAGCAAGGAGGGGATGCGTAACTTCAGTTGGGGTAGCAGAAGTAGTGCTAGACCTTCTCAGAGGGGTCTAGCGCATTTTTACCCTGCACAGAAAGTTCAATGTGCATGGGTGTGTTCATGTATGTGAGAGAGAAAGAAAAGCAAGAATCTCCCTTTTCCTTTTCTTCCCCCTCTTTTCTTTTGTCTTTCTTTTCTTTTTTCTTTTTCTTTTGTAGAGGTCTCGTGATGGTGAACTTCTCTATGTCAATTTGACTGGACTAAGGGACACCCAGATATCTGGTAAAACATTATTTTGGGGCAAGTGTTGTGAGGGTGTTTCTGGAAGAGATTAGCATTTGATTCAGTAGAATCTACCTTCATGAGTGTGGCTGGTCCCAAATGGAACACAAGGGCAAATTCTTTCTCTCCTATTGAGTTGAGAAGACCACGTTCTCCTGTCGTCAGACAATGAGGCTCTTGGTTCTTAGGTCTCAGGGCTTAGTTTCCAGGTCTTTGCACTCAGACTAAGTTATACTACCATACTACCAGCTTCTCTGGTTCTCCAGCTTGCAGATGGTAGATTGTGGGGCCTCATAGTCTCTATAATGGTACACACACACACACACACACACACAACACACAAATATAAATAAATATAAACACACACACACACACACACACACACACACACACACACACACACACACACAACACATATATATAGAGAGAGAGAGAGAATATGTCTATTTTCCAGGAAATATCTCCTACTGGTTCTGTTTCTCTGGAAAATCCAGATCAATATAGGTATTGTTTACATAAAGCTCATGTTATCTGTGGCCTCATATCACCTGCAACCCAGGATAAGAGACAAAGTGATCCACACTGACATCAAAGTTTGGTGACTTTGAAAGGCTATTATATGCTTCTAGCCACAGAATCTTAGTCTAATTGGCAACTCACATGCAGGACTAGTCACTAAAACCAGAAAACACAACTCACAGTGTGAGGCCGAGGAGGAGGAGCAGATAACTTCCCTGTCTCTTCTCCCCACAAAGGGGCTCCAAATGGCAGTCGCCAGTGACTGATCTGCCTCTGGACCAAATTCTTTCATGATTTCTCAAAACCAAGAGATTAAGTTAATTTGTTTATATAGTGAAATACTTTCCAGGATGTCCTGA
Organism: Eonycteris spelaea; assembly: GCA_003508835.1. Lineage (NCBI taxonomy): Eukaryota > Metazoa > Chordata > Mammalia > Chiroptera > Pteropodidae > Eonycteris > Eonycteris spelaea. The sequence goes on along the minus strand of PUFA01000026.1, from coordinate 3,876,557 downwards.
CCTCTTTGGTAAACTGCAGAAATTCTGACATTTTGAAAATGAGCTTCCTTTTCCACTTGGCACAATATGATTAAGGGAGTAGTTATTTAGTATTATCCAAGCTGCCTAGAATCTGAAAAGTTGTGTGGGATCACATGTTCCCTCCCCAGCTTGTGTTCTTGTAGACACACACCTGTCTTTATCCCACCTGGAACCACTTAAAAAAAAAAAAAAAGGAACATAGCATTACTTCTATTATCAAAGACCATGGTGCACTATTTTTCTGGGAGAATTCTTAAGATACCTGGAGTCTGAGCTTGATATGTTCCCCATTTGAGCCTTGCATTTAATAGATAGACTATTTGTCCTTTTGAAGGGAAAGGGCAGTTCCTTTTCCTAATCCATGTTTGTAACTTTTGCTTTATCTCTTTAGGGGAGAAACTTTTTTCTCTTTCCATCTGTTCTATCAACCAATCACCAAAGACATTTGGGATGATTGACTTGCCCTGAGATGAAAGCTATGAATCAATTCAAAATCAATCCAGAAATTCTCATCTTATAAGAGGAGTGTCCATAATGGGGTTTTACTTTTTTTTTTTTTTTTCCAAGATACATTTGGGACTCAAATGCCCAAATTTCCAGATGTCCGTTTACAACCTGAAGTTGCAACATTAAACATTTGAGTTTATAACAAATACCTTTTTCTTGAAAATAAAGTGATCTTTTTTCTAGGGAATTGTTTTCATCCACCTTTGTTAGCTCAGGAAGGGTCCAAATTTCCAAAGTCCACCAGAGATAGTGGTAATAGAAATTCTATATTTCGAAATTCATTTTGAAAATTAATGGATCTGAAGAACTAGATACTTTACACAGAATTTGATTTATCTGATAGTTGCTCCTAGTATTTGAATAAAGTTTCAAAAACACTTTTGAAACTATTAAATTAGCACATTAGGTGAGCTGATTCTTTTCAGCAACTTTTAAATAACAATAAAAGAAAATCTCAATATCGTATGGTCTGTGGCTTTGAAAATACTTACATTTCATTATTGTATTATCCACTCTCCTTTACATTTGTGAATATTCTAGGAGAAAGAGGGCAGAAGTTGGACTTTAAAAAAGCTGATCTCTATTTACATTCAATTTGAATAAGCTTCTATTTAAACAAAGAAAGTAGGTTTCCAATTTTAAAACACTAATGAATAAGAAAAATGAAGATAATGCTATGTTTATTCTATTTGGTGCTAATGTGGAATGCTACTGGAGGTGTTTCTTTGTCATTTTAATTCCAAGAGGCTTTTTTTTTTTTTAACAATCTCTGCCACCTGTATTCTGTTTGTGATATAATCATTCAATGTCTACAAACAAGTGATAACATTATTATGCATTTCTGTCCCCTTTCATTCTTTACAAGAGTGACAAATATCCCTTTTATTAGATCCAATAGCTCAGGCTGGGCAGCAGTGGGCTCATTACCATTCCATTAATAAGCAGAGGCCTCCTGAGAGTCCACCTTTTTCCAGCCCCTGTCTTTTATATTTCCCACTGGATTTTCCAACAAAAGCCTTGCTGGTTGGTATCGCTTTCATTTTGCCATTCCTCTTTTAAAAAGAAACAATGGAAACAAAGTTCTGAGATTAGATTGGTGATACTGAAATGATTCTGACAGCCAGCGACAAAGCTGCCAACCTCAAACGGGATGCTTACATTATTTATGAACATTAAATGTCACCAATTTCCCCTCCATCAGATAATTTTAGGAGACAGACACGTTTCCGTCGGGAGAGAGGGGGTACTGAACACGCGCAGCCCTCTCTCCCCATCCCCTTCCCACACCAGCCTTTCCATATATCTCCCTGGCTCTGTGCCAAATTCTCCTCTCTGGGAAGAAAACAGGTGCACCTGATCATGTTTCAAGTTTCACTACAAATCTCAGATAAGTCGCTTGATAGGGATGTCAAATGTGTTCTAAATCAAATGGGACCCTCTGCAATGTAAAATCATTAGAAAGTCAACTGAATTTTTTAAAATTCCGTTTTCCATGCTCCCTTTAGAAGTCAATTATCAGAGGGAAATTAGCAGGAGTTGAGATGAAAAAACAATATCCCTCTGGCTCCTTCCTGGATCTATTTATTGCTTTGGTGGCTGGAAAGGAGGGACTTGAATAATGAGGGGAATAAACACAATTCATGTCACTGGAAGTATCACTGTGAAGGAGACTGGATCCAGCTCAGCTATTCAAGACTATTTAACTAACATGTACCATGGAGTCTGAGTCTCTTCAAATCTCCAGTTGTCAAGTAGTGATGTAACGATTCATTTCATATCAGGCTGGCTTTTATATTTCATCCATCGAAGTTTAGCAGTGAGGCATGATTAAAAAACAAATGTCCTATAACAGGTGCTTTGGGGGTATTTTTTGCTGTATCATTTGGTGTTCTGTCCTTAGCATTTGAAAGGAACTCTAGAGTTCTTGTGGTTTGACCTCCTGAGTATAGATCAGGTGTCTGAGGACCCAAAGGTTTTCTTAAGGTTGATGCTTTCACACTTCTGGAGAGCAGAAATGGGCCCATCAATAAAGCCTTTCTCTGGTTTCGCACTCTTTCAATTCAACTTAAACTTAAAACAGCAACAGTTTACTTCTTCACTTCCTGCACAAGAAAAGAACCCTGTTTCTATGATCACTGAGAAGCATACACATGTTCTGAAGATAGTCATCAAATGTGGAATGTCACAATAGGTCTAGCTTATAAAAATGAGCAGGTCACTAAAAGCTGACTTCTGGCAGAGTAGTTAGAGGAGCTTTAGTCAACTAGAAAAGAATTGGGGTAGTGGTAGAGATAGAATTAGATTTGATATGGATGGTGCAAATCATATATTTATTATTGCTGTATCCCCATTACTCTGCCCATTGGGTCATACAGAGTTCATTTCATTTCAGATTACCTGCTGGGTACTAGTTTTCATGCTCCCTTTCTTGAATTTTGTATGTTTTGTTTTGCATTAACCAGGATTCTTCAACAGGAGTAGATATATATATATATATACACATATATATGAAACTGGCTCAAGTCATTATGAATGCTGAGAAGTCCCAAGATGTCCTGTCTGTAAGCTAGACACCCTAGAAAACTGGTGGTGTAATTCCAGTCTGAGTGGGAAGGTCTGAGAAGCAGGGGAGCTAACAGTGTAAATAGCAGTCCAAGGGCAGGAGGCCCACATCCCAGCTCTAGCAGGCAGGCAGGAAATATACAACCTCCGTTCCTCTGTTTTTTGTTCTTTTCTGTCCTCAATGGATTGAATGATGGCAATGGACATTAGGGAGGGCAATCTACTTTACTGAGTCCACCAATTAAAATGCAGTCTCATGTCTTCACAGACACATGCAGAAATAATGTTTTCTGGGTACCCTGTGGCCAGTTAAATTTACACATAGAATTAACCATCACAGCTTTTTACCCTAATCCTAAAACCTCCTCTTTGTTCCAGGCTGCATCCCAGGAAGGCGGTCCTCCTCACGGATCCTTCAGCTTAGGTGACTAGAGAAATCGTTGAAGGCCTTTCGGATTCTTCAGGCTGAGATATATATGTAAGAACAACCATCAACTTACATTGTGTAAGAGTTGTGACAACAATAGTGTTATCATTATCACCATTAATATAGCTAATGTTTACTGAGGAAAATGACCTAAGCACTTTAGAAAATAAATTATCCATAACAAAAGGGAATCAAGAAAAATCACAAACACATGGAAATTAAACAAAACAGTCTTGAACAACAATTGGGTCAAAAAAAAATCAAAAGGAGAACTATAAAATATCTTGAGGCAATATACCAAAACTTATGGGTTACATCAAAGGCAATACTAAGAAGGAAGTTTATAGTTACAAATGCCTACGTTAAAAAAAGAAAGATCTCAAGTAAACAACCTAACTTTATACCCCAAGAAACTCAAAAAACACACTAAGACCAAAGTTAGCAGAAGGAAGAAAATAATAAAGATTAGAGAAGAAATAAATAAGTATAGAAAAACAACAGAAGTTAGAAAAATGAAGAACTGGTTGTTGGAAATGATAAATGATATCTACAAACCCTTAGCTAAGCTACCTTGTGAAAAGAAAGAAGATTCAAATAAATAAAATCAGAAACTAAAGAGAAGACATTATAACTGATATCACAGAAATAAAAATATCATAAGACTATTATGAATAATTAAAAACTGGGCAACTTAGAAGAAATGTGTAAATTTCTAGAAACATAGAACCTACCAATATTAATCAAGAAGAAACAGAAAACCTGAACAGACCAATAACAAATAAGGAGCTTTCATTAGTAATCGAAAACCTCCTAATAAAAAGGGCCCAGGACCAGATTGCTTCACAGATGAATCCTACCAAATGTTCAAAGAAGAATTAATACCGACCCATCCTGAGTTCTTCCCAAAAATAAAAAAGGGAACACTTCCAAACTTGTCAGCATTACCCTGATACCAAGGTCAGAAAAAGACACTACAATAAATCTCCAGGGCAATGTCCCTGATAAACTCAAATGCAAAAATCCTTAACATACTACAGCAAAACAAACTCTATAGCACATTAAAAGGATCATACACCATAATTAAGTGGGATTTATCTCTGAGATGCAAGGATGGTTGAATATACAAATCAATCAATGTGATGATATACCATATTAACAGAATAAAGGATATAAATTACATGATCATCTCACTAAATGCAGAAACTTAACCACATTCAATACTCTTTCATGATAAAAACTTTCAACAAATCAGGTATGGGAGGAACTTACTTCAACACAATAAAGACTATATGTGAAAAGCCCATAGCTAACATCATACTTAACAGTGAAATATTGAATGCTTTATTCTAAGATCCAGAACAAGGCAAGGGTGCCCATTCTCATTCCTTCTAGTCAACACAGTACTGAAATAATCCCATTTAATCCTCATAAAACTCCTGCATGTAAGTAATTATTATTTTTATTTTTTTTACAAATAAGTAAAGGAAACATAATTTAAATTGATTTCTTTAATGTGTGTGTGTGTGTGGTGTGTGTTTGTGTATCTGGTACATAATAATCTCGGGAAATTCTATCTCACACATACAACTTATCTTCTTACCATACGAGATAATAATTTTTCAAAATGTCGTGATGCTGGACACAGTAAGTACTCAATAATTGTTGATAATTAAAGATCACTACGTGTGAGACTTTGTACAACTTTTTCTTCCTATGGAGAACCATTCCTATTGGGGAGCATTTTACCTCATTTATTACATCTACCTATCTAGATAAGTAGATAGATAGATGATAGATAGATGATAGATAGAAACATGGCAAAATGTGTAACCACTGATAAATACATTTAATGTTGTGTGTATGTTAATTCATTTGCCTGCAATCAAACCCATCGCAAATCTTAAGCTGTGACCTTATCAATTTTCATGAATTAAATACCATCAAGGCAGTCAGTGCTTTTCTTGATTTAATCCCAGGAGTGAGGCAGGGGTAGCTGTGATGCTGATCTGATGTTTCAACAAATATAATTCTTTTACATGTTTAGATGTGAATGACACAGGCCTCTGACTATTTGAATTCTACATTCTTTAGCCCTCAGTAGCTTCCTCTACCTCTCACTTAATGTGGATCAATGCCACTTATGTAATTACATTACATTTGCCTGTCCTCACTTCCTATTGTATCCCACATCTCTATAGCTGAGCAGAAATTGAAAATGATTGTACACGGGACAGGCATTACAGATAACACAGAACTAAGCCTCAGAACTAGACTGATGGTCAGTGCCTCATGGACCATGCACTGCTGAGGTTTTACTGTGAGCTGTGAAGAACTGAAAGACAGATACCTGATTCAGCTCATTTCCATTCATTAATTATAGGAGATAAATACCTTCTGTTTTCACAAATTTAACTTTCATTTGGAAATTAATTAGTAGAACATTTGCTTAAAATATATATATATATATATATATTTTTAATGTCTCCGATATCTTAGGCTTACTGCATGCTCACACTAGGGACAGAATAAGGGATATAATTCAGGCCTAGCCAATCAGGATACCTTGTACTGGATAGGTAAATGTCCCAAAATGGCCAACAAGAAAAGTTTGGGGGAATTTTGTTGCAGTTGGGGACAAAGAAAATTTATTTTTCACTGGACCTACGTTAGTTATAAAGACAACAACTGATGAGTACTTTACCATCTCATTTGAGGGCCTGACTTGAGAGGAAAGCCAAAAGAGTGGAAAGGGCACACAAAAGATGGGTTCTAAATGGTCTGCTTACCTCCTTTTCTTTTTTAATTAAACTGCATGAATTTACGTTTTCTGTTAGATTTAACTAGAAAAATACTGAGTCATATAATTGCCATCTCCATATTGTATTTAAGAAAACTGAGACCCAGAGATACTCAGAACTATTTTACTTCACATATCAACTATCTTAATAACTGAGCAACGATCAAGAATAAAATCATACTGACTTTTGCCCACCTTCTTCCTGCTAATATCTGTTGCTTGTCTTTTATTTTTTTTTTTTTTCTAGGCTTTGGAAATTATTCTTTGAGAGCTTTAAATGAGAGGGAAATAAAACATATTCTTATTTCCCAGCCCAAGGTAGATGCCCCCCCACACACACACAAGCATGTACTACTATTGTACCATTGCTAACCATTTTCCTCCTTTTATCGGATACTCATTCAAATAAAAGAGCCAATCAGATACAACTCTTTCGATGAGCTCGAATGGCACTAACCTCTTATACAATATCATTTCTACTACTAATGGCAATCATATTTTAAGCACTTGCTATATTCCAGGCCTATAAAAAGTACTTCACATGTTTTCTCATTGAATTTTTATAATAACAGATGTGGAAGATTCTATTAATATCTATTAGCATTCTACTTTAAGTTGATAAAATAAATCTCAGAAAGCTAAACATTTTCCAAAAATCACAAGCTAGCAAGCAGTAAGCTGTGACTTTAATTCACCTTTGACTTTATAATAAAGAATCCATGCGTATAACCATCCTTATATAGAATACAAAGGGCTTTAAAAAAAACTTTCATTAAATTATGTACATTACATAAAACACATTAAAGTTAGCTTATAGAGGAAAAAGTTATTAATAGCCTATTCTCATCTGGAATTATTTCCCCTAATTCTGTGGGCATGCTTTTTCTTTTCCCCAGCTCATTCTCTTCTTATTCTCTAGGGAAAAGGAATTCCCAGTGACATAGATGCTTTTCTTCTAATGAAGAGAGAGCTTTTTTCACTCCGCAAGTTAATAAGTAGTTTACTTTTGACCCATTGCAAACCATGATGAAACACATTATGTGTTAAATCCATATTCCTTGTTCTATTGACATATACATAGCAGAAACAAGGGGGAAAAAAGGAGGTATGTAAGCAAGGTCTAGCATCACTATTTTGTTAATGTATATTAAAGCAAAGTAGGTGAAGTGATAATTATGATAATGACATCGATAATATAAATAATATCTAGAGCCATAAAACTCATGCAAAAAGTAGCTTAGATGAAACAAGGAAGTGAGCTTACTGCATGCAGTCTTATGATCAATTGTATCCCTTTTTCTTGCGCGATGATGAACCCATTGATTACCTCTACTAATACGTCTCTTTTTAATTTCTTACCTTCCTTCAGTATATAAAAGAAGGCTGAATCCACAGCTAAGAATTTTGAAGATTCATGTCCAGCACTGGCATCTGTTATGGAAAAATCAAATCAATTAGAACCAAATAGATGTTGGTTTACCTATGATTCAATTAATTTTTCATTATATTCCAAGCATTCCTAAAATTAGAAGACTATTACATTCCTTTATACGAAAACTACTATTATCTAAATTTTACAATTAGTGGAATAAAATGAAGGCAGAGGAAGAAACAGAGAAGTTTCGATTACATTATTACCAACAAAATCTCTCTCTTTGATACTACTACCCTATTTTGTTTTAGATCTTTAATGTGATGCACCAGGTACAAATTAGTTTCATATTTTTATTAAAATTTAATGCATTTTGAATGCCTATAGGTGTTAGCAGAGGACTTATGTAGTAGGAACTCAGTAAATAATTACAAAATGAATAGAGAATTTATATTTGTATAACTATTATAAGATTTTATAGTAAGAACATTAACTGAAATATTTATTCATATAGTTTGGAGAACTTAGAATGATAATAACACATGACAGAAAGAATTATTTGACTCTTTTGGAGATTAACTGTTCATTCATTTCCATTTATTTTATTAAGAGGCAGGGCAGAATTGGAGAATCAAAAAAGTTCAAATCTCTCATCATCAAACTACGGTGATAAAAAATAATAATTCTAATAGTAACTAAACATGCGTATTAGTAATAATTTAAACTGTTCTCCACATGTGATGTATTTTGTTAGATCATCATTGGCATCTCTGAGCTAGGCACACTGAACAAAGTGCTAGGAGGAGATCTGGTAGTTTGTGTACAATTCTATGAAAATTGTGGACATTAGATTTAGACTTAATCTTCCGCCTTCAGAATCTATTATTTGATTCTATAACTTCTAGAATCTGATTATTTACTGATATGGTGAGGGAAATTCTGTTAGTAAACTGTGTTAAGAGTTTTATACAATGGAATACTATACAATAATAAAGACATATAAAGTACTACTATAACATATGGGTGAATTCATCAAATAAAATATTGAACAAAAGAGACACAATGAGTATTTACAGTATCTTTTCAATTATATAATATATAATAAGCAATGATCTATGGTATTAGAAGTCAGGTTACTTTGGGGCCTGGGGGGAATTAATTGGAGAGAGTATGAAATAGGGCTTTTGGAGTTAGAATGGGGCTTTTGCTGTACTGGGAATGGTTTCTCGATAGGTGTGCTGTTTACATAGATGTCTTCATTTATAAAGTGTCAGTTTATCTGGCTATTCACTTAAGATTTGTAGGTTTATTTTGTAAGTAGGCTACAATACAATAAAATTTTATTAAATAAGAAATATTAATGAAAACAAGATCGGTAACAGGGAAATAGCATTTCATTTTCAAATATAAATTTTGAAAAAAATAGATTGTAGGAAAAAAAATAACAAATTCTTTGTTCCAACCTTAAGTTTTTGAGTCCTTAAAAAGAAATATAGAATACTTGAACTAAACATTTATTTTTCCTAACAAATGCAAGTGACATTTATTTGAAGAAGGCAAATGCCATATGTTAATGGAGTTTATTTACTAGACTTTGGTGCTAACAGGTAACATGTGTCATTCAAAAAGAAATATTTAATAGTTATTTTTTGTCTGTACTAATAACTAAAAACACAGAAAAAGGGTGTTGATACCTGATATCAGGGTCAAAAATAATTAGTCTATTTTAATCTTTTTAATTTTCTCAAGATCCTCTAAATATAAAATTGCTATTTATTAATGTCACTAAAATTCATAGTTATTTTAATTTCTATTTATCTTATGGCATTTAAATTTGAACATGAGGTAAGAACCCAGTGCTAAGTTATCAGGGTTAAAAGTAGTCACATGTGTTAAGAACTGCCTTAAAAATATACATGTTTTAAATAAAAAATATAAATATATATTCTTAACTAAAAATATGTATGCATATACACTTTGTAATTCATTTCATCTTATAATATGCTTTGGTTGCATGACACTTTATTTTCAGTCATTGTTGTTCTCTATAAGTTTGAAATTACCAGGAATGTGAAAAAGGAGGTAGGCTACATGTAGCAGATCTTGAGAGGTACAGATTGATTCATTGACCTATGTGCTGGCTAGGTGTCTTGTTTCTCCCATTTGATGGAGCTCCCAAAGTTGAACAATCAAGTGACTAGGATGAGAATTCCTAAAAGGGAAGATTTCGAATCTGACTAGGCAGTGCTTCTCAAAGTGAGTTCTGGGAAACATTCATACTGGAAATTCACTGGGATTCTAATGAGAGAAAAATGATTTCACACTAACAGTAAGTTTGGGAGGTACTGGGGTAAGACATCTATCTTCTCTTTCTTCAGGCAATTGATACCTACGGAAAATTGCATTCAACATCTGTAGAATGCACATTATTTTCAAGTGTGACATGAAATGTTCACCACAGTGAGTTGAGACATAAATAATTCTCAATGAATTCTGAATATTCTTTTTCAGAAAAAAATTAATTATATTAGAAATAAAAATAAATATCTATAAAAGCTCCTATTTATTTCAAAATTAAGCAACACATATCTAACTATTCTGAAGGTCAAACAAGAAATAAATGCAAGGGAAATCAGAAAATAATTCAAGATGATGACAATGAAAACATGACTTTGTAGCTAAAGCTGAGCTTATAGGAATTTTTAGAGCTATCAATGTTTATATGATAGAAAGATAATTAAATTAATAAATATAAGAATGAAAATCAATGAAACAGTGAAGTACTGATAGGAAAAAGCAGCAATCCACATATGTGTTCTTTAAAAAGCTCAAAAAAAAAAAATAAAAAGAATGAATAATCCCCTATCAAGACTGACCAAGATCAGAAAGAAAGAGATGGATCACTGATAACTGGTTTTAAAGAGCTAATATCACTATAGATCCTTCAGAGAATATAAAAATAATAAGAATATTATAACACATATTTTATACAATAATTGAACAACTTGCATAAGACAGAAAAAATCCTTAAAAAGCAAAACTTACCAAAAATGACTAAAAAAAATACTATTTGAATAGCTCTCTATACAGTCAACAATTTGAATTTATTGTTAAAAAAAAGATGCACACACATACAAAATGGAGTCCAGAATGGTTTCACTGGCAAATTATATCAAACATTTAAGGAAGAAATAATATCAGACTTATACAAAATAGTTTTTAAAAAAGCAGAAGGTAGAATACTACCAAACTTGTTTCATGAAGTGAGAATAATCCTGAAATTAGAACCTAAGAAAAAGGTTTGTAAGAAAATAAAATTCTAGAAAAAAAAAATCCTTATAATCATAGAAATACATATATTTAAAAATCTTGACAATTCATAAAAAGGATAGTGAATTATAACTGTGAGAGGCAGAATAATGCATTCCCAAAGATGGTAATTCTTTAAAACTGCAGATTTAGCTCACATGCCAAAAGAAAATCAAGGTAGCAGACAAAATTGTTTGCTAATCAGATAAGCTTAACACAAAGATTATGCTGGATTATGTGCATGAGCCCAAAAGGATCACGCGAGTCCTCACAAGTGGAAGAGGAAGGAGTAAAAGAGAAACGGTATCATGAGAAGGACTTGGTCCAACATTGATAGCCTAATAAAGTGTCTAGATTATGGAAGAGAGTCAAATAATTTGTTGAAAAAGGAATTGATTGGTATCAATAAGATCTATGATTTCCATAATTTGGAAGTCAATTTCAGAGTTTATAGTGACATTAAACCATTTTTAACCTTAACAAATTTGTTTATTGTAAAAACTAATGCAATCTATGTTATTCAGTTTTAAATAAATATAGATTCACAAAGATTTTAAAAATCTGATTCTTTACCTGAATTGAAGCGCTATTAAAATTAAACACATCATCACACAGCACATTCAATCAAGAGAGTTGATATGTAAATCTAATGGCTATTAATACCAAAGAATATCTTTTAAAATGCTGATATTAAAAAAAAGGGGGATGATATTTAAGAACATTGACAGGGTGGCAGGGTTGCTTAAAGTTTGATTAAAGAAAAAAGCATATTGATATATCTTGTAGTCACATCATATAGCAGGATCTTTCTCACCATGGATCGAGTAGGAACAATGGGAATAAGTGTTTTATTTTAATCATGCTTAGGAGATTGTTTAGAAATGCAGCCTCTCCTGCCCCACCCCAGACTTATTCACTTGAGTTTGCATTTTCACAAGATTAGAAATTTCTATACTGTATCACATTTTGAGAAAATGCTGTCTAGATAAAGTCATAGTATAAGAGTGAAATGAGTCAAACATGTAGGTGAGAATATATACATACTACAGAATTTTTTACTGTTCTTTCAATTTGCTATGAATATATGCATTTAATATGCCATAGAGTAACGTCCTAATATAAGTTCTAGACTTTGATGTATTCATTTTATTTCTGGAAGTTTATCCTGATGAATTAGTAGGAACTTGAAAAAGGTAACAAAATTTACACCTCACTGAAACATATAAAGACTTAAAAGAAATGTCTACCACATAGAAGAAACATCAAGTAAATGTGGGACCTCCCTACAATAGATTAAAAATTACCTAATATATAATAGCCATGAAGATTGTAATAATGAATAAAATATTTGTGGTATAAAAATAAATGATAAAAAGCAAATATGTGCATGTATTATGATTGCGACAAATCAAATGAACATAAAAACATAAGCATATCACAAAAGAACATTTCAAGACTTTATTGAAAGCAGAGTTTATGCCTCTGCCAGTAGAATACTAAGCCATTTTAAATTTTGCTCTAGTTTATATGATTTTTCCTGTTTTCACTATTCAGATATATTAATGTTAAAATAAAAATAAAATTAATCTTAGAAAAATTGCTTGTCTGAAATGAAGAAACCAAAGGCTAAAACTGGGATTCCTTTTGCTGAATACGAATAAACATAGCTGTAATAAAATAGGGCAGAAGAAAAACTTTGAGTTGTCCTAAATTCTGTCTCTTACTGAAAATAGGACAATGGAACAAAAATTCTGACTTGCCTAAATTTCATCTCTTTCTGCTAAGTCAGCTCCAATAAGACAGAAGTTCTCATTTTTGACATATATTTCTGATTGGTACTCATAACAGCATTATTGCCCACCAATGTGTAATTGCAATTAGCTCTTGGAAAGTTATTTTTCCCTCTAAAACTATAAATATATAGAGAGTTATCTCTGTGTATAGCAAGAAAAGTGGGTGGAAGGGTAGCAATATCCACAGAGCCAAATGTCCACAGATATTTGTGACCCAGCTTTATCTTGGGTTAGAGTAAACCAAAGAAATAACTCTATGTCCTACATATTTTTAATGAAAGAACTTGCTTTCTAAACTTCTTTGAACAAATTTAATCTGTGCCCTCCATTTTTTCATTTACTAATAAGTCAAATTTTAATTGAAATAAAATAAAAATTTGTGTCAAATGTCAACAGATTTTATCATGTACTAGTCATTGATTAAAAAATACCAAATGAGATCAACTTGTAGAATCATGACAAGCTCATTTAAATAGTTTTAATCTAAACGATATTTTAATTCTGCATAATTCAAAAAGGATATTCACATAAGATTGCTTTAACTTGAACAAGTTTGATATGGATAACTGAAAATTTGGAACACCGAATCAGAATAATTTTACTAAACACACACTGAGAAGTTCATTTTGGCAAAGAAATATAATACTACTCTGATCATTTTCTGGAAGCTAAAATCTTAGTTCATTAAAAACAAAAAAGATGCGAAGAAACTCAAAATCCACATTACCAACATATTTACCATGTGTCTCTTACTGCACTTCTAAGAATAGTGCATGTGTAATCTCATGCAGGCCTTACCATGACCTTTTGAGGGAGGTGCTCATTTTGCAAAAGCTGAACAGAGACTTGGAAAAATAAACATATAAGTGGCAAAAATAAGCATAGTAAATGGACTGTCACAGTCCTCAAATCTATTGTATGTAATAAAGAGTCTAAAATAATTATGGCTAAATGAATGTAGTGATCTTTATTCTCTGTTTGAAAACTTGGCCACTTAGATGTGATAGTATCTATGTTTGGGAAGTGGATTTGGTATGAGAACTAAGCTAAAGAAATAAATTTCTAAGTGTTTGCCCTTTGGGGAAACCAATTCTATTTTCTCAAGTAATATCAGGTAAAATATCTTACTCTTTCAACTGGTCACTGGAAAAAAAAATCAATATTAATATAGCTTCAAACACACTCCTTATGCATGCCAAAATAATATAACATAAAGAAACCATGCATTTTTTCCTTTTTTTACACAGTTGATATAAATTGATTCCTAAAATTAGAAGAGTTCTTGTCGCACATTTTATTTTTCAGTAATATTTATTTAATGCATTAAGAAAGAACATGTTAAACCCTCCATCCTAAGTAGAAATATACTCCTATTGGCTACATTACTCTGAGAAGTTGCAGGTGTCCCCTACTGGACTATAAAGATCTCAGTGAGAGGGGCCATTCATCATCATCACATTTTCACATAACACAGTGCTTGATTACTAGGCTCTTAAATGAACTTGAATGAGTGAACAACTTGGTGTTCGTGATGAAGTTACTCCTTGCAGTATGGAGTATTGAGTAAATAAGTGCTAAAATTATAAAGTTCCTTCTTACATAAAACCAATGTCTCCCTGTGCTATCTAATCATTGGGTTTATTTCTGAACATTGAAACGAACCATAAGTTTGCATCAAGCCAGTTTAACAATAAGAACACCAGCTGGTTGTATTAGTTAGTATCAGTGACAAGTTTCATAAAATAAATGGCAGATTTAATAGAGGCGGTGGGAGAGGTTGATTTCTATTGAGTGAAAGGGGCAGGAAAATTACTTTGAAAAATAACTTTTATTTTCTTATAACAAGTTTTAAATAAATTCTAAATGTATCAATCAGTTTTCTGAACAACTTTTAACATAATTTACAGACAAGTGGTGCATGAAGGTTTAAAATGGGGTTTGTCTTGTATTGGTATAACGTGCAAATTTTGGTCCCAGATGAGTGAGGCATTTGAAGGTAAACCTACCTAAAATTTTCCTTTAATTTTTTTTTCCCTCAAAACCTGTCTTCTCCTTATAAGATACAATATTCCAGAGGTGTTTGAATCATTTTCTACTCTTTAAAAGACTTGTAAGTGAAAAGCAATACCCTTCCCTGCAAGAGCCCCTATTTGATTTTTTGGGTTTGAAGGGTTCTCTTTTTCCCATATTTGTCCGACTTCTGCATCATAGAGCTGTGCTGTGGTGGCTACATCTGCTTGACAGTTACTGGTGGGTCTTCACTTAATGATTCTCACAGAAATCTCTGAATCAGAGCAAATGGCTGGTTCCTGCCCCAGTCCCTACAGCATTTGTTCTGGGCTCATTGATCAACGTGGGAACATTTACTTAGGACTGTCTTGTGTTTTGAGCAAAAACTTTCCCAAGAAGTTTTGTGTTTCTTTGTTGTCACATTTAAAATGGTATTAAAAATTGCTCAGACATGATTTTGCCTTTAAATAGAATTCTTTCAAATTGTGTTTCATACCTCACTATGTGGCTTTCAGAAGGTTTCAAAGTCTATGTCTTTAAAAATCCTTTGTTCATTTTAGTAAGTATTGCCTTGCAGTATTAAAAGGAAGGTCTGCTACTTTTGTAATGGAAATGTATACCCAAACTTATTCATTAGGGACAATAGATTAAGTACACATAGGACATAAGTGCATCTGACAGAATTCCTGTTCAGATGTCAGCTAAGAATTTGGTACTCATTTACATAGTGATTCATTGGCCATAGGGGCCTATCACACACAGAGATGACAGAATTTTAGAGCCAGGAGGAACTGAAGAGGTAGAAATTTACAGATTAGTACTAAATAGGCAGAATAAATATATCTTCTTTACCTTTTACAACTAACTGCTTTGCTTTTTTTGCACCTCTGTTAGGTAGTTAAGTTAGATACAAGTGACTGAGGAATGAAGGTCCCTCCCAAAAACCTCCCTAGAACCTCCCTGGAACACCCATTTTATGTTATAAATTACTTCTACATCCTGAAAGACAAAGAAGTAGAAAGTCATAAAATAGTAGCGGGCCACAAGTGCTTGCACAGTCAGTCCTACACTAACCTCCCCATGACCTTAGCCTCATTATATCATTATTATGCTATCATGCATATGCCCTGAAGTTCATGAATCTAATTATAACAGACTGAATTCCAGGTAACAGCATACACAGTAGGCAAAGGGTTATATGACAGCTAACTGACAATCAAAATGACCTCACCTGCCAATCATCTAGCACCACCACTGCAACCACCCATCACAGACACAGTGTAAGGTTTACTTCCTGAATTCTATAGCGCTGCAGCCCTCTCTGACATAGCCTGTTTCTTTCTTGAAACGTACTTTCGATAAACTTAATTTTTCCTGTGTCTTGCTGATACGTAATTCTTTATCGTGTTGGTGAGAAGAACCAAGGACCCCTCAGTGCTCCTGGGGTGATGCAGGATTTTAGAGCACCCCGGTGATAACACATCCACCCTGCTAAGTTGTTGGGTGTGAAAACCGAGATTTTAACTTGCTAATTGAGCAAATTGTTTTTTGATTTAATATGTGTTTTTCAAGTAAGTCACTTCTTTATAGGTAAATGCTAGAATTTTCAGGGTTTTCCCCTTCTTTCCCATGATTCTTCTGAAGGTATTGCCTGGGTGTATAAGTGCTAGAACTTCAGTGGGGTTTAAAAGGGCATTTGGAGGCAATGCAGACATTAACCTGACTCTGTGGCTGAGCTTGGCTGGGACAGTCCCTGTTAATGCCTGTTGTCTCGGCGTATTATTAATAGTAACCCTTTTACTCCCCAAATGTCTTTATTCTGAGAATACAGATGAAGATACCAGAAGCCAATCATAGACTGTATAGTCCATGATGCAGCAGCTACTTTGTGTCAGGCCTTAGGTTCTGAAATCTAGTATACCAATTATTTCATTTAGTTTATTCATTAATTTGATCAATATCTGAGCATTTTTCATGTGCCCGATACTGTTCTGGACTCTATGTGATATGGCATTGGTTAAATCAAATAAATTTCTGCTGCCATCAAATCTACATATTAGTGTCATTCGTCCATGGTCCATATTTTGAGAAACACTAAATGATTTATTTTATGGATGGTGAAACAAGGCCTCCCAAAAAAGTGACTTGCCCCAAACTGAGGTTAGTGGTAAAGCCATAATCAGAATCTCAGTTGCCTGAACACCTTAATTATCTGTAACAGGGGTCAGCAAGCTACAGTCTAAGGGGCAAATCTGCCTACTTCCTTTTTTGTAAGTAAAGTTTTTTTTGTTTTTGTGTTTTTTGTTTTTTTTTCAAAAAATGGCCAAGCCCATTCATGCCTGTAGTGGCCACAGCTGCTTTCGCCCTACTCCTGCTGAGTTGAGTAGTTGCAGCGGACATTATGTGAGGTAAATACTAAGGTATTTACCATTCAGCTTGTTACAAGAAAAAATTTTTGTCAACCTCTGTTCTATAAGTAACCATACTACTGACATCTTATTCAAGAAGGTAAAGCCTGACAATGCAGACCTGTTGCCATAGCCATTTACCATGCCTGTCACCTTGAACAAGTCAATTAACCTCTCTAGATTCAATTCCCTTATCTGTGAAATGGAGATATAATTAGTGTGTGGTTAATAGTGAGAATTAAATTAACTAATGTATGTAACGCACAGAACTGCTAAAAGAAGAAAAGGTAGTTATTAACATTTCTAGCTGAATAACTGCTGCGCGAGCTCTTGCTGGAAGGGTAAAGATACGGACTGAGATTTTGTTTCTCTCATTTTTTGTGCCTTTACGATCAATGGCTTCCTGGGGTGGTGGGGTGGGGGTTGCATATCATTTTCTAATGTGACTGTTACATACAGCACCCAGGAGTAAAGCAATGCATCTGGGCTTTGGTGGCCTCTCAGGTTAGCAGGAGACATCTTTTCTTATAAATTTGTATATCACTGCTATGAGACTTCCACGTTATGGACTGACTTAATAAGAAAAGAGGAATGAGGAGCAATTACATTTCCATTAAGTGGACAACATTACCCTTGATAAGGCTGCCGGAACTAAAGCATCCTCCTCTCCCTCAGGTGCAGTCTTAGAAGCACAGAACTGATTGATTCATTAAATATGTGTTAGTCTTTGCCTCTGAAATCATCGGTCTCCTAAAATTATTCCATGGTCATAAGAGAATAAAATCCTAATTTATAGTGGAATTGTTAAGCTGGCACAGAGGCCACAAGAAATTTCAAGAGAGGCTGGCTCTTAGCACCTGTGGAATAGGAATGGATGCCAAAATGTTTTTTGGAAATTCTCAGTGGCACCCCTTTGTAATGCTGAAATCGAAAGAAACAAGGCCATAGACTGATAGAACTTGGTGCAATTCAATCTTAATTATTGCGATAATCAAACTGGCTAATGCTTGTTCAACACGTTCTATGTATCATGTCTATGCTAAGGATATGATTAACTTTATCCTATTTAATAGTCTCAGCCACCTTAAGATATAGGCATTAACTTTTTACTATAGATCATGAAATTGAATCGCCAGGGGTTAACCAGTTCACGGTGGACAGCACGGTGGAGTGGGGCTGAAGGGCACAGGTCTTCCTGTTTGCAGAGAGCAGTCATTGTCATGATTACTCCTTGTTTCCAGAGTTGTATTTATGTCTGCTTAGGGTTCCTCTGTGACGTTTGCTCTAACAATACTAACACCTTTATTTCACTTCTACTTCTATCCAAAAATCTGACATTATGCTTGACAGTTATCTCACCCATTTTAACTAACTAGACACAGATTTACTCAGGGTTACAAAGGAACAAATTAAAAAAAAAAACACTTTCTGTTGAAGTCGCCTTTGGTTTATTCTTTTTCTTTTTTCTGTTAATCATCTGTGCTAATAAAATATATTTTTTCGAAAGCTGTTATTTGCATGGAATTCCTAGTGTTTGCTCAGGCTGTGACATGATAAATAACAGCCAATATTAATTGTACATTTTTTATGTTTTAGGTTACATGGCGCAAAAGTTTACATGTAACATCCCACTTAACCTTCACAACAATCCGTGAGTTAAATGTTATCATTTCTAGTTCCATCCAAAGAAATAGGCTCAGAGAGATTAAGTAATTTGATAAAATTTATGCCACTCCTAAAAATGGAGTTAGTATTCATACCAAAATCCATGTCATTCCAAAATCTGTATTTTTTAAAACACTTTTCCACAGCTCATCATATTTTGCATTGGTTGTTTACAGATACTCCATCTTACTCAAACATGCTCTGAAAAATTCATTTATTTCTGAGAGAATGTCTCAACTATATTTGTGTGTCCTTCCAGTTTTCTGTCTGCTTTCATTCTGAGCCTGCTGTCATCTTAGCTAGCTCTCTTCTCCATCTTTATGTATTATTCTGTCTGAGTGTAGCAAAAAGAACCTTTTTATTTAACTCCATTTGGAGGTGGAAATATCAACTTTCATAGTACGTCTATATTTAAAAAGCCTCCTTCCTTTATCAGACTCAAATAAATGTTTCCTGTGAAAGACCAGCTACTGTTCCTCTTAGCTGCTCTTATGTAAGACTTTTTCATTTTAATTTTCTCTATTAAGTGATTCCTTAAGCAAGTTCTCACTGAGTGGAGAAGCACTGAAAGACACTCAAACTTAGTGGCTACCACTGCATGCCAAGGACTGTTTTAAACTGAAGAAGAAGGAACAGAAGCGGCCCAGGGATGGCAGAGTGGTGTAGCATCCTTATTCTGAACAGAGGGATTAGAACCAAAAGAATTCAGATTTGGATCCTTACTCTCTTATTTAGGGACTATACTCTTGGAGAATTATTCGCCATTACTTAGCCACCATTGAAACCTAATTCTTCTGAGAAGATCATCTGCACACTTCACTGAGTTGTTTGTCCAGTACTTGTTAATAACTATGTGCCACAGTTTTTGTGAAGGATGATTTTGACAACTGGGGCAAGCAAAGACCCATGTTTGGGTTTTAACATATAAATCGCCTAAATCCACACAAAATCTAAATGCCATCCAGCAATTTTGTGAGAGACGGGGCAATTCCATTCAACCTTTAATTATTCATTCTATTTGTTCTATAGAAAGCTCTCTGAGCAAGAATTCTCATGAACTCTTTTAGAGCCAAGATATGTTGGAGAGCCAAGGAGATGGTTTTCTGAGAATATAATCACAATATCTGGTCTGATAAAACCGTATTTTATGAATTAATGTAAAAGCATAATATATTATCACAGTTCTTTAGACATGTAACAAATTACCTTAATTATGGATTAGAATACAATTACAAACTGCTAGAAAAATATAAAGTACATGGTTACAAAAGAGGAGTCCAATCAGCTGGGAGTTTGCAAAGTGTTCCATGAGGAAAATAGGCTGCTAATAGAGATGTAGAAAATATATTTAAACTCTCATTGTGATTTCATACAAAATGATGCCAAGATACCGACATTGCCTTAGGGAGAACTGATCTCCACTCACAGATCCCTCTAAGGCAATCTTGAGGTAGGCGGTTTTTCCAGCTTTAACACCTGGCTGCTATGTTCAATGTACTTCCTCCCAGGTAAGCTGCTTTCAAACTAGCTCAGAAAACACAAGTTTTGAATGGTCTTGATTTCAAGTACTTCTCAACTTCCTCCTTACTTTCTCCAAGCAATTTCCAAAAATCAGAGCAAGAGAAACTCTTAGCCACCATTGAGTCCAAAGCTTTTGTTTGACAGTAAAGAAAATAGAGGCTCAAGTATGTTAAGTGACACAGAGCTTACTAAGGAGGAGTCTAGCAAAGCTATAAATATGTAGTGAAAAATGTAGTTACTATTTCTTGAGCACCTATTATGTTGCAAGCACAGGCCTAGATGTTATAAACACATCATCTAGTATGCTCAGTACATTGAGTCTATGAGTAGATGTTGCTATTTTTATTTAAGAGAGGTGGAAATTAAAGCTTGGAGAATTGAAGTGACTTTCCCACATAACAAGTAATTTACTTGTAGTCTAAACATAGATGTTTGGCCTCCAGACCCATCTTCTTTCAATTCTACAGACTGCCTCCATATTCACATTTATTTTGTAAAAAAGGAGAGAAAAACAAAAACCCATGCCATGAGTACAATAGTCTTTAAAAAGTTCTACATCGAAAACCATCAGTAACATTACATATTGATGTCTTTTTTCCCTCATAATTAACTAGTTATTTTGATATAGACATGCAGTCTAGATATAATAACTTTAAACTCAAAAGAAGAAAAATACCCTTTAGGCATTTTGTTGTTCATTTGTTTCCTTAATTAAGAAGAAATAACTTTCATGTATTAAGAAAATTTAACTCTCACTTCAGCAACCTGATTGATGATGTCTGGAAACACAGTTTACTATACCTTAGCAAGTTACTGGAATTTTTGTTCTATTACACAGGACACTAAGGGAGAAAAAAAGAGCTGTACTGTTCTATATTTATTCAGTCATGATTAATATAGTGTTGAATAATAATTTTTAATTTCCATTTTCTGAATATATTTATTAATTTACCTCCTGCCAATATATGGCTCTGGTTGCCACTATTTAGAATTTATTTCTGTTCTTCCTAAGTATCATTTGCATAATGGAATTGCGAGGTTCATTCACTAGCAGTTGGCTGTGGGGTGTTGGACAGAGTGACTGGGCTGTAATTAGTGGCATCTGGCCTCTGGTTTCATTAGCATGTAAATGCAACTACTAGAGGCCATGACAGCCTGGTGATTTCACAACAGTCACTATAATGCATATCTGCTTTCATAAGCATATCAGTGAAATTGCTTTTTATAAAAGAACAAAATACGTATGTCTGATGAATCTGAGTATCTTTGCATCCTGGATTTTCCCCCCATCACAGAAGAAAAGAGAATTACAGTATGTCAACCTCAACATTTCCTTTAAATTTTTAGACTATTAAAAATTGCAATCCAAACTCTTGTTTTCACCTGGAATGCCTCCATTTCCCTAATGAAATCCTTATTCATCTCCTTCTCTTCTTTATTATCCTTTATTAAGTTTACCCAGGCTCATCTTTATAAAACATGGCACTTTTTTTTCTTATGTTGATACCTTAATCAATAAATCAGGCTCTGTGTTCCCTGTTTCACTGTGTCCAGACTCTTCTCCATGGTTTCCATGGCTTTATTATTACTTGGCATCATTAATGATGATGCATAGATTGTAAGTTGATCTAACCCTTCTTGGAAGCTTGGTGTGTATAAAGGATCATTTTGTCCTTATTTGATCATTTCAGCAATTCAATAAATTGGAACTACTAAAATCTTTACTTTCAGATTTAAAAAGAAAGAGAGAGAGAGAGAGAGAGAGAGAGAGAAGAGAGAGAGAGAAAGAAAGAAAGGAAGGAAGGAAGGAAGGAAGGAAGGAAGGAAGGAAGGAAGGAAGGAAGGAAGGAAGGAAGGAAGGAAGAAGAAAAAGAAAGAAAGAGAAGAAGAAAGAAAGAAAGAAAGAAAGAAAGAAAGAAAGAAAGAAAAGAAAGAAAGAAAGAAAAGAAAGAAAGAAAAAAAGAAAAGAAAGAAAAGAAAGAAAGAAAGAAAGAAAGAAAGAAAGAAAGAAAGAAAGAGAAGCAAAAATAGGCTTAGGAAGGCCCTGCAACATCACTGAAGCCATTCAGTAAGAGTTACAGTCAGGATTTGAATTCAAGCCTCCCTGATTGTAGAACATTATTTTCTTAACCACTTTGTCTACCACTTCCCACAACAACTTAAAATCTGGTCTGGAAAGAACTTTTGTGCTCTGAGGATTCCCTAAACAATAACATTTTATCAGTACAAAAACATACTAAAGCTCATGGATTATAAAAATTGACACAATAACAACTTTGAATGTTTTACTTATTTTTACCTAGATGTTTATTTGGTTTTTTCATGCCAAAGTGTTTTTTTTTTTTTTTTTTTTACTCAGTGTCATCTCATAATTGAGATCACTATTTTCCAAAGGATGAACTGTAGAATCTCTGTTTCATGGATTATTATGGGTGTTGTTTGACAGTGTTCCTTGGTCTATCAAATTTGGTAGAACTTGGGTTGAACAGCATTAGCAAGTTTTTCCTAGAAGAGAATTTCTAAAAGCCTTTTAATATGTTAATATGACTAGAACTAACTTCAAGAAAGGCTCAGAATACATCTTTTTTTTTACCTTGACTATGTGATGCTCTATTTGCCAGGAAGGACAAAGTTTCAGGGGTTATGGGTTAAAGACTTTTAGGTAAACAATGTCCTGTTTCTAGTTATTTATGTGACCCTAGGCAATAAATTAAAATTTAGTCCTATATTTCTTAAAGGCCTTTGGGATCACTTCTTGAATCATACATATTATTTATACTCTGATTCACAGAAGTCACTTAAACGCTGGAGAGTGAACCATATCTCAAATTGTGGCTGTAAAGAATGAAGTAGATAACAGATACAAAGCACATAGCCTAGTACCTAGCATAGTGTAAAGACTCAATAAAGGTTTTTACTTTAAATATGAATTGATTTGCAGAAATTTATAAATATTTTTCTTATATAATAGAATTAATTTTGAAATACTAAAGTTTGATTGACAAGAAGAAGAAGAAGAAAAAAAAACCCACCGCCATCATCCTCAATAATCAGCAGTTATCAGCAGTGAATTAAAAGCAGTGGCCTCTCTGTTGCCATCGGTTACACACATTATAAATGGATTGACAAAAATCTGCCAAGGCGTAGACTGTTAACAGGAATTGACACCTCAGTTATTGCTGGTGTCAGACATTAATTTTGGAGAGTGCAACCATGCTACATTAAAATGCATGCTGTGATGGTTTACGGTGTGGGAGAGAAGACCCTTTCTGGAAAGTGGTTTGGGATGCACGTTGAGGGAGAGATATAAGCACATGTCTGAGGGAAGAGATGTGGAGAGGAGATTATGCCCATATAGTGATTACTGACAACTCACTTATAAAATAAAGATTCTGAGTCATTAATCTGGACCTTCCTAAACTTGTTAAATAAAATCTAGGTTAATCTAAATATTGTTGCTATTAAAATAGTTTTAAATTATTAAATCTTAGAAAAAATAGAACTAAATGTTTATTTAATTCTCAGACTAACCTTATGGGAAAACTAAAGATATGGGAATTAAGATCAGGTAGTTTAAATTGCTTAAGGTAAGTTGCATATGGCTGGTAAAAGAGGTACTGGTAGTTTTTACTATACCACATTATTTCCCTAGAGCTCCTAAAGTTTGGAAAAATAGGGGTTGATAAGGAATGGCAGAAGGAATGGTAATGGAACTTCTGAAATGGTGCATAGGAAATGGCTTAAACATAGGTTTCTAGTGGCCCCTGAATACTACATGCACGGCTGGCTTCATCACGTGTATTGAGATGGCAACTCTGTTTCCCTGCCCGGGGAGGGAGGTTGGCGATACTGTTTTCACATTATATTTTTAGCTTGCGACCCTGGTCTACTAAATGTGTTGTGATTACAACTAGCACTGATGAAGAGTTGGTCTGTAGTGACTCTGTTCTTACCAGCTGTGGCTGGATTCCTGTCCTAGTCTCAGCCATTACTGCTATTAGATAGGTTTCTCTTGGACCTGGATATTGCCCTGAGTTTCACACTGGACTTAGTTCATAGCTGTGACAAGGGGGGAAATGCATTTTTTTTTTTTACCTGTGGAGATTCGGGAATATATACAAGATTATAAATACTCATAGTCTTCATAAATATCTTAAAGAAAATAATTTTTCATCCCATGAGAAAATAACATAAAGTGTTACTAAAGTATTGATTTTACATTGAGAATATGAAAAGGCATCCCAAATATTTATTCTATACATAAGTGGGTAAGACCATGAGGGTACTCTGCCCTCACATCCCATTTTCATACTTAATTACATAAGATCTATGAGATTCTCAGATATTATCTGAGAGTCTTATCTCTGACCAATATAAACTGTCTCCTTAATTGTAATTCTTGGATCTTTGTATCCTTTTTTCACAGTTTGCCTTTTTCTACAAAATCTCTATTAGATAGGTTTCTGCTTGTTTAATTTCTGCTTGTTTGTTTTCCACCGTTTATGAATTTAAAATTCCTATTCACCACATTGATAAACTGTATTGTTTCAGGCTCACCGTTATTACCTCTTAGATGCTTATATTCATCTGCATTAGTCTGCCAGAGTTGCTATGCATAATAAAATGCCACAGACTGAGTAGCTTAAACAACAGGAATTTACTTTCTTACAGTTCTGGAGGCTGGAAGTCCAAGAGTAAGGTGTCAGCAAGTTTGATGCCTCCTGAGACCTCTCTCCTTGGCTTGCAGACAGCCGTGTTTTTACTGTGTCCTTGAATAACCTTTCCTGTGTGTATTTGCATCTCTGGTTTCCCTTCCTTTTCTGATAAGGATGCCAGTCATACTGGATTAGTGCCCCATACTTATGACCTCGTTTAACTTTAATCTCCTCTTTAAAGGCCCTGTTTCCAAATGCAGTCATATTGGAGGTTAGGACTTCAAAATATGGGGGCATAATTCAATCTAAAACATCATCCAAGGAGATGGATATAGTTTTTCCCCATCTTACAGATGGATAATAGTTTATCTGAGTAAAACTGAGGTATGGACAGACTGTCTTGTCAAATGGAAGCTAGATTCTTAGCTATACTCTGTTGACTGGAAGACCAAGCACAAATGCTACTGATCATCAGAACAAGGACTTAGGGGCTGAGCTGATCTGAAGAGGCTAATGATAGAGACAGTTTGGAGAACAGTTTTGAGAGCTCCAAGGAGTGAAATTCTACTTATCTGGAACTATAGTATGATTTTTATGATGGGCATTTATTGAGCACCGCATGCCAGGCAATGATTCAAGTGCATGTGCATGCTTGTGTGTAGAGACACACACACACACACACACACACACACACACACACACACACACACACACACACACACACAGAGTGAGAGAAAAGTCCTACTTCCCCAAAGAGGTTTTATAGGTTCAGAGAGATTTAACAACTTGCTAAAGAACATAGTGAGAGGACAAGTATTGACCCATGCATATTTATTTTTAGTTCACAAATCTTGACTAAACAAAGCTGCATCTTGAGCTTTCAGTTTTCACATTTCATTCAAATTCTCTAATTTTCAGGAATCTAGCCCAGAGTTCCTGATAAGGAATCCTATCATGAACCTGTCTCTGAGACAGAGGTAAGATTCTTCAAAAGAAACAGAAAGTAGAGCAAAAGTATGTTTATTCTGCAGCATATCTTTATTTTGCATGCAGTTTCACAAGGTGAGGTTGTCCACACACCATTCTAGATCATTTGTATGCTAGTGACCTTTGCAGCCTTTTTCTACTACAAACTATTCTATTAACCCATCAGAGACAACTGCGACCATCTCCTACATACCTTAATATTCTAAAGTCTTTTACTAAGCCAATGATATCAACCTCCCTGATTTAGGTATTCAAAACTTTTAAGACCAAGTCTATTTTTAGTCCAACCCCCAGATGAAAAAGGATACATTAGGGCAGAAATGGAAATGATGATAGCCAGAGGAACATGTATTTATTAAGTGACAAGAGCCCATGTAACTACTGTAATTAACTTACAGTTAATCCTCAGAATTCTGTGAGCGAATGATATCTATTACTACTCTTATTTTACATGGAGAAACTGTGTTTTACATAGATTAATTATTCATATTTTCTATAAGCAAGTGGTTGACTCCATACACTGCGACACAATTTATATTGATATGTCTTATCCATACATTATTTTTCTATGGAAAACGTCTGCATGAAACCAAAGTATATCTCAATAATTTCCTAAAATTATAGTATCTTTTTATGTGCTCCTATAAAAATTTTCTGTCACTTGAAGTTTTCAGAGTCTGTACTGTGAAAAAGGCATAGGGAACATTTCTAATTATTTCACAAGAATGTAAACTCACAACTGTCTCGTTTTTAATCTAACTCAAGAACTCACTGCATTGTCTTTAATTTTGAAGATATTAAATACTTGTAAATATCAGTAAGAATCAGTAAAAATTTACAATGTAGGCATCTACAATACAAAACTAATAAATACAAAATGTATATAAATAAAAAGTATAATGTTTTAATGTAGTAGCTCACTATATACTAACCCCAGGGGTAAACACTTATAAGACTTAACTCATTTAAGTTATACAAATTCAGTAAGTTAAGACAATTAGCGCTCTCATTTTACAGTTGAGGGATTTGAAGAACAGAAATTAAGGGATTTACCCAGTGTCTTGCCGGAAAGACTGGAATCTACCACACTATGAATATATACACACGGCACTCATTTTGCTAAGCACTGAATTATACTCACCCTCAATGATGCAGAAAGTACTGGTATTAAATATAAGATAACAATTAGTATATTAACTTTATTTTTTTTAACTCTTATGGGTGATTGTATGCACTGACGGTTCTGATTAGTGATCTCCTTGTTTACTTGTGATTTTTGTAGACCTTCCCACTATTTACAGTCTTTGTCAGTTGAAGCTGGGCCAGCCTTTTTCTTTGGGTAAAAGAAGGTAGTGGAAGCAATGGGATGCCTGAGGACTTGAGCACCTTACTCTTTCTCTTGGGATACTGACAATGCTGTGATAATAATCTGAAACTATTCTAATGTAAGGTAAGAAATCACATGAAGAAGTGTGTAAGCTAAGTCCATTTTAAATCAGTCTAGAGATATTTTCCAAAATAGGTGAGAAAATGCAGAACACATTAACAACCCATAGCTGACCACAAACGCAAGAGTGTGCCCTGCTGAGAAAAGAACCACTTTGAGACCGTTATTCTTGGGAGCAGTAATAAATGACTATTTTTTTTTCAGTCGCTGAGTATTGGTGCTATTTGTTATGCTTTAATAGCTAACTAATGAAGGTATCAGCAATAGAGGTCAAGTGATGCTGTAATGAAAACCTACCATGTATGATATCAACTTAGTTGGGTAACAAGTGGAACCTGTATAAAAAGTGAGCAACACAATTGAGAAAGGCTGGGAAAACAGTGAGGAAAGTTTTATTTCAGGCTTATATATGTGACCCATTTTATGTAGTAGCCACACAATTCGCAAAGCTTTAGCCAGCTGTTAATAAGAAAATGGAAAAAAGTAATAATTATATGGTTCTGGATAAGGAGTTCCTCAGGCAGAATGCTGAAAGTGCCAGCGGTGTGTTGTCAGTTGTACATGATAAGGTGTGAAAATAAAGGCATGAGCTCACAAATGAACTGACCAGTTTTCAAGTAACATTCGAAAGGAATTTGAATTAGTGGGTTAGAAATAAAATGGTAACTCATCTCCAGTTTCTCCAGCTAACAAAAGATTGTCAAAGGAAATGACAGGTTTTGGCTATAGATAAAATTAAGGACATAGATAAAAGAAACTTATTAAGATCCTGAAAGAATCAAGTTGATATCTACTAGACCCCTTAATTGGGGGGGAGGGGAAGTCATCTTGGAATATTAAGGGTATTGTTCTATAGCGATCTGACGGCTTACATATTCGTGGCGTGTTTTAAAACCTTTGGTGTTTGTAGTTTTGGTAAACCGTGTTGATAGGAGGCTAACAAAATTCTAAGAGAGTTGCACTGATGGGAAAATAAGACCCTAGATTAGATTAAGAGATGCCAAGATAATTCAAACATCCAGAAGTCCTCTGGGATTCCAAATTTGCATGGGAAGAAACAGAGCTGTTTGATTGTCTTTGTAGATAATTTCCTCAGTAGGATCCAAAGAGGGTGATGGAAAGGGAAGAATATCTCAGAGGGTAGAGGCAAGGACCAAAAGACAGGAGCCAAGAGCCTTGTGAGCAATATACTGGAGGTAAAGTTATAGGCAGAAGAGCCTAGGGAGAACCCCACTCTTGGTGTTATCATTTGGCAGGGGGTGGCAGAGGCGAGGGTAGATAGTGCTAATGGGCAATATTCAACCAGTGTTTTCAGAATTGGTATGGCTTAGTCGTGCTATGTGTCTCCTTCTCACCTTTAAAATGATACTGTGTATTGTGGTTATCCTGTCCATGTGTTATTTTTGTGCATTGGGTGTATACGAAGCAGATAACTGCCCTTTTTAATACATAGGTCTCTGGATCAAAAGGAGACACCTTCAAGGAACTACATCCAGACCTGATATATACCATAAGCTCTTACACTTGTAGCCTGGCATTGTAATTACATGAGACTTTTGGGGATTTGTAAAAGGGTAAAATGTACTTTGTGTGTCAAAGAGATATGAGTAATTTGGGCCCCAAATCAGATCAAAACTGATTGCAATGATGGGTCATATAACAATTTCCCTATTTCAACACCTTTTTCCCTGAAAGTGTCTGGTTTTCACTCACTCTGACTCTAGGCTAACCTTGGTTTAACACTTGTGAGCCTAACCCTGGAGAGGGCTGCACAGTCTGCTTGCTCTCATTCAGGAATGGGTTGACAGAGATCTCATGGAGGATAGCTGAGGGACACCAGCCAATCAATCATTAGGATGTGCTGCCTACCCGACTCAGAGTTGACTATTGATTGCATGAGGTAACTTAACCAACGCTAGAAAACCACATATCTGAATGTATCTTAAATTGTTGATATACAGCGTTTTAAGTTTAATGGATTGTTATTATTTCAACACTTTACATTTTGGGGAGGTTTATTCCACAGCAATAGTGACTGACGCAACATCGCTACTGCCGCTTTGGTCTTTAAAACTCACATGGCTTCAGTCTTTTCATCTCCAGTTTGTAGATAGTATTGACTTTAGATTGTAATCGTATTAACAAATTAACATTTAAAATATATATAACCTAGTAGGATTGATAAATATTTTTAAGTGAATGAAGAAATTGTTGGTATTCAATAAATTATTTCTAAATTACATTATAAATGTCATAGAGTTACTTAGGGTGATTGTGATATTTTCTTCCATTCCCCAGTATTGAAGAACAAGGAAATTCCTCCGGGTTATTTCAAAATGACTATTCTGCCTCTGTTATGGGTCCTATGGGATTGATTGAAGAGCAATGACATAGTAGGAGTCACAGTGGTTTGGGGAAAGCCAGGAAACATTTTCTATTGAGGTTAAGATAAAAGAGCCTTTTTTTTTTTTTTTTTTTTTTTAAGAGAAAGATAGTAGCTAAGTGCTTTGGAAAAATAACAAAGCAGAATCATTAGCCTAAAGAAAAAAAAAAAAGCAGCGCTGCCAGAAATTATATATTATACCTTTTAAAGGAATGTAAGAAGTCAACATCATTGTCCCAACCTCATGATATGCTTTTTTTTTTCTAGATAGGTTTACACTAATAATGCTGTAATTTGTGCCAGCTAACTCTTTTTTTAGAAAATCTATTTTTTTCTTGCATTCAAATATTGTGATATGTCAAGTACAGACTAAGCCTTAACTTTGGTCTTATTTTGTACTAAGGACATTAATCCTCCATCAAGTACGGATGGTATATTATCAGGGGAAAAAAGGCTCACATTCATACCCATGGTCAAAACTAAACTTAGAGGACAGAGGAACCAGGCATTATAGAGAGCCCTAGAAAATTCTGTATCATAGCAGAACAATACAAAGGAGGATTGAGTGGTAGAGCTTTGGCAGAGATCCAAGATGAGGAATTAAGACAATTGTAGTAATGAATTAGGATATAATGTTTCAGCTATTACTCCTATTATAAAAGTAATTTAACTACATTATTCTGTTTTCTCATTTGTACCATGGTGAGAAAGGCAAATGATTTCTGAAGTAACTAAAATTCCAAATGTTGCGTATAACTTCCCTTCTTTCTATCTAAACCTGCTTGTTCAGGGGCTGTTGAGGCCTAGGATAAGGGCTTATCCAAGCTTTCTAGTGTTGAAATATGGGAGCCAAGGCCAAGGACAAGGTGAGGGATTCTATATAAAGTAGTCTTCACAGGTACTAAAGAGTCTGGAGGCTCAAAGCAACACATACTTCTACTGCTTATGTGCTTTGAACCTAACAATTGGCCATGATATTTTCCCCCAACCTTTGGCGTAGCACAGATTATAACACATAGTAGTAAACTTGCAAGCAGTTCTTGAGTGTGTGTTCAAGAAACTCAATGTCTTTTGAAAGATGCATGAGCAATAACCTACAGTCATGTGTGTCTTGTGTGGGAGAACAGAATAATATGGTGTGAGTACATGAAAAAGAACATGATGAACCTACTCTGAGGTCTCTAAGAAACCTTCACAGAGAGAGGACATCTGAGTAGGGTATCAAAGATAAGTGAAAATATGAAGTGCAGAGGGAAGAAGGAAACTCTTCAAGAGAGAAAACTCTAGTAATTAATTCACGATGTGGAGCTCTTTTGAGATGTCTAGGCTTGCGACTAACTCAAAGATGTGTTCAATAACTCTCAGATCTAATAGAATTGAAAGACCACCCTTTTCTCCTGGATTTGAAGAAGGCCCAGATTAGGAGAAATTAATGGAAAAAAGTTGGAACTTCTATTCTGACAACGTTCTCAAGACTGACTGTATTGTTTTGCCTCACCTTCAGTTCTCTTCAGACTGAGATATTAAATGTGTAACCAAAATGCCATAGAGGGCACTTCATGAATATTGTGTATAACAGTTTGTCTGTTTGTGGGTAGGCCTGCTTGTTTCACAGTATGTGTGTATGTGTGTGATGTGTGTATGTACACATACATACATACATACATACATACATACATGCATATGTTTAGGAGTATGTTTGGATGCTGTAAAGTCAACTTCTGAAGTTTTGCTGATTTAATGGCCATGTCTCCAAGATCCATGTCTCCAAACCAGGCATGATGGTTCCTCAAGCATGAAGGCCTGATGGCATGACAGCAGTTTTTGGAATATTACAGATGCGAGTTCAAATACCCCTTTCAGTTTAAGTGAGTTCCAACAGGATAAAATGACAGTAGCTACAGACTGCATGTGCAAATTGAATTAAAATATAATTGAATATTGATTGAGAAGGGTCCTGTGGCTCAGTAGGTGAGCTTAGCACGCTCTCTTGGCAGTGGCTATCATAAGTCAGCAGGGGGAGTGAAGGCATAAGTGCTGCTCGGTGTCCCTCTTTTTCTGGATGTTGATAAGGTTACTGAGTTATTACATGCTATATCTTCTTCATCATTCTCTGGATCCTCCCACAACCCACTCCCTGCCATCCTACTTGTAATCTCTTCCTGATTTTCTTTGTTTTTGTGTGTGTGTGTTGTGTTTTGTTTTTTTTTTTTTTTTGTCCCTATGACACACCATTCCATTCTACCTAGCAATCTGTGCTCAGAACTAAAAGAAAGATATAGAGAAGTCCATGCCAATAGCATAGCGTGCCACCCAAAGTGTTTAGATACTACTCCTAAATCTCAGATTTATCCAGGGTGCCTCAGGAAACTTTGATGTCATCGCCTCAGACTTTTTACTATAAGAACAAAAAGAGTCCAAAAAAATCGATGGTAACTTAATCTAGAATGTCCAGCAATTAGTATATATTACCATTTAATAAATGTTTTTTCTCACTAATTATTCAGTTTATTATATGCTCCCTGTGTATATGGATAGGAAGATAAATAAAAATTATCCCCTAACAATGATAAAAGGTAATTAAAAAGTTATTTAATTTTCTATTACTTTCAGGGAAAAATCTCATGCTTTTTCTAACATGATCCAAGATAAATCTCCCATCACTCCTTTCACTTCTATGTACAACTTTCTCAGTTTATCAAATCAAATCAAATTGCTTTCTGTGACCCCCAAATCACTATCACAATCCCACATTTATTGTAAGACATGTAAATTTTTCTTTTCCAAGTCTGTAAATAGGCTTTTTATTTTTTTAATCCTCCAAGTATCAGCCCTACAATCAACTGGTTTGATAAGCCTTCCTTATCACTTCAGAATTCTTTGGGAGACAGAAAAAATAGATATTAAGCTAACTGAAGGCAAAAGATTGTACTGATGTATGACTTCATCTCACGTTCTACCCCGGGGGGGGGGGGAGGGGGTTGATGGTCACTCATTCCATGATTAGGGACTATCTACACAGATGAGAATTTGCTCCTATTCCTTTGAGGTGATGTCAGACATGAATGGCTCTATTAGGGAAAAATTCCCTGCCTCTTAACAATCTGACAGAATCCTGCAGCATATGCTAACACATTAGTTCAGAAAATCTGCCAAGATGATCCTAATAGCACCTCATCATTTACAACCACTGATCCAAAGATCAGAGTGATTGTTGTGGCTTCATTAACCCACTGTCAATGAAATCTTGAATGCATCCTTTGAATTTAGGACTTTCTCCTAGCCAGCCACCCTAATCATAGAAGTGGTCATTTGCACTTGAGTGTCATCAACTTGACCTTATTTTTGGAGTGGTACATTTAATTCAGTGTTACAGAGTAGAGGGGAGTGAGCAGAATTCATCTTCTGTCACAGTGCTACTTTCAATAGATATTCTTTCTGAAAAGTCTACAGTGAAGAATCGGGGACTTGTGAAAGTGTCGATTCTTAAATCTCATCCCTGTTCCTGTTCCCCACTCTCCTGCCCTCATGAATTTCTGAAGGTCTTCTGGGCCCTATTCATGGAAAAATACTTAAACAAAGGGAGGCTTGTCATGAGTAGATTATCTCCACACACAACACCTAAAAGGTCATTCAGTCTTTTATCTCAGAAACAACTAACCTTCTTTGGAAATAAATGAAATATGTCTCTTTACTGCTGATTTGTTTCAAAAATAGGAAAAGGTAGAACAATAGGTACATTGTGCAGAG
Organism: Eonycteris spelaea; assembly: GCA_003508835.1. Classification (NCBI taxonomy): domain Eukaryota; kingdom Metazoa; phylum Chordata; class Mammalia; order Chiroptera; family Pteropodidae; genus Eonycteris; species Eonycteris spelaea. The sequence goes on along the minus strand of PUFA01000026.1, from coordinate 3,842,943 downwards.
TGTTTCTGAAAAAGAACTTTTATAAATTGGTAATTTAGAAAATCAGTGGGTTGCAGACAAGACACAGCATCCTCTGTTGAGCTTTCAGCAACAACAGAAGTGTCATTTGAGTACACTCTTTAATCAAACTTTTTATACTGCATCCCCGGTCTATGCAGAATTAAGTACTTGGGGCTGAGCGATACATTCCAATACCTCCTATTTCCATGAGATCTACTTTATCAAGCTCATTTTTCACGGCAGGGAGTTCAAGCAGAGAGAGAGGTTAAGCAGTGAATCCAAGGTCATGCTGAATATGAATGATAGAAATATATTTTCTTATCCTTTCCTTCAGACTCAGTGTTCCCGTTGCTTACAAAGAATATGACTAATATCATTTTTTCACCAAGTTACCCCTGCATCCGTTCTTACATGGTAATAAATGCACTGATTTTGGCCAGTCAAGGAAGTACTCTTATTTGTAGAAAAAGCAAGACTCTTTCCTAGCACTAGGAAAGGAACCCTAATTGATCTGAATGAGCACTGATAATTACAGTCCCTAATTGCTGATGATTGCTCTAGGGGTAAGCATACAATCCAGTTCTGGATAATGAGAATTAAAAATAAATGAGTTGAAGGACTTCTCTTCCTGAAGTAAACTATAGAGTCCTTAGAACTACGTTCTATGGTGGTACGAGGATGCTTGGAGCTATAATAACTATTTGTGTCCATGAGGTAACCAAGAGAAACATGAAAATGGCCTGAGATCCTGGGGTATATTTACGAGCTAAAATAACAAACCTGGAACCATCTATCTCCAGACTTTGTGTTAATTAATGTTTGTGTTTTTTTATGTGTTTTACAGCTGAAGCCACTGTATTCCTTTATATGAAGTTGAAAGCATTATTAACAGATACATGAAGTGAGAGTACATCTCACAGGCAGAGTGCCTTGTAAGTGTACATAGAAAGTAAGGGCTGGCGGGGGTGAACTAAGATGAGTGAAAAGAGATGGTCACTTAAGTTCAGATAATGAAGGGCAAATAGGGTAGAGCGGATGTCCTCCTCGAGCCACACTTAAGAGCAAGTTCGAACTGAAGTGCAGCAGATTCAGTGCTGGCTCAGGCTAGTTGGTGGTTCGTGGGAAGATCTGACCGAGGAAGCAATTATAAATGGCACAGACTATAACTATATTAGACAAAACTGAACTTGTTCCAGTAACTGGGTATGAACCAAAGCAAGTGGAAACAACACTAAAGTCTAGCTCCCTAAAGCCAGGATATGGGCTACATTTAAAAGAACCATCTACCAGATAAATCTGGCCGGCTGCCTATTTTTGTAAACACAGTTTTATTAGAACAGAAACATACACACTTGTTTATGCATAATGTATTTCAATGGCAGAACTGTAGTAGAGACAGAGGGCTTATAGCACACAAAGCCTAAAATATTTGCTATCTGGACCTTTGTAGGAAAAGTTCCCTGACCCCTGGGGTCGAGAGTCCTGATAAGAGTTTATAGTCTGGGGACACAAAGTCCTTAGATACACAAAAGATATGAGACAGTGGGAAGGACCAAGAAAGACTGAGCACTGCTTTGGAAGCGTTTGAGTGGGGAAGAAATGCCACCCCACAACATCTCACTCTCTCACACACACACACACACACACACACACACACACACACACACACACACAAACTTTGTATCTATGCCAATGACTAACACTGTAGTAAATGTTGTGTTTGCAAAACTGAATAAAAGTACAGTCAGATCCATAGCTCTTCTAGCATATAGAAGTGACTTTTCATATGCTGAGCAACTGACTGCCCATTTAGGCAGGTAGCCTAAATAACTTCATATACATGCAGGGTAGCGCAAGATGAGAACGTGGAAAGGGAGGCGTGCCCTTTGGGTGCTAGGGTGGAGGAAAGGGAGAGTGTGGTGCTGACATAACAAAGCTTTAGCTTTCTATTTTATCCCATAGACTGCCTCTGGCCTAAAGCCTGACTGATGTTTTACCATTACCCATCAATGTGATTATACATCCTTTGGATCTAAAATTGCATTCCAAAAACTAAGCATCATCAAAAATGCAACAAAGGAAGAGATAGCACATGACAATCCAAATGCCTCTACACGGAAATAAAATAAACATTTCATTTTCATAAAACTTGCTTTGAAAGCTGAAATTCGCATAACGAATTCATAAAGAGACTTTGCTATGATAGGAATAATTTGGCCCTAAAGTATGAGCTGATTTTATTCACGTAATAATTGCCTAGCAGTACTGAAGGTGTTCTTTCCCTTCTTTCTGCTCCTGTTTATAATGTTGCCAAGAAGTAGAAAGACTAATATGGGGTGCCTCATGGCTGAAATTTCACCCTAAGATGTTTGAGTCAGTAGACAGCATCATGGCCAGTGTCAAAACCATGTCTCTTTATGAATAACTGCAGGCAGGAGCACAATCTTCACCTTCTCTTACTTGTATCATCCTGTAAACCCAGTAATTAAAATATTGAACATTAAATTTGAAGAATAAGGGCCCTAATAAGCTTTATTTTTAGGGTGAATTTTTCAAATATAGGGTCATCTGTACAAAATGTTCTTGCATTTCCCTTTTGTCTGGGCTTCCTGCTTCTCCTGTGTTCTAGATAATGCCTACTAATCTTTCTTCACTAACTTCTAGTCCCAGCGAACTCCACACTGTTGTACTTAGTGTTCTGTGCCTGGCCCAACTACATATTTATGACATTGGTTAATGTTTTTCTCCCTCCTGAGATGAGGGGGGACTTGATTTTCATCTCTCTATCACCCATGTGTATTGCAGTGCCTGGAGCTGTCCATTAAAGAACAAGTTAGCACAGAACACCAAAGGAATGTCATGAAAAACTGTTTTCTTCAATTCAGGGCTAATTTTTTTCTCAGATGAAATGTGATTCCTGACCTGCCTTCAAAGCAAAGTGACAAAAAATATAGTCGCATGGCTTTGTGGAATGTGATCTTGACTAGTCTGGGTTCTAGTTTGAGATCTCTCATTAACTAGTTGTGTTATGTGGTAAAAAATCTCTAAGCTTTTTTATATTTGGTTGTTGTTCTCAATAAAAAAACAAAACTATTGGATGGAATTGGATATTTATGATTTTTCTTATATTTGATTTTCCCTGAAACTGTATATTTGTTACAAAAATAGTTTTTCTTCTTACTACTATAGAATTCCTTTTTTTTTCAAGTAAAGTGCCATATTTATTTTGGCGCTATACACATCTGCGACCTACAATGATAAATGGTATATTATCCAGGTTATTTTAAGAGAAAGGTTAAATTGAATGTTACGACCATCATAAACTTGTTTGTAAGTCGACAAGCATAGTGCCCAAGATGTGTCATTGTTATATATGTATATGTGTATAAATATATGCATGTGTGTGTAAATATACACGCACACACTGACTATATATAATAGTTTACAAAAATCCTAATGCTAATTACTATGCAAAATAGGTGTTATTTAAATTATGTTTTATTAAATCTGTAAATTAGATGTAAACTTTCATTTTCTTTTTAGAGAAACAGATGAAAAACATAGATCTGATGCTCTACCACCATTAACAGAATTGAATGGCCTTAATTCTCAATAGGATCATTCAATATTCATTTTTTAATTTCTGCATTTACACATAATATCTCTCTGGAGGGTTCTAACACATTCTACTGCTTCAGTTTTAATGAGAACTATCAAAGGTTACTATGAGATGATGATCTATACTTAATTCATAGATTTCCCTAGACGTTTGTGCAATTCAGTGCTGTTTAGATTCTTTTTTAGTTTTATTGTCTTGAAACATTTATCTGAATTTTAACTGCATCTTTAATCATTATTAGCATAACCCTTATATTCTTAAAGTTAGTATTTTGAGATTTAATATGGAAAAATTATGGCCTCTTTAGGGAATTGAATGGTTTTGCTTATGAGGAAATGCTGAAAAAATAATTTTATGTCCATGTGATGTTTCAAATGTGTGCTGATGAAATATTTTTATCTAACCAAGCTATATTAATATTTCCTTTTCCAAAACTTTATAATTATGAGCTATTATTTTTATTTTTATACAAATGCATTGGTCAGAATAAAACTTATTAAGTGCCCAGTTAGGGATGATTGATACACACTAATTTTGCAGAGCATGTGTGAGTCTTTAAAAAAAACTGATATATATATATATATATATATATATATATATATATATATCAGTTTTTTATATATATATACACATATATAAACTTTTATATATATATATGTGTGTGTGTGTGTGTATGTATACACACACACACACACACACACCTACATATAAATATGGCTAATTTACCAAGAGTGGAGATAACATGAAATACAAAAGCTACCCTATTAAATGGGGGAGGGGGATAAGAAGGGTAATAAAAAAGAAAAAGTAAAAAAGAACAGATGCGAAGAATAGAAAAAAATAGTAAGAATGTTCAGTGAAATGAAGTCACACTGACTAGTGCATGAAATGTAAACAGTCCAAACACTCCAATTAGGAGTCAAATGAATTGAGGTTCTTTTGAGAAATGGCAGGTAATATAATGTAAATAAAATATAATGAACATATAAATATAATGTAAATATAAGTATAATGTACATATAAATATAAACCTAAATAAATACCAATATAAAGACAAATGTAAATATAATAAACCACATTGTTTTAATTTTTAAAAGTTAATTATTTTATGAGAAACTTTTTAAAGTGAGACAAGATTTATATTTACTCATATATTTATTTTTATTGTTCTTTACTCTTGTGTAGATCCAAATTTCCCATTATCATTTTCTATCTGCTATCAGAACTTCTATTAAGATGTCATTTAAAGTTATTTTTGTAACAACAAATTTTACTTCAGTTTGTCATATTTTTTTTTTTAATTTTCTCTTATAGAATTTTAGTTTGAGCCTTTTAAAAAATATTTTTCCCTCGGTACTTTAAAGCTGTCATTTCATCATATTCTGGCTTTCTTCGTTTATGAAAAGATATATACCATAACTCTTACATTTGTTTCTCTGTACATAATACACTTTTTTTCTCTAATTATTCCTAAAGTTTTATTGCTGTTGCTTGTTTTTGTTTGTTTGTTTGTTGTTTTGTTTTAAGCAGATAATCAGCAGTTGAATATGGTGTCCCTTGGTATGGTTTGCTTTCCTTTTTTTAATTTTTTTTTCCTAATTCTGGTTGGTTTTATTATCTTTTTGTGTCTGTGATAGTATTAGTTTCCTGTTGCTATTGTAACAAATTACCATGAATTAGTGACTGAAGACAACACAAATTTATCATTGTATACTTCTGTAGGTCAGAAATGTAAAATGAGCCTTATTGTATAAATTCAAGGTGTCTGTATAGTTGTGTTCCTTCTTCAGATTCTAGGGGAAAATCCACCTCTTGCCTTCTCAACTTCTAGAAGCCACCTACATTCCGTGGCTCACAAGCTCTTTATCATCAAAACACATCACATTGTGCTCTGTTTCCTTCTGTGTCTTTGTGTATGTATTTTGGAGATAAAGAAACAAGTAGCAAGAGACCCTCTTGCCTGCATCTCATAAGGACCCTTGTGCTTGTATTAAACCTATCTTGGCAATCCAGGATAATTTCCCCATTTCTAGGTTCTTAATCACATCTGCTAAATCTCTTTCCATGTAAGGTAACATAGTCACAGGCAGGTTACAGAAATTAGTTGTCTCCCAAAGTGTCTACACCAACAGTGACCTTATAGATTTCATCGAAACTAGAAAGAAAATGGCTATTACTTCAAATATGTTGATGCCTCTTCCTTTTCTTTCTAAAATTATAAATACACATTATCAGACTACTTGATGTTATCACATATTTCACTGTATCTGTGCACGTTATTGTTATTTAGTTCTTGCCCACCCCCCTTCCTGTGCTTTGTTTTAGAGAGTTTCTGTTGCTATATCCTCTAACACACTAAAATTTTCTTCTCCATTGTTGACTTTCTGGTCAATCCCACCCCATCATATTTTGATTCCAAACCTTTTATTTTCCATCTCTAGAATTCTCTTTTGGTTCTTGTGTGTGTGTGGTGTGTGTGTGTGTGTAATATACCATTCATTCCCATCAATTATGCTCGTTTCCTTCAAATCTTTGAATTTCTTCCCCCCCCCCCCCCCCCCCCCCGCTGATTGTAGGTCTTGTTTTCTGCTTTTTCATGTCTGGTGACTTTTAGTTGATTATAAGCATTTGAATTTTATATTATATTGTAGAGTGAATTTTGTTGTACTACTTAAGAGTGTAGAACTTGTTCTGACAGGTAGTTAATTCATGCGTGGATCACTTTAATTCTTTCATGGCTTTTAAAAACATTCCTAGAGTGTCTCTAGTAGTCATTTCATGGAGTTAGTTCACCCGCCTACTTTAAGATGTGACCTGTCTGTCTGCTGAGTGCCCCTTGCATTTCCAGAGGTCTCTCCATTCTGGTTGATCACAATTTGAACAACTTCTTGGCCCTATTTTTCAGCTTATAGCTCTGTGATAATTATTATTATTTTTTCTGAAAAGATGTTTTATATCGGATCTATGGAGTTTCACTCTGTATCCTCAAGATAGTATTCAACCAGAGACAGAAGGGCTATCTGGGAATCGACTCTAAGTCACGTTTTGGCTATTGGTCAAGTACTCTCACCTGTCCAAAAGTGAAAGCTGAACTCTTAGACTCTTATCCTACAGAAATTCTAGTCCAGAGTTTGTTCCTATGGCACACTGAAGAACAAAAGAATGAGCAGAAGTTTCCAAGGCCTCATGAGGTTGAGTAGCACAATGCCACATCTGCCACATTGTTTAGAAACAAATCAAAACATAAACATCTGGTTTCAAATGATGGAGAAAAGACACTCATTCTTGATGGGAGACACCACAAACCCACATTAATATAATATAATATAACATAATATAAAATATAATACGATGTAATATATGTAATATAATATAGGATAAGATGAGATAGTAATATAGAAACTAAAATGAAAGTGGCTATTTTGGCAAACAATCTATCACCGTTTTTTTTTTTTAAACAAATATATGCCTTTATATCTGTTATTAGGTATCTAGTATAATGAATTGGATTCATAGCCTTCTTTAATATATCACTTTTTTTTCTCAACTGATGACAACAATAATGTTTTGCAGACTCTCAGCACCTCATAAAGTTATACTGACTCTAATTCTTGCTCCCTGCAGGCAATGAGATTGACCCTGGTTTCCTCTCATAATTATCATGCAATTTACTAAGATTGTTTTCATCCCAAACCTTCCCACTCTTTACACATGGTCATATGCCAATTAGTTATCTTAATCTTCTCTTTCCCTTTACATCAAACTGAGTTCTAAATTGACATCCTTTCTAGCTGGATAGTTGTAGTGATTCCCTTGGAAAATAAGGCTGGGGTTAATCTAAGTCACTTGAATGCTCTTTTCTCCAATAATCCATATGGCTTTATTTTGTATACCTCTGGTAAAATTGAGTTTTTCTTACTGGCTATGAAGGGACAGCAATATTAAGATCAATTAATTTTGAGTTTTATAGGTTTTATGTGATAATTATGCTTCTATTTGTGTTTCTTTCCAATCAGATCTGCCCCCTCAAAGTTATAAACTCAGTTAACCACAGCACCACATTCCATCATACTTACCTGAAGAACCTATCTTTTTACTCATTGTTTTATTCAAGTAAGGCTTGAAAGAAGTTTTAACTAATGGCATAATATCATTTACCTACATTGAGACCCATCCAATAACTGCATCACAGTAATGACTTAAAATAAAAACAAAACAAATAAACAGGAAACTTAGGTTTATATGTTCAGCTTTAACCTAAAAAGAACTCTACCTTAAACAAACAAACAAACAAACAAACAAACAAACAAAAACATTTTTAAAGAAAATGATCTTTTTCAACATTAGAATTAGTGATTTAAAGATTTAAGTTTGGGGTTTTTAATTAGCGGTCTCAAGAAACTAAACTCTAAATTAATCTGTAAAATGTTTAGCAACCATAAAATAGAGAGAATCAGAGAGTTCACTGCAACAGTTTCTTCCCACTCTCTTTTCTAGACTAGATGTTAATGGGAAAATTACTCAGAGATTCTGCTTCCTGTCTGAAAAATGGAAAAACTAATTTGCATTGAAAATGGTTATTGCATTAGACTCTGTGACCCACCAAAAACTCTTCACATTAGGAGAATTTCTTCTCATCTTCCACCAGTGGGGCTATAGTGTAGTATTGATCAATTTTCAGGTCACACCAACATACCCAACCAAGTCAGTTGTGAATTAAGCTCATGACTTTTCTTACCCTTTCAGCTGGTACTAGGCAATACTATATAAGGCCTATGAAAATTAATAGAAGCCAAATTTAAAATGGAGCCGGGAGGCTACAAAAAAAAACTCTCATACAAGTGTCACTCAACACACTTCCTGTGACCCTACAGGAAGAGAAATACCTTGCACCTACCACAGGAAGTGATATTATTCTACTCAGAAGGAGGAAAAAAAAAAAAAAGATTCATCCTTGCCTGGTAACAGCTCAGCCAACAAGAGACTGCCATAACTCAGCCAATGAAAAGTCACTATACCTCCAAATTTTTAGTTTCCTCCAATGGACATTTTATTTACAACAGCCCCTCCCAAGTCCATAAAAAAGCATTCCTCTCCTTTGTTTCTCTGGAATTACACATGATTCATTATTAGACCTCATGTCCCAAATAGTAATTCTTTGTTTTTCCTGAATAAAACTATTTTGAAGGAGAAATATCTGACTTCTTGTTTAAGGTCAATGGGCCATAGGTGAAAACTTAGGTAAAGATTTCAGTGTAACTATAGTAGGTGACACGAACATTTAGGCTATCATTTTTGATGACTCATTTGTGCCTCCTGCAGGTGTTTGAGCTCAACTGCAGATTTAACACTTTCATGTCTGATGGATTTCTGCTGAGCCCAATATTATGATTCTGTGGTTCTAATTACACCCAGGCCAAGAAAGGAAGTTCTGGCTGCATGGTCTCTTGAGATCCCTGAAAAGACTTTTGTTCTTTACCTGAGACACTTTTGAATGATATATAGTTCCCTGCTGCAAATAGGATGGCCTTGCTCTCAACTAGGCATTGCTATAGACTGAATTATCTCCCCTAAGGTCATGCTCAAATCCAAAGCCCCAATGTGACTGTATTTGGAGATAGGACCTAACCTATTCAGTAAAGTTAAATGAGGTCATAACAGCAGATCCCTAATCCGATAGGACCAGCGTCCTTATATAAAGAGAAGGAAGACTAGAGATATGCCCCAGCCCTTCCCTGTGAGTACACAAAAAGGGCATGTGAGGACACAGTGGAAAGGCGGCCATTTCTAAGCCAGGAAGCAACCCTATTTGCAGCTTGGTCTTGGACTTTTAGTCTCCAGACTATGAGAAAATAAACATCTGTTATTAAGCCACCCAGCCTATGGAATTTTGTTGTGGCAGCTGAATCAGACTAATTCAAGTGTATTCCATATAGTTTACCTATTAAGTGTCCTTTCCTATCATAGACACACCTGAGGCATGATATCGGTAAGGATACCCCATGAGGATAGGGTGCTATTCTTCACAATGTAATCGGCAACTGACACCGATGGCCATTATAAGGCACTAGATGCCCAGCAGTTAGAACATATGAGCCCATGAATATAGAAATGGAAGTAGAAAAGAGCCTGCTCACTATATTTCCAGTGACCTGGTTTAGTAATTTGTCCTTGTCCTGACAACATTATTTTCTGTAGGTCTAGAAGTCCTAGTTCTCAGAGGACATACAGAATCCCACCAAATTTTGAGTTATTGTAGCTAACCAGTCACTTTAGACTTTTCGAGCCAGTAAACCCCAAAGCAGAGATGGTAGTTGCCCAATCAGTAGGTGTAAGTGGTCCTGATTTATCGCAAGAAGGTAGAATTGTGCCTACTTATAACAGGACCTACTACAGCAGGAAAGACTGTAAGTTCACCTAGAAATTGTAACTATTCAAAATCCTAGAGAAGCTGTGAAGGAATGGAGGAAATTGTAGATCTGAGAAATGCAAGTGATGAATTGTAGTAAATGCCGCAAAAGTCATGCCTAGATCTGCCTAATTAGCCCAGTGCGCCCACCTCTCTTTTCTGTGTATGGTGGTTGCTATTGGTTCATGATTGCACTTTCCTCTGGGGAGTTGCCTCCAATGATCAAAATTCCTAGTCTGGGAGGCTATGCCCTACCCTCAGGAGTAGACTACCCAATTACTAACAGGGTATTCATGGTGAGACAACTGTGGCACCATTTATGTTCCAGAGCTTCTCATGGGACCACTGACTTCTTCTCAGCTGTGAGTGAGCCTTCAGATAAAGCCTCATCTTTGCTCAGTTTCTTCCCTATTCTGCCTTCTTTACCTCCTTAGAGCTTGTCTTGAGATAATTTCCTTAAAAAATCACTTACACAAGAATCTCTATCTTAGGCTCTGCTTACACGGAACTTAACCTAAGATAGACTATAAAATGATGTTCTTCCTCTTTATATATTTTGCTCAAACTTTAATTTCCTTTCCTTATTTTGAAAAGAACAAATTTAGTTCTTTTCCCCCAGTGTATAATGTTTTCATTTTACACAGTAGTTGCTCCTTCCTTGCCTAATTCTCAATTTCCTTCAATCAGGGAAGGGAGGAATCAGATTTCCTGTCTCAGTGTGGTGTAGTTTCTATTAGTGCCATCTCATCAGGCTGTGAAAAGTTCAGGTTTGCAACCTCACTGTTCAGGGGAACCTAGCGGCACTTCCTTACCTTCTCCAGTTATTTTTATACAATTTTGTCTGGCTTTGCCTGTTCTCTCTGGGACCATTTAATTCTGCCCCAAGTGGCAAAGCCTTTAGTGCACTAAGGGGGTCTGAGGCTAAGTCCCCTGGAAGCACCACATGTTCACACAGTTCTCCCACCCCAAGGGTTAACAACTCATTATCAGATTTGCCTCTGGGAGTTCTGCCCTCTCCTAGGCTTCCTGCAGATCCCCTTCTACCCAATGGACAAAATTGTTCCAAGCTGACTCTCAGGGAGTGAGAGTTTTCCTTTATTGCCCACCCCCACAAAGCAATAGGTTGGAGGTATTTGAGAACATAAACATAGCCCACCCATGCCAGTGATTTTTTTGCAGTACTGTTATTACCAATTATTTTATGCAGGGTAGGGCTTCACACAATTAAAGAAAGAGTGCTGTTCTTTTTACAAGGACACTTTTTTCTAGAAAATTATAGCCTAATTTTATTAGTCTTACATTATCCATTATTGCACATTCTTCAGAGTGCCAGTTACTGTACTTAGTATTTAAATGCTTTACCTATATTATGAGAACACTAGGTATTAGGGGCTGCTATGATTTATAGTTTATAGATAAAACTAAAATAGGTTAAATGGTTTTCTAAGGTTGAACAACTAACAACTAGCAGAACAAATGCTCTGTAGAATAAATGAATTAATCTCAGGGTGTGGCTTTTTGGTTCACACACGGTTATTAACCCAAATCTAGCTTTTATGTAGAATGTGCAGTCTTGCACACCTCTATCGTGGTGTGCCTGAGTAGAAGGGAAAACTCATACCTTTCTTGATCACTGTACATTTTAAGCACTATAAAGTCAGTTTTGGAGCTGTAATTTTGTAAGTATCCCTTTGGACATCCTCAGTATTCTGAAAAATGCAGTCTATATGAAAGTGTATGTGAAATGGTTCGATTAAAAAAAAAATCCTGTCAAAAAGAATCTTTAACAGTGTGGTGAAGAAGGTACCCATGGTTTCAGGTTAACACATAATGCGTGATCCCTCTTCCTCTCTGACCATAGGAGATGAATCCTTAATTGAGAGCAATAGAAATTGTCCTCCACTCCAATTGGGAAAATGATGCTGCTGCAGACCAGAGATGGCTTTGATTAGAAAACACAGAGACAGCATTCAAAAATTAGAAAAAATTGTTCCTAGAATGTAGGATGTTGCATGGCATTTTGAAGAAGGGAAACCTCTTAGATTTAGAAGAACATTACTAAAATTTCTAACACAACGGTTGCATTTGAGGTGAGTCTTGAGCAGGTTCAAAAGCCAATAAATGTTTTCTGCATATGATAGGAATAACTCTAAAACAAGAAAGGGACATCTCAGTTTAAAATGTATCATTTATGACTCATGTATTACAAAGAATATTAATGATAGAGTGAATGATTAATAGAACTTTCACAGCACAAGAAAAATGGCATTTTCCCTTAGTTATCCATGTTAATTTTCACCACTCATTTTGTATGAAGGAATTAGAAGCTTGTATCTGAACCACAATATTATTTCTACTTTTTTCTAAACACTCTTTAAAGTTTATTATAGAATAAAATCTTTATAATTTTTATTTTATAGTATGTTGTTAATTTTAGCCAATCAGTTTTATCTGTAGAAAGTATTATCTAGGAATTGTAATAAATTGGTAACTGACAGGGTAAGCTCTTCCTTTCTAAGTAATGTAATCGAGATTCTAACACCCAGATTGGGCAGAGCCAGGAATGTAACTGCAATGTCATTCATACTTAAGTAGTCTATGTTTTTAAATGTCTACTATTCCGATTTGGTTATAATAAGCATTACGAAAACCTACTGTCTCTTGTTTTCCATCTGTCATTAGGCAATAAAAACGTTTACTTGGAATATAACAGTGTTCCGCTTTGCCATTACCCTTGTGTTGGGAACCCTTTATTATAGTTACCCACATTATAAATCAACCTCTCAGAGGTCTCAGAATGGACAACGGCTGTCGCCGGTTTGTGAGAGCTAAAACAACCTATGAATCACTCACTTTCAATCTAGGGATTGAAACTTATTCTACTCCTGCTTTTGAAAATGCTCAGACCTTGAGATTCTTTTCTTTTCTGTATGTTCTTCATAACCATCACCATGTGGCACTTTAAAAATTCTGAATCTTCATTAATATGTTCCTTTATATTCTACTCTGCATAAACACACATTCTCTAGACATTGTTGGAACAACTAAAAAAAAAGTGTTTAAAATGCCTCTGCTTTAGTCAATGCCATTTTTTAATGAAGAATGCGATTTCTTGATTTATAGTCACTTTTTCCTCTGTCATCTCCTTATTAGGAATTTTCCAAGGTAATTGACTTAACATGCTTGTTTTTAAATACATTTATCTATCAAGCAAAAAGGATCACGAGTAATAGAGTATACTATTCAAATAGAACAGTTTTCTCTCATTACCTCCTCAACAGATACATGCCAGAATCTGATGAAAGATTCATGCCAACCATTGAGTTGCCCCTTATACTTCCTGGAGCTCCCGCATAACTCCGCATTTTACGGAGCCTCTTTTAGGATGACTGAGAAAATGCATTCTTCACTTTTTTTTCTCTTGTGCAATACACAGCGCCACCTATTTAAGCATGTAGGCTCACCTTTGCCCTTATTTTCGGTTAGAATAATTTCAAGATGGAGCTTATTGAAAAGTAAGACTGCAGCTAAGAAGAAACTGTTCTAGAATTATTAAGTGGGGAGGTAAGCCTTTAATGACAATATTCCCCACATGAGGAGTCATGGTGCTAGTTATTTCTGCAATTTAGAAAGTTGATTAGTAGAGAACTATGGTTTTGCTCTAATTAAACAAACAAGTGACACATAATACACACACAAATGTCTGTGTTATTCTCTATTCTCTCATACCATTTTCCCGAAATTTTTTTCTTAAACCTTTTGTCAGGTTTAAATTAGCTTTCTTGGTTGAAATCAGCAGTCTTAATTTGCAACTGAAATCCATCCAATTAAACAATAGATTGCCTGGAATTAATGGTAATTGAACAATCCAAAGTAAATGGGACAAATTGTGGACAACTGAAGGGGAAAATAAACATGGCACAATTTAAGCTTGGAAAGTCACATACATAAATAGAACCATGGAACCACGTTTCTTGGGATGCCATCTGCTTTCATACACATCTATAAAAGCTCTTGTGGAACTCTACACTGACCTAAAACATGAGAACCTTGGCAGACACGGGCAACTAGAATTGAAGTAGCTACAAGTCACTATCTTTGCAATGGATTTTCTTTCTCTTCCTTAATAGGATATAGCAAAATATCCCTATGTTGCCATTAACCACGTAAATGTGACAAGAAAGGGGTTTTTCAGTGCGTACATTGTAATATAGCTCCATTGAAGGATCTAACTCTCTTTTCTCAGGCATAATGCAACAGCTAAGACTGGAAAATAAGTGCTATGGTGAAGCTTCTATTGATTTGTTGCCAGAGAGAGTGAGAGAATTATAGAAACATAATCTAGTTCTTGCATAGGTACTGCTAGGTCTTTGGAGAGCTAACTCAAAAAACAAAAAAAAACAAAAAACGTGGCTTTTCAAAAAGGAGTCTCTGATTGGCTATAGCAGGTGTTTCAAGCAAAGCAAGGCAGCCTATACCTACAGAAACTGCTATAACCACCTACAGAGGCAGATGGCCTCCTTACCCAAAATTTGGTTCAGAGACACTGATGATGCCACAAACATACCAAAGGGGTATGAAGGGGTTTATTTATTACATAATTGAGGCCTCTGGGAGGAACAGGAAGGCTTGCCAAGCACGTCAGAGAGAGCAAGTGAAGGAAGCTGGCTGAGTTTTTACTACAGGTAAGAGGTAGGGCTTGGGTAAGAGGTCTCTGGTGTGGGCTAGGGCTTCCATGGTTCACATCTCCTGCTTCTACCAAAGGAGCACCCAGGTTTTCTTATCAACTTGTCCAGAGATAGGGCAGAAGGCAAAGACAGAAAAGCTGTCTACAGTCAAAAGTCAAAATTAAACAAACAAACAAACAAACAAAAAACAAACCATGAAGTGAGATTCCTTATTACAGAGACTGAGCATTGAGACTGAGCAATGTCAAAATGGGTTCCCTCCAGTTCTGCTCTTGGTCCTCAGAATGAGCTGACTTACTGACACATTTCTCACTAGCTGGTCCATTACTGTGATACATACACCACCACCCCAGTTGTAAGTAAAAGTTCAGGTGGTCCCAACTACCCTTGCTCCTCATCACCTTGACCCTGCTCTGTCCCATTTGCTTCTGATTCCCTTATTTTCTCTGAACCCAGACTCTCTTTGAAGTCTATTTAGAAACACATTATGGCAGACATATCTGGGCACCATCCCAGAATCAGGGCCAGCTGCTTAGACCTCCATTTTCTTCCCGGACTGTCAACTGTGCTTATGAATTCAGCTTCAGGACTCCTTATCTTCACCCCATAACCTCTGCCTTTGGTGAAGACGTCCACTCTGACCCAGTAACTGTGGAATATTCTGACCAGGGCACCTCTAACCTCAACTGCAAAGAGGAGAATTTGAATACTGAGTTTCCTTATGTTTTGACTGTTCCACTCTCTCAATCTTCTCTCTCTATATTGCCATGTTTTCCTTTACATTGTGTCAGTTACCTTCTATAAGCTGAATAATTCCAAATAAATGTGTCACTTCTAAATTTCCTGCAAATACAACTGCCTACTTTGCTTCCCCCGTCTAGGCATCTTACAAATGTGAGGAGGGGGTCACAAGACTCCCATTTCAAAACTGAACTCATCATCTGTTCTCAAACTGCTGCTTCTCCTTCAACCCATTTCAACATTCTCATAATTTCCAAAATCACAGATTGAGCTGGTTGCCCATATTGCCATTTGGTATCTAACAAAATTCCAGTTCTATGGAGTCTAGCTTCCTAATATTTCTTGAACTTATTCAATTATCTCAAAACCCACAGCCATTTCCCTAGTGTAGGCCTCCAGCATTCCTTTCTGAATCACTTCAGCAGCTGATATCCCTGTCTCAATTATTTTGCAGTTCAGGCCATTGTGTCTGTACCTTCAGAATTAACAGTTAAACTGCTTATTTGGTAATGTCGTTCCCCTGAGTAAAAAATCCTTGGGAGTTTTCTCATTATTTTTGGTAGAAAGTCTCAATTTATTATGGTTGTTCACATTTTCTATTTTGAGCTGAATGATGTCTCTCAAGAAGACACGTTGAAGTTCACACTCCTGACACCAGTGAATGTTACCTTATTTGCAAATAGAGTTTTGGCAGATGTAATTAAGTTCTGATGAGATCATACTAGATTGCGATGGGCCCTAAACCCAATGACTGGTATCTGTATATAGCGAGGGAGATATGAAACACAGAGGCAGACATGCACAGAAGGAAAACCATTATATGAAGACAGGCAGCGACGGGAGTGATGCAGATAGAAGCTAAGGGGCACCAATGATTGCTGGCAACCACCTGCAGCTAGGAAGAGGCAAGGAAGCATCCTTCCCTTGAGATTTCAGAGTGAGCATGGCTCTTCTGATACATTTATTTCATACCACTAGCCTCCTAGCTGTTTTGTGCTATAAGGAATTTGTTATTTTTATCTGCTGAGTTAGTGACAATTTGTTATGGCAGCCCTAGAAACAAATACATTTACTTGACAATAGCTGGTCCTTGCTTATTTCTACAGTTGTAACAATTATCATTCTTTTATGTGCATTCTCCAGTTCTACCTTGTACATTCACATACATTTATTATTTGTATTTAATCACCTTTATTATTGATATATTCTCATTCTATATTCTATCTGCCTATATTACCTATGTATTAGCTATGTGCGGTTGTCATAGTAAATTACCATCGATTTGGCGACCGAAACAACAGAAGTGTATCGCAGTTCTGGAGATCATATGCTTATCTTTATTGCTGGGCTTTAATCAGGTGCTGACAGGGATGCACTCTCTCCAGAGGTGCTAAGGGAGATTTTTTCCTTTGCCTCATCTACCTTTGAGTGACTGCTGGCATCCCTTTGCTTATGGCTACATCATACCAATCTCTGCCTCCATCTTTAGCTCACTTTTTCCTCTTCTGTATTTGCATAATTTCCTTCCACCTCTCTCTTATAAGGATACTTGTGATGGCATTTCGGATCCACCTATATAATCCAGAACAATCTCACTGAATATCTTTAATTCCATCTTCAGAAGTTTACCAAATAAGTTAACACTCAGGTTCCAGAGATTAGAATCTAATGTTGCTTGTGACTATTTTCAGACCTGACATTCTATCTCATTCTAGACTCTTATGTCTCTTCCTTTAGTCATTCTCAATTGGGAGAACATTTTGCCTCCCACAGAACATTTCACAAAGTGTGGAGAAATGCCTGATTGTTACACTTGATAATGCTACTGGCATATGCTGTGAATAGACCAGGAATTCATGTTCTGCTAAACATACTACAATGCAGAGGACAGAACCTCCTCTCACCACCACCACCACCATCACAACTATGGATTATCTGGTCCAGATGCCAATAGTACTTAACATACTGAGAAATCCTACAGTTAATTGAAATTCCATTTCATACTGTTTACTCATATCCTTTTGTAATCCTTCTTTATCCGATAAGATTGATTTAGATATCTATGACAAATATTTCTATGGTATCTTGGGATTCTCTTGTATTAATATTTTAAAAATAACATTGTGATTACCTTTTTAAAAGTCATTTCCCTAAATAGGATGTCACTTTCGGAAGGTGCATAAATGCCTTTTTGTCCTTGTATTAATTGTGCTGACCAGGGTCCACACAAAAAAATAGATGATCAATATTTTAGTGAACAAATAATAAATTAATTTTAAAATTACTGAATTTTCAGGGAACTATAAATATCATTTGTCCTCAATTTATTGGAAAGTTCAGATTTCAAGTTTTTTTCCCCACAAGAAGCTATAACTTTATTAATAG
Organism: Eonycteris spelaea; assembly: GCA_003508835.1. NCBI lineage: Eukaryota > Metazoa > Chordata > Mammalia > Chiroptera > Pteropodidae > Eonycteris > Eonycteris spelaea. The sequence continues at coordinate 3,825,101 of PUFA01000026.1, read as the reverse complement.
AAACAGTACAAATTTCAAAACCAAGCTGCAGTTATTCTTTTACAACACCAAAACAAGTCCTTGTTTTTAGATGGTTACAAGGTTCATTCCATAATAACATTTGCAATGTCATTACTGTTGTTCTCCGGGGCTCAGACTGCCTTTGCTCTTGAGATATTTGCTTGTGACAAGACCAATTCTATGTCTTTAACTTCCATACCTATTTCATCAACCTCTTTCTCTTCGCCCTCCTCTTGTACCATAGAGTCCATGTATTTTCTTGAATATCAGAGACATTTGGGATTTACCTTGAACTCTGAATTTCTCAGCAGCTGCTAGCTATTCTTGCAGAGATAAATCCTCAATCTTGGATTTCCCAAAACCTCTTCGGGTATCTGAAGCTGGGCTCTTGGACAAAGAGGGTATTTTTAGGTTTCCAGACAGTGACCCTAGCAACTCCTGTAACCTGTCAAAGACCCAATTTTGGCATAGCCTTCCATCCCTTCTTTTGACTCTGGCTCTGTTTTTCTTTGCTGGCTGGTTCTTCATATTTTCAGCTGCTGCTGCTAGAGGGGCTTGTTGTGTGCTTGCATGTTCCTTGAGCTCCAGTATTGATTCATTGCCATCCAATTCTGTTCCAGACCTTGCTCAGCCTGGGGCTGTGGCAGCTCCAGCTCTGCAGCAGGGATGTTTCTGTAGCTTCACCAGGCATGCGGTTCCAGGAACGTAGAACCAGGATGGTGGCAGAAAGAGAGCCAGACTTCAAGATAATGGCCATATCACAAGTATGATGACTGATATAGATTTCACAAATTCACATATTCTTGGACACTTGAACATCAAAAATCCAATCCTATTGATCTTAGTCTATTAATTCCATTAACCCTATTAATGTGTTCATGTAATCCAAAAGCCATCACATCACATTACTGGTTCTAATCCCAGTTCTCCTCTGTTGTTATTTAGGAGAACAACTGATTTGGTATTTCTCTATCATAACATACACTTTGCCTCAGGGCCCTTGTTCAAAAAAAAAAAAGAAAAAAAAAAAACTGCCTTGTGAGAGTTTCCAGGATATGAAGCAGGAGGAGAGAACCAAGGTAAAGAAGTTGACGATTTAAAGAGATGGAGTTAATCGCTTAGAGAGACTAAGACAGCTAGAGATTGCAAGGAAGAGAAATTGAGAGGAGCATCTGCACAGAGAGAGAACTCTGGAGAGCTGCCGAAGGTTCCCTGTGAGCACTCAGCAGAGTACTGATCAGGGCAGCAGTGTGGGGAAATAATCAAGGTAGGGCAAAGAACTACCTGAGAAGATTCGCGGGACTGTTACATAAAGATCACACAGGTTTTTAAAGAGACTCTGTTCTCACCAGTCGGACTGAAACATGTTATTTTTCAGGGCATTAGACATACTGGTAATCAGAATAGTCTTGCTTTAATAGTGGGGAAAAATTATCCCTAGATTAACTATGACTGTGGTCCTAAACCTCTAGCCAATTGCAAGGCAAACAAGTTCAATGTTCAAAAATTAATTGTATTGCCACATAGAAGAATCGGAAATAAAAAAGAATTTCACTTTCAAAAATATCGAAATATTACAGATAAATGTGATGAAAATGTGCAAAACCTGCACTCTAAAAACTGAATTAAACAGACAAACAAACCTGGGTAAATTTAGGGAAACAAATTGAATGATATGCCATACTCGCTGGTCAAAAGATTTAATATTAAGAAATTGATTTCCCCAAATTGATCTGCAGATTCAAGAAAATCATAATTAAATGTCATTAGGCATTTTTTTGATAGAAAATAACAAGTTGATCTAATATTCTTATGCAATGCAAAGATACTAGAATGCTGAAACAAATATGAGAAAGAACAAAGTTGAATGAGAAACCCTAACTGATTTCAAGGTTTATTATAAAACGATAGTAATCAAGACAGCATGGTATTGATATGAAAGATAAATGAAGTCTTAAAAATTAAAACAAGCAAAAACAAAACAAAACAAATTTGGTAATAGAGAACTGATGGCTGTCAGAGGAGAGAAGGGTGGCATGGATTGAAAAAGCGGAGGGGAATGAGAGGTATAAATTTCCAATTATAAAATAAGTAACCAATGAAGATGTAGTGTACAACACAGAGAATACAGTCAATAATATTGTAATAACTTCTCATGTTATGGCAAAGACTAGACTTAATGTGGTGATCATATTGTAAGGTATATAAATGTTGAATCACTATGTTGTACACCTAAAACTAATATAATATTGTATGCCAACTTGATTTTAATATTTTTAAAAGTTAAGATAGATTAATTAATCATAAAAAAAAAATAAAGTCCAGAAATGAACCACACTTATATGGTCAACTGACTCTTAACAAAGGTCTGAATAAATGTCGGTGGAAATAGTTTTTTTTTTAACAAATTTTGTTGGATATCCAAGTGCAAAAAAATTGAACTTCAATTTATAATTCATACCATAAAACAAAAATTAATTCAAAATAGATCACTTAGACATATACATATAACCTAAAATTATAAAACTAATAGAAGAAAATATTGGAGCAATTATTATTGAATTTAGTGATTTCTTAGATGCAACAAGAAAAGTACCATACACAAAAGGGCAACTTGATAAATTGGACATTATCAAAATTAAAGCTGTCTGGTTTTCAAAACACCATTAAGAATTGTTATAACTGCCATGAAAATGAAAAGAGATGGTATTAAATATGATAAATTATTTGAAAAAAATACATACAATAAAAAGCTGGTATCAAAAATATATATAAGCAACTCTCAAAAATCAGTAACAAAAAATAAGCAGCCTCATTACAAATTGGTAATTATTTAAATAGAAACATCCCTATGAAAACATCCCCATAAAAATACCATGAAAACATAACATAATGGATCATTGGGTAAAGACAAATTAAAACTATAATGTCATACCACCACATACCTATTAGAATAGCTGAAATGAAAAACAGTAACTATACAAAGTGTTGGAGAGGATGTAGAAAAACTGGACATGCATACACTGGGATTCCTACTTAACTGTTTGAGACTATTATTCTCAATAGCTAATATATGCATTTAACAGTTTAAAATATTATTTGAAAGGATAAAAATAATTTTATCCACTACCTCTCTTCTAAGCTGCACTTTCCTTATCTGCAAAATAAAACAAATACAACAAAATATACTTGAAAAGTCTTAAGAAATCATAGTACAAATAGATGAGTGACCTGCCCAAGGTTACAAAATTAATTAGATGTTAACTTGAGGTTTCAGAATCATCTAACCCATAAGCCCATGCTATTTTCACTAGTTCTTTTTACTCTCTTGTCTTTTTTCAGTTAAATGGTTGTTATAGGAGCTATACTGATGCATAAATTATATGCATTATAATGTACACATATTAAGGGTGTAGTTTGATGACTTTAGCATATGTATTCATCCATAAAATCATTACAATCAAGATAATAAACATATCTATCACTTGCAGAAGTTCCGTTGTGCTCACATATAATCAATTTTTAGTCACTGTAGACTACATTTTCTAGATTTTTGGCCTATTATCTTTTGCTTGGCAAAATTATTTTGATGTGTTGTGTGTATCAATTAATCAATCATTTGTGTCTAGCCACAGCAAGGCAGCTCTATGCATGCATTACTGTTTTACATTTGTAGGTCATTCTTCTCTGATGCACCCAGGTGACTGCCTTGCATCTGTCTCTTTTCTCAGTGTGTGTGTGTGTGTGTGTGTGTGTGTGTGTGTGTGTGTGTGTGTGTGTGTGAGAGAGAGAGAGAGAGAGAGAGAGAGAGAGAGAGAGAGAGAGAGAGAGAGAGAGAGGGAGAGAGAGAGAGAGAGATACAGCTTTGATCTGAAGAGGGAATTAATGAAATATCTAAGGAATGGCACTTATAAAAAGTAATTCATTTGTGTTTAATGAGAGGATGCCTTTCTTGGAACTTATGGCAAAGCACTTTGAGATATTAAGTACATTGTTAGAGGGCACATAAACAAAATTAAAACACAGAAATAAAAGAAATTACAGCAGTAGGCTAAATGGAATAAGAACAGAAGAAAGTATCTTAGAATTTGGAATGTGCTCTGCTGTACATATCACATGATTCTAAGATAATTAGAATTGCATATTGCACTGGAGGTACCCGTTTTCTATAAAACTCTAAGCAATAGATCATTCTGAAACATTCTGAACCATATATTTTCTTTCCAAACTTGCCTATCTATTAGGTCCACAAGTAATGAAATGGAAAATCTACACATGAGGAAACCTTTTAATTTTACAAAGTGATACAAACACTAAACTAGAGAATTGATTTAAAAATTTCATTTAGACATAATGTGCGCCACCTTTTTGAAGTGAACTCTGAGGCTGTGTACTTTCCTGATAGAATTCCTCTCTCAATAGTTTGGTATTAATGGTGTTTTACTTTCTTTCCTAAGCTTGATTTTCTTCTGATGAAATGAATCCTCATAAAACTTTCCAAGTACTTTCCTGTCTACAGGATATTTATAATGCTGGCAGTTTTATCTACCCATATAGGGTAGGACTTCAGAGTGGAAATAATATAATAATTTTCCAGGTTTACTTACTGATATCCGCATTCTTTGAAAGAAGATTGGTTTGTTATTTCTTGCAAATCAAGTCTAGTAAATAGAAAATACAATATATATTATTTCAAGGAATTAAACAGGGCTCCTTCAATTTGAAAAAAAAATATATATGCAATGGGAATGCTATATAGAAGAGAATCTTTGTGAATATGCATCGATAACATAACATATACACACATTTAAAATTTTAAACACTTTGACCTAGATATATTCCTCCCAGAAATATTTGCTTCACAGACACAATTGTGTGTATCTGTCCCAATGCATTTTAAATATCCTGAAATTCTTCTTCTTTGAAACTAGTTATAAAATATAAAGAAAATTGTTACCAAAGAAACAGGTAAATAGCTTCAACTACGAAGCAACAACAATAAAAATTTATTTTCACAAACACTTCTAAATATACAATTTATAACAAAAAAGTATGAAGATTAAATGGAGGATGGGATTAATGACAACTAAGAGGCAGAGATTCTAAGACCTTGGTCAGACACAAATTTCTCTAAAAGTTTTAGCACCTTGAAATTTTGTTTAAAAATGTTTTTATTAAGTATATAAGATCTAAAGATGTGGGTGAGTCATGAAAGAAAAATACTAAATTTGTAAATCAAAACTGAGTCCCACATAATAGTATGAAAGGAGAGTGGTGTCTAAGAGAGGTACTCACAAACATGAAATACTACTATTTTAATACTCAATCTTCTCTTCATAGGGTGTCTGCTTATGTTAATATAGAGTAGGAAAGACAAACTTCAAGGTACATCTATGAGCTACCTGAAGCAACATTATTCAGAAACTTGTTAATAGCCAGCACAAGGTAATAATCACTAGGAGAAAATAATTTTTAAAAAGTGAGAAATAAAATAGCCCCAGTTTACTAACTAAAGTGTCCAGGATTCAGTATAATGAAGAGAACCCAGAGCCCAGTGGGCTTGCTGAGTTGAAGAGAGAGAGTTTAGAATTTCAAGAGCCCAAGTCAGCTCAAATTTGAGGAGCAAATACTAGAGAGGAACTTTGAAGATTGTTCCAGAGACCTGAAGAGTAGTCCCTTTGAATTCTAAACTGAATACTTTTCAGCACATGCATGTGAGGTACTCAAGACTTGAGAAGGAAACACTGAAAAGGAATAAAGAGAACAATCCACATAGCTCATACAGGACCAAAAGTTCATGCGTCCACTAGCTAAAGTAGAAAGACACTCTACTTCAGGGAACAATATATGTGTATGGTACTTAGCAGAGTATTACTCAGTAGTGGAGGTGTATTAGCTGCTCTGGGCTACCCTAACAAAATTAAAAGTAAGATTCAAGGGGTTAAATTGAATCCAATAACATTAAGCACATTCATGAACAAAGAATTGCAATATTTAAAGATATATGACAAAATTCAGAAAACAAATCTAAGAAGCAGGAAAATATAATCAGGAGAAATGATAGAAGATGCAGACCCAAAATGAAGGAGGTAAAAAAGGCTGCAGACTAGCATATTAAAATACTTAACATAAACATATGCCTTATGGAATAATAGAGAAAAACAAAAGCAGCAATATAAATGGAGCTTCTAGAAATGGAAAGTACATTATCTGGGGGAAAAATACACTGTATGAGATTAACAGCATATTAGAGACTGCAGAACAAAGGTTTAGCAGACGTAAAGACATAACAAAAGAAACTATCTAAGTGAAACAGTGAAAGAAAAAAGTAAACAGTTCAGCGAGCTGCGGGACAATGTGAACTGGATAAACATATATGTAACTGTAATACTGAGAGCAGAAAAAAAATGGAGCTATATAACAGCCATGATTTTTATAAGTTATTTAAAACCATTGACTCCCAGGCCCAAAGTGCTGAATAAAACCCAGCAGAAGAAACGTAGAGAAAACCATGACAAAATACATCATAGTCAATTTGAATAAACACCCAAACACAACAACAAAATACTTTTAAATAGTCTTAAAAACATACAGAAGGAAAAATAAATACTACATATACAAGAATATATAGAAATGAAAGCAGACTTGTCATCAGGAACCATGCAAATCAGAACATAATCAGATGGCATCTTTAACATAGTGAAAGGAGACATCGATAAACCTAGATTTTTGTACTAACAAAAATATATGTCAAAAATAAAGGTGAAATATTTTTCTTTTTCTTTTTTTTTTTTTAGACATAAAAAGTGAGACAATTCGCCATTAAAAGACCAGTATTATAAGAAACATTACAGGAAGTCCTGTCCTTTGGTCTTAAACAAAATGCTACCAGATGGAAGTTAAATTATATCATGATTAACTAAATAACCATGGGTTAGAGTTTCTCATCAGGAGAAAAACTGAAGTAGATGTGAAGTTTTTTGTAGTGGTAAATGGCCTGATGTCATGGGAGAGAGCCAGGATTGTGGGCAACTTAAATATGCAGCTGTATAATCAACATCATTTCAGGCAAGCTACACAATGTTTTTTCTTCCTAGACATATTGCAACTGACATATACATTGCATAGTCCAGAACTCATATCGTCTTACCTACAGTTAATATCTGAACGATTGCAAAGAGTATTGCGAGATAGGTAGACATACTCATCCACATTAAAGCTCGCTTTACTATGCTTTCTGAGAATCTATGTCATGAAAAATGTTCTATTCTACTTAGTTTGTATATAAGAAGGGATCAATAGAACTATAACAAAATATCAGTGATGTAACCATTGCCAATATAACTAAGAATCAAGAGATGGAGAAGAAGGGTACTAAGAGAAATTTGAGAATAAGCTCAATTCCTAACTTTGATAGCCAAGCCTCAAAATAATAAAGTTGATAACTATATTAATTTATTTCTTCTGTGATATTTTTGCTTGTGCTATGTTTATGGTTAAATTTCTGGTTTAGAATGTCATTAAAAATTTACCCAAATTTTCTGGGAATAAACCGGGCTTAAATTTTGAAAGATGTTGCACTTTTTATAATACAAATAATACAAATCAGAATACTTATATAAAACATTGACACCTCTTGGTTTAATTTCTTTGATTTTAATCATATTGAAGGAAATATATCAAACAGAAAAGTAAACACCTCAATGTAAAAATGCATTCATTTTTAATAGTAAAAGTTTAAAAGCAATAAATTATCTAAGAATAAGGTAATGGTTAAACAAGTAATAAAACATTAACTGAATGAAATATAATTCAAATTATTTTATGAATTATATAAACCATGAAAATGGTGTAAATCCATGAAACATAAAAATGCTTAATTTTAGCAAGAAAGTAGGAAATAAAATTTTATATACCAAATGCTCGCAACTATGTAAACATGCCTGAATTATTAAGCAAGAACACATCAAAATAGCCATAATCTTAAGATGATTTGGGGTGATTTTTTTTTCATTTTTAACTCTTTTATATTTTATAGATTTGCTCTCATGACTTTTTTTCCCCCCATAACAGTAAATATAAACTATTTGAAAGATAAGTATGCTGAGTGTGCCCAATCTCATCCCATCTCATCTCAGAAGCTAAGCAGGGTCAGGTCTGGTTAGTACTTAGATGGGAGACCACCTTGGAATATCAGGTGCTGCAGAAGTTAAAAAAAAAAAAACAAACCCATAAAAAGAAGTATTCATGTAAAAAATGAGGAATGGATAACATAATTCTTCAGTAAATATCTATTGATAATTCATTTTTCAGAGTCCCTTGTTATCTCTTTGCAAGGGTATGACAGACTTAGGGAGTTTGGGAAACAAAGCAGAAGAGTTTTGATGGCAGGAGGAAGGATAAAGAAACACTTTACAATAGCTGCTTTACCCAATCAAGAGGGTTAGCTCTGTTCACCCTGTGACCTATTTAGGATGGATTTACATAGACCCAGCCCAGTCTTTAGAAATTCAGTATAATATTGTCCTTTGGTGTCTAGCATGGTATGCCTTTTACAATGTCTGGACTATAGGTTTATTATGAGCCCCTTTTAGAAATGAGTCTTGTCTCTGTCTTTTTTTTATTATTTCCCCTTAGGGATCCAGGTAACTTCACCAGACTAGATCCTTACTCCTTGTTGACAGATCAATCCAGTGCTTTACCCACTTGTGAGATCTGAAATATCTCTCCATTGTTTCCTTCTATCGATATCTAGCCTATCTTGTTGAAAACACTATTTTTGACCACTGGTGGACTGTGTCCTGCTGTTTTTTTTGGATAATCAGTGTGCAGGTAACTGCTCAAAACTGACATCTAATTGTGATAATGTAATTAACCAGCAAATGGTCAGTCAGAATCTACGTAACCTAGAAGTTCTTCCAGTGAATTAATCGGAGACTTGTAGTAATTAATAATTTAAACTAAGGTAAGTATGCAAAAGTTAAAATGAGATACAGAGAGAAAAAAAGAGAAGTGTGGGGGAGGGTGGAGTAGATAGAGAGGTTTTAACACCATAAAAACTACTTGTGAGATCAACCAGCCCAGTGGGTCTCAATAGCTTTGTTGTAATAGATTGCTTGGTTGGTCATAATCAGTTGACAGGGAATTGCATTTAACTTAATTTTGCATGATATACTTTTGCATTAATTAAAGCAGATAATTAAAGCACATTGCTGCTGTTTTCATTCTCTTGAATTCTGCTATAGTCCCTCATTTGATAGAGAAGGAGGAAAACTTTCAGCACCCAAATTTCAGCATGCGAGTAGTGTGTTATGGTGATCATGTGAATGACTTTGATTAGAGGGTTGCTGATAAATTAATATTGAGAACTGCTGATCTATCCAAGCTGCTTTTTCTACTGAGTATAAAACAAACTCTCTGAAAGAAAAAATGCCTTTTCCAAGGTCACATAAGAAGTTAATTTCTGATTTTTTTCTTTGCTCTATGAATTGTCTCTATTTCACATTTATGCAACATTAATTGGATCTGACCCAGAACATTCAGTATGGTGATGGAAACTTCGAATCTATGGCCATTCCCTATGTGAAGGCATGGGCATTTGTTTCTGTTCACTTACTAAGAAGTTACAATTAAATTGTTTTCAAAGAGAAATATTGTTGCTCACATGTGTCTTTTACTATTCTTGACTTGTCATTTGCAGCTTCCGTTATATTTTTAAGATGAGCAGCAGAAGGAAAAAAAATGTGCAAAATTGCTCAAGTTAATGATGCAAATGCCACATATACTTTTCAACTACTTTTAAGAATAATATCCTTTGAAAACACAGACTTCATCTTCAGACAGTGAGCAATGGAAAACTGTGAAACCCGTAATTAATATTATATTTTCCACAAATCACATCAAAGAATTCTCAACATCTAATTAGCCTAAATATTTAATTTGTTCTGAAAATGTGATAGAGAAAAATAGTTAACACATGGAGCTTTCTGACAGATAATCTGTTTTCTATAGACATTTTTATTGATGTCCCTGAAGCTACTAGGATGATGAACCACTTACCAAATCTAAAGTCTATATGACTTCCTAGGAACAGATGGCAGGAGAGTGCCTCAATTGATAAAATTCTTGGTGCTCCAGTGACACTTATTAAAATATATATATATATATATATACATATATATATACATACACACACATACATACATGCACATACACACATATACATATATATACACGCACACACACATATGTGTATATATATGTGTGTGTGCATTTATACATATATATGTATACGCACACACATAGAGAGAGAGAGGCGTGGGGAAGAGATAGGTAGATATAGTAATTGTTTATAAGGCTGATGCAGCATTTGCTGATTTTAAACAAGATCAACAACTACTAGACTACTGCAGTGACTTGCTATTTTGGCGACACTGTTTTTTAAAAAATGTATTTAATGCCAAATATAAAGTATTATAGTTTAAAAAAGGAAAACAAAGGTGGTTTCTATAGATTAGTATCTTGTCAGTTAGTAACCATTAAGCAAGTCAGTTAACCTGTTTGAGCCTTTGTTTACTCCTCTCTACTGGATAGAACTTAGGTAGAATTTGAGAAATATTTTCAATGTTAAAAAAAATGTATGTTACTGAGAAGAGGGCTATATAATTTTTTCTTATGTAGGGAGAAAAGAATGTAGTTTTGCTATAAATAAAAAGGATCAGACAGGTAATGTGCATGGCTCCATAAATGTGTTTATGAAACATATTTAACGGTTAGGTTAAGATGAATCATTGCCGAGATCAATAACTTAATGCGAACCATTGTGTTAATAGGTTTCTACTAAGAAAGATCCCATATAGAAATTGAATTTTCACCTCTACTCTATAGGACTTAAGTAGTTAGATTAATTAAAGGGTGAGAAAGTTCATTCTTGGCACTTAGGGAAGGCTAGTTATGACTTTTGGTAGAAAGATTTCCTCTGGAGAGTGTGACTGTTAGAAGAATAATGGGAGGCCAATGAGATTTCCTGCTGGGAATGGCACATGGAAGAGTCTACCTTGACACTTCTTAGCAGGAAAATAGGAGTGAGATAAAATATCATTGTTGATCTTTACTATATCCTACAAACTATGCTTGAGACATTAAAACATTTCATTTTTCAAGTCTCCCATAATGTAATGACATTAACACAAATACTAACAATGAACAGTTTTTAAGCATCTTCTTCTAGTCACTATTATAAAAAATATATATGCATTCAATACTCACAGCAGCTCTATGTAGGAACCTCACTTAGAAATATAGATCTTATAAGTGGTGAAACCAGAATTTGAACCAAAAAAGTTTACTTCAAGTATATGTTTTTAACTATAAGCTACATGACTCCTCAGTAGGAAATGTTATCCCCCTTTTATATTAGTTGTATTTTTTCTTGGAGACCATAAATGCTAATGATACTCAAATGCAATTTTCTCACTCCCTGGACAAGACCATCTTGAAATCACCTTCAGAAGGGATATATTTGCCTTGTAGATGGCTTTGGTAATATGTAATCAAGGGAGAATCAGATCTGACTTACAGACACATACACAAAACAATACACACACATCTAAAATAATTCATTGAAGAATGTAATATATAAAGCACCTTCATGTCTTATCATGGTCCTAAATAGCTAAAAAGTATCTGTCCTTAATTTTTTTAAAAGAAAAACAATCATTATAAATGCAGGATCAGTTTATATTCTGAAGTCAGAAACATCTCATTTGAGCTTTAACTTTTCAAATTTCTGTGGTTTAGTGAGCCATTACTCATGCTTCTAATAAATTACATGTGAGCTTGCTTCATCGATGATCAAAATTCAACATGTTCACATTCTTCCCACACACACACACACTTCACATATTTATTGGTTGAGGTTACCAAGGGCAAAAGCAGATTGCTTCTCTACCCCCAAGATAACCATTTTAACCACTGATTTTCTCAACAGTACTCATGGGGATTGAGAATGAGTCTAAAGATCCAGCTCTGTTAATTGGGTTTTCTTTGGTTTGTATCAGTTCTCGTGACATTTGTAATAGGTAACATTAATGGATTTTTATAGTTGAAACTGCTCAATATTTTCAACTAAGACAAGGTGCTTCTGTCTGAAAAAAACTGATTACTTTAGCTGTGCTATCTATTCTTCTAGAGGACAATGGCACTTTTTCCATTTAGATGGATTTGGCATAAGTCTTGAAGCATTAATCCAAGTCCATATAAATAATCGAATAGAAGTAAAATTAGTATGATGAATGAAACACCTTAGAAATATCTGGAAATATATATATTGTGGATACTGTTATTTTCACAAGGTCTTGGCATCATATTATTTATGGTTATAGTGTGTGTGTGTATGTGTGTGTGTGTGTGTGTGTCTGTGTGTGTGTGTAGAGAGAGGATTAGAGGGTTAGTCATGTCCTTTATTCATATTTACACTCACAGAGAAATGATAAAAAACATATATATATTTGCTTGCATAGATCATTCTATTTGGTCTCCCAAAAATAAACCACATTGGAGAAATAGAGGCAGTTTAATAAATATGTCATGCAGAAGAAACTAACAAATAAAATATCTGGAGGAAAAGACAAAAGCATGTAATTTCTGTAACCACGGGAGATTTTTCATTAGCCTCCTTTTTGGTTCTTAATAGTTTTCCACACACATTTGGGAAACAGGATAATGATCATCTCTGCACAACTGCTCCGTCTCATTATTGATACATAGAACTTCAATCTGACGAAGCGAAGACAAAAATTCTATCTAATCTGCTTTATGTTAAGATACAGCCATTGTTGAGATAATGTTATGTTAAAATAAAATTAGGTTCCAACCCCCTTTTAAGTATTTAAGTTGAGACATTTCAAATACTAGTGAAACTTTAATAATTAGCTCCAAGGAACTCTTGTTTACCTGAAAGGATCAGTAAATGCTTTGGAAGACCCAGCGATTCCTTCTATTCATGCTAATTAAGTATGAAATAGACTAATTTTATCTCATTTCTCTGCTAGTTTTTTTTTTTTCCTGCTATAGACTATGGGGCATACAGAAATTGCACCCCCCCCAAATATGGAGTCTTCTCCCTACCATTTCTCCTTCATTCAAAATCACAAAGAAACAGCTATAGGCAACAGTGGCTGCAGCAACAGCACTGGCACCCGCCACCACCATTGCCAGCAGTGTTGTATCTACATCATCTCTTATTCTACACTTAATAAGACTTCATCCATTTTTTTTTTTCTTTCTGCAATTTGTTCTCCATATTGAAGTTGGCTTGAGCATGGCGAGGTATATATCCAGAGATAATGAAGAATGTTTCTTAATGATAAACAGCAAATTCACCAGGAAGACCTAACAGGGATAACTGTGTATGTGCAGAATAACAGAGTTTAATGATACACAAAGAAAGCAGAAATAAATATTTGAATAGATAAAGCTATAATAATATCTCTTTATCGGTGACTGGTTGGACTAGACAAAAAAAGTGAAGATGAACAATATCAATGATGTGACCTAATTGACATTTCATCCAAGAATGTAGAATGTACATCATTTTCCAACACAATGAAATGATAACCAAATAGTCCTTATGTCAGGCCATATGGCTTTCAGTAAATTTCAAGACATTGTAATTCTACAGAGTATGCTCTTTGACAAAAAATAAATTAAAATCTAAAATAATACATTGAATTAAAAAAGCCTAAAATATTTGGAAAGTGAAGAACATTCTTTCAAATAATTCATGGTACAAAGAAGAAATAATAAGAAACATTAGGAATTATTTTGAACAGAATTATAAAAATAGAATGTATTTACAATTTGTAGAATGCAGCTAAATAGCAAGTGATTATTTAGAGAGAAATTTAGAGCTTTAAATGTTCACAGAAAGAATAAATGTTTAAAATCAATGATCTAAGTTTCTACTCTATGAAGCTATAAAAATGAGCAAATTAAATCTAAAGTAGAAAGAAGAAAATAATAACTGAAGTTAACAGACAGCAAATTATAAAGAAAATTAACAAAGCCGAAAATTGTCTATGTTAAATCATAAAACTGATTAAACCCATGGGAATAATGATCAACTAAAAACAAAAACCATATATCCAGCATGTAAGAAGGTTGAAAGTTGCTACTCCATCCTAACAACAAGTGAAAACATGAACTAACTATAAAAATAAAAATCACACTCTTCATAGGTATATCAGAGAAGTGATGCCACAATGCAAATTGTTACCCTCCAAAATGAAGAGACGGACAGGGAAATAAAGGAAATCACAATTTCCTAGAGCAGAAACCAACAAGCAGAAACTTCCATAAGAACTAATGACTGGTACATCATGTCTGGATTTCAACATAAAATTATTAGGCGTACTAAAAGACAAAAACACAGTTTGCAGAGGCTGAGCAAGCATCATAATCTGAGTCAGATATGGCAGGGCTGTTGGAATTATCAAACAAGGATTGAAAAACAAACAAACAATAATTAATACACTAAAATATAATGAAAAAATAGACAACAAACAAGAACACATGGGTAATATAAGCAGAGAGATGAAAATTCTAAGAAAGAATCAAAACAGTTTAAAAACACTGTAACAGAAGTGAGGACTGCCTTTGCCGACTTAGTAGTAGACTGGACATGGCAGAATAAAGCATCTCTGAGCTTGAAGATATAACAATAGGCACTTATAAAACTTAAAAAAAAAAAAGGCAAAGAGAAAAAGGGGGCAAAAACCATAACAGAGTTTCCAAGAACTGCAGGACAACTGTAAACGGTATAATATAGGCATAATGGGAAGACCAGAAGGAGAAGAAAGAATGGAGTAGGAGCAATATTTAAAGTGATACTGATGGAGATTTTCCCCAAATTAATATCAGACATCAAACCACTGATCCAGGAAGCTCAGAGGACACCAGCCAGGATAAATGCCAAAAATAAAACAAAACTAAAAATTTAAAAAAAATTAAAAAAAATAAAACCCCAACTATACATAGGTATATTCGTATTTAAATTTTAGAAAATCAAATATAGAGAAAAAATCTTGAAAGAAAGTGGGGGGTCAATGTCTTACCTGTAGGGGGCAACAACAAAAATTACACCTGACTTATCCCAGAAACCATTTAAGCAAGAAGAGAGTAGAATGAAATATTTAAACTGTTAGAGAGAAAAAAGATACAAAAATAAACCTAGAATTCTGTATCCTGAGAAATTATTCTTTAAAAGTAAAGGGAACATAAAAACTTTCTCAGACAGAGTTGAGGGAATTTGTTGCCAGTAGATCTGCCTTGAAAGAAACATTAAACGTTCTTCAGAAAGAAGGAAAATAGTACAGGTCAGAAGCCCTTATCTACATAAAGAAAGGAAGAGTATTGAAGAAGGAATAGTGAAAGGAAGTTAAAAACATTCACTTCTCTTATTCTTAACTAATCTAACAAATTACAATTCATTCAAAATAATAATAGCAACAAATGTATTCAACTATGCATGCTTATATGCATATCTTATATTATATGCTTTATATAAGTGACATAGTGACAGCAATGATACAAGGGAAGGGAGGAAAGCTTTAGAATTTTTTTGTTATTACAAGGTACTTACACTACCCATGAAGTGGTATTATGTTATTTGAAAGTAGACTTGAATTAGTTATAATCGGTTGTAAATATATATTGCAAACTCTTGGGCAACCCACAAAAATTTTTTAATGAAGAAGTATATCTGATATGCTATGAAAAGAGATAAAATAAAATCATAGAAAAGCTCAGTTAAAACCACAAAAGGCAGAAAAAGAGCAAAAAGACAAAAATAGAAGCAAAGAACAAGGGAACAAACAGAAAACAGTATGAATATGGTAGATATTAATTCAACTATGTCAATAATCGCTTTGACTGTCAATGATCTTAATGCACAAATTAAAAGAAATTGTCAGATTTTATCAGAAAACATGATCCCACTATATCCTGTCAAGAAATACATTTTAAATATAAAGACACATTTAGATTAAAAGTAAATGGAAGGAGAAAAATATACCATGCTAATAGTAATCATAAGAATGCAGGAATGACATTGTTTTCCGCAGACTTTTACTTGCGTTAACTGCAGTAAATAGTGTAACATGTAACTCGTGCCTGCAAGGGCTGTGCACTGGAGAGATCGATGCCCAGGCATAAGAGCTTATGATGGCCTAATGCCATAGCTATGCCGATATTATAACAAGACTGCTTCTACACAGAACTGCGATAGTCTGTAAAAATTAAAAATTGTGTTTTTAATTTGTTCCCATGTATGTTCCCATACATCTGTGATTTTTTATTATCACTAAGAGATATCTAATAAGAATAACAATAGCAACAAGAACAACAGTAATAACAGTTTGAAAAATGATCTTTGAGGCTTTGAGCTAGATATGGAGAGAGCGAGGTCAAGAAAGGTTTCTTAGTGAGAATGACATAGCAATGAAAAATAACAAAAGCAGATAAGTATTGAATAAGTATGCCTCAAGCTATGAGATAAGCCCCCACAACTCCATGAGTGAAAAAATACCAATATAGTCACCACTCACATGAAGCTTCACTAAAGAAAGAAAAGAATTAACTAAATAAAGGAAAGTAGATATTATAGGCAAAGGAAAATCATTAGTCAAGGTAAGGAAACAAAATAACGTGTTATATCTGGGACCTGCAACTAGTTTAGTAAAAATGGAAGGGAAAAATGCTGACATATTAATTAGGGGGTTACATCTCTAGACTGGAATAACTCAAACCGTTTATAAAATGGAAATCATGACATCTTAGGTTTAGGGAATAGCTTTGCGATTGCCTACTCACATTATTCTCTGCTTCAGGCACCCTAATGTACCCTGACCATGAACACTTTTATGAATTGGCAAGACAGGGGTTACTTGGTGGGCCTATAATACTTTTAGATTCTTCTAAGTAAACAACAATACTTCTCATAACATCACACGGTCTTCTTGATTTCCACTCATGCCTGAAGTTTTACAATTTTTCCTTGCACAATACTTAAGATATCTAAAAAACTTCTTCTCATGCCTCTGCTTTGATAGTTTTCCAACTAGTAACAGAAATGTAAGTAGAACAGTAATATTTGGATTGCTAATATTAGACCTAGGTATTTATTTTTCCTCCTTTAAGAAAACTGTACTTCAGGGATCACTGAACTTACAACACTGTTTACTAGTTTTTCTCCAACTATTATTAAGACATGGGATAATGTCAAAAATGTCGTAATCAAATATTCTTAAGAATATTGATTCCTTAAGTAGCACAAAATATTAGAATCATTTACCATTATAATGCCTGTTTATCAACTCAGCCCTGTTAGGTTTGGAGGTAAGACCCCAAGTCGAGCTACCAGACGTTAAAAGTGAAAATAATGAGGCCAGTTCCCCATTGGCTTATTTTGGTTCAATCTCACTGTTAACAGTCCACACAAATGATACCTAGGGACACATGTAAACTACTTGTCAAACCTTTCAAGCACATGGAAAGTTGGAGGACTGCCCATAGAACTGATATTCCTAAATAGGGTTGGTCTGAAAAAATAGGAAAAGTAGTGTGGTAAATCCAAGGCAATGGCAAAGATTAGGTGGTCACAAGGGTAGTGAGACCTTGCAGAGAAGTTATCCATTGTACTCTGTGACAGCACATGATACCTAACCCCACCCCCCAACTCTCCCTCCCACCCCGCTACAACAAAACAGCAACAACAACCTAAATGACCCAAAGCCTCAAAGGGACAGATTTAGATAGAGAAACGACTAGAGACTGAAGAAGAATGGACAATGAGGAAGACAATTCATACAGTTAGTTGAAATTATAAGGTAGAGCTTTCGAAGAGGCACTGTCAAAAACAGTGAACACCTCCTAGGCTTGCCTACAGGGAATTCTTACAGGGCAGGAAGCCCCACACTATATAGAATAATCCTTGGGTAATGTTATAGCCTATATGGCTCATTCAGTACCACTTACTACTAAAAAAAAAAAAACAAAAAAACCCATAATGAGTTATTGGTGAATGTTCAAGTTCAAGTCAAAGAATAAGTAAAGAATAATAGTTTCTTCTCAGTACAGCCTAAATGTTTTCTTTAAATTTTATTGGTAAAATACATCATGCATGATGGGGTTTTTGAAAGCACTATATCATTTAGATTCAGCTTTTAAACAGTGTATACTTTGATGTGTCATAGAATCTAATAAAAATGCTAAACCAGGCCGTTAAATATTTATGTACCATTTATATATTGTGTTGGGAAGGGACTTTAATTAGTTTGCTGCACAAGAGAGAATCTACATTACCACGAGGAGAAGAAATGTTAAGATGGATGTTCTAGCCATAACTTCCTACATAGAATGCTTTCGGGTCCAATCTGGAAACTATTTAAACAGTATTACAGAAATAAGAACAAGATGGAGTAAGTGCAAAAAATATAAAATGAAGATTACTC
The DNA here is from genome assembly GCA_003508835.1 of Eonycteris spelaea. Classification (NCBI taxonomy): domain Eukaryota; kingdom Metazoa; phylum Chordata; class Mammalia; order Chiroptera; family Pteropodidae; genus Eonycteris; species Eonycteris spelaea. Next base: position 3,806,592 of record PUFA01000026.1, on the reverse strand, counting down.
AATCACTGATAATATGCTGTATTGTAATTAAGGCTGATGGGATAAAATGTAAATTACAGAAAATGTGGAGGATATTCTGTGCTCTGATAAAGTAAACTTTCTGTCTAGCTGAGGGTACATAAAAAAAAATCACATTTCATCGCCTTACTGTGACAATTTGAGCACATTCTTAAGATTTAAATTAATCCAGTATCTTGCAGTATCTCAGGAAGGAAGCCTGGGGAACAGGAAAGAACATCAGAGTAACAGGGGCTGGGCTCAAGGAAATCCAACTCTCCCAGGGCTGAGAGCCACAGACTCGTGCAGGTTATTCTCTGAGATATATTATTTTTGACTTCTTGATTAGCAATATGAATTCACGGTTTCTTTGTGATAAGAGTAAATTAGAGAAGTTATGATTTACTTCGTAATTGCAGTTGTTGGCTCATAATAGATGTTAGACGTTCATCAGATGTCCTTCTTCCCTCTCTCTTGTCTCAAAGTCATTATCCTGCATATATTTTTACTCCTCTGTTTACATTTGCAATGAGTCCATTTCTTCTAAGTCTTTCTGTCTGTCAGGATTATTATTTTCTCTCAGTCCTCATCATCACAATTTAAAATTAGATACTTAACAGAACCAGCTATCTAAAGGATCAGTCACCCAGTTATTTTACTGTGACTCATAGCCTCATCTATAAAGTGGGTATAATATTGTCTACTACAGGATGTAATGTTCAAAAAATATTTCTTGTCATTGTTAGAGTTGTTATTAAACTCTGCACTTCCTTAAACACTAATTCCTCTAGAAATTCTTCTATGAACCTGTCATTTCACAATAGTCTTGCTCTTTTAAACTCTATGACATTTGATGCTGATCATATTATGTTGTAGATCTTTAATTCACTTGGCTTTTAAGCCCTGAGCTCCAGGTAAAAAATAATTATTTAAGGGCATGACCTCTGAGATAATTATTTTGGATCTCCAGGAGGATTGTGGGTATAGTGAAAAACGAATAAAAACTATTATAGGGATCCAAATCAATATGTGTATATAATATAGTCTTACTCATTTTTTTCATTGTTGTAATAACTTTTATATTACTGTTTTAGGTTGTTTCTATGTTAAAATCATATAATTTCTTATATGTTTCCTAACTCCTACCCAGAGAATTCCTCTATTTGCCATCCCATCCCCAAAACACAAGTGCTTATGGAAAAGTAACCATTGATTAGAAAAATTAATTCACTCATTTAGAATTTGAATTAAATTCTAACACTTTGATCAAATTTTGCAATATCTGAACAATTACAAATGGCAATGCAGCAATAATTATTTCTTGATTAATTTTTCCTTTCCTATTTGGGCCTCTTTATAATCATACTTTTCAGCAAAGTTCCTATGCCATTATTCATCCATACTTCCACACATATTATATTGTTCCACTGAGCTAAGAAGTCAATAACTCACCAAAACTTTAATTAAGACAGCAAATTAGAGAAGCATAACTGAAATCACCAAATATCTTATATAAAACTTGGTGTGAAAAACTTAGGTGTTATTAATTACTACCACTGTAGTTATTTAGGTCCTTTTCTTCTTATCAGCATTGGGTAAAACCAGAAACATAAAGTTCAAGTTCTAATAAAGAATAGAAATTTCATTTGAAATAAGACATTAAACCAAAGGGAAAAAAAGCCAATCAGTGAAAGTGTGAGGCTTGACACCAAATAGTAATATTTCTAAAAAATATATCAGTAATATTTCGTGAAGAAACTCAAACTGAATATCTAGTATAAAAAAAAAAAAAGGAAGTCAGAATATTACAACCTTGGGGAATTCTGAATTGTGAAAATAAAAGCAATGCCAGAAGATATGATAAACTCTACATTAAAAAGAGAAGCAGGTTCCAAGAAAAAAAAAAAAAAACTTCACATTTTCTATGAAATCACCTCTTTATTTCTGAGGACTTATCCATTTGGTTTGGTAAAAATGAAATTGAATTGATTATTCAGGAAATTCAGAAAAAAAAACAAAAACAAAAGAGCGAATGGTAGGAACACTTCTTTTATTCTGAATCATTCCCAATCAATGTTTATGGCAATAGTATCATCCAGCAAATAGTAGGTGCTGGATGAAATTTACTTTATCTCTTCCAATGTCTAATATATTTTTACTACAGTACTTTCTACTGCAGTTACTTATACTTTGCAAGATTAAAACAAAAGTCAAGCAGCATTAAGGCATATGCTTTCTATCAGAGTCTTAACTACATGATAGCAGCTCCCTAATGTTTTATGTTAAACTGTTTCAAAGACTAAATGACATAAATATGATCTCACATTTGAGTAGGGAGACACACCAAAGGCCGGCAATTTCCAAGCTCCATTCATTGTGTATTATGATGGCAGTGTGTGTGTGTGTGGGGGGGGGGTGCCATATTTTCCATAATACTTAGCTATGGAATACTCATTTATATTTGATGGCAGAAAATTAAGTTTAAGAAGAATTACATTTGTTATTTGTTTAGTAAAAGTGGAGGATACTAGATGAAAAATAAAAGTGTAGAGAGACAAGAGAGAAGGATGATGCATATTCATATGGTCATAGTGGATAATACATGATGTGCCAGGAACATAAATAACTTCTAATACGAGGATTGAGCATCACAGAATGGCAGTGGGCTATGAAACTATATGAGGAGGATGGAGCATATGCACACATATTTTTGGTGAAACCTGAATGAGATTGGACATCATACTTCCTTTTTTCTGGAAAATGTCAACAACTGACCACAGGACTGGAACACAGTAAACTGCATCATGGTGAAAACAGTATGACCTGTTTTAAAAACATGGCCTTTTCTTTATCCACAGCCATAGTTTACTCTGCTTGCCTGGCTATCACCAAGTTATCTATCATTGCTGCCTGATATAAAGAGAGGCACTTTTATAACATGAATTTGGACGTAGATTTTGGAGTCAGATATGACTGTGACAAATATTTCCTGTCAGATCTTGAGTAAGCTACTTAATATTTCAAAGTCTCATTTAATTCATTTGTAAATGTTAATTAAAAATAGCACCTTCAGAGGATAGTGGTGAGGATTACATGAATGATACTTGTAAAATATTAAGTCCTTCTCTTCTTCCTATAGCAGCTTGTGCTTTAAAAAAAAATTATACATGTCTCATGATGTATTTGTAATCATTGATTTACTTGTCCTTTGTACCTGGACTCTGAATGTGTGCTCCTTTCCACTCTGCCGGGTATGTACCAATCATGTCACCTCTTATTTACTCTCAATTTCTACCCTTCTTAGAATTACATAATTATCATTTGGCTTCTGGCTTCCGGGTGGTTTTACTCATTGGAGGTGCCAGCAGCAGGTTATAGGCCAGGGAAGAGAGATGTTGGGATATTTATTTTCCTGGCTCTTTTCCTTGTGGGTTTTATGATTTGGCAGTGACACTCTACCAAATATCACAGGTCTTATCAGGAAGATCTCTCTATCCAGCTACTTCTCCAGGTTCCTTTAATTCTTTCCTCCTCCCCTGACCCTTTATACAAGTGGGTAGTGAAAACATCGTAATCCTACTCTAAGTAATCCAATGGTACAGCATTATCCCTTGTTGTTTTTCTAAATTTACCCATACTTTATAGACAGCTCTTTTATTGAACTATTTCAAAATATCCAGTTTCACTGTGCAATCTACAGATGACCTTAGACAACTAAACCCCTGTAAACCTTGTTGTCTTCATGTGTAAAATGATGTTAATTATTTTACAAGTGTGATAAATATGTGAGAAATAAAAATAGCATTTACATAAAGTACCCATCATAGGAATTAAATTTGGAATAAAAGTGTTAAGCCATAAATCATTTAAAATACTGAGATATAGTATGAGTTCAATAAATGTTAAAATGTACTTCTATGATCACTCTATTACAAAATATTATTTCCTTCCCTAATATCATACAGCTTTACTTTTCTTTTATTTCAATGTGTTACAAGTCATCTCTTCAAAGTGTATCTACTTCAACAGTTCACAAGGACCCAGAAGAAAGGGTTCATACTTCATTCAACCTTTTATCATTACTGCTTATTATGATAAGGGTGGGGCACACCAGATACTCAAAGTCTGTGAAAAGCCTGAATGAATTCTTTACTCAGAATTCCTTTGTCAAGAAAGATCAGCACATACAGTTATTACACTTAATACAGCATCAAAGATCAGTTCCTTTATTGTCGGTATTTCTATAGAAATGACATTTTTTTGAAAACATTACTATGGTTATAGTTGAGCATCTGAAGCTTTTCTGATAAATGAAATGATTACGATAATTATGTCCCTATCAGACTTATATAACATCTGCTAAAGTAAACTTGAGCTATGGAGCAGGTAAATGTTTCATTATCAGTAAAAAGACATCTTTCGAGTTTAAATATTTATAGATTTTTTTAAATCTAAATTTGTTGTCTGTGAAATTGTATTTGAAATTGATTGTTTTAATATTTCTTGCCTGTCACAATTTAACAATCTAAGAAATCTTCAGACTTATTTTGAAGTTGAAATAATATCAAACCTTAGAATTACAATCCATTTATCAAGATGTCTACAGGATAAATACATAAAAAGAGATTCCACAATGCTTTTAAAAATGTAAGTAAAGATCCTTGGTTCTTTTTAAGTCACTTTTCAATCATCTGACTATATACTTTTTTGCCTTTTTTTTGGAATTCTAACTACTACGAATTTGGCCTTTTTAAAAAGGATGTTCTTTTTAAAAAAGAATTGATCTTTATAATTGGGACTAATGTAATTAGATTCAGTGTGACTGTGAGGAATTAATGGAAAAAGTATATGAAAATAGCCAGCATAAATTCCTGTCATATGGAAAGTACTCAGTAAGTATGAATTTACTAATCTTGCTTACCCCTGTTCCTTTTTTGTTTTGTAGTTCAATGTAAATTTTTAACAGGCATAAGCAGCCAGGTTAATGGTAGGAACAAAAAATAAAACAAAACAGAGACCAGATTACAGACCATTAGGGATTTTGTGGATGAAAATCTATTTACTTATGTCCATAGTATCTTCTGTGTTCCTCACAGAAGGGATGGCATTACACTTCCTACAAGGGATAATAGGTCAAAAATGGAAGAATGTGTTTCTATCTCTGTGTCAGTCATTATCTTTCAGAGTGACTATTGCTGGATTGCCTGTACGGTCCCCAGTTTATTCATTTACACAATACAGGCTTGTAATTTATATTCTTATAAAATTATATAAATCTCTGTAATTTGAGTGGCTCCCTTGGCCTAACAACTTATTTTACTGTTGTCCCATTAAATAAGCTATATTTTGGAAAAAGTGATCAAATCCATCTAAGGCTATGTGGATAAGTAATTAACTAGGATGCAGTAACCTTGGTTGTTAGTAACCGTTCTACAATCAACTTCCTTTATGGCCTTAGAACTTTTGCTTGGTATCAATGACCTTAGATTTTCTCATCTCTAACATGGAAATGTACAGAAACAAATACTTCTGATCTCTATGCACTACTCTTTTGTTTGTTTTTCTACAATAAACTATATCATTGTATAACGTAAGATTTCCTCAGTTTAAAGTATATTATTTCAGGCATAAAAAAAAGTAAATTTCCTAAGATTATCCTCAATAAACCACAATGTTAAGAACACATACAGGTATATTAAATTCATACATGTTGTCAATAATCAATGAGATAAAGTCTGTGGGTTCTGATACTTGACCATCTCAACTCTTTCTTGCAAAATTCAATTTTATTTTGACTCAGAGAAACAGAGCAAGAAGTTTCTAGAAAAGTTTCTAATAGATTCAATAGTTCAGAGGCCATTTCTGAATAAATAGGATATTTCTGCTCTTTTGTTCTCTTGCCACATCTCAACCCAAATAATAATGGACATCAACAATGACAATATGAAAACAGTTGTAATAGATTCAATTTTGACCATTTACTAAAAAGCTATACCTGGAGTTTGAAGTACAGCATTTTTACTGCCCTATGACCAAAGTAAACTGAGACATCATTTGTCACACAGAAGAGAAGATTAAAAAATATTTCTCTTCCAGAAATTGAAACTTAATAGATAAAATGCCCATTAAAATGTCTACGGAGTTATAAAAATGAAATATATTTGTTCCACTTAGGCAATAATAGAGCTATGGAACTAACGTGTTCTTAATTATCACATACGGTTGTGAAGAGAATTTTCTATTATTTCTGAATAACTCTTACTTTGTAATAAAATCTTTATGATATAAATGAATACAATTGTCTTCTTTATAGGTTCCATGTAACACTTGGCTGAGCAGTAAACTAGTGGGCTAATCAGAGATGGGTTATAGGGATCAAAGGAAAGTGGCATGACTTTATGTCAATGATATGGTCAAAAGTTCAAAGGTAAATAAATGCTACTGATATTTGGATCACAGAGAAATATATAGAACCCAAAGTCTTAGGGCAAATGTAGAAGTCAAGTTTTGGGGAAGACAAGGAGAATTTGAAAAATGGGACAGTTAAAGGAGCTTAACTTTGACCTTAAAATGAGTTTCCCTGATTTCCCTTTTATTACTAATTTCTAATGCATGTTTGGTTTCATGTATATAGCAAGTGGTTAGGGCCTTCCAGCTGTTGGGGAAAATAAATGAATCTAAACAATTCATGCTTAATGACATTTGTAAAGGAGAGATAAAATGAAAGCATCAATAGGCTCTGTGCTAACTCAGCAGTTCCAAACACTTCTATATTAAATGTGGAAGTCAGCCAGAAGAGGGTTTTAAATATCTTAAAAAAAAAAAAAATGACACAGAATAAAAAATAATAAATTAAAATTGGCTCTTTCCTAGCATGACTGTTTATGATGTTTGCAAAATAAATTTATGAGACAGACTCTCTTCCCAGTAAAATTTACAGATTAGTTTATTCTTTGACAAAAGATGCGAACAGAACAATTTTGCAATTGCCTGAAAATAATGCTGGATTTATGGCCTGGTCAGAATATAAGAGAAATTTAATCATCCAGAAGAGATGGAAGTGATGTAGTCAGCAAAACCTCCTTCCTGAGTACCAGTGAACCAGCAAAAGCTATCTCAGTACAGAGATATGGTGGCAAGAGATGACAGAGACCTAGAGGAAAGGAAAGAGATAAGACAGAAGACAGCTAGAAGATGGGAGTTGATAGAGAAAGGAAGTGAGGTGCATAATAAGCTTTATCTTCTTCATAGTTAACATCTGTAAGCCCAAAGAGCAAGTAAAGAGGTGAGGTTATAGAATATCCATCTACAAAACGGCCTGTTATGGGTTGAATTGTGTCTCCTCAAAAATTCATATATTGAAATCCTAACCCCTAGTACCTCGAAATGTGAACTTATTTGAAAATAGGGTCATTACAAATGTTACATTAAGATGAGGTCATTAGAGTGGGCCCTAATCCAATATGACTGGTTTCCTTATAAAAAGGATAAGGCTTACACAAAGATATATACGGAGGGAAAATGCCATGTGCAGATGAAGACAGAGAAGGGAGTGATGCTTTCAAGGCCAAAGAGTGCCAGCAAAACACTAGAAGCTAGGCAAAATGTGCAGCCCTCAGAATGAACAACACGTGCCAATGCTTGCCTCTTAGATGCCTGTCCTCGAAAACTGTGAGAAAATAAATTTGTCATTTAAGCCACCAGTTTGTGGTATTTTCTTAAAAAATAAAACCTAGCAAACTAATCCCTGCCTAGTAGCTATACTTGAATAAGTGAAAAAGGACATTACCAATAAAAATTCCTCAGATATCCAAATCCTCCATTCTATTTTAAGATCAACAAGAAAATCCTCTTCAAAAAATCTAATCATATGAAGGACTGTTTTATTTCACTGCATTCGGTGGGTACTGATCTATATTCCGCAGTGAACACTGATTTTAAATATTGTAATTGCATTGTGGTTGGTTCTCCAGTATCTGGTCTCCCTGAATACATGTTAAACTTCTAGAAAATAGAAGATTATCTCCTTCTAGCAACTAGGATAGAGCCAAATATGCAAATGTGGTTAATTAAAAAAAATCAAAGAAGCCTATGTGGTAGGCTTCAGAGTCAAACACTTGAATCTAAAATATGACTCTGCCACACCCAACACATGTCTACTTGACATTAGGATAAATGCAAAGATTAGATATTACAAGTAAAACATTTGCTGCACTAATAACATATAAAAGACATTCAATAAATAGTATATTAATGGTAGATGGCAAAGTGTAGGGAAAGGGTTATGTATGGAATGTGTAATTACAGAGGTGTATTAAATCTTGAATTTTTTGATGATGGAAGATGATTCACTACCTTGAGCTTTGGCCTCCTTATCTGGATAAGTAGGATGATAAACAACTTCACTATGAAATGAACTTAGATCTTCATCTGATAAGATATATGAACCTAACAATTTACATAAACTTATCAAGTATTAGTTAACTCTCCTTTTACATATGGAATAATTAGCAAAGTAGCAAAGTGCAGATTTTAATAGATGGTTTTATAAACAGTCCTCCCTCATTAACTTGCTGAATTGCACCTCTATGAAGTCTTAGTTCCTACCTTAGTTTTAAATATAGAAAGATTTTTAGACACATAGGCCTTTAATTAAGTCTTGGGTCTGGAATTAGATGGTCCATGAATACGTGTATCTTGAGTCAGCGTTGCTTATCACCAAACTAGATTTAGATCCTGTATATACCCTGACATTTCCTTGGTTATGTGGCAAGTCCATCTTATCACCAATAATAAACTAAATAAACTGATGAATTGAGATTCATCCAATCTTCCATTATCTCTCCTTTTGTTTATTAGTTAAGATACATTCTCTGCAACTAACAGCTTTTTAAGTTAACAACAGATTGTGTAAAACATATTATAAGAACACGGCATGTTCCATGAAATTCAGACTTTTTCATCAATAAGTAAACTGAAAGCAAGGATTTCAATGCTATGAGAACTCCTCTCTACTGTCCCTCTTTGCTACCTGCACAACTGTTCAGACATTCTTTTCTGTTCAGACATTCTTTTCCTGTTGGTTTCTAACTGCACACTTTATAGACATATACAGTCCCTGGCATACATGCTAAATATCTAGTTCTGAATGCCAAATCACTAATAAAAAAATTCTGGTTGTGCCAGCTTGAATTATCTTCCTAACACTAGTCCTATTCACTTAGGATGTCAGATTAGAATTCTGTTTTAATATAAGACTCCAATATCCCACTGACTGAACTGTGTGAATGGAGGGTAGCAGGGGTCAAGTTTCCCAAGATAAGGTCTGAGAAGGCAATCAAAAGTGTTTCGGGTAGCCCTCTTCCCTTTCTATGCCAGGGATCCTGCCCTCAATCATAACAAAATTGGAGAAATGGTTCCCATGGCAACTCCCCCTCCTCATTAGTTGAATGATTGGTTTGTCTCACTTTCTGGGCATGCTGTAATCTTCAGATTTGTGTAGATCTCTGAGAGTAATGACCGATACCTCCTTGGTTTCTGGTGCCCAAAGGACACTTGAATTGACTATCAGTGTGCATTTTCCTCCTAAAATCAGCTTCTCAGTTCTGATGCTTGAAAGCTCTAATTCTGGCTTTTGGCATATTAAGATCTGCCTGGACCATCATGACCAACTTGTATTGTCCTGCTCATTTTCCTTTTAGCATTATCTCTTTAATGTCTGTTATGTGTTTTTCCCACCACAGTATGCCTCATACTACAGTCAGACCTCATGAAAGTAGTAGAGAATCTTTCACATTTTGAGAGCATTCTCCTCCAAATAGCTTTAGAAACACTTTTGTCTTCCTTGACACAATCTGTTGACATACAAGAAAAGACATGACTCTCCTCTTTCCTGGAATGCCAATATGCTGGAATGGCCTTCCCGCTTGAGGAACCTTATGGCAAAGACCAAACTTCATGCTGACTGGCCAGCAGAGCTATTAACCTGCCTGCCCAGCTTCCATGCCAGAAAGAAAGACAAACAGGGCTTTACTAGGGCAGTAAATATTCCATACAGCCTTGGACTAAAAGTAGTTACATCTGTGAAAGATTTACATTTATAGTCAACATAAATTAACTGTCCAAAGAAAATGAAAAATATAGATGTCTACATAATTTACTAGCAGACCGCCTTGCAGAGTTTCAAAGTACATTGGAGTGATTACCAGCAGAGCCTTAGAGATGACAGGAGGTTTAGATTCACAGTGAGGGCATTACTACACAAATAAGTGAAAGTAAAAATAATGTAACCTCAGGAAACTTTTCTTTTTTGGTATCAAACTTGTGACCATCATAAGACAAGATAATAGAAGGCTTGGGAGAATGGTAATCTCTCATACTGTATCAATCCTGAAGTTACGGAAGAAAGATGCAGGTGCTCTGATACCTTATGTTAAAAATGTGTTTCATGAATTAAATGAACATATGCTTCTGAAAGGATAATGACCTTCAGAAAACACTAGCCTTAGGGAAATTTTCCTGATTTAGGAACGAATTTACAAATTTAAAGTACTGGCCCAAAAAGTGTATGAGGATTTAGTTATATAATAAATATTGCTCTAACAATAGAATTTTATCACCCAAATGAACCTAATTTCCCCTTCTACTCCAGTCAGCAGGGCAGCTGAACAGAGAAGCGGAGTCCGCATTTAGAAAACACAGAGCTAAGACATGACCTACTCAAAACAAAACCTGAGTATTATGACTTTTATTAGAATATTCATGAATTTTCACCATTCTCAAGAAAAAGCATTTGGAATGCCTCATGCATTTCCTAACACATAAGTAGTACTCAATAAATGTTTGTGGAATGGCTTTTTGAATGACTGAATATTTATTGTCTTCAACAGAAAAGTCACGGTTTAAAGAGGTGAAGACAAACTCCCCTTCCCTAATCAGTTTATAAGTCAGTAGGGAAATAGAAACCACTATAGAGCCCTTACGTTAAGCCAATTATTCCAGGCACAATGTTATTTCTGACATAAAGTTTTCCCTGGAAAAGACTATTGCTGATATTTGAATGAATGAACACCCACTATAATTTGGGAATGCGTAGCTCTGAATACCTGGGTCTTTCTCAGTCTAAATGATAATCCTGACATATGATCAACCTTGGGAATTTGACCTTTTTGGCCTACTTAGTTGAGTTGCATCACTGATTTTACATGTTTTTGTCTTCTGAACTGTGAAGTTAGGTTGGAAATAAACATAGATTTTCCTCTTGACGAATACATGAAGTGAAGAGGGCTGTCTCTGATTTCTTCTGAAATATAATATCCCTTCCATTCTTGGAATCAATAAAGACATTATTATGATCCCATCACTTTTTTATAATTGAATCATATATTATTGGTGTGCATGTCCATTAAACAAGTGCAAGATATATGTACACATGTGTTTGTGTATGTGAATCGAAGATAAAATAAGAATTCTAATTAATATTTCTATATTCCATTTTTAGAAAATTCCCCTTTCCCCACAAAATATCAGTGGTCACTGAATACCATCAGTTTCAAATAATTACATGTAAAATCTCAAAATATATGATGTTTATCTAGATAATTAGCCAAGAATAGCAATCCTATCACATCTAAAAAAAAAAAAAAAGACTAATATTTAAAAGCAAAATCATGGACAATAATGCTATATGATAAATGTGTCAGAAGATATCAATCATCTCAACATTTGGTCTCCCCTTTCCACTGTAATATAACCACTGTTTTTATATGGACTAGAGCTACCCAAAATTAAGATGACTTTTCATTGGCTAATTTTTAACTAGATGTTATTGTATTGGTAAATTCCAATGAGGGAGATGGAAGCAAAAATGTTTGGTAGCAGATTTTTGTTACACTAACTTAAAACACAATTACTAATCATCTTTAGCTCTTATTATTTTCTATTTATTTATTTATTTATTTATTTATTTATTTATTTATTTTTTATTTTTCTGGATTGGACTGCACATATTATAGCTAGATCTGAAGCAGTCTTCTTGAACTATGAGTTCATGTTGGGAGTACGATCCAGGCAGGGGAGAAAAGATTCCCCATTCTGTCTTGGCACTACCTCCAATTAAACTCTCATTCCTCTTTGGACTTCCAATTAGAAATGAAAATTTACTATGATACGTTGTCAATGATGAAGGTGTTAGTGAACAAGTACCCTACACATTGCTTTTGATGATGCCAAATGACTGCAGGAAGGGCAGAGAAGGACATGGCCATGAAAGAAGAACACATCAGAAATTCTGTATCATCCCATGATCATATTCCATTTTTCTCTATCATATGGTACGTCTATCAAGAGATAAATTTTAGATGACTTCTAAACTTCCCAGCATTATATTTGCTTCCACATCCTCAAGGAGTCATTCCAGAATCATATACAATTGCGAGACATTTCAAATATATTGATATTTGGACTTGTGAACAACAGTCCTATCTAGCCTAATGCCTGAGAGTAGTTTTCAAATAATATCTTAGCAAATAGTAATAAAAATTTTAAAAAAAAAGGGAATCCAAACTCTATCAATTGGTAATATTTCTTAGATAAACTTGTACAAAATTTTCAAGAGAAAAAGTAAGCCGAATAGAAGCTTCTGAGACTTAAAAGATGAGAACTATTATAGGGAGATAGAGAGTGAGAATAAACAATACTTTTTTAAAAAGATTAATTGTAGAAAAAAAGAGAATATTTTAGAATTTACCTTCTACATGTTTATATATAGTTTCAATATTATTTTATGAACATTTTATAGAGAAGTATGTTGATTTAGTATATAGCACATATTAAAGAAGTATAAAAATGTGGAATTAAATAAGTTATGGTTCATTTGTATGATCAAATAAATAGTCTGTAACCAATAAAATTCCACTATTAAAGTATGTTTACTATCATAGGAAAATAACATGAAAATATCAGAACACATTTATATATAAATAGTACTCTAATATGGCAGTATATTAACTCTTATCCAAACATACACATTTATCATGTATACATATACATAGAGAGAATAAAAGGGCACTATGGGAATTCAAAAGTTAGTATGGGATTTTCACAATTCAATAGCTCATCCATTCTAAATAGTGCGATCATGAACATTATTGCTTTCCTTTTCATGCCATTTTGTATTTGTTTAATACCTATCAACCAGCATGCAATACTTTATAATTTAAAAATAAATTTAAAGATTACAGGCATCATCATGAGAGATGACAGCCACAAGAAACCTTTAAAATGTATGAAACACTTTGAAGTGAAGCCTAACACTCAGAAAATAAAGTGTATAATTATAGAATTGTATTCCCACAGTGAACTTCTTTAAGGTAAAGAAAGTCTCGCTTATCTTTTCTGGCCCATAAAAAAAATTAACAAATATATGATGACTAAACAAATATCTACGAATTTTCCAAGAAAAAGTAACATTTAATATTTTTGTTTAACTAGACAGTGGAATTTATAACACATTTTCAAAATTTAAATAAAACTACCACCTTTTACAGAAAGTAAAAATTTAGGCAATTGACTTACTTGCTCTAGTTTTCACAGAAATTTAGTGGGAAAGATGTAATAGATCATTTCAACTTCGGCTCCAATGATCTAACCTGTTTCCATGACTCTACTTAATTCATACACATTTTCTTAAATATGGTGTGTACAAATTCATAGATGGGACAGTATTCACAGGCAAGAAAGTACTCTAGATTTTAGAATTTCTCATGAGAATTCAAATGTTGGGGTTAGCCAGAGACTCAGTGTCATTGGAAAAGGAAAAGAAAGAAAGGGAAGGGAGAAGTCAGTTGGTGAAGAGTGTCAACTCACATATTTTCCAAGCCATTTCAAAGATTATCCTGGAGCTAAAACTACTAAAGCTTCTGGAACAGCATCAACACCATCTCTATGTTTCTTCCAAGCATAACAGTAGCTGCTGCATTTTGAGAAAATCATTTGTTCTATCTGGTTTCTAGACTAAATGTAAGTTATTCTTGTGAACTGTGAAGTAAACTCTGCATTTACATTCACATAGCTCCACTGATGAAACTGAGAAAGAATAAAACAGAATCCCCAATTCAAGAAGCACCCAATATGAGGAGAAAAGCAAATGGCTAAGAGTATCTGAATTAATCTGAACTCAAAGTTTATGGAAGCAGATATTCATCTCTGCCAAAGATAAACCTTTAACAAAAACACAAACTTTGTCAATTGCAAAATGCTTCTCTCAGAGGCCACGTAAAAACTAGAAGGGCTCTCAAAACTGTTTTACCATATTCTTTACTAGAGAGAGTTGACTTAATTACCTGTAACCTGTCCTCTGGGGACAATTAAAATTTGACAATATTCTGCAAAGACATATTTGCAGGAAAGGAAATACTAAATATACTTTCTGTAAAAATCTTAACACAAACAACACAAACCTTTAGTTCCTCAATTTATTTTCACATAGTAGAAACAGAAATAGATTTATTATTTTGTTCTTGTTTGTTTCTTCAACACATATCCTTTCCGCCTCCCCCTCCTCCCCCCCAGCAATGCTACCAGGAATCCAAATGAGTCAACAGCAAGAAATATTTCAAAGCTAAGACTAAGGAGAAGCCATAAAGAATTGAGCTTAATTGTCTTCACAAATCTAATCTGACTGTTCTCATAATGCCTTCTTCCCTGGGTGCCTCTGCTTCAGACCTTTTGTGTCAAACAACGAACAATTAACAGAGACTTAAGAGAATAGGTTACATTTTGGAAATGATACTTTCACAGTTTTGCAGGTGTTTGGGGGGAGGGAAACAACAACTATATATCAGTAGTGATTTCCACCATAACTAGGTATAATCACATGTGATGAGATCATTTAAAGGCTGACATTTTTTTCTTAGGGTTTTATCACTGGAAATTGATGTCAAAATCATGACACAGAGGAAGAAAGTAAGCCATCTCTTTACAAGCTGACTTTTGAAAATGGCTCAAATGACTGTTTTAATTAGCTTTTAAAGAAGGCCATGAGAGTACTGGGGAGAAAGTGGATTAGGCAAATTTTCTCCATGGACTTAGAAACTACCATTTATAAAAGTGTATTCTTCAGAATATTAAGCTTGGAATTGAAAACAAAAAGATTCTATGATCAACTATATTTGGGAAAATGTACATTCAAATAAAATTAAAATCTTACCTTCCTTTATATTTCTCGTAACTCTTTTTCTAGCAAGTAAGTATTATCAATTTTCAAGAAAGGAATCAATGAGCAATTCTCCAAAATTTAGTCAGCCCCATAACACTATTTATTGCTGAGTATTTTATGAAGAAGTGTTCTTCAATGTCAGCTCTGGGTAAGGATGTTTGTTATTCCAGTCTCAATACCCCCCACACTTTGTAACTGACTCCTGATTAACACACAATATTTATTTTTGAGGGAAGGAGAAATGTGAATCAAGATATTAGAAGGCAGGCTTGTCAGGATTTTGGCAGCCTAGTGTTAAGGCATCTGTCAGATAGAATAAACTACTTTTTGTACATATCTCTTGTATCAGATATAGTGGTAAGGGCTCTTCAAAATGTGAGGAGTTCAATATTATCCACACAGTTAAGGAAAACGAGACTCAGAGAATTAATTTGTGTAGCTAATTGTGACAAATCTAGAAATTAAACCTAATTCTGATGTGTCTACCCTTCCCACCGCCCGGTATTGAAGATGATGTTGGTCCATGTCTCAGACCAGAAGTTCACACAGATTCCAACAAGGCCACCATCACATCAACTTCAGGACACAATTAAAAAACCTGTTTCTATCCATTGCTGACCTCACATTACTATAGAGCCAGATGGTAGATTATGCTTTTCATGCTTATATACAAGAATCAGACACTGCCTCCCCAAGATAATCTCTTACCTCTTGTTTCTAATTTAATAATTTATCTTTTAAAGACTTTACCCTTGTGTTTATTTTCCAATCCATGTTCAGTTTAGACTTATAAATATCCAGGGGAGTAGTGAGAAAGGGGCCCAAAGATCAGTACAAAAGGAAAACCATACATTGTCTGCATTCCAAAATCATAGATTGTCATTGGAAGTAGGAGAGTAAATCGCATAAGAAAATAAAGTATGGTGATCTTATTTTCTAGAACAGTTACATTTATTTGATTAGGGTCTTTTAAAAATTGTTCTGCTTCATGCCTCAAGGAGCAGAAGTGAACTCTAATTGAACACAAAATATTAGATTTTTCCCATTTAAATAGAACGGAATACTTTAAGTTAGAACTACTCCATACAATCTAGAACTTTTGGATATTGTGACTATTAAATCAAGCATACCTTAAAATAGCACAAATCAGTTTCTGAATCGCAGAGGTCCAGGTCCAAGTACTGAAACTTAACAAATGTAGGCTTTCCAACTGTAAGCATGTCAGTCTTTTATCCATTGAACTTACAATTGTGTTTTGATTGTCGTTTTATGCTAGGGCCCCATTCTACCCCCGCCCCCCACTTTTCCTCAGCCCCTTCCTATTTATCTGAACAAGCAAAAGAAATAGTGACAGAGAGTCACTGGGGGAAAGTAAAACGTTTTCGAACAGACCAAGGAGGAGCCCGGGTTTAGGGATAAACTATCCTTTCAGCTGATGTCATACTGACAGTTCTCTTATTTGGTGTCTTGTAGTGAGACAGAATATCACAGCATGCCATGGAGACAAATAACTGAAGGGCCAAAACATAGCCCTCAAAAAGGAGTTGAGTTATCATGTTTTTTTCCTTAAATCGCATTCCTCTGAAAATGGAGAAGTCAGTTTCTAAGAAGAATGATGTTTTGGCTTTCTACCTCTTCATTACTAGTCAGGAATGTGATTTGTTTCAAAGAAACTCCATGCAGATATGCTACCTAATGGCACTGCCTAGAACCCACTTTTTTTGACTCCAAGTCTGACATTCCTTGTTTTTGCTTGTGTTTGCTTTTTAAAATATATTAAATAAAGTTCCAATAAATTGTAGGTAAAATAATTTTCATGGGTAAATAATTATTCTTCACTCGTCACATGTTTCCTTTGCATAATCCCTGAGAACTGCTATGGAATAGAGCAGTACTTGACAAGACCTTAGTAGAGGAGGTTAGGAAGCAGAAGTGGAAGATTCGGCACACTGGGGCATCTCCCTCCCCTGACAATCAGAATGGAAGCAATTACATCTACTTCAATAAAAAGTGTCCTACACAACAGAGAGGGCTTGGCTGGAATCCCTGCTTATCTTGAGATGTTCTCCCTGTCTCCACAGTGATTTCAGAACAAACAACCATTACAGAAACAAATAATGCCGCTCTCCAATCAATTCCTGAAGAAAAGCTAAACACTATAGGTTTCTTATTCATGTACAGACATTGTCACCAATTCCCACCAGGTAACTGGTATTGTTAGCAAGAAAAAAAAAAAAATCTTAAATTATTTGTCTAGAGGTAATCATGATTGTGGGTATTTACTTCTATTTTCTCTAGGATTTATGACCGATGTATGAAATAAGTATTATCCCATATATATGCAAATGTGTATACACACAAATATACACATATGCATAATACATGTGTGTATGTATACATACAGAGACCCAGAGATTATCATATATAGCTAATTAGGACAGAGCCAGAATACCAACCCATTTCTATATCTCCGAATCTGTTTTCTCTTCAGAAACACAGTATTTTGCATTTTCAAAATGATGATGCACCTAAAATCAGTGGTATATTACATTCTAACAAACTATAATAATTATTTACTTTGTTCATTGTTTATTATCTGATTACTGCCCAAAGATTTAGGTTTCACCTAAGATTTTCAAGTAGAAACATTATGGGGGTATAGAAAAAAAATCATGATGATTTATATAGACTTGAACACTGGCTATGTCAGCAAGTAATGATATAAACATGAATTAATTACTCAGTCTCTTGGAGTTTCAGTTCTCTTATCCTGCAAATGAGAACACAATTGATCTCTTACACAATTGTGATGATTAATATTAATGAAAACTGAAATTACCCAGTATATATCAGGAATTGGAATTCATGCTACTTTTTGTTATCCTTCAATCTATTTTCTTCCTCTGTACTTTCCATTTCCACACTCCTAGACTCACTTCATGCTGTTAGTTTTGCAACAGTCTAGGTTGTATCATTTCTCACATGCAGAAAGGAAAATAAATAGATAAATCAATCTTGGTTTCACCATGCAAGCCCTCTTCTGAGCCCTCTTCTTTCATGTTCGATTGAATGGAGTCGATTGTATTATACTTGTCATTCTGTTGCAATTTTTGTCTTGTTTCAGGGATGAGCACAGTTACTTAAATTTATTAACTAATTGTATGTAGCATTGGCTCCAGTTGAGTGATCATCACCATCATACCAAAATTAATGATTCCCTGCTCTTAAGTAATTTTCTTTCTAATATCTCTTTCAGGGGGAGCAGAGTCTTGCTAAAAATTGTTAAATCAAACTCTTTCACACACAGGACAGAATATGAAAAGAAATTTTAAAACCAGACAAGGAGAAAGAGATAAATCTCCCCATATGAGGACATATACATTTTAATGAAAAGTTAGGGTAGGAATTTGCTAATTAAATGGAAAAAAATAAGTGTTGTTCCACACAAGTTTATTTTTTAAAGTATTCTAGTATTAGAAGAGTAAATGGTGTGTTTGGGAAATTTTGTTCAATGGCATTGAAACATATGGTAGAAAGTAAAGGGTAGAGCTTGTGGAAACTTTGGAGTAGATATAAGCAATAGTAAGAAGTTCAGACAATCTGGAAACCATAACTCATCAAAATTGGCTAATCATTATAATCATTTGCGAAATTTTAAAAAATACAGATTTTTAGTCTTTGCTCTCTGAATTTATGATTCTGCAGATACAAGGAGAGGCCAAACATACATATGCATACATACACATGTAAAATGTATATTTCACATATATAAAATATATATCATATATAAATTATATCGCGCATATACACGGATATTTTTTCAAGGACCAAGATTATCACTGTTATCCTCCAGGTTTCTGTGCTTCTGTTGTATGTGACAGAGAAACTTGAAGAATGTCGTATGGAGGGAGAATGATAATCTAGTAAGCTGAGCACGAGAGATTAACAGTTCGGGGATGTCATTCAGTTCAGAAAAGAGACTATGAAAGAACAGTGATTTGAAAAGCAACCCCCGGAGTCCTGAAGCCAGGGATTTAACAATAATCACCATGTGATGAAGATTATGTACATGTAACTTGCAAAGTGTACGGCACAGAATTTGATATCCACTAAGCACTCCATAGTGGAGCTGGAGAAAGGGAATATGCTCAAGAGGTATTTTAGTGGTTAAAACAGTAGGAGTAAATCATTAAAGTTGGAATATGGCTAAGCTTAGAAAATGTAGGCATTAAATGATGAATTTGATTGTGTACACAATGTATTTGAAAATTTTATAATATGCCCAGATGGGAAGTACAGTAGGCAGAATTGCATACTGGAAAAATGGAGAGAATCTATATCATCAGGACACATATAGTCTTTAGAGATTTGTGGATGATCTGTGGGTGATTATTCCCTTAATTACTAGCTCTGTTCTTCAGCCCACATATATCGCTTTGTATGACCCTGATAATTCTCCTCAAAGTTTACATGGCTGTCAATTTCATACTTCTATTTATATTTTATTTGTCGACTGCTAGCCCAAGAGAGGGCTAGCTCTGTAAAGGCTGACACTGTGTCTAGCATGTTTGTTATTATATTTCTGGCACCTTGGAGAGTGTCTGATGTTTGTTTGTCTGTCTGTTTGTTTTGAAGACTTTTTAAACAACATCACGGTGCTCAACTAGATCATTGCCTGTTTTATAACCATATAACTATAATGATAAAAAGAAAGGAAAAAAATCTCAGCAAATTCTTTCCCCGCCAACATCTCAATAGTGTTAGAAATGGTAGTACTTTTATTCTACACTATGAAATTCAAACATATAGAATTATAGCTCCATAATAATTTTGTCTTATCTTATGATAAAATGAAATGTACAAATCATTAGAATTCTAATTATAAAACAAGTAGATTATATCAATATGGCTTATCTCATTGCTATTACATACTACAAACTTATTTATGGTGCTATTAAGTCAACTATTCTCAAAATAGAAAAGCAACACTGGGGACAATGTGAGGGTAAATTTTAAAAGCAATAAAATAAAATGAGACAAGTAGAATCTTAAATGTAATTTTGATATCCTTAATTATGCAAGTCTTATAAGCATATGTAAAATTTCCATTGAGTAATGTATGCCAGTAAGTTAATATTCAGTTCTCTCAAATCAAATGATACAGCGCAGTTTTATAGCTCTAAAGTACTTTCTTCTATGGAACACTGAATTAATGACCAGATAAAGAATTTTCTGCTAGCTTTAACTTTGCTCTGAAAAGTCATATCAAATGCAATAAAATTATATTGCATCTTGTATTATTGATATTTGTGTTACTTCCTCTCTTTGAGTCATTTCTCTTTTTATGTTCTCACTAAGGCAAGATATGAAAAAAACAATATCAGGCAACCCTCTCTGGCAACTACATCTAATGAGAATGAATAAGTGAGAAAAGAAATATTATCTTTAATAGCTTTGACCAAGTTCCCTACAGTGAGCAGATAGTTTAGTTAGTCCAACTACTTCATTTTATATCATGTAAACTTAGACCCAAATAGTTGAAGTGTCTTCTCCAAAATCATGTTTAGTTAGTCAAGGGTGAGATTAAGATTAAAACTCAAGTCATCAAATAAATGTATTCAACTATACGGTGGCACCACTGCCTGGTAACTGGCCAAACTAGGAGAGATTGATCTAATATTTTTTTCGTGTGTTTAATGAACATTTCTATAAGGAAAGAAAGAAAATTAAGCAGCATTCTCACATGTTCACACTTCAGCATTCATCACTAGCCCAAGAGACCACTGAATTTCAGACTTCAGGGAAATCTTTTTTTTTTTTTTTAAAGTTCTCCATTATATGAGTATTTTGATACCTCTACTGATATACAACAGATTTCCTGTTACTCATGGAAGACGATATATCATCCATCATTTATTCTTATATGATTAACTTGATATTTATTGAGAATACGCTGTTTCAATAAAGATATTCTGTTAAGCCATTCACAGATGATAACTTAAATAAAGAGCAAAACAGCTTTTAGCAGAGTCGAATACAAACTGAAGCCAGACAAATTAAGTAAATGGTCATATTGTGTAATTTTTACTTTGGATATGCAATTTTCAAGTATATATATTTTTCTTTACTAATGTAGGTTTAGAGAGAAAAGATATATCTCTTATATCCAAGAAAAAAGTCCTGCTACAGGTTTGCCCTCTGCCATGAGCAACTAGATAAACAAGATATATTAAATAAAAGTATGTGGGCACTAGACAAAAGTCATAGAGAGATTGCAAGCCTAAATAAAGGGATAAGATTTACAGAAGCCTATTACTGCCACACTTTATGTCCTGGAAGCAATTTTCAGGCAACTGAGAGAAGGATGCAAACAGAGTCTAATGAGCTTATTAGTAGAGAATTCAGAGATTAGAGTTTGGGGAGATTGACTCACCTAGAAGTTTCAGGTGACTCTACAAAAAAAGAAGAAATTACATAAGCAGAGAGCCCCTAAGGTTAGAAACTGTGGCTGAATTCTGATCTTCATACAAGGATAAGAGGAAATTGCCTAAGGCCAGAGAAAGAACCACCAGAAAGTGATAGACCATAAATCATCAGAATTCACACAAGTCTGACAATAGTTGGTGACCCTAGCATCCCTAATGGAAAGTCCTCTTAGGAAACAAGGCATTCCTTAGGTTCTCCAGAATGATATTGCCTTAGTAGTAGGGCTAAAGAAATCCCAGAACAAAGGCCCTCTGACACTGCCTTAACAAAACCTGAAAGCAAGACTTGAAAGCCTGAAATTGATTTAAAGTTAGTTGACTCTGCCAGAACATAAGTCAATACTCTTTACAGGAATATAACAAATTCCTATAGTTAATAATGTAAAATTTACAATATTTGATATCAAACAAGAAATCATCAAACACAGAAATTAGAAGGAAAATGTGTCCCAGTAACAGGCATATTCATCAATAAAAACACCCATTTATAATTAAACTTCTTTGCAAACTAGGAATTACAACAGAACTGCTTCAACTTGATAAAATGCATCAATGAGAAACCTCCATCACAGACCAATATTCATGAAATCACAATCAACATTATGCAAAGTTATTTCATGAATACTGACAATCTAATTCTAAAATTTATATGTAGAGACAAAAGAACCAGAATAATCAACACCATAATGAAGGAGAAGAATAAAGGTGGAGGATCGATGCTATCTGACTTCAAAACTTACTATAAAGCAACAGTAATAAAGTCAATGCAGTACTGGTGAAAGGATGCACATACAGATCAATGGAACAGAACAGAGATACCAGAAATAGATCCTCATAAATACAGTCAGTTAACTTTGACAAAGAAGCAAAGGTAACACAATGGATCTCAGGTTGTCTCTTCAACAAAGTATGCTAGAACAACCAATGTTCACATGCAAAATATACACATACACATACATACTTCACAAAAATTAACATGGGTCATAGATCTAAATGTAAAATGCAAAACTATAAAACTATAGTATAAGAGAACATAAAAGAAAACCCTGGTGGTTTAAGTATGGCAATCCTTTTTGGTATGGTGATACCTTTATAGATAAAACACCAGAGGCATGATGCATGGAAGAAATAATTGATTAGCTGGACTTCATCAAAAGTAAAAACTTTTGCTCTGTGAAAGATGATGTCAAGAGAATTAGAGGACACACCACAAACTGGGAGAAAATATTTGCAAAAAACACATATAATAAAGGACTATTATATAAAATATACAAGAAACTCTTAAAACTCAATCAGAACACAAACACAATTAAATATAGGCCAAATACCTGAAAAGACACCTAAACAAAAAAGATGTAAAGATAATATTAGGCTTATAAAAATAACTTCCATATATGTCAATAGGAAAATGCAAATTAAAACAACAATAAGATACCACTAAACACCTGTTAAAATGACCAAAACCCATTCTAACATCAAGTGCTGGAGAGGATGTGGAGCAACAGAAATTCTCATATGTTGCTTATGGGAATATAAAATGGTCCGGCCACTTTGGAAGACACCCGGTGTTTTCTTACAAAACTAGACATATTCATATCATATGATTTAGCAAATAAGTTCCTTGGTATTTACCCAAAGGTGTTAAAAACTTATACCAACACAGAACCCTGCACGTGGATGTTTATGATAGCTTTATTCATAATTGCATAAGCTAGGAGACAACCAAGATGCCTTCAGTAGGTGAAAGATAAATGAAAGGTGTTATGTCCAGACAATGGACTATCATTCAGTATTAAAAAAATAATGAGCAATAGAGTAATTAGTGGAGCCTCCTAGCTGGGTTAATCGGGAAAAGAGACAGTCACAGAGGGATTTGCTAAAACACCTGTCCTCCCTGAGTGACAGTGCACATGCCCAGGGGAGCACTGTCTGAAGATCAACATCAGAAGTTTCCCACTGCAGGGGAATTTAAAAGAGAAGTCAGAGAAATACTTTGAAATAAATGAAAATAAATAATATACCAAAACTTATGGCATATAACTACATTAATGCTAGAGTAAAATTTATAGCTAAATGTCTGTATTAAAAAAGAAAGAGCTCAAATCAATATTTTATACTTCCAATTTAGGACATAGAGGACAATAGTGAAAACTAAACCAAAGTGAGCAGGAAAAAAAGGAAATAAAAATTAGAATGGCAATTAATGGAAGAGAAAATAGAAAACTAATAAACAAAATCAAGAAAACTAAAAACTTTAGAATAAAAATAGTTGAATGGCAAGTAAACACAGTTGAACATCACTGTCATCAGAGAACTGTATATTGAAACCACAATTAGATGTAATCGTGTACTCATTATAAAGGGCAAGACTAAAAAGTTTGTATACCTAATAAAATTTAAAGAATATATATCTAACAATATCAAATGTGGCAAGTATGAGGAAAACCTGAAACACACACATTCCTGGTACGAATTCAAAATAATGCAACCATTTTGAAAAGACAATTCAGAAGTTTCCTACAAAATTAAAATATACTTTCCATATGACTCAGCAATCCCACATTCTGGGTCTTTACCCAAGAAATAGAAATATATGTCACACAAAGATATATGGATTTGGTAAGTGACATGTAAATTAATGCTCATGGAATCTTTATTCATAAAAACCCAAATCGCAGGGAACACACATATCAATCAACTGGAGAATGTACAAAAGATATGATATGTATTCATATAATAGAATATTACTCAGCAAAAAATAAAGAATGAACTGCTAATGCATGCAACTACTCTATGGACTTTGAAAGTGGTAAGATAAACAAAATTAGACACAAAAGACTACATACTACATGTTTTGATTTATATAAAATTCTCAAAATGAAAACATTTCAGTGTTTCCCAGGGCAGAGTGCTGGGATATGAGAATACCTGAAAATTGGTATAAGGGATATTTTGGCATGCTAGAAATGTTTAATATCATGATTGTGGTGGTGATTACATGGATTAATTTACTAAACTTATTCAACTTTACAATTGCGTATGGTGAATTTTATTTTATGTAAACTATATCTCAATAAAGCTAATTAAAATAGTCAGAAGAGAGATAAAATATCTTAACAAAGCCATATAATGAGTCTGCTTCCTTTCTTTTCCTTCCTTTTTCTGAATGCATAGGAGAATATGTCTTCCCCCTCCCTAAATATTGCCTAGTTACTGTGTAATACACTATTTGGCTACATTTCAGAGCAGGCTTCTGCATTTCATATTCTCTAACAGTCTACTGGCCGGAATATTTCTTACAACTGCTTTCATAAACAAGCTAAGCTTAATTTTCAAAGCATGTAAAGAATTATATTGCTTTAAAACCTGACTATGCAGTAGTTAATGCAGTAGTTGAAATGCAACTCCATGATATACTGCCATAGTTTAACTGTTCAGATGTCCATCACATTGGTCAGAAGAAAACAATGTGCAGAGTTTTAGACAATACATTACTTTCAACCTGATATTTAGCTAATATCAAGAGTCATTTATTTATTCATACATTTTTAAAATCATATCAAAATTATGGAACACTCCTCTGAATACTTTTTTATGAGTGTAAGTAAGGTTGAATATCACAGAGACAGAAGATCATACTTGAGATGATAATATTAAAAAAGTTGGAGTTGTTATATGAATAAATTTGAAGAGAATCACTCAAGTTCAAGTTAACAGTATGTATAAATTATTTTGCAAAGAAATATCAAAATCCAAATATAAATTATAAATTGCATTCTAGCTTTTGGCCGTAAATATCCATTACTGAAAAGCAAATATACCGTGTTGCTAATAAAAAAAAAAAAAATAAAATAAAAGAATTTCTTTTCTTAAATAAACAAAATTTTGTTAGAATAGTTTTGATAATACTTGAACATGGTCCAAACAAATCTTATCCCTTACACTTTTTGAGCAACATATTAAAAACTACAGTTGCAAATCTTGAATACAAGTCACAATTGATACTAAAATTCACTTTTAGAGTCTATTTCTGTGAAAAATAAGGAGGCAATAATCTGACACGGCATGTGTTCTTTTACTGTATAAAGATGGAAGTCTAAACTTGCTTTAGGAGACCTCTTACTAGGGCCAACTTATCTGTGAAGCACAGGAAGCACAGTGACAAGGGACCAGGTTACCTTTACGAACATATGGATGCATTTTAACATATATGTATATAAAATAAAGAATAAACCTAGCTGGATTATAGTTGTCTATGCAATATGCTCCTATAATTTTATTTATCTATCATCTGATTTCATCCTGATGGTCAACATTTGAGCAAAGTTCATGGATTAGGGAATATTTGTACAAATAATGGATGAGTGCTGTGTGAGAATACTGAATCTTTTTGAAGGTCAGGCTGAGATGATGCTGACATTCACAAGTGTACCAGCCACTAGATGGCAAGCAGGCACGGAGAGGGATACTGATAGGAACCAGACTTAATGATACCTAAAACTGAGTTGCATAACCTCCTGGCTTTACAAGGTCAGAAGTTGACAAGACCTACTTTTCTCCTTAAATTAGACTATATGTTTTAAAAACAGAAAATGAAAATTGGACTATTTTTCTTGGTAGTGGAAAATAATCTTATTCAAGTTGTTAATATGATTATTTACCACCAGGATTTGCTTTGCTCTGTTCTGTCTAAGAAACACATCATACAGTGATCCTGATATTCAGACACTCTTACAGGGCTTCCCACTGTGCATTTCTTAGCTCCTCACACCACAATGAAACCCAGACTGTGTGAAGCTGAAATGTTATTTCTTCACTATATGCATAATATGAATTACAATTTGTTTGTCAATGATTAATTACCCCCTTCCCAAGAGACATAGTGCTGAGTGTTTTCATATGCTAATATATGCCAAGCTGCCACTGCTAACTCAGCTCTCTAATCCTAAAACTTACCTTAAGTGAAAGAATATCACTGTTTATTGCCAAAGTTGTCATTCTCCTGGGAATTAAATAAATATCTAAAAGTGTTTCAATGATAGACCTGTTTTTCAGCTGACAGAGCACTCCTTTTTATCAAAAGGCAAATATATGTCAACGTGTGCATTATTTAGACTCATGAGATAATTGCTTCATTTTGCCTGACAATCTGATAATGCCATTTGCACAATTGTGAATGGTGTCAACAATGAATGAATGCTCTTAAACAATATTAAAGGTGTAAAGTACAGTTGGAATAAAAAGAAAAGACTCCTAATGAAGTGTCTTCTGTCGTAGGAAATCCTAGATCGTTATTTGTCCCTTTAAAAATCTGCGTACTTGACTTGAATTTGATATTCGATTTATCACAAATTAAGAGAAGAGATTAATACAAGGCTCTAGATAGTCTAAGACAATGTCTAGTTTTCGATCACGGCTTTCAATTCAAAATCATATTAACTGAGATTTTTAAAAATGTCCATGTAGTTGATGGGCATACATATATATAACAAGCTACATGATAATTGTGGGAGAAGCGTGTTTTAGAATTAGACTCTTCTCATCTCGAATCCCAGATATATCCTAAGTCATCTCAAATTCCAGATATATCCTAAGTTTCATTATGGTGGATATGTTTTTTTTGCTTTTTAAACTTTTCTAATTATAGTTTTCTCATTTGCTTAAATGGATATAATACTACCAATCGCTACAAAATTTTATGGAGATTAAATGTGCTAATAAATGAAAAGCAATTATTACTATGACTGGCTCAGGTTAAACATTTAGAATATTTTAACTGTTATTAACACTGCTGCATGTGTATTTAATCAAGTTCTTAACTTTTCTGAGTCTCAATTACTTCATCTATCAAATGGCTCCGATAATAAATCAGATATAATGCTAATTTCCTTGGAGTGCTGTGATGGTCACATTAGAAATATATAAATATCTTAGCATATTGTACAATATAAAGATGATTTTGGGAAATTTTATTTTCTACAATCAACAATTAAAATAAAAATATATTTGTTTCATATGAAGGGAACAGGCTTTAAAATTAATGGTAGTATATTTCTATTTTATTATTTACCTGAGCTGGTGCTAGCAGCAGATTCTGCCTGGAGTAATTGCTCAGATCAGTGGTCTATGGCCAAGGACAAAAGAAATGAGACTTTTAATTAATACAGAGTGGAAACCAGAGAGACATAATAGTTGGGGCATCTGCTAAACGATAAATCTCTGAACAGAATTGACCCTTTATTTGACTGAAATTCAATATTTGGAAATTATAGATGCAACATGAAGTTTATCTCAAATAAAACATTCTTATTTAACTTAGAATGTGAGTCTACAGTACATTATGCATGTATAATTAAATTTTATCATCATAGAATAAAATGGAGGCTTAACATATTTTATTGAATTCAGGCATTCGTCGCCACACATACTAAAATGATAGTAGATGACTCATTTCTTTATTTTAAATTAAAACATTTAAGTACTAAAAGAATGAGAACGAAGACACTTGCTCATGAAAATAGTCAACGCATATTTCAAAGATTTATAGCACCTATATCAATGTTAATTTTCTTAACAGAAAGTAAAGCATCAGAAGTGAAAAGTGTAGTGTCACAATGGAATAGTAGTCGTAAAAAGGTGAAATCCTGCTACTAGTGACAGCATGCATGGACTTTGAAGGCATTATGCTAAGTGAAATAAATAAGATGAAAAAAGAAAAATACTGAATAATTTCACTCATATAGGGAATATTAAAAACACACACAAAAACAAAACAAAACAAAAAACAAAACAAACTTATGGAGGCAGAGGACAGATTGGTGGTTACCAGAGGGGAAGCAGGTAGAGGGAGGATAAATGGGTAAAGGTGTTCAATTGTATAGTGATGGATGGAAACTAGACCTTTGGTGGTATGATGTAGTACATATAGAGGTATCAATTTATAATGTGGCACACCTGAAACTTATGTTATAAATCAATGTTACCTCAAAAAAATTTTTTGAGTGTAGTGTTATAAAGAAAAGAAAGTGGGTTCACCCAGAATTATGCCATGGAGTCTCAGGAATTGGAAACAGGAATAAGTGATGGTTGCATGATAAATGAGCAACACTTAGACTCCTACTTCCACTATCCCTCCCGATGTCTGTCTTGATGTAGAAACATCAGACACAGAAGACTGGGAAAGGCATGATCATGAATAGAAGCGCTTCTTTTTCTACTTACATAGAATCATTCCCTGCTATTTAGTCCCCAAGTTTCCAGCAGCCAGATACATTGATCCCATTTTTGAGACAGAGGTTTTTCTGGTTTTTTTTGTTTGTTTGTTTTTTAATTGAATACCCTCAAAAAAAAAGATTCCAGTTTTTTTTCCCTTCATACTCCAATGAGTTCTACAAGGTGCTAACCATCAACAAACCAAAGCTAAGTAGAAAGAATTTAATGATTTTTCAATGTAGACAATCTGAATAGCACCAGAGTTTTAGACATTTGAAGAAGGTCTCTATCATAAAGCTGAAGGTCAAAACTAAGAATTCAAAGGAAAGAAGATAAAGGAAATAAATACAATAGTTGAGAAGAAAATCAAAACCTGACATCAATAGAAATACATACTATTTTTATAGAAAGCAAAAAATATATATTTCAACCAAGGAACATGAAAAGGATGCTACATTAAGATAATAGAAAATAAGAAAGAGTTCTAGGAAATGATAATAATAAAAATAAACCATACATGTGTTGGATAATAATATCAAGGAAATCACTCAAAGTGACACAAAAATCATCTGGGAAGGACATCAAGAATCACACACAAAGATCATCATTGCAGTGCATTTTGAAGCAGGAGATATAAGAAACAATCTAAATGGTTAAATATAGTTTTAAGTCATGCACATACACACGCACATGTACATACTATATAAATGGATAACAACATACTTTTAATGATATGGTAATTCTCAAACAGAGGAACTAAAAATCTACAAACTACATTTGCTAATAATTTCTAGGTTATAAGGTAACAAACAATTTTATTTTTTAACTTAACCTTTACTTTCTAAATTGTAGGTATTAATATATATTGCATTTATTTTGAACAAATATATAAAATAACAACACAATCTTTTTTTTTTTTCAGGTCCTTTAGGCCCTTTAAAGATTCTGTTAAATGAATTTCTTCTTTGTCTAAGAAGGCAGTGTAATTACTGCCTTCTATTCAGTTGAACCACAGCATTTATTGAGCACTCATTGTATACTTTGAAAGAAAACATGGCGATAATAAGGAATATCAACCAAATGGTCAGAGAATCCCCCTTAGGAAAAGCTTACTTTTGACCTGAGAAATTCAGTTATGGAACCATATAAAAGAAGTGCCAGGGGCAGGGGGGAGGGGGAAGGGAGGAATTGCAGACATTAGCCACCAAATTCAGGAAAATCTCAATACAATATGGAAGGAAAAAGAAGGTAAAAACATAATTGAATAACAAAGGAAAGAGAGGCATGCAATAATTTTGGAAGTGTTGGGAGAAGTTGCAGGAAGGATTTTGAATTGTGATCCAAATCACTGGGGCTCCTTTGAGTTTAAGACAGTTTTGATAAGTTACCTTTTACATAGTTTGAAAATCATTATGGTTCTCTGGTGATAAATGAATGAGAAGAAGTGAGAGTGAAAGCCGGAAATGTTGGGAAATGATTGCATTACCCATGAAGAGAGGATGGCATGACAAACTCAGCTCCCCTCCCAGTTAATGGTTCCATGGTTTTATTCTATTCCAGGGAGAACGGTTTCATCATGAGGTTCAAAATGCAGTGCCACAGCAGAGGTCACCTGCTCCAGGTTCTGTATTCCCAAGCACAGGGGACACAGACTGCTCAGAAGATGATTCCAAGTGACACGGCTTATGACCTAAAACTTCCCACTACTAATTTGCGTGAATTTTGGTCATGATTTGAAGCAGCAGTTATAGGGGCTTAGGGAGAGCACTGAATACAGAGAACTTTGTTTTACTTCTTCAGCCAAGCCAAACTTTTAATTATAAAATAACACTGTTATAATGATAATACTGAGTATGGATTATAAAAAAGTAACTACCTATGCAACAAAATCATTTAGGACACTGTGCTATAATAGAGGTTTGAAAGCCACAGGCTCAGACCTGTTGTATCAGATTTGCTAACTAAAGGTCCGGATGCTGCATTCGAACATGCCACACATATCGTCCAGGTGGTCAGCAGAACTGGCAGATACGGGGACCATTTTTTAGGCCATGTAGTAGCAAGCTATCCTGATACAAACTACTCATGCACCTTCAATTTTTTAAAAAAGTTCACACAGGGAGTTACTACCAACCAATGCCACATGAAAAAGTAAAAGAGAAGTGTAAGCACTTGAAAATACTGTTCTTTCCTCAAGCTTTTGAATTCCATTTTATTCAGAATTAATTTAGATAATGATTTACAGTATAAATCCAAATGGTGATTCAAACCCTTAAGAATAAATGCAGTTTCTTTTGAAATGTGCCTATTTGATGCATAAGGAAAACTCAGAAACTTCAAGTAAATGTTTTATTAAAAAGGACACTCTGTAAAGAGGAATAAAAGTAGCACTCTTGAAGTCAACATAATCTAGGTCATGACACTCTAGAAATCAAATTATTTTATTTTGTGTTTGATGCACTGTGCCTTTTTCTTTTAGACTAAGTAGTAAGGATTTGAATAGGTATTCAGCTGTTCAAGTAGATAAACCATTACTTTAATGCAAGGCATTAAAAACTACAAAGAGATTGATGATTCCAAGTCCCAGCCATCAACGGTACAGCATGATCAAAAGACCATTCCTACCTTAACATTCTCTGATTCTAAACTTCTAATACCGTTACATAACCTGGCAGAATCACAGGCTGTTTCAGTCATCTCAACATATAAAATGAAAGTGGAAAAGAACTAAAGTCCGTGTAGTGCATTCTATGTATAAACACTGTGCTTCAAGCTTGGCACACGATATATCACTTTACCTCTGCAAAAAATGTAGTAGGATAGTATCATTCTAATCTTTCATATGAGGAACTTGAGTCTTAGTGTGGTTAAATTACTTGGCCAAGATTATGCAGAATGTAGGAAAAAATCTACTTCGATCTAAGTGCATGGCTTATACTTTTCTCTGATATGTTACATTATCTTACAAAATATTTCTTTTTAATTTTCTTTTCTATAGAATTGACTAAAAGACTTCATGTTAAATTCTAATGCTCCTGAGTGGCACAGCAAAAATAGTCTTGTGTGTTGTTTGTTCCGATTTCTGCTTTAGTGCAGACCCGCACCATAGCTACACACTGGCCAGAGGAAAGAAAGGATGGCGACTCCTGCAAGGGGAATCCTAATTCACATATGAGACGAAGAATCATGGAATGCTAACTATTAGGGCCAATCCATTCATGGGACAGTAAATAATTTTGATCCCCATGGTAACTCTAATCCGCAAGGAGATTTCCAGGAGCAATGTATTAGGAAAAATCTCAGATGTTTTCTTGGATCTAGCAGAAAAGGATACCATGATTAATTAGTAGATTCTAAAATGGATGAGGTAGGTGATAGAGAGTGATACTTACTCTGATAATTTCTAGATCTTTCCTTTACCAGTGTTAAAATCAACACAACAGGTCAAAAAAAAAAAAAAAAGTCACTATAATAATCCTCATTTTGCCAAACTAAGATTTAACTTAATGACAATTTTGGTTCTTCTAGAAATGGAATCTTAAATTAGTCAATCAGGAATTATTTGATTGGCACTAATTAGGTAATGAGGACCCTGCCATCATCTAAAGGAAAGTGACCTAGCAATAACCAGACAGGTATTTGCTTTGTATAACTTCCTTGTTCCCGTTCCCTTTTGCTTGTAAAAGTCTTTTATTTTGTACAGCTCCTCAGAGTTCCTTTTCATCTGCTAGATTAGATGCTACCTGATTCATGAGTTGTTGAATGAAGCCAATTCAATTTACTTAGTTGAATTTTGCTTTTTTAAACCAATGATATAACTTTGGCCAAGTTAACTTCTCCTTTCATTCCTCGTTTTAGCATCATTATAATGGTGCTAATATCTATCTCTCAGGGTTTTGAGAAACATTGAATTAATTATATAGCTAATATAAATTGTCTACCAAAGTGCCCAGTCACTTTGCTGCTGTATTACCTAGGTGCAGGGTTCATAATGGCTTGGATGAGTTGGAGATAGTCTACCATCTGCTTTCACTAATGCAAGTGCCTCTTTTTGAATTGCCTCTCTCTCCATCTCTTCTGGGAAGCACAGCTTATAAACATGCTTTGGAGCCCAAGGATACTGGGTTTAACTCTATCTCTGCCATATACTTTGTAGGTTTGGGCAATTTATTTTTCCTCTGTGAGCTTCAGTTTCCTCATCTATCAAATGTGGTTTCTAGTAAAGTAGCACACACTTTTCAGGGTAGTTGTGAAGATCAAATCAGTTGAGAAATTTTCTATCTGGAATGTACCAAATGCCTAATAAAAAATGGCTATATAGCAAATTGACTATGATGGCTGCTTATAATAGTTTCTATGTTATTATCTCCAGGTACCAGTCTTCAAAGTACAACCCATGAAACTATTTCTCTTCTGGCCCAGAGTCTTTTCTTCCCACAAATAAAATAAAAACAGTTTTAGCTTATAGACAGGTATCTCTCAGTGGGTCTTATCTTATTCATTATGTCCTAAATGTCAGCCTATTTTTCTTATTGTGCTCCCAGACATAACTTATATGAATGCTAAATTAGTATTACAACAATAAATGAATTAAGTGGACACATTTTTTCTTCCCCAAATCCAAAAAATTTACATCTCGAATGTCACCTTTGCAGAGCTGTCTTCCATGAGTCCATCCATTAAACTACCTCCTTACATTGTTTTCATTTCATAGAATCAATCATTGCTCAACATGCTATCACATTTATTTTCTTCTTTGTTGTTTAACTCTAAATGAAATGTAAACTCCATAAAGATAAAGAATTCATCTAGTTTATTCTACTGCTTGAATCTTCAGCAATTAGGGTGGTGCCTGGCCCTTATGGTATATTTATTTTTGTTTTACTTTTATTTTGAAAAAAATCATAGACTCAAAAGAAGTTGAAAAGACACTATGAAGATGGTTTGTGTACCTATAACTCAGATCTCCCTAATGCTGACATCTTACATAACTATAGTATATTATTAAAACAGGAAACTAATAATGTTGACATTAAACGGTGAACTAGATTGCAGATTTACTCAGGTTTCACCAGTTTATGAATAAGCTAATTTTACATGCCATTCTATATAGTCCCATGATGCTTAATCATACTTATAGATTGTTTACAACCACGGCCACAATTAAGATACAGAACTATTCTCTCATCTCGAAGTGCCCTCATGCTACTTTATAGTCATACCTTCTCTCCCCTTGCTTTACTCATGACAACCTGATCTGCCCCCACTTAGAGTTCTGAATATGGACAGAATCTATAGGATATATAACCTTTCTCTCCTCCCCTCCTCTTTCTATATCTATCTGTAGATATATTGAGATGGGGGAATTGGCTTACATGATCATAGAAGCTAAATCTCATGATCTTCCATTTGAAAACTCGAGACCTAGAAAAACCAGTGGTGTGATTTCAGCCTGAGGCCAAAATACTAAGATGGTGTAAATTTCAATCCAAGGTCAGCAGAAGATCAATGTCCTAGTTCAAGCATAGAGGCAAGAAGCAAAAGGTGTAAATTTCTTTTTCTTTCTCACTTTTGTTTTATTCAGGCCTCAACAGATTGGAAAATTCCCAACCACATTCTAGAGGGCAATCTACTGAGTCCACTGATTCAGATGCTAATTTCATCTGAAAACAACCTCACAAGGCACATCCAGATGCAATGTTTAATGTGGCCACCCTAGGTCCTATAAAATTGACCATCCTACCAACTCTACAATTTTGAGAATGTTATATACAAATTTAATTATGTCATATATACTTTTGAGGCTGGTCATTTTCACTTTGTATTTACTTGAAACTCATTCACCCAAGTTATTATTTGTTCCAACAGTCTATTCCTTTTAATTGGTGAATGTCCTTCCACATTTGTATTTATTGTCATTAAATAAATTTCACTGTCTTTGATCTATTCCTTTTAAAAACATGTAAAAAATATTTGCATTGTTATCACTTTATATTAATGTATTAAGCTGCCACTTCTCTTGACAAGTACACTATATATGCTTCAGCAAGTGGTAGAAATTTCTTAAAAAAAAAATTTGATTGGCTTTGATCTCAGCTGCCAGCCAAAGGAGGGTCTTCATCTTTATGCCTGTGATGCTTCAGTGTATATGGTTTTTCAACGCTTCCCAGAGTTGACATATATCAGTGTCAAACACATTGGAACATCTTCTCTATTTATATCCTCCTGGTTTCTTTTTCCTTCATGTTTCCAGAGTAGGCTACATACTAAGTAGATTAAAAAGAAAAGAAAATACTCACTAAACTGCTAATATGCTATTTTATTTTCTCTCTTTAAATGCTTTGAGGTAGGCATTATGTTCCCTACAGTAAACTACTCTAAAGGAGGTTTAGAGATATATCATTTTCCTTAAAACCCAGAGGTGGGTAGAGGCAAAGCTGGGATTGAAAACTGAACTATCTGGCCACAAGTCATATTCTTCCTTCCCCACCAACCACTACTTATGCATAGGTATGCTAGCTAAAAAAGAAGACACATATTTCTGGGTAAAATTCTTTGTAAAAAGATCAAAATTAAAGAAAATAGGAGAAAAACATCAGATCATAAAAAAAACAAGAATAAACTATAAAATTATTGTAAAAATGTGGAATTTTAAAAAGGCCGAAATTTGGACACAAGAGATTTGAATTCAAGTTTTATGTTAAAGAAAAATTATTCATGGCATTTATTAAAGACAGTAAAAAGATTTTATTCAAGGTAGGGGTTACTACAATGAGGTTTGTAGTAGAGGAGAGAGATGAGTTCAGCTCTGAATACAAGAAGGTAAAATGGGAATTTATAGCTAAGGGTCCATGTGGGGGTTAGTGGATGGAAAATTACTAAGTAGTAGGATAATTCTTTGCTAAACTGATTTAATAGGAATTTTGCTAAGGGCAAGCCGGGGTGATAAGGTAGTCAGACCAAGAGTAGTGGGTTTTTGCTAAATTGTCTCAGCAGGATTCCTTCTAAACTGAAATTAGTGGACCAAGGATAAGACCCAAGGTCAAAGTCGAGAAAGTAAGAGGACTCAGTTTCACCATCTGAATAATGAAGGAGTTGGTCTAGGTAATTGCTCATCTTTTCTAGATGGCACTCATATCTTCTTTTCTGGTACTGGGAATGTACTCACTAAAGACATCATTAATAAGACATCAATCCCCTTACAGAAACAGGATGTTGGAGAAAGATTCAGCACGGCATTTATTTTCCAGTGAGAGCTATGTAATGGAACTGAGGAACCTAAGTAGGATTCAAGAATTGGGTTTTTTTTAAAATTGGGTGGTTCCAATGGGAAAATAGGGGCTGTTTTAAAAAAACAAACAAACAAACAAACAAACAAAAACAAAGACCTCTTATCTCTACAATCCAAGTTCCTACTATGTCACCTGACTTATTCATTAGACCAGAGGTCAGAGGTCAACTGTAAAGAAGTTGGTCAGATGAATAAGCCATGTGACATACTCTTGCCTCAGAATCTCACAAGACATTGAAAAGAATTAGGGAAAGAACTTCTCTAGGGAGTCACTTTTCCCCATTATGCAATGATTCACCTTATTTTCCAAATATGCTTGAGAAGCAATAAAAGGTGAAAATACTACAAAAAAAAACAAAAAACAAAAAACAAAAAAACAAAAACAAAAACAACCAAAGAAGGCAGAAGAATGTGTTGTGTAATACATAACCACTGGAGGAGTTAGACACTGAAAACACAAAGAATAGAAAGCAGTTTAGGTTTGAATATAAAACATTATTAAGTAAGCTTTTTTTTTCCCTTCCAGAAAACAAATATGTCATTTGCCTTACAAAAAATACTATTATTTTCCATTTATCTCCGTATTAAAATAATTTCTTAGTATTGCAGGTCTTTATAATAAGATTCTATCTTTTGGAAATGAAATCTCCAAATAAAATACAATGAGAAGAAAAATGGCATAACAGTTATGTGTACAACCCTGAACTAAAAATCGACTGGTATGCAAATACACCCCTACAAATTGAGTGACTTTGGATATGTTATGTATTTCATCTGCATTAATATACACATTCTTCATCCGTAAAATGGGAAAATTAAGAATACCCAGTTGTGTAGGAGGGAAGTAGAGAGGTAGGTTGAAAGATTTCATCATGGGTGGCATGCCTCAGTACGTATATCTTGGCTTTACTGTGTTAAGAATGCTGGAATTAAGAACACTTTCCTTTCTCTTGCCTTTCTGCAGTACAAAACAGATACCTTGAAACACGGAGGGGTGTTTCAAGGGATAAACTTGAGAAAGTGACAAATTTTACAGAGGGTTAGTAAAATCTTTCCTACATTCTATTAACTCATTGTTTGCCAAACTGCATTTTTTTATGACTATCTCTGGATCTCCTATTTCTTATTCCAATACAAGTTCTACACATGAGTGGAAAGAGGGGATCCTGATATAATGTACCAGAAACACCAACATCTTCGCCTAAAAATTACTATGATGATTAAGTGCATGGGAATATAAAAATACACTCAGAACAACACAGATATACAGTAGAACTACAACAAAAGTTATGGTTTCATGAACACTTAAGCCATACCAAATTATATTCTAGATATCACATTTTCATGTAAATATGCATATTTGTACATACGTTTCTTGTCACTATTTTAAAATTTAGCATTCAAAATCTGCTCTCCATCTCACTTCATTTTAATCAAGAGTGTCAATTTATTTGTAAGGAAGAGAATCTATACAAGTTTGCTCAAATAATGTTTAACTAAAAATCACAAGTATAAAATCATAAAATGTGGCATTCTCTCTCTCTCTCTCTCTCTCTTTCACTCACATGCATGCACACAAGCACACGCGCGCGCGCACACACACACACACACACACACACACACTGTTATTCTTTTGCTGGTTGGGTATTTGCTCAATCCCCCTCTCTATAAATGGCATTTTTGTTTGTTTACTCTCTATAACTTGCACATGGATCTGGATTCCCCTGGATCTTATATTAGTGGATAGCCTACCAGTCTTATCAACTTAGCTTCTCCCAGCTACCTGTGTGTGTGTGTGTGTGTGTGTGTGTTAGTATGTATTCAGTGAACTCCTTAGGAAAAAAATCTTGAAGAAAAATTGAGGAGGTTAGGGGCTATAAACATTTGTGTGTGTGTGGTTGCCAGGCATCTGTCTCTCTGTCTCTCTCTGTCTCTGTCTGTCTCTCTTTTCTTTTCCTTTCCTTTCCTTCCCTTCCTTCCTTTCTTCCTTCCTTCCTTCCTTCCTTCTTCCTTCCTTCTTCCTCCTTCCTTCCTTCCTTCCTTCCTTCCTTCCTTCCTTCCTTCCTTCCTTCCTCCTTTTTAAATCTAATTAAGTCATAAACATTTTTAAACATCTTTCTTTAATTGTAACTTTCAAACAGTAAAATTCTCCAATGTGAGTGGATGGAATTTGACAAACATGCGCAGCATTAAAACAAGCACCACAATCAAGACTTAGCACATTTCCATCATTCCAAAAAGTCCCTTACTGTTTATTTGCACTCAGTTCTAACTACCTCTCCTTACTGCAGGAAAATACTGCTATAATACTTGGTAACTCTGGCCTTCCAGTTTAGATACACACTACTAGATACACAGCAGTCTTAATTTGCAATTCCCTAATTACTATTGACTTTGAGCATCTGTTTATGTGCTTATTGGTCTTTGTATACATTGTTTGGCTAAATATGCATGCTACTCTTTTGTCCATAATTAAAAGGCAGTCTTTCTTATAAAAATAAAATATTTAAATGATACCTATTTGGCTGTAGTGATGGATCAACACATTTGGACAAAATCAGAAAGACACATTAGCAATATCATCGTTCCTGAGTTTCAAACACTTGACTTCAAATTTTAATTAAAACTTTTTTAGAGTTTGTTTCATGTTTCATTGGACACTGTTCCAGATGTTCATCAGAGTGCTTTTGTATAGGTGATGTGAGTGGAAAGTAGACTGTATTTGGCAAATAAATATGAGGAACAATACTCTAGGTAGAAAGTCAGAAGGTACCGCTTTCTCTGAATATTTTAGAAAGATTTAATTAAAGACAGCTTTTTATCTATTGAGCACCTGCTAAAAGTAAAAAATACAGGTAAGTAGTACCCCCCCAAAAAAAGAAAAAAAAATCTTAGTGTATAAATCTTAGAAAATAGAGGGTGAGATATTAATATTAATCAAAGAATAGACTGTTTGCCCCAGACTGACCCGGTTTTAAAGTGAAAACCCATATTCCAGGAACTCCCTCACTTCCAAGTAAACTGGGACATTTGGTCACTCTATTGAATAATTATATGACAAGTACAGAATGACAGTTGTGACAATTGCTAAAAAGTAGAGAAGTGTAAAGTTTTAGATAGACTTCTTTGACGTGGAGAAGACCTGGTCAGAGATCTGAAGTAGATTCCCTATGGAAAGAGACGATGAGCTAATACATAAAGAGGAGGAGCTAACTAAAATATAGATTAGAGAGAGAAGTATTCTAAATAGTGAAAATGGCATATAAAGAGGATCATATAAAAGACAGCATGTTGAGTTTGGAAGCTCAATAAAAGCTAGTTTTTCTGGGGACCAGGAAGCAAGAGGTTTATGGTGAGAGGTATGTCTGGATTAGTCATGTAGACTTAGGTCAACAAATATTTTCTATAAAGCTTCATATAGTAGACGGAATCCTAAGATGGTCCCTCGGATTTTCAGATACTGTTGTACACATACTTTCCCTCCAAATATTCAAATACTCACCTAGATACTGCTGGAAAGGTGTTTTGCAGATATAATTAAGGTCTCAGATCAGTTGACCTTAAGAGATTACCCTCTTTTGCCAGCCCTAATAATATAAACCTTTAAATCTAGGTTAAAAGATCAGAACCAGAAGAGAAGACTTCAGAAATTTCCAGGAAGTTTAACTCACAGGACATTTTTTATTGTTCACTCAAAGATGGAGGGGGCCATGTGGCAAGAAATGCAGTCAGTCTATAAAAAACTGAGATAAGCCAGTAAGAAATAGAGTCCTCAAACTGCAAGAAAATGAATTCTTCAAATACAAAGTAACTGGA
The DNA here is from genome assembly GCA_003508835.1 of Eonycteris spelaea. Taxonomy (NCBI): domain Eukaryota; kingdom Metazoa; phylum Chordata; class Mammalia; order Chiroptera; family Pteropodidae; genus Eonycteris; species Eonycteris spelaea. The sequence continues at coordinate 3,766,574 of PUFA01000026.1, read as the reverse complement.
AGAAAATTCCTTGACTTCAGTTATGTGAGACCCTAAACAGAGAATACATTAATATCGTGCCAGACTCCTGATTCAGAAAAACTGGGAGTTAATGCATTTTTTTGTTTGTTTGTTTTAAGTTGACCAATCTATGGTAGTTGGTTATACAGCAATAGAAAACAAATATAGGTGAGGCAGTTACTGTTTTTGATTTTGCAGGCTTTAGAGTACTGTTGCAATTACTTAACTCTGCCATTGTAGTGCAGTCTCAGTCAAAGACAATACATAAATAAGTATGTAAGGCTATATTACAATAAAAACTGTTTACAAACAACCTTGTAAATAAATGTATATAGCTCATGGGCCATCATTTTCAGACTCCTAATCTACACTAGATGACTTTATCATAGAGGTAGTAAATGGTTGAATTTACACTTTGAAGATGACTTTCTAATATTTGGATAATAAGTAATAAGATAGAGCAGACCAAAGTGAAAACTATAGAATAATTTGTTAGTTATCGCAGTTGAGAGGTCCTGCTAGGGGGAGTATGGTTAGAAGGGTGACAGAGATGGAAAGAAGTCAGTCTTTGTATGTTTGTGCATTTGAGTGCATATGTGTGTGTGTGCATGTGTGTGCACATACACATGCATAAATCCTCCATTAGGACCAATGTTGTACAATTTTAGACGTTTTCACTCTGTGTGAATAAACAGATTCTGCAACATTTGTAACATTACTCTACAGAAGGTGGCTGAGCTTTATCTATGAGAATGGCATTGGAGTGATTAAATTATCATTTCCTGTGCATAGTGGCTTTAGATGAGTTATAGGGGAGAGGACAGCTTTACTGACCGGTGATTTAATGCCCCCCTTCTAACAACTTGCAAAACATTATGAGATGGTGAGAATGATATCACCAGAGGCATTTTAAAACTGTCTGAAATTGATCACTGCTAGACAATAGCTTCCTTTTTTCTTTGCCTTTTCTCAGTGTTGTTTGAAATACTATTTTTGAAAGCCTTTTTTATTGGACACTTTCTTATGCACAGAATGGTCTCTTACATCACAAGGTACCCAGCTCAGTAGCAGGCACATAGTAGGCCTTAAGTAAATGTTAGTGGGCTCAACTTAAATTAGTTGAGATATTTATATATTAAGTCTGAGTTTAAAATACTATACAAAATCAAGAATATGAGGAATATATTATTTAGAGCCCAGTATTATTTTTCTTCAAAGAGAAATTCAGACAGTATGAGAAAAATTTGTTGAAAGACATTTTTCCATGAGTCTTTCATGTCCCTACGTATGTTTCTGGGTGCCACAATCCAATGCCTTCATCGCTTATTACCTGGCCATTTCGCAAGGTTGTGTATACAGCAAGGAATGGGAAAGGCGAGGTAATATCTTTTTCAGGGACAAGGTTTGCTTACTTTCTGTTTGCTACAGAATGCTAGGTTTCTTAACTTTAATGTTCCCCTTGTTCAAAACAACCCTGTGTGTGTGCAGGCATTTGGTAAGGCCATCTGCATGGGATTTGGGGAGCAAGCAAAACTGCTACAAGCATGAGGATGCTCCTGCTACTTACTATGCCATGAGCGATGAAGTTCTTTGTCTCTGACCAAGGAGTTTCATGTCTTCTGCCAGCATCTATAAAATAGTATCAGACTAAAATTATTAGATTATAAGTAGGAAATCATCAAATCCCAGCCCTTGAAAAAATGCTTTAAATTTTATATTTTGCACATTCCAGATTGACTACTTCTAATTATATGCACACATATCTATATACACATATAAATATTGTTTATCCTTATTATCCTTATTAAATTTTATCATGACATTTACAGATTTTATGCTAATGATGTTTTCTCAATTATGTATGAAATAACATCAATGTTAAAGATATAATTGAGGATAAAATTTTACGGTTTATAAAGCACTTTTTAAAAGTTTGTTTCTGTTCACCAAACTTTAAGGCAGATATATAGAGAGGTTATTATTATTTCAAACATAAAGGAAAAGTAATCATTCAGGACATTTCTAACTTTTTCAAATCAGTATAATGTTTAAAACCTAGATCTAATACTTATGGTTTGGAATTGCCTACTCTGTTGTTCAAAGTGACATTAAAAAAATATAGTACACTGAAAAATGCATGTACTTTAAGATGACTCATTTATATAGCCATTCATTCACAATATTTTCCAAAACTAATTGTACAATAAGCATATAACTATATAAAGTATGTGCTTTGTGCATGTGTGTGGCGAGGTGGGGTGGGGGGAGAACATGAATGACAATTTCACACAGTGCATATCAGGTATGATGAGTACAACTGGTTAGGATGCCTGGTTTTTAGTGCTGTCGTGTTATATTTGCTTACTAGATTTTAAAATGTCTATTGAAATAATTTTGGGAATTATTACCACACTGTCATTCTGAGTTGAGGATAGAAAGTTGGCTGAGAAATATGAATTCATAAAGAAACCCAGATATTAGACTCTCAGACTGAACTAAACCTCAAATGTGTTTCCTTGGGAGAGAAAACCATATAATGTCTTTAAATACCTACGGATACGGTCATATATAATTTGTAAAGCTCTGAATATCATGTTTCAAGTTTACGAGTAAATTCTATGCATTGTGTGTGTGTGTGTGTGTGTGTGAGTGAGAGGGAGGGAGGGAGGAAGAGGGAGAGGGGGAGAGGGAGAGGAAGAGGGAGAGGGAGAGGGGGAGAGAGAGAGAGAGAGAGAGAAAGCCGTGACTTCCTTCTGAATATGTAGATTGAAGTTCTTAATTGTCAAGGCTAAGGAACAATTGAGGGGATAAGCTGGTGAACCATGTTAGCTCAGCAATGAATATTTGCTCATCTTTCAGTTCCTGGCATCTAGCACAGTGCCTTGACACAGAGAAAACACACACACACTGAAGATACAGAAAGAGAAAGAAGGAAGTAAGGTTGAATGAAGAGGCCAAGGAGACTTTTCTTCAAGATTGTTGATGAAACATGCATGAGTCTTCGGCAGCCTTTGGTTAGATTTCCTCTCAATCACAAGACAGAAAACGATAACTATGGACGAATTATTATAGAACTGTAATTAAAAAGAGAAAGGGAGAAGTAGAAAGCAGTAAAGTTAGTTGAAACAGAGAAGGCAAATTACATAAAAAATAAAAAAGGGCTAAAGACGAATTAAGAAAGAAAATGGGAAACAACAAAGAAGGGAGAGAGGGAAGCTGGGGAGAAAAGAAAGATAGGTGTATGTGTGTGAGAAAGAGAAGAGAGAGAGAGAGGAGGAGAGAGAGAGAGAGAGAGAGAGGTAAATTTTACTTATTCTAGCCTCACTTTCTTTCTATATGATTAGTAAATCAACTAGGGATTCTGTCTAAACCTTACAACAGGAGAGGAGAGGAGAACATGGCTGTTTTTTATACACTTGACTTAACCACGCCTGCCCTTTAACTGGCAGCCTCTGCACACTCCCCTGACAGCACCTGGAGAGGGTGCCTGTAGAACACCAAAGGGTGGTGGGAGAATATAACGTGTGACACCATGGCAAGATCTGATCCTCGACAAATGAAATCTGTCAGCCATCTCCTCCAAGGCTGCCACCTTTCATATCCTTGCTTGGCTGAGCTAGCTTTATACAGAGACTTATTGTATTATTCAGCTGGTTTGATTTTCCTTTTTATGACAACCTTCCCCTGGAGACCATCCATCTCTTTACGATCTTGGAGAATGACTCTAACTGAATGATATTTCAATGTAATTTATAACTCTGTATTGTAAACACAAATATGGGTTGTTTCTTATCACTGGAAAGAATGCTAATGGACAATCTTGAGCCACTATTATTTTGGATGAAATTAGTACTGAGACACAAGGGATTTAGATGGACAAATTGAATGGAGATGAAAGAAGAAAACAAACAAACAAATATAAACAAAATGGAAAAAAAAATAGAAAGAACAAGTTTCAGTTTCCTATGATCATTAGTTCACTTTATATTCATAAACTTCTCAGACAACTAGGAGGAATGTGCAATCCATGATTCAGAATTATTAACAAAGTTGTAGAAAACAGCATCCAGAACTGTTTCTTTAAAGATACAAGGAACCTTATAAGGTACCTAATTCCAACAATGCACCCTAATTATTGATTTCAATTCTTCCAAAATTTATCTGTACATTCAGTTCCAATCAACAGCAGGGATTTTTGTATGTTTGTAGAAGTTGACAAGATAATTCCTAATTTTACATACAAATATAAACACTCTAATAAGGGGCAAGAGGATCGTGAAGAGCAAATTCAAGGGCTCGCAGTACAGTTATACACCACTTAAAGACAGAAAAACGTTCTAGGAAATGCATCTTTTTTTTTTTTTTTTTTTTTTAACATTGGTGACTTCATATTGAATTAGATAACAATTACATGTAGATCATAAAATTAATAAAGAAGATTTTTCTGCATAATTCATGTCAGATTTAATAGTCTTCGCTGATTCTTTGTAGTGAAAAAGAGTATTTTCATTGTCCCTCTCATTTTTATGACTAACGACAGACTTTCTGCAATCTTCAACCTCTGTAGTAACAAGGAGCACTTCTTTATTTACTTCTAGATTTTTCTCTGTGGCTTTAATTTGGAGAAACGTTTTCAGGATTTTTTTTTTTTTGAGGAGCTATTTTTCCATATATACTCTCCCATGTCTGCTTCAGACTTATTTTTCTCCCATTCTTCAGTTTTCCAAGAGTCGTGGTATAAAACTGTTAGCGGACAAATTGTATAATCACAATCCTGTCTCTTTAAAGGGCATCTATCTGCCTTGCTGGTAAGCACATCTGTGGTCTTGCAGTATCGCTCTCCTACAAGTTTAATAAGTTTCTTCTTTGCATAATAATCTAAATTCAAAGGGTTAACCCTTAAGGTTGCTACTCATGCTTTGGGGTTTCAGAGAGACGGTCCTGATGAAACATAATTGTCTGTGTCAATTTCAATTGGACTATGCTTCTCGCATTTCCCATCACTGTCTAGTGCAGCTGGCCCTTAGCACAGACATCTCTAAGAGCCTCATAGTGCTTTTTTAAATCGCTACAGGAGTCAAATGCAGAAAATTGGGGACCTTTACAAGTTCTAGATTTCCTTCCTTTGCCATGGGCACCCCCTTCTTTCCTGGATAACCCGTCTGAACAGAAAGAGGTACTAGAGAAGTTTTCAATGGTGCTGCAAGAGGGTAAACAGACCAGTGCTGGTCAACAGCCATTTTCTCTGTCTTTGGAGGTGGTGCCTTTCTTCTCCATAGCTTTTCAGATTTGGCTGTCTCTTCTGTTGTACGCAGGCTTGATCTCTGGACAAGAGGGGCTGGAGACGCCGTGGTGGTGAAGGCACATAGGGCCTTGGCCCCCGGCTGCGGGTCAGCTACGTGCGGTACGCGGTGGCCGCCATGGCTGCAAAGACGGCAAGCCAGGGAGGACAAGCGCAGCCCCACATCAGGGGGCTCGAGAAATGCATTTTGATGCAATTTTGTCATTGTGCAGACATTCCAGAGTGCACCTACACAAACCTCCGGGCCACGGGCCAGCACTGGTCGGTGGCCTGTTAGGAATCAAGCTGCACAGCAGGAGGTGAGCGGCAGGTGAGCAAGGGAAGCTTCATCTGTATTTGCAGCTGTTCCTCGGTTGCTACCAGCATCACCTCAGATCACTGGGCATTAGATTCTCATAGAAGCACCAGTTCCTGGTGCCAACGAGGTTGGGGACCGCTGTTCTAGGTTACAAACTTGTACGGCATGTTACTACACTGAATACTGTAGGCAACCATAACACAATGGTAAGAATCTGTGTATTTAAACATAGAAAAGGTACAGTAAAAAACAGTCTAAAAGATAAAAAAATGGAACACCTGTGTAGAGCACTTACCATAAATGGCGCTTACAGGACTAGAAGTCGCTTTGCGTCAGCGAGTGAAGGCGAAGGCCGAGGATATTACTGCGCACTACTGCAGGCTTTATAAACCTTAGCCAGCTTTGCCACGAACACTCGTCACTACGCAGTAGGAATTTTTCGGCTCCATTTTAATCTTATGGGACCACTTTTGTATGAGCGGTCCTGTCTTTGACTAAAAAGTCGTTACGTGACACATGACTGTACCTGATTTTAAGACCTTCTCTAAAGGCGCAGTAACCCAGAAAGCGTGGGCGGCGGAAGTGAGACCAGCACTGCGCTCCAGCCTGCTTTTCCCTCCTTGGTTCCCCCCGCCTCGCACCCCTGAGTAACTTGGTTCCGGGCCTGTCCGCAGCCGCCCTGAGCTGCCCGTGCTCTGCTGGAGCCAACTCCTTCAGCGGCGCTCAGCGCTCCCCACGCAGGCCTGCAAGCTCCTCCGCCTCCACCATGGCAAAAAATGTAAGGTACTCGCTTGGGAAAGTACAAACCGGGTTACTTAATTTGCAACCAGGCCACCAACATAATACAAAGTGAAAGTCTTTTCTAAAAATGATACTGGATGCTGTTGAATATATAACTAAGCATTGAATTTCGGGATCATAAAATATGCTTAACTTTATAAGGAACTACCAAAGAGTTTTGGAAAGAATATGGAAATTCCTAAGGTACTCCGTTATCACCAGCATTTGGTAATTTGTCTGCCTAGGTCCTTAGCCTTTTTGGTAGGTGAGAGGTACTAGGACATTTTGGTTTCCCTATGCATTTCCCTGATGACTAATAAGGTTGATCACTTAACTGGCCTTATTAGCCCTTTGAATGCCACTGCTGTCTAATGCCTTCAAATAGCATGCCTACTGTTCTATGGAGGTCATCTGTCTTTTCCCTATGGATTGGTAAGAGTTCTTTTATATATTCAGAATATAAGATAGGTACTATAAATATTGTCCCTCATTCTATTGGGTTGTTTGGTATCTCTCTTAGTGGATCTTTTGAATAAACTGTAGTTTTCAGGTTTAATGTAATTTAATACACAGGTTTGATTCTTTAATGCTTAGCTCTTTGGCTATCCCACTTAGAAAGTCGTTGTCTTCACAGAAATAATGATGTTCTCTTATGTTTCCTCATTATTCTCCCTTTTCTATTTAGTTCTACAATATATCTGGAATTTATACTTGTTTATAACATGCCAGAGAACTTACATATGAGGCTTGACTTGGGCAACCACAGATGAGTCAGTGACCTCCATCTTCACCTGCCAGAATATTAAAAATTTTTATTGAGGCCTTAATGAAGTTCAGACACATTTTTTAGTCCAGATGGTCTCAACAACACATTACCCTCTCAAGGTTCCATTTTCAAAAGGGCCCAGGTTATGGGAACAATGGGCACAATACACATTCCAAGCACAGGGGAGCGGATAAGGAGCCTCCCATTCCCTGGGTCCAGGCCTCAGGTCAATAGAAGGTCATGTTTTCCTGATGACCTCCTCCAATAGTGGCAAGGGCCAAAATAATACTTTTCACTTCTCATATGAGTGTCCAACTGACTTAGCACCATTTACTGAAAAGACCTTCTTCCATTACACTTCAGTGTTATTTTTAGAGAATAGTAAAGGAGGTCAGAAGACAAGGATATTGACTTTATCTAGATAGTGCACTAGATATGACTTTATCTAGATAATGCAAATTCACTGAGCCATAAACTAAATGTTAATGCACCTCACTGCATGTAAGTTATACTTCAACACAAAATTATATATGCATGTGTTCATGTAATATTGGCAAAGATGCTACAAGTTAATGATATTACATGTCTTTTAAATCTTTCAGGTTATATATGGATAAATGAGGTGCTTCTAAGTGGATAAAAAACAAGACAAGGTAATAACAATGTGTTAAGGGTTAGTGAAACTTTTTTGATTCACTTCCTGTGCATTAAGGAAAGTAATGACTCCATTGATTGGAAAACAAATTTGTTTGCAAGTCAGATGGTTTTCAGTACCCCCTTTTTTTTCAGCAAAATTATGGAATGTCTACTGCAGATCATTGAAAACGTTTTAGCGACAAAGAATTATAAAATTTTGGAATTGCAACTTGGAAGGGGCTTATATCATTGAGTGAATTTACATGGCAAACTTTTTTATTTTTTAATTCTTTTTATTCCTTTCTATTTATCTGTGTATGTGAGTACTTGGCATTAATCGGCATTAAAAAAATAATTGGTGTTGGTCTCTGTCTCATTCTACCAATAAAAAATATTCTTCTGTGAATACATTATCTAATTCATAAAAAGTCCCTTTCACAGTATTAAGAATCCAATTTTGAAAAAATATTTTATGTAATTAATAAATCTATAAATAATTATACTAGTGTTATTGCAATATAATATTAATTCAATTGATTTAAAATATTTAAAGCCTCTTGGATATAGGATGTTATAATATTTATTTTATATGCATAATTTATAAATATTTTTCAATTCGATTTTATTCTAAAATTGTGTCATGTGGTAAAAAGAAAATTTTTAAGTATATTACATTAAAATAAACTTGTGAAGATAGTGAAAGTAAATGAGAGTTCGAGTAAAAAATTGTGATATAAAATTTCTATTATAGCAACAATTTCCTGTGAATTTATAAAAAGAGTGATAATGGTATAAGATATTGGGATTTATAATAAGACGTAAATGCTTAGTCTTGGTTCCCATTTTTGGCACAGAACTCTTAAGCCCTTTGGAATTTCTTAAGTTTGAGAGCAATACAAAGTTTCTTTTGTTATGTTAATAAGGTGACTTTTGAACCTCGCTTGAGGAAGAGGACTGGTTGCCAGGGGAGCCAACTCTGAAGGTTGGATTACTTGCCAATGGCCAATGATTTAATGCATCGTACCTATGTAATGGAAGCCTTCATAAAACCCAAAAAAGATGGATTCAGAGAGCTCCTGGCTGGCAGATTCGTGGAGGTTCAGGGTGAGATGTGCACTCGGAGAAAACATGGAAGCTCCGTGCCCTTTCCCCACACCTTGCCCTATGCATCTCTTCCATTTGGCTGTTCCTGAGTTATATCATTTTATAATTAACTGGTGATCTGATAATTAAAATAATTCCTGGGTTCTGTGAGCCATTCAAGTAAATTACTTGAATCCAAGGCAGGGATCATTGGAACCTCTGATCTATAGATAGTTGGTTAGAAGCACAGGTGACAACCTGGGCTTGCAATTGGCATCTAAACATGAGGGATGGTCTCATGGGACTGCGCTGTTCACCAGTGGGTTCTGATGCTATCTCCTTAATGGTCTCTGTGTAAGAATAGTATAAGAATTGAATTGACTTGTAGGACATCTAGCTGGCATCCAAGAATTGCTTGTTTGTGGTGTGGGCACCCCGCCCCCTCCCTGGAATTGGGTCCAGGAAACCAAAAAACCAGTTATCAACTTGCTATAGATTTCCATTTCATTGGATACATTTATAAGAATAATCTACATGTCTCATTTTTAAAATGCCAGCATTTAAAATGTGCCAGGAAACACAGCATTTGCATCTGTCTACACTTAAATTTTATATGTCAATTTAAGTATTTGAAAGAGGTTGAGGCTTTAAAAATTCACATGGAAATGCATGGACAAAGAAGTCTGAAGAACACTGTCCGAGAACATAAGAGCAGCCATGTAGAAGTTGTCAGTATGCGGAAGGGCACAGAATCCCCACTCTGTCAGTCCCTCCAGGGCTCCTCTTCGACTTTCGGGATGAAGTTCATGCAAGAACATGATATGAATAATATGACCTCACTGGCTTCTGTAGCCTCACGTCCTGAGTGATAACTCTCCACACTCATGTAAGTTCATCCATGAAAACAGGAGGCTGGGTACTTCTCTGAAAAGACCTTGCATGTTTCCTAGAGGGCTTGTTATTTCTGCCTCCACTCCAAACAGACAGGCAAATGACTCTTTACTCCTCAAAACTCAGCTCAGCATCATCCCCTTGTCTGGAAACACTCCTCGGTGATCACATAAAAATGTGCACTTCTATAAGGATTACAACCCTTATTGAGTTAAACATTTTTTTTTAATCAGTGTCAAAGTCCCTGAATTTCTTCAGAGCAGGAATTGTTTTTTATTTTCTTTTTGCCTTTAAACTATGAGTTTTTAAACATTAATCATTATATAGTACATAAATGTTTTTAGAATGAATGAATAAAAGAATAAACAAACACTAAATCTACTTTTCTTTTTCAGAAGTAATCCAATTCATTTGAAATAACCAAGAAGATGTATCTGCATTACATCAAATTCTTAACTTTATAATACCTGAAAGGAAAATCTTTGTTTTATTGTTAAAATATTAAAGTTATTTAAGAAATACTATAAAAACGGAATACCTGAGAAGCATGTTGTTAATTTCTAAATTAAAAGCATGATAATTCTGTAATAATTACCCATTTATTTTTTCAGTAAATATATTTTCCTAAAGTGAATATTCACCTAGGAATGTTGAGATGGCTTCTGCAAATCTGCTGACTCTACTAACATTTTGCAGCACAGTGTTCTGATTATCAAAAATCACATTTTGCTGTCTTAAATATCGTCTAGTTGGAAAATCTATAATAGAATAATTCAGTTTGCTCATGATAATTAAAAATACTGAGATAGTAAGCAGTAAACCATAGCAACCCTTAGAACAAAACAAAGAAAGAACAAAACAAAACAAAACAAAAAATGAGCAAGCCCCCTCTATTACTAAATTTAAGGACCAAGGGGCTGACAGAATAGCTGATTGATCAGCAAAAGGCTTGACTGCCTTGCTGCCAAGCTGAAGGGAGAAACTCAGTGACTTGCTCAATCACTCTGGCTCAGAGGTTTCCTGGCTGGATGACTAGCTGCCCGGCAGACCGGCTAGTTAACTTGCTAGCTGACTGGGTGACCAGCGGCATGGATGGCCAACTGATGAGCTCAGTGTCTGATTAAAGGGACGACCAGTTGCATGAGGTTGCCTGACGCATTGGCTCAGGGGCTGGCTGGCTGGTTGTCTGACTGACAGTTTGCCTGGCTAAATTAATGACCAATGCACATGAATGCACATATTCAAGATTATGCAGAAATCCTGACCATGTTTGTGTTGTCTAGGATTGCATAAAATTCACAGATCCACTTTAGAGGACTTATTACACCTGAGCAATTCAAACTTCTGATGTTTAATATTCCACAACCAGAGACCACTAGGAAAGAATTAGGGCCTCTGTCTACAAAGAGTTTGACAGGCGAAGGCAAAAATAAAAATAAGCCCGAGGGTATTTGCTGCAATCTGGAGGAGCCCAGCTTTAGGTGACAAGGGTGCAGATGATCATTAATGAGCTGTTTCCCAGGAATCAGTAGTTTCTTTTTCTTGTCCTATGTTAGTAGGATGAGTAATTACTTTTCCTGTGATGACAAAGACTCACATAATGAAACCTCACTATATTACTTAGGTAGTGAATCTTGTAAAAAATAATAATAATAAAATAAAGAAGTGATTAAGACAATCCAACCAGCATTCATCTTTCCATTAAGGGGCTGCTTCTCCCCTTTCTGTGTTCTAAGACTGTAGCATTGTGCCTTGCCCACATATCACCTGATGATTCTGGCCTAAACTCCGTTTCCAGAGAATCAGAAGATGGATTTGACAGAATAGATTATACTGTGTTCACACTGAAGAATCCCTAGCTCTAAGGACCAGTTTGGCATCAAAGTCTTAGAGCCTCTCTCCCTTGCCCTAGGAGCTTACTCAACAAAAAGCAGCCAATAAAAAGAAGAGCTGAGCGAGAAAGAGAGAAGTAGAAGAAAGAGGAAAGGAGAGGAGAGGAGGGAGGGAAGAGGGGATTCCAGCAGTTCAGCTACAAATCTATTTGGACATTCTTAAATCTGCCACTGGACTTCCCAGTAATGTGATTCAATTTGTAATAAATTGTTCTTATTCTGAGCTAGTTTTTGAGTTTTATCCCTTGCAATCAAAAGAGTTCTGAGTAATATAGAACCCCAGTTTCATTAGATTAATGTTGATGCACTGATTTACTGTTTTAATAAATACTTATTAAACACCTACAGGATGCAGGTAATACAGTAGTATAAATATTATTTTAATGGGAGGCTATGTAAAAGAAAGATAAACATCACTATTAAAAAATAAAGATCACTAACAGACCCCATAGAAAATAGAAATGATGCATTCAAGGTCCTTGACACATTTGCATATATAACAAAAAAGTTTATAATAAAAATATTATCAGTAAGACTATTTCTCTTTATTTTTGACTATGCCAATGAAGCCATTGCCCTAGCTACATTAAAATGTCTAAAAATTAACCAGCATCACACACACACAAAAATCACTGATTTTGCATGTATACTTCAGCTCCCTGCTATGTTTTCTCAAAATATCACTCATATGTATCCCAGGTTATTGTGTGCTCCTTTCCCAGTGTTTCTGAATCACTTAGTAATCTGTTTCAGAACTTATCACAATTCACCATAATAAATGTTGTATGTGTGTTTCTGTGTGTGTCCCACTATGAAATCTTTTAAGATGGAAGAGATTTATTTTGCAGCCTGCATTTCTCAATTTTTTGCCCATTACTCAATTTATATCAAGTAGTTAATAAATGCTGGTTATATAATTGAATAAACACAATATATTACTTCAAATGTTAGACACTGAGCTCACTCTCTCTATAGAATCCCTTTCTTTCATGATTATGGGAAAAAGAAAATTTAGCTAATAATAAAAACTGTAATTCATAATAGGCATAGTCTTTTGCTTCTTTTATTTTCTTTGAATTTGTTAAGCATTAAGACTCCCTGGGAATCATGTTTAAAATCTTTTATTTTTCTATCAATGTGGACAACTAGCATTCAGTAATATTTATTTAAGAATGAAATGATCTTTTAGAGTCCTTTAATTGTGTAAACTCATGGGAAATGTAGAAAATCATGCAGTATCATATTTTGTGATTGACTCAAAAGAAATCAGATACATTAATTATAACAAATTGATGTGAGTCATCGTTTTATAACACAAAGATTGAACTGGGCCAAGTCTTTCACTATTTGTATCTCAGTTTTCCTGCATATTAAATGAGAGTGGACTAAACGCAGTTTAAGGTCCTCACATCCATGACTTTCATGATGCCTAAAACTGCGATGGAGCACACATTTCATTAGTTCTGCCAAGACATATCCCTCATGTGAAATAATAGTTTGCAAATCATTTCTAGAATCTAACATGTGGAGAATTTCTAGGCTGCCCATCCACCCATTCTAGCAGTACACCTAGTTCTTCCTTTCAGTTTCCTTTTTGTTTTTTGTCTCTCTTATCATTCTTTAGTAGAGCCAAATAGTTCTCCTGACCTAAGCCAGCATGATGTCATACTTGAAAGCACAAATTCTTCTCTTGATACCTAGACATGAATCTTAGATCTATGAGTTGTGAGAAACATGGGCCCAAACATATTATTACATAGCCTCCTGAGATTCAGTTTTGTTGTTGTTGTTGTTGTTGTTGTTGTTGTTGTTTAATTTGTAAAATGGCAGCAATAAATAAATAAAATCCCATGGGGTTGGTGGGGGGATAAAATAAGTATATATGTAGATATGTATATACAATGCACTTAGAACAATTCCTGGTGCCTAGTAACTAATTGTTTTATAAGCGTAATTATAATAACTCATATTTTAGCTTTAATAACCAGAAACTGGAGCTGTAGGAAAGGGTACTGCAATTCAGGGAAGTAGAAATAAATTCAGAGAAGAATAATAAATCAGAGCAGGAGGGAGAGCCAAGATATCAAGGGAAGACCTTCTGAAAGGCTACATTTAAGTAATGCATTTTAGAACAGTTTTTCCAAGTTAAGATAATAGGAAGAATATTTGAGCTGGCTTCATCTCTTATTTGTGAAAAGTTAACTTCATGTGGCACTAATACTCTTGTACTTCTGAGTTGTGTTTATTTGGACACCAAGGGAATCCCATACTCAGCATCATTAATGCAGTCCTGGGAGAAGAAGAAAAGAGGTATGTTTCCCATATGAAAGAGTAAGGCTGTGTTACTCAACCAAAATATGTAACAAATGCATAATTAGAATATCAGAAGAATAACAAAGAGAGTACAGAGAAAAGAAATATTTAACGTTATAATATTGAGAGCTTTTCAAATATTAATCACAGTCATCAAACTAGATATTTAGGAAGCCCAGAGGTCACAAATCAGAATAAGTAGCAAAAAAAAACAAAATTGAATGAAAAGAAAAACAAAATTGAACAACAACAAAAAACAAAATTGAACAAAAACAAAAACAAGCAAACAAAAATCCTACAATTGGGTATGTCCTATTCAAACTGCAGAAATACAAACACAAATAGAAAATCTTGAATGAAGCTGAAACAGGGTCAGGAAGACACCCCTAAATACAGAGGAACAAAGATAAGGATTATAAGGGGCTTCTCATTAAAAACCATGCAAGTAAGAAGAAAGTTGAGTGAACTATTGGCAGTATTGACGGGAAAAAACAAACAAACAAATAAACAAAAAACTAACTTAGAATTCTATATCGATAAAAATTGTCGTTCAAAAGTTACAAAGAAATAAAGATTATCTCAGATCAAGCAGGCAGAAAATCAACACAAATAGATTTGACTTGAAAAGTATTACCATTCAACCTTGTCTAATTGGCATTTGTAGAATAATCCATCAAACAGTAGCAAAACAAAAATGTCAAGTTCACGTGAAAAGTTCACCAGGAAGAACCATGTTCTGGGCCATACAATTTAGAATAATAGAAATCACACAAACTGTCTTCCCAGACTGCAATTGAATTAAACCAGAAATCAATAATAGAATAATAAATGGAAGCCATCAAATTATTTGCACATTAACATACTTATAATACCATGTGATAATAATATACAATAATACTTATAAATAACACTTGGTTAAAAAAGGAGTCCCATTAGAAATTTGAAAATATTTTGAATTAGATGATATTACAAGTTATCAAAATTTGTGAGATATAGAGAAAGCAATGCTAGAGGGAAATTTATAACATTATATACATAATCAGATTTTTTTAAGTCTAAAATAATAGTAATCTATGTTTCTACCTAATGCAACTAGAGAGAGAATATTCAAGTATAAAACAAGAAAAAAAAATACAAATTCGAACAGAAATCAATTTTAAACAAGAAAACTAAAGAGACAATCAATAATTATTTAAAAATGTCAAAGAAATTCATAAACCTTTAGCCAGGCTAATCAAGAAAAAAGACAGAAGAAATAAGTGATCAATATCAGAATTTAAAGAAGGATCATCATTACTGATCCCATGGAAATTAGAAAGTTAATAAGAGAATACAATAAATAGCTCTTTGTCTACAAATTTAATAAATAATTAAAAATAGATGAAATTCCTGAGACACAAAGTCTCAAAATTCACATAAACCGAAAGATAATTTGCAAATACCTATATCCATTAAAATTATTCAATAATTTATGACCTTATAAAAGGAAAATTATTACATTCAGATAGCGTCATAGGTGAATTCTACCATGCATTCAAATACGATGATGATAGTTCTCTGCAATGTCTTCCAGAAATAGAAAAAGTAACACTTCCTAACTCATTCTATAGTTTGGCTAAGACAAAATCAGGAAAAGACGTTATACAAAAGGAAAACAAAACAAAACAAAACAAAACAAAACAAAACTTCAGATCAAAATCTCTCATGAACATAGATAATGAAAATCCTTGTCAAAATATTAGCAAATTGAATCTAAAATTTACAAAAAAAAAAAAAATTGTAAGCAGCTGGAGTCAAACCTCAGCTTTTAGAATCCAAAGCCATTGTTCTATTGCGCTTCCTTACTTATACCTTTTATTATGAATATATTTAATCCATGTTGTATTTTATAACCATTCTAGCATGAGATCAATGTGTATAGTGGAGTTGGTGATGGGACATGAGAGGATGACTATGTTTATATGTAGATTCCCAGAGCAAATCCTTTCTCTGTTCTGCAGTAGCAGAGAGCTAATTGGCTCATATACAACTTTCCCAGAAAGACTTCAATCACCACTTGTGGAATGTGTTCTAAGTGCCTGACGACACATTTTCCAACATGGTCCCATTTAATATTCCCAGTAAACTCACAAACTACACACACACACACACACACACACACACACACACACACACCACACACCTACACACACACACACACTAAAATCCCCATTTTAGATAAAGAAAAAAGTATATGATAGAATAAATAATTTTTTAAGGAACTTCAGTTACGAATTGTGATAGGATTTTGATGGAAGGACTAGGTTTACCTAGCTCTGAATCTTGTTCTTTTACAAAACATCACATTGCTTCCCAGTAATACAAAACACTCACTGTTATTTTAAGAACAGCAAATTCAAGGGAAAGGAGTCGACCCATAAAGTTGAAAGCATCTCTGAAATTTTCAATTAGATATATTTATGAAGAGACTTGAATAAGGACTAAAGAATGAAGTGTTTTTTCTTTATCTTAAATGATAGTTTTCCTTCAAATGGCTTGAGTCATTTCTATCTGAGTGGTTCTTGGCAGAATGAATAAAAGAGCCTCTCCATGACACCGTTCAAGAGTTGCTGCATAAATCAGGCAGCATGAATGATCCCATTATCTGGTCATGGATGCCTGGCTGCAAGGAGATTGTCCTCAAGGTAAATCCAGAAATGTATCAACATAGGGAGGACTTTCTAAAAGTCAAGGCCTGATCCAATATAAGATGATGGGATGTGTGCGGTGACACAGGACAGATTAGAGTCCTCTGTAGTAAAAATTTATCACTTCAGATACAGCTTCTCTTTGCTCTGATGTTAAGGCGATAAGAGAATGCCACAGTGTAGGTAGAAGAGAAGGAATATTAGAAAGAATATGCAGATACTCAAGGGCCAAGAAACATCTCAGCTGAGGTTTCTGGGCCATTGAAATAAAGTAGAACATCACACGGCTAACTTAAGCATTGGATTCATGGGCAGTTCTTGAAAATTTATTGCTCCAGGTATAAATCATAGATCTAATAATTTTCATAATGCAAATTGATTTGTATTTCAGATACTTTACATTCATCACCAAAATGTGGATAACAGAACCTGACAAAGCTCATATTTTTTTTGGATGAATTCAATTAAGTCTGGCATCAGAAATATTGACCCCAGAATAGAAGTATTAGTTAAATTTTGATCAGGGCACATGATGATCCAGGTATTGTACTAAGTGCTTTAAATGAGTTATCTAAATCAAAGATGACAAGTCCCTAAAGTAGGTACATTTGCCATTCCCATTCATCTAATGAATCGTGAATGCCTGATACATAATATGTACCCAGAAATCCAGATCAGAGCTCAAGCAATCTCATTCCAAAAAAAAGTAACTAGCATCCATTGATGCCCCTGCATATGCCAAGTGTTTTCATTTTATGCCTTCAATTTAGGATGCCTCCAGTACTTTACAAATTTTTGTACATTTGGATCACTATCCTCTGTTTACAGGGTAATAGAGTTATGCTCGTGAGGAGGGATTTAAAAAGTGGATATCACACAGGCAGAAAGTGGCAAAAACTTTTTTTTTTGAAATGATTTCAGTCTCCTTTTCACTATGTCACAGTGAATAAGAAAGTGATTGGCACCTGCTGGATACTTGGTAAAACATGTTTATGCTACTTCTTTCCATCGCATTGATTTGTACTTCCAAATGGGAAAAAAAGTTTTTTTTTAAAAAAATATATATTTATATTTGTATTAATATCCACAATGCCTTCCATATTGTAGACACTCAACATTAGTTAAGTGAGTGAATGAGTAGGTAATAGATATGGGGAGGGGTCATAAGTTAATGATTCATGGGGTTTAATTTACTATGGAGGACTTGAATCTACTTCATGAAGAGTGGATAGTGAGGTTCAGGTTATTTTTCTCCTTGTTGTTTCTGTATTGCTGTTTTAGAATGTGAAAGTCCTAGACTATGGCAAATATCTGTGGCATCTCTAACTGTTGCTCAGTTAGAGAATTCTATTCATTTATAGCATTTGGTGTTTTACTATGTGTATTGCTCTGTGGTCATTAAAAATATTGTTCAATTTTTTGTGAAATGCTCTAGGAGTTCAATTTGTGGTTTAGTTTGCTAGTTGTCTATGACTCTTCTAAGAATCTACTGTCTGCTGCTTGTCCGTTTGTTTGCTTATTATCTGCTGTTAGAATATTTTGAAATTAAATGTGTGTTATTTTCCAATGTATTTTAATCACAATTTTAACATAAAATATGAATGTCTAAATTTTTTTAAGAAAATTTAAAATGTGGACACACAAGTTTGATTTTTTCTTTTATTAGAGCTAATACAGTCTCAGACAAGACTGGCAGAGCCCGATAAGAGTATGTGTGTTGGATTGATTTCCCTGTGTTAAAATATGCCCGTGTATATTGTACTCTTGGGCAAGTTATTTATATTCTTTATATCTCTACTTCTTTTCTGTAAAATGGATTTAATTGTAGTATCTAACCCACGGGCCAATTACCTACTAAGCATACAGTACTTCAAAGAGTATTTAGCTCAGAGTAAGTACTTGACAAGTGTTAGCTTTGTAATTGCCCCTGTTAGAGAGAGCCAGCACTCACATGATTTTTTGGTCCCAACTAATTCATGATATATTTTTTCATGCTTGCTTAGATCCAGCAGGCATTTAAATTTATAAGCCCTACACTACGCTTGGGCATTTTGTTGTATTGGATTTGAGCTGCAACAAGGCTGGATTAATCATATTCTCACTCTATAGCAAACTACTGTCATCACACCATTATCAAGGCATCTCTTATTTACAATCCCCTTCAAATCCAGTCACAATTTCCTTATATACCTATAATAGAAAACTATCTGTAAATTTTAAAACTTTTATTTTGGAATATTTTAAAACATAGCAAAGTTGAAAAAAACTTCAGAAAGTTCCTATTACCTTGCACTAAATTTCCTGTTGTGAATAATCTTAAATAACTATATGACAACTATCAAAATTAAGTAAAACGTTGGAGCGATACTGTTAAGTAACTACAGACTTTGTTCTGATTTTAGTAGCTTTCTCATTAATATTTTTTTTGTCGTTGTTGTTCTAGTATATAATTAAGGAGTCTTGGTTCCTTTTATTTGAGGATGGTATTTACAAACAAATATTTAAGCACTAGGCGTGCTTAGGGACCTTCTCAGACAACTGACATTGATCATATGTGTGGGTATGATGCCACATGCGTTTATATTCCCTGTAAGCTATTTAGATATGTTTGAAACTTGAAAAAGTGTTTCTTTGTATATGCATGATATGCATAGGTATATGTGTGTATACGTATATATGTTAACAGTCCAAAGTGCGTGTGCTGGCACTTCAAAAAGCTTAAACTCAAAATGTCAGAGTTTGAAGTAAGAGAAGGTTTATTGATTGAGAAGGTGTCAACCGGAAAGATGGGAGACCTAATCTTCAAAACCATTTTAAGAAAGTACAGAGTTCAGGCTTCTTTGTTATCAAGGGAAGAGAAAATGCGAAGGGCTGTTTTTACAAGTCCCAAGCAGAATCCCTCTAATAATTAGCATGTCTAAAGCAGCAGCTATTAGCTTGGGGTCATGTGCCAATGAAGACTTGAACAAGATGAAGTTAGAGACTGAGCATTTCACTCAATTACAACACCTTTGAAGAATATTTTAAACCTGATAGAGCAAACCTTCTATATTTGCTTTAAAAATTTCATGATTGTCTTGCGCTTCCACGAGCCTCTTTCCCTACCTAAATTTTCCCCAAAACGCAGCTGAAATTTCATTAGATTTCCAATATTTATAAATGTATTTGAGGGAGAATCAGCAACTTTATAATATATTAAGTAATCCTGTTTATCAACATGTCATATCTCTTCTTTCACTGATAGCTTTTTGCTTGTTTTATTATTCAACTCTTCCAGTTATCTCGTCTTAAGAGCTTCTCAAAAATACTTATCACAATCTCTCATAATTATATTCCATAGCTGGTACATAGCACACTGCTAAATTCATGAATAATGTGATATAATCATAATCAGTTCAAATACTATTATGTTCATTCAGAAGAGTAGAGTTAAGTTATAATTCTTTCATCAACTAATTGTGACTTTGTAAAAGGCATTGTACATATCTATTTCTCAATTTTCTTCATATAATAGATTAAAAAGACATTTGATCATTTACTGTAAGATTCTGATTCAAAATATCTACATATCTGGAATTTAGCAGACTCTCAACAATGCCTAGCAAAATATTAATATTAGCTATTATTAATATTTAACATATTAATAATAAGTATTTTTACTACCATTTTCTACCAGGCTACATTCTTCATCTGCATGAATAATAACATAGATATCATACATGTCAATTCATTTTATTTTCACTGTGATGCCAATGATATCTCTGATTGTTTAAATTAGGTACCCACTAGTTCTAGAAGATGATATATTTAGTATTGGTGCTGCAGAAGGGAGCACTAGAAGATGATATGTTTATGGTAGTGTTTTAGAGAGTTTTTATTATGCCAGATCTGTGGTAAATGAATAAAGGAAAAACATTGATCAAAATGAACGCTCTATGCATTAGATGCAAATACTACTTGTATTTTACAAAAAAATATTAAACTTTGCACCAGCAATTTTAATTAAAGAGCCCAATTTCACATAGATTGATCTGAGATTTAAACTCAGGTCTGCCTAACTCCGGAACTTCTGTACTTAAATACTACGCTGAACTATTAAGCAAAATTAAGCAAGAGCATTTTCGTTTTGCTATAATTATTTGTGCAATGAAAGGACATTTTGAAAAAGTTTTCAACAATTAACTGGGAAAGAAGGAGAGCTAGTAGTTTAATCTCCAGCAGCACAACTTATAAAGAGAATTTCCTGTTTTTGAAGGTTCTATTTAATTGAAGATTTTTCTCTCCTTTGTTCTGTTTAAGTGTCTTAGCTCACCATTACAATTCTCTTCAGAAACTAAGGGGAAAACAGGCTATAGAATGGAATTTGTTTATGGAAAAGCATTCTACAGTGCTGTCAGCTCTGCCACAGGAACTGAAGAATTTACTGTGTGAGTGAGAATTTAATGCTAATACCTTGGGACCCATTGCCCAACCACGGGTTTTGTCAGGCAAACATATGCAGCCGCTGGGAAAATGCATATACTTTAGCAGGAACTTTTTAGAGTCATAGTTTGAAACTTTCACGGGTTTCAAAGTGTCTTATTGCTTTCTCCTATATTACACAGACAGCAGACATAATTCATTCATACTTACTGTAGCACTCATTTCTGATTTGTGTTACATTTGGTCATAAACTTTCCGACATACTTTTTATTAGATTTAATATAAATTACTCACTAAAGATTACACTCAGGTTACAAAACTGTAAGCATATTTTGGTCAAGATGCCCATTTATCCTTTTTGCTTTCAGTTCCAGTGTTTAGTATATTATTTTCTCCTGCCTGCTCAGAATTTTATCAGTGAATTTTATGTCATGCCTCATGCCTTATGTATACCTTGAAGACAGAGACCAGGTCAGGGTCAGATATGCACAGTGGCCAGGGAGAGTTCACTAAAAAAAAGGGGGGGGGGAAACAAACAAACAAACAAACAAACAAACAAAAAAACCCTCAATTGAGAAATAGAAAGCAAATCAGTCTTGGATGCATGTGACCTAAGCTTTAGTTTTGTCTCAGCCAGTAAATGGATGTGTTATATAGGGAAGTCGCATTTTCTCTCTGAGCCTTAGTCAGCACAACCACCACCACCCTCCCTCTTTGAGGAGAAGGGCAATAAAGATACTAGTGTAGGTCTTATTTCCATAAAAACGTCAACAAAAAAGTACTTGCAGATCCTATCCCAGCTCCTCTGATACTCTCTCCACGATGGGTGTGTGGTCCTAGCAGTCTGGCGTTCTCTCGAATAGTCCCCTATTTCCTTACTTGACTAAATTCTTATTATTGGCTTTGTGTGCTGAGGTTCTTTTCTCAAGTAATTTGTCTACTTCATTTTCTTTTCTCCTCCAATTTCTCAATTATTTCCCCTAGTCTTCCTCCCCATCCTTCCCCTGCAGATCTCTCTTATGTAGCCTTATTCCTCTCCATCTTTTTTCTCATAGCATTAATCACTTCTAAGAGAGCACACAGTACATTCATTTATTTGTTGTGTATATTGTTTTTGTCTCCACCTAAAATCCTAGTAGGATTCCACCTACAAAAGGAAAATGATCCCTGTCTTTTTATTTTTTACTGATGAATCCAAGCACCTACAACAGTTTTTTACTCTCAACAATCACTCAATAAACATTGGTTCGATGAATAAAGGA
This sequence comes from Eonycteris spelaea, assembly GCA_003508835.1. Taxonomy (NCBI): domain Eukaryota; kingdom Metazoa; phylum Chordata; class Mammalia; order Chiroptera; family Pteropodidae; genus Eonycteris; species Eonycteris spelaea. The sequence continues at coordinate 3,744,242 of PUFA01000026.1, read as the reverse complement.
ACAGATGCTGCTGGGAAACTGAATTCTTCCCCTATGCAGAGCAACTCAGGATACATCGCCATATTCCATTAAAATTGAAAGTTGTTTTTTTTCTCTCTTCTCTTTTACTTTTTTTGTTGTTGTTTGTTGTTCTCGCTTTTTTCCTTTTTAAACGAAAGTCACCCTTCTTAAAATGTGGTTTTGTCTTGGGTAATGTGTTTATCGATGTTTGGATTTTGGATATTATATGTGTAGTATTTGCTGTGGTCTATGATTTTCTCTATAGGAGGCAGACCCCTAATCTCACATGTGACAGATTTTTATTTACATAGGAGCTCTGCTACTCCTTTTTCCTTAGATGAGTGACCACTTCTTAACCTACACACTTGTAAGAGTCGATTTCGTTACTCTTGCCTTGTTTTGTTTCTTCAGTCACACCTGAGGTGATGAAATTCTTAACAGCTAAGAGCAGGTGTTTCAAAGCCACAGAATGAAGGCAACTCCACGTTTATTGATCACCGGTGCTAGTAAATTGACTTTTCCGACGAGAGCTTCTCCCCGTCACACCAGATGTCTATCATGCCTGTATTACACCATGAGTGCATTTCAAAAGCCACCCTCCCCCACTTCCACGTATCTGTGGGCATTAACAGAATTGCCTATCTTGCATTCTTGTATTATCTAGTTCCAAGGACTCTGTAGTACAGTGCTTAATAGTATGGGTTTTTAAATTATAGAAAACAAAGTTCAAATTCTTTTTGAAACCTTGTTTTCAATTGTGCACCAAAACCAGTGTGAACTGGGGACATAAACTATCTGCTTAGCAGTTTTCTTTTATATAATATAGGGCTAATGATACCTATATTATGAGGGTTTGGTGGAAATTTTGGATGAGATAATTCATGTACAGTTCTTAGCAAATCACTTGATATAGCATAATTTCATTAGCTATTATGTTTTATAAATGTGAAGTGCTCCCTTTGCACACTCATTTGCATATGAAAGAGTATGAATTGCCATTTGAATTGTACCAGTCACTTCAAATAAGTTTATCTCTTTGTAGCATTGTGTGTGCATGTACCTATACACATGACATAACTGTTACCAAATTATTTAATACTTATTCTTATAATTCCTACATCCCGAAATCAGAAAGCTACAGTCTTAGTCACTTTGGACAACATTTAAAATCCTAGATACCTATTTGAGGGAAACAAAAAACATGAAAGTGATTTTGCCAATTTTTATGGTAAAATCAGAGATGCTTAATGTGGCAAAGCACTAAAACTTTAGCACAGGATGTAGAGAATTATGATCGTTGACTTTAACTTCAGGTGGTGAACACAATGCAATATACATACATATGATGTATTGAACTGTACACTTGAAACCTATATCATTATAGTAATCAATGCCACCTCAATTAATTTAATTTAAAAAGATTATGTAAACTCATAAAAAATAAAGTAAAATAAAAAGTCAGTTGTTAAAACCTCTTTTGAAAGACATAATGAGTGGTTCTAGAGCCTTGGCAATTTAGAGATCTGAAGTTCTATTTTAGTGATTTCGGTCACTGATGGGTTTCTAATTTTTAATATATTCTTTTCTCTCTGATTTAACTCCTATCCTTTTATATTCTTATCAATTTACAGGTATATCTAACTACCTCGACTTATTTCTAGCTCTCAGGATACCACAGTGGTTCGTGGTACAAAAATCTGTTGTCAAATAGTTTAGATTCTAATCTAAGTCACCTATTATGTATAATGGGTACATTACCTGTTTCTCTCTTTGCTTGAGATTCTTCATTTACAAACCGAACATACCTTTTAGGGTTTGTGCTAAAGAGTGTATGAGTTAGCATACATAGAGCTCTTAGAAGAGGACCAGCCATATAGAGAAAGTGGATAATATAAACTATTAATATGGAATATTTTAATAACTGGCATGATGAGCTACACTCAGCAACATCACACCATTTAAAAAATATTAAGTGTTCCATTTTGTTTCTTATTCTACATGAAATATAGACTATTTATTAAAGTTGCTTCTAAGTCTCATTAACCCCACTGTGATTTTAATTGGTATTATATTAAATCCATTTATCAATTTGTGAAGACTCAAAATTTTATTGGTATTAATTACCCCTGAATCTAGCAAGGAACATAGTATGTCTCTCAATTTATTAAAGTCTTTTTGTGGTCCCTAAACAAATGTTATATATACTTTATATACATCTTATATATTTCTTGTTATTTTTAATCTGCATTTTACTTTGCAGGTAAAGTCTATTATGATGTCTAACTGGTTCTTGTGGGTGTATAGGAAAGCTGTTGCTTTATCTTTATGTATATTGTATCTCCCAAACTCTATGAATTTCAATTTTTACTATAATTGATTTCCAGTTGTTTCAGTTGCATCTTCCAAAAAAAACTATCATACCAACCACAAATATTGACATTTGGCCTCTTCCTCTGTATTTGTATTTCACATCTTTTTCTTCCCTCAGAGCAATTTACAGGTGTTAGGGTAATGTAAGTTAAAGTATATATTAGTTGTAATTCATTCTAATATGACTATCCCCATTTCCCTCCTTCTAACTCCATTGAGTGAAATGCTGAATTTTGCCATTCATTGTAGCTTAGAAATAATCTATTCCTATCTATTTTATAGGGGAGAAATGATAGATCACAGGTGTAAATAGAACAAAGCTACACAGCAAATTAGATGTATAAGATTGCTTGTGACCCAGTTTTCCTTAGTTGAGGCAGACTATTGGTACCTAGTCAGGATCAATTCAATAGATTAGGGTTCTCTGTATCTTTTTTATTCTGTTTAAGTTAGTGTTTTAGTAAACCAACACTGGTTCTAGTAACTCATGCAGATATAGCAATGGGAAAGCTTGTTCCATGCTGTGGTCTGGGAAGAGATTTTCTTGGATGTTCCCAAGTTGTAAAAATAATGAATTTTCTACATTTACTGTCACAAGGTATCTAATAAATAGTAAAATCTTAGGAATTCTTATATCTCAGTTGGAAAAATCACCAGAATTCAAAATGTAAGCACTTGAAATTATCTTTCTCCCGAGATAGAACAAGTTGACACGCAATGTAGTTTCCTACAAAATCTATGTAGATGGATCCTGTTCACAGGTAGAGAGAGAATTGTTTTACTTTGCAAAGAATTTGGTATCCCACTGACTTCAGTGAGTTAAATTGGCTGTGCCATCTACTTGGAGAGTATGGTATAAAGGTTGTTACAAAGGGTAAGACGTGAGAGTTATTGTCCCATATACCAATACCAACAGCAGAAGAAAACAGGATCATTGCTTTTTTTTTTTTTTTTTTTTTTTTAGAATTACCAACACACGCTTCAGTCCAAAACTGATGGTTATTGGAAAGAATTGGAAAGATAAAGTCATAGTTTTTACTCATGTATTGAGAAGAAGAAGAGATTTTACTCCAACAACATTTTTGTTCATGAAATCAAATTGTGTCTTTAGGAGAAAATGAATTGGATCAGAGATGTAGAACAAATTGAGTCCACTCAGTACAATGCATCTCTAAGGTGAAGAGAAAGTCATCTGAGGTTTCCTCAGGAAATTATATAAAGTAAAAGAGTTAATTGTTATAATATTTTTATCCTTCTCAAATTAAATCACTAAGTTGGCATGGAAATCAAAGTTTTCAGAAAAAAAATGAGAGCCTACTATGTGATAGAAACTGTCCCCCCCCCCCTTCATAGTAAAATTGACTTTTTTTGCTTGATAAACAGTTATGAGTTTTCACACATGTATATGTTCAGGTAACCACCACCACCTACAGGATACAGAACAGTTCATCAGCCCCGCAAATTTAGGCTCATATTGCCCCTACCATCACTATCCTCTGGCATTTTTACTAATCTGGATTCTGTCTAATTTGCCTTTTACAGAGTGTCCAGGTGTCATTAAAAAAACAACACCACCAACAACAATAACAACAAACATGAGTATTACAGAGATTATTAAAAACCAATGGGTTGTTAGTGGTGATTTCCACAATGTGTCTCAAAACCAACAGCAAGAGTATTACCTGGAAACTTGTTAGAAATGCAACTTCTTGGATTCTACCCAAGACCTACTCCATAAGAAACTTTGGGGCTAGAGACCAGCAATCTGTTTTAACAAGCTTTCCAGGTTCTCTAAAATTTGAGAACCACTGGGATAAAAGTTTACCAGTTTGCTCCCATTGATTTTAACTTCTATAAGAAAAACTAAACAACCATTCCTTTAAGAATATTGTGACCCTGTCAGGGGATCTAACCCTGCTTGCTACGTAGAATCACTTGATTAGAATCACTTGATTAAAAAAAAAAAAAAAAAAAAAGCAATGTCCTATTAAATTGAGTATAATTGGAGAAGGGATTGGTATTCCTAGACAGATTTTTTGGGGGGATGGGGGTTATTTCATTATGACCTCAGGGTTAATGCACATTGTGACACATTGGAGGGGCATGCAATGCGTATTTCCATGGAAACCTCAGAGTAGTAGAATGGGGCTCTTTTAGTTATTTATTCTTTCTTTTGTTGATTGATTCATTCATTCAATCGGCGATCTCTTAGCATGTACTACATACTAGGCATCCCAGTAAGGACTGGCAATGTAATGGAGCGTATACAGGTGCACTATCTTTTCACAAGGAAGTTCTATTATGGCCATTGGGCCATCTCTTCAGACTGGCCCCACTGTCTTCTCTGTACAATTGTAGTTGGACAGCTTGTTTCTGATTCTGCATGTTGAATCTGGAGGATATATGAAATTTCACTCCTTGGTGCATGGTCTTCCTAATGCTCCTCCTAAGGAAACTGGGAGTATGCCAAGCTTTTATTCAAGAGCCTCAGTGAATGAATAGAAATAAGCATTTGTGAGTGATTAAGTATGAGAATGGCTATGGTTAATGGCAACAACTTAACGCTGTGGAACATTTTAATTTCAGGGGCATCTACACAGTTAATAGTTTTTCTGAGTAAAGGGTGGAGTTTCTGTTTATTCTCCGTGGAACAGAAATTCAATGAACTGACGGAGGGCAAAGAACTTATTCTGTCTCCATGTGCTTAATTGAAAGCAGATTCAGGACGGTAGGAGCTTGAGATATATATTTCCATTAGATGAGAAAAAATGAGTTTGTAGATCTTCCAATCCAAAACAGTAGTGGGATTTATTTTGAGCATTCTAGGGCCTCTTCTCTAATGGAAGGACTGTGATGACTGCAGACATTACTTAGAAGACTTGGATAGACAGAAGGCATGACCATTTTTGAAATAAGAAGTTTGCTATGGTGGGGATGCTTCTTGAAAATGGTATATCTTCCAAGCAACTGGCTGCTTTTAACTATCATAAACCCTGAACTGACAGATGTGACATACTTCAACACTTGGTGTAGCTTCTGCTACATGAATCATATTCTTAAACCCAAGTTATTCATCCTTTGAGAATAAAATCAGGAAGATTCAGGTAGTTACTGTTACTGTACATAGTCTGTGAAGCAATCCTTTTATAATAGCCTTGTGTTTAGGATTAAAAAAAAAGTGTATTAGATGAAGCAAGAGCTGTGGATGAAGCATCAGGAGGTCAGGTGGCAGCTGATATGTCATCTATTAGTCCTGTGGGACTCCAGAGGTTCATAAATCCAGAATAGTCTTCCATGAATGTGAATATCCCATACAAGAGACACCATATCCATTACATGCATTTGACTATCCTAGCTCTCTGATGCTAGACGTTTATAATTAACCTCCCCAGCTTTGATTGACAGAGCAGGGTAGGGCAGGGAGGCAGGAGCTAAAGGAGAATTAATCAATTTAGGCAATCTTTTTTTTTTCTTTCATTAAGAATAGCTCTTGCTAAATAAAAAAAGATTCTGTCCTTCTAGTCACTACTTTTTCACATGATTTTCAACTTTGCGATGTGGTGTATACATCCTTGAAATCCGAGAGAGAATGGTGTTGTGAGATTCATAAACTCACTCCAGCAATGAACTTAAAAGTACTCCAAGTGTCTGTGTAAGATAGAAGGGTTCAGAGAAAATGATGCTCATGTCTTTTTGGTGCAAGTGCTTTCTGTCCTTATCTAGTTAAAAATGCTTGCACTTAGCAGTTATTTGCATATTATATAGACATTTCCCCTGAATTTTTTAATCTTTGACACCTCGTATCATTATTAAACCAATCACCGTAATACCTACTTCAAGAATGATACATTATATCCCTTGAGTTTATCAATCATAGAACAATCTCAGTTCATCACCACATGAATTATTACAAAACTCTTTGATATGTGTACTAAAAAGGAAAAAGTAGTCTCTTGTCTTTGAACTTTTTAAGACAATCGCATTAGGGCTGAACTGTACAGCACTCTCATGTCAATTATAAAGACATGATTCAATGGCTCTACTCAATCCATTTGACTTACAGTTAACCCCACAACTTTTACTATTAACTTTACTTTCTACTTGTTTTAATATTTGACACACATACTAAAAGACTGGCAGGATCTTGAAATAGAATTAGAAGGCAACTAGTATAGGGTTTGCCAGAGAGGAGGATGTGAAACTAGAGTATAAATAAGAATGATTTTTACTGAAACACAAGATGGTTTTAGATGGCATGCTGGCAAGGCAATAATTAACCTTGAATCTTACAGTGCAAAAGTTACTCTCATCTCAGTTTTCTTTCATTCCCTCTGGATACATCAAGGAGAATGAATAAGTATGTTGCTAATGTGTCTTCAACACACTTTAAACACTTGCTATTCTGAGACAGAGTGGACCTCAGCCTTAAAACCTTATGTTGGAGTATGATAAAGGTGGATATTTTGTCATTAAAAAAAAAAAGTAATTTATATTTAAGCAAATATACATTTTTCCATTTATTGTATTGATAGTTTTCTTTTAAATGTTTACTATTTAAACAATTTAATTTTAAAATATCAACAAAAAAAAGTAAAGATATTATGTGGAGATAGTCCAAATCATAATGACAGTATGCCATGATTAAAGTTTATAAAATATTGATTTAGTGTGACACACTCATTTTGCATGTGGAGGACTGAATTTTTGAGTGAACAGAGTTGTTACAGACTTAGTTGCATCATCTCCAAATCCATATGTTGAAGCCCAAACTACCAGTTCCTAAGAATATGACTGTGTTTTGAGATTATATCTTTAAAGAGGCGATATAGGTTAAATGAGGTGGAACGTGTGAGGATCATGGATCCTTAATCCAATCTTACTGGGCTTCCTATGAAAAGAGGAAATTTGCACATATAGAAAGGACACTGGGGATGTGTGTGTACGGATGAAAGGCCATGTGAAGGCAGGGTGAGAAGGAGGCCATGTGCAAGCCAAGGAGAAAGCCTCAAGAGAAACTAAACCTGCCAACACCTTCGTCATGAATGTCCAACATCCTGAACCATGAACAAATGAATATCTGTTTTTAAGCCACCTAGTCTGTGGTATTTTGTATGGCAGCCTGAGCTGAATAATAACAGTTGTAAAAAATTTAGTCATAGTAGGAGAGTCACAATGTGAACATACGCTCATTTCCTTCTAATCCTTCATTGACAGTTATTTATATGTAGTTCATTTACAGAGTGTCTTGGGAATTCTCAAAGCAAATAAAAATAAGGCAGTCTCTGGCTTTGACTATATTTGAAATATACTAGTAATGCTAAATAATAATTATGTACGACCTGATAAACAGAGCTAACAGGAATTCAATTGCTTTTATCAAAATCTTGATTATGAATAGGAATTATAGTATATTAGTAATGAAGATCACTGGTTCTTGACTGGAAGTGATTTTGCCACCCCCACATCACGCCCAAGGAAACCTCTGGTAATATCTGGAGACATTTTTGGTTGGGGAAGGATGGTGGTGCTAATGGCATCTCGTAGGTTGAGGCCATGGAGGCTGATAAATACTCCGCCATGCACAGAACCACCCACAAAGCAAAGAATGATCTGGTCCAGAATTTCAGTAATGCTGATTGAAAAACTCTGATGTAAAGAGAACAGAATGATAGAAATTACTTAGATCCAAGACTGTATGAATTTTAAGATCCATCCTCTATGCCACATAACGAATATCAATACACAACTGAAGATATAAAAACTATGGTCACTTGATTAAAATGTGCTCTATTTGCTTCTTTTATAAGATATGATAATAACAACACCTGTATCTTTGTGGATCAGAGAAATTAGGATGAGATGATACATGCATAGGACATATATAGCTTGATGTACATTACCACTTCAATTATGTTAGCATAGAGTGCTAGTTTCTAGAGAACTAAGACATCTTTATCTGTTTGTCCCAAGTCCTAGGTATAAAGCTGGAATAAATTACACAATTAGTGAGTAAGTGGATGCATGAAGTAATGCTTGGGTTAAGCTCCCTAACTTATTTATTTATTTAGAATATCCAGATTTAATATCTACCTAATGCAGGTGATAAAAGAGTAGCATCTAGAAGTCAACAGACTAATATTTCATTTTTAATTCTTAACATGTAATTTAAATACACTCAGCAATATGGAATTCTTTATCTACATATAGGGGTGTGTGATTATGAAATATATACATACATATGCATATATATGTATATACACTATTTAAAAAAAAAATGACCTAACTTTTATTGAATACATATCATTCGCCTGATGCTGTTAAGCATGCTATATGAAACATTTCCACAATTCTCTATGAAGTTATATGGCTACTATTCCTATTTTACAAATGAGAATTAGTATATTATATACAGTTACATAAACATTAAGTAATAAAACTTAGGTTTAAAATCAGATAAAAAATAGGCTTTATTTAAACACAGGGGAAACAAGTAATATACATATTAATACTCCTAGGTTAGTAGCATTTGGACAGTAAAAATTTTTAAAAAAAGGAAATTCTAAATTATATAGGTACTAATGTTAAAATATTCTCAGAATTCTAAAGTGATCTCATATCCTGAGATACCAGACCTGTATTTTCAGAGATAATCAGTTTTCTCAGTCTGTATGTTGTAGTAGTTGTTGTTATGCTACTGTTTCCTATTCTCTGTATGACAAATGGGCGTATCAACCTTCCATTAGAAGTTTATTGAAGGGTAAACACTTAAAAGAGAATTGAGTGCCTCATGGAATTATTGTATCCTAAGTTCAAATCCTGAAAACATCATTTATTATTTTTATGTCTTTGGAGAGTGACCTTCAGTTTTCTAATTATTGTTATAGCTAACAATAATTGCTAATGAAAGATATTTGTGAAGAATTAATGCGTTGCTATTTGCTATATGTGAAAACAAAACAAAACATCATTTCTGACATATATAGTAAGCACTCTTTAAAAATTGTTGGCCTTTTCATGGTCCTATACATATAATTTTCAATTACTTCACAAACGCCTCATTTAAATTCCACATATATGCTTAGGAAGATTGTCTTTTAATGCAGGAAGACTCTGCCAACATGGAGGTAACAAATCTAAAGATACAATAAACCTTAAACTAAAAATTACCTCTACTCCAACAGGAGTTATACAGCTGCTACTTTTGTATGAATTTTAGACAGTTTTCTCTTGTCCCGAGGGAGACACATAGCATTTAAAACCTTCATCGGCATTTGCTGGCTATATATCTTTCTTTGCTTTTTAAAATTTATATATAACTATACCCATAAAATAGGTTAATGTTTTTCAAATTCACCATAACAGTCAAACAGTATACATTTCTTAAAGCAGGTACTTTGGAATATCAAGGAATTAAGAGATGGATTTAAATAAGTTGGTTAACTGTTGCTGCTAAAAGTGTTAGAATTTATTCTTTCACTTGAAGAAGTGAGAAGTTCAGTGGCATAACAAGCGGTGATAACTTTGATGACGTTTCACTTGAGGAAACATAATAGACCAGAGAGAATATAGTTCCAGGAGTCAAAAGCCCTGTGTTCTTTTCCTAACATAGTTCACTGAGTGATGAGGGAAAAAGAGGGAAATAGAATTACATGTGTTAGGTAAGAGCATAAGCTTTAAAATCAGACTACTCAGGTGAAACGCTGCCTCACTCCCCCATTATTTTTATGACCTTGAGCAAATTTCTTAATATATCTGAGTTCAGTTTCCCCAACCTCAGATGAGGATGGCGATAGTATCCTCCTGATTGTGTGTATGTGTGTGTGATGATGGAAGGCAATATGGAGAGTGCATGGAACAATGGAATACTCCATAAATAATAGATGTTGTTGTTGCTGTTGTTGCTGCTGCTGCTGCTGTTGTTGTTGTTATTATTATTGTTATTATATTTCAAATCCACTTTATTTATATGAGAGAACTGGGCTACCAATCTCTAATAGCATTTTTCCACTGTGACATTCTATGGTTTCTTTGTTCTTTCTTTTTTCTTTGCTTTTTATAGGTTTTTTTAAATACTCACTCTTAGTTATCAGAGCCATTGAAAATGCTAAGAACTTGTCCTGTTTACTGTTTATTTTCATCACTAAAACAAACATCTGGTGTAATATGTTCAATACATATTAATTAAATGAGTACAAATTCATGGCACCAAGTAGACCTGATGAAATCAATATCTCAGACTGATATTTAGGAATTTGCCTTTGACTCAACCTCCTCAGGCTATGTTAGTGTGGTTAATCTGTGGTATATACTTTAAAGCATTTTTTTAGGGGATCTATATGTGGAGATGATTAGCATGATCATATAATGTACCACATTGTCAAAATGGAGACAATTTCAAGTGTAAACTGGGATCTTGATGATCATTATGGCAATAAAGCAGGCATAAGTCTAGATTTTAATGGAGAAATGTAGACAAGTATGTATATCATTCAGACGAGTATGACGATGAATGATATACAACTCTTGACTGATCCTAAAGGGGCTTTTGTATGCAAGATCTCTGGAAGTTTATTCTCCTGGGCTGAGTGTTTTGGAAGCCAGTTGAGCTGCAAAATTTATAAGACCTGGCTTGACCCAGAAGTGGGAATTCATGTAACTATTATATTCTTATTCAAGAAAGATATTGAACAATAAACAACAAGTAATGCAAGGGAGTTCAATCATTGATGCAAATTTGAATTCATACAAAAAACATTATTCAAAGTATTATTAAAAATAAAGAGTCATAAAAACCAAGAACTACCATATAGATCAATATTGCCAAAATCCTACCTAGTATTTCTGTGAATTCTGTCTCCTCACTGGCACTTGCACTGAATAAATAAATGCCCTTTCTCCATTTCAGCTTAATTCTGCCTTTTGAAAAACGTTCTTGCTTTTGCACTCCTCCCTATATACTAAAGTATCAACAATCCCTTTGCAACTGTTTCTCTTCGTCGTTTTTCATTATTCAGTCTTACTCAAAAAAGAATTATAAAATAATGACATCAGGTCTAATACTGTACTTGTTATCTGTACTGATGGGAGGAAGAGGCAGCTAGGAGGTAGCTCAAAACTTTGTTTTATGGGAAGTACCAGGAATGAAGTCAATTCTAATGTCACATTCTAAATCAAGTATTTATTTGGAGTGCCAAAACAAAGGCAAATAAACTAGAGAAATGCAAATATAAAAGTGTGAAATCAAGTCAGCATCTTAGGAGATACTCCAGAATGTTTAAGATTTGGACAGATTCCCCACCTACTGGATATTGGATATTGTTTAAATGATGAATATAGTTTGCCTTTCTTTTTTTTTTCTTTTCTTTTTTTTTTTTTTTTTTTTTTTTTTTTTGCTTTCAAGACTATATTTCACAGGGAGCCAAATGTTCATATAGAGAAGGCTTTTTCATGGTCATGAGGCTGAAAAGAAAAAAAAAAAAAAGAAAATTTCACTGCATAAGACGCAGTACTAGATGTTACCCAGACAAGACAGGGGTGATTACTGGCCACTTCAGGCACCTGGGTGTTCAGTGTTTTCAAATAGAATCATCATTCCTCTGCAGAGTGTCTCTCTGTGTCTAGCAGCTACAAATAGATCCCAGAGTTGCCAGAGTTTCTGTCTACTGATCTCATTATACAGACCTCTAAAATGAGCAAAGGAATAACTCCCAAAAGCTTTCATGTAGTTAATGGCAGCAGGGGGAAGTCTGCCTTTGATATTCACCTGTTCAGCATACCTAACTCACTTTGTGCCTTTCTTTCAAAAGCAATTAAATAGGGTTGTCTTTTTTCAAAGGCGATATCACAGAGGTGTTATTGGCAGGTCTCTCTCTCTCTCTCTTTCTCTAGCTATTCCACCCTCCTCTGTATGTGTGTCAGAGAGACACAAGGACAGAGACAGACAGAGACCCATGAAGAGAACTGAAACCACCTCTAGTTTTTGGAATAAACACTTGTTGTATTTTGCAAAAACAAGCTTATAATTAAAACCATGATAATATTGACTAAGCACATAGGGATATATCAATATATTTTCTATATGTAATTAAGTGCTGGAGTCTATCATCAAATATTAGTCCTAGTTCATAGCCATCCATTTATTTATTTAACAAATATCTCTTGTACACTTAGAACTTGTAATTCCTTGCTGAAGAGTTGGGTGAAGAGGAACTACACAAGAACTACAAAGGAGTAAAACAAGAAGCAGTCTCTGCTCTTGAAGAATGTGTGAATGAATAGGGAAACCCAACCTTTATGTAGCTATGTTAAAAATCAGGATGAGTAACTGTTAAATCCACCTAGTCATCAAGGACTGGGATAATTCTGGCTGGAAGTGCAGGCTTGAAGACAAAGGATGCCAAAGAAAGTTTCATCATGAAAATTGTCCATTTCACCAGGTGGAATGAGTAAAGATTGGTAAGAAAGTGATGTGGGAGAAGAGCCTTATAGAATGGGGGTTGAAATATTAAGTTGAAAATATAACGGGAAGGAAAAAATAATAATAATAACAGTGTGCCCTAAGCTTTAGACCTTGTAAAGGACTTTACTAGAAGGGATGTTACCAAAAATATTTAGTACTAGATTCTAGAAGTCTGCAATGATAAAAGCTATGAAATTTCATTAGTTCTCTGTATTCAAAAGCGATGCAATTAAATTACTTTGCAAACACACAGGCTGTGTCGGTGCCTATATATCCTTGTGTGTCTTGGAATTTTATTTTTGTTAATTTACTGCTATTGTGTTTCCATTCATGAGTTATTTGGTTAAACTTTCATTAGAATGTGTGTGCTGTGACATGTATGATGTGAAGTGCTTGAATTATTATGTGGGCCTTTGATTAGCTCAACTGAAAACCAAAAGACTTAAAAACAGACATCCGCTTCTCTCAGTACTTCTGAGCATTTGTTAGGAGTTAAATACAATTAATGAATTGAGTGGGTGCTTCTTGATACTTAATTTTTCAACAGTCATCTTAATTGTTAATGATTCCTAAGAATACTGAACTGAAATGTGAAAGGGGTGGGTATTTTTTAAAAATCAAGTTTTCACCAGGAAGCCAACTCCAAGAAATAGTTAGCAAAAGTCCAATTTAATGAAGGTCAAACTTACAGTTTAAAACTTAGATAAAATATATTGAACTATCCTACTAAGAAGGAAATTTTGCAAAAAGTACCACTGGTAGTGTCTGGGACAAACACAGAGGCTCTTTAAAGTCAGAGGCAGTTTGTAACAGGCTCAAAAACTAGCACAAAATAGGCCTGCAAAGAAAGAGGATGATGATGATGGTGGTGAAGGCAACGATGGTGATGGTGGTAATTATGACAGCATCTCTTCTACTGTGAGAACTGTTTTAAATATTTTCTATATAGCATTCAACACTATCAATAACTTTATGAGGTAGATCCTACTATTAATACCTCTATTACACTGATGAGGAAACTAAGGCACAAAGAGGTTAGGAATTGGCCCAAGGGTTCACAGCTTTTAAATGCAGATATGACAAAATAGGATTCAAACTCATATAGTCTGGTTCCAGAGCATGACTTTAAATCATATGTTCTGCTACTCTCGATGAATACGATTATAGCAATAAATAGGTTAAAAAAAACCAGTTAACAATAGTAGTTAACATACATTTGGTATATATGCCAGAAACTGTGCTAAAGATTCCACATACACTAACATACTCAATCCTCGAAATGCACTTATGCGATAAATGCCATAAAAACCTCTCCTGCAATCCATTACACACATAAGGTAACTGAGGCTCAGAAATTCAAGAAGTTCAATAACTTGCCTATGACCAGTAAATGTGAGACACACTTTTCAGTCTTTGGAGTCATCATCCCCAATTCCATACTTTCATGAATGAATCTTGGCCATGTGTCCCAGAGACCACACATTACATCATACACTAAGATACCAAAGTATGGCACTTATTTTTAAGCTGGTACTGTTTTCAGAGTGGAAGGAACAGATTGTCACAATTACTCAGGACAACAGGCATAAACTATGTTACATCTTAGATAAAACAGAACATATCGGTTTTCTTTATATGCACTAAGTGACAGAGCTCTGGACTCTAGATATACCAATCTGTATTAAAATAATTCAAAGTTAAAATCTGTAAGGGGTCATTCAATTCTGTATTAATTCTTCAATTTGGACCTTAATATGCTCATTTGACAAAGAGAGGGGCAGTGTCTTAGTGTCATAATAATAATAAAAAAAAATGGTAGACTTGGTGGCTTATACACAACAGAAAGATGCTTCTGACAGTTCTTGAGGCGGGAAGTCCAAGATCAGGGTGTCAGCATGATCTGTTATTGCTGAGGACCATCATCTGGCTTGTAGACTCTTGACTTCTTGTATCCTCACATGGCAGACAGAGGTCAAGATTGCTTTCTGGTGTCTCTATTATAAGGTCACCAATCTCATTTATGAGGGCTCCACACCTATGACCTAATTACCACCCAAAGGCCCTATCTCCTAATCCTATCATATTGGGAGGTAGGATACAAACATTTGGTCCCTTAAAGGTGACACTATTGCTTCTATGTGTCTTTCTGGACCCACAATTCTTCTCTGGAAACCCTTCCCTTCCTCCTATTAGTCTCATATGTCCTTTGCTTCCCTCTGATACAGCTCTAACCAGAAAGTACTCTCATTACCTAGTTACTTGTTTATCTTTGTTAGGCTATCAAGTCTGGGAGGACATGAATGTCTATTTTTGTATTATCTCTGCCTAGTATAATGCATGACACATAGTAGGCAACTGATGGATGTTTAAATGAGGGGAAGAAGAAATAAGGTTTCTTGGTGACAAAAGTGCTTTCATATATTAGCCAATTTAAAGTACTTTTAGCGCTATACCAAAATATAAGGTCAGCATTGCGAAGGCGGGATTTTTTGATTAAGCTGTAATATTCAAGTGCTCATTCATTTAGTCACTTATAGTAACTGTTCCCAGTTTTTCAGGCGGTAAGTAACAGAATTGGTGATTGAATCCACATTTGATTAAAAGTATAGTCTCATTTCATAATGTAGTAGCAAACTCATCCCAAACTATCTCCACCTGGGAAAAAGCTTTCAGTCTCTTGGGTGAAAATATAATGATCTGATTGGGCCAGTGAAAGCACATTAAGGGGGAGCCCCACAGTTCTGAGATAAGGTACTATATTGGAATAGGTCTGCGGCCTTCCTCGATACCTTCTTCAAAAGTCAACATTTGTTTGGCTAAGTTCTGGTCAATGTGTTTAACAATTACTGATACCACATTTCTTCATAACCTGTATTAGACCCCATTCAAGCATTGATTAAATGTGTGCTTAAAGATTGTGTTCCAGTGCAGCTTTGGGGGGTGGGAGTGGTATGCAGTCTTCTCCTAAATATTCAGTATTCTGTGGTCTTTCTTGATACATAATTAGTCCCGATAAACCTTTTCAATTCTTGTGGTATGAATAAAGAAGAAACCATTTGTATCTGGTTAGATAAAGTCTCTTAAAAAGTTCTCTTTCCTGAAGGATGTGGGTCCCAGGAGACTATCAAGTAGTAATTTCACTTGAATTATTCACAGACACTAACATTTAAGCAAATTAGGCTATTACCTCAACTTCTAAATTAGAGACAAACAGTCCTTTCAACTCATTAGATTTTTTTTCAGATAATATGGCTAATTCAATATTATTGTTTCATTTAGTTGTGATCTATACCTGAATCCAGTCATTCCAACACTATTTTATGATAAATGTCCATTGCATAACCAATTTATTTGGGAGTTCAGATTAATTTTCTATCCTATTTATTTATTTTTGTTTTTACCTTTATTTTTATCTTTTAAGAGTGCATTCTTCTAGAAAACTTTCCTTCCTCCTCCCACCAAATCTATTGTAGCACAATTCTAGCAAATTAAATCTGTGCTAGCAAGTAGATAAAACAAATAAATGGCTTAAAAACATCACAATCAAGTATGATAATGGCAAAGTGTTATACTTTTAATAAACGATTAGGGATGGTTGTAATGCAAAGATTTATTTCACAGAACAAAAGCACTTAAGCAGGAGTTTATATTACTGCTATGCTTCAATGACGATAACATTGGGACTTCAACCTGCATAGCTACAATGATTAATTAACGGCCTCGTTCGGGATGAGCGAGCACCATTATTGTTCTTAAATAGAAAAAGTCAGATACCATTACTGATTTCCTCAATTCCCAGTCTCACTTGTTTAAAGACTAAAGAATGCTAAAGTAGGTTGTGTAATTTCCAAGCTGCTATGAGAAGCAGAAAAGAACAGAATTTCTACACCACGACGTAGGTGACAGTTGGATTAGTTAAAGCATTCAAGTTAGCAGTAAAGATTTCTTAGAAGGTCTGAATATAAAGCATTCCTATCAATAAGATTTTAACATTTTTGAGGACAGTTTAGTTAGGATTCCAATATATGCTTCAAGCTATATTTCTGTGTCTCATACAATTACCTCCCATGAAAATAAAAATGGTAAGAACAAATAACTTACTGACCAAAAAACATAAACTCAGTCAATCTAATGAACGCATTTTCAATAGGTGTGAGCTTTGTTTACTCATGATTTCTATTTTGCTTTCTCATTTCCTGGGGCATAAATGAATTAGATCGGGTCACCTTTTCTTTCTTTTTAAAAAATCACACCACTACACTTATTTTTCTGATGCATATTTATTTGGTCAAGTTCTATGGAGTTTAGAGACACTTTCTTTCTGAGTCTTGGAAATGCTTCTACCAAATCTCCTCTGGAAATTTTCCTACCAGTTTGAAGATGTAGAAGTAGATGCCAAGAATCTTTCTGAAGGATCATCCTCTCTGGGATTCTGTTGCTGGCAGGACATACCTGTTACACCAATGGAATGCCTCTGATAGGCCCTGGGATACCTCCGAGCTGAGATGCTGTGAGTCTGGAACAACATAGGAACGTGCCTTCTGTTCTTGACCATCAGGCTTGATGAGGGGCACTGCACTCTCTAGGACTGTGTGAATTTCAGTAAGTGCTGGCTTGGTAGCTGCCACAGGAATCATTAAAAAGATTCCAAAGGGCAGAGTTTGGTCACTTATTTATTTTTTAAAAATATTTAACTTTTCCCTAATATTTAAAGTATTTCATTATATTATTGCTATTTTAGCAGAGCATAGTCACACTTCTTCTTCACCCCCCCCCCCCGCCCCCAGTGCTTACCAAGTCATCAAACCATTTTGCAGATGAGGGAATGGACCCTGGACATAATTAATTCTCTAATGTAGCACCATCAGGGATGAAAACGATAAGACTCAGAGTGGGTTAACTTCTTAAAGTCTAAGATAAAGGATGTGCTTTTCTTCTATAACATATAATATATCCAGGGAAGGGATGTTATTCATTTATTCAAAAGCCATAACTGCTTTAGCTCTAAAAAGTATCAGAAATTATTTGTAAACTATGAATATTAAATAGGGACATGGGTTACAAAAATAGCAAAAACTTCAAACTAACTCAAGGAATTTTTAGAGGAACAATTAATTTAAGTGCATTCATACAACGGAATTGTATGCCAACCTTAACAAGAGGTAGATCTGCATACGTCACAGCTTAAAGATCTCAAAGACCAAAGACATGTTAACTAAGTGAATCACCTGATGTGACTGAGTGTATGATCTTGTTATGTACTATAATAGTGTATCTGTGTTACTGTTTCTGTATATAGTCATAAGTAGTAGTTTGTGTTGTTATTTTTTCTTTTTTAACGTTTGATACCAAACTACAGCTAGCTACATAACACAGTCAAATAGTCTAGGGCATGTGGTTCAAAAGACTAAAAGTGGTTAATTAGGTTTTCGTCTATATTCTATATTATTTTTGAAGCTTAAAAAACATATACTTGTTCTTTTTCTTGAAATTAAAAAATAAAAAAAACAAACAAACAGTAGCCACCTCTATACGAAACATTTAACATACAGAATAAAGGCTAGGTTATTTCATAAGAAGGCTTGTGCAATTGCCTCCTTTCTTTACCTTTCCCTGCATCCCTAGCTTCTCATGATTAAGTAATTTTTAGTGCATTTTCCACATATTCCAAGTTAAAACTTTCTATAAACCCGGACTCCTGCAATTGGGGTGTTCTAACTAGCACAAGGTACTGGCTGAAAGAAATCCTTTGAGAGTTTGGCCTTTCTCTGCCTGGTCTGCCCCCTGGTCAGTGCTTTCCTCGTGATATTGTGGGTATTACCAAGGACACCCGAATCTGGCTATTTGGTCATCTGCACAGGCTTTCCAGGTCTACTAATGGATCCGAGCAGCACTTCAGTAATTTAATTTTCTGGTTAGAAGGACATTTCGAACTGAAGTTTTTTGTTTGTTTGTTTTTTGGGTTTTTTTTTTTGGTTATATCTTTAAAATCACTGACTTTTAGTTATCTGAGGGACTTCAGATTATCCCTTCCAATTACTTAATTTGGCAAATATTAAAACAGGTTCAGAACAGTTAAGTGAGTTTTCCAAGGTCACAGAGCAAGTTATTGGAAATCATTGTTACATATATCAGGCCATTCTCTTGGCTTGTTAGCTATAATCTAATGAATAGAATTTAATCTTCTTGTGATCCTTCGGGCTTTTGCTAGGCCTGAGATCATTAAGAACATCGGTGACTAGCATATAGGGAAGATTGCAGATTGATGGGTTAATGTTTAAGTTTTTTTAATCTTTCTTGTAATATTTAAAATAATTATTATTTTCTCCACAACTCCTTTTGCCATTTTACTCTTTCTCCTAAAATTTAATTTCAAAAAAATAAAACCTTTTTGTTTCAAAAAAAAAAAAGTTTGCAGTGGGCCATATTCTAGAAATTTGAACTTCTACTGTTTTTTAATTCATCTTCATATAATTTAGTCATCACTTATAGTAAGAACTTACAGGGATTTGTTCAGGTTCTTTAACCCTTTTCTGCTTTAGATGCCCTTTCACAATCTTTTTCTCTCTCTTTTTTTAATAATTAGACTTCTCTTCCAAGGGTATCCCTATTTTAGGAAGCAGCAGATATGTTTCCTAAACAAATTTATTGGACCTTAAATGAAACCCTTTACTCTAACTGTGGGTCTCTGCTAGTCTGAGAACTCTAGGGCATGAATATTTTTGTAAGAGTTGTAAAAGAGCCTCATGGTTTGCTGAACTTATATTGGTTTCTGTGAGTGAACTTTGAAGTTATTTGTGGGGGGAAAAAAAACTCGTTTCCATCATTCAATTGAATTTTAAATGATACATATGTTCACAAATAACTGAGAAGATCTCATCCACCAAATCTCAAAACAGTTTGCCAGCTGTTGGGCTGATAGGCTCATAATCACTGAAATAAGTAGGCTTTTAGAAACCTCTACTCACCAATGTAACTTTTTTCTTTCTCTCAGATTCCCACTTCCTTTTAGACTTTAATTAATCCCCACCTCTCTAGTCCTTCTGGGTTATATGAATGTATAACCATTCTAATTATTATGTATGAGCACCTGCTTTGTGCATGAGCCTGTGTCGTGTGCTCTGTGAGACTCCAGGGGTCCATGAAAAAGGTTCCTGATCCTAAGAGAATGTCATAATTATTTGGGTCAGTCTCTGGATGGAAATTAAGAAAACACACTTTCCTTCCTCTGTCATGCCGTGCGACTTCTCCTTTTTGGATCTGTCTTCTTTGCCTGTCAAGAAGAGGTGCTTATTATGTAAGACAATGTTTAAAGACATTTTAACTCTGAAAACTAGTCCAGAGGTATACAGTAGAATTTAACAAAACTGGCACTGTCTAAATTTTTGCCTATGACCAATTAATTGGCATAAGCCAGCCTGAGTGCTTTAGTGGTGATAAACTTGATATATTAATACCCACACTTTTTACTTAAACTTTTTAGTCTGTCGATTTACAGCATTTGAATCAAACATTATAGTTTTCACAGAAAGGACAGGTTTAAAGTAAATTAGACACATGTACTATTATGGAAAAAAATGATATTTCAGCTACATTTTAAAATTGAATATGTTTGGAGTTTTGTCAGTTATCAATGTAGAAAGTCTCTTTAAAAATCCCAAACAGTAAGTGGACAGGAAATATTCCACAAAAGATTGATTACCCGGGACTCAAGCAACTAGAAAAATTCACCTGCAAGTAATGGCTTTGGTCTAATTTTTCTTTTGCATCACCCATTCATAAATCACAGCATTCTAATCAGTGGAGAACAATGAACAATTGTGCCCAGTGTATAACGGTGATGGGATGAGCAGGTCTATGAATGAATAATCAGTGATGTTACCGAAACCCACAGGGCATGACACAGATGGAGTGGCTAGATCTCAAGGAACTGATTGCAGTGCCTTTCTGTGGTATGGGGATGATCAGTCTGGGCTGTTTCTTGCCTGTTTATACCCACGAATATATAAAGTCACTTAAACTGTTAACTCATATGTGAATACACTATGTCTTCTATTCTTTAGTCCAGAAAATGGAAAGGGAAGAAACAAGACAACTCAATTATTATTATTTTTTTTATTCTAGATTAAACCATTTGATTGTGACATTCCTTTGGAGTTAAAAACTCTGGAAATAGCATTGCTCAGGAATGGGTCTACTAGTTATTGCAGGTAAATGACCTGAGTCAGAAACAAAGGTATGCCTTCCTACCATCCACCATGAAGAATTCCTCCTCTAACCTCATTCTTCCATGTGCCTGGACAGGTATATGTGCTGTCTTTTCCTCAAGACTCTAGTCTCTTGCTGAACTTCAGAATCTTTCTAGATTCAGGAAGTCAAATGTTCTGCTTCCCTCCGTTCTCAAATCTTTTCACATTTGTTGACTCTAATTTTTTTGTTTGTACCATTATCCTAGATTGGGGGTAGTGAATGGTTTAAAGTGTTTTAACACTTAACTATTCTCATTTCTGTATTGGGAATGAATTTCAATCCCAGATTTAGCTAACTGGGAAATAATACCGTGAAAAAAATACTGGTGTCTGTCCTGGGGACGAGAGGGCAGGGCAGGCGCGCGTATGCCACATGTTTTTCAATTGAGTATTTCTATTTCACTAATGCTATATTTCTAGCATTATGCTGTTTCTTTCTTTCTTTTTTTTTTTTCTAAAAAAAGATTACAATTGGATTCAGAAAGAACACATATCTTGGACATGGTTATACATGGAGTATGTAAATATTGAGTTCCATATGTAGAGTTCAATAGGAAATGTTTCCAGGTAGAAACAGTGCTTTTCTTCCCCCCCTTAACATGAACTAGTTATCTCTACTTTTCCATTCTGCATACCACAAATGAAAAGAGCATAAACATAATTAGAAATTCTATTAAGAATATCTTAAAACAGTTTCCTTAATTTGAAATCACAGATAATGAGGGGAAAGTAGGAAGGAAAGGCGATCAGAATGGGCCAAGTGGAAGCATTTTAAAACAGCTTCCTGCAAATCAGCAAGAGGCAGAGGCACAAACACAGAGATGGTTCCTCAGAGGTCACAGCTCCACTCTGCCTTGGGTTTGAATGTTGTAGCTGCTTAGTTATGAACCAGCAGCACCATCTAGAGGTATGTGAAAATCCTGCATGCAAAAGAAACAAAACACAAGTCCATCTGTATAATGTGAGCAACTGCAAAAACAATTGCACTATGTGTATGTATTCCTCATACAGGATGCCTGTAAAGAAATTGCTTCCCATTACCATCAAGAAATAACTACAGAGTTTATTATTGGGAGAATCGAAGCCTTCATTTCAAGAGTAAAGATCAACCTCCAGATTTCCCTATTAAGAGAAAAGTAACTAACTTTCAAAAATGTTAATCCATTCCATACATTTGACTGGACAGCTGCCATGCCTCAGGCTTTGTGCTAGGCACTAGGGGATACAGACAAAAATATATGTAACTGGCTGCCCCTCTACACTCCTAACCTGCATGTGCACACCTGGCCATATGAATACATCTCCTTCTGTCTTAACCTTTTAAACGGTATCTGAGCAGTGAGAAGTGACATATTTCAAAGCAATCATTACATTTCAAAAATACTTGTTCTCTGTAAAACCATCGGAATGTTTTGGGTGAAATCGTAGATTCAAATAACGTTAGAGTGACTGCAGAGTCTGCGGTCTTAGAGTACTCGTTATCGAACTACGGCATGCATGAGGATTTTGGAGTAGCTTTTCATTACAATACAGAGTGCCGGCTCCAAGCCCAGACATTCCAATGCTGCAGCTATGTGTATGGCCCAGGATGGTGCATTATGCTTTAATATGTTTCTCTGGTTTTCATCATAGCAGTGGGCAGCAAATCAGGTTTGCAGAGAGGAATGTTCTGATTTTGACTCGCAGGGGAGTTAATCCCAGGGTAATAAGCAAGAAGTGCCTTTAAAAAATTTCTCCTTATTAACTGCCTCTACTTATTGTTCAGAGTAGATAACACTTAAGGACTACACCAGTACAATAGTCCCATAGTGCCCAGTGTTTAATTTAGCAATCCCTTCTCTTTACATCAAATGAATTAGCTCTATTTGCACAACTTGGTCATGACTACATATTTAAGTACAATAACTTTAAGAATCATTCTGTTAAAATATAAGCCCTTAAGCTTCCTAGTATCTACATATCGATCTAGGTTTTTATTTATACAAAAACATACCATGTAACAATATGTGTGCAGTAAGCCCTTGTTAGATTTAGCTTGGAATTCATTTTATTAGCAAACACATAGCTATGAGGCTGTGTGGGTGCAAGGAAGCTGAAAATTAGAAACTTGAGTGGATTTCAATACCTAATTCCACACCAAACATAGGCAAATTAGAACGGAAAAAAAAAATTCTTCTAAGTAAAGGCAATTTAGTTTTTACTCTTTCTCATATCATCAGCCCCTCTTCTGAAAGATGCCCAAATGAAATCTGTTATTGAATAACAAAGATGTTTACGGAAGCTTAATTTAAAATACATTTTATTTTATAAATTGAAAGCAACAAAGAGGTAATAGTGAATTAAATAATCAATCTTAAAGATAGAAAAGTATAAAGTTATTAGAATCTTATCTATGAAAAGTTTGTCATAAAATTGCTAAACACTAAACTGAAAAAAAAAGCAGACATGTAAAAATATTTTTATTTTTAAAGATAAAATAAAGGATATAGATAATTTAAAAATAAATAATAATTCATAAAATAAAATGTTGAAAAATGGGGCTTCGAACATTTTATTATTGTAGGGTCAGATTCAAATGAAAGTCACATTTGTGACCTACAACCTAGAAGTATTTGAAGATGATACTATTTATATATTTATGTAATGTTTATGTATGTATCTTCAACCATTCTCCTCACACCTCCCTTTCTGGACAATTCATTAGCCTTTAACCAGGCTATTTCTTAAAACACTGCATATTTTCTTGGACTAATGAATGAACTTGCTTGTTAACTATCCTGGAGCACATTTAAGATGTACCATATCCTAGTGGAAAATGCCTCAGCTCTGGAATCAGGTGCCCGAACTTAAATGTCTTTGCATTTATTAAGCTGTCTACGCAACCTGTTTCATCTCACAGAGCTGGCGTTTGTCAAGTGAAAATGGGGTAATGTGTAAGACCTCCGAGTGTTATAAAGAGTGCAGGTTAAAAAAAAGTGAATGTAGGTAAATTGCTTGGCATAGAGAAGACGATGTGCCAGTCAATGATAGTTTTATCTCCTTGCTCACTGGGCCCAGTATATATTTAGGGCCCAGTGTATATTTTTCCATAAGAGGCAGACTGCTGTCAGTACATAGGAGTAGCTCCACCATATTCCAGATTCTGATTCCTGGAGGACATCTGCCATTATTCCTATTTATTTTATGCACCCTTGTTAAAGTAACCTGATGGCATGGATATAAGAATGGGATTGAGGGTTTTTCCCCCCTCTAAATTTGGGATGATAGCACAATCTCAGGAGGTATCACAAAATAAGAAAAGAGATGCATATCAATAAAAGCAGAAAATGGAGTGATATAGTTAATAGTTATAGGCATTTTTCAGTACAGATTCAGAGAACTTGCAATAATATTTATCTTTTATCCTCATAGAAATCTTATAAGGAAAGCAGGAAGGATGCAAATGCCCAATTTAACACTGGGAAAACTGTTTCTAATGGAAGTTCTGACTGCTCATGAACTGGTCATAATGGTGACAATGCACTATTAGTAGCAGTAATCACTGTAATGGGGACGGTGATTGCAAGAGTAGAGAGGATGACCAGAAATGTGTGTTTGCTGTTTGCTAAGTCCTACCCCAACTGTGTAATATGTATAAATTCATGTCATGCAGTGATTCTCTAAGTGATGTGATCATTACTTCCATTGCGCCAAGGATTAAGCAATAGCACAGAAAGCTTAAGTGAAGTACTCATGGTTCTGGCACTAGGATTCACACCAGGCATTTTGATCCTAGAACTTCTCCTGCGTTACCTCTCCGAAATGACCAGGTTAGAATAAAACTTCAGTGTAAGACACGGTGGAACATCAGGGTGAAATAAAACTGCAGAGAAGATAGTTTAGTGGTTATGGGTGCACTCTGGAGTTAGGCTACGCAAGTTTGAAATGGCGTGGCTGTGTACTGCAGGGCTATGGACAAATGGGAATATTTATTGCAACTTCAGTGTCCTCATCTGTAAAGTAAAGATAATAATAGTGCCTACTGTATAAGGGTGAGATGAAGATTAGCTAACATTAAGGGCTGATATAAAAAATGGTCAATCTAGTTCAGCAAATATTATCATAATAAGCTTAACACATATAGTTAACCTGAGGCTAACAGCAAACACGGTTATTCTTTTGGTTTGCCTTATCTTCCATGCTTATCACAGCATATAGAAAGTGGTAAGTACAAACAAAGTGGGTGTTAGAATTTCTTCAGTTGGGGAAGAGATTACTCTAGGAATGGCTGCAAAATAGACTGTTATTGCCAAAGAATTCTCAGTTAAGGCCGTATGCAGAGGCATGGGAACAAGCAACCCTGTGACGGCCTCTGCAGGTTAGCAGTTATTTAACTTCTTGACTATGTAGCAGGGAAGGTCTGGTAGGTTTGGGATCCTGTGGCGCTGCCCTACAGCACCCTGCATTTCTCCGGTCATAGCAATCATTTCAAGTTACTGTAATTATTTACTTTTCATTTCCCTCACTAGATACTGCAAGTGGTTGCCGGCCAGCACATTGCCTGGAAGCAAGCAGACCCTTCATGAGAATTTACCAAACAGATGAAAGACATACATGCCGATGGATTAGTACAACCCAGAATAAGAAGTGCTATAGGGATATTAAATTGACCATATTGCATTAGGAGCTACGGAAGCCCATGGAGAGGCTGCTCAACACAGCACCTGGTACAATCATTAGAGACTTCCCAGGGAAAAATGACTCTAAGTTGGATTTTTCAAAGAAAGAGAAGAGAGGCTTGGAAGATATTGGAGGCAGAGAAGAAAAAATATAACTTTGTGGAGAACGGGAGACTGGAGACTGGTGTCAGTCTGTGTCTGTATGTTTTTAGTGAGGAGTCCACGAAGGAAGAGCATGCAGAAGCAGAATATACAGCTGAAAGGAAGTGAAGGCACAGGCCAGACCGTGAAGAATCAAAGAGAGTCTGTGCCAATGAAATAAAGTGCACCCCCCAACAACTGTGCAATTCACTAAAAAGCACCTCTGAGCACCTACCCTCACAGATCTTGGCTGAGTATGTACAGAAAGCTGCCTTTAAATTATTTTAAAAACACATTTACCAGGTGATTCTGAATCAAAGATCACGTTTGAAAGACACTGCCTAATGAGAATTTTTTTTTTAAAAGCAATTGTTAATATTAGCTGGTTATATGCCCTTTGGATATTTTGAAAATGTATCTCTCCCTGCCCAAACCCACAATTAATTCTTTTGTAAACCTAATGAAATTACATATTTTAAAGATATTTCCCAAGTACTGTATACCCTAGATTTCTTTTATGTTTTATTTTCCCATTTATATAATTCTGTTGATGCAGGTGATTCTTTTTCTTACCAAGTTTCCCATAAGAAAAAGCTTGACTCTTTTTTTCTTCCTCCTCTCACAGCCCTTTGACTTATCTAAGCTTTTAAGTTTCAATCGAACTGGGCTCAAATGCTATCTCTGCAAATAGCTTGACCTTGCCAATCACTCTCTCTTCTTTTGGATAACATGTGGCACCTTCTCACACCCCTTCGCAGTCTGCCTTTGACAGTCTCACCAGGGGTTTTCTTTGGACTTTGTTCCCCCACCCAGAAAGTTCCTGGTTCTGCACTTCTTGCATTTTCCAGGGTGAAAAGCACTCTGTGCTACCCAACTATATTAAGAATGAAATGATCTCCACTTGAAGACACACATCGATGGCATGACATTAAAATGAATACAGATGGTGAGGTGAGGCTTCAAAATATAATGCTGTTGGCACACCTCCTTGACAATGTAGGTTCCTGAATGAAAACAAGATTTAAAACCTCCATTTCTATTTTGGGAGCTAGAATTGTTCTTAACAAGCATATTAAAGTATGCACCTTATTTAAGAAACTGGATTTTCACTTAGGGGTGCATATAGAAAAAACTGTCTTATTTATACTTGTTACAAGGCAAATTATATTTGTGTAGACCTTGTGATAGGAAAGAAGATAGAAAAGTCAGGGAATTGATAGTTAATGAATCTGTATCTGTAAAATTTAATATTGTGAGACTCACTGAAAAATAAGCTCCATGGAACATTGTTTTGTTCACTGCATTATCCTAACTCCCTGGATCAATGCCAGAGAGTAGTCTTTATGTATGTTAAATGAATAACCAAAACATTAATGAAAGTCAGATATACAAATTACCTACAGAAATGTTTGGTTTACCTGAGGTCCTTCAATGAAAGTTGTTGCTTTTGCTATAAGTAAAACTTATCCTAAAATACTGATGCTGCTATAAATAATCACTACTTTTACTTGAACTACTTATACTTATGGCCACTTTTTTGTTGTTATTTAAAAATAAATAAAAAGTGGTCCACAGTAGCTTCAATACATTGTTATGAATAAAAAAGAAGGGATGTATGTGGAAATGATCAAGTACATTAGATAAAAATTACAATTGGTGATTTTTATCAAGATAAAGCTATGTAGACTTTACATCATTGTAAGCGCTGGGAAGAAATTCATTGTGTTTGTGTGTCTTAACCTTGGGAATGGCACAAAGTGATATATGTATAAGAAACTTCACTGTAGCGGTAATACGGAGAAAGTAGGAGACAGAGTGGGGGAAAGAATAGGACAAAAAGAAGAATGAAATAGTTTAAGTGAGAGGTGATCGGAATTGAACCAAAGAAGAGGGAGAACATTTTTACTTTGGATTTAAATGTCTATTTTTTTAAATAGTAAAAAATATATAATTACAGTATTTATATAATTGCTGGTACAATATAAGCAGTGAACAAATAAGATATATCTTAAATGGAAGCTCCGTATTGTCAGTTTATGGTACATTCTTTGGCTGGTTACCAGTTCTCCACAGGTACCAAGCTGAATTGAGCCAATCATGACTTTCGTGTAGAAACATCCATCAGGGTTTCTGAAGGCAAAATAGCCATTATTTTGTGAATAAGATTTCAAAATTCCATTTGAATGATCACACAAATAAATTATATTGTTTTTTCCTCTGGCAATAAGTTGCTGTTTGACATTCATATTTATAAAGCAAATTAAGAATCTTAGCATTTGAACCAATGTTGGAGGAGGACGGAAATTCTGTTCTACTTATGGAACCCACTCTACAACCTTATGAGAAGCAGACATATGCCATGTCTCTTTGGATGTCTTCAGGGCCAGAAAACTGACAATGCCATGGAACTGTCCCCTACTCCACTGACTGTCACTGAGTATAAAAACGACTCCATTGAGCTGAAATATGTCTCCTTAGAAATTCAGCCCTCGTTTCTATCTCATCTTTACTAAAAAGTCAGACTCCCTCCTTATTCCCTTTCTCTAAAGTGCTCAGTCCCTGCCATCATATTTAAATGACAGTGATTTCTAGAGCCTTTGGCTAACACACTTACGCTTCATGATTTTTCCCCAGGTTTCAACATGCTAGTAAGTGAACAAAATGTCAGCACTCGAAAAGCTCCACTCATTCCATAATCCATTTACTACATAGCAATCAAGTTATTCTTAGAACAAAAATCTTATCATGATACCCGCCCTTCCAAAAAAACTCCCAATAGGTGCATAACACTTTTCAGGAAAAGGTCTCAAATCTTTTGCTAACTTGAAAGGACTTGCAAGCTCTTGACACTCTGTTTTTCTCTTCAGCTCCATTTTGTAGTTTATAACTTCTGCACAAAAGAATATCCAAATCATTGCTTGTAGGGCAAAAGAGCATATACATAAATCTTCAGGTTGGAAGTGAAGTTCTGTCAATCACCTAATAGCTGTGTGATTCAGGGAGAAGTTATGTAAAACTTTTCATTTTCAGTTTTTTCTTCTGTAGAATGAATGAGATTAATAATCATGTCTACCTCCTAGGCATTTTGTGGCAAGTAGGAGATTTACCGGCAAATCTCTGACCACAATCTCTAGCACCGAGTAAGCTGTGGTTAGCTATGGTTATTTGTTTTCCAAGAACCCTACATGGACTGATAAATATTGAGTGTCTACTAAATGTTTGTTGGAATGAGTGGATCCCAATGACAAGATATGGATGCCCAAGGAAAAGTGTGAACTAGGAGTCAGAATACGTGTATTTCACTTCTATTTCCACCACGGCATGTCTCTGTGGCACCATGCAATAGCACTAATGAACGAACATCTATCCTTGAGCCTCAGTTTCCTTAAATATAACGACAACAACAACAAAAAGGTTAGAGCAGAATCTTTCTATCCTCTCTTGTAGCACTGAAATGTTATGGGTCAAACATGCTTTGTAGACAAGACCTTAAATTCTGTAATATTATTTGAGGCACGTCTGGAGTATCTACTAGTCCCACAGTTGCCCTAAGGCTCTGTTTATGCAAGCAAATTGAAGAGGAGACACGAGGCTATTATAGAGCAGAAGCTAGGAAAAGGGGACTCATTTAACCCGGACTGTCTCCATCAATACCCTTCCGGAGGTAATCGCTCTACTCTTCATTTGACAATGTAGACAGAGCCTGAGGAAGGTTTTAGGGCAAATACAGATTGAGACAGTGAAACTTGCAAAATACATGCTAACTGCAAACTGTTTGATGATAGGGGATTATATGCTGGCTGAGAGCATCATATTTTGATGTAATATAGTTTAATTTGCTTAACTCTACTTAGCTGGCAGTAACTGCTAATAGTTTTGATTACACAATCAAAATGGAAGTTTTCAAGTAGAGGGCCAGAGTGCGTAGAAATGTAAAGCACCTCTGAGTTCCAATTTTTTCTAGTCATGTTGCATAAAAATGGGAAATGATTTTATAAATTAACAAACCATAGCAAGGGGGCAATGTCTGAAGAAAGGTCACCAATATGTTCTAATATTCCCTTGTTTTTCAAAATTCCCAAGCTACCTTGACCTCCTTACGGTTCTCAGTTATGCTATTCCCCTTACCATTAGCAAATCTCTGCATTGGCTGCTCTCTCTGCTTGGACTACTTTTCTATCACCACCTCCTCCCTGTGTGTGTGTGTGCGCGCACGCACGCACCCTCTGGTCAATTTAGATTTAACTTTTAGGTTTTTTAGTTAAACTGTAATTCCTCAAAATGGACTTTTTTTTTGACCTTTGCATCAGCTCTAGCAACTCCCTTCATATCTTATTGCAACTGGTAATTATTTCCAAGCATACCAATTATACTTTATAATTGGATATATACTTATACGAAGATATTTAATTTCTCCCTCCTCCTTTTAGACTAAATTTACGGTGAACACAGAGACTATTTCTGCTTTTTTCAAAGCTGGATTCTCAGCAAAGCACAGAGCAGGCACTCAGATATCTCTGCTTTCTGACATAATGGGTGACATGTTACATGCAAGGCCCAGAGTGGTGGGTGATAGATGAAAACATTCTTTGAAAGCCTGACCTGGAGAAAGTCGCTCCTCTGAACCTATGTTTTCACCCTAGCCAAAGAAGATTTTGAATGGATTAATTTCTTGTGTCCTATTATTATACTGAGGGTGACAAAGCATTAACTTCTGATTTGTGAATAACTATTTTTGGCCTGAAATGGATTACTTTCCTTCATTTTGCCCATTTACAACCTGTTCACGTCTCTAATTCACTAACAATAATCTAATCTGCACCTTTTCTTTGAAATTTCAAAAATGCACAATAGTGTATTAGAAGACATTCTAAATCAAACATTAGTAAATGTGTTTCCTAAACTCAATTCTGTCCCTGAATAACTCTTGAGATCAGGTGAATCCCTGGGCATCTTCAATGGTTAGGTGAACTGTTCTCCGGTCATAGTAATAACAAAGACACTGTTTCTTGCTCTAAATCTCCCAAGTTTCAGATTGTTTTGTAACTCGAGCAATCAGGTAACAGGGAAAAGGATCATGTGGCTGCGGCCAGTTCTTGCCGATGGTGACAGGACCTTGGGAAGTGTCAGAGGTAAAAGACTTATTGCTAATGAGAGGTTGCTTGTGGCAGTGCCATGTCCCTGGGGTAAAGGGCTGAGGTGGAATCCTATCATGGACAGTATCTGAATTTGATATATCACCGCGTGATAAGAGCAACATGTGTTCTAACTTTTGCATACCTGTTTTTTTTTTTTTTTTGTAAGACGAAAATGTTTGCTGGTCAATCACTTTCATGTTGATTTAATCATGATATCCTTAGGTATCTTAGAAAAGACAGGTAAATCATACCCTAAACTAATGTGACAGCAAAGACAAATTATATGTGCCTGAATATTCAAAGCTTTTTCTGATGAGGCAAGTTATATGAGAAGATGTAAATGTGTTTATTTGTGAAAGATATCAAAATGGCAGTTTATGCAAATTAGGAGATTGAGATTCTCAAATGTAAAACCACAGGATTTTATGATTCTAACTACATTTTAATTAAGAGAAGAGATTCTTTAAACAAAAACCCTTTAGTTAATTTAGGTGTGATAAGAAACATGGAAATATGCCACTGTTCACTGTAAATTCTATCCTAATATTTACATTATGATATAATTGCTGTTATAATAAAGAAACAGAATGAGTTAGTAGTGATACTACTTCTTTCACTGTTGCTTTTTCTGAAATTTAAGAACCACACATAGGAAAAAGAGATGCCCCAGAAGGCCCCTAGAATTCAAATTTATTTATGGAAGCATTAGTTTCATAAATAAGAAAATCCTTATCTCACCTCACAGTTGTCTTCAAATTCTCCAGATAAAAGGGAAAAAAAAATGACTTGAGAGGTTTTCTTCTAAATATAAATACTACAGTTTTCTAAAAAGACTTGTTCTTTCTCCTCTATTCCGATGTCCAACAAGCTAAATTGGGACTTAAATGCAAATTTTGGTGAGTAAATTGGAACAGCAGTATACCAATGAGACATGAGAGGGTCATAGCAAAAAGACCCCGAAAGGTGCAAAAACTGTGATGGCGATTGTTGTGCTAATGTTTGCCGGAGGTGTCCTGCCAGTCTGAGCAAAGTCAATTTCATCTCTTGAAGTTTATTCTTTAATTGACACCAAATGCAAGTCCCGAGAATGAGAATTGGCTACTACCCTAAGGGCTGTGGGTGCTTTACCTTAATGTTTTATTGATGGAATTCTGCTGTGCCCATCACTGGGACGGCGTCGGGAGACTCATTAGTGAGGCTTGCTCTCAGTTCCAAAGATCCCTCACCTACCCTCTTCTCCAGTTTAAAGAGCAGTAAAGAGAAAGAATGATTTCAGCAGTGGCTAAAGGGTGGTTTTCTACAGGAAGTTATGAACTCCTTTTGGCATTCCCTTTTGGTAACTAATGTTTTATTTCGTTTTCTACTTTTACCTGTGCTTCCCCAGGAAGGAACTCTTCTACAAATTGAATATCTCTGCTTTGTCATTTTCCCCTCCCTTTTAAGCTGTGGCTAGTGTACACTCTGACTCAAACACACTTAAAACTTACAACTTTCTGAATACTCTACTTTGTTCATGTTGATTAAGCCAAGTATTGTATTAGGTTTAATTAATCATGAGTTTATATATCTTACATATCCAGTATTATGTATTTTAGCAATCTTCACTCCATCATAGACATTTTTGAGAATAATTCATTATTTAACTAAATGTTTTACAATCACTTTACTTTTATATGATTGTTCCTATAAATAAGCCCAAAATAAGAAATTAAAATCCTTTCATCACATAATTTCCTGATGAAATTTTACTTCTGAAAATGCCATCTAATAATATTGTATATAAACAGCAAGATATTTTGAAAAGCTCAATATTCAAAAGATACTGAGAGCTATCAAATTATACATATCCATAGCTAAAAGTTCAAGAAGTATTTATCAACATATTAACTCTATGCAGACTAGGTAGCTAGAAGCTTCACCAGCTGGTAGTTGCTCAAGAACATATGAACTGATATATACTTACTATTATTCAGTGTCATCAGGTTGCATTAAATTATAAATAAATAAATAATATAAAAAATAAATAAATAAATAAATAAATAATAAATAAATTAAGTGGATAATTTATTCAAAGTTTGTGTGACCTGCTGGAACACCTATAGGTAACTCTCCTGAGTATGGCTGTGTTACCCAGGTCATTCTCTCACCTCACTGAACAGCATGAATAAACATTGCACATACTCACTATATGGCTTTATTCATTTCACATTACATAGAAGGTAGTGATTAAGAGTGATAATTCTGACCATTCTGATTCCTCATCTTCAAAACTCTTTTGAATAAGAATATTGTATTGAAACTGATCATAATGGTTCCACATATGTTAGATTAATAAATAATAAAATATGTCTAATGTTCATTGGTTGGCAAATGATTCAGACACTGTCACTTAATAACAATAAGGTATTAATGAAGTTCAAAGATAAAGAGTGACTCTAGTCAATGTGAGATATTTTTATGCACCTGAACTGGGTATATCCAGGCTGTTTTGCTCTCATCAGTCTAAGAGCAGATGTGAAAAACAGAGTATGCTGATTTGAGATAGGCGGATCCTATTGGGGTGCGCAGCGTAGATGGAATAATGGTCCCCAAGGATGGCCACATCCTAATTCCAGGACGTGCAAACATGTTACCTCATATGGCAAAAGAGACTTTTTCAGATAAGGTTAAGGTTACAGATCTTCAGTTGGGGAGATTTATCCTAATCATATAAGTTCCTAAATAAAAAAAAAAAAATGAAGGAGAGGGACATAATATGAGAAAGATTAGAATAGCCATTGGCAGCTTTGAAGATGAAGAAAGGGGTCATCAGCTAAGGAAAGTAAAAACAGCCTTCATCTTATAAGCAGAAAAACAAAACAAACAAACAAACAAAAAGAGACCTGGTTCCTACAACGCCAAGAAACTGAATGATGCCAACAACCCAATGAGCATGAAAAAGGTTTTCCACTAGAGTCCAGAATGGAATACAGTTTGCTCATACCTTGAGTTTAACCTGATGGCATTTGTACCTAACTTCTGACTTATAGAACTCTAAGATACACATTTGTGCTGTTTTAAGCCAATAAATTAGGAGCGATTGCTTGTGCAGCAACAGAAAACTAATATAGTATGTTATGTATTTCATTTGTCTTTTGCAGAGTGGACATTCCACAGTGTTTTCTGAATAGCCAATGATAACTTTAATAAAGTTCTACAGCAAACGTATAGTCATGGAATATTGTTCCCATACACATAAATCAGTCAGACTGATAGGATTTGAAGTGGAGTATTGAGGGTTTGGTTAGGCTTTTCGTTCCTAACTTTTTATTTTGGTGCTCATGCAGCCAATAGATTAATTATTAAAATAACATTTTTAAATAAATAATAGAATTTCAAAAGGCAATCATAATGAAATATGATTATCAAAGTTTTAATCATGACATAGAAATATCAGTGCTTACTCATTAACACATTAACATCTCAACTACTGTAATTTTAAGTAGCATGTTATAAATAATATCTTTAGATATTTGAAATATTGTAATAAAAACATTTGTGATAGCTACAAATTACAAAGTATATTAATGATTCTGTGATCTGTTTCCTACGTTAAACATAAAATGCTAAATAAGGTATATTTGAATATACCTTGAATTCCATCATAAGCTCATGGATAAGAATATCTTCTCCAGTCAATGGACTGATTAGACTTTAAGTCGACCAGTGAAAAGTGACCTGTTAGAGATGAATCCAAAAATATGTATATTTTAGACTACCTGCAATTTATCTCTGAGTAACATAAACCAGTAACCTTCATGTGAACAGTTAGAATATCCATTTTCCTCAACTCGTATGAGATCAGTAGATTCTTCTCATATTGATAGGTTAAACAAAATGGCAGCTTCCTGTTTTACCTTTTATTTAACATTGCTAAATTGAATTTTGCAAATTTTAAACCATATTTTCCTTTAACATCTTATATTAACTACTTAAAAAATGCCCTGAATCAAAAATGACAAAAATAGGTTTAATACTGTGATGCAAATATTAATTGCACTTAAGATGCTTATGAATTAAATTAAAGGAAATTAAGTACATAAAGAAGTAATTGATAGCATAGCAAATACACTGTACTGTACTCAAATGGATGTGTGAGAAAGTGGGGCCGGGTTGGGGAGAGGGGGAGTTGAATGGGCAGGACAAGCCAGAAATGATCTGAGTTAGTTAAGTAAGTTTAGGGACTTGTTGAAAAAAAAAAGGTGATGGCTGAGCTTATTCCTAAGGATGAGATGCCCTCTAGGTTTTCCAACATCACACTATTGGTATTTTGACCTGAAGAAGGCTTTTTCACGTAGGCTGTCACGGGCATTGCAGCATATTTAGTAATACCCCTGGCCTTTATCTACTAGATGCTAGTAGTGCCCCCAACTTATATTGTATCCAATGGCCATGAGGAACCACCCTCTCCAAACCCCAAGTTGAGGATCAGTGCTCTGAGACCCTTCTTCTCAATTCATACTGCATATCTCAACATCATTGGCATCACCTGGAAGCTTGTCATCAATGCACAGTCTCGGGCCCACATCAGCATCATTGAATCCAAACCTACATTTTAACAAGATTCCTTGCTAATCTGAATGCACCCATATAGGCAGTTGAGGCAATTTAGAAGTGGTAATAAGATGCACATTGGCAAGAAACCATGACATAGAGAACTTCAAGAGATCAGAGGGCAGAACGAGAATAGAAGACACACCTGGAGAATCATGCGAGAGCCAGAAGACAACTCACCTGGACAAACTCATAAAAAACATCAGCTATTCTCTGGAGAAAGGAAATCAGTGAACAGTTTTAACCAGAGAACAAATCTGATCAGATTTGCCTTAAAAAAAAAAATGATTTTATGTTTGTGCAGTTCTATTGTCACCTTAATTGAGTGATTAGAATAAGGAATGTGTGGCTTGTGGATTTATTTCATATCACACTTCAATTAGCGACTGTTAATTTTCTGGTTAATCTGAAAATATGACCTCTCCCTCCCTCAATCAAAGAGGTACAATAATTGTACAAGAAATTGTCAGAGAAAAATGTAGGTAACATTCAATATTTCTTTAAGAAGGAAGTCATGTATAATGAATGGCTGGAGAGACATCAGGTTAAGATTAAATCTTTATATCATATCTAGATGGGTTTCCTGCAGTTCCAGAAATTAATTTGAGTTAATCATGATCTTTCCACCCTTTGTCATCCTTTTTTCCATAGCTGAATAACTCCATAGCACAGCAGCCTTACAAACTGGGAGGCCTGATTTTCGTTTGGCCTGAGGATAGGAAGTCAGAAGCCGGCAGAAGATGGATGCTTTGCAGAAGTGACAAATTTAGTTTCCTGGAGAAAGTTGCTGACTGCAATATTCCAATTGGAGCAGCTTATCTACCCCTCCAGATGTTGAAATAATGACAGATGCTTAGAGAAACTTGACAAGAAGAAGAAAAGAGCCTGCTGAGGAGTTCAACCTGTTTGTCTGTATGCAAGAAAATAAAAGCAATACTTATTGAGATCTGTTTTCTGATGAAGTGTGTATATGCATCTTTATAGTCGACACGTGGCATCACTGTACGTAAACCTTCTGTAAAACATTAGGATTTTGTGCTGTTGGATATATAAAGAACGCAGAATTAAAATTATTTTCTCTACAAGGTTAATAAATCATTATGTAACTTTATTAAATATGAAATGACCTCTGGGTATCTGTGTTGAGTGGCAGGACACCAGTTCATTATGACTGAATGTATATGACTACATTTTCTCCAGCTGTGGCAGATGGGCGAGTTTCCTATTGTGTGTAAAATTTCTGGTTTTTAATAATTTATTTAAATGTGTTATAAAATCATTAACTTATTTCTAGATGATGTCTAAATGAGATATATAATAACTTAACACTCACTAAACAAGTGTAAGAGCAAATCTTTGTTCAGCAAGTTGAAATTTTGTGCACTTGGGACAAAAATTCACCAGAAACTGATCTTAGCAATAGATTCAAGAGTGTATAGGTAATAGATCGAAAGTGAATCAAAAGAATGATTAAGAATTGTTTGACTCATTTAAAATGCACATGATTATATAGTAGTGTTTGAAATGTCAATGATGTTTTCCCTAGTGTGTGTATGTGTGTGTAGGAAAAAAAAAATTGCTGTTTAATGTGTGTATCATTTTCTGGATTGTTATATCTTTGTTTTTCTCTCTGATTTTCTTTAAAGGAGGTCATCAACCTCCTGTGAGAGAAACTTGTTTTTAGCAGACAAAAACTACCCAGTTGTAAAATATGGTTTGCAAGATAAGAGAAACGTTTCTCCAAACATTTCACCTTTCCTAAGAGATTTCTTTGCATCTTACTTGGACTGCTGAAAGAACATTTCACAGTATCTTTTGCAGTAACTTTTCATTCATGGCTGAAAAGCACTTATTATGAAATTCTTTCTGTATCGAGTTGAAATCTAACTCTTGACTGTGCACTCTGACCCATACTTCTCAAGTAAATCCCTATATGACTGAATCTGAAAGCTGCATTCCAGCTAGATTAATGAGCATAAAAAAGAGGGGACTCAGGGAATTCAGAAAGAGAGATGAACTATAGAGCAGCAAGGGCATGGGTTTTATAATCCAACCTAGGTGGAGACAGGACGTTCCATAGCTCCCTGCTGGTGTTTTGGAATGTGAGACCTCTCAGTTTTCTCTAAATACATCTAAATAAGCCACAGAGGAGAGGGAATATTTACATCACGTATGTTTACACATATCTTTGCTTTGAACGATTGACATAAATGAGCTAGAATCTCAGAGCTTTGATGAGGGTGCTCTAAGAGATGTTTGGCCACACGTGATATATATATATATATATATATATATGCCCCCCCCCCTTCAAATCCTTAATTTGGCATTTAGGAAAATACAATTATTTGAGTCTTCTGAGGATCCACATGAAACGAGTAACAGAAAAGGAAAAAAATAAATCAGTTGTTTAAATTTTTGGTGAGTAACCCAGAGTATGCGTATATATTTCTCTTCGCTGTCCATTATCTATATCATTGGAGAGGAGATAAAATACGGGTTATACAAACTTATGTAAGTAAAAAAAAAAAAAATGTTGTTCTTTTAGGGATATTTCTGTTTCAGGATCTGCATTCCAAAATTATTTTATTGATTAATAAATCATATCTCCAATCTGTAATATGTATAACAATATACCTAGTTAGAATAATTGGATACCCCTTAGCCAAAATGCATGTTTCTTTTTTTCTAGTAAAAAATACATATCATAAAATTTGCCATCTTGGCCATTTTTAAATGTGCAGTATGGCATTATAAATTATATGTGCATTGTTACGCAACAACTCCCTAGAACTTCAATATCTTGCAAAACTGAAAGTCTATATTCACCGAACGTCAATTCCCCATTTCTCCACCTCGCTCATGCCCTTCTTCCCAGTATTTTCTAATCTGTATTGAATTCCCATTTGAATTTTCTACTTTTTCAGCAATTAAACTTTATCATAAGACACATGTTAATATTAATTACAATATATTACGATTGTAATTAGAGAATAGTATGACACTATCTAATTTCATTTACAGCAACTAGGAATACCATGGTACATGATATAGAAGTTTTGAAGGCTCAACTTACATTATAAGATCGGATATCTTTCTTACATGCCATACAGTCTGATCTGAAAGTCTGGACATATGGATGGAAAAAGACTATTTGCGCTTCTTCAAAATGCAATAGCAGTCTAGATTGAAATGTTGCAATATTTTACATTGCAGGACCAATGATAGAATATTTGGGATATAATATCTCACAAAAATTCCAGGCTCTGTGAAAATATCTAAAAGTAATAATAGAAAATAAATTCAAAGAACTATCTCAATACTAGCTATAACAATGTAAAATTATTTACTATGTCAGTAACTATTATGTATTCTTTACTTGCAATGTATCTTTTAATCTGCACCACAACCCAATGTGATTGATAGTGTTATTTCTATAGTTTTGCAGATAAAATTTCAAATGTAATGGAACATGCCTGTGGTTACAAATATGACAAGATGAAGTAAGCAGATTTGAACCCAGGGAGTTTGACAGATTCTGTGTGCTTTACCACTTCACAACCTTAACTCTTCCTTTGCTTACTTGCTTTAACAGCCTAGATATATTATGTGCAGGATCAACATATGATATTTAAATAAAAAGTATTAATTGTCAAAAATCTGAGATTAAGAGTAATTAACATGTCCTTGGAAATGAATGATTTATATATATTTTGCAAATATTTAATATCTAGGAGTAGACAATGCCTTTTGGCTGGAAAAAAAAAACGAGTTGGTTTTACTTTCATTAGAAACCTGGTTTGGGATAATTTGTCTTTTTATAATGAGGTGAATGGCCAGATTCATCAAATTGTGTTTCATGAGACCTAATTAAAATCAGGTGAGAGGGCAAGCATGCGTCACCAAGTTGTTCTTAATAAAATGGGAATCAAATGGGACTAATTAGAGAGAGTGATAACTTTCGTTAGATTCCTTGGAGATTGCAAAACACTATGGTGTGACCCTTTCTGGATATCTAAGAAAAGATAAAATGTGGAGCTCATCTTTAGTCACTAAAATGTTCCATATGTAGGAGTGAACGAAATGTGAATTCTTTATTTATCTCTGTTACTCACTGCCTGTGGGACTTCAGGAGACACATTATGTGACTTTATGTACGAAGCACAGTATTTGGAAAGAAGTAGGTTTTTAGCCAGAGTTCTGTGTGTCAGCTGTGGCCCCACACCCTAGAGAGCTCCCTGTTGAAGTGCCCACAGGCCAGTTGAGGGAGAAAGACAAGTAAACAGATAAATAGTTTCAAAATAGTCATCACAACAAACATGCATATTTTCCCAAAGAAATTGATGTCTGGGAGGGGGGATTCATGCTCAGAAAAGTTTACAGATAATGGCTGGGGCATCACAAGGACCAAGCCTTCTGGTTTAGCTGACTGACAGTTGTTCCGAACCTAATGTGAGAAGCCCCCCACATGAAATCAGACACATGTTGCATGTTAATATTTCCCTCCCCAGTGAGCAGAACCAGCTAAGATGTGGTCTGGACATTTATGATCCAGTATCAAAGTACAATCTTACATCCAGAGAGGGCAAATTCAGGAGCATAGACTTGCGGTAGGAATTTGAGATGGCCATGCTGCCTCACTTGATCTCAGTTTCCTCATTTTTAAATTCAAAGAGTTCGTGCAATTGAATATTATTCACAAATAAAAAGAAAAAAGATCACCCATATATGCTACGACATGAATTAAATTTAAAGTAATTATGCCAAGTGATAGAAGACCAGACACAAATGACAATACGTTGTATGAGTCTACTTACATAAATTGTTCAGAATAGAGAAATTTGCAGAGACGAAAAGTAGGAATACTGGTTACCAAGGGCTGGGGGTGGGAACAAAGATTCTCTGTAAATATGTAATTTTCTCTGGGGTGACTGAAAGTTTCCAAAACTGAATTATGGTGGTACACCTCTTTAAATTTAGCAAACTTATTAAATCGAGCCATTGAAATATGTGGATTTTATTATATGTAAATCGAAACTCAATACTGCCATTAACAGAAAATAGAAAGTTTGACCAAATTGGGATAAACTCCCAAAGGTGTTTTCTAGAACTTAAATCCTCTGATTTGATTTTAAATATAATTTTCTTGACATTCAATTTATGTATTTGATTTAATTTTTAAATTTAATTGAAATACTCTTTTTAGAAGATCTGGCTCCCGCAGAGATGTTTGTATCGCCTGTTTTGCACGATGTGCCGAAACTTTGGCGTGGCACATTTTATTGCCTTTGTGGTCAGGTCTAAAATGCTCATTATTATCTCACTGAATATGCCATTTAGTTTACCCTGTTTGACAAATAAACTTCCTCTCAATGAAAAAATTAGAGATATAAATATGGACCATACACAACCTTCCCCTGTTCTCTAAGTGACTTAATTCTTAAGATGTTGGCAGACTTATCCTTTCTGAAATGGACTGTGGAGTTCTATACCGTACGGCAACTCTGATCATTTAAGTGCCATTCTTTAGGTTCTCAGAAGGGAAGGAGTTCGAGTCTGTTTCACAATAATCAGCTTCTTCTAGGGGATAATGAGCAACATGAATCATCTGTGTCCTTAGCAGGCTTTCTTGCTTTTTTTTTTTTTTTTTTTTGCTGCTCTTGCTCTTTTTTTTTTTTTTGGCCTGTTAAAAATGAGCATATGCATCTTAGCATCATCTTATTTAGAATATTAGGCATTCTTGTTGGATCAGCCTTATGGGGTGGCAGGGCGGCGGGGGAGATGGAGAGCTAATGGACACATTTGATAATAGAGTACTTGTGTGCACAGACATGTCTTTTTCCACCCAAATGTTTTTTTCATTGATTTAATGATGCTTGAAATTCCATGCATCCATAATTAGCAATAAGACATAAAACTGGATATAACCTTGGCAGAGAATATATGAACTTCAAATTCCTTATTCCTTTTTTCTTCTCTTTGCTTCCTACCTTTTTTCCACACAGACTGCAAACTACATGAAGTGGGGATTGGGTAGGATTTTGTTTTTTTCCCTTTGTATTCCTAGCAGCTCATAGAGAGCTTTGCTCAGTGGATAGATATATCGGTAAGTGAGAAAGTTAACCGTTTGCACAACTGTGCAAAATGTCCCTGTCATAGTAATGAATCTTGAGAAATGAAACCGTGAATGAAAGAGATCTGGCTCCATGATCATGTAGTATAGTGAGGGAGACAGATATTCAACAAATGATTATGCAGGTGAAGATCACAAGGGAGAATAAATAAAATATTTATCCTCTCTCCTCAGCCACCATTTATGGCAGTGATTTCCATTTATATTCATGTTAGAATCTGTGATGAACGTACAAGAACACCACCAAAAATCTGGGACCTACACGAAGACAAAGTCAGAATCACTGGAAATAGGTGTAGAGCATTGTTATGATTTTATACTGTCAGGTAATTCCAGTGTATAGCTAGGTTTGAGATCTTCTGATCTAGAAAGTCACGATCAGCCAGTTTGGATGTGGGAACAGACATCTCTGCTATTTTATAAGCTCTGACAGTTTCTAACGTGCCGGCTTTTTCTAATCAAGTGGGATTCTAAAGTTTTGTACCTGAAACTTCAAGCCATCTCCTACAAACCATTCACATAGTCCTTGATATGAAGTTTTAATGAACAAGCATTTAATTTAGCAAACAGCCCTCTATCTACTCAGTCTTCGAAAGTAGACATAAATAACCCCAACTTCTCCCTGTCTACATTAAATTAGTCAACTAATCTGGCAATCTTGCTGTCTTTATTTATTTTTACAGCCATTTTTTTTCTCCATTTCAACAGCTGTAGTGAGACTTCATAATCTATGATTTGCTAACTGTATTGGCATCCTAAATATATTTATTCTCCCCTCTCAATTTATTCTACTCAATTCTGGAGTATCTTCCTATAGTACACATCATCTTCTCTGCTTTATAAAAAAAAAAAAAAGTGAGTAAAAAAAAACAAAAAACAAAACACACACAAAAAACTTCCAGAACAGCTTGTAATAAAAATTTTAGACTCCTTAAGGTTGCAAACACAATTTCTTAAATAATTTGAATCTAGCATTGTTTTCCCATCTCTCTCTACCCATTTCTTCTCTGCTTAGCTCTACCCAATGAATCATTTGTCTTAATCATTTCTGGGTTTTAAGCCTTCCATGATCTGCCTATGCTACACTTCTGAACTCAAATGCCTTTCTCCCCAACATCCCTGTAACCCCCAGTCACCTAGTCAGGAGCACACCTGTTTGTTTTCCTTTAAAATCAAGTTTAAATGCAAATCCCTTTGTGAACCTTTACCTGGATCTCTGTTTCTTAGAGATCTGAAAGATGCTGTTGGTTTTAGCAGAGGAAACAAGAGTCAGTCTCAGCCCTTCCAATCCTGATTATTTGACCAAAATAAAGCTTATAATAAAAAATGGATTCTGTTTAAAGCTCACAGTTGAACCCATTCCTCCAAAATTACCGTAAGTTTGTTTGAGTTTACCTATAAGTAAATATTGGAAAAATTATGGATGCAGAGAATGGTTATTTTTTAAAACCAAAATTCAGGATATAAGATTGAAACTAAGATGCCAGAACTGGTTTGTGTAAGTCTGTCTTTGTATTTCTCAGCATTATAAATACAGCTTACGAAGAGTTTACTATGCCATAGAATATAGAGAAAAAAATTAAAAATGAATATTCAGTGTGATTTGCGGAAAGATAGCTCAGGTGTATACCTTGTAGTGGAACCATTCTTACGAAATCCTATTGCTCCATTTTGTTCTTTTTAATATACTTTTCTTCAACATGTTTCCAGTAATTGTGACAGGAGAATATATACTATGTAATTACTATAGATGATTTAATGCTTTAGCTAGAACTAGAGCTTTGTCGGCAGCTGATGTATAACTTAAAGAGCCACTGAAACTTTTAATAACCAGGAAGCCCACACATGATGAGCATCCGTTACTAAGAAAAGTCCAGGGGGTATGTGGGTGGTAGGATGTTGTACCTTCACATAATAAAGCGGGTTATTAGATTTCCTAATATAAGCAGTAATCCCAAAAGAATGCCCATATATTGCTAACTTCATGAATCGCCCTAAAGA
Source organism: Eonycteris spelaea (assembly GCA_003508835.1). Taxonomy (NCBI): domain Eukaryota; kingdom Metazoa; phylum Chordata; class Mammalia; order Chiroptera; family Pteropodidae; genus Eonycteris; species Eonycteris spelaea. Next base: position 3,700,503 of record PUFA01000026.1, on the reverse strand, counting down.
CCACTTCTATTTAGAGTGTGAATCTCTTGGATTAGAAGATTTGCATTTAAATGGTCTATTTCCCCCTCGCAGCTACAGGTTTCTGCATAGGATAATAACCCTTTTTCTTTGTGCGGCACAAACAGAAAGGTCCTAATAAATCCCACCATTGTGATGATCCCAGAGTTTATCAAAGACATTTTAAGCTATTCTAACAGATTCATTTGAAAAAAAGTTTTCCTGTGTCCCCTTTTGGGAATTTTAAAATATATTTAGAATAATTAGCTATTTCCCTGCAGGCCATCTTTATCAATTTGAGAAATATGCCAACCATTTTCTTAGGAAATTAAAGAAAAACACATATTTAAAACTTAACCACTAATTTCAATAGCAAAATAGGCAATAGTTTAACACTTATAAAAGTCTCTTTCGGATACTGTGTGCCTCTTAGTCCAGGGTCTTAGAGAAATTAAGTAAATGAAGAAGCAAAGGGAATATAACCCAGAATCTTGGTGTTGAAGAATTCTCATTTAAAACCTTAGAACTAGCCACTGGAAGTTGCTAGTGGCTGGAAGTTGCTTATCATAATATATAGTGTAACAGCCTAATTTTAGAAATTATTTGTCCAATTTATTAAAAGGGAGAATCATGGCTAGAATAATTCAAAGGATGCAGTAAAGTCTGTGGCAGGTTGTAGATAGTGTATTAGTATCAAATGTGTTCAAAAACTTTCTGAGACTTAGCCCAAATGTGCTGTTCATTACCAGAGGCTCATGCAACAGAAATGTCTGTGTGAGATGAATGAGAGAGGAGGAAGAAGAGCTTTGTTCACATATCCCATCTATAACATGTGTGGTGGGGGAGGGGCTATAAAACACCCTCAAAGACACAGAAGTAACCTTCAGCAAATGGAATTAGAAGCCTCTTCCTCTTGGAATGCTTCAACACATCACAGTTCAAGTTCTCATTAATTTAAGATATTAATTTATTTTGATTCCAATTCAAATACAAATAAGATTTATCTCCTTAGCAAGATGATACTAAACATAACTTGAAAAACATAAACATAGAATAATTGTGGGAAAACCCTACGTAGAAAGAATAATAAACAGGATATGGGTATCCTATACATATCGAACATATCTCATAGCTTCTTAAAAATATGTATTTATTTACATATTTATATGTATATATATTTATGTGTGTGTGTATATATATATATTTGTGTGTGTACACACACACACACACACACACACATACACACGCACATATATATTGCGCTTAGGTAGACAAAATAGTGAAATACAATAGAGTCCATAAGAATCCATAACTATATATGGAATCTAGTATAAGTTAATATCTCAAAACTGGCCTTTTTAAAATCGATGGTGCTGGAAACACTGGTTAGCAATTAGGAATGCGGTCATATTTGATCTATTTCTCATGCTATATAGAAGAATAAACCCCAAATAAATTGGAAGCGTAGAAGAAAGAGAAGAAGGAGGTGGAAGAGGAGGAAGAGGAAAGAGAACAGGAAATTCTTTAAGTACTAGAAAAATAAAAAATAATATTTTTTAACCGGGGGAAAAATTAAGAGGATGATGAGGGGAGAAATAACCCTTATAGAAATAATATTAAAATGATAAAGACAGAATAGCCCACAAATCATATATAAATATGAGCAAATGGCACAAATATCAAAGAAAGATATAAAGATCAGCATAAAATCTGTCAACTGATGATAAGACTTCATTTATAATAAGAGAAATGCAGATTAAAACAACATTCAGCTAATACATTTTACCCAACAGATTGTCAAAATTCAAAAAAAAAAAAAAATTAATTTCTCTTGTCTAGGCTTTAGAGAAAACTGCACTGCTTTACAATGCAGTATTCTGCACAATGGTTAAAAAACAAACAAACAAACTTATGGACATACTTTGCCAACATCTAGCAAAATTATGTGTGCCTTCATTCTTTGATCAAGCAATCTAATATCTAGGAATTTATATAGGTGATATACAGCTAGCAATAAAAAATACAAATATAGAAGGTTATTCTCTGCAGCAATTTGTAAATGCAACACATCTGGAAATTACCTAAGTGCCCAAACATAAAAAAACTTTGTTGAATAAACTACTTTGCGTATATACCATGAAGTACAATGTTGTTTTGAAAATAAGGATGTTTGTGAACTAAAATGAAGAGATTTCCAAAGTTTGTTACTAAATTAAGAAAACAAAGTGCACAGATATCCATATGTGTGTGTATGTATGTATATATATGTGTGTGTGTGTATATATATTATATATATATATATGGCCTTTTGTTTACGAAAGAATGGAGAATAGAATAAATTTAAAAGAATGAAGGAAAAACTCAGTTTATGGAAACTAAATAATTAAGAATAAGATGCCAATTATTTTTAATGTGCTTTATTTTTGTAGTGTTGCAGGCATAGAAATTCTGAAACTCCTTCATGTGTAGGGCACAACTCAGCAAATGAGCAAAAATGTAGCTGTTGTTGGAAGCTTGGATCTTCTTTAAGGAAGAAAGTAGACACAAATATATGGACTCATGATTGTGTGTGTCTTTGTGTGTGTATTTATATATTATGTTATAAGTATGCATGCACATGTGTATGTATTTATTTCTCCTAGCTTTATTCACTTAAAAGGCATAGAATAAACTTTAAATCTAGAGGTAATGAAGATAATTGGCACCCTGATCCTGGCTTCAAAGTATCCCTCATCAAGAGCTCTGTAGAAACAACTGATTCTAGGCCTAGGGCAAGGAAAGTACACAATGAGCCTGGGACATCTAGTTAAGCCACAGGAGGAAAGTGAGCCCAGATATGACATGGGCATGACAAAAAGACTTGCGGGCCAGCTTGAAGAAGTTTCCGCAGCCAAATTTGAACAATTTTATCATCGAAAGAAGGATTATGATAGATTATAACCCTTTAGAATGTGTGCTTTCACTTTGATAGTAAATAGAGCTAAAAAGAAATAAGTAAAAATGTGCATACAAAAAGAAAAAGAGAGGTAAGCAGGGAAAACATCCTCATAGTGACATGTCTTTTAAAAGGTGAAGTGACTGGTAGAGAAAATCACCATTATGCAATCTCATAGTTAAAATTATTTCTGGCACATGTCATGGGGAGTAAGGGTTGATGATAGAAGCATTGCATCTGCCCCCAAAAGACTCCCCATAAATTGCTTATTATGTGGAAAGGGAAATTTAGTAGAATGCAGTGGAGAAACTGGACAACACTTACCAGAATTTCATAGTAAACATCACCATGAGGGACAGCCAGATACCATGTACCTGGTCTGTGTGCAACACATAAAAAATGATTTTATCCATACCATAATTTATCCATACCATAATCCAAGCAGGGATACAGAACTTGACTCTAATCCCCAGAAGCACTAAACAACCCCAAAATACAGAACAATTTATAAGACACAGAGCCTATATTTTTCAAAATGTCAATGTCATGAAAGATGTCATTTTAAAATTAAATATGTAGTTACAAAGTAGAAAATATCGATTTTTGTACCAAGACTGAGAAAAAAGTATTATGTTAACATACAGTCATTAAGGTGGAATTGATGCTCAGAAAAGAGAAATAACTTATCCAAGTATTCCAGGTTCTTTGAAAATTAAAATGATTTTCTGCATTTAAATTGACTACTTTTCTACTACTAGTAAAATGGTTTTAAGTAGCATATACTCTTTTAGATAATTGCCAACAGTGGTGTTTGACTCACTAGTAACTATCTTTATTATTTTTTTTTACTTTTGCTGACATTCAAGTCACTGTAAATAAACAAATGAATAAACTATACCATATAAACCCATACTTATACAACAGGGATTCTCTTGGACTCCTAATAGAAACCATATGGATGAGAAAGCCAAGACACAAACAAATATAGAAGAAATATTTTTTAAAAGACAAAGTTAATTTATAGTTCTGATAGAGAAGATCTATATGGTGTATGTTTTATATATAGATATAGATATAGCTATAGATACATATATATACATACACACATATATATATAATCGTATGTGTAATATAATATATAACATATAATAAATATGTAATATATAATACATTATTATATATATAATAAATATATATATATATATTATATAGAGAGAGAGAGAGAGAGAGAGAGAGAGAGATGGTAAAGTAAGTCCTCTACCATATTTAGAAAACTGAAAACATGGGTTTAATTTTCAATAGACTACCTAATTTGAAAAATAAAATAACCCCAGTTTATTTAATCTAACTCATTTTTTAAAAGTTATGAACTTTCTTCTCTTGCCTTTGCTGTCAACCTTTAGGTGAAATGCTTCCAAAGTTTGCATAGTGATTTTCCTATTAAAATGCAAATCAGTTTCCTTAGTAACAAATATTAAATTAAAATCCTAATATAAAGTGGAGACATGCCTTAATGGCTACAAATTTAAATCCAATCCTATGTCAAGATCCGAATCCTGGAGTTCTCTCAGAAGTACAGTTTTCAGAAGTGGTTTCTCAAATTATTTAATGCCTGATAATGTGATGCTAACTATTCAAAGAAGTATTTCTAACAGGGAACGAGATTTTAATTGTTAACACTAACAGATTGTTAATAAATAGAAATTTGAAATAATTGATTTTATTTAGTTGAAATTACATATATTTGCTCATAACTTTGATAAAGAACATCAAGAAATTTGGCAGTGATATCTCATATTTCTGTGATTAAAAGAACCGAACATCTTGGATAATGGCAGGGTTAATAATAATGATTATGATATCATGTCCCCAAATGCTTTGGATAGATTTTATAGTATTCTTTAAAAGCTTGATGAATGCAATACGCATTCTGGATTGGTTCCTGGGATGGAAAAGGACACAAGTAGAAAACTGTTGGAATCCAAGTAAAATCTTAAATTTTCGTCAGCCTCAATTCAATAGTGATCTATTTAACATTTCAAGGGGGGGGAACACACCCCCCACCTCCAATAGCTATGTATTAAAAGTGCTAATGTGCCAAAATCTATTTTGGTGATTACTCATCTTTGAAGTGAATACTAAGAGTGTTCATGGCCAACTAAACTCATGTGTTCTAACCTGAACCACGGGAAAAACAAACAAACAAACAAGTTGCCTTGAGAAAGTTAACTCTATACAACACGTCACCAACACACATGCTATCAAACAGGGTAGGCTATCTTTGCTCCGTGATTCTATAGCTTTCTGTATGTTCCTGGCTCAAATTTGTCTAAATCATTGCAAGTCTGCATTCCTCATAAGATCATTGGTAACATGAGTTATGAAATAATGCCTTACTCATATTTGTATCCCCATGTTTACCTATTTGTAACTACAAAATATTTCATGAATAGAGACAGAAAGAAAAGTAAATCAGAGTAAGAAAAAAGTTGGAGTTAGTATGTCATATGTTTATGATTTATTCTTAGCATTTAAGCAAAATTAATTCCATTTAATGTAGTTATTAGATTTTAAACCATGCTTCTCTGTGTTATTTATTTACTTATTTATTTTATTGAGGTATATATGATGCAACATTTGTTTCAGGTATACAACATAGTTAAAATATTTTCTTTCTTGTGATGAGAACTTTTAAGATCTACTCTCTTAGCAACTTTCAAATATACTATCTAGTATTATTAACTACAGTCACCATACTGTACATTTTACCTCCATGGCTTATTTATTTTATAAAAAATGTTCATTTTAAATTAAGCTTCTAGATACTAGCTTTTTCCATCTTTTTAATCTGTTACAATTTTATAGATGCTGAAGCAACTATAGGCCCTAAAGCAATTGAACGTCTGGTGATTTCTAAAGACAGTGCCAGTGGAACAGGTGTTTTACCCTGTTCTGTCTCTTTCCTAACACATACACAAACATACAAAACACAAAAACACAGAGTTTTTGTCTCTCTCACGAAAATAAATATTTTGTCTGATACTGACTGATCTTAGGAGAGCCACTGATTGATTCATTGTCTCAGCTATTTGGATAAAGGCCACCTTGGCCTGTGCTCTAACACTGCCTATCACTGTATTTTTAGTTTTAGCTTTGCAGAGAGTAAGTAACCTTGTTACTATTTCTTCCTCTTAAGCCAATTGTTAATTTTTTTCATGGCTCCTTTTTCGAAGCGCGTCAAGGTTCTGCCCCCTAGTTATTATTTTTTAACGTAGATTTCTTTAAATTAGGTGTGGCAGAAACACTGGGAGAAGACTGTGTGACTTCTCATTACTATCATCGGTGTGCTGAAAATCAGCAATGGTTTTACATTTGTTATCCAACAGAATTGATGATGCCATTGGAAAGGTAACTGTGAAGTTCTAAACTTGTGGTTCTATCTTCCTAAGAGAAATGATCATCAAACCAATATCTTTTGCATTAGGACAAAATGTTTTTCTTCCGAGTGGCTCTACATCATGGATACAATTCAATGCACCACATTTTATATATTAGGCAATAACTTAATAGGTTGGGCATACAGGCTGATAGCCTATGGGGTGACCTGTGCACAAAATCTCCCTGATAGGAATACTCTGTGGAACATAAACGATTTAACCAAAATTATTTTTTCCCTGAACAATTCTGCATTTAGGTGAAAAAAGAAGAAAAATAGAGCAAGAAAGAGTGAAACAAACAAAAAAAATAGAAAAGTAGATATAAATATAAACTGATTCAAAAAACCAGTAACAATAAAAAAGCTAACATTTATTGTATGCAAACTATGTTACATGTTAATAGACTATAATTTTAAATGTAGTATCTCATTGAATACTCAAGATAACACTATGAATTATTTTTATCACCATTATATAAATGAAGAAATCGAGGATCAGAAACATTAAGTGATTTACTCCATTTTAGAGATCTAGACCATTGTAGAAGCTGGATTGAAATCTGGTGGTACAAACTAGAACCCATAGTCTTAATGCCACTGGTTTTGGAGTGTATACCTGCCCCAAAGTCACCAGAAGCTCTATGGAGTCCTTGAAATAGTAGCACGTGATTAACGTCCTAGGTCTCCAGGAGCCATCCTGTGCTTTCTTAACCCTCGTTCCTTTACATCTTAGTTGGCTCAGGCTGCCATAAAAAAATTACTATAGACTGGGTGGCTTAAACAACAGAAATTCTTTTTTCTCACTTCTAGGGCCTAGAAGTTCAGGATCAGGGTACCGGTCTGGTGGGATATGATGAAAGGCCTCTTCCCAGCCTATAGACAGCCATCTTCTCTCTGTGTCATTACATAGCAGAGAGGAACCTTTAGTCTCTTCTAAGGACACTACATCATGGGGACTCACCTCCAAATACCCTCACACTTGGGTTTAGGACTTCAATATACATATGTCAGGGGTACATAAACATTCAATCTATAGCACCTTACTTGCACAATAGCCTAACAATCGAGTTGATCACATCTGAGCCAACATATTTGGAAGAGCCCAACACTACAGTGTTAATTTCAATAACATCACTTTTCCTTTAAATCCTGTAGGTCATTTTTGTCAATGAAAATCTGTAAGGTAGAGGTGGAGGGAGGAGCTTGTTATTCTGTTTCATCTTGGTTTAAATGCAGGCTTCTTTTCCCTTTAGGCAGCTATGTTATAAAAACATTTCATCTTCCTTCCTGCTAGTTGGGCCCTGTACAATGCCTGTCTTTGTTTGGGGGACAAAATAAGTAAATGAAAGGAATGACAGTAGCCATGATAATAACTATGACATATGTACATACAGAGAGCAGCTACTTCAAGCTTATGATAGCTCATGATAGCTACTATGCATCAATGTGCTAATCATGAAATAAATTAATCTGTTTTATCTTAGTGTTGTCATATCTAGTAACCAAAAGCAGAAGCAAGCATGATTCTTAGGGAAAAAATAATACAGCACAGGGATGGTGACAGAGGGCATACACCCATTATTGAGAACAGTCAATGATCTTTAACTGATGGCAGAAAAGAATGTGTCAGTTTATTGATATCTATGAAAATTCCATTTCTGCCAAATTGTGAAATCAAAAAAGAATGAATTTTAAACACTGTGCTAATGACTTTGGTGACAGAGTCCACAATAGATCAACATACAAAAATTTGAGAATCCACTCAATGACTATAAATGAAAACTTTTGTTGTCATTTGGGTGATCAAAATATTTCATTTAAACTCTCGTGAAAGCTTAAATGTGAAGAATACAATATCTGTGGTTGTTAGCAGTAATGATTTTTAAACCAGGATCATTAACCAAACTGATTTCCAAAAGAATTAGGGATAAATGCTCTTGCAATAGCTCACCAGTTTAGAAGGGTGTTTAGAATGGAGAGGAGGGGGGGATGATGATTGAAAAGTTAAAGCTCAAAAACATTGACTTAAAACTTTTAAGCATTTGAACTCTACTGCAAAGACATACAGAAAGAACCATTGACTGGGATCCCAATTCCGAGTACATTCGTTCTTTTAGAGAAAATGAACTCAACTCTGAGCTCATATTGAATTCACAGGTGCTTCGAGGGAGTTCAGATGAGCACGACAGGGGGTAAAGCAAGATCATATTGTGGTCTTTTAATGCTCTCTGTGCTCAGTGCCTCAGAAGTCAGTGGGAATTCTCATGTGGAGAAACTCAAAAGGAACAATGAATAAGGAGAGTGCATCTGTATCTCTCCTGCCCTGTGTGGCAGACTGAATTCCCATATAATAAATGAGCTAATTTATCATTTGGAACTCATTATTAGAAAGCATTGCGTAAGCAGATTATTAACAATTTAAAGTTTTGTAACCTATCAATAACTCCAAAAAGTGTTCATTTTACAACTCTGTCTTGAAATGGATAACACAGGGCATAAAACCTAAATAATCATTTCCTAGTTTTGAAGCATCCATTGTACAACTCATGAACACTGACCTCAGTGCTGTCCTTGATCAAATAACAATTACTTCAAAAGAGAGTCTTGAGTATCAATGTAGTGACATACTTATAGTACTTATATTGGTAGCTGGTATAAAAAGGCGGCTCAACAATGCTCCAAGCTTTCTTTTTTGGATTCCACAGGACGTTTCTGATGCTTGCAAAATTAAAATATAATGATTACTCAAAAATCAGAAGATTGAAGTAACTGAAAACTTGATCCATTTGGTTATTTATTTTTAATGCACTAATTTAAATAAAAATAGTCATGCAGTGACAATATTGTTAATGTTTTAAAAAATAAATTGGTGATATCTTAGAATGTAGTCAGTCTGATGCCACTGAAATCTGTCAATGTGTCCATGAGAGTGTGGATGTTTTTAGAAAGATTCCAAGGACCAATAAAAATTTACATTTGGGAATCTTTTTCCAAGGAACCTTTAGAAAACACCCACACTTCTTCTCTGAGACTACTATTTTGAGAAACTACAGTCTAATGACTATCACTTAAATCACATGACGGAATGTCTCTTTCATTGGTTGAAGTGAACAATAATATTATCTTAGCCTAGGTCATCAAAAAGGTGAGACTGGGGAAAATATTTCAGTGCTGACACTGTATCAATAAAGGTTCAAGACCAGGACAGTAATGGAGATTAAAAAGGAAACTGAGTCAAGAAAAGGTGTGAAGTTCTGTAGTGCCATGCTTTGTATTCTGGTACTCCTTTAGAGAACTTCAAGAAGAAACAGCTCTTAGTGGGTATGCTCGGGTAGCTTGCACAACTTTGAATATGCTACAAAAAACACACCTCAGAGGGGTACATGGAAGACAAAAAGGAGCAGGAATTTATCTGTATGGCCCTATCCCAATTGTCACTTACTATTGGTAAAGGTTTATTCAATAGAGAATGGAGTCCACTACATGCATGGGTATGCCATATGCCCCCTGGTGGCCACCCATGAAGACTTGTGAGCTCATACCTAAGTTTAAAAGTAATGAAGGTGATTTCTACATGAATAAAACATGACATATGGGGTCCAAAGTTTTAACTTGCATTCATCCACCTCAGTAAACTCAGACAACAAACAGGTTGATTTAAAAGTTGCCAAACTTTCTCAGTTTCAATACCCTTGCATCAGAAATCTTTTTTTGTGGTGCCCATATGCCAAAAGAAATAATCTAACAATTCACATTATTGAAGAGTTACGCCCAAATAACGGAACATGTATTTATGTATGAAGAACTTAGCGGTAATTTTCTTAAATGCATATGAATTTAAAAAATACATAACATGTAACTTCATTTTTAACTAATCATAATCATTTACTAATAGAATGTGTTCTGCACAATTCTTTAAGCCTTAGAATTAAACTATATACTATCACCATTCTTCTTTCCTAGTTCATGTTCATTTTCATGGCACTTTTGCAAAGATATGATGTCATAAAAAGCTATATTTTGCCCAACCTATCCACCACTGGGAAACCATTCTATCCTTCCCTCCAGGGCTTGTGCTCCACCTGGGGACTTCTGTAATCCCACAAGAAGTGCAAAATAGATAGATAGATAGATAGATAGATAGATAGATAGATAGATAGATAGATAGAAAGAAAGAAAGGAAAAGGAATATATAGTAATCTAATGTTTAAACCACAAATTACCACTGATTTGTTTTACAGTTTTGGAGATTTCTAACAAATGCCGAATATTGCTTAAAATTATAAAATGTCCTGCAGGGTACCTTAGCACAGGTGCCAGCAAAAGCAAAGGAAGCAGTGGCACCTTATGAAATTGGAGTTGAATGACAGAATGTGAAGTAGCTCATAACGCTTGTGTCCTATCAGAATCCTTTCTACATTTTTGGATCAAAATCATCAGATTTATCAAGTAACCAAAGAGCCAACTATATAACATTACAAAATGTAGACTTACCTCCGGATTCTGACTCTTTCAATAAGATCTTATTTGGCTGACTATAGGAAGATGCCTCAAAGCCTGATTTGCTCATGTTTAAAAGGAGACTAGCAGTAGACTCTCTGTTTGAATTTTCTGGGAGTGTTAAGTGAGCTATTTCTTCTAATCAGTTTGCACAGTACCTGTCTTTAGTCTTTGCTCAATGGCTGCTGTACTGCTGCTGTTGATGATGGTGTCCTGAAGGTCCCAGGAGCCCAATCCATTCCACACACCAACCGCTAACATCATTTGTTAAACTCTCCCCGTGGAGTTTGTGGTACCTTCGGCTGAGAATAGAGGTAAAATTATTCTTGGTAAGAAGATAAGAAGAAATTATGGAGGTTTTAAAGAGGTCACCCCCCACATCTGTGACAATTTGGACACTGTGTTGGTGAAAATCATTTTAAGGTTGCTTGAAAACCCCAGCTGTTTCAATTATGGCTTGTCTGGAAGTCAGAGCAGACAGGGGCAGCAAAAAGACAGACATGGTCCAGCTAACTTTAAACTGTAATTCCTCATGCAGTTGAAACTACTGATAATTTAGTATCCGCATGACACTGGACTACTAGTTTTGTCTCAAGTATTGACTTCAGTTCTTATACATTTCAGTCACTGATCACTGTGCTTGATCTCATGTGTTAGATTGTCATTTCCACTTGGATGTGTGTATATGCTGCTCCTTGTGTTCATGCATGGAATGCCTTATGTCTGCTTCAGCCTTCAGATTAGACTAGACCAACATTATCTTGTCTAGTACCTCAGTCATAGAACATCCTTAGTCTCATTCAGGATTGTTCATTTGAAAGAGAAGACAACATGCTATGTCGTCATTAAATTCACAATAATGGGCAAAAGTTAATAGATAGCATCATATAATCTTATTTGGAAAGGACATATGGGTTAGCAGTCCAAATTTCAATTAAATTCAACAAAGCTGATGGCATGCACACTGATATACCCAGTAAGGGGAAAAGAAAAGGAATGGTAATCAATTAAAATAAATCCTTTGCAGGCATTAATTAGTTTAAAGATGCAGCACTCATAATCTGTTGCGTTAACAAGTTCCTTTAAATTCACCAATAAGTCAATAATTGTCTAATCTTGCTCTTCTGAAGAACTTAGAACCTAAAAGGAAAATAAACAATTGGTGTATGTGTGTGTATGCAAGAGAGATGACTAGAGAAAGGACACACGTTGATGGGTGTGGGGGGAGGAGATTTAAGAATATCCCTCTTTCTTTTTAGTGGAACTTATTGAAACTGTTTTACAGAGGACTATCCACAGCAATTCTAAAAGGATGTGATGTATAACCAGAAGCTGCCATGTAGAAATGTGCTATTAATGTAGTCGAATGATCCCGGAAATTTATGTTTCTGGAAATATTAATATCTTATTTTTATTAATCTTGGGTTCAGATAAAAAAAATCCCAATTTCTTCCTTGGGAAAGAAATTTTAATTCATCTGGTCCTGATCTATCCCCAGTGGTCTTATGCCAAAGACGCCCACGTGCAGAAATAAAATGGACTGTAAGCCAGTTTGCCATATTGATGTACTTACTTTATTTCATACATTATACATTCCCTTCTACTTGAATTATAGTGGCTTATATATTTGTCTTTCCCACTAGACTTATAAGCCTCGTTTGGACAGGAGACATTAATTTACTTTGTCGTCTTCTTGATTTAAAGAGATTTCAGTCTCAGAAAAAATATTATTATATTTGTTTGATGTGTAACAGTTTACAAAGTGCTTACATGTACATTAAGTTGTTGACATTCTCCATTTGATATCACAGTCAATGGAGTATGTGCCATTATTTCTATTTTGTTGATGACATAGATGTGACTTATGGAAACCTTTCATACACACAGTGGAAGGGTTGTAATTCAAATTCAACTTTCCAGCATTCAAGTCTGGTATATACTTCATTATACCATTATACTCATGTCCCAGCACTGTAACATAATACATACACATAAGTACATTTAAATGTACACAGTAGAAATATAAAAGAATCTTGACAGTATTTTTGTGAAGAAAAGAATAAGTCTAACATTTTCAAAGAAGATACCATATCTTCAGACATGAATCTCCAATGATGACAAGACACTGATAGAGTATGAAACTGCCCTAGCTTCTCCAGTGTTCACTTTTCCTGGGCTTAATTATACATGAAATATGCAAATCACAACTTTCTAAATGTACACAGATTCCACAAACAAACACAAGTGCATTTTCAAGAGCGACTTTAATTTTTCTTCTTTTCATCCTAATTGACAACATTCATAGAAAGAGCACAGTTTGAACAGTAAAAAAGTCAGGAAAATTAAATACAGAATCAGTCTGAGCTGTATAATATGTCTCCTCTTTCATTAAAAGAATGAAATATTGTCAGTGCCCTTTCTAGTTCTAATTAAGTATGTCAGGATAATACTTAATTGAAAGAAATATGCAAATGATTGTTTCTTTATAAGGCCAAAGCTAAATAAACACAGCATTCCGCAAGTACACATCTCATTATATGTCTATGCAGAAGTCTTATGCAGATTAAATTATTATAGGTGGTTCTTTTTACTTAGAAAGTCATTCCCAATTTTTTCACATACAGGGATCTCTATAAAAAAACAGTGGTGAGTTGCGATTTTTTTTATTTTTCAGTATTATCATGCAATGCTCTACTTGGAGCAAATTAATATGACTGATTCCAGTGGCCAGCATATTCCATGTTGTGGCCTGGCTTGTATGGAAGGTGACTATGAAGAATAGATCAAGTTGCTTTATCACCTCTCCTTGAGTACAGGTCCAAGCAGGATTGATTTACACCAGTAAAAGTGAACGTATCATGTTTTTCTAGACATTCAGAGCAAGAAGATGTATGAGATACTGAAAGACTTTGAGAACTAGACAGAACCTTGTTAAACTTCTACTTTTAAGGATTACTGTTGTCTAAACCATCACAGGCAGATGAATGTTACAAACTCAGATGTCTGTCTCTATTGCTTGCTCTAAAACACTCTACAGGCCAACCAAATCATATCGCTAAGCCTTACTGCAAGGCATTTCTCTGCCTTTATTCTATGCATGGACAATAGTCTTTTATTGAAAATGCCCTTTCTCTTCTATGCTGCTTGACATTTTAATCATCTTTTCCATCTAATTTAATATCTTGTTTCTACAAAGTCTTCCCTGATGCCCTCAGTGGTATTTTGTGCCTTGTTCTTTATGACTTCTGTAGCCCTTTACACTTACCTGTCATATAGCAGTTATTATAATATGTTGCCATTAATTTGCTTTGCAATCCTATCTTCAACTCCTCCACATCCATTGGAAAACTGTGATTTCTTTACCACTATGGACCTATCGTTATTCATTTTTAAATAGCCCATTCTCTGAGTCCCATGCAAACGTAATAGACATTTAATAAATGTTGACAACTTAAAGTTCCTTTGTGTGACACCTTTATTGATAACTGTCTAAGACATGTTATTGTTAAAGATTATAATAGGTGTTGTTTTAGGGAAATAGTCAAATATTCATTAAACAATATATTTAGCAAGATTAAAGTGATTTTCTAAGTATGCAAAGGACTAAGAAATATGCTTTGATCTTGAATTTTTAAAAGAGTTTATGGTAATTTAAAATATCCCAACTATTCTACCCGCAGTCACCCAACTTTTTCTTCACCAGTAAAGGCCATCCTGAAATGCTGTGCCCTATGTGAATTTAATCTGGATTAACTGAAAGAGAAGTAGAAATCATTTACTCTCTGATTATAAAATGATATTTCTATTTACAACCTTATATAAAGATAAACCCTTCTGTTAATAGTTAACACCAGTCATTATATATGAATTATTTCTTTTTTGTTTCTTATATATAATAGGAATACTTTTCCATTGTTTACAGGCTGAGACAGAAGTACTACTTTCTGGAATAGAAGCAATTTCTTGAACCCAGAAAAGGCTGTCTCAAGTGTGTGCACATTCCTTCAGCCTTGGTTGCTTTCTCTGTACTTCACCTGTGTGATTCCATCTTGTCTATTAAGGCAAGACAATGATCACTCGTTTATTTGTTTGTTTGTTTGTTTGTTTGTTTGTTTTTACAACCTTTCTCTTTCTCCAAGTATTAAAATATATGCTTCTAATCTATGTTCCAATAATATGCTCTTCACCCCTTGTTTTCATTCATTTATTGCTTCTATTTAATACATATTTACTGAGAAACACCTTCATCTAGAACTGAGGGTGCAGTGATGGACAATGGCACCCAAGATGTCTTTCCTGCTAGATTTGAACCAGGTTTAGGAATTCCTCTCACATAACACATTTCAGACCATATTAATTGGGTCTGTCTCCCTCATCAGATTCTAAACTCTACTCTGGAACCTCTTTTGTTGCATCTTAAGCACCTAGAGCTTGGGAAAGGGTATACTGAATGAGTTTTTTACTGCATTAGTATTCAAAGAACTTTGCATTTGTTCAGTTTCATTCTCAATTCATTGACCAGTAAATAGTAAACTCCTCAATTATCAAAGGTCCTGATAGAGTTGGAAATATATTTTATATCTTCTTGCAAGCAGTATTCTGTGTAAAATCTGAGCTCACTAAACATTCGTTATCCAAGTGAAGCCCTCTATGCATTTGTCTATATGCTACAATACATGTGAATGAATGTAATAACTGGTAGGGTTGTTATGTGTCACTGTTTTTCAGTTCTGGGTAACTCATATCGCTCACTGAGTATTTAATTACAACTCATTCCTAATAATGTCAGTTCCTTGAAAGTAAGAGTTTCTGTTCAGTGTCAGAGCACGAATATTAACGTGAACAATACAGATCATTTAGCACATATATACCTGCGGCTTTAATAACTTGGCTCATGTTTTTAATATATCACCCCATAATTTCTATCTTGCCCTGGTAATTAATAATAAGATCAAAAGCCACTTAATCAGTACTTGGAAGATACTGAAGATGCTTCCCAATAAGTCCTTATTAGGCAAGGGTGACCCTATGCTTGTTTTGAAAGCCAGGGGACACCTGTTCTAACGGTTATAATGCCATTTCAGCAAGCAAGTGGTTGGACTGTTACTGCCACATAAGATGAAAACTTTCTGGAAGGAAAGCAATCTTTTATGGTTCATAGTTCGGTTATAACCAAATGGACACCAGATGCTCGGCCTTAGAAAGAAGAGGCAATGCAGAGAGAAATTGAAAGGAAACCTAAAAAGCAATTCTTACTGAACTTAAAATGTAAAAGCAGATGCAATTATAAGTACATGTATTTTGATTTTCCAAGGAATTAAAGACTTATAATCACCCCTTGTTGTTTACACTCTATCTTCTTTTCAGAACAGCATCTTAGAATAATAATCTATACCTACGATTACAATTAAGAAAATGACCTAAAAATAACTAACATTGCATGACCCAAAATAAGGAAAGGATTCATTTTTCCACCATTTTATATATGAAAAAATCTAACCTCAAAAAGGGTCAATAGATGCCTGAATAATAGGCAACATACGGTGCCAGATAATTTCAAAAGTCTGGCAGACCTAACTTCCATTCTCTAATCATTTTATCCCTTGCTACCTCCACTTCAAAGGCTGAAAAAGCTTAATAGACACAGCCCTACTCTTCCTGCAGCCAGGGAGTGGTGACACACTTCTCTAGAATATGATTAACAGCGTGTATTCTGAAAGCAAAGATTGAGTTTGAATACTGTCCCTCCCACTCATAAGTTTTGCCACTTTGGGCAAGTAATGACTTCTCTGTACCTCAGTTCCTTCAGCTGAATAGAGATAGCTAGAGTATCTACTTCATACGGTTACAGTGAGATAGGTATATAATCAGTTATTATATAAATCATGCTTAGATAGTGCCCAGCATTTCCTAAGTTCTATACATGTACAAACTATTATTATAATGTCATTGTTATTGATCTTGACAAAGGGGAATGAATTGGAAATATTCTGTGGCATTAAAAAGCTTTTACTTTCCTAATAAAATCAAAACTTGTAGCTGGCACTACACTGCCTCTCTACCGCAGCAGTGAATCTGAAAATGATAGCTGCAGCTGGAACAGATGAGATAGACATTATGAAAATAAGCCTTGGGGAAAAGTTCAAGAGAAATGAAGAGAATCAAAAGTTGAACTCAAACCAACAGTCACCTATCTTCCTCTATGTGTTTAAACCACTGTAATCAAGTTTTCCATCAGCTGAAATGTAAAGCGTTCATCGCTGATGCATTTCTGGAGTTAGCCTGACAGCAAAGTCTTATTACTGCCAGAATTATGTAAAATGTTCTCTGCTTATCAAAGGGATCAAAAGATGGACCAAATTTATGAAGTGTTTCAAACAGAGCCTCTGGAAAACTTAGATATTTTGGGGTCAAAAGACTTTGTTTCACAGTTAACATAATGTATTGTCACATATTTTAGCTACAACATTAAGTCAATTGTCCAAATCTTACGTGTTGTGAGTCCAACTGTATTTCTAAACCACTGAAGACTTTGGCAGTTTTAGAGACAGACTTTCCTCATAGCGACTATTTTATGTTCGCTACGGTGTTTTTATTTTGCTGTGGAAATATATATATATATATACTTGGTTCTTGCAGTAGTGTCTACAGGCTGGCCCCCAATAATGTCTGCCCCCAAGTTTTAAACCTTTGTATGGTTTCCTGCCACATTGTACCAACGCTGGTCTGTGTGACACACAGTGGAAGTAGTGGTCTGTCACTTCCGAGGTTAGGCTACACGAGACTGAAGTTTCTGTCTTGGATGTTCTCTTGCTAGGCAGCTCTCTCAGATCACTCACTCTGGGCAAAGCAACCTGCCATGTCATGAGGACACTCATGAGAACACTTAGGCTTCCTGTGGAAAGTCTCACATGGCAAGGGACAGAGGTTTATGGCCAAAAGCCAGGGAGGAACTGAGACCTGCCAACGACCACATGAATGAGCTTGGCAGTTAATTCCTTAGACTCAGTGAAGACCTGAGATGACTACAGTCCTGGCCAACAGCTTAACTCTGATCTCCTGAGAGACTCTAGACCGAACCACTCAACTAAGCCACTCCCGGATTCTGACACTCATAAACTGTGTGGGATAATAAATGGTGGTTGGTTTAAGATACTAATGTTTAGGTGATTTCATCTTTTGTTTTGTTTTGTTTTTGCTTTGTTTTTAGCAATAGATAACTAGCATAGTACTAGAGTAAGAATCTAAAGCACCAGTCTTAAGTAGTATGTCCCAAGAATGTGCTCAGGTCTATAATCCCCCAAGAATGATCTGTGGAGTCTAAGTAATATTTTGTTCTAAGAAAGAGATATTGTGTGTGTTATATACTTTCAGATATATGTGTATATGTATAATGGTAGTTTATGGATCTCATAAATATAAATATGTGTGTATATGTATAATGGTAGTTATGGATCTCAAATGACAGATATTCAAATATTTGAGAAAAGACTGGTCCTGTAACTGAGACAAGCAGATGGCATGGCTCAATGAGTCTCAAACTGCATTACAAAGAGATTATGAATTTTTCTTTTCTTAAATTCAGATTCCTTTAATTCTAAAAGAGACCAATAAATCTTATCTAATAAAGATAATAGGAAAATAACATAATGGGAAATATCCAGGATCATAGCTGGTATATATTCAGCACCCTACAAATGTGTGTCTCTTCTTCTTTTAGAAATATTTTTTAAACCTGAAATATAACTCTATAATAGTACAAAACTACTTTGCTCATATTTTTAAATTATGCATGCCATTATTATTAATTTTAAAGACTGTTTATTCTATTACAACGCATCTTAACAATCATGTGCTATATATTCCATATAGCCATACTATAAAGGCAATTTATTTTCATTCATATATATTCAATGTTAGGGACCTACTCAAGTAAAACATAGTTGTAGTTTAATCTAACAGTGATGAATTACTGGAGTGAATTCATGCAAACAGGGAAATTGAAATTAAATTCATCACACCAAGGAAAACACTTCCTACTCATGTAAATTAGCAGCTTTTCTGCTAAAATCAATTTGTTTTGGTAAATTATGCAAAAATCCTCAAAGGGCTTAGGTAAGTAATTTATTATACTCTTGGCTGTTTCATAATGTTAGGAAATAAAATGTATTCACACAATATTAGAAGGCATAAGCTGAGAGCTTTAGTGACAATTTTTGTTTATTACAATTTATCTAACTTGACTGCACTGTCAGAACACCCACATTATATAGGACATGCAATTTTTGTGCTAGGGCTCAGAAGATGCTGCATTGAAAAAGAAAAAGAAAAAGAAAAAAAGAAAAAAAAAGCATTCTTTCTTTTTAGAGTACTAATAATTTCCTGAAACATTTTATGGCAAAGGTCAGTAATTTCAATGAAAAAATTTTTTGAATTCTCTATTTATAAGACAGGAAATCGCCTTTGTAAGCCAGCATAACAGTAGAGTTTTGTAAAAGTCTATTGTAGAATTTTTGGTACAATTCAAAGAGAATGCATTTTGTTTAGTAGAAGATTTCATGTTGGAATACAACCAAATATTATGTGTATCTGTAATCACATAGATATAGAAGCATATAATGAATCTCAGGAAGGGGCAGAGGTACTTATCTTTAATAATTTATCTCCCACACTATATTCAATTGTTTAGGTTATATATATATATATCATTTTAATTCACTTATATTTGCTAACCTCTATCCTATTATATGCTATCACTTTTAGAAACATCATTCCTTGGCCAAACTACTGAATAGACACATGATAATCTTGTCTCTCTCGTCTCATTTTCCCACAGAGTAGGCAAAAATCATTTTACCAGATGTGAAACTGATACAGCGCTCCACTGCATTGGGCCTTTTAATGGTTTCCTCTTACCACAGTATGAATTATAACCTTATAGAATACCATATAAGACCTACTGTATTGTTATATTAAGCTCCTTGTTCAGTCTCAATCCTTCTTCTAGGCCCTTCTTTCCTGCCAAATCAAATCCCTTGGCTATTCTCAAATCAATCATTATTTTTTCAAAATACATCATTAATACTACTCCATCCACTGAAACATGCTCCTCTCTATGCATGACACCTCTCTCTCTCTTTTAATATTTTGTTATTAGTTTCAAGTCCACAGTACACTGGTTAGACATTTATATAGTTTATGAAACGATCTCCTGGTTGCTCGATCTTTCTTCTGACTCTACACATAGTCACTGCATTACTGCTGACTGCATTCTCTATGTCAGCTCCCATCCCCATAACCATATATCAACTACTAATTTGTACTTCTTTTACATTTCACCCCTTTCTCCCAGCCCTCCAACACCCCCCCTCTGACTGTTAGCAGTGTGTCCTCTATATTTAACACCTCTCTTTTTAATCACTAAAATTTAGAGGACTTTACCTATCTTCTCTTAATATTTTTAAAGTGCCTAAAACCATAATCATCTGGTTTTCTGTACTCTCTCCCCCTAGTATATAAATTCGATGAAGTCCAACACCATATCCATTTGGTTCCCCAGTAATTCTATGCGTGTGCCTGTGTCTGTATCCATACACATACTGTTCAAATAGTATAAACTTTAATATTAGTTGTTTTTTTTTCTTCATAAGGGCTTCTAATCTGCTTTGCTCTGTCTTCTGCAAATCTTAGAACACCCACAAACCTTGTGGAAACCTAAGGTGTCCACACTCTGTTGCATCTGATTATTTACTGTCTCCCTCACATATTTAAAGAATTTAAAATCCACTTTATTACTTTACTTCTCAGATATTGTGTGTGTAACAGATATGCATACATATATACACATACACATACATGCACACACACATATGTAACAGTTATATACATAAATAACATGTATATAACTATGGTTTTATAATTAAAAAAAAAGCCTTGAAAGTTACCACTGGAACTATCTCACCTTATTTACAGATTAGGATCATCTGACACATTTTATCTTGTGATTTTCATTAGAGACAAGGTCTAATCTATATCTGTGTACATTGAGGAATCAAATGGGTTTAAAAATAAACAACAAATTTTGAATGATCCAATGGTTTCAAATTGCATTGGCATTCATTCTCCACATAATCTTTATGAAGATATACGAATTGAGTGAAGCCAAATTTCCTTCTCCTCTAGCTTGCTCCTCACTACCAAATATCAGAGTCCAAGTTACAGGTTCAACTCATGGCTCCAAATATCAGATCTTGTGTTCTTCAAACTCCATCAGCAAATCACAATCTACATGTGAATTTGACTTTACTCCATATACATGCTATTTAAAAAGTCAGTAGAATTTTCACAAGTAATATTGAATCATGTCATAATAAAAGATTACTTTATTTCAAGGAATGAATTGGTACATTTTAATGTAATAAAAATATCTTTTTTTGATAACTGGAGTAATCAAAACACATTTACATTACTTTTGTATATACAATATTGTATAATATGTGTATGTTTGTATAAACCATATGCAAGTATGTAAATCTACAGCTTAATTAATGAGATTGAAATGTTGATATGACAATGTTTCACATTCAAGGAGCCTGGATTTGAAGTCAAGTACTCAAAGATTTTATTATATTTTATTTTTTTTTGTGGGGGGGGTTGTTTTTGTTCTTGTTGTGATTTGTTTGTATGAGGTTTCTGGTTGAATTTACTGGGTAGTTAATGACTTTCTTTTTTGACATGTCATTTGTTACTATGGTTATTCTAAGAAATGTTTACTATTTAACCATTCTTTCAGAATCGTTACATCTGACATATTAAACTTAATAAAGTCAATCCTCAACAAAATGAGGATTAACAAAATGTTTTGACTTTACTTACTCCACTAAAAATGCATAGTAAACATTTAAAGAAACAGTTTCAATTTTGAGTTCTCTTTTTAAACAATGATATTTCTGGCTTCAACCTTTGTAAAGTTCGTTGAGATAAATATATGTCTAAAGTACACAATGAAAAAAAGAAGCCCTAATATTATCCAAAAGACTATGATATTAAGAGTTAAGTATTTGCTCTACTTAAGCGGCATGGAAGTTTTCTAAAACCTAAACCTATGATTTTATTCCAACTTCTTGCCTTTCTCAGCTTCTCTCATTAATCTTGCAGTAAATGATGCTAATACAGGAGTTGCAGGGTGCATTGGAGTCTGCTTATTCTCTGTTTGCGGTCCCCAGTGGGTGTGAGGTTATAGCAATTAAGGAGGTGTGTATGCTGTTTTGAGGTACAGCAAAGATAGATTAATTAGGTTGCAAATGGTCCCAGTGACATTGTCAACAGAGTCTTTGATGGGCCTGGTCCAAGGTGATGGATTCCTAGGATACTGATGGATAGACAATCTCAGACAAAAGGGAGAGAGGGTGACTGGCCATGAGAAGTAGAAGGGGAGCATCTGGCGCCTGTTACATTGAAGGAGCCATAGCGATCATTGCCAGAGACCAAAAAGGATACATTCTTTAAAAAATACTATTTAATGAAACTAATATAAGATAAAAGGGTTGCATTAGTACTAAAAAAATTACATTTCTAATTGTAAGCCTCACAAAGAAAACTCTAGTCCCAGATTAGACTCATATGCAATCCATGTCAAATATTTATAGAACGAATAGTACACATTTTACCCAAACATTCCCTTAATATAGAGAAGGAGAGTGCAATTTATTACATTATTTTTTTTATAACTCATAGCTGAATTTTATCAAACACTTAAGGAGAGAAAGAGAGCAAATGAAGGACTTGCTAGCCACAGATGTAGAAACACAATTTTTAAAAATTAGCACTCATTTATGGCAAAATTATCATCATTCTAAAAATAGAATAGAATAGAATAGAATAGAATGAATGGAATAGAATAGAATAGGAGTAATTGTATAAACATGTATAAAGGAAAAGTGAACATAGTCAACATTGAATTAACAACGCATTTTGATCACTTTTCCTCTACTAGCAGGAAAGGTACTGTTTAATAAGATAATCCATAGCTACATATGGCTATTGAGAATTTAAAATGTGGCCAGTTCAAACCAAGACACACTGTTTGTGTAAAATACATAGTAGACCTCAATGACTTAGTTTGAAAAAAGAACATAAAATATTTCATTAATAATTTTGTATTTATGTAAGAAAATCATTTTTAGATATATTTTATTGAACAAATTTGCTGTTAAATTTCATCTGTCTTTTTAAATTCTTTACTGTGGCTACTATAGAAATTAAAACTACATATATGACTTGCTGTCTTGCATATTTCTGTTGGAAAGCCCTGTTCTAAAGTTTTACTTGTCCATCTAATTTGATGCAGCTCTGGAATGAGGTATAATTCAAAAAGATTTTCAACATTAAAATTTTAAAATGTAATCTTGTGTGATTTCTCCTTTTTCTCATATTGTAACTGGTTCAGGTTGACACCTCCATTAATAATTGGTTACAAAAGTCTATGAACCACCCTTTAACTACAGTGTAACATTTTCTTCAAAATTATTTTAAGGCCTAAACTTTCTAGTTAGTTCTACCTTTTAGGAAATGACCTCTAGCATTCCGCAGCCTCACAGAGGGGTTCTTTTGTTCCTCAAACTTCTTTTATACCTGTCTGCTTTTGTTCCAACTAGTTCCTTTATCTGAAATATCTTTTCTCCTTTTGCCTATGAAAATCTTGGTACTTCTTCAAATACCAGCTTTACTCATTTTGTGAGAAGTGATTAAGCACACCTCTGATCCTACCTGTCCTATCACCAACTCTGAATTTGTTCCTCAAAACAGAACTTGTTTTCTCCTTATTTCTCCTTATTACAGTGAGATGTACTGTACCTGATCCTGCACTAATAAGCTCTGTGATTCCTAGGGCCACGAGACTGCCTGCTTGCCTCATTCTTAGCCCACTTTACACACAGCTGCTGCCCAGGGCTTGTTTGCAGAATTCATTTTCATTTTTGTATGCATATATATGTATTTATAAATTTCTAAGTGCAATGTGTGAAGACGTGATGCACTCTTGGATTTATTTAAAACACCTCTCTGGAGCTAGAGTTGCATCGTTAGTGATTCGCCAGGGTATTAATTGCGCGTGACAACACAGAGGTATTATGTTCCATTCTCTAAGTCCCTGGGTGGAAATAGAGACGCAAGTTGCATCGAAAATAAACACCAAATAAATAGGCATTTCCTTCCTGTGTTATAATCGCTGGTCTGAGCAGGTGAAGTAGAATTTTCCTATCTCAAAAAAAAGTAGTTTTCCCATTTCTTTTGAGAATCTACTGGATGCGATTTCCCCCTTCAGTTTAAAACTTTTAGCCTCAATTTGACTTATGATGATTCCATTTACGCGAGTATTAGCGACTTAATAAAAAGACTCCCTTTAAGCAAGTATTAGTATAAATAACATTTAGTGTTATTAGTTAATGATCTATTTTTCAGATCAAGTTTTGATAAGAAATAGAGACTTCTCATCTAAATGGAGAGATGGGGCCATGGAAGTAGTAGCTGCTTCTCAAGTTCGCTTGGTACCCTCCTTTCCAGTCTTTAATTACCTCAGTACTACAAGTCCCACGTCCCTTTTGACTCCCTCTACTCACAATCCCTTTCTCAAATATCTGCCCACTGCAGCACCTTATTTAATTCAAACAGTTACCTCCCACAGTGCAGAATATTCCCATTCAGTGACCCATGAAGACTAAAAACACAAACAAGAGGAAGTAGAGAATCCTCTGGGCAAACTGTCCTCCATCTCAACCACCCCACTATCACCTTTACCACTAGGGGATTTAAAAGCTTCAGAAACCATGAGTCAACCATCATTCCAATCTCTTCATGTTATAGAGATGGTAAAATCTCCCAGAAATGCCCCCCCCCAGAGTTTTAATCAAAAACAAGTTATCTGGACCCTTGTCCCAGCCCTTTTTCCACTACACTATTGTCTGGAACTTTTTTTTTCCATGTGTGGACAAAGTCAACTGCTTTCAGTTATTTCATGTCCTCTCTTTTCTCTTTTTCCATCCCACTTCTGACTCCATAATCCCCTTTATGAACTGCAGTCACAATTCAAAACTAGTCTTGCACTATAAGTGGCCAATATCAATGGAACTGTTTCCGTGTTTGGTGACACATTGCTCACACCCAACAGAAGTTAATATGAGTTTAAATTTAAAATGTTCTAATGATCTTCCAGATAATTAGAGAATAAAATTGAATTAAAATGTTCTTTGACTAGACAAATCTTTCTGATAAATTTATTTATTCACAGAGATAATCAAATATATTTGAGGGGAAAACAGCTGTGTTAAATAGTTATATTAATCATAGGATGTCTACAGCCTTTTATATATTACTGTATATTGTGAAAGTCCATTACGGTAACATGGTATGCTGCTTTTCAAATTCTAAAAAATCTTTATATGCATATAAGCACAAATGTACACACAGGCACACACAACAAATTGACAAATATGTAATGGCTAGTGCCAGTGTTCCATGGAACTAATTTTGGGAAATGCAGCTTTAGAGAAAAGGAAAAAAGAGAAATTCCTTCTCCCTTTTGGGGGGGGGGCTTATAAGAATGTTATTATCTAACAGGAGGGATGAAAATATTCCAAGAATATATAATTAAATATTAAGTATTATAAAGAATTATGGGCATTTATGGATCTTCAAGAATTTCAAGTGTTTCTGCATTGAAGTTGAGAGAAAAGATGTGAGCAAAAAGGCAAAGAAAAGTTGGTAAGAGAAGGAGAGAACTGGATATATTAAGAAAAAGCTCTAAGTTCACTTCTCAAAAGTAGTTGATCTCAACCAAGAATGGTTTACCTCCTTGCCTCTCCATCCCCCAAGGCATATGGCAGAACCTGGTAACATCCTCGGTTGTCATGCTAGAGGTGGGAATGGACATGTCATTGGCATCTAGTAGGGAGAGGCTAAGAATCCTGTTAAACACCCTAAAGTACATGGGACAGCACCCATCACCATCACCACCACCACCACGAAGACTTATTTCATCCAAAATGGCAATAGTGCCACTGTTAAGAAACCTTGCTCTAGAGTAGGGGTCCCCAAGCCCTGAGCCATGGACCTATACCAGTTCTGGCCTGTTTGGAACCAGGATGCATAGCAGGAGGTGAGCAAGAGGCGAGTGAGCTGTATTTGTAGCTGCTCCCAGCACTAGCATCACCGCCTCAGCTCCAGCTCAGATCATCAAGCATTAGATTCTTATAGGAGCACCAGTCCCTGGTGCCAAAAAGTTTGGGGATCACTGCTCTAGAGTATATGTGTGTGATGGCTATGCCAGCTTCAAGAGTGTGGTTAAGGTTACACGAAATATTTAGAATTCCAAAATAAAAAATAACTTTCTGTTGGTGAAGGGAACCAAGAATTTTTCCCCATAGACAAGATATTGACCTAATTTATACATAGGATGAAGCAGGGGTAGGATGAATAGAGAAAACAAAATAGTGGGGAAGAGGCTAAGGTGAAAAGTTTTAATTATGAAAAATAAGTCACCAATAGTCTCATTACCCTTAACAAACCACAAGCAATATTTAAGTACACAGCTTCACAGAAATTTTTAAATAACATATACTATATTGCTTCATATTATCATATTATGGTATTTATGATGGATTTAATATACATGAGGACCCTACTATATGTGCTGTTTTGTAATCTACAATAAATATGTGTTTAATAAAAGCATTTATATTAGGAGCGTATATATAACATATATGGTGTGTGTGTATACCATATATGAAGATGTATACATATACATATACTCTCCACATATACATATGCACTCAAGATGTTCACTTCAAAAAATATATATATGTATGTATATATGCATGTGTGTGTGTGTGTGTGTGTGTGTGTAAAGTTCATGTCACTCAGTAGAAAGTCAGCAGTCAGCAGAAGAGATCTCCACAGTTTATTTTGAGTGTCTATTGATTGGTTCATAGTTTCTAACTTCCGCTCCTGGGAAAATACCAACTCTGCTTTCTTAATTTGGCCAGATGAACTGCATGTTAGCATCCTGCCCACAAGATGGCAGTGGCTAGACAGTGTTTGATGATAGAGGTTATTGGTGCTTAGGTTTGGGAGGGGGTCGGATAAAGCTTGTTTGGTAATTCAATTTGTGTCTGTCTATCAGAAGAGGATACGGAGATTTCAGAGGCAGACGGCAAGGGGAAAGAGCATTAGTGGTACAATTTCTTTATAAGAAACAAAAATGCAAAGCTGTTTTTCTATATGCCTTAAATCTGCTCATATTTTTCTCAAAGTGAATATATTTTATATTGTCACAGAATTGCAGCTCTATATTTAATAGCTATGCATCCCTTAGCAAAGTCTTCTCTTATAGGGCGATCCCCTTTGAAAGTATTTCTGTGCTTTGTTTTTCACTTTTCAGGTAAGAAAACTTCAATTTTACTTAAAAATTTTATAAGCCATAGACATTATTTTGCTGCAGACCAATAAATAGTTTTGTTTATCTACAGCAACAGGTCACTGGTGGTGACTATTTGGCCAATACATGAGTATCGGAATCAAAATTTTTTTCTTTATTTGAGCCATATATCAGATTTTCAAGAAACAGCTTGTCTTTGCCTGTGTTTCAGCCAAACATACTACTAACTTCGTTTACCCTAAAAGGAATCCAAACACTTCTGCTCTCTGCAGAGTTGCTAACAGATTTATAGCTATTAGCTAAAGTTATCAAATATCTGTTAAGCATGAGAAGCATGTAATAAAGTATAAAATGTTGTGTTGTTGTTGTTGTTGTTTTTGTTTTATTTCATAGATTGGATTACTGAATCAAAAAAGAAGCAATGGCTTTCTATGGTGAAGTGGTCACCATGAATAAAAGATCAAATCAATGTAAATATTTAAAACTTCTTTCAGTTTATAATAGATAATAAATAAAACTCTGCATTATTGAAATGCCTGAGTATAGAGATTTATATAGATATACTGTTGCCTCCCCAAAATGTTGTTTTCAGAATAAAAGACTTGGTGAAAATAAAGTATTATTTTGTTGCTTTTGTGTTTTACAAAGACATTTTAGATTTCCTGTTTTGAGGTAGGTGCTTTTTTTTTTTCTAATATGCTTGCTTGTCCTCCTTCTCTTTCCTTCCTTCCTTCCTTCCTTCCTTCCTTCCTTCCTTCCTTCCTTCCTTCCTTCCTTCCTTCCTTCCTTTTCTTTCTTCTTCCTCCTTCTTCCTCTCTCTTCCACCAACCCACCCCCTCTCTGTACTCTGGCCTCTCTCCTCCATATTTTCTAAAAAAAATCTATAAATCAATTTTTCTATACTAGATGCTTATGATATTGAAATGTGATACTGTGCGAGAGAAACTGCTGTCACTCATCTTAAGCTTATATTGTAAGTTGGTGTTAGATGAATATGGGGTGAGTGGTGGACCTTTAAGAAAGTAATATTTAAGTTGAGCCTTGGAGAATGGCCCTGGCCATCCAAATGGGGTGTATGTGTGCTTAGGGAGGATAGGATGGTGTGACTATTCCGGCCAAAAGGACTGCATGAACACAATCTTTAAAACTATATGAGGCTTTGTTTATTTCTATGAAATAAAATAATGATAGGTGTTCAGAGTTCAATAAAGAAGGGAAAAAAAACATTTTTTTTATAATTAAATTTAGAGAAGTAGCTCACATACGATTATTGGCTTTTAGAAACAACAGAGGACACTTTTGGATCTTAAATATATATATATTTCAAATATAATGCCTCAAGCCCTCCCTTAGGAATCTAGAATAATAAGAGCCCATATAGCTCCACACATTGTCAAGTACCAAAAAGAAAAAAATGATAATAATAAGAGAACCAAATAAATAAATGAATGGATTCCTAATAAATAATAATGGAGGCACACAAATTCCAAAGCACAGTAGGTATAAAACCTGTTATACATTTAAATCATGAATGGCTTAAACATATATTAAGCTAATCTCCATATTAAATATGACAATTTAATATTTCTATTGGAGCTGGAGTTATTAGTTATTAGTACTGTTTTTCAGGTAATTAGATCATGTAACCAAGGTTGAGAACCAGTGCTCCAAGCAGGAGGCAAGCACCTTGCTCACTGTGAGACAGGTCCCCTCCTTAAAATGAGGTCAGCCCCGTGTGTCCTTGAGAAGAATGTTTACTTAACTAAGTTCATTTGTTAGAGAAACTGGCATGGCAGAACTTCTACCTGGGGAGAAATTTTAAAAGGAAATAGAAGTATGAGGTGACATGTCTACCATTGTAAGTGGGGCACAGTCCCAACTGTTCTTGCCCACCTTGCTTCCCATAATCTGAGACATCAGTCTTGACCATCTACCCTGCAGACTGTGTCCCAGTCACAATGCAGAAAGATTACTAAAGGATAAAAGGAAGACAATTAGGGGATCTGATCTCTTCTTGGAAAGTGAGGAGGAGGGTCCTCTCAAAAGCAACAAGAGACATTTCAATTGTTAATTGTTTCTGTGTATATGGAGAAAGTAGCTTTGGAGTGTGGACAAGTAACAAAAGCAAAAAAGTGAGGAGAGAGAGAGAGAGAGAGAGAGAGAGAGAGAGAGAGAGAGAGAGAGAGAGAGAGAGGAAAGAAAAAGATAAAACGAAGCAGGCAAAAAGAAAAGACAACCCACAGACAGCATGGACATGGTTAATCTTTAAACTGATTAGCTGTGGCCACAGGGGCTTGCAAATATGGCCATCTGCCTTGAGAAGGCTGGCTAGTGCTGCAAAGGTACAAAACTTTTGCATTCCCCAAAATCCTTTCAGAGTATAACTGTG
Organism: Eonycteris spelaea; assembly: GCA_003508835.1. NCBI lineage: Eukaryota > Metazoa > Chordata > Mammalia > Chiroptera > Pteropodidae > Eonycteris > Eonycteris spelaea. Next base: position 3,670,814 of record PUFA01000026.1, on the reverse strand, counting down.
ATGCATATGAAATAGGGAAGAGGCATGGGAACTAAATATTATACTAAGGTGTATCTAGAGCCTGATACTTGCAGCCATGCCTGGAACCTGACTGAGTGGCTTATGGCCAGACCACAGGGAACCTAAAGGGAAATTTCTGCCAAATTATCAACTACATCTTCTCACCTTTAAGCTGCACATCCACCTCCTGAAAGGAAAACAGATTTAAACTGAATTCCTTGAACACTCAGGGGTTTCTTAGTCTCCATTATTTTCTCTGTCTTTGAGAGATCACATCTCTGTGGAGAGTTATTCCTTCTATAATAAACTTTTCTTTGTCTCTAACTCTGGTGTGCACTTAAATTCTTTCTCACACTCAGTCAAAAACCCTTGAGGATTCTCGCGGGGCAGGACTTGAGCCTTCGCATGGGTGGGGAGGGGGACTCACACTGTCCCGCATCACATCTGTATAGGACACATGCCTCCGTATTGTGGCATAGTGTATGACAGTGCCCTCCCCTTAACACCTCCATGCTCGTTAAGCCAACATTTTCTTCCTCTTTGGGATCTGGTGACTGATTCATTGGGGTCCTTTCTCAAGGAGGGACTTCATTTTAAGGCCTATCTTCCTTACTGGGGGGCTATTTCATTAAATGTCTTCAGTTCAACCCGCAGAAAGCAGCTAATTTAGCTATAAACTGGACTTCTCATTTACTGTGTTCAGATATTCCCTGGAATTTCTCAAATTTGCACATAAAGCAATTTGCATATGTTGATCAACCTATCAAGCCACTTCAGGAACTCTGGAGGCCTAGGGAAGTGAGGGGAGTGGACGTGCCCTACCAGGTCCTGTGACAGGTTCCTTGTGAGAGAGGCATGCACCTACCCAGGGAGTAAAATGTGGAGTACAAGTCACTAAACTTTATTAAATAGTGAAGTGTGGTGGTAATGGTATCTACCTAATATTTAATAATGTTATCTTGGGTATAGCATGTTTATTTCACTTTTATATTTCATTTTGCTAATTGTTTATCACTTGCCAAAGCAACATGAAATTTATTTTTAAAAATAAATTTACTTAATTATTAGTCAATGTGAGGAAAATATTAAATAATTAACAATAGATAGCAAACAAATATGGGGAGATTTATGGACAACTGAATCCTGATTATGATATCAGGTCAGAGAAGTTGTTCTGTACACTGATTCTGCGTTAGAATCACCAAGGGGACTTTAAATATACAGATCTTTAGATACCATCCTTCACCAATTAAATGAGAATCTCTAGGGAGTGAAGCCTGGACATCGATTTTTTTTTTTTCCAGCTCTTCAAGTGATTTTAATGTGCAGAAAGTGTTGAGAACCACCTGGCTGGAGATGCTGATTCTAAAGAATAAAGAGTATATGCCCGCCCCACCCCCCACCCCCCCCCCCCCGCCCCGCACACAGAGATCACTGCAGATAAATAGATACCATGGCACAGTCTCCTAAAAGCATTTTTTAAGATAAAGCTTTTTTTTTTTTTTTTTTTTTTTTTTAAGAATAGCGAATTGTAATTCAAAACAAACTATTCTCCCTAGCTCTGCAGATACAAATGCCTGGGCTTCTGAACATATTCTGCTGGGACCAAGCTCAGGTTCAGCCATTAGCTTAATTTGTCACCTTGGGCAAGCCACTTGACTTCTTTGTGAACCAATTTCCATTTTTATAAAATAAAGGGAGAAGGGATGCTTGACATGGATGATCCTCAAAGACACTTTCAGCTACAAATCTTTATGGTTCTTTATTTTAAATGGAAATGACCAAGGCGATTAATGTTTCTTCCTTGTTTGTGCATTAATGGTGATAATTAAAAACAGAATCATAGATGTGGTGTATGAGGTTTTACTTTGCTCTCTTATTGCAGATAGATCTTGAAAACTAATTTTCTCTCTCCCTGAGCTGACGGCTCAGCCAGCCAGCAACCTTTTAAAAGCCTTATTCAAAGCAAGGAAAGCAGCTTGGGTATGCACAGACCCAGTAATGAGCACTGTGTAAAATCACATCGATTTTCTTTTTTGACCTCCCTTTCCATTTAACCATTTGTCAATATGGAAGAAAGAAATCTGTAGAATGTAATTTTTCAGCAAATGGAGAAAAGACAACTTGTCCAGGAAAAGGAAGTCGAAGTATAAATTTTGACATGTACTCAGAGTTTTAAGTAAAGTGACTTTTTCTCAAGTTTTATGCTGAATATAAATTTGTGGGTTCAAACAAGTTCTTCCTGAATGGTTGACTGTCCTGTCCTTACTCCCCCTATGCCTCCAGGCCTAGCCTGGACTTCCACCTCATATATATATATATTTTATATTTTTATATTTTATATTATATAAAATCTCTCTATTATATATATGCATACATACACACATATATATACGCACATATACATATATATATGTGTGTGTGTGTGTGAGTATGTGTGTGTGTGTGTGTGTGTGTGTGTGTGTATAATCTCCCAATATCTCTCAAGAAAGTTTACGAGTCAAATCTGTAAAGTTTCCATAATAATTCAAATAAAATCTTCACCCTAGACAAAGTTAAGTACCCCGTCATTAGTACATAACACCACATAACTTTCAACACACAAGTATCCATGCCACTGTCTCACAATTATCGGGTTTATTCGCCTCGCTTGTGAGATTGCAGGGTCTCGAAGGCCATGAGCATGGCCTTTTTCATCTTCACCTTGCAGGAGCTGATATAGTGCCTGACATATCGTGAGGTATTGGAAATGTTAAAGAACACTTAGTGCTTCCGAAATACATTCCTCTAGGATAATGTCCTCAAATATCTGGGACTCAAAAAATATTTTATTTCTGCTATGAGAAGGATGGGCCTACTTGATGACCACTTATAATTTATTCTCAAATATATTCAATTCCTAAATTTGAATTTGTGTTCCTACATCAGAATTGAGAAGTGTGATTGGAAAGCATGTTCTAAGAAAAGTAACTCACAGATAATCTGCTCACAGGATAATCTGCTCATAAATTACTCACTGGGCAGGTCCTGGTGGGTAGCCAGGCCCCGGACATATAATTTCTTTAGTACGCATTGTTTTTGGCATAACCTCCCTCAAGAAAGCACATAATCTTGTAATCCAATGCCCACCTTGTTTTCTCCCACCTTCCCTTAATCTTCCTTCTGTTCTCGCTTTAATTCTGAATGCATAAAAGAAACTGTAAAATTGTCACTCTCCACCAAAGTATTTGAAATCTGGCTTCCTGGAAATTTTCAATCAGTTTTGGCTCAAATGAAATCTTATAAAAAGTTATTTATAGGTTTAGACATTTCTCACATCAGTAGAAGTGATGGCCAACAGGCGGCCTATTATGGGCCAACATGAGTCATTTGGTTGGGCCTGACTAGAGCACTGAGTTGAAAGGGTTCTGAAAGTATATATTAAAGCTAAGCAAGAGTTTCCTGATAGTTAGCCATACTCGCCAGGAGCACTGATAAAAACGTCACCAGTAAACAGGTTTTGTGTGTGTTAAAGTTGGCCTTGAACCCCGATTTTAGATAGCTGAGGCGCATGTTTAGTAGCTTGGGCAAGCATTTTAGAAGTAGGCCAATTACAAGTAAAGCATTTCAATAGTCTGAGTTACTATTTGGGCTTACTGTGATTTATATACAGCAATGTGGTGCTATTTGAACCATTTTATCCTCAAATCCATTTCACAATTACAAGGTGTGTGTGTGGGTGTGGGTGTGTGTTCATTCCAGCTAAGAGGGTTACAAAACAGGCTAAGTATTTATGTCTCAAATAGACGATGTGCTTGCAGTATGGCAAGACCTGTTAGAAAGCTAATGTGATATTTTGATATAAACACAGATGTCAGCTATAGTCCCCTTTTCCACTTAAGGGTCAGTGAACTTCAGATTAAGATGCTCTGTGATATGATAATTATGTCTTTACCTATCTGTCTCTCCTGTTGGAATAAGAGCTGATAAGAGCTGTTCAAATAAACCATACTCATCTTTATTTCTTTAGTGTTTGCAAGACTATATAATGCGTCTGCATATGTGTGTTTATGTTTGTGTGTGTGTGTGTGTGTGTGTGTTTAAAATCAGGCATATATATTGCTTTCCTGAATCCACAAAAATGAATATGGAATGTTATTTGCATCCCTCTAACATCCAGAAGTGTCTCTTACATATTTATTCGTAGATGGGGCTTTAGTGAAGAATGTGCTTCAGAGTTTTAGACAGGCTCTTTTCAATTTAAAGCAAAATTTCTTCTAATACTAAATAATTTTTCTCAGTTGTGATATTGACCTACTTTAGGCTAAGACAGTATGCAGGGCGGAAAATCTTGGTTTGGCTGAATCTAAGAATGAAAAACTCAAAAAGTGCAGAATGCACTGCAAATGTTACTTTAAAAAATATCTCAATGAAGAGTAGAAATAAAAGATGCACTATACTTCCCACCCCCAATGCGTACATACACACTTTATAAATAAATGATTGATCAATAGATCAATGCATAGAATTTCTTTAAAAGACACACTTCCCTGCCTTCCTATAGAAAGTAACCCCAACCTCAAACAAAGGAAGATTCACTGCACCTAAGTATGCTGCTCAAATAGTGCTTACATACTGACTGAATGCACCCATGTACCTAGCACCTAAACCAAGGAAAAGAACATTATGTTCATTAAACTTCAGCATTAACTACTCTCCTGAATTCTAATAGTATATAGCCATCTTACCTTTTTATGCATTTAGCATAAATGAAATTATATAATATTTCTCATGTGCATCCAAGGCCTCTTATTCAGGATTGTATTGTGAGATGTATTGATATTGTTGCATGAGTACAGTAGATACTGTGATGTACCACCCACACCCAGAAACCCTTCCAAGAGCAAAGGCCTTATCATCCAAATAGCTGGCAGTGTTGTCAGCAGAAAGCCCTTGGCTGTTAGCTCCCTTCTGAAATTGACTCAGCGGAGGAAAGGCACCTCGCCTTGGCCACTTTCCAGGGCGGCCAGCATCCGATGATTGGTCCATGTAGGTATATGTAGGGTCACTAACTTGCCCCAATTCTAGAAATCTCTGACAAGATCCTCTCTTAACTCCTTGTAATGTTGGTCAAAGTATCTGTAAGGACCGACTCAAAGCTTGACTTTCTCTGTCTAATCCTGCCTCCTCCCTTTACTTTCCTCAAGAGCTGATGTAAGCAGCACCTCTAACACCAACTGGAAATATGCGGCTGTCTTTTGTTCATTCTCTAGAGTGTTCTACTGTGCACATAAAACATGACTCGTGTTTATTTTACTGTTAATGGGAATATGAGTGTTTCCAATTTTGATAATTATAAATAATGCTACTGTGAATATTCTCGTATGTGCATTTTGGTAAATATACTCATAAATTTTCATTGGGACATTATTAAGTGGAAGTGCTGGGATTTTGAGTCTATATATTTTCAGCTCTTGAATATATCTATGTTAGGTAGTAATGTTATGCTTGTAAATGACAGACTTCTCCTTACTCAAAATAAAAAGACAACTTTTTAAATTGGATTTGAGTTGTGTTGGGTTGAAATACATACATACATACATACACACTTACATACATACACATTACATACATGTATTAATTCATACATACATATATACATATATACCTAAATATGTGTATATACATATTTTTAAGGAAAAACTTTCCTAGTGAACTTCAAAAATATTTATTTGGCATATAGGGTGTGAAGGAAGAAATGTCCTTTATTTTGAATATAAAAATAAATATCAGCTGGGGAAGAAGAGGCTAAGAAGAAATATTTAGTTGGCCAGGGCTAAATTTTAGAAAGTGTCCAAAATATGATCTTCACTTGAAACATGTCAGAAAAAGAAACTGAAAGAAGGAATATACACAAAATGATGTTGAGTGCACAGTAACTTTTGGGATTTCAGGACATCTTAAGCCATGGTGACATTGGTGGAATGATGGGAGAAACATGTTTGCATTATATTTAATTCATAATAAACATCTTGAAGTAGGAGAGTAGTGGTATCATATCCATGTTATACATCTCGTGAAGGGAGCACAGCACATTAACTATTGTGCTTAAGCAAACAAAATAACAAACAAAAGGAAACAAAACTAAACCTCACATAAATTTTGTAGAGGTCATGCACTGTTAAAAATGAGATGTTCTTGCCTCTGAAATATAATGAACTCAAAGATTTGCCATTGTTAAAATACTTAGAAACCTGATCATATTTGGAATATGCTACACCATGTTACAGCCAGAATTATTATCACAGATGTAATGTTACCCTATTGACCTTACCACACAAACTAAGGTTCACAGAGATTTTAATTAAAAAAAAAAAAAAAAGAAAGAAAAGAAAAGAGAAAAGTATATATATTCTACTTCAAATTCCCCATCAGGAACAGAGTGTGTACCCTCTGGAGGCGGCATATAATTATTGCTAAATTATTCTTATCAATGGAAGCAACCTGAATCATCATCCATAAACATATATAACTCTACCTAGCTATCATCTATGTATCTACTTCTATCTGCATTTCTCTAGCTAAATATATCCATTCATAGATCCACCCATTTATATGTCATTATGAGTGTGGTACACACAAGTGTATATTTTTGTGTCTTCTTTGTCTAATTAACAATATAACATTAAAACACGGAAATCGATCCATGTGATTTAGAAAATATTTATAATTATTATATTTAATGACTATGTTATTCACTAATGACTGCCATCATTTAACAATCCACCTGAGTCTGAAATGTTAGTTATACATTTTTAAATAGAAATGGCTGTACCAAGAATTACTTTATCGACTTAAAAAATTCTATATTAAAATTATAATATTAGAACTATTGAGACAAATTTAATATTATTTAAGATGTTATCTGGCGAACTTGCTTTCTAAAAGACTTGCACCAATGATCACTTTCATTAGCACTTATCAGTTACTGTGTATGTCTCTACTCAAACAGTCATTAGGTATTATCTTTGAAATGACTAATTTAATACAGAAAATATGGTATTTCATTTTTTATTATAGTTTTAAAAAGGTTTTTTGACTCTTATACGAATAAGTAACCATATTCATCTGGTATTTATTGTTCTATAATTTTCACTGTAATTATACATGAGCATGAATAGTTTGTTCCCATTTATAAACATAACTAACAAATCCTTTACACAACCCTAAACTATAAAACCTGTGCCAAAGTTCCTCTAGTAAAGTCCAAATATAAAAAGTGGATCCTAGAACATTCCATTGTTAGACGAAGTAGATCTGAGGAAACAGCATCTATGTACTCATCTATTAGCAAATATGTCCTAATAAGTATTGTGCTGTCTAATTAGATGTTTTTCCATTTATACTCATATTCCTTAGGGAGGCACCAATAGGGAAGGAAGATTTGAAGGAATCTAATCACAGAAGACAAATGAAAAATACAAAGACAAAATAGACACAAGGTAGTTTACAAGGAAGCCGTGACAACTATTTCAAAAACATATTAAGGATTGAGGTCTGGAACTGCAGCACCGGTGTAAACTCAGAATATTTATAGGATGGAACTACAGAGCAGGGTCATTCATCAAATGACAGAATTAAAGAAGAATACCTTTAAATTTCCTCTAATTCCATAAATATCTGTTAATTCAGTTTTGTGTCCTGAAGTTCACAAGGTGAACTATACACAAGACAATGGTCCCAACAAGTATGTGGAGTGCCATGTTTCACATATAAGTGGAAATACAGGTGATAATATTCTATAAGGAATCTTCCAGTTCAGTTCCCAGACACTGTACAGACATTTCAATGTTATTTCTTATTTTCCCTTGATGTGTGTCATTTCCTGTATTCACACTCTAAGAGGCCAGGGTGACAAAGATATATCTCATCCTTGGCGGTAATTACATATCTCATCCCAGTCAGTCTAATATAGAATTTCTGAAGCATTTTTTTTCCTGGTGGTCTATTATAATGATAATAGTAACTGTCGATAACCCATTAGCATATGAGCTTTTTGAATTAAAGCAATAATTACCTGTCTTTCGCACTCTAACATTACATGTGGTTAGCATCTTTATCTGGTGACATTTCCATCTGGTAGAGAGAAAATAAACTGACGTCAAAGAGATAAAAAACCAAAATCCATTTTATATTATTTGGGATGCTGACACATCAAAGAGCTTGAATATGAAGGCAGCACTTTCTACATTTGAAATTTATTCATTTATTTTTTAAATGAGTTTACTTAAAAATGCATTATAATATAGGTAAAGCTTATAACAGGTGAATTAGAGACTTATGCTTAATCTGAATCTGACTTCACACCTGAGCATGTGATAAAGCGATCTGCTAGTTGAAGCAAAGATAAAGTCCATACTGTAAAGTCTAAATAATTTTGCAGATGTAATATCTATTTCAGCAATTGCATTGCTTTATTGCCAATTTTTAATATTGAATTGACAATAGTCTGAATAGTGTTAATTTAGGGAAAAATTGAATATGGAATTAACGGACTTGGGACAGATTTCAAGGTCTAGTACTAGTGTCTCAGAAAATTCACTTAATCTTTTTGAAATGACTCTTTTATATAATAAGAGAAATGATATATATTTCACAATTATAAATTTCAAATAAAACAGTTGTGAAGCTTCTCCCACATAATCTAAGATGTCTGGAAACCACAGTAAGGCAGAGGGGATCAGTGTTTTATCGTCTATTCTGAGAAATGTTTGAAAATGAATATAGTCTAAAGCTATTGGCTATTAGTAACAGGGCAGTTTTCCCAGGTAGAACTCAATGCAGTTTTCATTTTTCCATCTAACGTTAAGGGACTATATTAACCCTCTGTCTGCATTACTACAGAAAGAAGGAAGAAGTTGAAACTGCACCAGAATAAGATGCCTTTATAGGAGAATAAATTGTGAAATTATATATTTACAACATATAATTTTAGTTTAAAAAAAAAGCAAAAGACAAACCTGGGTACACATTTAGATAAAGTGATATTCTTGTATGTTGTATCAGCTGGATAGTTGTGAACAACTGGGAAATTGAGCCATTTGGTGAGGTTACCTGAAAGAAAGCAGATCACTCCAGGTTAAAGGTTTGTGAGGAAGGGAACAGAAAATGGCAGGAACTTTGGAGTCATTCAGATTTAGGCACAATTTCTAGCACTATAATTTATCACATGTGTGAATAGAGAAAACTAACTGATCATTCTGAACCTGTTTCTACATTTATAAATTGTCTAGTTTTCATGAACATACCACTGCTTATGGATAGCATCACTACTCTGTCCCAACAATTATTGAAAGGTTCACCTGACAGAAATTCACATTTTAGGAAAATTTTGCTACATGATCCTGATGCTAAGAAATGTAATTTCTCTTTATTATTCTTTATGCATACAATGCTTTATATTTTTTATATTTTAAAAGTAATAGTAATTTATGAATGTGGTTTAAAAAAGCCCAAAGAGCATGGAAAAGCTCCCACTGAAAGCAAACATCATTAAAAAGTTTCATGGATATCTCTTCTAGAAAAAAAAAATGGGACATAGTCTAGTGTGTACACACATCTTTTTATTTTGTTACTAATACTGTATAATGTACTATACTGCTCTGCACGTTGATTTTTGATATAAAATACTGAAACAAATACTTTTTTCATCAGGAAAAACATAAACATATACTAACACTATACACTATATTTTATTTTTATTTTTAATTTATATTTTTAGAAGGCATTTATCAGATCTTTTAATTTAGGCATTTGAAAATGATGGAAACCAAGAAGAACGTATTTCAATCAAGCAGATAGGGCTAAGGAATTGAGTATTCTTGAATATAGATTTCCTCAGATTGTGAGCGGGGGTGGAATTTTTTATAGGTGGTTATTTGAATTGCCCTGTATAAAGGAATATAGTGAGATGGAAAAGACAATGAACTAAATTCAAACCATATCTCAGCCACTTGCTTTTCATGTATTTTGAAAAATCACCTTACCTCCCCAAGACACAGTTTGCTTATATTAAATAAAAGGACAAAATCTACTTAATTTTATTTTCAAAACAAGCTGCAGAATTGGAGAGTATATTTGCAATCACAGAGGCAAAGGGCTAATATCTAGAATATATAAATAATTGTCCAAACTGAATAGAAAACTAAATAAATAGTTCAATTAGAGCACAGGCAAAATTATGACTACATTTCTTTGGAGAGGAAAAACAGATGGCAAATAATCAAATGAAAGCTATTCAGGATCATTATTATCTATTCAGGACCATCAACAAAACTACAATGTGTTGCCACTCCACTTATCAGAATAGCTAAAAAAAAAAAAAAAAAAAAAAAAAAAAAAAAAGACAAGCCAAAATGCTGGTGAAGGTGCAGAGACCTTGGACCGCTCATGTATTGCTGGTAGAAATGTAAAATAGTATTACAACTCTAGGTAAGTGGGATTTTCTCTTGAAAAGTAAGCATATAACTACCATGTGACTACACAGTGCTCTAATGGGCAAATGCCAGGGAAAAGAACACTTACGGTCACACAAAAGCTTATATGTGAATGTTTAGAACAACTTTATTCATTATATACACAAACTGGAAACAATTTTATGCCCTTCAATTGTTAATGGTACATAAACTCTGTATGTCCAAACCATACACCACTAGCCAGCAATAAAAAGGAACATACTATGGATACACACAGCCATCTGGAAGATCTCAGAAAATTACACTGAGTGAAAAAAGCCCACTGCAAAGTCTGCCTACTCTATGATTCTATTTATGTAGCATTCTTGAAATGACAGATTTATGGAAATAGAAAACAATCAGAAGCTGTGAGAGTTTAATGGGAGGTGGGAGTTTGAGGAAAGTAGGTATGGCTGGAAAAAGACATGAAGATTTCTTGTGGGGATAAAAATGCCCTGCATCTTGACTGTATCAATGTCAACATGCTAGTGGTGACAGCTACTGTGCTATACTTCTGTCATATGTTATTATTGAGTAAAACTGGGTGAAAGCTACATGGGATCTGGAGTATTATATTTTGCAACTGCAGATGATAAAATTATGTCATAATGAAAAGCTTAAACATAAAAGAAAAGTGCTATCTCACTGTCATTTGCTCTTCCGGCCTCCATAGTAGGAGGAGAAATCTGTGGTATTTAAATCAGTTTTCCTTTATATTTAAAATGTGCTGTTTTTCTCTGCATGCTTTCAAGACCTTCTCTTTACCTTTGTTTTTAAACAATTTTGTTATGGTTTGTTTAAGTATAGTTTGCTTTAAAATTTCCACTGCATGCTAGTCACTTTTCTAGCCACCTCCCTAACATGTGTGCGCGCGCACACGCACGCGCGCACACACACACACACACACACACACACACACACACACACACCATGATCTGTCTGCTTTTGCATTTTCCTCAGAAGCCTTTGCAATTTTCCTTGTATATTTTGTCTAGTTTTTGTGGTTGGCATCAGGATTCTTTCAATGGGGAGTTGAATGTTGTTCTGATAGAACTATAAATTCTGAGCTTGCTATTTTAGTATTTTTATCTCCCAGCTATGTCATCTGAGTAGTCTAATTAATCTATGTTGCATAGTGATATAGAATTAATTACATATGTTGTTTTCTATGTCAACACATATTAATATATTTATATAAATATATAAAAGCTATGTATATTGTTATCTAACTAATCCAATACTTCTTGTCATATACTTTCACAATAATATTAAATACGAGCCTGCCAGAAGAGTATTTGAAACTGAATTGAACTGAAAACATTAATCTCTTTTAATCAATATGGCAGACTGATAGAAAAGTATTTTAGATGTATTTGCCCTAGAAAATCCTATTATACCCTACCTTTTGAGACCTTCACAGGACTAAAAAGTCTAATAATCTTTCATCGGTCTTTATTAGAACTGCAGAGGAGACTCTATTTGTTGCATTTTGCCTGAGGCACAGAAGCTGCACAAATATATATAAATATGTATTCTCCTTGCTAGAAATAAATAGCATTTCAGATAACACTTAGGCGAATTCAAGTACTCAGAAAGCAAAGACACACGAGTCTCCTTTCAAGGTCACTCTAAAGCTCCACTTCCTATCATTTGCCATTCAGTGTTCCTCAGATGCTCTTTGCAGCTCTGCTCTGGACAGTGAGCACATTCATGTGCACTGTATTCCATGTCCAGGGTTCAAAGAAGCTGATTTTGCTTATCAGAAAGCAGAAACATGGATCACAGACAGCCACTGTCTGCCTAGAGCATGCACAAAATCTCCTAATTGATTGATCAAAATCTGCTGTGGCTCCATAATTTTTGCAGTGTTAAGTGCAGACTTGTCAACAGGGCACAACAGCCCTGTACTTTCTCACTGCCTCTGAATTCTCTAGTTTTCTAATAATTCTATCCTCATCTTGCATCATTTGCTATAGGTCTCAGTCACACCATGCTCTTCCAAGCCTCTGTGCCTTTATACCACGTTATTCTTTCTATGTGAACTTTGTTTACCATCTTTACTATCTCTAAACTTTGCCTGTGTATGATCCCACTGACTGTTACCTAATATTTGATATCATTGCAAAAAGGATAGCTCCAAATGATAGCTAATATTGTCCTATCACTGTTGACTTTAATTGTTAAATTCAACAGAACTTATATTTATTCCACAAATATGCATTGAGTGCCTATGATATCACAAAATATGTTCTAGATTCTGAGGATATAGTGGAGAACAAAGTGGCAAAGTCTGTACCATCATGAAGCAAAACCTCTCATAGGAAAGATTAAGAGCATATACAAAATATAAAATATAATAGTAGATAGTAATGCATGCAATGAAGAAAAAATATATAAGTAAGGAGACAGGTTTTAACTCTCCTTTAAAAATCTCGATCTGATGGGGGAAATAAATTTATAAAAATTAAACTAAGTGAAATATAGTAAGTGTTATTGGAAAGTTACTGTATGATAATATAGAAAAACAGACGAGAAGAACATAACCTAGTCATTGGATGAGAGGACTATGGAGGTTCTCGAAGAAGCTGAATTATGATGATGCGAAGAAGTTGACAAGGTAGAGATGACACAAGAGGGTGCTACGGACCATGAGACCAGCATAAAAAAGAGCATAGCAGTGTCTCCCGCCACTGTACACACAATTGTAGTTAAGATAGCATTACTCATGAGACGAGGTGCAGCGCCTTTGAAAATCTACAACGTGTGCATTTTGTGGCAGAATATGACATGATTTTCATTTTTTGTAGCCATTCCTAAAATAAATAGCTAAGATGTGAACTTCTAAACTTGTGATTTGAAAACTACTGCTATTTTTTTTCTTTTACGAAACCTCACTTTCAACTTGAAGGATATCAATTCTCTTTCACTTTGAACATGCCACAACCTAGCACAAGAATTCCACCTTTGAACTTCTTTTGCCACCATGATCTAATGAAATGTCCACTGCTATTTGATTATATACTACTTTGTAAACATATCTGGAAAAGCAATGCATCTCCATTTCTCTCTTTGAAGCTAGAATGAATACTATCATTTAGAATGCATAAAATGTACATTATTTATGTTCAACCCAATCTATGTATCGTTATTCAAATTTAACTAATGAGGAAACTTAGGCTCAGAGAAAATAATCACAGTAATGATTATGGAAATAATAGCTACTGTTTATTGAGTAATTAGTATGTATCATCTACTCTTCTAAGTACTTCATCAACATTATCTCATTTAATGCTTACCACAATCATATCAGCCAAACATGACTTTATTTTGTGGTTCAGTATGCTCGACATGTAACTTGTCCGGGGACACAGAGCATAAAGCTGGCCAAGAGTGAGGTGCAGAGTCAAACCCAAGGCTAAGTGGCTCCAAGGGTCATACTTTCCTCATGCTGAGAAAAGAAAAGGAACAAAATCGCCTCTGCCTTCATATTAGTTCTAGTTTTTGCATACATAAAGTGTAGGGACATTTTTGCATCCTTAATAATGCTAAGTCTTCAATATCAGTAGCAGAAAATACAGAGGGCTAACTGGCCCATACTGGCATACCTCATTCTCACAGATTTATTTTCTTAGAATCTGCCATATTCATTCTCTCTCTCTTTTGCTCTTGCTCCTGCTCTCATCTTGTATCTATACCTTCTGATTCTGAGAGAATACATCTGAGAGATTAGAAAATAAAATTAAAATTTATTCAAGAATAGAGGATAACGAGAACTATAATGCTATAAAGGACATTATCTGGCTTGTATGGCATGCTAACACATGAATAACTTTTAGCCTAGTCTCCCGTCTGTCCTTCACATGGTATATAATGAATGAGAAAGGCACTAAGTGGATCCCTCTTAGATAAATTCCGGGGCGGGGGGAAGAGGCAGAATTTGGTTTCTGTCGATCTACATCCATAAGGAAAATGTAGCCAGAAGACCAGCTTGTAACCAGTATAAGCTGTTACCAAAGATAATTTTATCCTTCAATTATTTTCTTCTTCAATTCATTTTGTTATAATCATTCACATCTTATCAGATAAATTCAATGAATGTTAATCTTTTATTCTGCTATAGTTTCTTTTATACTTCTATAAGACCCTATATTATAATAACTACAATATCCATTAAAGTATATAGTAGTAAAAATGATTTTTATTCTTTTTTGAGATATAATTGATATATAACACTATAATAGTTTCAGGTATATGACATCATGATTCAATATATGTATATATTCAGAGATGATCACCACAATGAGCCTAGTGTTCATGTTATTTAAGAAACAAAAGATGTTTTCAGTAGCACATATAATAAAAATTTAAATAAATAAGCAATGAATGAATAAATAAAGGAAAAGTGTATTGGTGGCTGAATGAATGGATAATAGCAGTTTGACAGTCTGGAGTGGTTAGAAAGTCATTGTTATTGAATTGAAACTCATTCCTGACACGTATGCACCCCCTCCAACCACCTGGGTCACTTTTCGGTGCCAGGAGCCAGCCACAGGTGGTGTGGGCTTTCTGCATATTTTTTCTAAATGCTTCCTCATCTGCCATCACCCGCACTTGCTCCCGTTGTGAGCGGCCTCTCCCTCTGGCTGTGATCATTGCTTCCGGACATGCTATTTTTCTCCTTGTCAAGTAGACCAACGTTACTATACTTGTATAAAATGAATAATCAGCATTTCGAGGAGTCGTTTTTTGCTCCTAAAATGAGTTTATTACGGGTTTATTTTTCATTGCCTATCAAACAGATGTTGCCTGTTCTCTGAGGAATTTTCTGTGCTTCCCAGTCACTGTCGCTGGGTGGGACGCCAGATGCTCCCGCGCTCTGCAGAGCTGCTCGCGAATGCCAGCGAGGTGAGTGGATCTGCCTCAGTGACAGGAAAGAATACCAATGTGCTGCTGAGCATGGCGGAAATGGGGGAGAGGGGTGGTGGCTGTGGCTGTGGAAAATGGAAAAATGCAAACAAGTACAGGGCAGATGCACACAAGTTCCAGGTGCCGTGGAAGCCACTTGGCGCAGGGGAAAGAGCAGCAGATTTGGAACCGGACTGGCCTGGGCTGAAATCTCAAATGTGCCTCTTTCAGTCTCAGAGTTGAACATTTTGTGTCTTTAAATCATCGATTTTAACACCCAGATTACAGAGTTGCTGTATGGACGAAATATGTCCGTGCCATACAAAAAAATTATAAATCAATATTAGCAGATCTGCTCTTTTCTTAACCAATGTTGATCTAAATGATTGTGCCAAGCCATTTTTTAATCACCCTGTTTATTAATAACATACCCCAGACATGTCAATGTATCTGTCTATCATACATCTGTCTGTCTATCTAGCCATAAAATCACATGAGTATTTTAAAAGGCTACAATTTATGGATTGCCACAATGAGTACTAATTAATGAACAACTAAGTTATTTCATTTTTTAAAATATTTGTGTAAACATTGTCATAAAGAACGTTTTCTTTCCTTCCACACACATACACACACTCACATGTCTCAATGCACTTGTCTGATAATTATTTTAGGACAAATATCTGGAACTGGATTTGCTGAGTCCAAAGTTTATAGATGCACATTTTATTTCATGCAGCCAGTTCCCCCTCACCACCTAAGAGATGTTTTAATTTGCATCTCCGCCATCGATATAGGAGACCTATTTTCCCAAAACCTAATAAACATGGGCATTAATAAAACTTTTTAAACGTTTCCTTTGGCATTAATTTGTTAGGTACAAGAATGTGTATCTTTCATATACCCATTGGTGATTTGTCTTATTTCCTTTGTGAACTGCCCACTGAGAAGGTTGTGAATACAGCATCTTTTACTGTTTTGTTTGATGAGCTCCAACATTAAGTTGGAAAGATGGCATCGCGATAGTGGCAGAAACATTTAGTGCTCTTCAAAAATCCACATGAAACTGTGTCTCTCCACTTCCCCTGAAACTGCATAGATTTAAAACATTTCTATGTTTTGTTTTTAATATTAAAAGAAGGATATAAACAAGAGAGAGAAATATTGGTATAAAGAAAAGGAATAATCTTGTATAAAAGTTCAAAATATTTTTTCTGAAATAAGGGCAAGAAAAAATTATGCAAGTATATAAATAAATGTATTTTTCCAGGTTTATTGAGGTAGAATTGACAAGTAAAATTATATATATTTAAATTATACAATATGATGATTTGACTTCGAGTGGAAAATAAACACATTGTATTAAGCCGCTAAGATGTGTGATAGGTAGAATTAATTTCCTTTATTAAAAACACATCAAGGTGAAGCTGCTGAAGCCATGTCTCAATAATCATAAGAGATTATCTTGGCTTAACCAAAGGTAGAATGACGGTACACATACATGTATTTATCATGTATATGTACATAGTTGCATGTATGTGTATAAACAGTGTCACAGTGAATCCAGATTTATAACATCTTATTTCTAGATAGTTTCATGGCATCACATAATCTTCTATGTCCCCTTGGATTTCCTAGTCACAAAATTATTTATAAATCTAAGGAACTTCCTTAGATGTCTGCTCTAAAATTTGTTATTAAAAATACTTTAAAACAAATATTGTACAATCTCACTTATATGTAGAATAGCAAACAAAACAAAACAGAACTCAGAGACAGAAAACAGATTGGCAGTTGTCAGAGATAGGAGCTAAGGAGTAAACAAAATTGGGCAAAGGTGGTGTAAAGATACAAACTACCAGTTACAAAATAAATAAGTCCTGGGGATGTGAGGTTTGGCATAGTGCTGTATATTCGAAAGTTGGTAAGAGAGTAGATCTTAAAACTTCTCATCACAAGAAAAAGAAGGCGTAATTGTGTGTGATGATGAATACTAATTAGACTTACTGTGGTGATCACTTGCAATATGTATGAAAACTGAATCATTATGTTGTGCGCCTGAAACTAATACAAAGCTATATGACAATTATATCTCAATTAAAAAAAAACTGTTAGACAAAAACACAACAAATCAAATAAACACAAGGACTTTGAAGCCACAAACATCCAGCTTCAAATCCCAAAGCGGTTCTTATTAGATCTCTCTAATCTACTCAATCTTCTCTGGGTCCCCTTTCACTCCTCTATAAATGAGAAAGGGATGGTTCTCATAAGAATTTTCCAAGAGTTAGTTGAGCAAGCGGATGTTAAAGCCTAGTGTGTCTTGTGTAATGGCTGGTGCTCAGCACGAGAAGGGCCGTGTTCTTTATACGTCATTTCACCAATGGTGCCTTTTCCAATTCCATATGATTTGTACAATAAGCTAGACAAACTTGACAGAAAAATAAAGAAATATGCCTTATTCTAAAAATCAGAATGCTGTATACTGATTTCCCTATCCTTTATAGAGATTGTATCTCTATTAAGGATGTTTCTTTGCTTATACCACAAATAACGGAGTTCTCAAATGTGATTTCTTTCTCTGAGAGAATAGAATTCTAGCAGGAAACCTAAGTTTCAGCTCTAGTTCATATGTACCAGCTGAATGACTTAGCAAAGGACACTTAATCTGAACAATAGGACAATAATAACCAAATTATGACATCGGTGAGACTACTATGTGGGAGTATGTGTGGCGATTTCACTAGCAAACTCAAAATGCCACTTACATAAATGTATTTGCTTTCAAAGCCAAGTTTATCTTACTACTATTTTCTATTTCAAAGCCCTTTGTAAGGGAACATAAAGGCTTCATGGTGTGTGTGTGTTTTTTTAATACATATATACATATAATTTCTTTCTTTTTGAATTTTTTTGAACAGTATAGTTCTCCAGAGTAGACCACTAGTTTTTTCTTGGTTTGCAAATATCGAACTATCCTCCAGATAGAATTATAGATCAATTTAGGTGTCTACTGTTAACTTTGAGGGTTTTATTGTATATACTGTTTTGTTCACATTGTTTTTGATTATAGACATAATTCATGTAGAATGAAAGGGGTTATACAATATAAAGAAGAGATTAAAGTTCGTAATCTAGGTGTCAGTGTGTTTCTTCCAATATTTACTTAATATAGAAATGCATACATGTATATACACATGTACGTTCACACATATCTCATAAATTCCAATAATATTATTGATACTATCCTGCATTTTGTATTGTATTATTACAAATATCGCAATGCAGTGCACATTTCTTTCTCAAGTTTAGTAGCTGTCATGAAGTTGCTAATGACCAGAACTTCCTCATTAACAGCTAGGAGAACAGTGTGAACCAGGATTATTGGAAAATTAAAGAATTAAGAGTGTGCAGTGAAGAGGTCTGAAGCTAATACAGCATTTTCTCCTCTTACACGTGCAGTGTTCTGTTGGAAGTCAGCTATTCAGAATGCTTATTCTACTTAGAGATGATGGCTTTCCAACGCCTAAGTCACCAAAGTCACCAGGTCTCCTCACACTAGAACCTAAGGCAGTGACCTGACTGTCACTCTGACATCAACTCAGTCTTAGTCTAAGGAAAAACTGAAGACCACCTATTGTGCTATCAAGACCCCACAGGAAAAAAGAAACACTTCTCCATGGCATGAATGATGAGAGAATGAAGGCCCTGAACTCAGAGACCCTCCTCCCCTTAGGACCTCTGAGAAACACCCATTTCACAGTTAAAAATACATTACATCCTGGAATACAGTAAAAACCACAAAAATAACTGCTGGGTGAGTCTGGCCATAAGTGCTTGAGCAGTCAGTACATATACTGACCTTCCTTAACCTTGGCCTCATTTTAATATCATACTGTCTGGAAGTTCAAGAATCTAATTACAACTAACTGAATTCTGGGTAACCGCATGCGCAATAAACAAAGGATTATATGACTAAATACCTATCAATTGAGTTCACATGCCAGTTATCTAGAATACCCTTGTAGCCACCCATCAAGGGCCGATATAAGGTAGACTTCCTGAATACTGTGGGGCTACAGCCATCTCTGACATAGCCCATTTTTCCCTTGAAACGTACTTTAATAAATTTTACTTTTTCTAAATTTAGATTATCTGTAATTCTTTACTGAATTCGCAGAAAGAACCAAGCTCTCTCTGCGCCCCCCAGTGGTGAAAGAACAAAGCTTAAAGAAATTCCCAAGACAAGAAAGATGAGGTTGCTGTACTCGAGAGAGTGATTAATGTTTTTGTTCTTCTTGAAATTCATCTCATTTTCACACAGATACTGAATAAAAAATATGAAATATTAAGAAATACCAGAGGAAAGAGTACATGTAAAATTGTTCGGGTTTCACTCTAGTCTAAGATTTAAGCTAAAAAAGTAATGAAAAAAAAATGCTTCACAGGTCACAGCCTCCTCCAGTTTATCAAGTTTTGAAAATGAAGAAGAATCTTAGCTTCAATTCCTAATTACGAGATTATTATTAATGATAATCAATACTCCCACCGCTATTCATTCAGCCTCATGCTCAGCACTTTACATGTGTTAATTACTTAATCCTCATAGGTATCCTGTAAGGTAGAAACTGTTATCAGCAGCTTTATTTTTAAAATATGACAAGTAAAGCATAGAGAGGTTATGTTTTTGGAGCCAAAATGTGAACATGGATGATGTGGTTTCTGAACCAGAGCTGAATATCTCCAGAGAGAAACAGGCTATGCCTTTTCTTAGAGCAACTTCTATGTCATTTGTCTCTTAAATACTATTCAGTCTCTTTTTGGATATGTGACTGACTTATCTAATCACCCTTTCCCATAATTCCTTCATCTTTAAACTAAGACAATATAGCAGTTAACATTAAAACAGATAACATAGGTAAAAAACCTTAGTATATTCCCCTGTGCAAAAACAATGTTTGATCAGTGATAGCTGTGATTATTATTACTTTTATTATTCTTATTGTGATAAGATAGTTTGTCAAAGATAAGATGACAGTGGCTAGTCTGACTTCACTCGGAGTGACTGTAGAACTGATAAGCAGCCTTCACAAGACAAGATCTTCTTTTGTTGAGGTCACCCCATCCAAAGCCAGCATATGTAGAAATCTGTCCTGATGGTATGTGACCTCTCTCTATATACGCTCTATATACGTGTTCTGTAACTGCCTTCAACTTTATCTAGGGCGAATGGGAGAATTCTTTCAGTTGAACTTCTCTTGTGTTCTCTAAGAACAGATTTCTACACATGCTGGCTTTGGATGGGGTAACCTCAACAAAAGAAGATCTTGTCTAAGTCTCAGAAACCCTCTTTTGGTTTAGAGACCCAGTCAGTATTTTGCAGGAGGCCGACGTCTTATTTTGCTGGCATTCCTATATTGGTACAAATGAATATCCAGAGTACAGAGAATGTGAAGTAGAATGTGGCAACAACAAAGAAGAGAGAGAGAGAGAGAGAAAAAAAAAAAAAAAGAATAGGTGTTCTTGCCTCCTCCAGGTAGATATAGGTTTAAAAAGTTACTGAACTGTAAAAATCACAACATTAAAGATAACACAGAATTTTATCCTCACCAACTTCCTGCTACCACATTAAGTCAAAGTGGCAACATCTGTTTTCCATGCAGGAAGACGCACCTCCCAGGCAGGGCAATCGAATCCCCGCCAGGTGAACAATTCAGCTGCCTGGAGTTGCCTTTGAAGTGCATCTTTATGCAAATCTTGGTAATGTGTAGAAATAAATTTGCTTACTTTCCATTCCCTCAAGTGAGATTTATTTCTTTCTCCTCTCTCTCTCCTGAAATTTAGCATAGATTAATAAGCATATACTATTTTGCCAAAAAATGGTTCCGTTGATTCTTTATATGGAGGAAAACTTTCCTTTATTGAAATTTGTCTGGTCAACAGTAATCCATAAAATATCTTTAATACAATTACAGATTACATGTTATGTCACAAATACATAGTTTTATTGAAAATGTATTATATGCCTGGTGTTATGCTCATAACTTCATGTGTTTAATGATACATGGTGTGCCTAGGTTAATATTATTCATCATAGAAAGCTGTGAAGTAGCTTTCCAATGTAATACTGTTGATTTCTCATTGTGCTTTTTTATTTCAACTTGAAACCTATTCGATATATTACACAATAGTTTCAGAAGTCTTTCTCAGTGTTATTCATTTCTTTGGAAAATAGTTTACTGCATGTTTGTTGTAAAGAATCCAGATATATAATCCTAAATTTGCATGCAGGTCTCTATCTGACAGTTTGTCACCCAAAAGGAGAGGGAACCTTCTGTGTTTTCTTAATTTCACTCCCACTCCTCTTGTGTGGAATTGTCATTATGTCTACCCAGAAGTACTTGCAGCAGGGCAGAGATGTTCTAATTGTAACATCTGATGCAATTGAGCTGCTGCTTCTAGGAGGTTTGAGATTTTATCCTAAAGAAGAGAAATGTTCTTTGGGGAGTTTGTGTTTTAGAGGGTGAATCCAGAAAGTTGGAGAACTTGGCATCAGCTCAGAAACTACAATTATATAGTATTCAAATCGGTTTTCTCATCCGCATTCTTGGTTGCTGGCCCACAAGGTATGCAGTGGCTAATTAAATACATGAAACATTATGTTTTGCTGTCAATGGAATAATTTAGGATATTTCAGTCATTTAAGTTTAATTTTAAAGCCATTTTTTATGCAAACGTCTTCTAATCCTAGCTCCCTTCTTCCTTGTCTAAATACTATATATTTAGATAACTCGACTATGTGATCTTCTATGTCCATATCCAAAATTATCATACACACACACACACACACACACACACACACACACGTAGACATGATTAGTGTATCCTTTATTTTTTTCAAAATCCTAGTTTATCTTCCACACTTGATTGAAAACTTGCACAGGAGGCTGTCTTTTCATCTTTATGATCACCATGCCTAAGTGGAGTGGAGAGGGTGAGTAGCCAACTAATATTGGTATGAGTCACCTATGGATTAGGTGTTATGCTTATGTGCATTTTAAGCCTCGGAAACACTTATGATATGGGGTCCCCGTATTCTAGTAAGGGCAAAGAAGCCCTGAATGGTAGATAGAAATTGATCACAGGTCGTTTGAACTCATATACTTAACACTGCCTAGCACTAGACACAGTGACATGGATATGTTAAGTTCTCAACTAACATTCTCAAATTAATGAAAAATAAATGAGATTAATATATCAGTATAGTGTTTATTTCCCCATAACAATTGAATCATGAATTAAGTTTCAAGTGCACCAACTCGCCCAACATATACCGAATCTGAAGGTGGGGAAAGAGGTTATTTCCAGCATTCCATCATCATTTATATAACTCACTCCACTACTGAGCCAAGCTGGTTTCACAAGGCAAAGGCGAGTAATAAAACCAGACTTCTGCTAGAGTGAGGCTGCTTCTCTAATTGCAAATGTAAATGTTGCCAGGTGTTTAGCTCTCTTGTTCTAATAAATAAATAATTAGGAAACATGATTAATATGAAGCCTCACTGCCTAGCTGTGCAGAGTGTTCTTGGAGAGCAATGTGGGGAATTGGTGTGGAGGGCAGAATGTGTGCTTAATGGTATAGTTCTGAGTGTTCCTGGCAGAAAAACATTACGTGCTGTGCAGAGCATGAGTGCCCCACCTGGGGCCAGAACAGAATTGTGGACTTGGGAGGAGCAAACTAAGACTTAACTACGAGAGGTAGCGGTTGGAAGAAGCAGCACCTGAAATTGATATGGTTTGGTACAGTTAGTTTGTGCCCCGAGTCAAACTGGATTTGGTACCCAAACCTGCCACTTCTGAGATACGTAGAATTTGGCAAGTTAGCTGGCTTTTCTTACCTTTTATTTCATTAGTCTTAATGGCTATAACACCTGTCTCAAATGTGAACATTAGATGAGATTTTGAATATGCAAATGCTTAGATCAGAAGAAGCTCTTCCTAAATGGTAGCTATTAGAGCTTATTTTCTTTATGTGCAAAACTAAAGTCAAGTTCAGAAAACGATATCTATTATATTCCCTTATTGGAAAAAAATACAATGTTCATCAGCATATTAAAGTCTTTTCAAAAATTCCTGCAATGATCAAGCTTGCATAATTTTAACCCAGTAATCCACAAACTCATTCTACCATAAGAACTTAAACAATTATTTTTCTAAATACATTCTGGAAAATATTGTCTTATCTTAAGGAATAATTAAGATACAATTCCTGTTAAAAAACAACTATGGTATTATCAGGTGCATAAGAACATCTTTCCCTTCTGATATTGTAGAAATTTTGGGAAACAAATCAAGATTGTAAGAAAATTGAAAAAATTAGTTCAAAATTCTACAAATACTCATTGGGTGTGATGATAACCTGGGGAACTATGCATCTTCTATCAAAGCCACTGTTTTTATTTTAGATTGTGACTTTCTTTGGGAGTAAGGAGTTGTTTTCAAACTGAGAACCAGAATGAGAAAGGTAACGTACCTACTGGTGTACTGTGGACATTTTTTTTTTTAATGGTCAAATATTTATCCCCATCCTTATATTTATGACCCTTGTGGCATTGCTGCTCCTTTCATCCAGACTTGGAATGTACTTCTTTAGCTCTTGAATCTGTTCTTTGCATGTGCCTCTTGCTGGTCAATGCAACATTTAAAAATGAAATGCAAGCAAACACTTCTAAAGTGTTTGCCCATTGGGACTTATTCTCTCTTGCTTTGCATCCCCCTGGCACCATGTGAACAAGCCTGTACTGACATTTTGCAGGATGATAAATCGCATGAGAAGGCCCCAGCTATCTCAATTGTCCTACAAGTTCCTGCTAGAAACAGGGTGTGTGAGCGAGTCTAATCCTGAGTCAATTCAAACTATAAGAATCGCCCCATTAACCAAGTGAATCATAGGGAATAATGGAAATACTAAGTGGTTGTTATTTTAAAGCACTGAATTTTGGGGTGGTTTTAATGCTGCAATAGATAATTGATGTCAAATGGTCATGAGCTCTTTGAAGACACGTACTAATCTATATCATGTCTATAACGCTAGAGCCTGGCTACAGGGTCAAGCATAGAGTCCTACCTCAAAATATATGGATTTATGTCTTGTCTCTATTTGTAGATCTAAACTGAGGTTTAGAAATATTAACTCACTTCCTGAATATCACATAGGTCATGGGTGCCAGTCACTAATCTAACTGCAGTGTCATCAAATCTAAAGATTTTTTTTTTTCCTACGTTACGGCATTCTACTTTCAAATTCTGTCTGTGATACTAAAATTTCAGGGGTTGCTTTTCTCTGAATCACAATGTTGGCCCTATCCCCTAGATATCTATTATATACTTATGATAAATAATTACTGATGTTTCACAAGTTGAGGGCAATCAAATCGCCTCCTCAGCTGATTGCTTTAGAGATGCTTGGATGAATGGTTTCTGAATCATAAGTAATTCAAGACACCCACTATCTATCTATTACATTGCAGATAATGTGCTGGATGAACAATTTACATACATCCAATAGAATTATCTCTTTAAATAATCTTGCTTATTAACACTCATATATGGATGCCATCAACATATTTATGTATCAAATAACTGACTTACGAATAAGTTTTACATCAGCCTTGTTTAATCATGCCTCTTTAGATACAGAAAGAAATAATAAAACAGACATAATTGTGTTCATCAGTTGGCCTTTTTTTTCTCCCTCAGAGTGTTTCTAAAATATAGTAATACATATTGTCTTCATCACCATAATTATCATTACAATCTACATCAGGGGTTCTCAACCTTTTGGCACCAGGGACCGTTGCTCCTATGAGAATCTAATGCCTGATGATCTGAGGTGGAGCCAGGTGGTGATGCTAGTGCTGGGGAGCTTCTGCAAATAGAGATGAAGCTTTATTTGCTTACTCAACTCCTGCTGTGTGGCCCAGTTCCTAACAGGCCATGGACTGGTACTGATCCATGGCCTAGGGTTTGGGGACCCCTGATCTACATGTTTCCAATAGACCCAGTAGATTAATGATCATATCTGTTGTTGATAATATTTATATCACCAGGCACAGTGCAGAAGAGGTGCAGAGTATTTGTTAAATGAATGAATAAATAAATGAAAGACCATTATTGTCACATCATTACCATCTTTCTGGCAGTTGTATTTGTATTTGATTTTACTGTTTTAATGATTAAAACCCACATAAGAAATTTGATTTTAAATAAAAGCCTGAGGGAGGTTTTTTTTTTTTTTTTTGAGCAATAAAAAATACATTTAACATTTTAAATAAATCAGACCCAGATAAATAAAACAATTTACCCAAAATTATCTGCTTTATAATTGCAGAGAGAAAGTGTGGGCCCAGATTTTCTGATTTATAGCCACAGTTGCATAAAAACAGCATATTTGTGACTGTTAAGCTAAGTGCTGTAATTGTGTAGGGTAGAATATTAAAACTGATAGAAGATAATTGACAAGGAGGAAACTCATTGAATTAGAAATAGAATTTAAAAGATAAGAAGTAATCTTTGAATAAAGGAAAGGTGGGCTTCCAGATAAAGAGAATGGGTTGTTAAGGGAAATTGATAATGAGAGAGTAACCCAGTTTAAATCTGCAAAATTCTAGTATGAGTAATGAAAAGAAAATACCTTTTTATTTTCTTATTAAAAAATATAGTTGAAATTCATATAAAATAAAATGAACCATTAAACTGAGCAATCCACTGGCATATCATACGCTCACAATATTCTGCAACATAGCCACTATTAAATGTTTTAAAATTATATCATCCCACAAAAAGAAAACCTATTAAGTAGTTATGACATTTCACCCGTATATCCCATTAACTGGCAATTATCAGTTTGCTTACTACCTCTATATGGATTTGCCTATTCTCTATATTTCAAATAAATAAAATCATACTACATATGAACTTTTGTGTCTGTCTCTTTTCACTTAACATTATCTTTTGAGATTCAATCAAGTTGCAGCATGTATCAGTAATGTATTCCTTCTCTGGCTGAATAATATTTCATTCTATGTATCTATAACATTTTGTTTATCTATTTATGTATGAGTGGACACTTGAGTCCTTTGCACCTTTTGGCTAGTTTAAATAGTGCCATGTGAACATTTGTGGACAAATATCTGTTTGAGTACCTGTTTTCTACTCATTTGGATATGTATCTAAGATTTCAATTCCTAATTGCACAGTAATTCCATATTTAAATTTTTGAGAAAATGATAATTTTTTTAAGTGGCTGCACATTTTATTTCGACTAGCGATGTTTGGGGGTTTTAATTTCTCCATGGCCTTGCCAACACTTCTTATTTTATATATGTTTTTAAATTATAGCCATTTTAGAGAGTGTAAATTGATATCTCATTGTACTTTTCATTTGTATTTTTCTAATGGCTAAGAATGTTGAGCATCCCTTCATGTGCATGCTGACCATTCATATATCTTCTTATGAGAAATGGGTCTTCAAGTACATTCACAAAAGTTTTAGCTTGGTTGTTGGCATTTTTGTTTTTGAGATGCAGGAGTTCTTCATATATATGGATACCATACGCTTATCAGATATTTGCAAATTATTTTTCCTATTCTCAAAGTTGTCTTTTCACTCTTGATAATGTCATTCAATGCACAAAATTTTAATTTTGATGAAGTCCTATTTATAATTTTGTTGTGATACCAAAAGCACAAGCAGTAACAACAACATCTAAGAATCATCTGCCAAATCCAATGTCATGAGTTTACCCAATGTTTTCCTCTAAGTGTTTTAAATTTTAGTTCTTGCAGATAAGGCATCCATCCATTTTTAATTCTCTTTTACATACAGTGCATATAGGGGTCTATATTCATTCTTTTGCATGTGGAAGTACAGTTGTCTGAGAATCATTTGCTGGAAAGATTATTTCTTTCCCATTAAATGGTCTCAGTACCCTTGTAGAATATGAGTAGGCCATACAAGTACAGGTTTATTTCTGGCCTCTCAGTTATTTTACATTGGTCTATATGATGACTACCCATATAGTTTTGATTATTGCTGCTTTGCACTAAAATTTTAAATCAATAAGGGTGAATACTGACTTTGTTTTTTTATTTTTTTTTTGGTAATATTTTGACTACTTGGGGCCCGCTAAAATTCTGTATGGATTTGATAATGGAATTTTCCATTTCCAAAAGATTTCAGTTTTTCACCATTGTTGATGCTGAGATTTTTATAAATGCTCTTTATCAGGTTGAAGAAATTCCCTTCTATTCTTAGTTTGTTATTATTATTTTTTTATAAAATGGTATTAAATTTGTCAAATGATTTTCCTGCATTAATTAAAATGACCTTGTGGATCTTTTCTTCCTTCATCTAATAATGGATTTATAGCATTGATGGATTTTCATTTGTTGGGGTATTATTTTTACCTTTCATTTGCAGTTGATATTCAACATTATTTTATAACAGTTTCAGGTGAACAGTATAGCGGTTAGACATTTATATAATTTATAAAATGATTCCCCTCGATTAGTCTGATAGGTAAGTAGGTAGGTAGGTAGGTAGGTAGATAGATAGATAGATAGATAGATAGATAGATAGATAGATAGATCCTCATGATATTTTTAAAGAAATGGTATAAGCTCAAGAGGACAAGGCAAAATGAACACATAAATTTTATCTTTCGGTTAGCATTCTATTGGCCTGACCAAGTCAAATGGCCACACCCACACTCTCAGGCTGGCTGGCACACTCTGTACATTGTGAGACCAAGGCAAGATGTGGATTTATAATATTACATAGGAAGCTTGATAATTGGGTGTAATAATTAAGTCTGTCATGTATAAAGAAGAAGATTCTGTTAAGTTTTGAGAAAGCAAACATTTCTTCAGATGGCATTGCATCTAAATCTGAAGCTTTATCAATTATGAGTTGCAGATTAAATATCACTTTACCCAGGAATCTTACGATGCTTCACAAATAAAACTAGCATTCATTGATTATTATGTATTCATAAATGTAACTGACATTTAGTGTAGGTTATTTACGTTCTTCCCAGTAACTCTGCAAGCAGATATTTACTTCCTTTTTTCAGATGGCAAAATTGAAACAAAGTAATTTTAAATAAACTTTCTAGAGACATAGAATAATCATCAAACTTAGCTCATCATGTGCCAGGTAATGGTATACATATTTTACATAGACTAACTCATTTAACATGTATTTTGTTAAAGTCAAGAACCATTATTCTCCCCGTTTGATAAAGACGTTGAGACATAGAGAAAGTGAGTGTCTTGACCAAGATCACTCAGGTAGCAAATGACTGAGCCAAGATTTAGCCACAGACAATGTGGGTATGTAGGTAAATCATTAGAATTCCAAACATATTTAAGTTACTTAAAACTAAAGCAAGAGGCAACAAGTTGCCAGGGACAAAAAATATTCATTTCTGTATGGATAAAAATCCACAGGAGATAAACAAATGTAATACCTAAAACAAACAACAAACAAACAAAACATGTCAGCCAACAAAATTGAAATGCGCATGCCCTTCTGTGTCTTGGTATCAAAATGATCATTTTTTCTCTCTCTCTCTTTTCTATTTTAAAAGAGAAGGACTTGTAGTACCTTGCTATGTTTCTCAGTGCATGAAAGTGACATTTACTGATCTCTGGAGCCTGAGTAGAAAATCCTCAATTTAACTTGATGCCCAAGATCAGTGCCTGGTTTTAATGCTAGATACCATCTGTGATTGACAGCTGTAGGTGCAGAAGTCACTGCAGTGTCTATGAGAGGTGCCAGGAGTCCTGAGCAAAATCATCAGATTTCTCACGTGATCACAACACTTTCGGAGGAGATGCCATATATATTTCTATGTATCTTTGCATACACACACACACACACACACACACACACATACATACATATGTATATATATACACACATATATATATATACTTTTTACTTATATTATGGATTTGTTATATCTATTATATATTTACACTATTTTGAGTTTTGGAAAGATCTTAGAGGCATAACTCAATCTGATAATCTTTTCTGCCAAGGGTGTTTATGAATGCATCCCCATGATGAACAAAATGAGAAATATCAGGTCAGCATGGAGATTTTGTATTAAGCACTTTCTTGCCTGTTATACTTCCCTGGATGATGATGATGATGATGACAAGGGTGATGATATGCTACCAGTAACAATTCTAATAGTAAAATAGTAATGGCAACTTAGGCACACTGTATGAAATATCTTTTAATGTTTCAACAATTCTTTAATCAAGGATGACATTTTACTGACTAGAGAACTATGCCCAGGAATCACTTTCCCAAGCTGGCAGATATTTATCAAGTTCTGGGAAACCAGACTTCAGCAGCCTTGCTCTGCTATGCTAGGCTGCATCCTATAGTTTAGCTCTACTCATATCTCCTGTGACGATCGCATGCTATTCCGTCTGCTGGTTAATCTCTGCCTTAATCTCCCTTCAACTTCCATTTCCACCAGCGTTTTGAACACTACTTCTAAGAGTCGTCTCAAGTTGCCATAAGGCTAGGTTACCCATTCCATTTACCTGTTAACTTTTCTGAGTTTCCTTGAAAGATAGAAATTCATTGAGAGCAGAGGCTGTGACATCATTGTAAATCCTGTGCATAAAAAGCAGTGGCTTGATACATGTTAGTGAATAAATTATTACCATAGATTTATGATGGCATTTGTTACATTATAAATGCTTGCCATGATCCAGTTGGTTGATGTACTCCTCTCTAACCCTCATAATAGCTCTGCCAGGGAATTATCTTTACTATTAATACTACTACCATGACAACGTTATTATTATTGGCACTTTACAAATAAGGGAGTTGAAGGTCAGAGAGTTTAAGTAACTAGTTCTCACAATGTTAATGATTAATAAAGCTAAGACACATCTTGTGACTATAACTTTGTCCCCTATCTGGATTTGCCATATGAATGTCGAGTGGTTAAGTCATGATGCTCTTTAATTTTGCTTTAATTGCTTCTGTTGACATTCATCTTTTTCAGCCCTAAGTTGGTGCTGTTAGGAGAGAGAAAAGAAAATCTCTACTGTTACAAGAGCCTTTGTGAAAGCAGTCTAATCTTTTCTCTCCTCCTGGGAGTCTCCTGTATTTGCATAATCGTTTTGACTCTGCTGTCTCTAGTCAATCTCTTTCTTCCTAAAGTTCAAGAGCGGAGGCAGATGCTCATGTGCACACTCCTCCATTCAGGAGTGTTCCTTAGCCACCTCATTTTTCAGTGCCCTTTGTTTTGTTCATCTGTCCGGGAAGCCTGGCTTTACAAGGGCTCCTCTGTGGGTTAACTGCATTCTCAGAAGGCTGGCACTCTTGCTCTCCTCTTCACCATCTCCTTTGATCTCTCTAGAAACATCCGACTTTGAGTATATGAAAATCTTTTGTAACTGTAATATGTTCCTGGAAAGCAAGTGAAAGCCTCCACTATGACTATTTAGACCTGGGAGAGAGGCTATTTTAGGGCGGTATGCAGTGATAACAACAACAACAACAACAACAACAAAACCCACAAAACGGACCTTCTTGTCTCTGTGTGTAATTCAGCTCGGGAGATAGGATTTGACTCACCTGATGGTTGCCAGATGTTAAACAAATGTGAATTGAACAGTTAACTCACTTTAACACAATTTTAAAAACATTGATCTACTATTAAATTTCTATTTTCTAAGGAATCATATATTATTTCTGGAAAATTAAGGGGAAACAAAACAGAAATGTGACCCCATTTCTAAATAAATACTAAAGGGGAGAGGGTACAAGAAAATTGGGGAAAAATAATCAACATTGTCTTCAGAATAGTCACCATATGTAGCAAAATTTATTTCAAAGATGGAATTGCCATATACTTCATGACTTTTCATAATTTTATATGAACTTCTTTAATAGCACTTACTATTTCCACTTTATGTTCTAACTATTCATTTCCATGTCCTCTCACCTTTCAGTTCTCCTTACATGCCTGCTAGACAAGTATTTGAGAGTAAATTGTGTATTTTTCTTTATTATATACATATTTAAATCACCCCATGTCTTCTCCCTGCCCCATCGCAAGACTTGGAAAAATGTGAAACTCCAATAGTTGTTTGAGAAAAACATGAATAAATATGCATGTGCCAAGGATTACATATACATTTGTTCATTCATTTATTAATTCATCAAGACATCTTAAATTGTGCTGGAGCACTATGCTAGATGTTAAAAATGGAGATTTAGAACAATTAAATAAAAAGTCGCCATGACTTGTCAAAGCTTTTACATTGCCATGATTTAAATTCCCCATCATTTATTCATATCCAATTATGAAAACAATGTCTTCAGACATAAATGTATATTGACTTCCAAATTATAATTTGTTGGTGGCAACAACTAGAATAGGTAGAACAGCATTTTCATGAGGACTGTCTACAACTTGGTGAGCATCCCACGAAAAATACATATTTTTTTTTCTTATGAGGTGAACCATAGATGTGTTAACTTAGAACAAGTAAACATTTTATGCGCATATTTACAAAATGATATAGTTTTATAAATTTTGTGTTTTTCTCTTCCTTTGGAAAAGAGAATTCAAAGTATTAATCAAATCATTAGAAGACACATTGTAAAGCAAGACTTTCAGCTCCTTTCTGAAATGTGAATTTTTACCACATACCTATTTAACTACTTCAGTGACAATCACTGAGTTGTGATTTAGTCTGTTTCAGTTTGTGTGAACTTGTATGAACAACTTTGGTTTCTTCCCTTTCTTTCCTGTTCTAAGGCTTACAATAATAACAGAAAGACAATACTGATATTTCATAAGACCTAGGGTACCCTGGTTGTTCTAAGCACTCCAAGATTCTATCCCAACTCACTTTTGCAAAATTTCATTCAATGTCTTTTTAAAAGAAAATAATTATTTTGGCTATCCATAAGACTTTTATGGCTGGCAAGAGAGATCTTATTTTATTCAAGCTTCTCTGTAGCTTACTGAAAGAATATAACTATCAATGGGAACTTTCATTTCCAATTTCAGTTTAACCAGATTTCTTATAAGGCGGCTATCAAAGCCATTAGAGTAATAGTTGCTATTTCTCTAACATTAAATCTCATTTTCGGTCCAGAAGTAATACATCTTATTTCCCTTTTGGAATATGGGTGTCTCTTGTTCTTTCGGAGTCTTTAATTAGGCCATCTGTTTCAAAATTAGTCAAGCATTGGGAACATATCTAGTTTTGTTTATGCGCACTCATCTGTTTGTTTATTTTATTTTTACCAATGACATTTTTAATATGGACCTTGCTTATGGTAACCTGAGATCATTTATTTCTTTTCCAAATGAAGAGTAGGATTTTATTCAGTTATTCTTCTCCACAGCCACCAAGTGAAAATATGAGCCTTTTCATTTTCCATTCAAGGCCAAACTCTTTGTAAGAGTGTCAAAATGTAATACGGAAAAGAGGAGAAAGGAGACTAGGGGCCACTATACCACCAAACAGTATATGACAACGGGACCAGTGAGGAATAATGGTTTTTGAATAAACAGGTAAAACTCCATCTATTAGTAGAAAAAAATTTGAAGCTTATTCTGTTCCTTCCCATTGTTGCTGAAGGATGTCAGGAGAATGTGAACTCCAATTTCCAACAGCACAAAATAGCTCCACAATGCCCCTTTGTTTTGGCTCTTCTCTCTTCCCTGCCTCACACTTTCCAGAAACCCACTCTCCTTCCCTGGCATGGTTTTCCCGAATCAAATATGTTCATCAAGCCTTGACTCAGGCTCTTCTTTCTAAGGGGTAACCCAGTCTATGACAGAGAGGGAGAAATATTAACACGCAATGGAAACTAATCATCCCCTCACATTCTTTTGGAAATTTATATACATTATTTAATCAACTTCCACATTATTATGAAGTAAGATTATTGTTCCTACTTATCAAATTTGGAGATTAAAATTTAAAGAGGGTAATATTTTTCAAAGACAAAAATTATTAAGTGATCAATCTTTTTTTACTTTGAGCTCAGTATTATCCTGCAAAACAGAATCATTTTAGGTGAAAGTACATCTACTTATCCAGTAGATCACTCTTAAGCTGGCACTTTTACCTCTGTCTTTAAAAAAAGTGTATTCACATCAGGCATTGATTTTAAAAAGTAGACTGTCTCACTGATGCTCCCCAATGAAATGCAAGCATGCACAATTTTCTCATGATTTCTCATAATGGGAGTATTTTGTATATTTTATTTCTATTAGTGGCTTCTTGACACAACTTGCCTTAATACATAATGACATCCTTTGTTAGATGTCTACTTTAGGCTTAGCATTGAGCAAAATTACTAATATATATTAGCATACAGTCTGTCATCTTTTAAAAATATTAAAAATCCCAATTAATATAGAAGGTGTTACAAGCCTGGGAGAAGTTAAGTGACTTATTAGAGGCTTGCTTTGCTAATTAGTTGCAGAGTGAGGAAGCCGCGCCAAGCTTATCTGGCCCAAATCCTGAGTTCTTCCTAAGGTTTGAATATTTACTTAATTTGAATCAGCTATGACAACATTTGAAGCCAACTGTTAGAAAAGCCATCCCCAATATTGATTTTATTTTTTTTAACAATATGTAAACTTTGTAATATTGAAAAAGGTAAGACTTGCAATAGCAAGTTAATGTTCTCAACTGTTGCTATCTAAAATAAATCGAGCTTACTATATTTATCTCAAAATTATCTTATTTCTTATTTGTTCATTAGCATTCCAAAATGAAACTCATTGTGTTGAAAATAAAAATCTTACCATAGCCAAAAATACCCTTGCTTCAGTTCCATAAAGAGAATAATGAGAGCTGGGGTTTCTCTTTCCTTACTCAATAAGTGGGTCATTTAAGAACCTCCTCAGCCCTCTGTAGCTCTTCAGGGATGCCAAAGAACTCATACAATAATTTGAGTTTCATAACAATCCTATGTTGTGGACAATGCTGGAATCATTATTCCCATTGCATAGATAAAGAAATGGAAACTCATATAAACTAGGGGATTTGTCAAAGAATATAAATACGTTCAGACCTTAAAGTTTTATTTGGTTTATTACAAATAGCAGTGTTATAAACTATTTCCATACAATGAAAATTAGGAAGTTGGGTAATTAGTATATTGCCAATTATTAGCATAGCTGTGACTGCCTTTTTGTATCTATGGCTGTTGTTTCATTTACAAAGCAATTTCACTAGCAAGGATTGGTAAATTTTCAGCCATACAATTCAATGATTAAGGGAAAGATGTCATAATTGTGGATGATAATGGGAATTTAAAATGCAGATGTGTGGGATCCTAAAGGAAATGGCTAAATTGTGGAATTCACAAGTGTCTAATCAAATAAGCTGAACACAGGATTTATGGCATTCAAAATAAGATAGGCAAGAGTCCCATGGCCATATAAAGATAAATTATAGTTAGTATTAGAGGAAGGGGGGGCAGATTTTAACCTTCTATTAAAAGACAAAAATAGAATATCAGGATCATAGCCAGGTAGACTGAATTCAGTTCCAATAACACCAAATTAAAACATCAGTAACTGAATACTTATTACAAAATGGGTAAATAACTAAATATATCATTTACATTAGACCCTACAGCTATCTACACATTAACTTTTGATATCTCTCAATATTTTCCATAGTGCATGTTCTGTACTTCCTATGAGTTAGACATCAAGACAGTTATATCATCAAGTTATAGTTAAGGTAACAGAGGTTAACAATGGTAATGAAACATTTCCAAGTTTACTCAGTTTCCAGGAGGCAAATCAGATTCAAAGCTACATTCTTAACTAATGTACCATGCCAACACTTGACATAGGGTATTAGAGAATTCAACTTTGAAGAAAAGCGACAGCATCCTAACATGGCAGACTTGGTCTACATGATTTAGGTACACAGTGAATTATGTAATTAAGTGTAGTTGTTGCATACTGTCTTAAATGAGAATACCAGATACTACACCTATGGCAATGATTTCAATTCCAGATGCACCTCATCCACTTTTACCTGCCCCCACCATGCAACAATATGTAAGGAATCAATAAACTATCGCTTGCGCTTGTCAGGATTTTCTTAGAATCTAGGCATGATTAAAGTTCTGGAGTAGAGAATTAGCATCTAAACTCTAATAAACCCAGGTGAACCAACTGCTGGTTTTCTAAATATGATATGCTTTCATGCAGTGAAGTAAAACAGATCATGTGGCTATACACAAAGCTTCTCAATAGAGTTGGCATTGTGAGATATGAAAGCCTGGGTTATTTAGCCTCTTTTGTATAATATTCATTAAGATTTTAAGTGCCCATAATAGATTTCTTTGCTAGCACTTTTCATTATATTTTCTTTATGGTCATTCTTCATTCAATTTTCAATCATGCGGCAGTACTTGCAGCTAAGTACTTAGGATTCTGCTTAAATTTTCAAGCAAACTCTTTTTGTATGTGTGTTTGCAAGTCACTATCAAGTTGTTTTATTATGATCGAGATATTTTCCATCTACTCCATTCCTTTAACCCTCAATTTAGTGAGTTTATCAAAAAAGCAATCAACTTTGTCTGGTGTAGCAGGTTCTTTATAAATTTAGCATAGCCCTAGAGAATGTAATCTGCTATTTATTAACAAATCAGGCAAAAGAAGCACATTTTTTGTTGATTTGTTCGTTTTGACCACACTCTTCCCAGGAATGATTGCAGAGACTGATTCCTGGTTTGAAAGAGGAATAAGAGTCTGTTATCCTTGAAGGGGTAGGGCCCTTAAGGAAAGAAGTGACCTCTTCAAATTCACATAGATATCTCAAATTTTGAAATTGGATAAATATATAAGGGACTATGTCCCTAATGTGAATCAAGGGTGTTGAAGTGTCATGGACATGACATCTGAAATTCTGTGGGCTGGTCAGGGCTGCAAAGCTCACAGTCAGTCTTATTGCACCTCTAGGGGGCCAGAAAGGTCCTGCCATCTGACACACATTTTAATTGTCTTCACCATAATATTTTTCCTGGACCCACTTAGCTTATTTTCCTTTAAAAAAAAATCTCATTTTGTTCAATAAATCTTGAAATGTTCTTTTTCTTTCTCTTTTTGTATTAGAACAAGGAAGGGTATAAACAAATACAAAAAATAAAACATTTTGAAAACTCCTGGTAAGTCAAATAGGTTTCTATGTAGATTAAATGAAATGTTTCATATGAAAATTCCACAAAATTTAAGCGCTGTCTAAATTTAGCCAGTAGATGGATTATTTATTTAAAATGAAAAATTTGGAGTTCCACTCACACAGATTCTGATTAAGTTAAAAAATGGTAATCTTTCTTTTAAAGTATCTCATGCAGTGAATTTGAGAAAGATGACCCTAAGGCTACACTGTTAGGAGAAACAAACACAAACAGACTTGCTTTAAACAAACTTGACTTGGAATAAATTACGAATATTAATTAATTTTAATTTTATGATTACCAATTCTAAATATCTAAATATTATCTATGTGTTTGCTCAAGCATGTCTCTGTGTGTTTCTTCTTTATAAAGAGTCCTGGGCACCCCTATTGAGAGCATGACATGCTTGACAGTGATGCATAACATATTTACTATCATTTTTTAGGCTAGAATCCAGTCACATGATCCCAATCTAATTGTAATTGAGAATGGAATATATAATCTTCCTCTGAGCCTGGGAAGAAGATGGGTGAGTTAATTATTCTCAGTGTCTACCAATGTTCTGAAATAAACTAGATCTATACATCCCTAAAAGTATGATTTAATTCACTCTCTGAGTATGAAAGAAAACATAAAAGAACTGTTCAACAGAACAGAAGTCATACAAATTACATTTTCAGACCAAAAGGGAAATAAGCAAGAAATTTGTAAAAGGAATATAGCTGAAAAATTCCTCAAATATTTGGAAACCAAATAACATGTTTCTAAATAACCACTGGGTCAAAGAAGTTCAAAGATAAATTGCAAACTATTTTGAACCTAATAAAAATGAAAACACAATTTTCAAAATGTGTAAGGTGCAGTAAAAGAGGTATTTAGAGGGAAACGGCATTAAACTTCTCTATTAGAAAAGGATAAAAATCTCAAATGAATTATCTAAGCTGCAACTTCATGAATGTAAAGAAAGAACTAATAAAGTGTAAAGCAAGAAGACAACAAATCTAAAAGGGCAGAAATCAATTAAATTGAAAATAAGAAAACTATAGAGAAAATCAATGAAACCATAAGCTGATTGATCTTTGAAATGTCCACTAAAACTGATAAATCATGACCTAAGCTAACAGCAAAGAAATAGAAGATGGAAATTGCTAATGTTAGAAATGAAAGACAGCCATAACTACTCATATCTTAGACATCGCAAGAAGTTTTTTTAAAGAATACTATGAACAACTCTGTGTTCACAAATTTTATAATTTAGATGAAAGGGACCAATTCCTTCATACAATCTACCAAAAGTTACACAGTGGAGACAGAGATAGATAAATGAGGATAGATCTCATGTTTCTACATTGGAAGATTCACTACTGTTGAGGTGTCAATTCTTTCCAAGTTCATGCACAGATTCAACAAAAATCCCAATTAAAATACCCACAAGCTATCTTGTAGACATCAATTAACTGATTCTAAAATTTATAAGAAGGCAAAACCTGCAATAGACAAGAAAATACTGAAGAAGACTAAAGTTGGGTGATTCATATTACACAACCGCAAAACTTATAAAGATACAGTAATCAAGACATTACGTTAGTGATGAAAGAGAAAACAAAGATGAAAAGAATAGAATAGAATGTCTACAAACAGACTGACAGGAATATAATCAACTGATTGATTTTTGACAAAGGCACCAAGACAATTGATGAAGACAAGGTAATCTTTTCAACAAATAATGTTTTAACAAGTGAATGCCCATATTAAACAAACAAACAAACAAACAAAACAAAACAAAAACTCTAGGCACAGCCCTTATACTATATGCAGAAACTTAAATTTGAAAGGCATAACTATACAATTTCTAGAAGACAAAACACATGTGCCCTTGCATTTGATATGTTTTTAGAACATGACACAAAGCAAAATCCAGGAAAGAAAAAAGTGATAGGTTAGACTTTATTAAAATTAAAAACAAACAAACAAATGAAACAACACAATAACAAAAAAACTTCTCTGCTAAAGACATTGTTAAGAGAATAAAAAGATAAGCTACAAATTGGGAGAAAATATTAGGGAAAAAAAATCTGATACAGGACTTGTATGCAAAATAAATTAAAAAAAAGAACATTTAAAACTCAAAAATAAGATAGCAAACTCAATTTAAAAATGGGCAATTATCCAAATGGTCACCTAACTTAGGAAGATATGTATGTGTAGAGATAGAATATAAAAAAATATTTAACATTTTTTGTTATTAGGAAAAATGCAAATGAAAATAATGTGTTAGCACTATGAATCTGTTAGAATGGCTGAAAACTATCCCATTAAATATGACAACACTAGTTACTGGTGAGGATGTAACAGAAACTCTCATTCATTCCTGCCAGGAATGCAAAATGGAAGTTATTTAGAAAATAATTCAACAGTTTTTAAAGAGATAAGCATAGTCTTATCATATAATCCATGAATCACATCTCTATTTACCCAAGTGATCTGAAACCTACAACCACATGAAAATCTGCATACAAGTACAGAAGTTATATTGATAATTGTTACAAATTGGAGACAATGAAAATATTCTTCAATAGGTGAACAGATTAAAACAAAGTGTGGTATACACGCACAATAAAATACTGTCCAGCAAAGAAAATATTGAGCTATCAATCCATGTAGAGATGACTGAATCTTAAATTTGTATTGCTAATTGAAAGAACCAGTCTTATAAGATGTTATACTGAATAGTTCCAATGACATGACAGTCTGGGTAAGGTAAAATTATAGACAGAATAAACAGATCAGGGGAGTCAGGGGTTGAGTTGGAGAGGGGCGAATGCGTGAAGCACAGGGGACTTTTTAGAGTAGCAAATTTATTTTATATGATACTGTAATATTGAATACGTCAGCAGTCCCTAACCTTTTTGGCACCAGGGACCGGTGCTCCTATGAGAATTTAATGCCTGGTGATCTGAGGTAGAGCTGAGGAGGTGAAGGTACTGTTGGGGGAGTGGCTGCAAATATAGATGAAGCTTCATTTTCTCACCTGCTGTTCACCTCATGTTGTATGGTCCGGTTCCTAACAGGCCATGGACTGGTACTGGTCCGCGGCCCTAGGGTGGGGGAACCCTGGAATACATGACTATGCACATGTCAAAACCCACAGACTTTTATAGAAGAAAATGTAACCTTGATGTATGCAAATTTTTTGAAAACATTTAATTAGGAAATCAGGAGGTCTTGGAATAGAATGCAAACCATCACAAAAGAACCTCACTGTATTACAAATAAATGATGACCTAAATAACTTTGGGAAGTGATCAGAATTTCTAAGACTAAAGGCAAAATTAAATGCATAAAGGCTGTAGTCTAACTGACAAACTTATTTCTCATTGATGTATGGATTATAAATTATTAAATCATTATACATGTTTATTGGAATTGAACAACTAAGTAAAGGAATGATAGATGGTGGAAGATGGGTTTCTCACTTTTGAAATGACAAGTTATAGATGAGCCAGGGACAATGTTCGAATGACCCATATGGTAATGTATTAAATCACAGACATCCATATGAGATGATGCTTAAATTAATATAGATATAGATGGTTACACACAGAAAGATATATCAATATGCTTACATATGTGGGATAGTATACATAAAATTATTTCTTTTCGCTCTCAGAGGAGAGAGGCTTGAATAAATGACATTTCAATAGCAAGGAGCATATCCAGCACACAGACTTTTGATGTTTAATACCATTCTCCAATATGAGAAACCAGGGCTCAAAATTTGGAGAAATGGATGATTCTAGGACTAGAACTGGAAATATACACTCTGAACCTGGAGTGTCTTGTACCAGAATGTCAGGAAGTACTCAAAAAACAAAACAAAGCAAAAACAGCAAGAATAACAACAACAACAACAATGACAACAACAACAACAACAACAACAACAGCCTTGATAGGCATGCCCAAAGGACACAGGAGCCAAGTGAA
Source organism: Eonycteris spelaea (assembly GCA_003508835.1). NCBI lineage: Eukaryota > Metazoa > Chordata > Mammalia > Chiroptera > Pteropodidae > Eonycteris > Eonycteris spelaea. The sequence goes on along the minus strand of PUFA01000026.1, from coordinate 3,630,173 downwards.
AGAGTTCCCAATGGCCAAAGCCAGAATAATTAAGCAACAACAACAACAACAACAAAAGTATAATTGGATTGTAACCCAAAGTATAGAATATATTTCCATGAGTCTATATTGATTTAAATAAATTGATATAAGTAAATGTAAGGGAAATAGAAAGAATAACTTTACAAATAGACTAATAGCACAAACACTATACAAGCCAGGTGAGTAATATCAATGTTGACGATAATTAATCATGGCAATAATCTGTGCTTCTGATACAATGTGATGAAAATGGCATGTTACCTGTTATCTTCCTTCCAAAACTCCTAGTCCCAGTCCAACTACTAGAAAAATGTCAGACAAATGCCAGTCTTATTATACTGTAATTATTACATTGTAAAATAATACCTGACTAGTCAAAACAAGGAAAGTCTGAGACAACATCACAGTCAAAAAGAACCTAATAAGACATGATGACTAAATGCAATGGGGTATGCAATATGGTATCCTCTGTGGAATCCTGGAACAGAAAACTGATATTCTTTAAAAACAAAGCAAAACAAAAACTTAGAAAATCTGAATAAAGTATGAGCTTTAATCAATAATAATGCAGCAATATGGATTTAACTGTGACTAATTAATGTACCATACTAATGTACATTGGGGGGGATGGTCATCTGATACATGGGAATTTCATGTTTTCTGTAAATGTAGATCTATTCTAAAATACAGCATATTAAAATAAATAGAACACAATTATTTTCTTTCTGCCTAGGACAATTATAACATAGCTTGCCAAAACTATTTTTTTTTTAAATCTTCTAGACATTTTGCCCTTGCCATTCTCTTTTCTCTCTTTTCTGTGATTAACAATGACCTGCAAATACCCATTTGCAGGAATACAGCTAATTACAGATCTTAGAAGAAGAGAGTTTAAAATTTATTCCATTAGCACTTCTTAGTGGTTCTTGGAAATTCTGCCTGTAGAGTAAGATGTGAGCATTTAAGAATACACTCAAAGCTGATGTATCTGAAGTGTAGACCCTGAATCAGTGAGGCGCTGCAATAGTTTTTCAAGACCCAAAGAGGCAAGAGCAGTCAGCCACTTAGTGACCACCAAATGCCCTGTTATGCTATCCAAGCAGTATTCAAAACTTAACTGTATCCTTAAGAATTGGTACATCAGATAATTCTGTAGGGATTGCAGATGGTCTGCCTAGTGTTCAATGAAGATGAGATGATTGTTATCTTTTCTACACGTCTGTATGTAGTCACTTGAAAAAATATATAAATATAAATATATTTTCCCAGATAGGCATTTGTTAAACTTGGCACTCTGGATCCCAGAATCCTGCAAGTTTCAAAATCTGGCTAGATAATATAGTGTATTCTCAGTATCTTTGCCTTTAATATTTACTAAAAGCAGCATACATATACAGTCTTCCTGAAGGTATGCTTTTGTGATTTCCATGTCTACCCATGACCCGCCATACTCTATTAACTTTAGTTTCCCATGTTTTATTTTGATATTTGAGGTATGCGCACCAAGTCCTCCGGGCTTTCCCAGAAGAAAAGCACAGCGCTGCTCATTTACATCGCTATTTACCCAACTCTTTATTATTAAGAGCTACGCATTTTGAGACAGTGATTTGATAAAGATTATAAAATCAATGCCATGGAACCAACCAGATATCAAGGATTAAATTAATCATGGGAAGGTTGTTTGTCCTTTTATCTGAGTTCTGAAAGTTTTCTCATCACCTGCTATTTTGCATGGGTGAATGATTTAGACAGAATACACTGTATCTATCATACACACCACTTTTTACAGGCTGCCTGAGGTATTCAACACGCTAAACAACTTTCGACCAAATAAAAACCAGACACAATAACATTAGAAACAGATGTTCTCCTATAGGATACTATGATTAAATCTGAGAAAATAATACCATGCTTTCTTTAAGAAAAAAAAGTTACCTTGTTTTGTGAAAGAAATCCCACTCTAATACCAAATCCTTTTTGTCATTTCCAGTGAACTCCTTGATACCAATCATGTCACCATAACTGCATTACATTTTGTTTTTATTATGTTACCAAATAATTTTAAAACAGTTATTTTATGTTAGTCTAATTATTAAAATTAGGTGGCCATCATGCAACACCATAATGCGTTTTGTGTCAGTAGAAAAAAATGGTACAAAGCAGTAACTTGAGATATATATATATTATATATATATATATATATATGCTTTACATAATGTTTTCAATACCTTCGAATGCTGTTTTCTCAAAGGCAGCCAAACAAATTTTCAAACACAATATAAAATTTTAGTGCCCTTTATCAAATTGCAGCTACAATAGTGACACAGATCATGCAGCACATTTCAAATCAACTGGATACACACACACACACACACACACACACACACACACACACACACACATATACAGTCAGACAGAACATTCGGGAAAATAAAATAATGGCCATTTTTTACAGTTCTCTCTTTCCAAAACTTACTTAAATCTCAGAGAAAGCACACACAGATAAATGCATTTTTTTTTTTTTTAACTCAAGATATCCCCTGAATGGTTTTACAAACTAGCAGGCTTTCTGAGGAATATCAAAGAATCCATGATCTGGCTGATTTTCGGTGCTATCTATAAAATCATCCTTATACCACAGAGAACAGAGAGAGAGGGACAGAGGGACAGATGGACAGAGGGACAGAGGGAGAGGGCGGGAGGGAGGGAAGGAGGAGAGAGAGAGAAAGAGAGAGAGAGAGAGGAGGGAAGGAAGGAAGGAAGGAAGGAAGGAAGGAAGGAAGGAAGGAAGGAAGGAAGGAAGGAAGGAGGAAGGAAGAAAAAGGGAGGAAGGAAAAAAGGGAGGAAAGGAGGGAGGGAGAAGGAGGGAAGAAGGAAGGAAGGAAGGAAGGAAGGAAGGAAGGAAGGAAGGAAGGAAGGAAGGAAGGATGGAAGGAAGGAAGAAAAAGGGAGGAAGGAAAAAAGGGAGGAAAGGAGGGAGGGAGGAAGGAGGGAAGAAGGAAGGAAGGAAGGAAGGAAGGAAGGAAGGAAGGAAGGAAGGAAGGAAGGAAGGAAGGAAGAAAAAGGGAGGAAGGAAAAAGGGAGGAAAGGAGGGAGGGAGGAAGGGGGGAAGAAGGAAGGAAGGAAGGCAGGCAGGCAGGCAAGCTACTTTCCCAAAGGCAAGCTTTGTGTCAACTATCTTTGGAATGTCTTTTGTGTTAGAGCTATGCCTATCCTCCTGTGTCTATTTAAAGATCCAGTCACTCTAACACATTATGGTGCAATTTTACACATCACAAATCAACTCAGATGTTAAAAAAAAAAAAAAAGTAATTGTTCTTTGCTTGCTCCATATCCCCAAGTTGATGTTTTAATCAGAGATGACAGAGAAGGTACAGACATACTAAAAATTGCATCATATTCTGACTATTTTAATTTACTTTCTTTCTTCTTTTATTCCTTCTCAACTCATTTATTTATGTAATCAATTATTTATTTAATCATTTATATCACAATTGATTCATAGGTAAATATTCTCTGTTCATAATCTAACACCACTGCTATTTATTTTATTGCTCATGTTTTTCCCCCAGATCTACTTATTGTGAAGTCTTCCTGTTTGGCCCCTTCATCTTATTAAAACACTTTCACTTTATATATATTTATTTATTTCCTGGTAATAGAAGAAGACGCAGGCTTAAGCTTGGCTTTGCATTTCTCCCATCCAAACTCTAGAGTCACTGTTTTCTGAAAGGAGCCTTTCCATTAATAAAAAAAATGGTACTTGGAAGCCAGGATCTGGACACTGGGTATGCTCATTGCTTCTGGTGTATCACTGCTTCTGGCCCACCAAGAGAATGGAGTTAGGAAAAATTATGCATGTGTACATATATGTATCTATATGCAAATATATTGATATTTTTATCTAGCTCTTTATATAGTAAAATAAGTTCATACTGGTATATATGACTGATTCACAAACATATCATTCATTCTAACATTCCCCTGATTTGTAATATCTTTTTCTGGCAGTAAGAAATCTAGCACTCAGTAACTATATTATATTTAATTATTTCTTTTAACCTCAGGGTCAATATGAAGGTATTTCACAATTTCTAACTAGTAACCCTGTGATAAACACATTTAAAGTATATTGGAATGTTTGTGTACGCTTCTTTTTTTCTTTAGCCTTATGTATTTTGACAAAACATCCTATTTCAAAGTTATTTAAATATGCCATTTATTTGCAGTACAATTAGATACATTTTTCATTGGCTGTGTTACATCCTGAGGACATACACCCCTCCTCACCTAACTGGTTGATTTTGTTTTTAGCTAGGAGAATTTTATGTGGATTTGAAGGGGGACAGATTTTAAACACAGCACAACATGATATCTGGAAATTGAGATAGTTTTTATTTTTCTTTCCCCATCAGTATGTGTTCTTTTCCTTTTTCTTGCCTTACTGAGTTGGCTAGAATTTCCAGTGTGATGCTGAATAGGCCAGGTAAAAGAACTTCTTTGCCTTATTACCGGACTTAGAAGGAAAACATCTAGTCTCACCATTGAATGTGATGGTATTAGTCACAGGTTCACCTTGTTAGGTTTCTCATATTTTTATATGCCTGCAACTTTTTTTTTTCTTTTTCAGGTTGAACATATGGTATAGAACAGTCAATATTAAAGTAAATATCTTTTTAAAAATCTTTATATACGAGCACATCTTTCATTCTACTTGGTTTTGGCATATGAATTTGCGTTAATTTACTCAAGGATTAAACTACGTTTGATGTTTTTATTGCATTGGAAGCGGGAAGGAGCCTCCATGCTGATTGTTCTGTTCTGGGTCCTAGCTGACTCCATTTGAAAGCAAATACAAAAAGGCAATGAAAATATGGTCAATATTTTCTAGTTTTTTTTTATTAAGAGGTGAATTCTGATTTATTTTTTAATTAATTAATTATTTTTAATGATAGCATTGGTTAACTAAATCTGGTAAGTTTCAGCTGTACATTTTAATGGTGAAACTGTTTTCTTTAAACTTTAACCTGGGCTAGCCTTGTCATTGCTTTGGCCAATAGAAAGAAAAAAAATATTGGCCTTAGGCCTCAAAAGATGTTGTAATTTCCACTCTGGATACTCATGGAAACTCTGCAACCACCACTATGTGCAAGAGTTCAGGCTCGTTTGCTATATGATGAGAGGCATATGGCCTAGTTCTCCTGTTCCCTAGCCAAAAGACAGCCAATTGCCGGTCAGCTGTCAGATATGAGAATGAGGCTGAAGGCAAATGTATGAGTAAATCCAGCCAAGATCAGCAAACAAAGCTATATGATTGAGCATAGCCAAATTGCCAGTCCACAGGAATGAATGGTATACGCAACAGTATCCTTTAATTTCCTCCCTTTTTTCTATTCCGATATCCATAACTAAAAGGATTTTCCTCCTGGTATTGGATTATAAATCCCTTATCTTATATTTACTTTTTTCCCTAGGCTGTGGCTCTTTCTTCTTGATTATTGAGATTATTTTATAATATTAAAAATACTGCTTTTTACCACAGAGCCCACTTTCAAGATAATTGGTTTATTGTATATAAATCTATCTATATAATTTAAAATTAAGACATCAGCAATGGATTATTTGTCTCAAGTTGATGCCTCAAAGCAATAAAAACATTGGTTTAAATGGGCAGAGAAAGCTGGAAATATATGGACTAGATTCAAGGACCATTGATTCAATATCACACAAGTATTACACATTTTATCATTTATTAACCACAGTGATTCCTTTCAATCTCTTCCAGGTGTATCCATCACTAACTCATGACTTGCCATTCTACTCTCTCCTAACTTGATTTGAACTTAGCCTGTTGCAGATATTTACTCTCATACAGTCTTAAACATTTTTGAAATATCTGAAATAATTCATAGTTAGCAGATGTTTGCTGTGAATTATATTTTCACCATTTTTAATTGACACTTGAAAATTTATTTGAAAGTTTATTATTATTTTTGTTCTAATTGCTAGGAACTCCTTAAGTATAACATATTTTGTGTTATCTAAAAAGGCACAAGTGAAAAAAGAAGGGGTCATTGGCTCTCCAGAACTTTATCAATGGTGTATACTTTACAAATATGTACTCATTGTCTGTGATGAAAAACAAATGGTTTCTTCAAAAGTCCCACGTTAACTTAACGGTGAAGTCTGCACTGCTTATTTTATGAGACCATGTGGTATTGGGCTACTGATAAACTCACTAACATAACTAATATTCAACTAAGCCCTCAAAAGCACATTCACTCCCCCACAACTACATTCTGCAGAGCAATATACGCACATACATTGTCGTGGTGCTGTTCTCTACCTTTTTTATTTAAACAGTTCTACGTATATTTTAAAAAAAAATTGCCTGAACTCCTCTTTGATCTTCCCAGGCTCACAATAAACTTTTAATTTTTTTTAATGTGATATAAGAATGTTTGCACATAGCTCTATAAAAGCATAGTGTGTGACATGGTAATTGTCCATTCACATGTTAGATCTATTCAAGGACAGAGGCCTCATCATATTATTCTCATTTAGAGAGTACCTGGAACACTCATGCTGTTATTTTATAAATTTATAAGAACTGAGGCCATGAATACCCTGCTTTTGGCTCTCTTCCTATCACCTGCCATAGGTCTTAATACCTGATTACAAAATCAATGAATGCTTTATGAATGAGTTAGTTTGTTCGTTATATATGTAAGTAATGAACAAAATATAGCTAATGCAGTCCCTAATTCAAGTAACTTATGGATCATTGGTGAAGAATAGATATCAAATCAGGTTATTTCTTTACAAGATAAAAACAGAATTTCAATTAGAAAGCAATAGAAAAAAGAAAAAAAAACAACAACGTATTAAGACATCCATTTTCAAAAGAGAACCATAGAAACATAGCATATGAAAGTTCAATAATATTTGAAATGTAGTATTTTAGTGAAGCAAAAACAAAATCGAAATACGCACACAGGACTTTAGACAGATATATGTATCACAGGGTTAAGACATATTATGTTAAAAACGTAGAATAAAAAATGTAATGCATGGGGGAAAATACTGAGGTCATATCACATCAATTGCTGAGTTCATGTTATAATGAAGCAGACTTTATCATCATCTGTCACTCTACATACATTAAGACTAAAGACTGTTCAGAATATGCTGTCTTTAGCAACACAGGATTATTACTAAGTTTATGGAGCAGAGTCATTATTAAAAATTTATAACTCTTTGTTCAAGACAATTCTTCAGACATTTGTTGAACATTTGCTATGCAGAATACACTTTTTTAAGTACTAGATATTTAGTCTGATTAAAGAAATAGAGAAATAGTGCCTGGACTTTATTTCTAGCTCAGGAATGAGAGGCCTGAAAAATTCTAAACATGAGCCTAAAAATGCTATATGCTGCAAAAGTCTGATAGGTTCTATCCCTTTGAACTGTCATCAGTAAGAAAGGAATAGGCATCTATGAACCAAGTTTAGGTGATGGGGAGGGTAAGATGTCCCACAAACCAAGTACAAATCAACATAAATCTAAAATCAAACATGGCTGATAGCGAGGTACACCAATAAACTACAATTCAAAGGTCAGAGGCCATCTGAAACATGCAGTTATCATGGGTCGGCATGATAGCCAGACCAAGGAATATATGAAGCATGTGTTGGGTTTTAGCTAAGAAAAACAGGCTCTTTATAAAGCACTACAGTCTTAGCCTTGCAAATGTGTCCTCACTCGTTATTAACTGATTAAGGCTCAAAAATGTGTCATTTATGAATATAAAGTAAAGAGAATATTATAAGTCAAAAAAATAAAAAATAAACATTAGCAAAACAACAACATAGAACCTTAGTATAAACCTGCTAATTGCAGGTGTCAGATTATAGAGGACGCATCTCTTGTTCTCAAAAATTAAATACAGAAATAGAAATTACTAGGCTTTGAAAATGCAGGAATTAATAATTTCCCCTTTAAATCAATTATTTTGGTTTGCCTATTTCCATCCTCCTATATTTGGAGAGAACCTATAGTTTTCACTATCAGTCTTATCACTCTCCTAACTACTCACCTACTCTCAGTCCTTGGAGTCTGAGATAGGCTTCCTTGGCACCCTAACCCCACCCCATTTAACAGAAGTACATGACCAGACAGGAGGAATCAAAGTTTGATTCAAGCATAGATCTATGCACTGAGATAGTTCAGTACTATGGACTAAATTCCCCCTCCCCCCAATACCCATATGCTGAAGCCCTTATATCCAATACGATGGTATTTGGAGATGGGGCCTTTGGGGTAATTAGGTCATGAGGGCGGTGCCCTTATAAGAAGAAACATGAAAAAGCTTCTTGCTCTCTCTCTCTTTCTCCCCCTGCCATGTGAGAACATAGCAAGAATACATCCATCTGAAAGCCAGAAAGAGGGCTCTCACCAGTACCTGACCATGCTGGCGCCCTAATCTCAGACTTTCCAGTCCCAAGAATTGTGAGAAAATAAATTTCTATTTAAGAAACACAATTTATACAATTTATACTATTTTTCATGGCAGCCCAAGGTGACTAAGACATTCAGCAAAACAAAACAAAACACTACACTATTCAGATATGAAAAAAAAATTTAACAGAACTTCAATATCCATTTTCTCATTATCAGAGAAAGCTATAGGAGGTGCCAAGAATACCATTTAGAGATAAAGAAACTGGCTGTGGTACTTCTATTTGCATAAATGGCCAAAATTATGCTCCTCCTTATGTCTATTACTCTTTATGTTATTTTAAGGCTCCCACAATCAACACAAGTCAATTTCTTTAAACCCTTCAATCTAGGCTGGACTTGTGACTTTATTTGACTAATAGAATTTGTCTTAAACATCAATGGACCAGTTCTAAGCCTAATCACGCTTTATATTCTTTTGTTCTTGCTCTTGGAACTCTGCCAGAGTCATGTGATCAATGCTTGGATTAGTTTGTTAGATGCTGGACATGTGGCCCAGGCATTCCTATAGTTTCAGATAATGGCCAGCAAACTTCAGGAAGTGAAGTCACCTACCTGACTTACAACAGAACCGTCAATGACCAAAAGGTGAGGTCAGCTGAGATAAGAACTGCCCAGCAAGTCAGACCAGATTAGTGACCTTACTAATCATGAGCTGTGTAAAATGTTTATTCTTTCAGCTACTAAGTTTTGAGGTTGTCTGTTATGCATGAAAAGCTGATACCTTAATCAATGTAGCAGGGGAGAGATCAAATGTGATGCTATCGCTTAATCCCTGAATCTAGGTGCCCTTTGACTTTTTATTTCCTTAATGAATAAAATCATTTTTCTCCCTAATCTAGTATAAATTCAATTTTTCTGACAATTGCAACAGAAAATGTTTACTCACATACTGACCGATTATGTGCTCCCAGTTTATATTCCTTCAATCTATTCCGCCTACTGCAGAAATGAACATATAACTCTGTTGCATAAAATGTCTATGTAACTCCTACCTCTTTTTCAATATATTCGAAAGTCTTTGCATGGTTCTTCTCAATTTAGGCACTGTATAGGTCTTGTCATAAATTATTTATCAACAGGAAGCTTGTCACATACCCCCACATTCTAGGAATGCCATCTTAAACTTTGCCATTAAACACTCGAAAAACTCTAACATAGTGCCGTACTTTTATGCATGACCGTCTCTTGGCCAGAAATGCCCTTCTCCTTTTGGCCCCCTTCCTAACAACTCCTTATTTTTCAAGAATCATCCTTTAGTATACATTTAATAAACAGCATAGGCTTTGTAGAGAGACCATCCTCTGTGCTCTGATTTGGTGACACTGCTTTGGAGCTATCTCATGATGCTATAATCATAGGAGAGACTGGGATTGATGGATTTCTTTAATGGATTTCTTTCGCCCCAGGACCTTGACCAGGGTTCACCATATAATAGGTGTTAAATGCGCTTTGATGAACACACATACACATATGACCTAAAGGCATTGTTCACTGTACTTAGAATATTCTTTATAAGTTTTAAAAATTTAAAGGCACAACTTCAATTAATAATGTGGTCATTCCCTTTTCATTTCCAATTAAAATGGTTGATAAGCAGTTATTAATAAAATTACCTAACAAACTCTAAAATTATATTAAAATTTTAATGCAAATTAAAAAAAATATTTGGAGGATAGTCAAGGAAGTGTATCTATGAAATAGAAATTGCCCCCGGAGCACTTATTAGTTGCAGTAATATAAATATATTACAACATCTGAAACACTGCAAAGAAAATCCAAGGGTTAATTTTTCCCTGCCTGTGGTTTTTGAACTGTTTTCTGTATAACTGTGCTAGATGTTTCTTATTTTGCATTCTTATTTCCATATAAATCAACATTTGTCCTTCTTTAATTAGGATACCCTACATTCTTCACACTTATTGTTTTTAATATTTTACTCAATTCTCAATATTGATTATATTTTTTAGATCCGCAAAATTAGACTCTTCCATAGTCTAACATTCTTACAATGTTATACTCTTAAAAACATTTCTTTTTATATGAAATTCAAGAAGGCTTTGAGTTGATTAGATTACTGTTAAATGGAGGTGGCACATATCTAAAAATCATCAAGAGAAAATTCCTATGTAAATTTTTGGCATAATATGACAGAATATGGCACTTTTAACTGATTTAATAAAGTTGCCAAAAATTGGTAGAAAACGATATGTTCAGCATTCAGGGTACAAAGCAAACTCTGCAGCTCATACTATCTAAATATTTAGCTTACTTTCTAAAATGCGGCTGTGTTTATAAGAAACAATTCAAATAAGTTTGTTAATTCTTTTTTAAAACAACAATATAAAGTCTATGTTTTTTCCCATAAAACATAAAGATTCAAATTGTCTGACTTTATAGTTTCAGAGTTTTTCAAATTTCCTTGATTGTGAGTAGACATAAACTTTTTGGGGACACTGTCAAAAACCATCAAATGGAGTCTTCGCTTATAATTGAAACATATTAGTAGAGCTAACTTATAGTTGCTAATAACTTATTGAAAGCATGAATTTTACTGTTTTTTTATATTTTTTCTTCCATAATATGAACTCGCTAAGAGGGTTCTTATTTCTATTAGATTGTGAGAGTTATTTCATATTAAATTGTAAATTTGCAGAATATTGTTTTTTTTTTTCCTGTTGATGTCACAGCCCTCAATGTGTCTTCCACAGGAGAAGTATCTGAAAATGCAAGTTGAATGCTTCAGTTCTATTTTCTGCAAATTTGAAACTACTCAATAACAGCTGAGCAGCATACTTGAGTAACACCACGTTTGTACCCAGTAACCCTGGTCTCGTTTCCAGCAACTTAGGGAATTTTTGATATCTCTTGAGTCCACTTCCTCAACTGTAAAGTAAATGCAATAGCACAAGTGTTGTCCACAGCACAAGGTTATTTTAAAGATAAACAGATATAAGAACTGTCAATGCTTTGAAATATAGCATGGTTTACCACATTAAAAAATAATGTCAAAATTGAAATATTAGATGGCATTTTTGTCTTTCCAAAATTTGTCATGAGCTATCTCTGAAGTAAAATGGAACATGTAAATGTTAACACCAGGCAGACAAAACAGATTGTGACTTTTTAAAATAAAACATAGCACTAATTTCCAAGAGTATTTATATTATATATGTTATATATGCAACACACATATATTCTCAGAGACTGTGTGTGTGTGTGGACACTTGAGGATGTTGTTTCTTATTTAAGAGGACTGCCTTAAGAATGCAATACAGTAACATTCACATAGGCTTTATTAACTCAACAAATGCTGAACACACAGTCATTGCTGATATGATTATTGTTTCTATTTATTAAAAGGTCAGTGCTCAGTGCTGAAATGAAATAAGAAAAATTAAACAATCAAATACAGGACTATTGAGGCTGAAGCTTCTGTCCTAAGAAGTAAGTAACAGATTTTAAAAAATGAAATCTAATAAGTAAAGACAAAAATGAAAAGTCAAAGATAGGTGTGGAATCATGTCACAAGAGTATAATGATAAAAACTTCAGAATCAGATAATATGAAGTAAAATAGTAGGCTTCTGGTTCAACAATGAAGCTAATTATGCACCTACAATGTAGTGTCTTCCAAATTCTCACAAAAGAAAAAAAACATAAATATTAATAAAAATCAAGTGTATAAATTTGTAAAACAAGCACTAATAGCCCTATCCCAGAACATGCGCTATTAGTCTAATACTAGAAATTAGAAAGGATCCTAAGTAATAGACGTTATTATTAAACATTGTTCAGCTATTGCCACGCGAAACTGAAGTCTGCCTAAAACATGAAAGTTCGTGTAGTTTATATTTCCTCTGTTACCTATCCCTGTCAATAACTCATGAAAAAGTGGACAGCCATCTCACCCATAGAGGGTTATTGTGTAGGTTGCTTGAATATTGTTATATCTTCCCAATCTAGTCCATGCTGACCTGTGTAAAAGCAAGTTAATTGAGAGAAAGGCGACTTATTCACTCCTACAAAAGTTTTTTTCTGAAAAGTTCAATCTAAAACTCGTTTCTTCTGTATTCCTTCTTGATACTTAATACTACAGAATAAGACCCCACTGATAACTGGTTTTTAACAATGATAATAATTAATAATAATAGGAATGTAAAATCTTATTCAAAACATATTTATGAAGAGAGTAGGCACATACCTATTGTCTTTCTTGATCTTACTGCTCATGCTAGAATGAGCTCCATTATCTCCCTGGAAAAATACATTAGTTTAACCATGTAGGAAATGACCAGAGATACCCACGAACACCAAATTATTCCTAACAGAAATGTCAATTTCCAGATCATTAACTCAATATTCTATCCTTGTCCAACTTTCCAACACAGAATCTCCTGTCCAGCTGCAAAACAGCATGAAACAGAGTTTTAAGGCTAATGCAGCAGTTATAAAACAGATGACATTTTAAAACTCACTCCAAAGTAAATACTTCATTTGAAAAGAGAAACAGAAAGGAGGTATAGACACAGGTGAATGGCAGTTTAAACACACACTTATGTCTACAAATGTGCCATTCATGACATTCATAATCGTAGGAAGTAAAATACTGATTTATCTATCTCCTTTACATGCACTTCAAGTTCATACAGTTACAGAGTGAGCACTTTGAAATTCTTATCAATGTAGAGTAGTTAAGCAGGCCCACATCCCAGGCTCTCTATTTAACACTTGTGAAATCTTGGGAATATTTTTTAACCTCCTTGTGACTTGCCTTTTCTCATTTGGGCAATGAGGATATAAATAAATGCCACTTCATAGAACTGTTGAGAAGACTAAAAGATTTAATAAATAAAAGTCATTTAGAATCATGTCTGAAGGTCCGCAGTAAGGGCCCTATAAAAGATACCTATTCTTTTATATTCCCAGAGCCCAGAATAATACCTGGTCTATTTTATTTTATTTTTCCCCCCTCTAGATGCTTTATTTATTTATTTTTAAACTAAAGGTTGGTTTGGGGGTTTTGTTTTTTGAGTTGCCTTTCTCATCTTGAATTTTTCTCCTTATTCTGAGAAGTATCAGAGGCTGTGACACAACAGTACAAGTATTTTGGGTAAGTTATCTAGACTAGTGCCCTCCTTCATGCTTCAATTAAAAAAAAAAAAAAAAGGATTTTTGTAGGGGAAAGCAAAATGGCAAAACCAGATCAAATTGACTGACTTTTCATTCTGAATGTGCTATGCAAATTAGATTTTCACTTCTAAACCAATAAAATAGATCTTGGTAAAAGAAATGAACATGTAATTATGTCCTTTCTTTATACAGGTCCAGCCAAAGGGAGGTAAGAGGTGAGGGTGGTCTCTGAAAGCTTACCCATGCAACCCCAGAACAGACATTATATCTCTTCAGAGCTAGCTACTCAAAAGAGGCTAAGTGCGAGACTTGTAAGTTGGTTGGGCATAAGCAGTATGTCTTTCTTCTCTCAATGAAATGCTCAGTACTTATTATAGAGCCCAACACATGTTAAGAACTCTGAGAATACCTGCACAATGAATGCATTATTAGCAATATGCCCCTAAATATGTTGGCTTTCCTGCAACTTAGTGAAAGTCCTTTGTACTTAGTGTAAGAGTTAGCTGACTGTGTATCAAAAGTGCCTGTCCAATATCCAGCCCCACTTCTTACTATGTATGGTTTTCTATCTAGTACAATAATTCAAGAAAAAGAAATAAAACACATTGAAATTGGAAAGTAAGAATTAAAACAGCAGTCATTGACAACATTATTATCTATGTAAAAAAAGTGATGAAATATAAAAAAATGTGAGTAGAAAAAACATAAGTGACTTTAAGGTTATAGGAAAAAGCAATATTGAAGTCTATAAAAAATAAGTGGGAGACATTAAAGAACATCTAAACTGATAGTGATACCACAGTTTTAGGCAAAAAATAAAAGGAAATATATGCCTTTGGTCTTAAATGGAATGACAAAAGCACAGTTCTTAAAATAATAAACTGGCAAACTGGCATCTAATCATCAAAGACTATTAGGAGAATAAAAGGACAAACTGCAGACCGGGAGAATTTCTATGGAAAGTCCATAGCTGATAAAGGTCTTGAACCCCAAATATATAAAAACTTTCAAAATTCAACAAGAAGAGAACAACCTGGTTTAAAAAAAAAAAAAAGACAATTATTTGAAAAGACACTTCTTCTTGGAAGATATATATACAGATGACAAATAAACACACAAAAATGTCTTCAATCCATTAGTCATTATGAAAATGCAAATTTAAATCACAATGGAATACAACTGCACACAGAGTAGAATGACTAAAATAAAAAAGAATGACCATACCAAGTATTGTCTACGATACTGAGTAACTGTATCTCTCAAATGCTGTTGGTGGGCAGAGAAAATACAGACAATTCGTTAAACAGTTTAGTACTTCTTGAAAAGTTATACATATGCTAACATATGATTTGGCCTCTCCACTTATTGTGTTATTTACCCAAGTGAAATGGTAGCATATTTTCATACAAAGACTTCAATATGAAGATCACACACTATATGATTCAACTTACATAATAACTAAAAAACACAAACTAATCTCTGAAGACAGAAATCAATTCAGTGGTTGGCTGGGAGGAGGGAGGGATGGAGACAGAGATTACTAATAAGCAAAAGAAAATTTCTAAGTGTGATGGATATATTCATTAATCTTGATTTTTGTGATGGTTTCATAAAGAATATTTATATTAAAACTCCTAATTTAGCACTTTGAACACATGCAGTTTATTATATGTCGATGACAGTTCAAGAAAGTTTGTTGAAAACAAAATGAAACAAAATAAAATATATTTGGCTAATGTGTTAAGGGAGGCAAGTTGCCGAAGCAAAGATTCCTTCCAGAACAGCAAATTCAGAGTCCAGGTAAAGGATTACAGTGTCTCAGATCAACAGGGAAGCATTGGGTGTGGAGCATAATGGTAGGTAGGATTCTAGATGTATTTGTTAAAAGACCCAGCATGATTTTCTGATTCATTGGATATGGGGTATGGAAGGAAGAAAGGAGTCCAAAATTACTCTAAAATGTTTGTGTGAGCACTTAAAAAATATGGTATATGTAAATGGAGATGGAGCAGACTGAGTGAAAACAGGTTTATTTTGGGGGTTTATTGGGAGTCTAACTTTTGAGAGGTTAATTTTACATGTCAATTAAATGTTGAATGGGGTGTTTAAAAGAAAGTTGGATGAATATGTTTGAAGTTCAGGAGTGAGGCCTAGATGACAGATGAAAATTGCTAGTTGGCGCAGAAAGATATAATGGTAGTAATAGTCATACTAGCTTCTGGCACGTATTGAGTGTTTACTGGGTGCCTGGGTACCAGGGAAAAAAATGCCTCAAGCCCATTCCAATCAATTCTTCTGAAGCCCTGGAAAGTCAGTACATTGACTTTGGCCTAAATCTTACAGATGAGTAAACTGAACTTTAAAGCAGTTAAATTATCCAGAGTGGTAAGTGGAAGAGAAAGAGCTCATTAGCATCTCTCGAAATCAAACACTGAATCCCTAACTCTTAAACTGTTCTGTTACCTACCGAAAAGTAAATATTTTCTTAACACCAGATAAGAATGACTGGATAGAAATACAGACAAATGAAATGGATGAATAAAGTAATTTGTATAAATCTAAACAGAACAAAAGCTAGCAAAACCACCCAGTGCTTTAAGAGGCCAGGGGAGGAACAATTGATTCTGATCCGAGGTCTGAGAGGTCAACATAAAAGGATTAGAATGAGGGCCAGGAGTAACAGGATGTTGCTAGGTATGAAAAGAAGAGCTCGACAGTGCAAATGACAGACCAGTAAGAGCAATGAGTTAAGACACTAAATGGGAGGTCAAGATCAGACAGAGACGAAGAGTGGGACTTGGCTGGGCGAGAGGAGGAATATAGACAGAAGTTGCGGAAGATGCATTGAAAGGGTTCTAAGAGAAGCCAGCATCTCAGTGCCTAGCATGTTGTGTTAACATTCTTCATTCAGATCTGCTATGATCCTCTGCTGGAGACTGGAAGGGAAAACTGCATATGGGTGACATACTGTCATACTTACAGAGTATAATTGAATAAAATCTGTGACCAAACAACTCTTTAAAAACCCAAAGAAGTCTCTTGCAACCAACCATCAGTCACTGACTGTTTATTGGTAAAATTAAGAGAATCTGTCACATATAATATATACCTTTTCATACCTTACTAACTATAATTACTATTTTCATAGACAAGAAAATATGAGATTTTCAAGATCTTACATCTGCTTATTTAGCATAATACTGCACTTAGTTTGAGCTAATTCTTTCATTGAAATGTGACAGATTTCTGCTATATTATAATATTAATATATACTAAAATATTTTAGTATATATTAAACATATTAATATAGTGAATAGTTCAGTAACTAAAATGACCTCAGGAGCTTCCTAAACAGTTTATTTTTTTTCTGTTTTCCCATTTTTAAGATGATAGCAGCCACACTCAAGTAAACTATGAAATCATTAATAACATATGGAAATCAAGGTCATTTACAAATAGGAATTCTTCCATTGTTGTAATTTTCTCTGACCTAGATTCAGCCAATCTGAACCTCAGCCTATTTCCTATGATTGGAGCATCATGAAACTATTTATCTGGACCCATCATATATATGCATTGCTCAAGCATTTTCTTTAGTCTGAAAAGGTCTATAAATAGCAAAAATAAAACAAACATTAAAATTTAAAATTAAACTATTTGGCTATTTACTATGCCAAGCAGTGTGTGTTAGACACATCTGGCTTTATTTACATTATAGAATTACAGATATTGTGTGCTCGAATTCTTGAAATGATCTCACGATGCAGGTACTCTAGGTGTTCTCATTTATGTAGGAAGAGTTTAAGAGAGATAAAAAAAATCAACATCCATGATCACGATCACACAGAAGCTCACGGGCGATATATCTCAGAGCCTGAATTCTGTGCCTGGTTTGTCTGATAGCCATTTTTTTTTTTTTTTGAACTACTACGTAGTATGGTTGTCTTCACAGCTCAGTTCAAAGTAACCATGTTGGGTAACTCCACCCTCTTTTATCCCTCATGAATAAAAATAACCCCTTCTTTTTGTTGGATCAATATCCAAGAAAATAAGGGCTAAGAGTAATATTGAAAGTTTTACATGCTATTTTTTCCTCATTATCATTCTCATCGGCTAAAGATTCATGACTCAGAGCATAGAAATACTGCAAGCATCTTTCATCTCACCTGCACCTGGACCCCTGTTCTATTTCGTCACACTCAGTTTCTCATGAATTTCACTTTTGTGGTCATCACAATGTAAATATTCTGCAATTTTATTATTTTTATTTTGTTCTTTTGCCACAAAAGAGGTCACATAAGATGTATTACATTAATTACGTTATATATATACATATATATGTGTGTGTGTGTGTGTGTTATTTGTATGTATCTATAAAATTTACCAGCCTAACTTACTTTATTTGACTGTTAGTTAACATTCGACAAGGATAGCTAATCCTTCTCTTTGATAATAATTCCCAGATAAGAGGTTTTTCCACACTTAACTGGACTTGCACAATGGTTTAAAATTCAAATAAAGAGAAATGGGCACCTTAACTCTCACCTCTCAAAAAATGCCATGTATGAAATTACTATCCGCATTCCCTCATAATGAAATTGGTGAGGCCTGATTATTAGGGGAAAATACATAAAATGATACAATAACAATTTAAAAATGATTAATGTAGTTCTAAATTGAGTAATCAGAGTAAGTAATAATTAGAGATATTTATATATTTCTCTGTGTAGCCCACAGTAAAACTCGGAACCGATGAGTATTCTTGAACTGAAATTGAGAAACCTTGAGTTCACTCAAACACAGAGTATACATTCACCAAAGGCCAGTCAAGATAAAGATCTTGACTCTCTTCACATTGGTTTTTATACGTCTGAGGAGCTGGTACACAGTCCTTCTGGCACGTCTCTCATAGATCTTCCCCCATTCAGTGGTAAAAGTGGAGAGACAACCACACAAACAGCAGACCGTGGGCGGAACTGCTGGTCTGCCACCTTTGCCAGGTGAGCATAAAGGAATATAGAACCAGTTAGAGAGGGGGCGGTGGGGAGAAAGGTGATATGTGACAATGCAGAAAGGAAGCCACTTTAAAAAATAATAATGAGAATAGGACAGTAGAGAAAGATTTTGTTATTGTTGTGGCTAATGTCGTTCCTATTTTTTACCTTCTCTTAAAATCAAAAATAAAAAAAAATATGTAAGTTTTCAAAGCAAAAACACTGCCTTCCAAGAAATAATTATTCTGAATATGTGAGACCACTTGAGGGCACTGTGGCATTGCATTTTGGTCAAGTGACCTTTTAAATCAGTCTAGTTTTTCAAATCCCAGGATGAGCACACACATGTACTCCGGGGGAATGTCTGCACATGTGGATGGGCATAGCAGTGTGGTCATATAAATCAGTTAGTGCCCCAGCGAGACGGCTCCAGGACTGGAGATTGCTTCCACATCCGGCCTTTGCTGTGTGCTTCAGAGATTTCCTTTACTGGTTGCTCAGGCTGAACTATGATATTATGATTTTCCAATCACAGTGATAATAGATCATTTTTGGCATTTCCCACTCATTAGAATCTGTGCCAGTGTTTTATGGATTAATTTAGGGGTATTTTCTGTCCTTGGTATAATCACTGGGAAAGGAATGAGAATGGCTGTTGCATTTGGGTAAAATACAGCACAGGGTTCAGGACTTGGCTGTGGAAAGGGATGGAAGGAGGAGGGAGAAAAGGAAGGAGAGAAGGAGAGGGAGAGGGAGAAAGGGAGAGACAGAGAGAGACAGAGACAGAGATAGAGAAACAGAGAGAGGGGACAGAGACAGAGAGGGAGAGAGGCAGAGGAGATGGCTTAGCTGAGCAAAGATAAAAGTCTCAGCTTGATGGCTGGAATCAAAATCAGTGGCAGGTCACAGTGGAATGCAGTGCTAATATTGGAAAATGTTCAAATGTATGCTAAAGACCTGGATTTTCTCATGCAGTAATTTTCCTTTTTATTAAAAATCAACTGACTGCAATATTTTTTTTAATTTGCTTTTTTTACATGTATAATTCTTGCAGTAAAAGAAATACCGACCTGAGTTTTAGTCATGTTTCTAAAGTACCCTATATCAGTAAATGTGTTTGATAAACATATATTGAATACCTATACTGTGCTCAGCATAGTTATAAAAATGGAAATGCAGAAAGTCTTACGAGCTCTTGCTGCTTTACATACTCTTTAAGTTGGGATACTTTTTTAAACAAATGAAACAATAGTAAAATAAGAATTGGGTTCCTATGTCTCAAGTTGTTCATCTCTTAAATTTATTTAAAAGATACAAAATTCTAATTCTGCATTTTTTTTATGTTGAATAGAGAAAGCTTAAGATTCAAAAGCAGTCTCCAACCTCACACATTTGATTAATTAATATTGCCAACAGCCTTGGAACAGTCCCTTATGGTGCATATAAAATAGTGAGCAGAGCTTCCGTTTTTGACATGTATATGTTGAGAAATCAGAAGAAAGCCTGTTAACAGGGAAAAAAAGAAAGGCAAAGCAGAAAATGTGAGAATGTGACAGAGTTAAAAATACAGAAGAATATAGAAAAGAATGGCTTGTTTAAATATTAATAAATGACTATGAACATTTAATACGGATTCACATAAATGTGGAATAATGAAAGCTTTGATGGTTCTATCGCGTGGCTCTGTGCTCAGCACAGTTATAAGAATGGGGAATACGGAAAGTCTTAAGAGCTCATCTTGCTCTGACTCAGGGCACTCTGCAAAAAAGTCAGACTACTATATTTTTTAAAGATTGTTCTAAAATTACCCATTCAGTTTAGCTCATTTATAACATTTAAGATCATTCATTTTAGATTTTCATTTAACTATTATTTTTCCTTTTATTTGGCATTTACTATAAGCCCTTCTTATGAACACAGATTTGTTCTTATTCCTTATATAGAATCCTCTTATTTGAGCAGAAGTCACTTCTCTTATCAAAGGTCTCAGTAGAACCCATGTGTCCACCTTCCTCCTTTGTGTTATCTTTCTCACTAGTCATTAATGCCATTCTGAGGCCATCTTCCAAGCCATCTTCTACATTAGAGGGGTTGTTTGTCCATTCATGTTGCACAGAGAAATACCAACTGAATTCATTAATTCAGAGTAAAGTTATCTTTACGTGTCTTCCCAGCAAGCACATCATTTGTGCTGTCTTATTCTAAGGAAGCATGTCTCCATTGGTCATTGAAACAAACACCTTTCCAACTCAAGGAATTGAAATCACATTAGAGAAGCATGCCCTCCAAAACACTGTCTTTCTTAATCCTAGACCTTAGAAATAGATGTTGAATAGTGGAATTCGAAACAGAAAAATAATGTCTCTATATTCTAGCAGCCTTGTGCTCATATGTGAATGTGAACAGACATTTGCAGACAATACTATCAAAAGTTCATGAACAATAATTGTAGTTTTCAATTGATTCCCTATTTTGCCAGTTTCTCTCAAGATTAAATGTGAAAAATGCATCTGAAACATATTTAATGCACTATTGTGGAAGATAGAGTCTTCAGCACTGTTTCAGACTCAATCGAAGATTGACTACATAAAGAGGTAGAGATGATTATAAGTGTAAGGTCTGTCATGAAAAATCTATTATTGAGCTTCTGTATATCTAACTGCTAATTTGCTGGCAGGTGCTACATGCACACACTCTCAGTCTATGCACACAGATTTTGTATACACACATATAATATGTTATATATTATATATGTGCTATATATATGCACACACATATGCATATGTGCATACATGCATACAGACATATGTACATACATGTGCCTGATGAGCACACATCGCAATTTGATATCTTATTATGTCTTCAAAATGTCTTTTTTCATTGAATTCCTACTTATCTCTCCAGGCACACATCTCACAGCTTCCCTCATTTCAGTTCTCTGAAATTCCCCATGTCCTTTCTGTCACTAGACTTTACTCCATGATGATCTTCCTGGCATATCCTTGACCTTACTCATTCCAACTCCTAGCATCAGCTTTAAAGGTATGCCCTTTGAGAAGCATCCCAGAGTCCTTCAAATCTAGGTGAGGTGTCTTTTCCATGTGCTTTCAAAGTGCACTTACTATTGATCGCCATTGACTGGAAGAAGCTCCATTAGATTGTAAACTCCACACGTACCGTTATGAAACTTTATTAACTGTTGTATTCCCAGTGTTCTAAACACAGAGAAAGAATTTAATGAGGGTTCATGGTGTTAATGTACTAAAGAATTAATGAATTAAGGGCTTTGGGCAGCTAAGTTTCGGCCTAATATACTCCTCTTCACAAGAACTGGAGATCAGAAGGAAGAAGAGACAGGACAGGCACTTTCTTCTCTGCCGGAACCATCAAAAATGTTTCACTATTTTCTGCCAAATGTCAGTTTATAAGAGCATAAGCTCCACCATTAGGGTGATTCCAGTGGATGATTTGGCTCCACTGATCACAGATTTTTTTCAATGATGAGGATGTTGTCGATTCAAAGATCTCGGCTAAAAACACAACACTGCAAAATCTTCACCAGCAGCTGTCCTACCAGAAGCTCACAGGCTCCCTCAGAGGAAACTGGCACATGGGTTTGGGATGGGGACAGTGTAAATATGATGATGAAACTGATTATCAACCTACATTTTGTTCATTTTTTCCTCAAGTTAACGTGCAACATTTTATTAATACCACTATTCTTGTTTTTAAAACAAACTTTACAAATTTGGGCAGATATATATTATTTCTTTTCCATAACTATTATACCTTTGGAGGAGTAATTATAGAATCCCACAATATATTAAATGTGTTCATTTAATTATAATATATATTATATTTATAGAAGTTCATAACATAAATATTTGTATTTATATTTATTTATGAACTACTTCCACTATTGTGAAAGAAATGCATTATGCATCTCGGTATTCATGTGTATGTTTGGCCTGTCACATAATTAAATCCAAGGGAGCTTTATTTTTGCCACGAGCTATGTGACTATTGACAGAATATTAATTCTCCTTTGGACTCAGTGTTTTAGGTTTCTCTTGGACTCTATTCTTCTTCAAAAATGAGGTAATTGAAGCAGGTGATCATCTAGGCTTCTTTAGGTTGCATGATCCAAATCCTTTGAAATGAGAATTTTTTTCAAAAAGTTTGCTTCTCCATTATCACATATGTTATTTCTTTCTCAAGAGATTCAAATATTAATCTATTTATTGACTACTATATTCATTCATTAGGTTGCCAGCATAGAGTATTATAGTAATGGAAGTACTTCTACTTCTACAATTACTAGTACTGCTGATGATACCAACATTTACTGATTAGTTATCAGATATTAAGTACTAAGCTAAAAAGATTTATGTATATTAACATTTAGTAAGAGTGATATTTCTTAGTCAACATTCGATACTCCTATTTCAATGAGGGTGGAAGTTTAAACTTCCTAAAAATACTTTCTTATCTCTGCTATTATTATCTTAATTTTGGAGGTGATTATTTTGGAGAAGTTTATATAACTTTTCTATAGTTGTAGTTTTATGTAGTGTTATTAAATGGCTGAGGTAGGATTTAAATGAAGTCCTCATTCTTAACCACTTTGATGCCACCATTACAGTACTTTTAAGTAGCGGCGTTTATTTTATGAGGTAAACATTTTCTTTTAAATAGGACCACAGCATCTGCTTTTTTGTGTATGTTTAGGTGTATATATTTATATATGTTTTTAAGAAATTCACCTTGAGATGTTAAATGGAGATTTCCTTGAGAATAGGAAGCATATTTGCAAAGCATAACAAATTTCCAAAACTCTAAATAAAAATGAATGTTCGCTATGTTACTTAAATCTTATGAAAATTAAATGAACAAACAAAAAGAAAGAACAACAACGAAAAATAAAACAAACAAAAAAACATTGGAGATCAGTCATTTCCTAAGGCTGAAGGAGACAATGGTCTTTGACAGATGTTGGGACTTTATGGGAAATGAAGAAGAACATCTAACTGAAAGGCAGGTTGTACATCTTGGCTGAGTATTGCACAAAACTGGATAAAAGGCCTGCATACCCAAAATATGAAAGAAAAAATTAAGAGAACACAAAGGCCTTTTCAATAAGACCAATGTATTTATAACTTTATAGTTTTAAAAACCCTATCTTCTATTACTTTAATTTTATTATGAAGTATAATTTAGCACTATTTTTAAAAAAGAGGTTTTATTTGGCTAGGCCCTTGGTTTAGAGCACTGGGATGTGATTGCTACATACTATGTGCCACTTGTCTTCCTTGCTATTCATTTTAATTATTCTATTAGCCACATCAAGAGTGTCATCGTAATTTGTCTGCATTTCCTTGTAATTTATGCTATTGTTCCAAGGGGGAAGCCAAATGCAAGCAAAACATGGAACACATTTGTTATTAAATTCACCTTTTCTAATGCATTTAAAGCATTTCATTTTTAAAATCAGTTTTTATTAAGACGTTGCTAGTTCTATACTTGAATGTAAAAAGCAAAATTAGTTCTGCCAGGTCCGAGAATCTCAAATATAATCTATAATTTTAAGTCTTCTTTTCCAGTTTCATTATTAAAGTTAAGCAGTTTTTAACATCCCTTAGAAAATGGCTTGTTTTTTTGAGAAATCTGAAATTTGCTTGGCATACTACCACTTACAACATGTTGGCGGCATTAAAAAATTTGTATGAATGTAGGCAATAGAAAGTTAAATACAGAGGTGGAGAAGTTAACTTTACTTCTTAACCTAATATCAAGTAAACGTCATGAGAAATTTGAATGAGAAATAACTAGCAACACCAAAACAAACAAAAAACACCTCTCTATTCTCAATTCTGCCTCCTTCTAGGTGGAAAACCTTAGACATACTTAGCCTCTTTGGGCTTCAGAGAATTTCACTGAGTAAGAATTGTTTGTCTTTATTATGTATACATCATTTCATGTTGTTTCTTGATTGTTATATTTAATATGTTTTTTAAAAGCAGGCATTCATAGGCTCTCAAAATTAAATATTAGTATTAATTTCCCATAAATAAAAGGATGATAAGCCTCAAGCTGTTGTGATAATTATATGGATTAGTACTTATTTTCAAAATAAAGTACTATGTATGAAAATATTAAAAAGTAGAAAAAATAAGTGTTATGGTTAAGTAGAAGTCATAATGCCTATGCTCTCAGTTTGACTTTGGCATAAAAATGATACGTGAAAAATAATTTTAGAGTGTATAAGGAACTTTCTAAATATTATGCAATATTTTTATTTTCCCTCATATCCTTCATGAAGGAAATGAACATATATTTGCATTTAAAAAAATGCAGACTATAATGGTATGAACCATCGATAGCTTCATGATCCTGAGTTCAATACAAGCTGCTCTCTCAGTGAGCTAAATCCTTAATAGCATGCTCTTCTTGAGCAATAAAATGAGAGCCACAGATGTTTATATAAAACCAAACATGTCACTAGGGAAGAAAAAATAAATGAAAAAATGCGAAGAAGTAAGGATAACAATCCAGAATTGGAAGAAAAAGAACACAATACCTTCATTTAGTATAAAATTGTATTATAATTATTTTTAAATGTCTCATATATTGCACTGTCATTGGTCATATTTCTGGTTTTACACAAAGTGAAGATGTTGTGTTCTTATTCTTCTGATTCTGAATTATTTTCCTTCTTTACCTTTCCCCCCCATAAACTGATACTATAAACATTTATAATCATAATAAAAAATACATGTTAAAACACATTTCTGAATGACACAGTTATTTAATGACTGTTATTTCTACTAGCCAGAAACAGCATTATTGTCGGCATTTAGAGAGATATATGGATTTACTGAATATGATACAATGAAGAGAATGTAATCTGGATGGAATGTGTGCATTCACTCTGATTCTTGTTTCACATTCCAAGCTTTATGCATTTTCTAATTCATGCCTTTATTTATTTAGTTCATATCCGAGCTTAAAACTAATTTCACAGCTCCATTATCAAAATCTATTCCATTTGAGTTAAAATCAGGAAATTAGAAATTAACTGTTATGTAGTAAAAATATTTGTGCATTAGTTAGATTTCAGAAATATTTCCCTGGTGGACATTTTAACAAGACCAGGTTAAATGAAAGTCTATGGAATTACTTCTTCTAGCTCATATTTATAATAGAAAATGTTCCTCATGAAAAAAATCAGATATCCTAATTTTCTCAGGAAAATAATATCTTTATATATATGGGGAAATGTAAAATATTTTGGATACATTGCAGGAATACTATTTGACAAAATCTTTCTGCTTTACAAGTAATATATATAGTTATGTAAATATTTCCTAAGGGCATATATTTGTGGACGTGGAAGAGATACAAGAGATTCTAAAACAAATAGGTCTACTCTTTAAATGTGCTCTCAACATACTTGTGGTTACAGTAAGGGTTAATTGCATTACAGTGGAATGAATCATGGAAGGACCTCTGACATGGTCATAGAAATTATTTCCTTCCTGTGATGCTGACTCTTGGAACATGAATAGGAGTTTGTCAAGTAAGGATAACAGCAGGACATTAGACAGTATATCAAGAAGAGCAATTAAAAATAGTATAGGGTAATTAAAAATACAGGTAGAGAAGACTGGTCAGATTGAGTAGGAAGCAGATGAAAATGGAGTATAAAGGAAAATAGTTTTAAACCTTTCCATGAGATCAGTTTGAGAATGGCAAGAGAAGACTGTCCAAACAGTTATAGGAAAGTTCAGGAAAAGTCTCATGTGCCCTAATTAGGAGTGCAGAATTGTATCCTGAGTGATTAAAATGGGAATCCAGCATGGTTAATTTAGCATTTTTGAACACTCATTCAAGCAGGTTTGTTATCTATATGTGCTATGTTTTTGTTTTTTAAATGAAGCTGAGGCCTGGTAGTTTTCACTCTCTTTTATCTTCCCATATTTGCTGTTTAAAACAAAAAATTAGAATCACATGAAAATAGATATTTTCTTTTCTCATAGTCTCCCCTACTACTCTTCTTAAATTCACCTTAATTTTTTTTAAAAAAGAAAAGAGATTGTATTTTGAGAAACACAATTTTGACTCCCTATTTTATCTCATCAAAAACTCCACGAGGGCAGGAAGGAATGAGGAGGGGGCTTCCAAAGGTTACTCCACTGTGGCATTTACCCTTGATATGTAATAGAATGTGTCTCCTGCAGATAGCACTTGGGAAGTGGAGGGATAGAGTGAAGAGAATGGGCTGCCTCTGTTACATCGTGATGTCTCCCTTAAAATTTTTCCTTGAACAGCAGAAACTATATGTGGTGTGTGTGTGTGTGTGTGTGTGTGTGTGCGTGATATCCTTAAATAAGTATGAGTGCAGGGTGGTTTATATATGTAATTAATACAAATTAACAATTAAATACTAATTTAAAAATATATAATTAATCAGGAATTAGGAGATGCCTAGACTCTAATGATGGTGCTCCCCTTCTCTTTTTTTTCCTCTCTTTTTCCCTTGTGCGCGTGCACGCGCGCGCACGCGCACGCACATACACACACACACACACACAGCACACTATTACATATGCATACATTTCTGTGAAATACCACTGGTATAACACACACACACACACACACACACCACACACACACACACACAGACACAAGTACTCATTGCTGGCCAAGCATTTCAATGTTTGATGTCAATAGTAGTCATTTTTCAATAAACAAGCAAGAGCTACTTTGTCCTAAAGTAACCAGTTTGCACAAAAATCCTGAGACAATTCCTCAAAGCAGATCAAACCTTTGTAGAATTCTAATAGTGATGCTTTCACATATGTTTACTTCTAGTTTGAACTGAAGTCTTTCAGTTTGTTATAGGTCTAACAGTAATGCCTGTCCCAATCAGAACACAAGGGAAGAATGACTATAGAAAATTGGCTTGCGTCATCTTCTGTTTCTGTCCACTGTATCCTCAATTAATAAACATAAGCATTTCTTTCGAAATCCTATAACCATTCATTGCACATTAAAGTGCAGTTCTCCAAACAATAACATGAGCAATACTAGTATCCCCCAAAATTGTGATCCTGAATATATATTTGGAAACACTCCCTGAAAAAATATCCTTTTCTGAGAAATTCACAATTCCAGGAAACATATTGCATTCAAAATAATGCTGTTTTGTTTATTATGTTTTACACAGGATTTTTCAAACTTATTTAAAAACGGAATCTTCCTTCCTTTACTATATTTGTGCACACACGGACACACATGCACACTAAGTGATAGCATGGGAATCCAATTTTAGAAACACTGACCGAGAAAATACAATAATTCCTAAATCCGTTAGTGTGGCATTCATGGACTTACACAGTCTATTCTAATCCTTCTTTCATAACTTCATTTACCCTGAGATTTTAAGATCTGGGAGAGTACAGTTCACTGTTATGACTTCCCAAGTCTGTTATTTATGTTACAACTTAGCCTTTAACCTCTCTTGTGCCACTCCTCAGCACCTCAGTGCACCATGACCTCTGCCATCTCTAGAACCCTGTTGTGCTGTTTCTCACTTGACACTTAATAAACATACTGCAGACTTTTTTTCATGCATTCAAGAAAAGGCTAAGTAGAACAGGTGTTGGTGTAGGAATGTCACAGAGAAGGGCATCCCTTTTGGAAGGGCATCTCTAGACAAAACTGTAAACACTTTTGATGATCTCAAAAAACATACGTGGTAGAGACGCATATGCTCTCAATTATGGTTGAGAAATAACATGGTACGCAATAGAAAAAAAAGAATCTTAGACTTGGATTCTGGTGCTTATCTTGCCACTTTCTACAGAAATGATTATGGTGGTCTTCATTTTTTTAGAATTCACCACATTTCCATTGGGATAACAAAATCTTTCTCAAGAAACTACTTTGAAAATCAAGTAAAACCAATGGTGTAAGTGAGGACATTTCAAGTTTTAAACATATATGTCATTTCAATCCAAAAAATTAAAGTGATAATAATGATAATAACTAGCATGTATTATGATTCACTGCGTGTGATTCTATGTGCTATATTAAAAAAATACAATATTTTATTAAATCTACTATATTTTTCCTATTTCACAAATGAAAAAAACTAAGTTTCAGAAGTTAAATACCTGCCTCAAGATCATAGAACAAGTAAGAGGCAAGACCCAGAGGCCATATTCTTAATCAGTAAGCTTCACTGAATGCTTCTAAGGTACCAATCTATTGCATAAACCCATTTATCCTTATAAAGCCCAGCACAACATTGACCACGTCCTAGTTAGTGAGAAACTAACAGATTTATTTATTCACATGGATGTAATGTCTTAGTGCAAATTTTAGCCAATGGAAGATGCAACAAACAACTGCTACCTATTTAGTCAGCTGTTAGTTCTAATTAGCCAGTATTCAATATTAAATCCATTGTTTTACATCACAGTCTGTTAGTTCCCAGAGTAGAAAATTCTGCTCTCGTGGTACATTTGAATTTAATTGGAGTCCATAATATATGTATCATCAAATCTATTTATTAAGGCAGGTAAGGTGCCAAAATTCATATAGCTGAGTTTTCTTTCTTGTTTTCTTTCTTTCTTGTTTTCTTTCTTTCTTTCTTTCTTTCTTTCTTTCTTTCTTTCTTTCTTTCTTTCTTTCTTTCTTTCTTTCTTTTTTATGTGAGAATAGAGCCTTCTAAAAAAGTTACTATATTGAATCTTGACATAACATTAAAAATCACTTGATTCTAGTACAACACAGTTGAGAAGGTCAGGGCGCAAAAGGAGAAATGAGTAACCTAAATCTTAACATGTTAGTGGCAAAGCTGTGATCCTTGGTTCTGTGTCCCAGAACTATTGATGGGTATAGTTTTGACTTCTGGTCATTGGAATGCCATTTAAATAACTGTCATTGAGATGCTGTGGTGAATGGAGAACTTCTGGATCAGACAGAACCCTGAAAATGGACTGGAGGGGAATTAAGATGGAGCGGTCCAATATCTTGAACAATATTCTGTACAAGTTTTTTTTTCCCCTTAATGAGGGAGTTCTTATTATTGTTCTGTTGTTTTATTGAGCAATCAAGAAACTATCAAAATTTTTCATGACAAAAATAACTCCCTGTCAATGTTAAAGGAAGTTGAGACCTCTTAAAGGGAGGAGACAAATGGTTGAAGGGCACATAGACCAAGTGCAAGAGATAAGTTGAACTCAGATCTTCCAAAGACCATTCTCATTTGCTTTTGTTTCTTTTTACATATAGGGTGTCAATAATAGTGTCTCCTCTTCCTCTTCCTTGTTATTATGATTTTTTAAAAAAATATTTATATTTATAAATCTGCAGTCTCCCTGGGTTCTCTTTTGATATGGATATTGCAACTGGAGCCAGCAAAGCCCAGAGGAGCCAGAAGAGGACTCCTGGAACCAGGGTCACAAAGAGCAAAGTGATGGGGATTCAGAGAGTTTCTCTACAGCTTAGCAAGAGACAAAGGGAGGCAATTCAGCTGCAGATGACCATATCTAGAGTAAAAGCATTAATTAAATCAGCCACCAACTCAAAATCCGGGGCCAGTGAGAAGAGAGCAGATTGAGTGTACAAGGGATGTTGCTTTGCAGACTAGATGGGATCCAGAGTGTGCCTCTTAAATTTATGGGTGTTTTCACCCTGCTGCCAAGGGGTCATATGACTCTTCCCACACCCAAAAATCTTGGAGAAGTAAGGCCATGGTACTTAAAATATAGAGCCTGAAAAATCATTCCCCAAATCTAAATATCACCACCTAAACTTTTTATTTCAACGTCCTCTCTTGCTATAGTCTCAGGATTTGGAGGGAAGTTGATAGCACTATGCATGTTAGAAAGCCTAGCTTCCTAAAAGACCAACAAAATTGTGTTTGCTATACTAATCCTATCACAGTTAACCTCTGAGTTAAGATGAATTTTGCTACTAGTTTGCTAGCCAATGATGTTAATCACTTTATTGTCACAGTGTACAATTTTTCAAAATAGATCATAGTCTATATAAATTTGTTACACTTAATTATGATCCCAGAGACTCATGTTTGAGATTTTGTATCTATCTTACAGGGCAAGATTGAGGGAAGTGTGTGTGTGTGTGCGTGCGTGCATGCGTGTGTGTGTGTGTGTGTGTGTGTGTGAGAGAGAGAGAGAGAGAGAGAGAGAAGAGAGAGAGACCAATAGAAATTACACAGATATAGTCAAAGCTTTGAAAACCACAGCACATTAGAGTAAAAAAAAAAAAAAAGGCTTTATTTCTAAAAAAGAATAAAAATAGGTGGTGATACAACAGCAGCAAAACACTTAGAAAGGCTCAGAGGGAGTCCTAAAAGACATCCCATCTCTCTTCCACTGAGGTTCCTGGGGACTGCCCGGAAGGCCAGAGTTATCTGAATCTGTCTTTCTTATAGCGCAGACAGCCCATTACACTTTCCCATATATTGTCTAAGCCGCTGTGTGGTATATCTTCTAGAAAGTACTAAAGAGACCCTTATGAGCTATCTTTACACCTAAATATGCCATCTTCCTACTGAGAACACTTTTGAGATATTTTTGAAGAATGTAACAGGAGAACAGAGTCATAAGTTGATTTAAAATAAACCAAAAGCTGACCGTTACAAAGTATTTATTATTAATGAAGAAAAGAGGTTTCTGATGAGTAACATTCTCTCCAATTCTGCACTTACTTTCTTACTTAATAACAAAGAAAATAATGGTAACTCGGATTATTTTAAAGACAGTTGAGGGGATCAAAAACATGTTAAGCTTTACAAAGTAGCCTCTTCAGCTATTCATCAAATTAGTTAAAGTAAATTAACTAATCTTTAGTTAGCATATTTGAGTAGTTTCTATGTTCCAGATACTATGTTTAAGCACTTTAGATTCAGTAATTCATATAGTCTATCTAATAATGCCAAGAGATAGTCACTAATATTATTCTATTTTATAGAAAATAAAAGCAAGGTACAGAAAGTTCTACTGAGAGCAACTCACTTTCACTGCTTGAATGGCCTTGTATAAATGTCCTAAGTTGAGGAAGGAAGACAGGCCTCGATGTCCTTGCAATCAGTGAAAATGAGTGTCCCCAGGGAATGTGAACTGTCTGAGGGTAGAGGGTAAACCTTAGGCTGAGGCCATTTCCTTCTGTTGAGGGCAATTACAGGGAAGCACTCAACTATCAGCACTCAGCAGCCAAAAACTCCAGGTACTTGGAGAACTGGTGTTGCAGTCCAGAAAGTGGATCTCAGCAATGCACTATGAAATCCTCAACACTGCCTAAGGGATAAACTCTAGATGTGTGATGCAGCCATGGATAACCTTTATAGATAAATATTAATGTCATTGATGCATTCTGTGACTTTAAGTAAAATGATATATAACAAAACCACTTTTGCCATAGGCTAATTTATATGAAAAATGCATCTCATCGACATTAAAATAAAATGATGTTGAACTAAACAATTGTATTCAAGGATCTGTGGTACTTATTCTGTCTTTCTAGAGTAGTATCATGTTCACTATGTTCAGATTTCTGTCTTCCATTTAGAAGCAGCACAATTTGAGTGATCATCGAGGGATACTGACATACTCCAAATGATGATTATGGAACAGGTAGTAATAGCTCTTTAGTAAAGACAACTTTGGCCACCCAAGACTACAGAAGGAAATGAATTGTCTCAAAATTTCACCACAAAGAATAATATATGCTAGAGAACATACTGAGATTAGACTGTCATAAACTAGAACAACAGAAGAGGAAGAAAATTACAGTGAGGTCTATACTGTGTTTTACTTTTATTATAAAACTCCTTGAATATTAGGATATCACGATCAGATGAAGGAATAAAGGTTAAGAAAAGTAAGATAAGTTGTCTAAGGTGACGCAGCTAAAAAGTGAAGCCCTCATATTTAAACAAAATATGTATGGATAGGAATTCAATAATCTTATCTATAGAAGCTATAGTTTCTGTCTCTAAATTTCAAAAGTTTGTTATTAAGCAATCTTGATTATAATATTTGTCAACAGCCGTGTTATAGTTTGTTATAAGATACATTTTTGATATTTTTTGTGTATCATTTCTTTATAACTTGTCTGATAGGCAAAGCAAAAAAAAAAAAAAAGAAAGATATTTCTTGTTTTACATATGAGAAGGTTAAGGCTTGGATAAGGGATCCTTTTGTCTTCTACATTTTCTGGGCTGTTGTGTCATTCTGTCATTCATCTGGAATGATAAAATCCCCACACTCATTTTTCACCAGAGCTGAAGCCACTTTAGACATGTTGGGCATTTGGGTTGAATTTTAACAGACTGAGGTGAGCAGCATCCAGGAAAGGCACAGTCATGTGGTTCATTTTTTTGGCGATGCCTTCCCTCCAAAATCATACAATAAAAGGATTTCAAATAGGCTAAGTGACTTGTCCAAAGTGACTCAGCTTGGATATAGCAGAGTTAAACACCAAACAGGTTGTCTGTTTCAAAATCATTTGACATTTCTTGACAACGACAGCTGTAGCTCTCGATGCACTAGTAAAATAGTTCTTTTTTTTTTAGTTTCTCTGGGTTCTTGCTTCTTCTAAAATGCATAAACTCTGCTTCCTCCAAACTACTGATGACAAGGAAGTGGAGCCCAAGTTATACGAGACCTGGGGTAATCTCCTGCCCCAGATAATGACCATATTGTCCTCTTTGTCTGTTCCTGGAATCTCATTGATACCTGGGAGCATATTGTTTGTTAACCTTCAGAAATGTAGATCTTTCCTCTTTCCACAAGAAGAAAATATTTTTTTAATGTTGTTGTTGTTGTTTTTGGGTCTCGCCTGCATCTCCTAGTTCACATAAAATTCTTCTAAAGCCAGATAGCCTTTGCTTTGATCACTTCTAATGCCACCACAACCAACGATCTCTGTATTAACTATTTTTCAACTTTCTATGCCAAAGGAGTTGTTTAATCTTCAACTTTTTTTTTTTATCCAGATATTTATTTCAGGGAAACATTGAACTTTTATTAGCCAAGTAATTCACATGTTTGTTCTTACACTCTTTTCTTAGTGGTGTGTGATATATGACAGAGAGAGACAGAGACAGAGAAGAGAGAGAGAGAGACAGAGACAGAGACAGAACAGAGGCAGAGGCAGAGACAGAGACAGAGACAGGGAGACAGAGAATACAATTCTAAAACTAAAGGGTATCATGTGTAAATAAGGACAGAGAAGTCTGAGAATCTAAGAATTTGAGGTGAGCAATGGTACCATATGGAGAAATCGGCTTTAACCAATTCTAAAAAAAATGAAATTTGGGGCCAAAGCTCTCATCAACCCATCCACCCATTTATTCACGCAATATTCATAAATACCTAATAGATTCCAGCTACTAATAGATCATTCCATTGCCTTGATTTAGTTGCTACATGCATGTGTCTCCCTCAGAAGATATCGCTAGGTCTTTAGACCATAATCTGACCACAGACTTCTAGCACAATGTCAAATAAACTTTTAAAAAATTGATCAAAACTGTTAATTTTCTTATTGTTAGAGCATTTTTCTCTTTATTTGTTTTTCCTCATTAACTTTCTCTTTGAACACTTTCTCTTTTTCTTAAAATTCTAGAACGATGCATTTAAGTGAAGGGTGAAAGTAATTTTTAATTTTCTGAATAATCTCAGCTTTGTCGTATACCTGTCCTGAGGTAAGCTTCACATTCTTCTCTTATTAAATGTAGCCACTAAGGGTTTCTTTACCAAGAATGGGTTATTCTTATCTATTCAAATTAAGGATAAAAGACAGACACACTATTATTAATTTTACCTCAACTTTCAAAGACATTAACCCTCACAAAATACTTCAGAGAGAAGAATCATTAAAACATTTTCACCCAAGAGAAAATGGAGGCTTTCAGAGTTAACTCGCACCCATAGGCACAAATTTCATTCATAATGAAGCTATGATTTACCTTGGTCTCGTCTAAATCTAAAGCCTTTACTATTTCTATCAGACTGAAGCAAGAAAGGGTTATTCACAACTGTAGCAACCATTGGATATTGCCCTGAGATCGGAGCTCCAGACAATTTCTACTTCTCACGTTTGATATTTATGGTGACTATTTTGTCTTAGAGCCTTCCCTGGTGACTTTTCTCTCTCTCAATCCACTGGGCCATTATGTTAGTGAATTATCTCTTCTTCTATTAAGGCAGTTAGCACTTCCACGCTTAAATGTTTACATATATGATTTTAATGTGCATGGTCTCTTTCCTCTCTGCCACCAACCCCCTCACCATTTAAATTCTGCAAGGAGACAAGACCTACCATTGCAGTGGTTAGTTGTATTAAGTGGAGAAATAATCACAGGTCATAAAACTCCCAAATAATTTGTGCTCAAATAATGCATAGGAATTTAAGTTCTAGATCACATTTATTTCCAAGTTGCACTGTATTCACAGCATTTTCCTCTTGTTCATGTAACAAATCCTTATTTCTTTAATGATAGTGATTAGATGCCTTAAATTACCAGAAATGAAATCCATTTCCCTCAATACTGGACATATATATGAAAGCCTTTAGTTGTGTATTCTCCAGGCTCTTTTTTATAATGGTACTAAATACATATAAACAAGCATCTGTTGCAGTAATTTAGATGGTTTCTCCTTATGCACTGCATGTATATTAAAAACAGAATGTGTTATTTAACATATTAGCTATGCTCATGGGCTAGAATCTTTTTTTGAAGAACAAGTGCATAAAGATTACCAAGTGGATATAGCAGAGTACATCTTTCTGACTCAGATAGGCACATCCTCCATCTGACTGTGTGTGTTTTACGTTTATTATTCAGGATCATGTTCCAAAGTACTTAGAATTTACATCTACAAGAGTTCATGCCTCTCCTTGCCTTAGGAGATTTTAAAGAAAATAACTACTTTTTCTTAAGCTATCCAGAGATTCAAATGCAATTTTTGACATTTGCTGCCTTGAAATAATGGTGCTAATTATAATTAAAATTAGAATAGAAATTGAAAATTAAAATGAGAAAAAAGAAGTCCCCGGAGTTCAGGAAAATGTATATAAAATAGGGTCATAGAAGGAGAGAATAGTTGGAAAATAGTATGCTGACAGTAATTTTAGAAATAAATGTTAATAACTATAATGAAAGTGTACATATTCTATGTAGAATGAGATGACTCTTACCCTATTATTTTGGGTGCAGTGATACTTGATGTGTAAGAATTAGATGGAACATAAATTGTTCACAATAAGAAAGGCCAGTATATAGATATTATCTGAGATTCCTTTCATTAATTTTACTGCTTACAAATTTAAGTGGGATTGCACAATAGAGGCAATTTTATAGACATTCAATTTGACCCAATCCCTACAAAAATAATATTTAACCTCTATAACCAATTTAAAATACAGTGTTTCAGCCCTGCATTAGCCAATAAGTGGCTTTTACTCTCTTTTCTACTTGTGTATATCTAGGCATGTATTAAATATCTACATAACAGAGTAACCTGAAACGAAGACTAACTCCAGGATGATAGATTAACTAAAGATCGATATACCAATTAAAAACTAATGTTTACTTTCAAAAGAAATATGCAGTTTTTCGTATTCAGGCACTTTGTCATTTATTATACAGATAATTTTTTAAAGACTGTACTAGGTCTCTATTGTTGTGCAATAAATCACTACAAATTTAGCAAATTAAAATGCTGAACATTTATTATCTTATAGTTTCTGTGGGCAAGAAGTCTAGGCAAGGTGTATTGGATTCTCGGTTCAGGGTTTCAGAAGACTAAAATCAAGATGTCTCCACACATGGCTGATCTGAGGCTCAGTGTCCTACTCCAAGCTCATTCAAGTTGTTGGCCAAATTAAGTTCCTTGTGGTTATAGTACCGAGGTACAATTTTTTGTTGGCTTTTAACCAGAGAGCAGTATTAATTTCTAAGGCTGCCTACAGCTTCTTGTCTAACAGCCTCTAATAGCAGTTTATAGCAACACTATTTGATTTCTTCCAATCCAGTATATGGGCTTATCAATAAGGTTTTTATCTAAGACCAGCTAGAGGAAATGTATAAAGGACTCACCTAATCAGGTTAGCCTCACCCAGCATAATCTCCATATTTTAAGGTCAATAGAACTGAGACCTTAGTTACAACTGCAAAATTCCTTCACAGCAGTATCTAGATTAGTGTTTGATTGAAGAACTAGCCAAGACAATATGTACATACTCTAAGGGCCAGGAATTTGGGGGGCACTTTAAAATTTTACTTAACTAAAAATACATAAACGGAAGCTCTTTATGTAATAAAGCCTTCACCGGGAAGAAGTATGGCCATAAATAGTCTCTCTCTCTCTCTCTCTCTCTCTCTCTCTCTCTCTCTCTCTCTCACACACACACACAACACACACACACACATTAGACTCAGACTATCTTTGGTTAACATTTAGGCTCTTGAGAAAAACTTTCTTTCTTTTATAAAACTTCACATTTTTAGAGGTAAGATGCCCATATATCTTGGTTTACCTAGGAAAGGCCCAGCTCCTTCTGTTTTCTTGGTAATATTATTAACAGTGCTGCCTTTTATTCTAAAATGCATCCATATTTGAACAATAAATCGCATGGTCTACTTATACATCTATTGTGAGGATATAGCATGAAAATGTGTGTAGAATCCTTGAGTGTTTTTGGCTAATAAAAGACAGGCAAACACCATTAGTATAGACGGCGTTTTTAACCGGCCTGAATTTGTGCACGGTATTATACAAAGGGTTTGTGTGTGCAGACACTACCCTATATTCAACAGTAAATATAAAAAAGATAGATAAAATAAGAACCTAAGACTTAAGGCTCATGAGATATAATTAGAGATGTCATAAAATTAGAAAACAAAAATTAAGAACCAAAAGTTATAAGTAAATTGATATTGGAAATACAGAATTAAAGTGATCAATTGTTTTGAGTTATGGAAGCTATAGAAGAATTCTTAGAAGAAAGAATTTGAAACAATTCTTAAAAGCTGAGTAGATTTTTCATAAATAAAGAAGAAAGAGGAGAGCATTCTAGTTCAGAAAAATTAAATCAACCCCAGAAAATGGATTCGAAATTCCATGCAGGCAGAATGCAGAATGACAACAGGGTCCAGTGACAGATGGAGCCAACAAGGCGTAGTTCATTCCAAATAGTAAAGGATTTTGACAGCTGCGTGAGTAGTTTATATGTTTTTAATAGGTGACTGACATAATAGAAGTCTGTCAAATGACTGTAAGGGGCAAGTACTGAAAAAGGAAACTAGATCAGCAGAAACTTCTAATAATCTGAAAAAATAATGGAGTCTTCAGTTAAGATAGTCGTGGCTTTAAGAAAAAAGAAAGGGAAAAATGCAGGAAATGTGCGTGCGCGCACACACTCATGCAAATGTTAATGAAGTACGTGTTGAAGAGGGATAACAGTTATACTAAAGGAGCTATTGAATAATAATTGAGAAATATGTCAAAGTTAAGTAGTGGAAATATTAAGATTAAAATGAGCGAATTTACAG
The DNA here is from genome assembly GCA_003508835.1 of Eonycteris spelaea. NCBI lineage: Eukaryota > Metazoa > Chordata > Mammalia > Chiroptera > Pteropodidae > Eonycteris > Eonycteris spelaea. The sequence goes on along the minus strand of PUFA01000026.1, from coordinate 3,591,918 downwards.
AATATTGTTAATTAGTGAGTCTATAACTAGGTATATACATTATTTGGGGAGCGAAGGGACCAAAAAAGGTAGAACAAAGCAGAGTTAAGTATAGTTTGCACTTTATTAAACTGAATAGTTAGTGTTATTAAAAGCATAGTTAAAAATCTGACCAAGTAGATATAAAGGTTGTTTTTTAAAACAAGTGTATTTCTTATTGGATTGCTATGTTTTGTCAACAGGGCTCCTATTTTATGGCATAAGTATTATAATTATAAAAACTAAAGCAAATTGTTATGTAGCATGAGAGGTGGGGACACATTTTGTCTTGTTAGTTCCCTCTTCAGAGAAGTTTGAAAAAAAGGCATATGGCATGGAGCCTTGAAAGACAGACTATGACACAGGGACATCAAGGTTAACTTGAGTCTGAATGATTAACATATATAAAGTATTACATATACATAGCATGTGTTTAAATATATATCTTCTGCTATACATATGTATAAATGCATAGAAATGTATATGTGTGTTTATGTGTGTGTGCATGGATGTTTGTGCATATCCTTAGTGCTTCATCAGTTCAACTAACTAATAATCAACATGATGGAAAAACAGAGGACAGAAAGAAGTCAAAGACAATATCTGTGTGGGTGTTAATTTCAGTTGGGCAGAAACTAGAAGTCTATTGATTAGATTATTTTTCTTTGCATGATTTTTTTTCTATAGTCCTAGATGTTTGGGCCCACCCAGAATGGAAGTTGAACAGAGTCCATACTTTATGTACTCTCAATTCTCTTAAGTATTCTAACTATTTAGCCTGCTATTTTTTATTTCAGTGATCCAGAGAGAGTATAGGTTTCAGTAGCATCCTTGACTACCTCTTTTAAACTCTAAGGAAGTGTAATGGTCTCCCTCTGCATCTGGTAAGTGATACCATTAATTAGACCTGACAAATTAATGATAGGCTATATTAACCACATTTGTCTAAGCATTTCACAGATATCTCTTGCTTCCAGTGGGGATCATTTAAACTAAAGAAAAATATTTAGAATGCTGGATTCACCAGTAAAGTTAGGTTCCTTAATCTCAGAAGTATCTCAAATAGAATTTAACAAAGGTTTAGGATAAAATCCATTGCATGCATTTTGTCCAAAAGTGGCAGTAAATTTATAGACCAGCCAGTTTGAAATCTCATCCTAATGGTTAAAAATCATGACTGGCCCCCATTACTTCTTAGCTGGACAGGCCCTTCATGTTCTGCCCTTCCTGATTTATGTCTTTCCTTTCACACTAGCTGAAGTACTTGTGCTTGACTGTTTCCAGATAAGCAAGATTTGACTGTACCTGCTTGGTTCATACATATTTTATATTGTGAGAGTGGGACAAAGCACACAATACACAACTCCATTCTTATGTCGTTCCAATGTCAAGAAACAGGTGATAGTCTGGGAAGAAGAGCTACAAGCACCTTCATTTGCTCATTTAACAAACTTCCTGTTAGGAGCTTATACTACAGCCTGTGTATCAAGTTTACTCATCAAGGGAAAAGTAATGACAATCTCAGCATGCACAGAGCCTCAACTCTTTCTTCTAAGATCTCAGGTTATTTAGACAGTGGAAATAGGAAAGCTGAGGGAGTGGTGGACAAGCAGAACCTTAGGCTCTAAGTAATTTAGCCTCAGGAAGAGAAGAGGAGCCAATTGAAAAATTGGGTTATAAAGCAATCATAGCTACTAGCTGAAACCACATTAGAATAGAATACCTCTTCCAATTTAATTCAGGGCCAGTGCTAAATCGCCAAGTCTTATAATCTAGTACCAGGTGCCTTAAGTCATTCCATGGCCAAGCAGGTAAGGGCTCATGCATCAGTGAAGGATCATATTGTTTCACCTTTATTTACCTGGACACAGGACTCTATAAGAAGCAACAAAGTTGAAGGGTACAGTGATGATCCTAAGCATTTAGCCACAGCACACAAACGCCCTTCTAAATTCATCACCTATGTGGGAAGACGTTAGGAGAAACAGAAGAAGAGAGTTATATGTCAACCTGTATCCCATGTGTGATTATAAGGGCTTCTATCCAGTGGTGCTCAAGTTCAAAATCTTCAGTGTCTAAGTAAATCAGGACATGATTCAGAAAGTATGTGTAAGTTTCTGTGTATTCACTAAAAAAGACAAAACAAAACAAAACAAAAGCATTAATTTTTCTCTCCTATTAAATAGGGAAATTAATACTGAATCTTGGAGTTACCATGATTACTAAGTAAAATGATAAGGAAGGGCCAGTGGAAGCGCTATTGATGTTTATCTCACACCCCGTGGCCCATGCTGCATTCACTTAGAACTTTGATAGGGTATTTTCAACATGCTGATGGCTCCCTAACTCAATTCTCCACATCTCTCCACTTCTCTTTACAAGAGTGCTCTCCAGCACCTCTGAGGTTTGCTAAAATGAAAGCAGTTCTCTCTTTTGGAATGTAGGGAATTAAAACCTAGGGGCAACTGAACACCATCAGGTAGTAGGAGCAGGTGTATCAATGGGCCGATCTCCAGTTCTCTGGTCCTATCGTTCTGAGTATGTGCTCCATTATTTTTCAACAAGTTCTTTATCTTTTTCTTGGGGGACCACGTTGCTGAAGATTCTCTTATAAAAGGCCATTCAATGTTAATTTGCAAATTATATTGCTTATAACACCTTGGAGTAATATTTGGATCCACAATGCTGTTTGCTTCTCTCAAAAACATTAGACAACTCAACAAGCAGAGTAAAAGCTGATTCTGCTTCTTGTTATATTAGCATGCCTAACTTATGAATATTTGATTTTATTCTGGTAATTAAAATATGAATCAGACACATTGTCACCATGAGTTTCCCCATTGGAGACATCTTTTATTACTTTTTCTCCTTTCTCTCTCATTTTACTCACTCCCCAACTTGTAAAAGCGGATCATTCCTAATTGAAGTACCTACATTCAAGGCCTTAACTCATTGTCTCCTTTTGGGAAAGTCCTAATTAAGATGGAACTTTCCCCCTTTTTATTCCATCATGCCATAATTAAGGGTGCACCTATTTAAAGATTTGATTTAATATTTTTATTATGAATTCACTTGTCTATCTTTCCTACAAAAATTTAAGCTTCTTTAATATAAAAAAAGATTGTATTCAGCATTCTCATTTTAATATTTCAATCAGTAACAGGTTGTAGAATGAATGAGTGAAGAAAAAAAAAAGTGGAGATATAAGTCCATGAGTTGTTCTATGCCTTACTGAGTATTTCTGTGACCAATATAGCAACGACTCAGTTGACAATAGCAGATAATGATTTCTGTATCCTCTGAGGATTTAAATCTTGGCTCACCACAGGACTAATTTCAAGGAGTGAGCTGTCCTCTCAAAAAGGTAACTAAGGTAAACAATGCTCGGCCATGATAATTGTGTGCACATTTGTCATTCCCAGGTAAGTTCAAGCAAGTATATCACAAGAGTGCAGCTTAGACTAAGGATCTCAGGGGCATTTGGGAAAGTTTGAGAAAATGAAATAAATAGGTGACTTCGGGTACCAATTTTTCTACTCTTGGAACTAACTCTCTATTTGGAGGCACTTCCTTCCATCTGAAATAGCTGTTCAACAGGTTGGAACTGACAGTAGATAAAATATTTTACTACCATGTGTCAGGTAGCTTGATGCATTTCATGCCTGAATAAATGCAAAATGAAATTTTAGCTGAAGGAGATGGTAGAGCAAATGGTCCTTCACAGAGCAGGGAGTAGGAATATGTTCCCATAGAAAACTCGTGGTGACAATGCGTCTGATTCATATTTTAATTGCCAGAATAAAATAAAATATCCATAAGTTTGGGGATGCTAATGAACAAGAAGCAGAATCAGCTTTTACTCTGACTATGAATTGTCTAATGTTTGTCGAGAGAGCATTCTGGATCCAAATATTACTCCAAGGTGTTATAAGCAATATAATGTGCAAATTAACATTGAATGGCCTTTTATAAACCCTTTTGAAATGACTCTGAATCTTCAGCAACACGGTTTCCCCCCAAAAAAGACATGTTAAAATGAGTTGCTGAAATTTTCTATTGAGTTTGATTAAATTGGGATACATTATAAAAATCAATCTCACTGTTGATTTTGATTGATTATAGTATATTTTAAAAACTGACTGAAACAAATACTGGTTTCCTGTTTAATCACAGAATGACAATTTTGACACTTCATCTCCCTTTTAAAAAGATGCCATCCACTATATTTTATTTATTAAAGATAATTTATTTGACTTTTATTGTCAACAAAAATATTACTACTAACTAATGCTTTTACTTCACAAAAGAAGTTCACTTTTCTAAAATGAGTCAGTATTATTTCAGTTTAAAAGATAAACATGCATTTAATGCTTTAATTTGTCCATGTGGTCTAGTTGTGAGAAAAACACACAATCTTGAAATTGTAACAGTAGCTCGTAAGTTCTTATTGCAAAAATTCTATTTACTAGAGAACGTTAATGTTATTTCTGTAGATTTATTGTCATTTGAGAAGGGCAATTGTAAGTTGTTTTGAATATATCATTCATTCCATGATGTTAATTTTATAGGAAACATAAGTATATTTTAGAGGTTCCCCAAAATCAGACTATTAATATTTACTCTAGAAAAAGATTTTCCTGAATTATTCTGGTTTAGGAAAGTAACAATGGAAGATGACGAGCAGTGCCCTGTCCACATACCCACATGCCAGTACCCAAGCTGGGATCTGGGAATTTAATAGAAGTGGGGTGTATTTGGCTGTCCAAGTGGGATATAAGGGTATGGCAGATGAGAAAAACTGAAGGTAACACATATTTTAATAATACAATTTTTCATTCCAATCTTAAATGTTTGCATTGAAATTCATCTATAGCTACTTAAAAATTCCTTAATGACTCCCCAAAAAGACATGGTAGGGACTATAATTATTGCACGCCTGTGTGTGTGTGTGTGTGTGTGTGTGTTGTGTGTGTGTGTGTTCTATGTCAAGCATAGTACTAGGGGACAAGAGTGATATGTCCCGTGTCCCCATTGTATTCGTATCACTATGTTTATGTAATAACAAGAGAGGTATAAGGTGACAAAGACAGGAAATATATAAATATGCATAAGCACTACAATGAAAATCTAATCTAATTTTCAGAATGACTGGAATTTGGAAGGCTGGTAAATGGGGGGTAGGGACAAGAGTATATCTGTAAAATGGATATCCAGACACACTAGCAGTCATAAATATATAAGATATATCTACATATGTTTAATAATATATACATACACACATATTTAATAAAGTTAAATCAAGGTGTACAATATGATGATTTGATGTACATACACAGAGCAATATCACTACTATAGTCAAGCTAATTAACACATTATATTACCTAATTACCTGTCTTTGCATGTGTGGTGAGAGCATCTGATATCTACTCTCTTAGCATATTTACACTATTCAATGGAGTATTATTAACCACATTTATTGAGCCTGTACATTAGCTCTCTAAACATCCATTCTATACAGTGCTACTTTGTACACTTTGAGCAACATCTTCTCATTCCCAACCCTCCCAAACCTGTGGCAAGCACTGTTCTCCTCTTTGCTAATATGAGGGTTTTTTTTTTTTATTTTAAGATTCCATATATATGAGATTATGTGTCATTTGTCCCTTTGTATCTGGTTCATTTCACTTAGCATAATGTCCTCTAGGTTCATCCATATTGTTGAAAATGACAGGATTTCCTTCTTTCTCATGAGTAAATGATATTCTATCATCTATCAACAAACACTATGATTTTTTCCATGTCTTTGTTATTGTGAATAATGATGCAATGAACATGGGAGTGTGGGTATCTCTTCAAGACACTGATATCACATCATTTTAGTTCTATTTTCAATTTCTTGAGGAACTTCCACAGTGTTTTCCACAATGACTACCAACTTACATTTCTTTCAATAGTATATAAAGTTTACCCTTCCTCCACACTCTCAGCAACATTTATTTTCTTTTGTTTTTTTGATAGTAGCTATTCTAATAGGTGTGATATGATATCCCAATGTGGTTTTGATTTGCATTTCCCCGATGATTAGTTAGATATCCTTTATCAGATATATTGTTTGCATATAATTTCTCTTATTCCTTAGGTTCTCTCTTTATTCTGTGAATTGTTTCCTTTGCTATGCAGAAGTCTTTTAGTTGGATGCAATCCACTTGCCTATTTCTCCTTTTGTCATTTGTGCTTTTTAGGAATATCCGAAAAATCATTGTCTAGACCAATGTCATAACACTTTTACCTCCCCCCCCCAATAGCTTTATTGTTTTGGGTCTAAAATTTAAGTCTAATGTATATTGCTGACTTTTTTATATGGACTGAGTGAAACATGGGTCTACTGCATGTGGAAAACCAGTTTTCTGATCACTATTAATTGAAGAAATACACATACACACAGATTTAGTTGTAGGTATATACATAATTCTTCCTTTAGTATATCTTATAAGTTGAGTCTCCTAGTAACACATATTCTCGCTTTTTATTTACTATAAACTATCTTTATCTTATCTTTATTTCTAAGGATAGTTTCACTGGGTATAAGAGTCTTAGTTTATGTTTTCCATTTCTTATACTATTTTGAATATGTCTTATCATTGCTTTCTGACATTTATTTTGAATGATTGGAAGCCAGATGCTAATTTGATAAAAAGGCCCATTTTACATAGTGAGTTGGTTTTAACTTGCTGATTTTAAGATTTTCTCTTTGTGTCTTACTGTTGTTTGGACTGCATAATTTCTACCAATCTCTCTTCAGTTTTGCTGGTAATTTCTTCTGTCAGTTCAGATCCACTTTTGAACCTCTCTAGAATATTTTTCATTTCAGGTAATGCGACTTTACATTTTATTACAGAAATTTCATCCTGGCATTCCTTGTCTAGAACCTTACCATATGAACAGGTAATAGCTGAAGAAAGAGAGCCCCTGGCTTATTGATAGCATGCACTTGAAAATTAGCCTTTGAACTATGACACTGGGAATGGGAGAGAGAAAGGGAGAGGAAGGTAGAGAGTAAGAAATTTTAGCAGTCAATTCTTCCCACCTGGAATTGAGCTTCTATAATAGTGAGCTGGCGAGAAGATGAGTGAGATAATACCTCCTGGCTCAACTATCACTAAATTCTCACTATCCTCATTGAGATAGTTTTTCTTGAATAAATGTTTCTTCAATTGCTGTTATCCTAGGAAAGTTTTCATATATTTTACTTGTATATTTTGTAATAATTTTCAAAAATTTCAGTTGCTGTGTAGGGGATCAGATTCATGGAGGTTCTCACATAATCATTCCAGTTGTCTCAAAATAGTTATCCTTTTTTTAAAAAAAATTCATATCTGATGACATTATATGTTCATTAAGCTTAACCTACATTAAATGTTTAAAACATGCCTTTGTGAGCAAATAAATTGATTAACTTTTAAGAGAACAAGGCTGAATGAAGAATCCTAATATGTTGGAATATGTTGGCCAGCATTAAATGTTAGTGAAGTTGACTGGTCTCACATACAAAGTTGGGCACATTAATTTTAATTTCTTTTGAAAATGATATATAAAGGATATGTTAGGTTTCAGTTCTAAATACCACTTATAACCCAGAATTTAAGATTGCCAAGACAGTAGATTTGATCACTATGGAAACAAGGTATCTCTCTCCCCTCTACATCTTGTTCAACCAATAAGAATCTTTCAATATTGATTACTTTGTGCCTTCTAGAAAAGCCTATGTTATTATTAATTCAAAATAAAAAAAAATGTACAAAGGATAATGAACATCCTACTCCTCGTATATCATGCTAAGCATAACTCTACAAAGAATCTTTAAGCAGTATTTTCAGAAAAACAAGATTTATTTGTATTTATTCAATGAAAATAATTGATTCTCCTGTTTGCTGTCTGATATTATCATGTCTAATACTCATAAAGCTTGAAAACTGAGGTCCCCAAATAACAAACAATTCAAGTAATAAATTAAGAAGTCAGTGTTCTAAGTCAGGGATATCTGCAGTTAAAACATATTCTCTTTTCCATAGTTACTGCATTTCCTTCCAGTGGTAGCAATAAAATAAATTTATAGTACCTTAATATATATATATTTTTTGCTTCTGTTGCCGATATACAAAAATGGGTTATTTCGACCACAGGACTAAAACACCCTGGGACTGAGTAAACAGTATTTAGTAAAACCTTTAGTATCCCGCATTGCTTTTTTGTTTAATTATGTATTTTTCATTTTTAGTTTATCTAAAATTTGGCATTTAGATGGCCAAAGAAAGGATAATTTTCTTCCTTTAGACATTTCAAAAGAAAACAACTCAAATGCATTTTTATTATTGGTCCTGCTACAGTAATGAAGCAAGTATGTTTAAAAATAACATAGTGTAGCAGAAAATGGACTTGGCATCAGACTTGTCTCACAAATTTCAGCTATCCCAATCTTTAGGCAAAAATTTTGGATAATTACTCTTTTAAAACACCATAGAATATGCCTTTATTATATTTTGCATTAATTTAATCTTGGCTTATTTGTCTTTTCTCATATGTGTGTGGGGAAACTTTGTGAACAACCTACACTAATAGGGAAAAATGGGTCAATAGAAATATCAGATATCTTATGTATTATATATTTTTTCGGTGCAACTGCAAGATTCATTTGTCAATCAGTTTCTCAGGGTTTGTGAAATTTAAAGATGTGACAATAATTATTATTGAATGATCAACTCTCAAATAATAATTGATTGTCCATGAGCAATTAGGTTTCTTGCTTTTAATGCAAAATAATCGCATTAGTTGTGAAGAAATCATAATGAAAATAATATCCATTTTATACATATGTATATATATATATCATGATATATGATATAGATATGCACACCTAAGAACTTATATTTTTCATATAATTATCCATTAGTAAAAGATTCAGTTTGCTTCTTTCAAGACATATTAGAACTGAATATCTTTCAAATCTTTCACAGTCCACTGAAATTCATTTCTAAATTTATAATAATGGCCATTTAATAAAAAGTTATAAAATTATAAGCCGTGAGAGTAAATCACAAAAACAGTCTTCACAATTTGTATTTTTGAAGTCACAAAATCTGAGCTATATAAAACTTTATAAATAACAAGTGCAGTCTGTACAGAATACATTTTGTAAATCACTATTATAGTCCCTATTGTTTATACTTTGTAAATCACACATATGTTTAATGTCATTCAATCAGCTCGGGGCAATCAGAGCATGTCCAAAGGAAGGATATCATGATGTGAGGAGATTTGTAAGCAAGTCCTACAAGCAATCATTGAAACGATTTTTTCCCCTTTGTATTTTCTTGAGGAAAAAAAAAAAAAAGACTGGGTAGAGATGGTAACTCTCTTAGAACATCACAAAGATTTTTATGAAAAAGAATAATACTTTTTCTGTGTGTGGCTATGGAAAAAAGAAGTGTATGCCTTGTGCGTACAGAAGATACCAATCCAAGTGAACGCTGTGTGTACAGAAGATACTAATCCAACAGAAAGTGAACGCTTGTAACAACCAGTATGCAAAAGTTATCTAAGTGGTTAAAAATGCCATTTAAATACTTTATATGATAGTGTTTCAACACTGAGACCATAGAATTAGCTAATCCATTCCTTTCTTTTTCTTTAAGTGCCATTTTAAATTTTTTGTTTGTTTGTTTTTTTTTTTGTTTTTGTTTTTTCCCCTCCAAGCACCATTCCTGGGGCAGAAGTCATGTCTCCTGCCAAACTAGACTTAGATGGATGCATTCCAACTTTTTGTCTTCTTTTATCCTGCGCTTAAGAATTTAATTTTTTTCCCTTGCCTCTTTCCTGATTTGCTATATAATGTTTCCACCCAGGGTCTCCCTCTCTTACTTCAGTCTCTCTGTTAGTAACATTGAAACTTGCAGAAGAGCACTATGTTCTTCCTTAAAGCCTGGGTCCAAAGCTTCTTTATATAAACTCTCTATATGTAATCCCAGTGAAGTTCACATTTTCTATTATCAGGGTATCTAAATTATTTCAAATACATAGTTATAGTTAAGTATTAAAGATGACAGAATATCAGCTTTACTTAGCGTTAAGATATTCAGAGCCCTCTAAGGCAGTTTAAACCGATCATGTTATATAATATATATATATACATATATATATGTATATATATATTATATAATATATATATAACAACCTTGAAAAATAAATATTATCATACTTTTTTTTAGCAGAAGGTAATACCAAATCACATCGAAATTAAATAATTTGTCCTAGCTTGTAGATCTGTTTTGATTCTCAATGATATTCTCCTTCCACATGTTTACCATATGACCTCAGCTCTCGTGGCTTGCAGGAGTTGAAATCATCTGTAGATTCACTTACTCATGTCCTGTGTCTGGTGGTGGTTTACTTTGGCTATAATGTTGTGTCTCCTTAGAATTTAACTGGGTCTGTGAACTGGAATGCTAACATGAAGTGGCTTGGGATTCCTTACAATATAGCAGTTTGAGTCCAAGGGAAGAGCAAGGAGAGAGCAGGGATGGGAGAGGGAGTGGCAGAAGGAGGGAGAGAGAGAGGGAGACAGAGAGAGAGAGAGAGAGAGAGAAGAGAGAGAGAGAGAGAGAGAGAGAGAGAAACAGAGAAACAGAGACAGAGAGAGACAGAGAGACAGAGAGAGAGAGACAGAGAAACCACAAGGAAGGAAGGAAAGTGTAGTGTTTCTTATGACCTAGCCATGAATAGCATACACTGTAACTTATGCTATGAATGTCATACACTGTAATTTGTGCTATAATATAACGATTAAGGAATTAATAAAAGGGAGAAGTAAACCTCCCATTTGGTTAGATACAAGAACATATGATACTGAAATACCTTGTGGACGTTTCGGAAAATATATTCTGCTACAAGGTTTTTCATGGCCCAAAGCAGACTTCCTCGGACTATTATGAATTGTTTATTCATTTACTTTTCACTTGTTATATGAACCTTAGAGATTGAGCAGAGTCCAAAACCCTTCTAGAAGTCAAAGCAAGTTTCATTAAGTACAATTATTAGGTTTGTGGGAGATGCTGTAACAATTTTCTCTGACCTTAGAATCAACCAGCACAGTGCCACATTGATTTTACAACTCAGGCCTTCAGGATAAATGGATTTGAACCAAGTGCCCAAGAAAAAAAAATATATAGTATGCCATTTAATCTTCTACAAAATATCATGATTGCATTGTAGAAAAATATTTGATATTTAACCACAACTAGAGTCTAATTTTTGTAATTGTGTATTGTAGTACATCCATGCAATGTGTTGTCATTCAGCATATCAATAAAACATTTCTGAAAAATGATCTCTCTCTGCTGTTTTCAAAATAATCAGTGTTTAATAACTTGAAGAATATAAAGTGCCAGGGCTGAAGTAATTAAGAAAAAATAAAGCGATTAAAGCCAAGGTCTACATTATAAAATTTATGAAACTACAAAAGAAACCTACTTATTCTGCTCAATATAACATATTTGTAACTACAAATATTTGAATCTAAAAATGTTTGCTTTACTTGAAATTCTTCAAGCATCCTCTTTTTCTTCATTCTCTTACTGATCATCTTTGATTCCTCTTAAAATGTTCCTTTAGGGGTTTCTATCTCATGCAAATGTATATTTTTGCAACACCCATGTCTGGAGAGATAAAGTGGATGTATGTTTCCTTATTACTCCTGCTGGTACAACTAGAATCCTAGGATATTTACATAAAACAAACATAAGGAGGAAAAGGAATGCTAGCTAGGGAACTCAGGGCCCTAGGATTGTCACATTGGTGAGCTCATTGGGTTTCCTTTTTTGCCTTATAAATCCCAGTTTTAGAGAAGAAATAGCCAGCATTCCAGAAATGACAATGGGCACAGCCAACAATTGCCATTGAGCACCTGTTCTCTGAAGCCAAAATATGAAGAAAAGGGCAGCATTCCAAGAAAGAAAACTTGTAGACAATAATCGACTACTCTAGCCAAACACCACAGTCAGCACGGTGGCCCCATTTACATCCATATCAGCCAGGGCTGAGTGGTCAGCCAAACCCCCACCCTTGTGAGGCTAGAATGAGAAGTTCCAACACCTCTGCCAGGCTGTTGTCAGAGAAGCCCAAGGAAAGAGCCAGGACTTTATTTCTTGATAGGTGATAACTTTCATTCCCACTTCACAACACGGTGTCAGAGCAGACAGTGTAAAAAGCCTACACTTTCAGTCTCTTGCCTGTTAGCAATCACAAGTCACCCTTCTCCCCCCTGCTGTGGTGTGGTGGTGTCAGAGAAGACCCAGAAAAAGTTTGGGATTTTCATTACCACCAAGTGGTAATTATGCCAACAGCCATTCCTCGTGACATCATTTGCAATATCAGGAATTAGAAATGCCCGTAATTGAATCAAAAATAATCAATAGATGTCAATGCCAAGATGACAGAGGTGTTAAAGTTATCTGATAAAGATTTTAAAGTGATATCATAAAAGCCATTCAGTAAAGAATCATAAACATATCTGAACTTGAAAAAGAGCATTTAGAAAAACTAACAACTAACATTATACTTAATAACGCAAAACTGAATGCATTCTTACCATGATCAGGAACGAAGCAGATGTGTGCTCTCGCAGTTCTTATTCAAAAGTGTTTGGATTTCTTGCTTGTACAATAAGGCAAGAAAAAGAAACTAGAGGCATACAGTTCACACACACACACACACACACACACACACACACACAACAAAACAAAAAAACAACTTTTCTACATACAGATGATATGATTATATACATAGATAATCCCAAGAAATCTACCAAAAATTTATTCAAGAAATAATAATAAGTTCAGTATGGTTGTAGGATAGATGATAAACTTACAGAAATCAATTAAATTCCTATATATTTAACAGTGAACATGTGGACAAAAAAAATAAACAAAATGATGATGCACAATTACAAAATTATGATGAAAAAATGAAAGAAGATCTAAATAAATAAAGAGACATACATAATTATGGATTAAAGATTTTACTTAGTAATATATCAATTCTCCACAAACTGACATAAAGAATTTATGTAATTGGTATCAAAATCTCAGGAATAATTTTTTTAGAGATATAATCAAGATTATTCTAAAATATACATGGAAAGTAGAGGATCTAAAATAGCTATAACAATTTTGAAAAACAACAGTAAAGTGAGAGTGAAATAAGAATAATTGTACCTGGCTTCAATCCATATTATATAGTTATGGCAATCAAGATTGCATGGTATTAGTAGGGGGTAGACTTGTAGATCAAGACTGCAGAACAGAAAATCAAGAAATAGATCCATACAAATATACCCAACTGTTTTTTGACGAAGATGTAAAAGCAATTTAATGGAGCAAAGATAGTCTTTCAATAAGTGGTGCTGGTGTAATTGGACTTCCAAGGGCAAAAATGAACCTTGACCTAAGTTTTACATCTTGTAAAAAATTCATCAAAATGGATCACAGATTTAGCAACAACAACAACAACAACAACAACAACAACAACAAATTTAGGGGAAAGAAAAGACAGAAGAAATCTTTGGTATCTAGGGCTACGGACAGGCTAACATTAGAATTCATAGACCTGATACCAAAATCACTACCCACAAAATAGAAAAGAAAATTTTGTTTTTTAAAAATTAGTAAATTTTGTTCTATGAAATACTCTATTAAGAGGGTGAAAAGACACGACTGGGAGAAGATATTTCCAAAGCATATATCCATCAAAGAGCTAGTCTCTAGAGTACACAAAGAACTTCCAAAACTCAACATTAAAAAAAAAATGTTTTTTTTTCAATTAGAAAATAGTCAAAAAGCATAAAGAATATTTTACTAAAGAAGAAGAATCACATGACAAGTAGTTCAATATTATCAGTCATTAAGAAAATGCAGATTGAAGTCACATGAGTTATCATTAAATATCTATTAAAACATTCACATTAAAAAACATATAGTGATAGCAGTGAATGCTGGTGAGGGTACAGAGAAACTCATTCATTTATATTTTATTTGCAGAATTTAAAATGCCGCAGCCACCCTGGAAAACAGTTCCTTAAATAAAGAATGCAACTACCATGTAAGCCAGTAATTGTACTCTTAGGCACATAGCTCCAAAAAGGGAAATATGTTCACACTGAAACCTGTACGCAGACGTTTATAGCAGCTTTATTTGCAAGAGACAGAAACTACCTAGATGTCTTTTAATGGATGAATGGTGAACTCATCTGTTGTACATATATACTATGGAATACTAGTCATGAGTAAACAAGATATCAAACTATTGGTACATGCAACTGTTCAGATGGATCTCCAGATAGTTAAGCTCAGTGAGAAAAGTTACTTCTAAAAGGTTATATACTGCATTATTCTATTTATATAATGTTTTTGAAATGATAAAACTATAGAAATGGAGAAGAGGAATAGCTGACAGGGCTTAAAAAGACAGGAGGGAAGTGAATAAGGCTTTAAAATTGCAAGAAGGATATTTGTGGTGACAGGAATGTTTAGTATCTTGTCTAACTAGTACCATATCAATTGTGATACTACACTATAGTTTTGCAAGAGCTCTCCACAGGGGAAATTGTGTAAACAGTATGTGAGACCTTTCTGTATTATTTCTTACAACTGCATACCAATCAACAACTAGTCCATAATGAATTATTTAACTAAAATTTTGATTCTCTAATATTCTACTAGTTTCACACATCACTTCTAAGATATCTGACTGAAAGCACTTTGAAGAAAGAAAACATTATTTACAGTCCTCACACAATTCCTGTCCTCTTCTCTTGAAAACAAAGAATCTTAAAAACACAACAAAAGAATCTTAAAAGAAGACAAAACAAAACAAAAACAAAACAAAACAAAAACTTTCCTTGGGCTTACACTGTTTTTTTTAATTACAGATTAGCATAGACTTTTGAGACCAATATGAATTGCCCCTCTTTATTTCTTCTGTGATATCTCACTCTTGACTGTCACTCTGTGATACTTTAGGCAAACCTAACAATCTTGATCATGTTAAAATACTTCCAAATGTAGGTCTTGTTTCAGATTCTGTAAATACTGGTCTCTCTTCCTGGAATGCCCTTTAAGAGACTGCAGTCAGTGGGGCAAATTTAGTTGCACACTGCTTAAGGTTATAAATAGTGGGCAATGGAACCATAAAGAAGATTTTTTTAAAAATGTGTTTTTGTAGGGAAACAGCAAAGGTGGGAAGTCAAGCTTATCAGGCATACATTTGAATCCAGCCTTAAGAGTCCTGTCACATAATAGGGCTCATGATAATACAATACTATAATAAATGCGCATGAGTGATGTAAGTCTCTCCTTTAGCTGGGTAGAGTAAAGGACTGCATTCTAGAAATTTTGTTCATGCTTTCCTGAATCATTAGAAACACATAAATGTCTATCATCTTTAGAAATCCGCAAACAGATTAAAATGCCAAGAATACAGTAACTTGAATTGCTAAAATGTTTAAAGGTAAATGTATTTAACAGTGACCTCTTTTTAAAAATGAAGGTCCATCAGCCTTATAAGACCATGACACTTCCTCCATAACCCTTTGTCTAATCATTATAACATGTGGTCCACAAAAAAAAGTGCTCTTTCATTATAGTATTTCTTTCCACATATTTCCTTACTTTAATTGCATCAGGAAAATCTCATAATAACTTCACTTTCAAATCTCGGATCTGTCAGCTTTCTCCGGATCTAATTGGCTTTAGAATTAAGGAAGGGCAGCAGAAGGAACTCTGATAGCATCGATTTTAGGGTTGAATTTTTTTTCTCTTTCAGTGAGCTGGGTAATCTCAAAGCCTCAATGAGGAACTAACACCTTGTGTGATCCATGGTGATTTGCAAGAACATTTAAGATAACCCAGATGAGACCAAAAACATGAAAATTGTCTTAATATCCACATTATGTTCCACCATTAAGGAGATCTTTGAAATTATTGTTGATAAAAGACCATCTTACCATGTACCTGGAGTATACCTATACTCATACCCATATCTTTTCTATCATCTTAAATGCTAAGCATAGAGTTCGAAATCAATTCCTAAAACTATTTGGTGCAACACTATACAATTTAATTTGTCCCTGATGAAAGGAGGAACAAAATAATACTTCCTCTTCTCTACTAGTGGCCCATTCTCATTTGTCCTTCTGATCAACAGTGTTTTTGATTTCCTGGTCTTGAAGCCTAATTCTAATTTCACTTTATTGTGTTCCCCCAAATCCTCGGTTTGCCATTCCATTGACTTCTCATTTCTAATCACAGTCCCGTTTAATGAAAGAAGAGCCAGTGACCTTCCCTGGCAGAGGTCCCCTGGAAACTTCTCTCCTAAGGTTAGTGCGAGTGATCGAGTGACCGGAAAAAATTCACAGCCGTGGCTACTAATGGCGTTTAACAGCAGCATTAAAAAAGGAAGCCCCTTGGCACAGTCAACACGTGTCATATAGAAAGCACCAGTGACAGCTTTCAGCAAACACCAGGGCTGCTTCCCGTCATAAACCTAACTACTCATTCCTCCTGTGTATCAGGGTATCTGTAACCATTCACTAGCAATAGATCTTAGACTGTGGCCACCAATAGTGCCATTATTCTTAAGTCAGGAGAATGACTTCGGTGCTTATACTTAAAATGAAAAATAAAAAGTCGTGAACCTCACTCTGCAAGAAAGCAAAACAACTTCCATGGCTCCGCCACTTTTTACCACCCAGGCTTAGAATACTACTTTACCTGACTCTGAATCTCAATGTCTTTATTTGTAGAACAGGGATAAAATTCCCATATTGAAAGGCTTTATGAGAATCAGAGATGACTTATTTGGTATTTGACACCGTGTTTGGTACAATGAAAGAATTTTATGAGGACAGTAATGTTATGTTTACTGTGATTTCACAGTATTGTATCCTCATTGTGCTGAGTATTTTAAGAAAGTCTTAAGACATCTATTTAATCATTGCTATTAGATGAAGTTTTTCCCCGCCTCAAGAGGTACAGAGTTTCAGTGAAATCAGTATCATCAAAAATATCCTTATTTGGAAACTGTCCATTTATAAGTGGTCACCAAATATTTTCTATCTCAGCTAGCCAAGGCGCTAAGAACAGACTTGTTCTGAATTATAAAAGAAGTAGCATGAATGGGTAAAATTAGTGAAATATATTCTAAATAGTAAACTGAGAGAATTCTGAGATCCACTGCAAAAATTCAATGCAGAAGCCAGACAGTGAAGACGGTTTTTTTCTTACTAGGGACTTAATATCAGGGAATACATTTACAAAATCTTGGTTAGATCGCAGAACTATTATAAATTACCTATATAAGGTTACTTTATTGCTTGAGATTTATCTCTTTGAGGTTATAAGCAAAATCACTATTTACAAAGGATAAATAAATACAGATTTCCTATTAAACAAATTTTGTAAGAAAATGTTGGTGGTTATGTTGGAATCCTCAACAAGTATAACTCTAGCAAGTACTTTTTTCATTATGTTTGATTCTGGGGTTCTGAAAGTAAGACATGTGTTCAGTTTCAAAATGTTTATAGTTCAAAGGGAAGGCAGGCTTTGAAACAAATTGTTGTTTAATAATAACATTATCATAAAGGGATGCAACAGTAATGGTTAAGAGTAATTGTAGAAACATCCACAGACAGTTAACATTTAGATGGGGATAAAGAATGGGTACGATTTGGCCAGGTATACAAGTTGTGCAAGGGACTGAGATGCTTTAGGTAGTATATGTGTGAAAAAATATCCTTCACTTCCTATTCTTCTTCCTTGAGAAATAATGGAGACTCCACGCCCAACGCCATGATTAGGGAGGTAACGAAGTCTAGGATGCAGAGAGGCAGCTACAAAGATAGTCTGAGATCCTGAAGCCCTCTGGGGTGCGGGGGGATACATACATACATACATACATACATACATACATACATACATACAAGACATGGTAATGACTAGGCACTGATAATTAACCTACAATGGAAAGTGGATAGGTCTATGGCTTTTTTCACTTTTATTTTTTCAGAATGAAATGGTTACTCCACAAAAGGGCCCTTGACTTCTGGCAAAGTTGATGTCAACAGCTTTTAAACAATGTTGTATTCTGGGAACAAAGGACAGTGTCGGCATGCCTTCTGATACAGAGGAGTCTCTATATTGAGCAACTTTCTGAATAACTAAAAGTGCCTTAGACCACATTTATGCACTGACTATGCTGAGAATTACATGCTATTCTCCCTTATTAGACAAAGATCCCTGAGGGTTTGGGTTTTATTTGATTTACTTTGAATGGGCAATGTGGGATCATAACTAGCATTTTTCAGTATCAATATACAACTGAAAGGATAAGAATCCAGTGATAAGTGGAGAGTTCTGAGGCAGGATGGTCATTCCTGAAAGATAGGAGATATCTAAACCAAGGCCAACAGAAATTACAGAATGTCTGGCTAAGGAAATTGTAGAATATCAGACAATAGAAGTACCATAAATATTGCTCTCCAAGAGCATTGTAATTTAGTTGTGATGAACTAGGGCCCTAGCAACTACCAGAGGACAGATAATTAATTACTCAATGGACAGATCCATCAATATCAGACTGTAAGCAATTATTATGTCTCATACCACCACTAACTAACAACAAAGAAAGGGCCGGGAGTTTAGAATCTGTGAAATATAATTCTAGTACTGGCTTTGCCATATTATGGCTTTATAATGGTGACACTATTTAAAATAATGAAGTCTTAACTCCCTCATCTGTAACAGAGAGACATAGGTTTAGACTTCAGCATTATTGTAATAATTTGTTGAGATTGTGTCTCACATAACATATGGACCTTTTATATATCCTTCTTTTAATGCGAGATGGAGAACTACTGAAGAAGATAAATATCACACAATCCCACCTGTGGCACCGAACAGGTCTACAGTAAAGGTTGGGTTGAGCTTTAAAATAGTTCCTGGTGTGTGTTAGGCACTCAATAAATATTTGATAAAGCAAATGAACTGATATAGTTCCTCTTTGATATTAGAAGGACCTGAATGGTGTAGATTTGCTGGGAATTAAAAGAAAGTTCTGTAGAAATGGTTTACTCTATTGCTCTCTTTACACAGAGGAAATTGAGAAAAAAAGAGATTAAGCATCTTCTCAGGACAGCCAGTCAGAGGCAAGGCTAATATTTAAACTATAGTGTTAATTTTTATCTGTTCTCTTTATATCATTTTGTTTTTTATTAATTAGGTTTAGTTATAAAATAGATAATCCAAAAGATATTTGGGGAGATATTTATTCTTTGTTTGGTTTCAGATAATTAAATGTTCTTCCAGCCCAATGGTTTTCAAAATGAAGTGTGTAATACACAAACATGCAGAATACAAGTCAGGGATAATGATGCCGTTGTTGTTGTTGTTGTTGTTGTTGTTGTTGTCATTTGTGTGCATGCAATGTGTACATGCACATAGGAGTTCTTTTTATTAGGCTCACTCCCCATAGATGCTGATTTTTTTTTTTTTTGAAGTAGAACCAAGATATCTGAATTTTTATATGGAGCAAAAGTAATTCAGATGAAAATTGTTCTATATTTGAGAAATACTGCTTGCATGCCTTCCTTTTTCTAATCATTTATCCAATCAACGATTATTTAGAATGATAATATAATAAACATCTGAGTACCAACTCCTAACTAAAAATACCATACAGTGGCACTGCTGGCTTCATGGTTATTCAAGTAGAATTGAGATTCCCTTTGTAAATTTTCCTTAATTCTATTTCCATCTTCCTACTCAAAAGTAATTACTTCTGATTTATTTTCCTCCTTCATACCTACAAATGTTTATTCTATTGCCATAATCTATGTTTGCGGCTGTCTTTCATATGCTTAAACATTATATGATGTTATCACACAGCATGAATCATCCAGTATCTTGCTTTTTTTGGTAAATATTATAATTTTAGGATAGTGGTACATATAATTTCAGTTTATTTACTTTAATTTCAGCACAAGATTCTAGTCCATGAATAGCTCATACTTTTTAAAATCTATATCCTATAGATGTGTATTTATGTCATTTCGAAGTTTTTTAAATTAAAAACAATACAATGAGGCTGCAACTCAAACCTCCTGCATAAGTTTACTGAGTGTATGCCTAGAAGTAATATCTTTACTGGATATTAATACATAGATAATATCTTTAAAAGCACTTGGGATAATAGTAAGATTTTTAGGCAATTTTCTTCATCTAAGTGAGCCCAATTCTGTTGCCTAAAAATAAGGATAGTAATTTGTACATGATTTTATAGAGATTGATGGGTCATCTTTTGGGAAAGTCATGGCAAATTGTGAGAGACAAATAGTTTCTCCCATTTTTTCTTTCTTATTCTAAATTGTATTTATAGAAAGAGCTGAAGACACAGACTGCCATCGACACAGTCAGCATTTCATATGTTTATCTAAGTCAGAGAAGTCACCCATATAAATGAGACATCTGCATTCTGCCTGAGTTTGTCTGAGTAACTTTTACTTTGATATTCAAAATCACCATCTTTGAATTTCTAAGTTTGTGACCTGCACATGTGGGTGGCGTGTCTATTCCTCTGATTAAAAAAAAAAAAAAAAAAAAAAAAAAAAAAAAAGAAAGAAAGAAAGAAAGAAAAAAGAAATAGTACCACCGAATCCTATTTCTTATTCTGTCCCTTTTCTCCTCTGCTATTTTATATTCATTTGCTTGTCCTTTCTAAATCTTCTCAGGCTTTTCAACCAAATGCAAACATTAAATGAAAGTTTCCCTGCAATTTCAAAGCCAAGCAAAGCAATTCCCCTAAAGGGAAAGAAGGCAGTTGTTGATTGTGCACAGACACAGTGATGCTCAGCATGCACCTCTGGAAGGAGGAGTGGTGGGCGGGGGTACGAACTAAGAACAGAAGGCCAGGGTGGTGGTGCTGACTGGTACAAGTTGTTGGGACAGGGAGGAAAGGAAATTGAAGCACATAGATTACACTCTTAGTGTGTAGTAAGCCCTTTCCTGGGTGGCCTCATTGCTTTTTCAAGACAGGGTAGATGACTGCCTATGTTTGCAGATTTTATTGGTATGGAGAAGGCCATTGCCATTACTCCACATACTCCTGCCTCGTAAAACCTCATTTTCTCTCTGATTGTTGATTCTTGATCCCCTCTCCCCCTCAACATGCCAGAGCTACTTTATGGTTAGCAAACTAAAAAAAAAATATATATATATATATATATATGCATAATTTTACAGAATACACAATTTTCCTGAACTAATATACATAAATATAGTGTTTCTCCTTGGCCGAGGTACTCTACTTCTATAATATAACATGAAATAATGCTATGAAATCAGGAGAAATAGTCACATGAAAAGATATTTATTTTGACATTCTTTAGACTGGCAATAAAAAGGAAACCATTAAATACATCATATTTAAAAAATAAGTAACAAGTTGCGTATATTCATATTGGTGACTTAGGAAGATATTAAATTAAGATTTATATAAAAATCCATAAACATAAAAAAAAACTTATCACATGAAGGAAGGAAATAAGATAAAAATGCAATTGGATTTCAATTCGGTAAACATATACCATTAAAAAAAGAGATATATCAAATGGCTAAAAATGCAAATAAAAATAAAAATTGTTTATATCTCTCTGAAGTACTATACATATATTGTGTTTTTTTGACAGATTCTTTTTTTTACAATAGCTATGTGTTGTTTATATAGGCAGAAAAACATGTAAATCAGAGTGAAAACAAAATATCACTATTATTTACATGTAGTTTTTTTTTGAAGTATAATTAAAAGACTTGGAAAGTAAAAATTTAGAAAAAAAAAATTATTAGCCAAAGATTGGCTATAAAACCAGTCAAATTATTTAAGTAATAGGCTTCATTTATAAAGAATTATTTAAGTAATAGGCTTCATTTATAAAGATTTATAATCAAACTTGCTTATGGTTCAGTGTAAAATGAGCAAATGAGGGTAGAAATGCTTTGCAAACATAGATCATTAAACAAATGCATACACCACATTTTGCCAAAGCAGCCCGACTTTTTTCATATGGGATAAGAGATCACCTTTTATTTTCTCTAAGATTCCTCTCTGGCCTGAAAGTGCTGAGTAGATGAAGGACAGAGACAGTCTCCCATGAGTGGGTTTCTGCTAGCAAGTTGCTGTGGTGGACCTGTGACCTTTTAAATGAAACAGGTCTGGTGATTTGGGGGAAGGTCTGAAGTCGTCTAACCTGTTTCCACACATATAAGCTAAAATTAAAGTCACTCCTCTCAAAGATCAGAAGTTGATGACATCTCTGAAACAACTTTCAGGCATGATCTGAAACAGGGCTTTAATAAATATGTTGCCAACTTTTCCAACCTGTAGCAAGCATTCTGCATTTTTTATTTCCATTGGTGGAAGTGACTAAGCAATATGTAATCATGAAAACACAAATTAGCTGAAATAGCAAACAAGGAATCAGAATAAAGGGACCAAAATTTTGCCACCCTGAAACTTATGGAATATTGATTGTAAGTTATTTATTTAAAAACAAGACCCAGAAAGAACCTTTGAGACCCCCCCCCCATCCCCTGCCTTTCCTACCCAAGAGATGCAGACAGAGAAATCTGCTTTAGGAAGGGAGCCTTGGCTTAAGGATCTTCACCCTGGCATTTACTAGGAGGACTCCAAATTGGTTAGCTAGATATCCCATGTCCATTGTTTCCAAACTATCTAGCAAGATTTGTTTGCTATGCATGTTCTGCTTTTCTTCAACTACCTGTAAATCACACATTCCCACTTTGGAAATCTATTACCCAATTTCCCCTTCCTCTTAAGCCCAAACATGCCATATAAACTCAATGCTGCCTCACTGTCTTTGAAATTTTCATTCTTATGTAAATTCCCTATGTACATTTATTAAAATGTTGATTTTCTCCTCTTAATTTGTCCCTGTTAATTTGATTATTGGCCCAGGTAGAAGAACTTAGAGGATGGGAGAAAAAGTATTTTTATTTGTTTAGCTTCCACAAGGGCATAAAATAGTTAATCATCTCTCTCTCTCTCTCTCTCTCTCTCTCTCCTCACCTAGAAAAAAATTTACTTCCTATATTAACCACACCGAACACTACTTGAGGTAATTTCTAGTTGGCAATCATAACTTGTTATAACTAGCTGTCAAAAGACCAGAAAAAAAGACAGTAAAAATTAATATGGTTCCCTTCTTATTATGAATCTAATGGGGACAAAAGTCATGAGGACATGGTGGAAGGAACATGGGATTTCTTTTGAGTCTCTTTTATAAGTACATTAATCTCATTTATGAGGGTTCTGCCTTCAAAACCAAGTTACATCCCAATGGCTCACCTATTAATATCATCACATTGGGAATTAAGATTTTAACCTATGATTTTTGGAGGGACATGAATATTCTTCCTATGGCATGGATATATGCCCAAAAGAATTGAAGGCAGGATTTTGACAGGATATTTGCACACACATTTTCAAAACATAGCTAAAATGTGAAAGCAACTCAGGATCTATCAATGGACAAATGCATAAGCAAAATGTGGTATATACACATACAATATAATATTATTATACCTTAGAAAGAAAAGATATTTGTCATATGCTACAATATAGATGGTGCCTAAGGACAATTTGCTAAGTGAAATAAAGCAGTCACCCTGAACGTGCCCGATCTCATCTGATCTCAGAAGCTAAGCAGAATCGGGCCTGCTTAGTACTTGGATGGGAGACCATCTAGCCAACCAGTGCTGTAGGCATAAAGGAAGGAAGGAAGGAAAGGTGGTTGTCTGGGTGGGAGGGCAGAGAATGGGGGGGTTATCATTCAATTTGCATAGAGTTTCAGTTACAAGATGAAAAATGTTATGGAGATGGGCGGTGGCAATGGGTGCACAACATTATGAATGCATCTAATACCGCTGAACTATACTTATGTTACATGTAGTTTTTCACAATTTTAAAAATTAGAAACAAAGAATATATAAATAATAATCTAGGGGGTAAATTAAATCATAAAAAAGTAATAGAACAATTCAAAGGAATGTAAGAAAGAGAAAATAAATTGGAACAAAAATGAGTGAGATAAGTAAACCAATATTAAAGAAAATTTAACCCAAATATCATTAATTACACTAAATATATGCAGATTAAAATTTCCATATAAAGACAATGGCTGCCAGGCTGGATAAATAAACAATATGCAATTATGCATTGTTTATGAGAAACAGAATTTAAATATAAGAACACAAATGTTGAGCATAATTGGAAAAAGATATGCAATGCAAACACTAAAATCTATAAAGCTGTACTAACAATAGACAGATTAGCTTTTAAGACAAGTATTGCAGGATGTGTGGAAGAGTATTTCATAATGTTAAAGGCATCAATCTATTAGGCAACCATAATAATCCTAAGTCATATTTGTGTAAGACCATAATTTAAAATATCTGAAGCAAAACCTTGGCGAGCAAAGAAAAAAAAAAAAAAGAGAGAGCAGAAAATTTACACTCTTGGAAAAAATATATTAACATATTTCTATAAAACCATGCACTAGTTTAACAAAATAATTAACAAAGCTAGCCTAACTGACAATATATAGAACACTGAAAAAAATAACTGGAAATGCACATGTTTCTCAAGTGCATATAGAAAAATTATCAAAATTGACCATATTCTTGACCATAATCTGACACTAAAAAAAATTTAAAGGATTAAACTTTATGCATATTTTTATATCCTAACTCAAGAGAATTAATTTAAAAGTCAATAACAAAATTTACAAAGAAAATCCCAAAGAATTTGAAAATTAAGGAATACAATTCTAAAAATCCCATGGGACACAGATGCATAAAATCACAATGAATTTTGAATGGCTACCAAATATAGCAGAATGAAAAATGATGAAAATAAGAATAAAGTCTGACAAAGTGGAAAATATACACCTCAAACAGAAAATTGTGAAGACAAAAGTTGGACTGAGACCGGTTGTAGAGGAAAGAGGAAACACAAATGACCAGTATCAGGAATGGGAAAATCACTAAATTTCTACAGATATTAAAATAACAACAACAAACAACAACAACAACAACAAACAACAATATATGTTTTATGAACAATATTATGGCAATTTATTTGAAAATTGATATAAGACAAACAAAATTTTGAAAAATATGAATACCAGACATAAGAAGTAGAAAATTTGAGAATTTTATGTCTATCAAATTGATATCAGGTTTAAGTTGAACATTTCTAAAAATGGAACTCTATTTTCAGATAGCATTACTTGTGATTTATTCCATGACTTAAATAATAAACAGGATCACCCTTAGAACAAAATTATAAAGAGAATAAAACATAAAAGAACACCCTTTAATTCTTTCTATCAATTTATTTCATATAGCCTTGATACAAAGACATTTTAAAAAGGAAAATTCACAAGGTAACTTCTTCCATACACATAAATTTAAAAAAAAACATAATAAAATTTTTAAAATGAACACTACATTATTTAAACTAGTTGATGCACTATATCCAAGTGCAGATTGTTCCTGAATGCTAGGTCGATTTAACATTTGAAGTTCAATCAATGCAATTTACCACACTAAGTAATAAAGGAGATGTCATTATTTCAATACATGAAGCATTTAAAAAAATTCATCACCCGCTTATAAAATAAACTCTCTATAAACTGGAAATGGGGATTCTTAATCTGATAAAGAGATTCTATAATACTTTATAGGTAACTATGTATTTTGAGGTAAATTATTAAAAATTCCCAGAGATTCGGAATCAAAAACAAAAGATTTCACTGTTAACTTCTTACATTTAATGAATATTTTATTGGAGGATCCCTGTAGTCTAAACGTTTGTATTTCTCCCAAATTCATGTTGAAATCCTCAGAGTGATGGTATTAGAAGGCAGTGCCTTTGGGAGGTGACTAGATCGTGAAGCTGTGCCCTTCTGAATGGGATTAGGGACCTTATAGAAGGAGATTCTACAGAGCTCCCTATACCCTTCTGCCACATGATACACTGTGGAGTCTGCACACTGGAAGAAAGCCCTTGCCTGACCATGCTGACATACATATTTCTTATTAAACTTATTTAAGTTAACTAACAACCATGAAGACATGAAATAATTGAGAGACAACTTTCACTCTAGTAGAAGATTAGAAAACATTTTTATCATAGTCATTTTTGCCCTGCTACCATTGATTGACATGAGAAATTCATAATAATGAAAATAATAAAAAAAAACTGAAGATGTTGAGAGAGAAATGTATACAAATAGAATACATGCATCTGTGAAACACTGGATACCGATGCAATTCATAGTTATTCCAAATTCATTCATTTTATATAAGATGTTAGGTCTTGATCTTCCTTCCAATGTAACTTTGCTACTCTGCTCCTGATAGAATTTTTTTTTTCAAGTAATGAGTATGCATGTGGATATAGCAGCAGTGTAAAATTTAGCTTCACACTAGTGCAAACAGTACCCAGATCAGGCTCCCAGTGAGTCAAAAAGAAAACA
Source organism: Eonycteris spelaea (assembly GCA_003508835.1). Taxonomy (NCBI): domain Eukaryota; kingdom Metazoa; phylum Chordata; class Mammalia; order Chiroptera; family Pteropodidae; genus Eonycteris; species Eonycteris spelaea. Next base: position 3,565,241 of record PUFA01000026.1, on the reverse strand, counting down.
ATATTTATAAAATCCAATATTTTGATATTTTAGTTAAGTGTTCATTTTTGTCTATTTGTTGTGTTATGCATGTATATGTGATTAACCATTCTAAAAAGAGACGGAAGATGAAATTTTGGAGTTTTAATTAAGGCAAACAACATTACAGAGCGTGAGGAGTCAGTTGATCAAATCCTGAGTGTTATGTTCTTTTGCAAAGCAGCGCTATAACAGGAGGGAACCACTATCATATCTGGTAACTAGTAAGCATCTTCATAATTTAGCTCAGTGGTGGGTAGCTCCACAATACAAATTCTTCACCCCCACAATAGACAAAGATGGAATGAAATTAAAAGAATAAGTGCCAGATATGTTCTCAAGTAAAGCTGAGACAAGTAGCTTTATAGAGAGGCAGTGGTAACAAGGAAAATATTATCAAGAGGTTGAGGATAAATTTCATGGTAAGAAGCCACATCAGTTCCTGAGTCTGTGATTCATTATAGTCTAATGTTGAGACAACAGACTTAATTTAAGTTTCATTTACTAGTTTTGAATACAAAGGTTCTACAAAGCTTTATGAACTATCGTCTGAACTGGCATCATTGATATGGGGCACGCCAGATGTTAGAAATTAATTAGCAAATGTTTGTAGGTCCAACTAAGAATATTGTTTGACATTTGATCATTTCATGCCTAATTTTATAAATAATCCTCTTTGTCTCCATACTCTATTTGTTCTTATAATTTTTGAGTGAGAAGAATTAAGTAATTTGAAAAGTATATTGCATTTTGAGTGAAACAAGGAGCAGAGATATCCTATTCAATTTACTATATGGGAGTTTAGTCAATTTACTTAAATTAACTGAGCCTGGCTTCTTCATCTCTAAGTTGAAGGTAATTATCCATCCAATCTGTCTTTCTTGGTATTGTTTTGGAGACATTTTGGGTATAGATGGAAAATGCCATATAAGTATGACATGATTACCATTATGAATTATATATCTTGTTTTATCTTTCTAAATTTGAATGCTTGAACCTCATTTAAGGTACAATGAGTACACTCTGGTAAGTCTAAAATTCTATAGGCATTTCAGTATTAGTTTCTGTATACAGTGGGCAGTTTTTCTTATAGAAGTATTAAAGCTAGTATTAATCATGAAATTATTGAAAGACTTTGAGGTTTTATGAGCCACAGGATAAAAATGAGACTAATCATAAATTTAATGTATGGTTATATTATTATCAAGTGCAAAACATTATGTTTGTGATTAAAAAGTTGCATTTATGTTTGTGTGTATAAAATGGTGTTTATATGTTTATATAAATAAATGTATATGTATACATACACATGTGACTTTACAGTGTACAGAGAGCTCTTTGTAAAAGTGCATAATAATAATGAGATGGACCTCTCATATAAACATCTGCCTATCTCTATCGGTATCACTCTTTTAAAGTGTATATAGGGGGATTTATGATTGAATATTTGTTAAAAATATTTAAAACTATAGAATAAATATGTGGAATTACTCAGATTGTATGAACCTATTGATAAAGGTCAATTACTATTGCAGTTGACTAGTAATTGGATTGGCTCAGAATATGAAAATAAACATTTCTAGCTGGATTATGTATGCCCTAAGGAGAAGTCCATTTTGAACTAAATGCATTCTAATGCCCATACCAACCAGTTAAATATTACATGAGTACCATTCAAAGGTGCTAGTTCAGCAGGAAGCTTGAGCAGAGGAAATGACTTCCTTGGGTAAAATGATGAGCTCATTTAATCAGCTCCCAAATCTTGACAGGAATTAATCTTCCATTAGGGAAGCAGGAACCTTAGCCTCAGATAATGCATGGTGGGTATTGTCTGCCATTTTAACAGAGAGGTTTGCTTTTTATCACAGCCATCAATGCCTTCTCCATTAGCACCTTACTCATAATTATTTGCAGCTGAATAAAAACTCAATGGCATTATCATGAGTAATAATAAATATTTATTGAGTACAAATTATGTTAGGCACAATGTTAAGTGCCTTGCATGCCTAATTATATTTTAAAATAAACTGGTTGTTAAGCACTATTGACATACTAATCTTAGTGTTGACTTGCCAAAGTTTACAATGCTAAAACGGGGCAGTCCTGGAATCTGAAACTTCAGTTCATTTCAGAGATTATACTGCTAATTTGGTAGCCATTTTTCTTACTCTCTTCCTTGTGATACTAGGGCACTTGGAGACAACTCTAGAATTGAACTTAAAAATTTGGGGTTTGAAATCTGATTTTCTCCTTTTTTCATCTATACAAACTTGGTTCCTTAATGTTATCAACTTAAGTCTGTTTGTGGAATGGTACTATAGGAGCTAAAATCTTGTGTATCTATATTGCACAAATTTTTACATATAGTCCAGCCAGTGATAATGCATTCTCATGATTATATTATGTAAATTTCTTAATGTCTCTAATAACATTTTCTTATTTGTAAAATGAGCATTATAATTGCAGCTGCGATGACTTATTCAGGTAATGGTTATGAAAGTACTTGGTACCTGGCACGAAGCCCTTACCAATGAAACATTTGTTTACTCACTGCATCCTAGAAACAATAGACAAAAATTATAATCTAAAATCTATCTACACACAGATTAGGATCCAATAAATCATGGTTTCTCAAACTGAATTAATGTAATGTGTGCTCTAGCAAGTAACAAAGAGATAATAGTGGGACATGAGGTCAGAATCAAGGTATTGCCCTGTCTCCGATCTTTGGCCTAGATGCAATGAAAATTTATTTTAGATGGAAAACTATGCACAGACTTATTAACTTGAGCTTCAGAACTGAGTCAGAGTTCTTGACTGAATATTTCTCTTCCTAGGACCCACGGAGGATGCAAAGTATACCAGGGGTTATCTGGGTACGCAGCAGGGAACAATAAGTAGGAGAAAGATTTCTGATAAATCTCAATATTAATTTTCTTGACTGGTGCTTGGAGGAATGGATCGCATCAGTGACATCCGCAAAAAATTGGTTAGAATATGTGTTTCAAGTAACAATATCTTTTGTTTGATTCAGGGCTATTTCCCAGACCTAATTAATACTTGCATATACAAAAGTATCATGGTTTAGCTGTTGTAGGTAAAGAATATAAGTAAAAGGTAAATAGAAACAATATCTTGTTTTAGAAATCTTATAAAGAACTGTTTTATTTTTCCAGAGGGTTTACATGATTATCATTTAAGTTCCTCTAATCCCTATACTTCAACAGTACACACACATACAGACACACACACATTGCCATGTATGTGTGCACATGCACCACTACTCAGGTCCTTTTAGCATGGATTAGGGAAACAATCATTTAGAAAACATTCTCACAGTAGAGAAAGCAGTCAACTCTTTGATTTCTTTACTACATTTCAAGGTCTCTCTGCTGATAATTTTTAGTTTTGTTTTATAACTACATAAAAATTCAGGTGTAATCTGTGGAAGAATTTATTGAAGTGAGAGCAGTGCATCATAGAATAAATTCTCTCAATGGAATATATTTTAGAAAACCAACTGCCCTTATCAGTATCTGGTCAAAGTTGGATAGCAGAGGGTATGGTCAGAAACTCTTTCATAAGGTGGAGACTTGGACAAAACAAACATACTCTCAGAGAGTAGGGAAATGGAGGTAAAGAGATATTCATTTGTGACTAACTGGGCTTATCCAGTGTCACACCTCATAAGGATCCAGTAGATATAACTCACTAATACATTCTGGGAGGAATTTGGAGACATTAGAAGCCATGGGTTAGAGGATGATGAGACAGGGAACAAGTCATTTACTTTTAGAGTAGGTAAGTGAGCTAGAGAAACATGTTATAGTTAAAAGGCCTTGATGATAATTGGTATCATCTTTGCTGGGCAAAGAGGGTACCATGTTATGCCTGCTCATTCCTAAGATAGCAACAACAGCCATTGCCAGGGAAGAAGGGACCAATGAAAACAGGGGCTTCCCATTGGATATAAAATAAACCCTCTGTTTCAGGGAAATGTTCCTTGATGCCATCCTAGACTAGGTTAGGTGCCTATGTTATGGTACATAGCACCTGAAGCCCTCCTTCTGAGCTTTAATTCATCTATTCAATAATTCATATACTAATCTATCCATTAATTGTTCTATTTATTTCATCAGAATTTATTGAATACCTACTCTGTGCCAAGAACCATACTGAGCATGTCACCCCGCTTAGATTCAATGGTGAAAAAAATATGTATACCTCTTACCTTCATAAAGCTTATAGATCTAAGGGAACATTTAACTCATGAGTCCCCAGAAGCTACGTATTTTTCATATATAAGTCATCAGAGTCAACCCCATTGTCTAGTATGTGTCAAAGGAACTTTATAAGGTGACAGAATTTAACTAAATGATCCCTCAGGACTGCCAAACTCTACTGTTCTAAAGTAACAAGGATAATGAAAATGACAACAATGACAAAGATGCTGATGCCAATTGATGATGATAACTAACACATGTCATTAACTAAATACTAGGCTCCCAGCTTATTACCTTATATGAATTAGCTTATACAATACTTAAGACAAACATTATTATAATACTTTACATTTTACATATGAGAAAAGTGAGTCCTAGGTTAGCAAATATGGATAAAATCTTGAGAATAGACTCTTGCACAGCTGGGGTTCAAATCCAGACATCTGACTCTAAAACCATCAAATGTTACTACTTTCTTTTTGCAAAAAAATTTGCCAGTGATAGATAAATATTACTGTGAGTAATGGCAGCACTGGAGTAAAAATACATTCTTTGAAAGCAAAGATTTTAGACAGAAAAGCATGTCTGCTAGATACAATTTGAGATTTTTCTTCTATCCTTTGCACTCAATGAAGTTAAAATACAGACAACTTTTTACAGCCTCCCTTGCCATTTAACATACCTCTCTATTACTTTGGCAAACACATCACCATGGCAACGAGTCTCTTCCAATTGTGTGTACACTAATGTTTTCATTTTAACTACTGACTTTGAGAGTATGCTCTAACTTTGGCTTAACTGTAAGTTAGGAGGACATAGTTTTAAATAGAAAAGAAATACATCCAAAAGGACCTAGTATCTTTTGCAGAGAAAAATAATAGTAGTTGTGATAGTAATAGTATTAATAGAAGCTACTATTTATTAAATTTATATGACATGCCAGGACATTTGGCAAGACCCCTAGATATGTTATTCCATTTCTCAAAATTGTCCTGTGTGATCGATACTACAGATAAGGCAACTGAGGCACATGAAGTTAAATAACTTACCCAAAGTCAAACAGCTAGTAGATGATATAGCATATCTACCTAAACTTTTCAGACTCTGCTTAATTAAAACATATATATTAATGGCCTTTGCAGTGCGTTCTTAGGGACACTTATATCTGCCTTAGAGTAGGTTAATTTCTGGCAAGTAATTTCATGTCAGTTTGTTCATAAAAGCAGAGTCTGAGACTGAGGTTCTTTTGAAAGTATTTATTAAGAATACACTCCCAGGAAAAAGTATGAATGGGATCCTACAAATTCATTCTCTCTCTTTCCTCTCTCTCTCCACACACACACACACACACACACACACACACACACACACTCACTCACTCACACACACGATGTACATAAAGCTTTGCCCCAAACTAAATTCTAGATAAAAGTCTGTATCATTCAATTAAGATCAAATATCCACCCCTGGTTCCATAAAATCTAGCCAAGAGGACACTATCATATAGTAAACATATTGAGTCTAGCAGTTTAGATGAGGGTTAATTTTCAATAAAAATGAACAGATAAACATCTGAAAAGTACATGTTTTCAGCCTGAAATAAGTACTTGGAACGCATAGCAGATCATAGTTGTCAGCATGTCAGACTCGTAAACTCCGTTAACAGCTTTGATGCAGTTTGCGTTATTTAACTATGGAGTAGCCCTGTGAGGTAGATGTGATTTTCCTCATTGCACAAGTAAGCGAAGAACACAGAGAGCCAAGTAATGGACCTAAGGTCACAGAGCTACAGCAGCAAAGTCGCATTTCAAGTGCTTTTTACCACGCTGCATAGCCACACATCCAGCTGCCTTAACAGATCCAATATTTCCAGAGGAATTGCTGTGGGAGTGTGAGAGTGTATGTTCCTTTAATGATGTCTACCATCCTTCCTCCTACATTAAAACAGAGTCAAGAAGGCGAGCTTTGGCCACGGCAGGCTCCTTTTAAGGAGCAGCACCAGGGTTCCCCAGAAACCATTCATCCTCCCACTGCCCATACCGGGAGACCATCCAGAGTCTGCCACTCTCACTGCCAGGCTATTTAGATAACTATCTCACAGATGATTTCTTTCTCTTTCTCTCTTCCTTTTTCTCTCTTTCTCTCTCTCTCTCTCTCTCTCTCTCTCTCCTCTCTCTCTCTCTCTCTCTCTCTCTCTCTCTCTCTCTGTTGCTTTGCTGCTCTGTCTCCCTCTCCCTCTCTCCCTCCCTCCCTCTCTCTAGCTCCTTTTCTACTTGCACACCCCTGTCCTTCTTCCTCTTCTATTTCCAAAGAATGAATCTTAGATAAGGGCAAGAATTTTTAGACTAGAAAGAATTTCCATGAATTCATTTAAAATCTAAACAACTCTCAGAAATTCAATTTCATTACTGCATATGTAGCACTAGCTATGGGCCAAGTACCAGAGTAAGATTTTAAAAGGAAAAATAAATGGTGTGCCTTAATGTTCAGAAACATTAAGGAGTTATTAAATAAACCTTTATAAATAAGAATAAAATGATTTTTTTAACATTTAGGCATTACTGAGGGCTTACTATGTTCCTGTTACTATACTCTCTGCTTTCAAATGCTTTCTTATCTAATCTATTTAACAACTCTATTAGGTATGCATTTTAATTGCTATTTTACTAACAAAATATTAAGACTCATGGTTATGGCTAAATAACAGTACCATGTGGGATCCAAACATGCATCTTTTAGTTCTTTTTAATATCCTCTTTTATCTGTTCCACAGTTCAGTGAAACATAATAAAATATTGAAAAGAAGGGTATGGTAGCAAAACACACTAAAATGCCACATAAGACAAAGAGTGTATAAAATGTCATATCTGAATGTGGAATTATGAATTGTATTTTGTACTGTGCTCTTCATAATAGAATTGTCAGGAGTTAGAATCCTCAGGCAAGACTTCAATACAAATCACAGATCATGTGCTTTCATCTGTTTGTAGTAGGCTGTAGTTCTGCACTCTAGGGAAGCAGGAATCAGGTGTCTAGAATCAAGTACAAAATTATCGGGGAGGAAGAGAATGAAGTTGCCAAGAACCAGTCAAACAGACATGGAAGGTCACTGCCACAGATCTAGAGACTGGGAAATGGGAAAAGGAACCACAAAAGCAGGCTGGCAGCTCAGCACATCAGAAGGTGGCAGCCTAAACTGAGTTCAAGCCATCTGAGTTTAACTCCACAATACACATTATGTTTTTTTTTTTTTAATCTAAGATATTTACCATTTAAAGTTTCAGTTCCCTCATTTTTATGTTTACTGTGAATGATCAAAGGTAAATCACAATGCCTAGTATTACATAAGAATTCATAACATATTATCTAAAACTCATAGAATTATTCTCCAAATTTATCTCATCTCTTTTTTCTATTTCACTTATAATTGAGTCTTACCTGCCTCCATCTGCCGGAAGTGCCAGGCTTTGGTGTCTTGCAGGTGGCAGCAGCCCTAGAGAATGAAAGAGACAAAAATTTAATCTCTAAAAATAGGGGATGTATAATATAGAATATTATATATGAATTTCCCATTTTAATCCCACTAGCACATGCATAGAGATAAATTAGTGGTCACTTGGGAAATCAAATCACTTTCCTTTTGATAACAGCTTCTCTGATGCTGGCCATTGGTTCCTCCAAAGGGAAAGAGGGACTCTGTTTTTGGCAAGGCCTTTAGAAGAATGAAAGTCATTATGAGCTGTAAACCATGCTATAGAGTCAGTCGGACCACATCACAAAAGCCACAGATGGACATTGATAGATCTGGCAATTAGATCATCCCAGCATCTAACATGTGAAAGGAGCATATTTTGGTCTCTCTTAAAAACTTCATGGGATGCTGACCACTGCTCAGTCTCCCCTCTGTCCCCATGGCTATAAATTTCAAGGGGATTAATAGTCCAGCCTACTTGGGTTGGCTTAACAATAGGGCTATTTTAAAGGACAGCAGTAAGCTGTATATGACAACTTTCACCTGATGGCCTCTGCCTTCCTACACATTCTCCAGAGGTGGCTGATGTGATGAAAAATGTCTAGTGTGGTGATGAAGCTCTGATGGTCTCCTTAAAGTTGCAACATTGCCTAAGAGCAGAGTTCTCAGCAGGGTTTGGGCTCCATGGTCAGTGGTGAAAAATGTGGAATGAAGCAATGGATAATTAAGATATTAAAGAATTTATAGAAAGAAAATCTAATGTTTGAATTTCTTATTAGACATAAGGTAGATATTCCACTATTTCAACAAGCGTTATAAGTGATGAAACTTTGGCTCAGATATGAACATACTGGTTAAAATGTCAAATGTCTGTTCTTTTGGCTGGAGTTGTGGACACACTGGTTATCACTTGCTGAATCAGCTCTGACAGGCAGTGATAAATGTCCTTGATTAATAAGACGTTAGGTACCAAATTAAATTTACTGAATGCATGTAGTATCTTTGGTAGACAAGATCTTTTGCTATATGTAGCCTTTTCATGGGTAGAAAATAGTATAGCTTATAATAAAAGTTAGATTTTACTGGGCACCTATAATGTGACAGGCATTGTTCTAAGTGCTTTAGGGTATTATCCATTAAATACTTACAACAAGCCTAAAAGATAGGTTCAGTTTTTATATCCATTTTACAGATAAAATTATTTCAGTAATTTGCCCTAAAATTTATAAAGAGTATGGTTCAAAATACTGTCCTCTTATGCATTATAATATATTTTTAAAATATAATATCTTCAGTACTGTAGGAGGATGAATAATGACCACCCAAAGATAGCAGATCCTAATCTCTGTAACCTGTAAATATTTTGTGATTAGGAGATTATCCAGTGTAAATTATTTAAATGCAATAACAAGTGACTTTATAAGAGATTGGCAGAGGGGGGTTACATATACAGAAGAGAAGAAGACACTGTGAACACAGAGGAAGAGAGATTAGAGGGATGGACCCACCGGCAAAGCAATGCCATCAGCTACCAGAAGCCAGAAGAGGCATGAGATGAATTCTCTCCTAAAGCCTCTGGAGGGAGTGTGTCTCTGTCAACACCTGATTTCACTTGATTTCACCCAGCAAAACTGATGTTGACTACTGGCCTTCAGAACTATGAGAAAATTGATTTCTGTTGTTTTTAGTCACCAAGTTTGTGGCGATTTGTGATGGCAGCCACAGGAAACTAATATAGGCTGTGAAAAATAATTAATACAGAACTTATCACATACTTTATTTTCTTTAAAGTTTAGGGAGAATATTTGAGCTAGGGTCATTCAGTGATAACTCCTGGGACTAGAAACCAGATTTGCTGACTGTTAGTCCAGCATTTTCATCTCAGGTGGGGCATCTTCAATATATATATATATATATATATATATATATATATAAAAGGACTATCCCCAAATAAGGCCCATTTGATTTTTAAAATGTTATTAACTTCCTTATCAAAATATTACCATTTTGGGAGAGACAGCTAAGTTTTCTTGAAGGACCTTGTTTTCTCATTTAGATAACTCTTTGTATTTAAGTGCATCGGAGAGCCATGGGAAGGTAACATGCACAAGGAAGAAAAGAGGATTTCAAGTAAGAAAGTCTTCTTTGAATCAAGGATATGCTGCTTATAGGATGATATGAGATAAGACTTATACTCTTTGATTCTCGGTTTCTTCATCTCTAGAACAGAGATAATTGTCTTTGCTTGAACTTTTCTAACAAGGCTTTGTGTGTGTGTGTGTGTGTGTGTGTGTGTGTGTGTGTGTGTGTGCTTGTGTGTGTCTGTGTGTGTGGAGGGTAAGGCCACAAACATGCTAATCAATCTGTCTGTACTTTTTTTAAACTGAAGAGTTCTATATACATATGGAGTATTATAATTGAGATGATTAAATCCATAGTTCTAAGGATATATAATGCCTGTGCTAATCCTCCATATATTAGAACAGGAGACACGGAATTGTTAAGCCATTTAAGAAACATTTATAGATGATATATCAGAATTATAAAGAGACTCTTCCAAATCTTAGGGAATAATCTATCTACATTTGATATACTTAACACATAATAACAATCACTTTCTCACCACCCCCTTTTTAAAATTTACTATATTGACCTCTTACTCATTCTTCCAGATTCATTCAATTGTTTCCTCGTTTTTGAAACCTTGCACAATCCTTCAAGGTAGATTAAGTTTCTTTTCGCTTCATGTCCCACAATGCTTAGCTCATGTCCTGTAACAACACTTAAAACTGCACTGCAGTGGGTTTCTTTTTCATGTCAACCTCTCCTGCTAGTTGTCTGACCTGCAGAGGTCATTTAAGCCAGCCTATATCATCCATCCATCACCCAACCATGTTATCAGAATCTTAAGGTATGCTAAACCATTTTTAGTGGTGATATCTAAAGATATCCATTAAAGCAAAATTCTAACATCATCTCCCATCTATCTGCTCTTCTGAATAACATTTAGAACTGATTCCTGCCTTGGAATGAATTTCCTTAAATATGGCTTTACCTGATCTTGCTTGGTACTACTTCCCCCGTTTTGATTTGGTTCCTCTTCTCATGTATGATTTAAATTATATCTCTAACCAAGTGGTCCCTTAACTTAAAAGTAAATACTCATAGCAATCATACATGACTCTGGCATTCTCACAGGAGGGCATTTAGAGGAGCCTTTCATAGGAAACTCACACATTGACCCAAACATAAAAGTGGAGAGCTTGCATATAATCTCATGGCTAGTGGCATATATTCCTATATTCCTTTATCCCTTGAGATCTCTGATGTATTTAGTACATAATCACTACACACAGTAAAGTTAAGTACCATGCTCTCTGATGATCTCATTAAGATCTCAGCTTACTATAAAGGCCTGCATTAAGTGCATTTCAGTAAAGATATAATGGGCACCAACTGTATGCTACACAATGGAGATGTGATTTTAAATGAGAGACGTTCTGGAGATGCTTACAATATAGTCCTGGAGACAGAGGAGTCAAAAGATTATTACAATACAGCCCACTGTGAAAGGATTTTGACAGAGAAGGCCCTGGATGCCAAAGGAATAGAGGAAGAGAACCTACACCCAAAAAGGAAGATTATAAGGGTTGATTCTGAAAGAGAACTGAGCCTGAGCCAGGTGGAGAGAGAGGGAGAGAGTGGTCCTCAGCACTCCTCTTATTCCTGTTTACTTCTAACACTTTCCAAGGCATAGTGAACACACTACAGTGTTTTAAACTATTTCCTTATAATCTGCTCTCTTCTCTCCACTTTCTTTTAGCCTATGTCTTCATTTGCAAAATCATCTCTATAGTTAGTCAGATAGCATAAGTAATAAAGCAATTATAGGTCAATATTGCTGGTTATAAATTCAAATAGATTTGATACTGGGCCTATGACAAAAAAAGATATGGGTTCATGTTGGAAACTGTTTAAAGTGTAATCTTTGGGCTGGTCCCTCACCTCCTGTTTTATTCAAAAGATACAATTGGGTGCTTTCTGTAAAAATTGGTAGAATCATATCATTCAGTGACTACAAAAGCTTGGTTCTTCAGTATTTAAACTCAAGTTCGAACTAATTTGTGACATTATATTTCATTCTCTGCTCTTAAGAATAGAGGTAGAGTGTTTCAAAAGGCTTATTATAGGTTTCAACATACAAGTCATGTTAGCACTGAGTAACAAAGCTATTTAAAAGAACTAAGGGTTGTCATCCATAGAGACTGAACAGGTCAAAAGGTCCAGAGTAACTATTGAGTTCATGTATATGCAAATAATTTCCTAGAAGTGTTATTCTTTAGCTTTGACTTTTAGCAAGACCCTCTAGAGGAGAGTCTAGTCTATGCATTATTAGCCAATGAGATCTTGATTATAATACAGATGGAGGAATAGTGCATAAACTTCAAGTTAGGGATGGTATAAATGATAGTGAAAAAATTCTCAAATTTTTGTGGGGTTTTCAGCTTATTCAGTCTTAGTCATCTACGATAAAGAACAAAAATAGCAATCACGTATTAAACATGTATTTTCTGCCAAGTGTCTCACCATTTTAATTCTATTTATGACTTCTAGCAACCTTGGAAGTTAGATATTATCATTGTAACATAAAGATGAAAACACTGAAAGGGAACAAAGTAAATGAAAACAGACCCACAGATACACAGGACAATCTGGTGACTACCAGAGGGGTGAGAGGTTGTGGGGTGAGGAGAAAAAGGTGAAGGGTTGAAGAAGTACAACTTAGTAGTTAAAAAACAGTCATGGGGATGTAGGGTACAGCATAGGGAATATAGTCAATATTATTGTAATGGCTCTGTGTAGAGCCAGGTGGGTGATAGAGTAATCGAGGGGATCATTTCATAAACTATATAAATGTCTAACTAATATATTGTATGCCTGAAACAAACAAATAAACAAAAAATAATTTAAAAAAATAAAGACTCTGACTTAGTTTGAAATGCAATGTACCAAAGCAAGTATTTAGCATTGGTTCAAGCCAGATTAAAACCCATGCTGTCTGGTAGCTTTTTCTTTCAGGCATTGGTTTAAAAATGGTAGAGATTTTAAATTTGGAGCAGAACAAAGAGCAAATAAACTGATCTAAATGTCATTGGTCTTGAGCAACTCCAACGGCAAACAAGTCAGATGAGGTTATGACTCTCTCTTTGAATTAAAGAAATATAGAGCAGAAATCCTCTTGCCTACTGAGAAAACATTTTGCCTTTTTTTGCTTTGGCAAATGGCCATCACCAGACATATGAGGAGAGTGACTGAATCACCAACAAGCGAGTAAAGGTAGTGAAAGGGAGTAAGTCCATGGTAATGTTGGGCCTCTTCCTCCCCTACTGAACTGGTTTGAATCTTTTCCATCCCATGCGTCTTGATTTCTACAGGACAGCCATTCTCTACCTCTTCCTAAACAGGACTTTTGTCTTTACTCTCTGACCTCTCTCTCCTGTGAGGCACCAAGTACAAGGACATCAGCATCTACTTTCACCAGTCCCCAAGGCAAGGCTAACTGGTCAACCTCTGCTTCTATTCCTCTGGGCCCATCCTGACCACTGAAAATGCTCAATCTAGGAAACAATAATGAAACTAACATAGTCCTGATTACTTCTTTTACAGTAACCCAGGACTCGTGCTGAACTCAGCTTAACCAGATGAGCATCGTTAGTATTATTTCCATTTCCTAGATTAGGAAATTAGATGTTAAAACTAAAGACATATAATTGGTCATTGACTTAGCTAGATTCATAACCTATTTTGTCTGATCGCAAATGCCACACACACTCTGTAAACTAGGAGAAGTCATTCTCTGTGAATCTGTTTGTATGTATGCATAATTAAAATCAAAAGCCTACCTTGTACTATTGTTAAAGAAATAGATTAATATTCCAAAGCAAATAAAACACACTAAGTGCTAAATAAATGGCATTATTATTATTTTTTTAATGTTCTACTAGATTCCTCGGTTTAAGAAGTAACATGTTTTATAATTTTAGAGTAGCCAATATATGTCAAATATTTCAGACACATTTCTTTTGTAAAGAAATAATTTTCCAACTGAATAAATTAAAAATAAAGCATAGATGGATGAATGAAATTAAATCTCTTGATAGTCAATTTTTTTTTTTCTTCGAGTTCTACATTTTTAATCCCTTCAGTCTTCTGGAGACCAGACAAGAGAGGGTTTTGAAGGGAGACTACTAGGTACCCTACTGTTCTCTGGATGATTTATAATACTTCTAAATATTTCAATTGTTTGTCCCTTCTCATGCTTGTAATTGATGCTGATTCCCTGGATCTATCTAGTAATACAGTGAAAGGCAAAAAGTGGTGAAGAAGCTTATTTCTACCACTATAAATATAAATCCATTGTTTGGGTAACATGTAACAGTATCTCCCCATGAATTAATCATAGGGTATATATTGAGTCATTGCTCATATGACAGCAAGTTTTTGCAAATAAAAAGAAGAATAAGTACAGTAGTAATTGAAAAAACAAAAAAAAATCCCAGTATTTTTGTAAAAATAAAAAGGAATTAAAAATCTGAATGTATAACAACAGATGGATACACTAAATTATGGCACTTTTATATCATTAATTACCATGCATCCATAAAGATAATGACTGTGATATCTATATATGCTGATGTGGAAAGCACTGAAAAGCATATTGCTAGGTGGGGAGAAAAAGACACTCTCAAAATAATAGGCAAAGTATAATATCATTAATGTAAAACCAAAGGTAAATGCTGATAGTATTCATATATACTTGCATAGAATGGAATGGAATGGGCTGCACATCGAGCTGTAAAAGGTAGATTTCCCTGGAGGGAAGTAGGAGATATTAAGGGATTAGGCGAGGCTTTCATATCATGTACTGTGTATTTATGCATTTGATGCGTAACGAGCAAAGAAAAGTGCTAGACCTTATACCAATATTTCACATTTTATAGGGATGATGTGGTATATGGGCATAAAATCATATTATAGTTGCATATTCTCTGTAGAAAATTCCCTCTGTTTATATTCATCACACACTCTTCATATTTATGAATTTTGCTTGTGGAATAAAAACAATTACGATAACAAGTAAATTAATTTGGTGCATCACTTGAATATCAAAACTGAGTCTTTAACTTCCTAATGAAACTGTCAAAAATGATCAAGTCCCCATTTCTTCATTTTACATGTGTGGAAATTTTAGACCCAGATAAGGAAACCTACCTTACCAAATCACACAGCAAATTACCAGCCAAGCCTGGGGATGTACTATTTGGATAAGAATCTACATTTGGATTGATTATTTGGGGGCTTGTTTTGATTCTAGAATCAAAGAAAGTAAATAGAATGTGATGGACAATATATTAGGGGACTTAGTTATCTTAGTGGCTCCAGTGTTTGTTTATCCCACAATACAAAGTAGGCAGAGGTGATATTTAACAATTAGAAAACACTGAGCTATGATCAGGTTTTGCTCTGAATATTAGGCTGCAGAATATCATTCTTCCCCTTCTCCTTTGATCTCGGCCTTGCAATTTGAAAGCTAGGGGAACGATAAATGGACAAGAAATTCAGACAAAGATTCCTTTTGTTTGTCCCACAGAATAGGAAGATGGTCAAATTGATCAGTCATCAAGGTATAATGATCTGAAATAAATACTGGCCTCTTTGATGTGGTTTAGGATGCCAGCATCACGGAAAGAGATCATTCTTCTGACTTTCACATAATTGAATGATTGCATCTGTTTATAAATGGGCTTCCTTAATTGCTAACTGGTAATTTGGCATCCTGATATAAGTGCATGGGAACCATGATCCCTCACCCTGCACAAAGAAGCAAAGATTGAACTGAGAGGGATGAATGGGAATTGAGGCTTCCAAATTAGAAATAATTGGAGCAGAGAGCAGGTGATGTAAAAAAGGCACAGAAATTACTCCACCTTCCCTAAAGAAATGACACTGATTCATCTGAGTGAAACCACAGCCAAGGGTCTCTGACAGGTGTATATTTGTTTTTAGAAAACACCAAGCAAAGACTATAGACTAGGTGATGTTTCCATTTATAACAAGGATAAAACCCGAAAGGGCTTAACCATCCTGATTGTGAGGAAGCATTAAAAGGAAAAGTACAGGGTCATCTGAGCTGATAGGTAAAGGGCATCTGAAAAGATAATACAAAAAATGTTAAAAAATGAATATATTGAAAGAATATAGACATTAGAGCTAGCAAATGTTGTTTTGGGACCTGCCATTTCATTTACTAATTCTGCTACACTGGCAAATTAGCTAATTTTCTGAAATCAATTTCTTTCTCATTCTCAAAAAAAAGATTACAAAAGGATCATGTTGTCTTTTTTTTTTGACGACCGAAAGAGTTCATGAAAATGGTGTTTTTTAGTAAAAAGTAGTAAGTTGCTGTTAGATCCCACCTTTCCTTACTCTCTTAGCTGGAAATGAGATAAAGCTTTTAGTGTCAATATTTTGTCAATCTTTAAATGCCAGTTGATAATTCACACTTATTTATAAACATTTTACTGGGAAATCTCTCCTTCTTCAAAACATGTAACTTCCTATTTTTTGGTTGTTCTAGATACAGAAAACCTCAATGATAACGATAATTTTAGACTTCTGCAATTTTTGTATACATACTCTCAGACCCTTATCTCATCATGTTCTCACTAATAACTGAATATTTTCCAGGTTAAATATCTTATGGGTAGTTCATGTACAAACTAAACGTATATTTTCCCAACCAATACCAACATTTTTCCCATGACATTATTTATTTGATTTATTCATGTTTTTATCTTTTGATTAATAAACTCAACATAATTTTACAAGTACTCACAGTGTGCCACGGCACAAAACCAGGTACATTTCCTAGCTTCATCAATATTACTGTTTAGAGGAAAATAAAACAAATGAACATTGAAATTACCATAAAAGAAAGATTGCATTAAGATCTAGAAAATAAAGGTGAAAAGTACCAAGAGAACATTTGATAGGGAGAAATCCTCCAGTGGCAATCAAGGATGATGTCCCTGAGTAAAGGATGTATGATGTGTAATGCATATGCATTTGCGTGATGATGATGAGGATGATGATGACAGTGATGGTGACGATGTTATCCCAGGAGAAGGCGAAGCTTGTGCAAAGATTCTATAACTAGAGGTAATTTGTCATATTCAAGTGAAAGATAGATCGGTGCAAGTTAAAAAGTGAACTGGGAGAGGGATTATGTAGGAGATGAGATTGGAGACATGCTATATATTTGCCTAAGACCTATTTTCTTCCTTGACTTCAGGTAAAATTTTGGCAGGAATACTTGACCATTTGCTCTCCCTTATCCCCTAAGTTCTGTCAACAAGATCTTACAATAGGCCTATGATAAGCCTCTGAGACTTTCCTGCTTCTCTCTACCCACCTTGCTATTTCCTCAAACATTTGTCCCATATGGAGTCATAGCTGGGCTAATTCCTTCCAGCCACCCTACCCCACCTTCTTCATTCTAATTGACCAAACAGTAGAGTCATTATCTTAAATGAACAAAAACCCCTGCTGATATTCTCATTTTGCTGTCTCAGACAAAAATCTCCACTGCTTTAAAGTTCAAATTACAAATTCTACATAAAAACATGGACCATTTCACAATGCTGCCTAAATCTTCTAGCAAAAGAATTAAATAAGTGTGAATTAGATGAATGAATAAATTATCTCCAACTACTTCTTCATCCTCTTCCTTTCCAGGCACCATTGCCAGTGGTTCTCAAATCATGGGGTGCTTCAGAATATGCTTGGAAAGTATCTTAATATTCAGATATGCAAGCACTTTATCTTCAAATTATATGTATAAAATCAGATTAGACTGCAGACTATAAATGTTTATGAAGGGGATTCTCTGCTTGCACACTGAAATTTGGTACCTAGTACTACTATGTGAGTTAACAAACTTTCACATTCTGAATGAGAATCTGACCTTTGGTTAACGTTCTCTGCTTCCCTGGAGATTCAATAAAAGTAGATTATCAAGTTTATTATTGAGCAGCACTATTTATGGTAGAAACAACCCCTGCTTATTAAATTGTGTCTGGTTTGGAATACCTGTGTATGGATGATAAAAATTTGATATGGAGCCATAGCTTTGAAATTTTACGAAGAAGAGACGCAACTGGTATGTCCCACATAGAGACCTGGGAAGCTATCTATCCTCTGAAGTGGTTACTATATACTGGCTCATGTTGAGAATGAGGTTTCTAAACTTGTGTAGGAGAGGCAAATTTGCCATCCCCAAATGTGTCTCTTTGGTATGAGGATTATTCTAGGCTGATTATTTTTAAGAAACAGAAGACTTAGAAAGTATTCTTCTTTTTCTTACCTCCCCCTTAAATGTCTAAAAGAATTTAGAAAGGGAGGCTGAGCCAGGAAGAGAGCTATTACCAAAGATAACTTCTTTTCACATCAGATTGATCAGCATGCCATAGCAGACATTTGTCTGCCTAACATTTGTTCATCCCACCTTCCTGTAAATCGTCTTCCTTCCCTCTGAAGTCCCAGACCTTTACCCTCTTCTTCTTAGCTCAGGACAGCTTAGAAACCTTAGTGGCCTGACTGCCTGGGGGTCTCATATTTGTACGGAGACCATTTAGGTACAGAATTAAATTTGTTTTTCCTCCTGTTAATCTGTTTTTCATTTTTCTTTTATTTGTTGTTGATGTTGTTAATTTAATTTTAAGGCCAGACAAAAGAATGCAGAAGGGTAGAAGGGCAATTTTTTTTTTTTCCATACTCTAGGCTGGACCACAGATCTACAGAATATAAGTTTTCTTCTGTTACCTGAGCTTTCACCTAATGGAGGTAAGGGGAGTTGGGGGTGGGGGAGGGTCGCTGGTTAACTATGTTAACAGGTACATGCACTTCTGCAAGGTTGTATTGACTGGCTGGTATGGTGTGCCTTCTGGCCTAAATCTTTCTGCATAGCTAGAATCAAGTGTAGCCTATGACAGACTTGTAAATCTTAATGTTTATCTGAAGCTAAGAACAGAGCCCCCGGTGGTTATTATCCTTGACACTAACTAATATGTATGCCTTTCAAATTGTGCAATTTCATGCCTTCATATCTCTCCTCAGTGCCTCTTTCTCTAAGAAATAACTCCTCCCAACCCTTCTCCACCAAATAAACTGCAACCCATCTTTCAAGGCATATCTTAAATGCTTCATCAACTTTTTAGTTTTCCCTTAAGGAAGAATAATTTGTTGCCTTCTCTGTGCTCACATGGCTTCACACCTACACTTATTTTACTACATGCTATCCAAGTGGCAGTCATCTTTGAAGTGGCTGTCTCTCCTCTAGGGCACAGCATATCTATATGGTTTGCCTGTCCAATGCCTCACACAATTCTTGGAACGACAACAACAAAAATGATTAGCTGTTTGTTAAACTCCACTACATCACAGGGATGGAGCTGGATGTCTTGGGATCAAGTGTAAAGTATGTTGTTTCTTCAAGATTTAAGCAAGAGATACTTCCTTAAGGAAATCTTTTCCTAAAATTCTTCTATGCCTTCACCCCTGGGATTTAGGTGCTGGCTTTTAGTAATTCATCCTACTTTCAACTGCTGTGTGACTTTTATTATTATGATCATACTTAAAAAAATTATTATGTGCCTAATTTTGTCCCTTCAGAATATCATACCCTTGAGAGAAGGAGCCATATCTTAAATCTCTACATGGATTAAGACACCAAAATTTGAAAAGTGAATGCAAAGAGATATGCAATAAAAATTTTCTTCAAATAACTAAAAATGTAAGTTTCATACTTTAGTGATTCAGACCATTACTGGAAAAGGATCTGCTTATGTAAATTGTTAAAATGGGTCTGATTTTGCTAACTTAAAGAAACACATTTTGTTTTGTTCTGTAATCATTACTTACATTTAAGTAGCTGTTTTAGTTAACAGGCCACTTTTATGTGTATTATGTCATCTGGTCCTGATATTAGTATTTTACAAATACAGAAAAAGTGTAGAATAAAGGAAACTGTGCTGATATAGAAAAACACAAAACTGTGTTCAACTCTGACTCCTGAACTTGGACAAGCCATGTATATTCTCTCATGCAGTTTGATACGTAAAATGAAGATAACGAAGCTAGCTATTATTAATAAAATTATAGAATTCTGCCCATGACTATTTTCTTTTGGAAAGTAAACAAAGAAGAACATATCTCAGCCTAGTTACAATTGCAATTACTTGGATGAAAAGGAAAGTCATAATCACTGCTGACCACCAGAGTGTTTATGCTCACAGTGTTAAACAATGTCATTATTCTGAACAACATCAAGAGGTTTTAACAAATAGGAATTAGATCTCTACTTCCATTATGCAAATTTTAGGGGATGCTAAGTAGATGATATAGCATTATTTTGTGAGGTAACAACCTTGGAAGAGAGGACATAATGAAGGTTAATCTTAAGAGAAAGATTAGAGTCCATACTATATAAGCCCCAGCCCCAGGTACTGAAAAGAACTGTTAGCTTATAATGATACTTTGAGCTGTGCCTTGATGCCCAGCATTTCCCTTTAAACTTCAGCTAAAAAATGGAGGCTTAGTACACACTCCCCAGTACTCACTTCCCTTAAAAATCTAAAGTTACTTAGAAAATTAGAGTGTTTGTCTGAAGTCTAAGAATGAGAGACTAGGTGATCTGCATGGTAGGTGTTAATTCTATGTCTTATGCCTAATCCCCACAAACAACTTAAAACGAACAAACAAACCAACCTGTCTTTTAATTTCAGTGTGAAAATATATAATGAAAAGAACACTTAATTCGATTGATTCACATCGGTAGCAATGAGAAATTGTGATGCCTGTTTCTCTTATCAGTCTTCTAAAAAATCTGTAACTTAGGAAGATAGGTAGGTAACTAGGTAGGCATTGGCCTGTACCTCCCTGAGTGTACGAACAAACACTTATTGTTGTAAGTCACTGAGTTTGGGGATCATCTGTTATGTCAATTGTGCAGTAGCTACCAGGTATATCACTGGTGTCTAGCAGCATCCATAATAATAGTAATAGGTTGTCAAGTACTTACTATAGCTTGTCTCATTTAACTTCCCATAATTATGAAATGTTTGCTTATCCTCAGATATAGAGCTTAAATAGCATGCTCAAATACAAAAATGGTAAGAGATGAACCTTGTATTGGAACTCAGGCTTTCTGAATTCAGCATCCATTCTCTTAATGACCATACAATACAGCCTCTCTAAATGTCAAAAGCTGACCTCTCTAAAAGATAACAAGGTATTTTAAGGGCTTTGCCAACACATCTGGCATTCTCCCTCATGAATGGGATTCTGATCTAACCTGACATTAAGAATACAGGGTAAAGCCCCCCAATGTCAGCCATCCACAAGAATCACCCAGTGGTAACACTAGAGATTCTGAAGTAAAACTCCAGAGATAGAGACCATGGATATTTGCTGGAATATGTTCTTTA
This sequence comes from Eonycteris spelaea, assembly GCA_003508835.1. Taxonomy (NCBI): domain Eukaryota; kingdom Metazoa; phylum Chordata; class Mammalia; order Chiroptera; family Pteropodidae; genus Eonycteris; species Eonycteris spelaea. The sequence continues at coordinate 3,543,984 of PUFA01000026.1, read as the reverse complement.
GGTATTCTTGATGGAGCCAGACACATCTCTCTGAGGGACTCTTAGGCTAGGAATGGTGATTTTTATTAAGATAATATCATTTATAGTTTCTTTCCTAAATGCCATGTTATTTGAATCTCCATTTTACTTGGAGACAATGTCCACAGTAAGTACATTGAGCTAAAAAAGGACTCTTCAAAAGAAACTCCACATTGCTCACCTCGACTCTTGGTGGTACGGGCATTATGAAGAGATCAGATTTTGGCAGATAAAAGACCTCAAGTTACAGTCCTAGCTGTGCTTTACTAACTGTGTGAACTTTAAATGTGCCACTTAAATTTACGTTCCTTATTAAAAAAAAAAAATACAGCGCAATAGTCTTTATTGAGTAGGGTTGTTGAAAGGATTTAACTGAGATAACATGTTCTGGAACATCCTGCCAATGGTACAACTTTATAAGCGCTCAGTATATACCAGGGACTGTGTTCCCGTCTCATGTGGATCAAGTTGTACAGAAAGTTTACAACCGCACACACATACCAAAAAAAAAAAAAAAAAAAAAAAAAAAAAAAAAAAAAAAACCCTCAGTTTTTAAGAGTTTATGAACAATGGATGCTGCTTGAGTACTTTCCCCAAAACACCAACCCATGAGGCAGTTTCCATGTACATACAGGATCATATCTGAGCATAACATTAACATTGCTTTCACACCTTGCATTTTGTTCAAAAGAGAAACCAGGCTCCGAAGTAGCTCTGATTGCAGGGCCTTGCTTGAATATCAAATTTGCAAAGCATGAAATTGTCTCCAGGTGATGAATCTGATCTGGGATTTCCCATTCTTTATTTTCTAACTTCATTTAAAAATCGGTTAATGAATTAGTAGTTGAAAGTTGGGCACAGGGATGGGAGCATGGCAGAGGGAACACAGCATTGATATGATGACTAGGTGGAGGGCCAGGGGAGAGAGGGAGCAATTGGGGGATCATTTTATGAACCATATAGATGTCTAACTTCTGTACTGTATACTTGAAACTAATTTAAATAAAAATAAAATAAAATAAAATAAAATAAAAATAAGCTAATAGAACAAGAGTATGTCCATTCATTCACATATCGTCTATGCCTGGCTGCCTATGCCTAATAGAGGGATAACTTTTGGATATTTAAAAGCTTTTAGTTATTTATTTATTTTTTTTTTGCAAATTCAAAAGATAAATACATTAGGCATTAAACAAAAATAAAAAATGATTGAAACACCAGGACTTCAGATCTGGGTTCAAAATGTTTCTATTCCTTCATATAATCACATTCAATAATAATAATGATTATTATATATTACATATAATATAATCATTATTATTATTTGCATGCATACTATTCTATATCCTTCAGTTTTCTCTGCACCTAATTTGATGGCAAATTAAAACCAGGGATATAGAAAGATTCATCCTCTAGCCATGGCATTAATTGATGTCTGGAAGTAAAGTAACGCTATCTAATGAGATTGAATCAAATGCTCAGTGAAAATACTGATTTTCAAATACATTTTATCTAACCATTTGAGCTGCCTTGAAAACTGGCATAATTATACACTCTGAGCCTCAAAGATATGGTAATTCTTGATTTAGATATTTCATTTCACAGGAGAGGGGACGAAAAGGCAAGGTTTGATGTGAGTGACTCCAGTACCTATTGACTGTAACAAAGTATACTTTTCAAACACACATAAAAGAAATGTAAATTATTAAATTACCTCAAGTGATTCTGAATACGCAGACCCACCTTAACATCTACTACAAATAAAGCCTTTACTTTTTATTTTTTATTTTTTTTTTTACTTTAGAAAAAGAAACACCTCATAATCAAGGGACTATGAATATTCAGAACAAAAATGGGATTAAAACATTTATGGTGCTTATACAATAAGAGGACAGAAATTATATTTTTAATTCATCAGATCAAATCATACCCATTTCAGATTCCATGGTTTGTCACTTTGTCCTAACAACAGAGAATTCATTATGAAGTAAAAGCAATTTTATTAAAATACATTTTACTAAATTATGGCAAGAAAGTCACCATAAAGTTACTGAAAGTAAAAACTGAAATAATGAGTATGTATGTGTGTGCATGCATGTGTGTACATTTACACATTTGCAAAATGTGTGTAAAAATAAGCACAAATGAGAGGCAAAGTCAATATTATGAATCCTATTTCCAGAAAATAAACCAAGTTGTGTTTCTATAATTTCAGTGAGGCCAAATCATTTTTCAAAAAATGGGCATTATCATTGTCTTCCTACTATGTTCCAGCAATTAGATAGTGCTATGAAATGCACATGTGTAAAAAGGTCAATTCTATAGATGGTTAAACTGGTCATGATATATTTGCTTCATCCAGACTGCTATATTCTGGGCATCTATTTAAGTCTAGGGTAACCACTTTTCAATCTGCATCCACTCCATCACTTTCTAATCTGTCTTCCATTGTCCTATCAATTACTTTTCTATGTTGTGAAATGCTAAGCACATCACCTCCCCCAAACCTCTTTTGGAAAAAAAAAATCTGGTGATGAAATTTTCTGAAATTATGCAGACACTACTGATAAGTCAAAGGACAACAAATTGAAATTTCTGAGAGAAATAACTTTATTCCTTGCTTTTCAATATTAGAAAATGATTCTATGCAAGGCACTTGATACATAGATATCTAAAGCAAGCCATTTATTTTTATGCTCGCAAACAACAATATTTATGTGACAACATGAAGAGGAAGAAAACTGATTCCTCACAGAAAAAAGACCATAAAGTCATGGAAAATGACTGTGGGAGAAAATAATATTTTCAGCTCCTCCCTAGATGGGGATTTCTATGTATTAGTTAAAATTCTTGTAATGCTATTTTTAGAATTTTAAATAAATACAAAAGTTGCATTAGATTTTCCAAATAAGGAAATCTTTACTAAATATTACGTCAACATGTATAAATTGCCAGAAATGTATACTATTCCAGATAGTGTCCAAAACAGTAAAACTAGAGCTCAGGAAAAAACACAAATTACACTGTTGAAAGGATAAGGATTTCAAAACATCTAGAGACTCCAAACCCAGCTACATCCCAGTGCATTTGCTAATTATGTGCTAATGCTTCTTAATAACTGTGACAGTAATAAGAATACGAAAGGCTTCTATTCCATTTATCATTAAACGCATACGTTGAAGTGGAAACAAGGGCCTAACTAATCGTTTTTCCTCTTTTCTCCATTATGTTGCTCTCCTCTTATTCAATACTTTTGGAGCACACCTGTGCTGGTTAATATTATGTGTCAACTTTACTGGGTGTAGGGATGCCCAGATAGCTAGTAAAACATTATTTCCGGGTGTGTCTGTGAGGGTGTCTCTGGAAAAGCCTAGCACTGAATCAGTAAGCTGTATCAAAGGATCTTCCTGGCCACTACCTGTGGGAAGCAGCCATCCACTGAAGGCCTGAGTAGAACACAAAGATGGAGTAGGGCAAATTTGTTCTCTCTGAGTTGAGAAATCAATCTTCTTCACTCAGACATCAGTGTTCCTGGTTCCTGGGCTTTAAGACTAGATCAAGGTTTATACCACTGTCCCACAAGACTCTCTGACACACTCACTCTCTCTCTCTCTCTCTCTCTCTCTCTCTCTCTCTCTACACACACACACACACGCACGCATGCACGCACGCGCGCGCGCACACACGCACACACACACACACACACACACACACACACAACACCAGATCTCCACTTAAATCACACTTTATTTATCCTCTCACTTACTGCTCCAGTATCAACTGATCTATATCTTCTGGCTGTTCAAATCATTGCAGAATTCCTCACCACTTTTTAAATGCATTCAAATCAAATCAACAGAGAAAAGCTCCTAAGAACCCCTGGAATCACCAAGGAAGAGTTTTTGTGTCTGTTTTATTGACATGTGGAAGGAAAAGGGCTTACTTTAAGGCCTGTCACAAAAACGGGTGTATAACAATAAGAGAACAAAGACAGAGCCCCATCCTTTCTCTGAGTTTCACCAATTTATAAGCCACTTAAGGATCTGGCCATCAATCTTGACCTGTCTGTCTCTGACTTGTATGATGTCAAAGAAGGAAAAAAAGAGTTCACAAACAGTCCATTACCTTATTCCCTTCCTCTTATTTTCTGTACAATGCACAATGCAAATTCATGTCAAAAGCCACTGCTGCCATAATTTAGACTATAAAATCTCATGCTTAAATGTGCAATCATTAGTTCATGCTAAACGACACAAAGAATTGAAGGACAAGAGAATTGCCCTGTGAGGAAAGGGTAAAATGAGAGGGAGAGGTAAATGGACTGTGATTATTTTGCATGGATCAACGAGTACCAGGACCACTTAAGATTCATCTTCTAGTCTAGTAAAGGTTACAGCATAGACAAGATAGAACAGAGGTCTGTTTAATTCAGCACATCAAAATGAAATAATATATATATATAGACACACATACACACACACATATAATTTTTTTTTTTTACATGAGCAACTTAGTGTGCACTTAAAGGACAACATTCTGAAAAGTTTCCTAATTTGAAATGGATATCTAGGAAGGTTATGGGATTTATTGCTGGAATGTCATCATGTTATGCAGGCAACCCCCATTTTGAATGTCATTACATAAAAAGTTCCAGTCATCCTTTCTATAAACACATATTTATTGAGTTATCCACTATATGTTAGTGTTTGGCACATAGACAAATGTCTGTTCATAATTTTGATATTCATCTGAATAGTCGATCACTCTTTCAACCATATTAAATAAGCCCCTCTCTCTCATGTGGCAATCACTTCAGTAGGTAATAGGACACATAAAGAGCTGTGTCTAAAATGACTTCTACATTTTATAAATTCGGAAATTTATGGGGAAGAGAAGTAACAATAGTTTCAATACAGAATATTTTGTGATAAGATATGGTTATGTCCAAGACGGTATAAATATTAATGGTTAGGAAAGATCACAGAAAACTTCACAAAGAGAAACGACACTTAAATTAGATGGAAAAGTAGGAATATGTTAAGTGGATACAGATATTCATGATTTTGTATGTTTGGGGACATACACAAGATTCATAAAACAAGTGTCAATATCAGTGCTTCTCAATAAGAGAAAATTGTGTGTCCGTGAGACATTTGGCGATATCTAGAGTGATTTTTTAAATTATAACGTGCAGGGCAATGCTATGGGAATCTAGTGAGTAGAGGCTAGGTATGCTATTAAACACCCTACAATGCATAAGACAGGTTCCCTGTCCAACAGCAAAAATTATTCAGCCAAAAATGTCAATAGTGATATAAAATAAGCAGGTTAAGTAACAAGAGATAAAGAGGTCAGAAATGAAGTCAAAGAACCAAATATGGAAGTTATACACTTTATCATGGCTAATGGTAGGAAGTGATATAGTTTTACCAGGATATTTATAATTTTATATTTAAGGAAACTATAAAACTGAAACAAAGAAGATAAATTTGTTGGCACTGAAATTAAATGCTATGATACCAATAATCAGACTATTGCAATAATTATCCTACTAATTCTGGTAAGCAATTATGAGAGGACAAAGTAAGGCCATAGGCATAGAGCAAGTTACAGAATAGCAAATCATAAGAAAATATACACAATACCACTTAGTGTAAAAGAGAATTTTGAGAGAGCTCACTACTTCACTTGATGCAATGTGTACCAAACGATTTATATTACAAGCAAGACATAAAGACATATGTGTACTTAGAGTAGTAATCTAACTCAGCTTGAATTCCCCTACCTGCTATTTCCCCCTCATTATTCTTTTAAAAATGTCTTAAAGTTTTAAAACTCTAGATTCTTGCCAATTTATTAGACCATATCATCACCAATGGTACTAGAATTCAAGAACATCTGTTCCCAATATGGATTCCAAACTGGGCTTGTTACCTTAATGTTATTAAGGGAATTCTCCCACAAGTCAATGCCTAATGTTTGGAATGTAATGTATTCAAATAGAAACACATCTCACAGAGACAAAAATATGTGCATAGGCTTCTCTTGTCAATTTTTGATATTTTGTTTTGCAGAATATTTCTTTTAGTATGAAAAATTTGAAACCCTTATTCTTTCATGTGCTTTAGCAAAGGAAGTGTCTGTGACTCTTTTGGAAGATGCTTTGCAGATGGACAGGACCTCTGTTCTTTTGCATTAAATAGAACAAATGCCATGCTACATTTGTACAGCAATGAACATTTATGCAAATCTGAAGAGTAGGCAGGTGCAAGAGCAAATTTCTTAATGCCATTTGCTCTGAAAATTATATAAAGCTTCTAAAGCTATGCTTATTATAGTAGCTAAAGGAGTTTTATTTGGTATTTTTAAACAATAACACCTGTTCTGGGCAGAAAAGTTCCCCTACAGCAGGAAGTGGGCTGATGGGGAGAGGAGTTCCAGAGCTTGTCTCCAATATGTAATGAAACAATAAAATTAAAATGTATTTTGAAAAGACTGTAGTGGGTGGCGGAGGTAGAAGAAAGAGGGTGGGAGGGGAAAGATTTTGCCTTTTGCACTGACAGATGCAGGCAAATGGCAGAATGTCAGCCCAGCCAAGGAGATGGCAGAAGTCCACAGAACTCCATCTGGGGCTTGTTTCCTTGGCCTCTAAAACCTGGCAGAGCCTCTTCCCTGGTAAGCCTAAAGCTCTCTTTCTCTTTCCACACTTATCTCAAATGAAAAGACCTTTGGGTCAGATTCTCTGATTGACTATCATAAGCTAATGACTGCCATTTCTCTTTTGCTTGATAAATTTGCCTCCATTATTTTCGACCTAATGTCAGAGAATCAATGGTGATTAATTAAGACCAGTGATTTGTTCATTTGAATTCCTTTCAACAAAGCTGAATTCTCCCTGATGGTATATTTTGGTACCTCCTTACTCCCAAAGAGATGCAGAATACCTGTTTTTCTTCTTTTAACATTATTTCAATACATGATTTCTTAATATACTTGCCCACACTTGAGGATGCTAGTAGTTCATTATATATCATTCCTTTAAAGAGGTCGTATCCTGTGTTGGAAAGAAATAGCAGGGCTAAAAATTGAAGAAACTCATAATTCATCCTAGTTGTGTCATTGACTTCCTTCACTTACTCAGTTGCTTAATTTATTTTTATTGATTTTTCTGAATATAATAGCATTATGGTTATGACCGCCATCACCCCATTCATCTCCAAGGTTTGTCAGCTATTATGACTTTCTGGAATGATGCTCCATTCTCTTTAACACTTCAATGTACATCCCCCAGGAACTAAAATACATAATTTTAGAGAGAGTAGGTTGACTATTATTTAGTGAAGGATAAGCAAGGAATAAAGAAGATATTAAACAAAGGATAAGGAAAGAATAAAGAACTCGCTCTATACCAGCACCGTGCTAGGTGTGAGGAATTTGGAAATTAGTAACACTTAGTCCCAAATCTTAGAAAGTTCACAATCTTCCTCAGATATAGAAATATGTCATATGATAAAATAGAATATACTTATTTATTATACCAAATAATGGAATGGGCATCTTCTTGTGGGCAGTTCCACAGTGGTGGCACTACTAACTCTGAGGCCTTAAACAAGAACACCTAACATCCAGCAGTACTGTCTCTTCTGTTTTCCTGTCCAGGCACACCCCCCCCCCCCCAAACTCAACCACGAAGCATTTCTTTTCCCAGATCCTTCTCTGTAGGGTAACAGGGACCAACTGTTTCCCTTAATAGCCCTAGCCCTTCTCACTGTGGCCCTATATTCATTTCCCTTGTCCCACTGCAGTCAAGAGCGACCTCACTCTACCCATGGTGCAGAAAGGTATATTCCATATATTCTATCTACACATTTTAAAACATCCCCTTTATAAACCCTCCAAACATTATAATAATTTTAGTATGTCTTCAGTGTCCTGTGGGTATCCTAGACACAATTTAAGCCATAAGTGGTATAGAGTTATCCATGGAAAAATAATGTTCTAAAAGGCAGCATCTGCAGTCATAAGCACACAGGAAATTAAAGCACCTGAAGGGAATTGCTAATAATTTGATGAACTAAAGTCAGGTTCTTAGGAAAACAGGCCAAGATGGAAACTTACATATTAGCAGTGCCCTCAAGATCAACACCTGCAATGGAACGAAAGTAGTAGGGTTGCTCAGAGAAGGATCTGAACTGTGATTGAGTTCTAATAAAAGACTCAAGGCAATCACTTGAGAGTATGGGTGTTGGGTTGGCCCTTCAGAATTGTCCTGTCTTAAGGTAAGGCAGCTAGACCTGGTTAGTGACCAGTCAGAGGACTCAGGCTGTAAGGGTGGGAGGGGGTGTCAGCTTAAGTAAGGAGGCCCTCTTTGGCTAAGGGACATTTCCATGCAAGACCAGCTGAGAGTCTTCAGCTGCCTCCTCATCCAAACTACCACCTAGGAGAGTGCCTTGGTTTAAGAGAGGAGGTCTGAAGGGCTGGCACAACACAACATCCACCGTTACATTTGGCATGGATGGGTTTTAGATTGTGTTTTGGGAAGTATCAGAGGAAAAAGGGGAGACATTAAAAAGTATCTTGTGAAAAGCCTTGTTAGCAGAGCTAATTAACTGTGACTTTTAACAAGTCACTTACTCTTTGACTATTAAAAACAAGAGCTGGCTACATATTTGAGATTTTTTAGGACTTCGACTTTTGTGTGTGTGTGAACTAGTTGCTGTTCTCTTATATGTCAATATAAAAATAAAAATTACAAAATAAAATATGTTGAAGTACCCTTGTCTCCTTGAATGAATCCTTAAGTAACCTCCCTAAACTAAGTGACTTTTACTAACTGCCTACCCCATGCTAGTCACTGTGCTGTTTTCTAGCTGGCTTATGTTGTGCCCATGTTATAAAGTGTATTTGCCTCTCTTACATTATAATTATATGCGCACACATTTTTCTAATCTGCTGTGCTGTCAAGGTAAAACCACTGATTTTTTAGAAAGACTGACATGAGATAAGATTCTTATTCTGCTATATAGTTGTTATGGGACCCCTGACTGATTCATTAAGTTAACTAAACCTCTGTTTTCTCATATGAAAAATGGAGATTTTTCTCCCCTAAGTCCTATAATGCATATAAAAATGCCCTGCAGAGTGCATGAAAGATAAAAGGTACTCAATATTTTATGCCACCTCTCTTCTCTCGTCTCATGCTTTCATCTTACAGTTCCTTTCATGCTTCTTTCTTCCCTGGCCTTCTCCTTTCTTCCCTGGTATGCTTCTTGAGAACAGAGTATATGGATAACACATCCCATTTTTACAATGGCTAAATGATGTCTTCTGTTTAACAGTGTTTCTCGAATTATAGTCAATAGGCCACTGATATGAGAGAATTTTTTTTAAATAAAAAAACACATTTTTAAATAAAATGTACAGTCACAGTCCTTAGTTTGTACAACCTGATTCAGAATGTACCAAAATTCCAGTTAGTCTTATATAAATGGAAATTTGGTAACCACCAGCCTGGAAGATTCTAGATAAATATTTGCTACATAAATATGTGTGCTATGGTATTAATCTTCTTCTCTTAAGAAATGACTGTAGTCAATAATAAAAAGAGAGAAAGATAAACATGCTACCTTTAATATGATAGATGTTTTACGTAAATTCTCTGAAGATGAAATGATGAACAAACATGCTTAAATTAGATTGAGGTAACTATGCCCTAAGATATTATAAAGCCAAATAACACTTGATATAATTAGAATCTCCACTGATTCATGTGTCAGCCAGACAATTGGAAAAATTATTGAACTCTTCTCGAAATGTTTTTATTAAAGAGAGAGAGAGAGAGCGCGGGCACGCTCAACTCAACTTCCTGGCGTCTTTGGCACTATCCTAGATGATTAAGGTCCTTTTGCTATAGAGGCACAATATTAAAATAAGACTAGAAATTGGAGAATTACAGATACCCATATAATTAAAGATCATTGTTTTAGAGATTTCTGTCAAGCCACTTAACAATTTCTCTGCTCTAAGGATCAAAAAGAGGCTATTGCATAATGCTTCTCAGTCCTTTTTTGGTTGGTTGTTTTGGATTTAGAGGACTTCCAAAGATGATGATAGCCTTCCTTGTATATCACTATTTATTACACTCTAATTTTGATATTACATTCTTGGCTTATCTTCAATCAAAAAGTTTTTTGTTAATTCTTGTCATGGAATAGGTCTAGTTCTGCCATATCATCGTTTGTATATCATCTCTGGGGCTCTGATGCTGCTCTTTTTGCTGCTAGTTGTTGTTATTTCCCTGCTAAATGTGCCATAATCTTCATTAAAAAAAAATAACAAACTGCCTTTCTTTCCAGTATTCTTTGGGATTCTTAAAGTCTTTGCCCAAGAAAGTCTTAGCAACTTATGGTGGGACTGGTCTCTGCTGAACAGCGAAAGAAAGAAAAAAAAAAAAAAGAAAGAAAGAAAAAAAAATGTGGTTCTTACACAGTGAAATGTACATAGACCAAAAGAATAAATAAAACTGAATGAAAAAAATTGCTGTCAGAACCAGTAACCTTCCTCATTAAAAACTGAAATAATGATTAATTCTCATCTCCAGTTTCTAATATGTTGTTGATCATTTACAACAGCAGAATACACCTGTATTTTTCCATCCAAATTAGGAAATATTCCCAATCCAAACTTAATCCTAACCTACCTTAAATTTGATTTTATAAGTAGCATCTGGGTATTCCCTACCCAAGCTTCATGTTCTATATTATTAGTACTTATTTATATATTTTCTAGAATGCAATTTATCTTTCTTTTTTGGTTTATCTAATCCCTAAGATTCCTCCATTTTTCAGCCTTAACTATATAGAATGCAAACACACATCATGGTCAATCATTTAGTATTTAGCCAGAATTGTTCCAACTCTTCAAATAAAAGATTATAATGCCCATGGTCAAATGATCCCAGTAATCTTTCAATATGTAAACCATACAGCTAGATAAACATAAAGGGGCTCATATTTATATTATCCATGCTGAGCCCTATGTGAATCCAAAGGGCAAAACTAAAACATTTCTGAGTTATGTTGTTTAATTGTGTCCTCAAACCGCACAAATGGACTATGTCAAAATCTAGTCAGATATATCAGTGTATATGGATCAGCAAGACAGAGACAAGGCTGACCTTCGGCATTCTAGAAGATTTTTGAGTGGCCCAGATAATGTAAACAACAAAGTTAATAAGATAGGAAGTCATTACAGATTATTTAGAGAATGTCATTCTGAATAATTATGTTTCCTACAGTGTCAGTTTGAATCAAGGTATATGGAGAGGTTGTGTATAGCTTATAGCTTATAGAAGAGACTTCAATCATGTTAGAAAAACAAAACCAAACCCCTAGGAACAACAACAACAACAACAAACATGATAGCATTTTAAAACACATTTTCTGATCTTGTATCCTTTTAAATAGTCTTTTAAAATAAGCTATATTAAAAACCAACTTCATGAGGAAATTCCAGGAACTAGATATTAAAAAAAAAAAAATGTCTATAAGGAGAAGCATACCACAAAGTTTACTAAAAACAAAACAAAAACAAAACAAAACAAAAACAAAATGCAGAAATACAAACAAATATTATAAACATATGTATGATATGTGCATGTAACTGTAGCACCAAAGCTGTGGTATGGGTTGTAGTTTCTAATCAGACTCACAAAACCAAAAATAGACTTTGATCTAGCACTGCATTTGCATAGCTTTATAAAAGCATGCAGGGCAATAGGTACAACAGGTACAGCATCTTCATTTTACTGAGAGACTTGATAGCTTCTGGAATGAATATGTAGCTTCTTTTGCCACCAACCTGCAGGGAGCATATATGACTTTTGTGAACAAAACCCAAGGCGTCTGCGGGTCATTTTGATACAGAGAAGCAGTGCCCTCAGTTTTCCACTAAACTTTTATACCATTTGAAAAATGTGGATTCAAGATCTGCCTGACTATGCAACTCAACAAAACCAGGTGTGCTCTCAAATAGCAAATGAGGCAGCACATTATACACTTAGATTAACTCAAGAGTTTTCAAAGAAACATTATGACAAGATAAAGAATGCTCAGGTGAAGATCACTCCCAGTCAAAGGTGCAAAGATGAGGACCAATATTAACCTATTACTCACACACATAACAATGCAATATAGCAAATGCTAACATATAGGCATGTAAAATTCTATGGGAGAAAATAAAAACATGAGTTTAATACTAAGTGGGGTACTCAGGAAAGTCTTCATACAAGAGGTAAAATTTGAGTTTTGTTTATTTGCCTTTTTTTTTTTTTTTGAGAGAACTTGAGGAGAATTTTTAGGATTGGAAAATAAAGCCAACGGCAATTTAGGTTTAAGAAAGAATAGATAGAAAATAAAAGAGGTTCGTAGATATTTCAGAGGAGAGTTTGGATTTCAAGATGTTAAGAATATTTTCAATACAGAATGCAAAGAATATGAAACTAGAAGGAAAGCTGAACCCAACTAATTTAACCTTATAAAATTAAAAACATGAATATTTTTGTCTGTAATTAATTTGCATGTTTATAAATGACTTTATTAGTGCTTTCAATATACAGATATTGGCATGGGTTGCTATTAATTATGATGATATTTCTAATTATGGACAATGATAATCACCTGAAGTAACAAAGCAGAAGAATATCAAGTAAACATTATCATCTCCACTTGAATGACTGTTGTGTGTTCTCTGACAAAGTAAGCATATGATGGATGTATGCAATGAAAGTCAATACCACATAGTAAATTAGGCCTACCTAAAATGAGGGGAAATTGGAGGAATTAGACCAGGGAGACTAGAAACACCAAAATTTCTGAACTGATATATACTCTTCCTGATATACTGTTATCATACAGGATTTCTTTTGTGTTTTTGTTTGTTTGTTTGTTTGCTTGCTGATGTAACTTGTTTGGGATCAATTTGGGTTCTGTTATAAACTGTCTAATATCTGCTCCCCCAAAATTATTTTATAAAGTATTTTTTTTACCCCTAGTCTAACATTAAGCCAAGTTTCTATGATTTCTCTGGCAATATTGAAATAAAAATATGTCAAAGGGACAAAAAAGACTATGACTTGAATCCTAAGGAATTAAGGTGATTTTGTTCTGAAATCTCCTGCATTGTTATAGTAGTAGCTCTGTGTCTTTGAAATTTATATTAAACTAATGTGGTTTCTTAAGAAAATGATTCAGTTCTAAGAGATAATACTAAGATCATTGCATTAATTAAGTATAATTTAGAGGGAGTTAGGATGATACCTGTTATATTCTTTTCATCCAAATTTCTATGACCAAAAAAAGTCTTTATTACAAAAAAATTGCTTAGTAATTTTGGAGATGTTCACTTATTTTTAAAATTCCAGGGCCAGATAAGTTTACCTATATGCCTAAAAAAGTCATCCATTGAATATGCTTTAAAATAGCTGTGTAAAAAAATAATGTTTTTTCACTATTTTTTTCACTGTAGAAATTAGAAATCCATCTATCTTTTTTTTCTGACAATAAATTATATGTTCATTATTGACAATTAGGAGTTCAAAAAATTTAAAGTAGCAAATAATACCACATTCCTTATATCTTAGATTTAATCACATCAATAGTTATATGTTTTCTTCTATAATTTTCACACTTTAAAATGAATAACCTGGTATTTTCTCATCTAAGATAAAGACACAATCTCCCACTGAAGTACTACGAGTTTTTTTCATAAAACTTGTTTTAGTGCCTACTTGATATTCTAGTGGTTGGATTTATCATGCGTTATATTATGATATAAATTTTTTTTTTGGATTTGTAGGAAATTTTCAGTATTGAGCTAGTTGTTGTGTATGTATTTGCGAATACAGATATATTTGTTTTCTTTTGTGCTGATTCAAAATTTTAGTTAGCATTTATTTATTTAAGTTAGCCAAAACCAGAAAATCTATTTTTGTCTCTTAGAGGTAGTAAATTTAAAACAAACAAACAAACAAAAACTAAAGATATGGCATCTGTCACTACAGATGAACCAAATAGTTGAGCTCTCTCATTTTAAAGTGACTTTTATCAATCTATTTGCTCATTTGAGACACTTAAATAGAACTGAAAACACAAGTTTACTGTATAAATAAAGTCATAAAGATTTCACATTAAATGCAGTTCAGATCATTTGCTTTAATGTTCCACATGATGAAGATAAATGATTCTGAAAAAAAGTATGGCTGAAAGTACAATTTCTCAAATAAAAACACATTTAAGCCCCAGGCAAACTCACTTAGGTTAGTCAAGCTTTTAGCGGGAGGAGGGAGATAGAGCATTCACGCTGGGTAATTGGTAAGTTTAATAAAGTCACTAGTTGGTCAGAGTGTAAGGAAACAATCAAGGGATGGTGAAATACCCTATATCTAACAATAGCTAAAAGATAGGTGAAGACTGAGAAAATAGGAGAAATAATGATTACAAACATGCAGAGGTGAACTGGGTGGATATGATATTAGCCTGTGTTAAGGGACATAGTGGCCCACAGTGAGCTAGTAAGGAAGGGTTTGTAAAAAATAAACACCCTGAGTTGAATCTTTCCCCATCCTCTGATCTTATTTTGGTATCTCCAACTGGCTAACTCTATATGGCAAGTAGAGACCAAAGGAGATACTCATATAATCACTTTCCTAGATAAAACAGGGTAGAGAAAAGTCAAGAGCATCTGTGCAGGCAAACGAAAGCACCCATTCTTAAAAGGATTCTACAATAGTTTGGGGGGTAGTTTTGCTTTGTGAACAAATAAGCACTCTGCGTATTCTGTGCTTTGTAAATAAGAGTATAACTATGTTATAAGGCAACATGGAAAAATAACTTAAATGACAAATGCCTTGTTGAACCTTGGTTCTGGGGACAATTTAGCTAACAATTATAACTTTTACAATTTTGTTTGCTGATTTATTTAGTGCTTTGTGTGTACCAGACATAGTACTATATGCCAGGAATGCAGTTTCTCATTTAATCACCCATAAAGAGTAGAACATTTAAGTGTCTTGCCCATAGACATACTACTAGCTAAGCAGAGGCAGAGACAAAATTTTAGTATAAGTGGTCTATAGGGCAATCACAATGGAACATTGCGTTCTATGTATAGGTGACACCATGCCTCCATCGGGGAAGACATCTTCCCTGTTTTATCACCTCCCTTTCCTCTCTCATTTACCTTCCTAAATAGCAATGATTATACATTGTTTGTGTTTCTGTTTTTGGAAACACTCTCTTCTTCCCTATTTCAACAAAACCCTTCCTTCTGGGCATTTGTTTCAGGTATGCTTCCTAGAAGATGAGATGGAATAACTAAGTATGCAGGATTTTCAGAAGGGAGTAGTTTTAGGACTAACATTTGAGAAGAGAAGATGTTGACCTGATGGAGACTGGATGCCTGCTCAGATTTGGGAGCTGAGGCTTTGTATCCTTGTGGTACATCCTTGCAGCATGTCAGTGCCGCAGGAAAAACATATGTCTCTGGATACTGCTTTCTTCTGGTGGGACACTCCACAAGGAAAACTGACAACTGAGGCCAAAGATAATCTGGGGAGCACTCCCGTCAGGTGAAAGAATATGCCTTTCGTTCCTAAAGGGGCACAGTGCAGCGCACCACAGCATCTACAATAGTAATTATGAATCTCTTTAATTTTACAAGTATAAATTATGCACATATATGTATACATATATGCTCTCTTATATGCATAATGTATTGTTATACATAACAAATAAGATTAAGGCATAGTTGATTAAATAGTTCCTATAATAATCTTATAAAATATTTAATACATATTTACATACACACAATATATATGTGAATTTCTATCTAAATCTGTATAATCCCTACATAGAAAAGACCATTGAAAAGTCTGTAAATTGTTCAACTGTAGAAATCAGTGTTTTGAAACATTAAATTTGTTTTAGATACTTGAATTAGGTCAATTGATTATTGTCCATTATAGACATAATTTTTGAATTCCTGCAACCAGATGACTAATGATATTGTAGATTTTGCATGTTTATCATTATTGAAGGAAAATAAATAAAGCCTTCTATGAGTAGCCCTGATTTTCTGCCTACAGTTGGACACATAGTTCATTTTTATACTCAGGGCTGCAAACTCATAAGTGAGTTAGACTTCCTCCCTGACTATGTATCTCAAATAATTTTCTCTGTACCAAGGAAAACGATATAAAGTAGTCAAGCTTCTCTAGAATGAGTTCTGGAAGGCAAAACCAAAGCAGAGTAAATACAGAAAAAAACAGAGATTACAGAAAAAGGAAAACAAACAAACAAACAAACAAACACAGCTATACTCTATGTATTTCATTTCTTTTAATGTTGACAATATAACCTAATCAAGAGGTATTTCAAAATGAAAAATCTGAGCTAAAGATTCCGGATAAACTTGCTCATGGTCCTGCATGAACTATTTTTGCAAAAAAAAAAACAAAAAAAACAAAACCCAAAAAACAACAACAACAACAACAGGATTTAAACCTAGTTCTTTTGAGCCCCAAAATGCAAGTTTTGATCCACTTTTTTTTTTTTTTTTCGCCTGCTAGGAAAGTTTTTTAAAGGAATGCTTGCATTTGGGATGTCCAACTGGAAGTGCCTATACTAGTGTGATGCTAGTCAGCTTTCCTTCCCCATTTTTCCAGCTGCAATTCTTGACCTGGGATTGTGACTGTTCATTCCTCCTTGGAAGAGAATGTACCCATTAGATGTATGGAAAAAAATAAACTTACAAATTTTAAAATCTAAGGTAAATGAACCATTAAGTGTTCAGATAAAAGGCAAATAAAACTCCTTGTGATTCACTTGGATTTTTGGTCTAAGATTTTTCAATTTCTGGACAAGCTCACACCTGTCCACAGATTCTGCTTTTCCTCCTTTAATAATTCAGCTGCTGACAGTTGGAGCTTTGCTTCTGCTTCGTTAATCTGCTTCTGGGAAGTAGTATTTTCTAAAAAAAAATTGGTGACATTTTCATTTCTCATCTTTAAAGGATCTCTCTCCACCTCTTCCAGAGGTCACGCATTCCTACCATCTCAGACAGATGGACTCTCTCATTCTTATTCAACCTGGCAGTGTTCAAAATCAGATGTTCAGTTTGTTCCCTCTGATTTAACATTGCTCATTTACATCTTTGCCCATTAGATGAAGTGTTGGTTTCTTTCCTTTTCCTTTTGTCTCCAAATCACAACTCACTGAGTTTGCATCCACAGAGATATTCTGAAGTTTTCTAAGGATGTAAGAGTTTCTTTTTATTATCAATGAAAAGTTGATCAAATAAAAGTAGAATTACTGTAACATATTGATTCTTCAAAAACATTTGCAATGAGAAAAGGTCATGGCATATTTTAAGTGTGTGTGTGTGTGTGCGTGTGTGTGTGTGTGTGTGTGTGTCAGTTTCAAAGGACAATCTACTTAAATATGTATGGTCATTTTCTCTGTTTCTTCTGGATCATTTCTGGACCTCTTCTTGGATGCCAATGAATTCAAATGAAAAACTTTTTTTTTCCCTTCTCATCTCCCAGACATACTAGTATTACCTATATGGAGGTATATTTACATAATCAAATATTATAACATATGCTGATGTGTTTTTTAATGAGTCAGTGTATTTGAAACTACCATATTCCAGAAGTGAAAGGATAATTTGGAGCAAAAAAGATTTAGAGTGAGGCTCTGGCTCTTACTGATTATGTGACATTGAGTCAGTAGCTTAATCTTTCTAAGCCTCATCTCTAAAATAGTACAATTGTCAATGCCTATCTCTAGCATGGTTGTGAATAACAAGTGAATTACCATATGTAAAATTCTTAACTCAGAAGATTAAACATGGTATCTTCTTAAAAATGCTTTCTTTTATCATTGATGTGAAGAGTTTTGGAGCATAAATACTGGGTCTCCAATGGTAACTTGGTTATCCACTCTGAGTGGATAATATGTGTATGTGTGTGTGTGTGCGCACACACATATACACACATACATACATATACATATATATGCGTCTCTCTCTCTCTCTCTCTTTCTCTCTCTCTCTCTCTCTCTCTCTCTCTCTCTATATATATATATATATATATATATATATTTAATTTTATTGGCTGAATTGTGTTCATTCATAAATTCATATATAGAAGTTCTAAACACCTAGTACTTCAGAATATACCCATATTCAGAGATAAGATCTGTAAAGTAGTAATTAAGTTAAAATGAGGTCTTGGGTGGGCCCTAAGCCAATGAGGCCGGTATTCTTATTAGATGAGTAAAGATATACACAGCTCAAGGGTGGCCATAGAAGAACAGAGAGAGAGGCCTCTCAGGTAAAGCCAAACCTGCCAACACTTTAATCTTGGACTTTTAACCTCCGGAACTGTGGAAAAATAAATTTCTGTTATTTAAGCCACCCAGTCTGTGGTATTGTTTATGGTAGTCCTAGGATATCAAGCAATTATCATTAATTATAAAGAATAGCTAGGAGGCACTTAATAAATATTATTCCATTTCCCCCCATTATGAGATTTATAAAATACTTTATTTTGTAATTATTTGTGTAAATAATTTTTACTCTTAAAAATAAAATTTCTTGATGTCATAAATTATGTAACTCCTACTCAGCACTCTTCCTTCCACAGCTGAAATCAGTGACTTGCCTCTAGCACATTGATAATTACTGGTTAAGGAAATAAATACTCATGAATGATAGTGAGGCTGAATTATCTATATAAAAATGGGCAATTCTGTTTGGACCTCACATGGTTACATTTGATGACGATTTTATCTCTGACCTGTTGCAATTACCAAATGGTAATAGCCATTTTCCCATAATAGTAACTGGCAGCCTGAGAGCAACCCATTACAGGAATATTTTCCCATGTAACTCTCCTTACTTGGGCAATATAGAAATGTTCATCTCTCATTTGCCTTAAAGCCACATGTATATGACCTACTTAATATTTTATTTATGTCATTTTATTTGTTATTTGGGGTGAGGATATTAACTTAAAATACATAATTTAGCTAAATGTACTGGAAAGGCAAAAAATAAAGATAAATGCAAAACACATAGGATAATAATGCCTTACATGAAAAGTGTTCCATCAACACTTTTCAGAGAAATTGTAGCAATTGTACAACCTGAGTTGACTTGAGGAAACCAAAGACTATCAGCATAGCTGATACCATATCTTTATCCAGAGAGCTGAAGGGAACTTAGGAATGCTGATACACAGACTGACCATCTAGATTGTGGGAGTTCACGATCTTTTCAAATAGATTCAACAGGCCTATCTGAAAACCAGACTATAGGTATTTGATTTCATAATGTCATAGTTGGCTTTGTCCATTTTTAGTTTATAGGTTCATTTTGAATATGGCAACATTAATAACACTAACATAGGTACTAAGACAGCATTTCCTAATGTGTGTCCTGTAGAACACAAATTCTGCCATGTGTTAATTAGTGAAAATAAAAAGACATAGTCAATTCATTTTGGGAGACCATGACTCAGTTAAATAGAATTCTGATTTTCATAAGTTTGCAGAAATGTTTATGTATGAATCTATGTTGAAATTATCCAGACATAAATTTTCCAAATTTGTCTCTCAAACTCTAAATTTAGAATGACTTATAGGCTTATTGTAAACTATAGAACACACTGATAAAACTGCTGTATATAACAGCAAGCACTGCCGACTCAGACATCAGAAATATTACATTGGTTTATAGTAAGGATAGCTGAAATCTAGGAAAAAATAAATCTTGAGAATCTTTATTAATAAGTCCAAGAAGTTAGCATTTAGAAGAGCTCCCTTTGGTTTTGGTGCAAAACTGTTGTTTGGTTGCTTTTATGTTTTTGTTTTTTGCTTAGATTTGACTCTACTTATGAGTCTTTCTTCTTGAAGAACATTTGGGGTCAAATGTGTGTTTTTTGGTTAATCACTCGATGAGAATTAAGCAAAATACCAACAGACATTTGAAAGATGGGGTGAAAAGTGTTGATGATCTACCATTTTCAGCAGATACTGCAGACTTACCAAGGGATATGGGAGAGGAGAACCCTATGTTCCTGGCTGAATCCACCTAGAGTACAATTTCTGTCACACTAGGCTGGGAGGGGGTAAAAAGAAAGCAGAATAGGTTTAAATACACAAACTCTTGCTTTTCTCACTGTGGATTAGATTTTCTCAGATAAATGTCTCTCTATTTGCTATGTACCCTTAGGTCCATTTCCCAAGACTTTAAATAATTGACATTTTATGGTTTTCATAAGTTTCACTAGGGAACAGGTCTACAAAATTCTGGAAGTGGAACTGTCTACTTTAGTTTACTTCTATATATTTTTCTTATGTATTGAGATTTACTATTATATTTTATGACTGCCTTGATTTCAGTTTTGAACATAATTATATTTATTTTAAAGATCTTTTCTTCTAAGTTAAACATCTAAGACATCTCAGGTCTGTTTGTATTGATTTGTTTACATTTTATTATGACTCAGACATTTTACTGTATTATTATTTGTTGGACAGTGATAGTAATAAGTTGTGTGGAATCTGCACTATGGCATTTTCCCTTACACAATGCTGGATTGTATTTTGTTGGTAGTTAATTAACTGGTAGTTTTGTTGTTGTTGTTGTTGTTGTTTTTTCCTGCCTTTCAAACTTGGTTCTATTCTTTGTTCTAATCCATCAATCTTGTCCTCATTTCTGCAATGTGGCTCTAAGTCTATGCAATTCTTACTCCTAAGTCTTGGTCTATCAGGGGTTTCGGCAGAATGCCTAAGGTGTAAAGTAAGATCTTTTCACCTTGACTGGGTCAAAATTTCCATATTTCAAAGTCTGCATGAACTCTGGTGTTATTATTCAGCTCTCAGTTCTTTATCAATATCTGTTTATTAGGCCTCCATGTGACCTTACCTATGCAAACATAAATTTCTCAAATTTCACAGTTATGTCCTACTTGTTTTTCATTGTCTGAAATTTAAAAATAAATATAGTTCCAGGTATATGATTTCTTTCAGTAAGGGTGTATCTATAGACAACTGCACTACAAGATGACTGCATTTTTCCTGAAGCCCCCCAAAATATTTTTATCCACAAATTTCTTGGGATTCATAGATATATTTGGTAAGCAGTTCTCCAAGAAAAGATCTGGCTTTATGCCAATATGTGTTAGTAGGAACATAAAGTCACAGTAATTTGAGTCAATAAATATATCCTTATTATGTACTACATGCTTGCAAATCAAAGCATTTGTGTTATACTAACTTGGATAATTTTGTGCATGGGGTTCCCATTTGCTAAGATAAGGCCTATAGGAGATAAAGCTTGTCTGGGTGGGGGGATCATGGGTTTGGATTTAAGAGATAGAGAATTTACAGTATCTTTGGCATATTCAAAGGTGTATACCTGTTAGTCATAGGAATGCTATTGTAAGGCATTCTAGTTAACTGGAAGACCATCTGCGACCACCGCTCACGCAGTAAAATATACTTTCAACCAGGCAAATAAGCTAAGACCTATGGCTGCAAAACCATTTCTAATCCTCACTAGATGCTGAAACTAAATGTATAGTTCTCAACATTATCTTGGTTAGGTTTGTCTAAGAAATTGGACAGAGATGATTTCGAGGAGTCATGGGGCAGTGACATTGGATGAGGTGAGGCACTACACAGGACAGGGACTGACACCTCCAATAAGTTCTATTTAACTTAGTAAGATAAAAAGGCATTTGATGGGGAGTTTTTTGTTGCGGGTGAGTACAAAAGGTCACTACCACTGCATTTAGGATATTCTGTGAAAATCAATATGCATCAGTAATGCACTTCAAGTTAAATAGTCATGTTTTATTTGCTGGAGGGATAAAATAACTATATAGTCATATAATTTTTTTTATCTCCTGAGGGTAGATCTTTTTGATAAACAGGCATTAGTGTTTCTTTTATTAGAAACTTTTGAAAATATAAATTAATGTCTTAGTATTGTGACTTTTGTAGTGGTCTCCTGCGTTTTAGAATGGCAAGAATCAATTCTCAAGGCTAGAGTCCTCTCACATTGTAAACCAGTGAAATTAAGTTTGTGAATCTGAAAAGCTGAAAAACTACCCCTGGGATGGAGGAAAATGTGAGAATAAGACTGAGAAGCCATGATTCCCTATTCATCTTCCCTCACACTACATAGCCTCTGTCATCTGGGAAAGAAAAAGTGTTTTTACCACACCAGTTAAAGGCTGTGAATGTGACCTAGATAATTCTTGAAGAATTTAAGTTGAAACATTTCCATTAATAACTCCTAAAAGGGAAACTAAGCCTTCATGCCTTAGAATAAAATTGAGGTAAAACAAGTGTATTGAAAGGGCTAGATTTGGATAAAAAAAAAAGATGGTAGCTCCAAGTAAGCTGTCTGAATATATCTGGTAATTCTCTATAATAGTCTCATCATATTTAAATCACTGAAAAATACTGTGCATGTGTGTATGTGTTGATTTAGATAATAATCAACCATTATTTTCATTCATAGGAATTAACAGCTCTACAGGAATAAGACAAACTTGACATTCAAGAGCTATTTCATTTGGGAGTATATGCTATAAATAATTTTATCACTGAAAATACAATATTTTACTCTTAAGTACAGTTCCCCTTTGCTACTCATCTCAAGACAATAAACTATGTAATAAATTTTAATAGTCTTATCTTCCTATTTTAATTAGAGCAAGAACAGAGGATAAGTATGATACTTGTCTGGCTTGATGTTCAGCTATTTTATGGATGACTAATGCAATTTCTGTGAATGATAAAGAATTAGTAAAAAAAATGATGTCAGAGGAATGAGAGTTGAAAAAGTTTGAGCTGTTCAGCACATAAAATTAAAGTCCCCATGCTGGCATTCTCATTATCCTAAATTTAATGGGAAAGAGACAGTGAACTTGATTTATCCTGCTCCTAAGTAATTTTTTAAAGGAGAATTTGGGTTTATTATTTTAAAAAATATACAGTAAGAACTTTCCTACAGTAGCTTAATTTGTAGGGCTTGATTTTGTACTATGGTTCACTGACTAAGGGAATGAGAGAAGTGCTATTTCTTCTTTGGTGATAGTCTTAACTATGTGACCTAAAAGGTTTCCTCTAGCACCAAGCCTATAAAAATTTAAATATCTCAAGATTTCAATTAATTTGTTCATTCATCCATTAATTCATTTACATTTAATTTTGAATAACTGCTTTATTTTCCTAATTGTGTTAGTTACTAATGACCAGAATTTTTGAAGATACACATTGTCCTTGCCCCCTCATAGTTTCAAGGATAGCAGGGAAGACAAGAAGTAAACAGACAGTATCAATATCATGGTATAGGAAGGAGAGGGAACAGAGAGCGAGGACTTTTCAACCCTAATACTCTTCAAAAGAGTATGGAATATTCAGGCAGCACCAAAGAAATTTCACAATCAAGATACTTATGTCAAATATCTTGGAACCAACACAAATTTAGACCATCACTGAATCAAGAAGCCAGGGTCATGTGTAAAGAGCAGAAAGAGGCCAAACAGAAAGCCTGTTTTCACTGAGGCCTCTATCATTCAGTTAATTTCTCTGGAGGTTACTCCAGTGAAGTAATGTGTGTGTGTGTGTGTGTGTGTGTGTGTGTGTGTGTGTGTGTGTGTAAATTTTTTATAAATGACATACAATTCATTGTTATATTCATTAGTGAATTCCTGTGAAATAAGTTGATCTTAGATCATGAAAAGATAGAAGTTTTGGGTTTAGCCAGGTAAGTGTTTTCTGGGATTTTAATTGACTTGGCATTTGAGATTTACCTGAACATATTATATACTTTGGTAGCTTCTACTTTGGAGTCTCTCTATCAAAGGATGGAGAAAGCTCTTTTAGCTTCTTTGTGACTATTTTCCTAGAAAAAAGTCTTGCAATATGATAGAATAGTTATTTCTAGGTTATGCTATGTAGTGTATCAAGGTAAAAGAGGCTTTTGCCTCAAATAACAATGAAGATTAAAAAAACAGAATGACTCTAAGTATCTTTGGTCTGTGTACACTCCTTGTATGCTTTTTTTACTCATGCTGACTCTATTTTGAAAAAGAACTATACTACTCATTTTTATAAAATGTGGCCACAGAAATCTATATAAACACACTATAAAAATATCACATGGTGGACTTCTACTTTCCCAGTTTCACAGGTATGCGAAATTAGAATGGTGGCTTAGAAAGTTTATTTTATAATTGATGACTAAGCCATTGGGGTGAGGAGAATTATACACACACACGCACACACACGATCCACTCATATTAAGTTTCGACAGAATTTTTAATTCAAGCTAGAATGATGTGGTGTTGATCACTATACCTTTATTATAAATTTTGAAATAGGAAGTATGAGTCCTCCAGGTTTATTCTTTTTCAAGGCAAATTTGACTCTTCTGGATCACTTGTATTTCTGTATGAATTTTAGGATGTTTGTTACTTTATGTCAAAATGCCAAATAGAACTCGCATTGAATCTGTAGATCAATTTTAGGTATGTCTCTATCTTAACAATATTAAGGCTTAATATCAATCTGTGAAAATGGGATATATTTTTATTTATTTAAATCTTTATCAACAATGTTTGTAGTTTTCAGTACTTCTTTATCAGTTTTATTCCTAAATATTTATTCTTTCACCATTATGGTTTTTTTTAAGTTAAAAGTTGAAAGAATTTTATCAAGTTGAAAGAATTCTCTTTTATTACTAATTTTAAAGATATTTTTATCATGAATAGATGTTGAGTTTTATGATAAACTCTTGCTTCTTTTGAATGATTATTTAATGCATGATTTTATTCTATTGATATTATATATTAATTATTAGACATTAAATCAACCATGCATTATGGGATAAATCCTCAGTCATGGTGTATGATGCTTTTAATACATTGTTCTATTAATTATTAAATTATTTTGTTGAATGTTTTGCATCTATTTTCATACAGACTGTTGGTTTCTTTGGTTTACTTCTGTAGTTTTTGTCTGGTTTGAATATCAGGTTAGTCTGTCCTCAAATAATGAATTAGGAAATTATCTTATTTAAAAGTTTCATAGAATTCACCAGTGAAGCCACCTGGTCCTGGACTTTCCTTTGTGGAAAGTTTTAAAATTATTCATTTAATATCTTTAGCTTTCATATATTTATATATAATTTGTGATTCTTCCTCAGTTAGTTTAGGAAGTTTGTTCTCCTATAGGAATTTTTATATTACATATAATTTATCTAATTATTGGTACACAATTGCTTTATAATATTACCTTACAAATACTTTTATATTTATAAGATTAGTAGTTCTCTCTTTTCAGATTTTAGTAATTTTAATCTTGTTTATTTTTTCATTTCTCAATTGAGGTGAAAGTTAATCAATTTTGTTTCTATTTTCAAAGAAACAACATTTTATGTAATTAATTTTCTTGATTAATTTTATAAACCCTTTAAATTTTTTCTGATATTTATTTTTACTTCCTTATATTTGTATATTTGTTTTATGCTTACTTTGATCTCATTTTTCGAGGTTTTTAATGTGGAAGATTAAGTTGCCATTTTTATTATTTTTTTAAAATATAGGTGTTAGAGCATAAATTCCTCTCTAAGTCTGTTTTGGCTGTATCCCATAGGGTTGGTATGCAGCATCTTCATTTTTATTTATCTGAAAGTATTTTCTAATTTTCCTAGTGATTTCTTATTTGACCAATTGGTTCTTTAGGAGTATGTTGTTAATTGCCATGTCATATACGTGGACATAGATAGATAGATAGATAGATAGATAGATAGATGTTATAATCGCCTGTATAATCCTCTTAGCTATTCCCACCAAGGACAGAGTTTCTGCATCATAAGGCTGTGGGTGATAAGAAACCCTAGGAATGAGCACTACCCAGGGTGAACACATAGCCTTAGATGAGAAGCTGGGGTAAGATGGAGCCCTCATATTTTTGCCAGACCCACCCAGTACACAGCTTCTAGTACAGCACTTCCATTGCCTGAAGCTTGGAGGTCTGGGAGTGGGAGCCGTCTCTGTTGTACATATCACAGACTCTCTGTTCTTACTGAGAGTTATTAAATTTTCTTGAATAAATGTTTGTCTAGTTGCTGTATGCCCTTAGGACAATTTGTAGAGAATTTAAATTGTTTCAATTTTGTTTATGTGTTTTTCTTTCTAAATAAATTTCTGTACTAAAGTTGTTGTTTTTGCTGGGAAGAGGGTTCATTGAGTCACTCATTCTGTCTTTCCGGAAGTCTGCTCCCCAGACACTTTTCAATGCAACTTCCCTCTTTCTTGTTTCAAACTCAGCATAAGGATGGAGATGTGAGGGTAAAGGGAGGAGGGCTGAGGGAAGTGATTCTAGGAGATTCTTTATCAAGGCAACTTTGAGACATTTCAAGATATCAAGCTGACCTTGAACTCTCTAGTAACCTAAAATGACATTTCCCCACAATGATCGAGCATTGGTTATTTAACTACTGCTATAGATAAATATTTTGGTATGACCTACTATATATATATTTATTAAAAAAAACAAAAAAACAAAAAACAGCTCAATTTCCTTTTAGTTACTTATTCATCCTCCACTCCTCATTCATGAACTTTCCATGAGGGAGAGCTCACCAATGATAATGATAATAATATACTTATTCAAAATATCCTTGTACCAAGTGTATTAGGCAATTTACATGAAAGAAACATATACTTAAAAAAAACTATGAGTCAGTAAAGCACTATTATTGCTTTTTATAATGCAAACTGGAAGCAAAGAGATTAAGTCAATTGTTCAAGGCAACATTATTATTAAGGTCATCGAGATATCATGGCTTATCAAGATATTAAGTTATCGAGATACCATAGTTATCAAGGGCATCAAGGTTCAAGTCAGCAGGAATCTAGAGACTCAACTATGACTGACCATTCAGAACCCTTTTTTCCCCCTTAGAGTTTATGAATATGCTTATGTCCAAATCAAACCAAAGGAACCAATAGATGTTTGGCTTTCAGAAAAAGAGATTTATTCTTTCTATATGGACTTATATACCTGAAGTATGTTAGGATTCTTCCTTTCATCTAGCTACTGTATGGTTGAAGAGACTAACATTACAGTAAGAAAGACTGTGAAAAGTCGGAGCTTTCTTGCGACTCGTTGCGACCATTTGGACCATGAATACAGCTGTGCTTCAACCCATGAATAACTGAGCAATTGAAAGCTCTATAAGCAAGTACATTTATGCCAGTTTTGTCTGTTTCTCAAGTGTCTTAACTGTCATGTCACTAGGTTCACAGATCAACAAGCTGCCTTTAAAAACAGAATCTCAGTGCCTTTCACTGTCAGTACTACAATACTTTAAAAATTATATCTTGACAACACTGTCACTTCCTTCTGAGAAAAAAACTGTATATGTGTGTATTTGTGTGTGTGTTTATACACAGCGTACATTCAGTTATAATTCATGTTTCTGTCACCTTAATAAGAGAAAATGTATGCATGTACATATCTGTGTTTATACACAAATTTTATGATGGTTCCTATTTGTTTTCTGTCATATTGGTAAAAAAATAAAGTTCACATTCACAATGTTGCTTGTGGATACCAACACTCCTCCCACGCAACCAACAAATACATCTTTTCTGAATGACTTACAAGTTAATGAGGCCCATTAATATATGTTGAATAACTGGTATTCTTAGTTTTCTTATATAAAGAAAATTATTACATAAAAAATAGTTCATAAACACTATTTCTTTTCTTATTTATCCAACCCTAGAAAAATAGAACCAGCAAAGTTGGATTATGCCATGGAATTATTTTCTTATCCTGTCATGAAACATTTAATTTAAAGGTCTATATAACTCAGAGGGAGACTTCCATGTTTGCTCTGTTTGACTTCTGATATGCCTCTCCTACTTCTTGACAACAAGAACAAGATTGTGGGCAGATCACAATAAAATGTTTATTATTGTCATGCTACTTGCCAGGAAACATGGGAACAAGGAACTATCAATTATGGTCTCTGATTCCCCCATCTCAGCCACCTCTTTCCCTCTATGCAGTCTAGTAAGAACACAAATATGTTTGCAATAATATGACAAACCCTTCAGTGGAGACATGAGCAAAGTATTACTCATCTTTGCATAGCCTGCAATGCCTCTCTCAGAATTTTTATGAGGGGGAAACTCAATGAATGCTGGTTTAGCTAATATTTATGAAATGCAGTGGGTACTTTCACAATTTAGTTAACAATCCATTGCAATGAGACAGGTTTCTAAGTCTTAAGACTTCATATGGAGTAATATTGCTCCATCCATCCATCCAGCCATCCAGCCATCCATCGTCCTTCTTTCTTTTCTTTTCTTTTTTTTATTTTCTTTTTCCTCTCCTCTCCTCTCTTTCCTTTCTTCCTTTCTTCCTTCCTTCCTCCCTCCTTCCCTCTTTCCATCCCTCCTTCCCTCCCTCCCTATCTCTATCTATATATTCATCAATATCTGCATCTATATATCTTAACTTGGATACCTTTCTTGAACTTGAAAAAAAATCCTATAAAGCAGAAATCCTGTTAATCTCTTCTCATCCTTGTATCTCAATCACAATCTATAATGGAATCATCACAGCAACTGTTTACCGGATAAACTATTTCATTACACACACACACACACACACACACACACACACACACACACACTCGCATACATACATGCAGGTGATCTAACTGCTCTATTACATTTACATTTCTATATTCTTCACCCACATGCCAGAAAATTCTACCTGAATCTTATATTTCTTCTGTTGTGCCAAGGACAGTCATAATTTCACAGACACTAAATGGCATTTCAAATGTTTTATTATGATTCAGGTTATCCCCTCTTCTCCTAGCCCAGGGATAGCACAGATCTTCAAATACAACCACCTCCATCATTACCACTCTAGTAATTCTAAGGAGTATTATTACCCTTGGGGACATTAGCATGAGACTTTCTGGATTCAAAGTTTAGAGTCAATTAGATTTCTAAACTTGGAATCAAAAAGAAAGAATGCAATATGAGCTTCACATAAAAAGGGCCACTGCCTATTGGAAGCAGACTAGACTAAATGTCAGTTCATATAGATTCTGGTCTTAAACTTTGCACTGATTCATTAGTGACCATGCAAAAGTCCCTATGTCTCCTAAGGAAAGGACACTAGATGAGCATCCAGAGAATTTACTGTTTGACTCCTCCATGTGTTCATAGTTGAGGACAAATGACCTTGAAAATCCTTTTTCCATATTTTGTATTCCAATCCCTAATAATCTAATAATGCCGATAATGTTTTCTATTTCATTGGTCATGCACAGATTTGTTTCAAAATTCAAATAAGATGATGGATATGAAATTAAGAACCATAAAAATAGGCTTTTTTTTTCTGATTCTAATTTGCCAACAAAAATAATTTTTAAAAGAATGAATGGAAGTATTCTAATTCTTTGGGTTTACAAATGGTGTGACAGGCAAAGACTTCCAAGATAACGCAGTGAGGTGTTAACTGTACAGCACTAACGGCATTATGCCAAGTCTGGAGTCAAGTGGAGCCATGCCCAACTTTGCTTGTTTGTGCATTTAGGCTTGGGCTGATGTCTGTGGGAATTTCCATCCATATGTTAGGCAACGGCCTGGAGTAAAACTGCTAGATCAGGGTTCTTTGCCAGGTTAGGCGGCTGTAAGGCTTTCTAGCACAGCTGGAATATGTTTTCCAAGAGTTTACAATAGCACCTAAATAGCTATCGCACCATGATTTAGAGATTTTAAATTCACTTTTAATGTTTAATTCATCATAAGACTGTTCTGACATTTTAATATACAGAGTTTTTTAATTCTTAAAAAAATAAATAAAAGATGCCTAAATTTTGCAAGTTGTGTTTTCTATTTTAGTATATCTTTTGAGAAATACCAGCAACAAAACCAGCATTTGGATTCCTTTTAGAAGAGAAAAAAAGCAACAAAGTGAGTAAAATGACAACTGGGATACAGGACCCAATGGTAGAACAACAGCAACTCATGAGGAAGGAGAAAACATAAGTATACTAGGATAACAAATTCAATTTTTTAAAAAATTGCAAAACCAAATTTGGATTCCCAGCTCCTCTAAATTATCAGGTACCTGTATAACTTGAAATAGAAAGTAACTGAATTGTTGACCAATTTCAACTTAAATTAATAGGGACTTATTTGTCTTAATAAAACTAGGAGTTGCAAGGAGACTATCCACAGGTAGAGGGGGTTGAATGGTATCATCAAGAGTTCTAACTCCTCCAGTCTTTCTGTTCCATCAATTTAGGAGTGATGGATTTGCATCTTTATGATTCTCGCCTCATAGTTCCAAGAGGATGCTAAATATGGTTGTTGCACCTCTAAATAGATGTTTTCTACAGTGGAAAGAAGGAGTATGGCAAAAGGGCAACATACATTTATTCTAGAAATGTCTATCTTTTATATCAGAAGAGAAATCATTCCTTGCTAATTTACTCTTATTATTAACTAGAACTGCATAACCCTTAGACCAAACTGGTCAAAAAAATATAATTTCCCCAAATCATACAGGTTAATGATTCTTTAGGGTAGGGCCAGAAATCTTTGTTCTCAACTAGTTCTCCAAATTATTCTAAAGGTGAACTGCTAGCATATGATTGTAGGTCTGGCAAGATCTTCATTCCTCAACCAAAAACACTTTGCTTATGATATAAATAAACCAGGAATGTGGTAACAAGCAAAAATGGAGGTGGAGAGGCACAGGCTGTTGGGAGCTCAAGTCCAAAGTATGAGAAATCCACCTATACTCTTTAGGTTTCAGTATTTTTTTTCCTATTTAATATGGTATTCTTTTCACATATATAACATTACAAGAGCAAATAGAAATAATACAATGACAGTATACTTGATATTAAAACACTGAGTGATCAAATAAACAACAAACAGATAAGAAAGGAAATGTGACTTGCTTCTAGAGCAGAGTTATAAAATGAAGGTGAGGATCAGAGTGAGAAAATAAGAAATAGACATTAAAAGATAGTGTACAGGAAGTGTTATGGCATTCAAGATTTGTTGTTATTCAAAAAGGAATGCATCCCCCAGCCAGAACACCATTTAGAGTATGAGTCTCCTCTTCTGTAGTAAACCACATGTTATGAATCAACCCACAATCAAGAGAAAGCATGTTATAGAGGGTTTTTTCCCCCCTGAATGAATAGCTAGAGCAAGCATTTTGCTAAAGTAATTAAAGTAGCAAACATCCACAGAAATCATTTGGTTAACTACTACATTGAGAGAGGACATTTATAAATTGCAGTAGAAGTTAAGAATAAATATCTAGTAGTAATAAAGACTTTTAAAAATGACCAATAAAAAAGCTGGTTTGGGAAAAGGAAGTGTTAGGGCACTAAACAATGACAGAAGAACATAGGCGAAGGAACTGAGACTACGTTGTGCCTTTTCGGGCCATGTTATTAAAAAAAAAATCACCATTAGTCCTTTAGTAGAGGAGAAGTTAAATCTCAATATCAGAATTAATTGAAAAAAATATTAAAATTTTGAATTTTATAATTATGCAACATTAAGAGAATAGTCAACTCTGTCACATTCTCATTCTGAAGTATAAGTTAAGTCATTCTCAGTTCATAATTTTGTCTTTATACTGTAGTGAATTAAAGAATACCTCCAGAGAGCACAGGTACTAACAGCGAGAGAAGCATATGTGAACACTAAATCAAAATACAGGTGCCCAGAAGACGTAAACAAAGAGAAACCCAGCCCCTCCACCTCCGACAGAGTATTGTTTCAACAAGGATTATTTCTGACTGGATTTGCCAACTATACAAAAGCATTTAGTGAATTTTAAAACAGTACATACGAGATAAATGATTAATAATATTTTAAAATACTATCAAATGCTAGCATAGAGAGCGAAGGGAATGATCTGTGGTCTTTTATAACTTATGTAACTCAAAGGAAAACATCCCCATGGATAAGCGTCTTTCTAATTATTTTAGGCAGAAAGATGGCTTATACCTGATCAGCTTGGTAAGTAGCAGGAAAAGAAACCCTTAGACACTGTGATACTAGCTCTATTTTGTGCCTGACCAGTCTAATTTGTCAAGGACAATCAGTTTGGTCACTGAAGAGAAACAGGGCACATCTAAGAATGACTGGAAATTTATTTGTACTTCCAGAGCTTATCTCTGTCAAATGGGATATTCTTTACAGCAAACAAATCATTGCTCTGACTTAAATTCTTTCCACAGTGGAATAAAAGTACAGTAATTTTGAAAATGACATTTTAAGTGAAGCTATCTATTTATACTTTACACTAATTATTGTGTTTGGAAACCAAAAGAAAATCATGTAATAAAAAAAATGCAATATGTTTTCTCTGAAAAAAAAATGTATTAGACTCAATAATATAATTTTATAGATAGAAGAATGAAATTCTAAATTCTATAAATATGAATAGAAGCAAGTTACAGTGGAAAAAGCATCAACTTTCAACCTCCATAATATTCCCAAGGTCACGATTATGGTTCTATCCAGGTCATATCTTACACTATGACCTGAGGGCCAGGCAGAATCCTCTTTCTCTCTTGTTAAATGAGAGGACTAAACTCACATGACCCATCTCTCAATTCCTTCAGATTTGAGTTTATTAATTGTATTTCTGAAAAGACATGTGAATGTGTGTGTTTTAGAAAACACTTATTTTCTTATGGAAAGTTATATAAGAAATTAGGTTTAAATCCATATAGGCATCCTAGAAAGAGGCAGATAGAACACAAAAATTACTAGGTTTTGAGAACATCTTGATGAAGATACTATGTAGCATATGTAAAAAGGTTTAAGTTATACCACAAAGGACAGTATATTGCCTTGAGGTTTTGACTACCCCTAGGTACAAAGAGATAACTGAATAGAAAAGGTTAAAGAAAGCTTAAAGGAAAATGTCCTATATTTAGGGCAACTTTGAAAGGAGCATCTATTTAATTCAGAAACAACCAGTCAGAAATGAGTCTTCAGAGAGAGAATAAATACTCTGATTTCAATTTCTTCCCTTCTCCCTCAGTCTTCTACCATGGCTTCTCATTGGCCAAAGTCAATGGGAAGCCAGAGTACAATGGAGCTCCATTGGTAAACTCCATACCTGTCCATCTCAGTGGGGGTGCAGTGAGTAAAGGGAAGTATGGAGCAGGTTGGAAAAGACTGGGCAGTGAGTCTGGAGGGACAAACAAAAGATACAATGCCCCTTTAGCTCTACTTGTATCTGTGATGATGGTGATCAGTTGCTATAAACATATAACGCTGTAAACGTATAATTAAAATATATAATTAAATATTATCGAAGAGCATCCTCAAAGATCACAGATAAACTGAATTGTTCTTTGCTTTTCTATAAATTGTCTTTGTGTACAGATTATTATATACTAGTTTATATTCATGTATGAGGTATATTCATATTATTCCAACTCTTTTTTTTTTATTAAAAACTACAATGAATACATACATAAGATCTTCTCTGGGGCTTTCCTTAGAGTTTAATTTTGTACTTTGATCATTCTAATTGATTTTGGGTACAAAAGGAGAAGAAATGAAACAATATAGGTAACCAGCCTAACAAGATTCAATTTAAGGGATGCTACATTAGCGGTACTGATGATAATATCTTTCTCATCACTCTACACCTTCTACTTGTACTACTAATATTATTGCTACTTTGTGTGAGGAAAGTAACTAGAAGTTTCAATATGTGTGTTGACTCTACCTCTATCATTATAAACACAGTAGTCCCCCCTTATCCACAGGGGATACGTTCCAAGACTCCCAGTGGATGCCTAAACCCCATACACACATTGATTTGTCCTGTACATACATAACTATTATGAAGTTCAATTTATAAATTAGGCACAGAAAGAGATTAACAGCAGTAACTAACAATAAAATAGAATAATTAAATTATAATAAAAGTTATGTGAATGTGGTCTTTTTCTCTCAAAATACTCACCCTTCTTCTTGTGATATTAGATGATACAATATCTATGAGATGAGTTAAAATGAGGTGAAATTTTCCATTTCGATATTTCCAGACTGCTGTTGACTATAGGTAACTGAAAACACAGAAAGTGAAACCAAGGATAAGGGTGATAACTGAATTTAAAAGTCAAGTGAGATAATAAATGTTATTCTTTATTCCTATTTGATTTTACAAAAATAGGGCATAAAGTTAAAAGGAAATAAAATGGGAGTTCCATGTATTGGTCTCCATCTGAAAATTAGCAGCTTAGAGTAGATTAGACCAACTGAAATGAGTTCCTTTATGTAGTGCATACCTTAAACATTGACAACAAACCTGTCTTCATGGGTCACATTGTACAGGTATTTGTCTGTTTACTTGAAACTCCCAAAGTAATTCAAACTGGAATATTAAGTAAAGCCGAGATCGAAACCTCTTTTACCAGGAACCATTTTAACTTAACGTTTGTTTGTTTGTTTATTTGTTTGTTTGTTTGTTTGTTTATCCTAGAATGACAGAAAAGACCAGGAATATTTGTGAAGTACAAGATTTGAGATTTCTCATTTGGAAATGAACCCTAAAAATCCAGTGACAAATTCTGTGTCACCCAACGTAACATAGGGCATTGACTATCTTTATGAAGCAGAGAAAAATTTAAGGCCTAGATTTCCAGCTTAATGAAATGGCAGTTCATGTTTAAATACAAACTGAGGTCATATATAGATAGATAGATAGATAGATAGATATAGATATAGATATCTATATATATCTATATATATACACACATATACATATATATGTATATAAATAAATATATATATTTTATATATATTTATATTTTTATATGTTTTATATATATTTATGTTTATATATATATATATATATATATATTTATTTATTTATTTATTTTGAAATATAGACCACTGCAATAATTGAGTCTGCCATGTGTGTGAATGTGTATCTATATAGTCGCTATGATAATGACTTTATATATAAAATTTGCTTGCAGGGATTTAAGTGAACAGGTGAGGGAGATGCCACCACAAATGATGTTCTTAATGTGTGTCTCTGTAACGGTTATGATCAGTAATCAGTATGACTGGAGACACTTCCTGGAATCTCAGAGCTTTACTAGTTTAAGCTGGTAAGTAGAGCGATAATTATTAGCCCCCTTGGGCAACAGTGTAGAAGCTTCAACCAAACGGTGTAGACTTATCCTCATTTAGCCTGTGATTGAGACCAAAATAGGGACACATGGATTCTCAAAAACTAAATTTTGTTTTCTCTTGTTAATCTGACTCATGCCAATGTCATTATCAGGTCAGCCAAAGAACCTAAAAAGTCAGGGGGGGAAAAAAAAAACAAAACATTTTTCTCCCTGACACATGTATTGTATGGTCCTGTAAGGCCTGATTAATTTAGTGTTCCTTCTTGCCACTAGCCTCTGAACTCAAGGACATAGATCATGCCATAATTGTTCGTGTATCTAACTGTGGGCAAACGACATGGCATGGGGTTAACAACCATGTGTTCAAGAAACAAAGAATGGATGGGATATAAACAGATGGATAGACTGATGGGTGATTAGATTAATACACGGGATTCTCACTATAGACCATTTCAAAATGTTTGTATTTGGGGGAAAGAATAGTAAAAAAAATATCTTAAAAGTTTCTAAATAAATCTCCCCACACACTTACAGAATGTTAGTGAACATAAGAAGATAAACTTGAACCTTTCTATCCTTATCTACAGTGAATATAAATAAAGTGTGATTATTTTCATTTTTTCGGAATTATTTTAATAACACTTATGACTAATGTATATGTTGACTTTAGAACATTAGAGCCTATATAAAAGTATAAAAAGAAAAACAATCATGCATAATACCTTCCCTGAAATTACCACTTATATTTGTTAGTTTCTGAATACACAAAATAAATAATAAACCTAGTACTATTTATTTTCAAAAGAGAGAACAATTCCCCAAATTAAATAATGGTAGAATAATATACTTCATTAATGAATATGGTTGCATACTCAGGAGTTCTTATGTTAGGTCCATGGGCTCATAATATTTTATAAAATGTTAAAAATTTAGGGGTTTTAAAATGTAACTTGACCCCTACATCATATACAAAAATGAAAACCTAATACTATGAAGTATCTGGCATAAGAAATAGAGGAATCATTAATATTATGACTCTGAAATACACAAAGGTTTTAAAGCCAGAATACAAACAGCTCTACATCTTAAATTAAAAAGACAAATTGAACTCGATCAAATTTTAAAACTTCTGCTCATTAATAGATGTTGTAAAGAAAATGGAAGGACAAGACACAGATCAGAGGCATGTATTCACAATACCTATATCCGACAAAGGAAATTTATATTCAAATATATTAAATACTCTTACAACCTAATAGTAAAAAGGCAAATAACACAATTAAAAAAAGACATTTCCCAGAAAAAGATATACTAATGGATAACTACATGCCCAATGCCATTAGTCATCAAACAAATCATAACTACAATGTGATAATCCTTCACTTGCAACAAAATGGCTCAAAATAAGAAGATAGATAACCCTAAATATTGGCAAGGTTGTGGAGCCCTTACATTTTTACGTATTACTAATGGGAGTGAATATAAATTGATGTGCTTTTAACAAACTTGGTAGCTCATAATAAAGTTTATTATATCTCTACCATATGACTTAGCATTTCCACTCATTGATATCGTCTCATTTCCCTTTGCTGCTATAACAAATTATCACGAATCTAGCGGCTTAAATTAACACAGAGATATGATCTTACTGGAGTTCGGAAGTCCAAAATGGGCCTCACTAAAATCAAGGTAATGGCAGAATTCCATTATTTTTGGAGGCTCTAGAAAAAAATTTTCATTTCTTTTCCAGCTTCTAGAGAAGTTGTCCTTGCCCTTTTTGGCATCAGGGACCAGTGCTCCTACGAAAATCTAATATGTGAGGATCTGAGGTAGAGCTGAGGCAGTGATACTAGCATTAGGGAGCGACTACAAATACAGATGAAGCTTCACTCTCTTGCTTGCCAGTCACCTCCTGCTGTGGGGCCTGGTTCCTAAAAGGCATGGACAGGTATCAATCTGTGGCCTAAGGATTGGGGGCCCCAGATCTAGAGGACACCCACAGTTCTTGGCTTTTTCTTGTCCTTATACTTTCAAAATCACAAATGGCTAGTAAAATCTCTCTCATGGCATCATTCTGAAATTGACTCTTCCACGCTCACTCTCCCAAATTTAAGGATGCTTGCGATTACATTGGGTCAACCTGGACATCCAGGACATTCTCTCTATTTTAAAGTCAGATGATTATTAATGCTAATTCCATCTGCTACCTGAATCCCCCTTTGCAATGGAACTAACTTATTCTCAGGTTCTGAGGACTAGATGTGGATATTTTTGAGAAGTCATTATTGTGTCTACCACAGGAATTTATATAAAACAAATGAAAAGAAGTGTCTATGACACACTTGCAAAGGATCATTTAAAACAGCTGTATCCATAATACCTTAAGGCCATAATAAACTCTAATATTTATTATTATGGGAATAGATAAACTGTATTGTAAATTATTAGAATGGAAAAGTACTCAGAATTTTTTAAAAAGATGATTTAATTGGTGCATTAAACAATATCCAAAACATTACGTTGAGCAAAAGAAGCAAGACATAAAAGAGCGAATACTATATAATTCCACTGCTATGGCATTCAAGAACAGCAAAACTAGACTAGGGTGATGGAGATAAGCATACCAGGGTATTTAGCAGGGCAAGGTTTACTGAAAGGGGGCAGAAGAGAAATTTCTGAGATAGATAACAGAAATATATTTTGGTTGAGGTTGTGCTTACACAAGTGTGTGGATGCATTATGAGTATATATCAGTACTTGTGATTTCAGAATTTCACTGTGTGTAAATTTTACTTGATAAAAAAATTAAAAACGTATGTGAGTAGTAAATAAAGAACAATCCACCTACATTTCTATAATTAAGTGAACAAAATATAAAAATAAAAAAAAAGAAACAAATAGTAGTGGACAAAACATAACTGTTTCTTATTACTGTGAACATAAAAATAGGATTTTTAAAAGTATACCTTTCAAGTTCAAATTGAATATCTATATAAACATTTTCAACAAAATTGAATATTGAGGTTCTATCTTTTTACCTTGCTGGAAAGACTTTAGAGACTTAAAAAAAATGTAAATTTGATACAATTTTTTCAACTTATCAACATATAATTATCAAAACTGTAGCTTTTTATAATTGAGTTTTTTTACACATGTGATTTAAAGTACTATATTCCTGGTTTTTATTCATATTATAAAAGGCCTTTGATATTTGCCAAAATAACTATTCACTGTGTGTAGATTTAAACCTGTATTTATTGTCCATGATTAACACTCATTGGTAATATATTTTTTATATAGACCATGCATTTTATGAGTGCTATTAGTTGTCTATACTTGAGAAAAATAATCACAAAACACACATCAGCTATTTCTAGGACTGCCTTGAAACTTGACAACTTGCCTAAGACTGAGACAGTCCTTCACTTTTAATTTGGGCAGAATTTGAACTGTACTTTGAGGCAACTTTAGTGCTTTCATTCTCATATCTTAATACTGCCTTTATCTTTGAGCACCAAACCAAGGCAGAGTGCCTGAAGACACATGAGATGCCAAATGCCACTATTTTTATATAATCATCTCTGAACAGATTGTAATAGTGTCCAATAGTTTAATTTGCTACTCTTGAATGAATTGTTTAGCAGAAACTTAAAGCAGGTCTGGAGACCCATGCATTTTTTATCAATGAGATACTGGAAAATGAGTAATAATTCCATGAGAAGTTAGTAAATTTTAAAATATTGGTAACTTTGTCCATTAACAGTTTCTAGAGAAGTTTAATTATTTTGCTACTACGTATGAGCTATGGGACTTCATTTGCATGAGTAATTTTTTTTTTTTTTTAAGAATCCATTTATACAGGTGCTCTTTTAGGGTATTCAGAAAATAAAGCTGTAGCAGAGAACTTAGGTTCACTTAGAGAACAAGCACTGTTTCTAGGAAGTGATAAAGGCTATGGGAGGAGGTGATGGTGAAGATAGGGTATGTGAGTAAGGATTATTTACCAAATATTCACCTTTACTTCTTTATATTCATTCAACCACCCATCCATCCACCCACCCACCCATCCATCCATCCATCCTTCAGCTTTTTAAGATCATCCTCTCTAACACATTTTAAAGGGGAAAAAAGAAAAAGAAAAAAAATTACATTTCTACAGTTCTGACATTCTTCTTTCCTTCTTTACTTCCTTCTTCCTGCCTTTCTTCCTTTAGTTCCTTCATTTTCTTTCATCTGTCTAAAAATTTTCCTTAAACCTAATATGTCTTAAACTCTGTGCTAGGTACTGACACTATAAAGATTAGACCTAGAGCTTGAGCTCAAGATTTTCACCATCTAGCAGGTTTACAGATGTATAAAATGGTATGTACTACATACCATGATATGTAATATAATAGATTTATATGCAAGGTCTGGGAATCCAGAAGTATTGGAAGAAAAACTAAGGATCATACAGACCTCAGTTCATAACACATCTTCATAAATGGGGGAGGTTATTTCCCTTTCAACTTTCACATCTCAAGAGGGTGTTACGAACAGTCATTGGTAGTGTATATTTGGTTTAGAGTTATTAACCCCTCCCCTTTTATTCAGGGACAATATGGTGGTGAGAAAGACTTTGCTTTTTTGACCTCATTCTCAGTTATGGATACTTCCTTGCTTGATCTTGAAAATGATGCTAGTTGGTGTGCTGGGAATAGTTTATATTTTAATCTGGGTGGTGGCTACATATATTTATTTATGTTAAATTAGTCACCTATATTCTCAAATTTAGTGGTATTGTGTGCTTTTTACTTAGTAAGTGTTAATCCAAAAAGAAAGAGAGAGAGAAAGGAGGAGCAAGTGGAGTAAGAGGAGGAAGAGGAGGGAGATAGAGGAAAAGAAAAGGGGAAGAAAAACTTTGTGATAAATATGAGCTTAAAAAAACAACACAAAGGATGATTTTAGAGACCAGAGGCATTCAGAGTTTGTTTAATGGAAAGCTAATAAAATTTTGATGTAGTTACAATATCATGATATTTGTGAATTATGTTTGTATTATCTTTAGATTTGCTTTTTGAGCCAAGCAGGAAAATCAGGCTTATTTCATGAATCTGTCTTATTCGATTCAATCAATCTTCCAACCAGCTGTACAAGAGAGATCAACATCTCTATTTGTTCAATGATGCTCTGGGAGATGATGACAGAGGAAATGACAATAGTTGACAATAGTTAGACTAGGGAATTCTAGTGTTGATGGATCAGAGCGGTAACCTGTCTCAATATTACAGAATAAGGTGTGTTCATTTTGGTTTTCTTCCTCCATTGGGTTTATTTAAAAAATTAGACTCTAATGTCCTATGTTTTCTGGGTCTTAGTTCAAGGAAAAATCCAAGTCTTCTTAAATTCTGTTCCTTTATATGGCTCCTATTCACTTTACACACACACACACACACACACACACACACACACACACACACACACATGCATATATTTGTAATTATTTCCACTTTATCCTGAAATCCATTATTTTCACCAAGACATGTCTAAGTGGCTGACTTTTATCAAGATGCCTTTGTTTTTTAGAAAGAATGCCAAGGTAGCTCACAATTCAAAAAGAGAGGTACAGGATCATTCATCCCACAGTTTGGCACTGCGTCATGAAGGGAAAAGTCCTCGTCTGTCTTCTCTTACTGCTTAGTTCTTCCCAGCTTTATTCTGAAAACAAGCTTTCACACATAGCAGTTAAAAAGAATGCCACAGTTCTACAGCCACATTCCTCATTCTTAGAACTTGCATTGTAAAATTAGAGTCCCTTTATCCAATTACTGTAGACCAACTTATGAGAAGACTCTTTCTCTGCTTGGTTTGGCTGCATAATACAATAGGCCTATTAAGATTTGAATTAGCAATTAAAATAAGAGGAATGAAGAGTATGTTTTACCAAGCCCTATGCCTCGGTCCATCTCTTCACAGAGCTAGATAGGTTGCTACAATTGTCAGCTTAGTTAGGAATACTCGAAATGAAGAAAGGTACTTTTCTGAAGAATGCCAATGTTAAGCAAATAAAATGAATACATGTTTAGCTTAGAATGTGGGTTATTACTAGATATAGACTTCCACAGAGGTAGAAACCAAGTACTTTTGCTTAATATGGTATTTGTATCACTTAATACAGTACCTG
This sequence comes from Eonycteris spelaea, assembly GCA_003508835.1. NCBI lineage: Eukaryota > Metazoa > Chordata > Mammalia > Chiroptera > Pteropodidae > Eonycteris > Eonycteris spelaea. The sequence continues at coordinate 3,502,505 of PUFA01000026.1, read as the reverse complement.
AAATAAAAATATTTCTCAAAAGTAGGTAGCACAGCTAAATAAATAGATTAATAGATAAATGAATGAGTAGATAGATGAAGAGAGGGTAAACACTTTACTGGTTAAAATAAGCTTAGGTATATGTATTTATTCAGTAAATATTCAATTCATATTCATATTAAATTCATATTTCAAAGTAAGCTCTGTTCTTCTCTACTGAAATTAACATATCATCATCAATGCACCATGATGCATGTATCATTCAAATTTCCTTAGAAGATGAATCCTTTTAAAAGAGCTTCTTTCAGAGATTTCTTCAGACTTTGTACCTTTCCACCAACTGTGTCTGTCATTATTTTGCATTATACATTATGGTAGCCATATACAGATTTTCTCTTTTTTGCTGCTTTTGGAATGGCAAGGAGTGTCGAGCACTCAGTCAATGGCCCCTTGATCCTCTTTATGCCATACTCTCAGTGTTTGGTAAGAAGAGTCTGGGCTTCTTTCTGGGTCCTCGGGGAAATTTTTTTAGGAGTAGTAGCTTTCTTTTATCAATTGATTAATATAAATCTATATAAGCACACTATGTCTAGCATACATTCATAGGAAACATGAAAAAGTTCTTAATATACATGTAATTAAAGCTTTCTTAATTTCAGAGCAGAATTATCCATGACCCTTTAAAAAATAAAGCAATAGAAGAATAAAATATCGTTTCTATTTTGTAACTCACAGGATTTCGTTGGCCAATGAAAAATCTCTGAATAATGGACAAAATAGATTTGATGATAAAAATTTGGATCCTCAATTTCATAACTCTGTCATTGTAATAACATGTGAACATCCTGATTTGTATCAATACCAGCCTTCAGGCATCTTTATAATAGTGCAGTTACTGCGTATGTAAGACAATGATTCATTTGTTCTTTTACTCATTAAGTCGAACAATATTTACTAATGCCTAATATATACTAAATATTATCTTAGGTAGTTTATATATAGTAATAATAAAACAAAGATCACCCTTGACCTCATACAACATGAGGTTTGGTGAAGAAAGGATGCCAGTAATCATGAAATTAGACAGTGGGAAATGAATGCTATGGCAGTAATAAACAAAGCATGCCTGATAGAGATTAATTAGAGAAAGCTACTAGGATGGATTTACTTTGAAATACCTGGTAAGAGAGAAATTAAAAAAAATAAATCAATGAAAGATTTATAGGACAAGGACATAAAATTCCAAGTTAAATAGAGCATGTACAAAGTATATAAAATTTTTTAAAAAGTGTTATTTTAAAAATTGAAAGGAAAATTGGGAAACTAGAATATAGTAAAGGAAGGAGTCAAATTTCAGTTTGAGAGTTTCAAGATTATACAAATGACTACTGACGTGATAAGAAGTTTGGGTATTATTTTACATTCAATAGACATTAAGATGATTAAATCTAGGTAATGGCATGATTTCATTCATATTTTTTAAAATATGATTCTAATTCCTTTGTGAAAAATCATTTTAAAAGAACAAACATTAATAGAGATAACAAAACATAATAATAGAAAGAACTAGGTCTGCCATCAGAGATTTCAATTTCAAAAATGGAACCCTAAGACATTAGCAGCCAATTCCTTTGAATTTTTGTCATTGGTACATATTTAAAAGGGATGTTGACAGTGGGGTGAGAACTTAATAAAATATTGCTAGCCTGAATCATATATATGTAGTTTGTGCCTGTCAGGATAATGTATATATTAGTAATAGCTATGTCTTCCTTACTAAAACAATTAAAACTCTCCTTTAGTTTCTTCTTCTGCCTGAAGAAGAGTTGATATTGACAATATCTAAAATCTCATTAAGCTTTAATTTTCTATGAGAAACATTTGAGACTAGCAAAGGGATGATTCTTATTCTGTTATAGTTTGGAAATGCTTTCTCATCTAGAAATTCTTGATCCATGGGATTATTGATAAAATAAATAAATAAATAAATAAATGTGTGGAATGAGAACATGTCCAATATAATTCAATGCTTTAGAGAATGTCAGATTCCATATACAATTTAATAAAACATTCATCATTATTCCCTACTGTTTGCCAGATATTGGATGTGTGGAGATGCAAAACATAGCATCTGTTCCCAAGGTATTCAAGGTCCTGTAGAAATAACTGATAAGCAAATGACAATGACAGTCTAGGAAAATAAGAGAAATTATTGCACTATTAATAAGATTATAATTCTATAAACTTGTGAAGATGGATTTTATTTTATGTGCGTTTTCATATAAATATGATTCTTCTGGAGTGTATCCTAGACTAATTGCTTCCTTAGCAATTCCCCAACATTGCTAATGATAGCTCCTATATAATTGGATAAAACACTGATGCAAGATCTATATCCAGCCACATAAATTGAAAGCAGTTTTGAGGTCATTTTCTGTAAGCTGATCAATCCAGATTGTACACCACACGTCCACACCCTGGATTTATTCCTGCAATTTATCTTAGTTTTGAGTGTAGCCATGGTTAATTGTTAATCCATATTCACTGAACATCACAAATGAGGACATAGTCAGGAGATACTTCATGTACTATCTCATATACTGTGGAAAGAAGTTATGGGCTCAAATTTTCATCTTTTTTTACAGGTGCTTGGCTCTCATCTAAAATTTTTTTAAAAGTTACTGCTGAAGAATATTATGGAATTTGTATGGCGATGCTTAGCAGGTAATGGCTTCATGAAAAATAGGAGCATAATTTAAATTGCCATCATATAGCAACTGAATTGGTTTAATTGGACTATTTGAGTTAAAGATATTTTTTAAGTTGCAAAATTATGTGCCTTTCCAAAAGAATCAACTCCAACATTGCAAATGTAATTATTTGGAATATTTCATGAAGTCTACTTAAAATGATCTCTAAATTAATGTGAGACATGGGATTGCAAATTAAAGCCTTCTGTTTAAACACTTAGATATTTCCAAATCACCTTCATTCATTTACTCTGAGAACAAAATTTGTTGAAAACCGTATGATAGAAGGGCTGCTAAAATTATATGGATGGAGGACATAAGAAATTCACTTCTCATTTAGAAGAGGCTGATTTTGTGGAGTTTTCCAGCTCTGAAAAATTGTATAGCATCCTTTTTTGATTGTTCTGTTTGTCCTGCATTATATATGAGACATAATTAAACTACAGAATCAGCCTTCTGATTTTTTATAATCAACCACACATATATGAACTATCATTTAGGAAGCAGCAAACTTTTTACTTAAACGATGTTCAATGGAAGATGCATATTAATTGTTTTATAAAAGAAATGTCTCCCCCAGATCTCTAGTTATCACTTTAAGACATTTTAGTTGGATAAAAAACAAAGGAGAGTAATAAGTAATACAGCATTATTTAGCCTTTTGCTTAACATTTATCATAAATATTTCTAGGCATTGATGTGTTTTTAATAATTGTTATTTAAAGAATATTTGCTTAACAAAGCTAATCCTCTTTGATTTCCTTCTATTTATGAACACTTCATTTTTAGCAGTAATAATAATGCCAATTACACCTGAGTCTGGTTTTGTACAAGGCATCTACAGTAATAAACAGTTAATTTTCAGAATATGAGCTAGAGCCCTATTATTCCCTGATATTCAGATATTCAGAGATTAGGAAACTTAATTCACATATCATGGTCACAAAAGAAGTAACTGTTATGGTCCAGATTCAAATTTGGTTTTATTTGAGTAGCTTTATAGATTGTACACTAACCACTTTGCTGTATTAATATTATTTCATCTATTTTATAGATAACACTAAGGTTGCATCTCCCTGCTTTTTAAAAAACAATTTGCATGTAACAAATCTATAATAGTATATGTTTGCTATTTTATATGAAAGTATTATATTCAGTATTTATAAAGTCCCTACAAGTATACATATTCTGGGGTCAGAGGACATGAATAAATACTTCTCCAAAGAAGACATACAGGTGGCCAATAAACACATGAAAAAATATGCAACATCACTAATCATCAGGGAAATGCAAAACCACAATGAGATATCACCTCAATTATGTCAGAATGGCTATCATCAATAAATAAACAAAAAAATGTTTGGCAAGGATGTGGAGAAAAGGGAACCCTCATGTGCAGTTGGTAGGATTGCAAACTGGTGCTGCCAATATGGAAAACAGTATGAAGTGTCCTCAAAAAATTAAAAATAGAACTACCACATAACCTAGCAATTCCACTTCTGGATATTTATTTGAAGAAATCTAAAACACTAATTTGAAAAGATATATGCATCTCTATGTTCACTGAAGCATCGTTTACAATAGCCGAGATATGGAAACAACCTAAGTGCCCATTGATATACGAGTGAATAAAGAAGATGTGGTACATACATTTAACGGAATATTACTCAGCCATAAAAAAGGACCAATCTTGTCTTTTGTGACAACACAGATGGACTGAAGTAAAATAAGTCAGGCAGAGAAAGAAAAACACCCAACAGTATCTAGAGGAGAATTAAGCCATTTCCAAAGCCACAGCAAAGCAGAAAAAAAGTCAAAGGCATAATCCATGAACTCTCTCTTCTGTCTTTCTAACTCCAGCTGCCCAACAAAAGGTAGAGCATGGGAGCTCAGGAGTTACCATTTTTAAATACTGTAGAGCAAGACACAGCAGAGAAGGGTGGAGAATGAATGTGGGGACAAATAAAAGATAACTAGATCAGAAGGCCTTCTTGTTATAACCCAGTGGTACTATGTGTCCCTCCTAGGAGCTTTCTTTACATCCTGTCTTTTATTTATGAAAACTCTTATCACTCTGTATAAAAGTGTACTTTTTAATTGTCCTAACCTTCCCATATCCCCAGCATGTGAGATCTCCAAGAAAAAACACGGATGTGTTTGTTTCCCCCAACCCGACAATCGCATCCCTAGTGGCTAAAATAATACCTGAGACATGTTTAATTTTTTTCAAACATCCAAACTTTCAAACTTCCAAATTTATATAAATGAACGAAATTATTTATTCTACTATGGCGAAAATGTGTTGTGCTGTTGTTATTGTAGTTGTTATTATGAAAGTGTGCATTGTGTGTGTGTGTGTGTGTGTGTGTGTGTAGGTTTGCAGCTTGCACAAAAAGATGCACAAACGTTAAGCATATAGCTTTTTAAATGTTTATGTATGTATACACTTGCATATTTATAGGTGGATTAATTTCCAATGATACCATTTCAAATCAATCTAATTGAATCAATGCGTCTGGCCCTGATCAGCATTAATAGCACACTAAGATCTGAGAATTTAAAATTTCTTTATGGAAGAGCCTTGGAGTTGTCAACATATGTATTTAGATATGTTTCCTGGAGACTCTGTTAGCATAGTAAACTCTGTGTTTTCACTTGGATTGCTTATCTTGCATGGATTTAGGGATAGCACTGATAAAATTTACGGATACACACACACACACACACACACACACACACACACGTATAATCTTTTAAATACGTTTCTTTATCTACTGATACTTTGAAGAATTAAAAGCTTACTTCTTTGAAAAAAGGAAGAACCAAGCAGATTTAGGAGAAGTCCACTTTATGACTTCAGTGAACTGCTTGTGTTCTGATTAAAGAATAATGCTTACAAGTTCATATTGTCAACACAAGGGAAATTAGCACGTCCATATTTGAATTTAGTGCACCATTTGACATGGAGTATAATACCATAAATTTGCTAGTACATGCCTACATAACAATTTGTAGTATGAATCACATGTAATGTTTTTTCTAGTTGGTTATAAAGCACATTTGGAAACCAAAATTAACCAGATGACATTTTATTATGCAGTTGGACTGATTTGTAAGATTTAATTACATAATATTTCACACAGAGCTGTGGCAAAAACACATATGAACTTCCAAGATTTACCAGCTAAGCTGAAATGGAGATCTTTAGAGTTGGTGATCAAAGTGGGTTGTAAACCAGAACATCTTCCAATGCTGATTCTTTTCTGGATAAACAGGAGTTTATTCATTTGTCCTGGGGCTTATTTCTTAAATACTCAAATGCCACTTTTACCAAGTTCTTCTGAGAGAACAGATATGCTCTAGAGAATCTTTCACAACAAAGCAAAACAAGCAATACAAAACAAAATAGTTAATCTGAATTGCCTTGAAAAGAATCACAAGTAGTTGGTGAGTTTGCCCTACTTTAATCCCCCTTGTGTTTACAAAAGCTAAGATTTTTGGTATCTAATTGCTAGCAAACGGCATATAATAAAATGCACTCGTCAAACCAAACAAGATTTGAGTTCATTTTGTGGCTTCATTCTCTCTGTCTAAAAAAATTCTATCTGAAATGAGCTCAATGAAAAGTCATTTTACACCTAGAGAGACATTTAATTAGAATAAAGTGAATGAGCTGCCAATACCATCAATTCAACAAGCATTTATTGAATCTTAATATTTACCCAGTACTGTGCAAGATGTAGAGATAATGGAGAATGATTTTTTTAAAGGCTTATATTCCCAGTACCTCTTTTTTGATACTGTGGGAAATACTCTAATGGCCTACACAAGAGGCCATTTGCATACTTGAAACTAATAATAAAACAAAATGTGTTAAAAAAAGTATATTATTTAAGAAAAATAAAAGAGGTCATTCGATGTTCCCTTTCCATGTTTATGTTCTTAGCATCATAACTCTAGTTCAGTCTGAGCAAGGGAGATGCAAAGTGTCAATAAACACTAAACCTATGTTTTAAAATAAGAAGTTAATGAGAGACACCCCCATCCCCCTGCAGACTGGGCCTAATGTGCTCTCACACAGCAACCCCCATCTCTAGTAAAAGAGCTTCTTACTAGCTCTCAGAGCCTTTTGGGGGGAGGTGGGAGGGGAAAGATGTGTTTGTGTGGCAAGTTGAAAAGAATGGAAATGGGAGAGCCCAGATCAGCATCACGGTTTTTATTAAGGGAAGCCACTTCTTTCTGCTAACTTTAGCACCCTAACTTCCAACTCAAAGATGCAAAGGTGGCCAGGATGTGTGTAAATATGTCAGCAGAGTTGAGTCATACTATTTCTGGGGTGAAATAACGCACACAAATTCCTAATTCATTAAGGGTGGCTAAATTCTGACAAATCTATAAACCAAAGATTAAGGTGAGCTAGAGCAGACTTCATTGTCAATGTTTTCCTTACACAAGTCTCTTAATTCAATTATCAAAATGCTCATAGGTGCAACTTGTTGTCTTCCACCCCAAAATCATCACTGCAATTAGAAAACTGACTTCAGCATTTCCCTTACACCGTATGGCCAACCCTTTTGATGTTGTCATATGCCTTTATGCTTTCATCCATTAGTGTTTATTCTCCAGACAACATTCATCACATGGAACTCACCTCCTTTATTTCAATATACACCATTTCTTTGGGAAAGCCCTCTCTAATGGTTTCTCAGTAGCTCCATTATTCAAGCTTATTATTATTATTATTAAAATAATACAACGGGGTTATTTACTTTGTCTCTACTACCAGGTTGTAGACTCTTGAGAATAGTTATGCCTCTTCATCTGTGTGTTACCAGTTTTAAACACCATGCCTGGCACAAGGTAACTACTAAACTGAAGAAAATAATCAGCTGAGATATTCCCTCTGCAGAAGTTGTCCCATAGATTTATAAAATTCCAAATCCCAAAAGAAGAGCGGTGGTTATTGCATTAGGGTGTTTCAGTTATTCTGTTTGCATACAAATAACAATCACACTTACAAACATCACCTATGGGAAATATCTACTTGAGTCAAAGTGCAAAGTTATAAATTACTATAGCAATCTGTAATCAGTATATTCTCATTAAAAACAATCTGATAGTATTCTGTTCACTGCAAGCTTAGCTTAATTTCCATTTTTTTCAGAATTTCAGAAATTGTAATTATAGATCTACCCATCAAGAAACCATATCAGAATGCCCAGCCATTGCCTATTTAATTTGTCTAGTCCAGCCTACAGCTCCTATGTACCGAAAAATTAATTAGGTTAACAGGTATCTATACGATTCTCACAGATGAGTTTGTGACCTAAGCTGCAGTAGCACTCAATTACATTAAAATAAAATGCTAAGCCACCCGAGAAGTTATGCGGTGCAAGGCAGGAGAAAGAGTTGTATTGTGGAAATAAGAGATTTTGAGAATATAGATTTGGAGAGATGAAGAAAATGCCTGGTCAGTGGCAGTGTTCCAGTTTTTTTGTGAGCCAACGAGGTGGCTCTTATCCTTAATATATCAAAAAACATATTTTTTTAATTAGAAAATTGAATACACTTATTTTATTTCTCCAAAAAATCGTAAATTATTTCTAAATCTTTGCAGTTTTACCATTATTATTTTATTGCTATTTCTTGAAACACTTGACAAGTGATCTCACCACACCAGTGTACTACTCCACCTCAGGAAACTAGTGATTTTACCCAACACATACGTTTTGTAGATGAAAATACTGATGTCCAATAAGGTTGGGTGGCTTAACAGGCTGGCCAGATAACATCGCCAAAATATGAGTAAATTTCATGGTCTCATACTAGGTCCTCCGATTTGGCTTATAATGTTCATTTCTTGCTCTTTTATTAAGTTAACTCTCAATGCCAAGTCTTCTCATCCTTCTATGAATAAAGATTGGGAATAAGGCATGAAGGTAATTTTCCATATTTGAAAACAAATATAATTTTAATGAGAAAATGCATTTGGAAGAAATGTAATTTCAGTTGTTTTTATGTTCTAGCACCAAACGACCTTGATGTGTGAAGAATATTCCTAAGTTTTATTTTGTTGTACATAAAAAAGGAGACTATTGCCAAATTCTGTTTCACTTCATTTCAGTCCACTACTGCATGGGTAGTTTATTGGGAGAAACTGAGTGCCTGAAAAGTAATTTATTAATAGGGGATGAGTTTGTGTGCTGAGCTCCAGCTGGCATAGCTTACCCTACCCCTGACTGAGCACTGGAAAGAGGATAAGCTGATAATGATTTGAGAGCAGACTATCCTTATTCCTAAATAGTTATAGATATTATAGTATTGGTGCCAACTATATTTATGGTGCAGGGTTTCTTTACAAGATTGGTGAAATTAAATAAACAAAACTGAGTTCCAAATGCTCAGCTTCCCTCACTCCCAAATATGTGTGTGTGTGTGTGTTTTGTATTTATATACATACAAATATACATACATATGTGTGTGTGTATGAATATTTTGGAATAGATGTCATCAGCTAAACATTTTGTTGCTTTGGAAATGTCCACCTGATCAAGTGATGCCCCTAGACCACAGGAAAAGAAACAGTTACTGTAATAAGAGGCACCCGCAAGTAGATGGGGTCCTTTTTTACAAGGGGTGCTCAATACTTTCTAATGCTGTGCATCCTCCTTCTCTCAACAAATGTTTTGAATTGGATAGGCCTGGTGTTATATCTTGGCTTACTACCCCCTATGGTCTAAACTTTGACAAATTATTCCACGGCTCTGAGTGTTCTCTTTCTTATCTAAAACAGGGAATCAATACTTACCTTATAATGGTGCTGTAATGATTTAAAAAGGATATATACATACACATACACACACACACAGACACACATACATGCATACACATAAATACATATATGGCTTTCAGCAGATGATCGCTATAAACTAAATGTGGTAGTAGCCTGTGATATAATATCATGATCGTAATGAAAAACGTATTTAAAAATGGCCAATATCACACGTTATTGAATATCCACCTAAAACACGTAGAGGCATGCATTTAGAAAAATGCAGAACTTGACCATTTACTTTATAGTCTATGAAGCAGCAGTACTGGCATTATTTGGGGGCTTATTAAAAATGTAGAATCACAGAATCCACGATATACCTACTAAACAAAATATGCCTTTTTAATCATATTATTAGATATTTTGTATATATGCTAAATTTTCAGAACAGTTGATATATGGAAAAATACTACCTATTTTTTGTTATTATTTGCTATGTACTAGGTAGTTTTAAGCATCTTTATATTAGTAGCTCATTTATTCTTTATAAAAACGCAATAAAGAATAGTGCTATCTCTCATTTTATTGATAAGGAAACTGTCTAAGAGTTCAGAAAACACAATTTGACATTGCCTGAGCCAATTTTCAGAGTAAGGCTTTTTATTTTCAAAGCCCTTACTACACGTGCGCGCGCGTGCGCACACACACACACACACACACACACACACATACACACACACACAACACTACATGGCTGTTTCACTAGAGGTCCTAGCAGAAAACAAAACTCACAAATTGTAATTTGAGGAAGGTTTACTAAAGGTACTATTTACAAGTTGTGGTTAAATTATAAAAGCGCCATAATAGTAAGATTTATCACAACTAGTCCTAAGTCGATTAGACTAGGGAGAGGTTAACAGAACCAAAGGTGGAGATAACTGCACTAAGAAAGCTGAGAACTTTGGTGAAAGAATCGACCTACACCCTTATGTTCCTTGCAGCATTGTTTACAATAGCCAAGACATAGGAACAACCTAAGTGTCTTTCAATAGATGATTGAATAAAGAAGGTGTGGTATATATCTACAGTGAAATATTATTCTGTCACAAAAACAATTAAATATTGCCATTTGCGACAATTGTGGATCTTGAGAGTATCATACTAAGTGAAATAAGTGAGATGGAAAAGGAGAACTCTATGATGTCACTCATATGTGGGATATAAAACACAAAACAACAAATGAATAAAACAAACTCATAGATACATACAGAAGAATGGTGGTTGTCAGAGAGGATAAAGGGTTGGGGGAAGAGGGTAAAAGAAATGAAATATATGATGATGGAAGATAACTAGATTTTGGGTGGTGAGCACACAATTGTGTATACAGATGTTGTACTATAAAGTTGTACACTTGGGATTTATATAAGGTATTTAACCAATGTTATACCCCAATAACTTTAATTTAAAAACTTTAAAAAATCTAACAAAAAACTTCCTCATGGAATGTATGGGAAATACATTCTCCCACTTCACTTTTTTTAAATATAAATTTGTTTATTTAAATGTTTCAAGTATACAGTACATTGGTTAGACATCTGTATTGTTCATAAATGATCTCCCCAATTGCTCCCTCCTTCCCCTGGCCCTCCATTTAGCCATCATAGTAATGCTAACTGCATTCCCTCTGCCATGCACCACTTCAATTTCCTTACTCCCTCTGATACTGGCTTCTCATTGGCTAAACTCAACAGGAAGCCAGAGGGAAGGAAAAAACATTTTGATATCCATTCAAGCAGCAGGCATACCACACCTGGCAAAGAGAGGAGCTCTATGAGTCTCTTTCCCAAAGTTCGGTATTCAATCCTGCTTGGTCTCTATGTTCTGTAGTTGTGAGCAACAGAAGCTCAGATTACTACTGACATTGCTTCTGTGGGATTCTTTCTCTGAGAAGCTTGTGTATGTTTGTCATTCTCTTGATATAGAGCCCTGTTTGCTGTATTTCATATATTCTTTGAAATTAATTCCATAATTTCATTTAAGTACATTTTCCAATACATCCACAAAGGAATATATATATTTATGGAAGTAGAAAAAAAAAAAAAATATATATATATATATATATATATATATATATATATATATATATATATATATATTCTACTTCCATTGATAATTGGATTGGATATAGAAATCTAGGATGCAAGTATCATTTTCATGAAAGTTCTGAAGGCCCTGCTGAATACCTTTTGTTATACAATATTACTACAGACAGGTCTGACACTATATGCATTTACACTATTTTGTATGTGATCTGTTAGTTCATTTAGAAGCCATTAAGGATTATTATCTCTTTATCATTGATTTTCTAAAATTTCATAGTTGTAAGTGTTGGGTGTGTGTGTGTGTGTGTGTATGTGTGTGTGTGTGTGTGTGTGTGTCTAATAATTTATTTTTCTTTAGGCTCTTGTTGATCTTTTCAAACTTCCTCCTATTTTTACTGTGTGTGCATGTGTGGTTTTTTTTCATGTCTAAAGCTTATTGAATTTAATGTTGAATCTCCTGATTAACCTTTGCATTTTCCTTCTACACCCCATACCTTTGTTTTTGGCTTACCACTTATAAATTCTTTCCATATTTTTAAGCTTTCTAATGTTTAAGTATTAAGTATGTGTGTATGTACATGCATATAATTTTTTAAACATACAAAGCATTTTATTTTATTTTATTTTATTATTTTTAATTCACTCTTTGCGTTTGATCAGTCCTGTTTGCTTGGCTTGGTCTCTCCATTTGAAGACTCTCCTCAAATATTTGGTGATTCTTGGTTCTCCATTCAGTAAAGTACTAATCCTTGTGCATGGGAAAACTATTGATAACCAGGGATCCTCAGTTTATTGTCTACATACAGTTGTCTGACATTACCTTGGGGATAGAGATGTGGAGGTACTTATCAGGGTCATTCAGTTTCTCTGTAGAAGAATCCTCTAATGTCTTGTTTTGGTGTACATAAACGATTCTTCCTAAATTTTGTAACTAGGATGAATAATGAGGTAAGTTCTCCATAGTATAGTATATAGATCATTATTTTTTTCACTTTTTTTTTTTAACTGTCCTGCCTTCTTCCTCATTTTTGACAAGCTTCACTTCTTGACAAGTATGGCTGAGTCCAGATCTTTTGATATTTACACATAACAACTAATTATCTCTGGTGAGGAGAAAGATTCAGTGGGAGAGGAATGTGTAATATCCTGGGACTGTGGGATGAAGGGGAAAGCAGAGAGATGCCAACTGCTCTATAAAACAAAATAAACAAACATATGCGTGTAATTCCCCTGTGTTCACACCTTCTTCAGTCCTCCTCCAAATTTTGAGCTGCTCGGGGGATTCTGCATGGGCAAATTGTCCAATCTCTTGATAGTCTTTCTCCTCAGAAGCCACTTATGTTTTAACTTCCTCCCTTCTGTGACAGGTACAACTCCTCCATCTCTATTCTACCTGCCAAATGTATTGAAAAAAATTTAGCCTGCTCTTTTCTCTTCAGCCATCTCTTTGTCATTTTAGGTAGATAGGATATTACGCACATTTTTCTGATTAGATGTTTTGAAATTTAGGATAGAGAAAAATTATGCATGTGTCAATAACCTGCATTACATTTATAATAATAAAAATATATACAAAATGTATAAGTATGGAAGAAAGACTAAATTGGTATCAGTCAAAAATTATTATATTTTACATAAAAAATGTTCAAACATGTAATATGAAGCAGGTATAGAGAAGGCCCTGAATGTTCTCCTACACACAGAGGAAACACAAAGATGTCCAATGTGTAGATGTAAAATGGTATGGCTAACACAGAAAAACCGATTCCAGGTCAGGAAAAAGTCCAGAAAAAGGAAATATGTTTTTCCACTTTTGAATTATCATGCATAATACTGGAAGGAGTGCTAGAAACAGGTATGTACAATCTGATAGGGAAAGGTGGATGCGGCGTTGGAAAAACATGACACAATGAGAAAAGAATAATTTTCATACTCTCTGTTTTATTAATCCTAATTCTGGCAATTAATTTATAGAGTGTTAGGGGAGACAAATATTCTAATAATAAATAAATTATGTAATATGGGTAAAGAAAGAAAGATGGAAAACAGAAATAAATTAAAAAAATGGATATAGCCTAATAATCATGGCATTTTACTACACAGAAATATGTAATCTACATATTAAAAACCATATAAAGTTATTCAAAATAAGAATTTCATGTAGAAAGAAACACCACCTATCAATGTTAATTTTGAAAAGACATTATGTTATGCATGCAATGTGACCAAAGTCAAACCAAAATTAACATTGAAAGAAACTAGAAAAAAATATACTAAAAAATGTACCCTATGACTGGCTTTCCATAGTTAAATGGGCAAACTTTATTTTTCTGCTCTTCTGTATTTTTCAAATATTGTCTGAACAATTATTTTACTTCTACATTAAAATAACAAAACAAAGTTTTGAAAATAGGCTTAGAAAAAAACCCGGTAGTGTTTTTAAGGAAAAGTCTTCCATACCCTCTTTTCAAGCTATTTCCCTCATGACCACATAACACACAAACTCAGAACACCAACTGCTGCCCTCTCAGAACAAGAAGCCCTCCCACTATTGCTTCTCCTCACTCTTCATTCCTTTAGTAGTTGAGAACATAGGTCTTAGGGTTCATCCGACTTGTCTTAAAGCCTGGATTGTATGCACGCTTATACTTACACTTGGAAATACTGACATTTTGGTTTAGATAAGAAGTTCAGCAGCATCCCTGGTCTTTACCCACTAGACGCCAGTAGTATATCATCCCATGCAATAAAACACTTCTCTATATGTTGCCAAATATCCCCTGAGGGTAAACTCACTGCCATTTGTAATTGCCTTGCTAGTTGTGTGACTTTGGCAAGTTATTAACTTTTTGATCTTCTTTTATAAAATTAGCCTACTAATACATTACTCTTAGAGCTGTGATTATTAAATGTGCTCAATGTAGCCTGGCATATTATCTGGAACATTATCTGGTAAATGTTCAGGGATTCTTAGCTGAGATGAGAAAAAAAAAGTGTATTGTTATTTCAGTCCCACTTATTATTGTTATGACTTGAATTGTGTCCTTCAAAAATGTGTATGTTGAAGTCCAAACCCCTAGTAACTCAGCATGTAACCATATTTGGAGCTAGGGTCATTACAGAGGTAATTGGGTTACGATGAGATTATTATGGTGGGCCTTGATTTAAAATGATTAGTGTCCTTATAAAAGAGGGAGATTTGGAGACATACATGCACATAGGTGAAACACCACATGAGGATGAAGGCAGCAACTGCAAAAATGCTTCTCCAAGCCAAGGGACGTCAAAAATTGCCAAAAACTACTGGAAACTGGATGAGAGGAATGTAAAAAATTCATAGCCCTCTACAGGAAGCAAATTTGTGGACACCTTGATTTTCAATTTCTCCAGAATGTTGAGATAATAAATTTATGTTGTATAAGTCACCCATTTGGTGCTGCTTTTTTATAGTAATGCTGGCAAACTACTTTATATTATTATTATTATTATTATTATTATTATATTATTATTATTATTGTTATTGCTAGATTATTATTATTATTAATATGACTTCATTGTTGTTATATTATGATTACTATTTCTCTATCAATCTACCTGTTTCCAAAGCAGCTGATTCCTGTGCAGAGGTTATCAGGGTGTTAGAAATGCTTTTTGCTTGGTAGTAAAAGATAAAGTAAAGGAAACTACTTGAATTTCATTTTGGTTCTTTAGCAACCAGCATCAGAATTCATTTTGAAAGTATAAAATGCTGCTGGATCCTGATTTAAGTTATAAACGACAAAACGTCAAAATGTTGTCATCATTTCCATAAAGTCATTCAGCTTTAGAAAAGCTATGGAGACTTGAACAGTTGTCTTGGGAATATTTTTGGATGGAATGTAATTGTAGATCATAGGTGAAGTCTCTGAGGAAAATGACTTCCTGGGATGTTGAACTGAAAATTGGGCATTCTAGTCCTGGTACTGATCTTTGCTCTAGGACTTAGCAGAAGTCAGTTTACTTTCAGGGACGTCAATTTTATTGACTCTATGTGAGGTGAGATGGTTGGACTCAATGTTTCCTTGAAGCACTGATATTTTGTATTTTTATATCAAGAAAGAATTAGCAGAAAATAAACAAGGGTTAATGAGTACACTTTTGATTATCTTTATGACATGTAGTTCACCTATAAATATTGTCTTTTTTGATTATGTTTCTTGAAAGATATAAATCATGCCGCATGTACACTCATTAAGGCCTGCATAGTCATTCTCACCCACTTATCATGGAGCAGATGAGAAAAGTCTCCTCAGAAGAGAAGTGTGATAATATGCTTTCGGAGAAAATGCAGGTGTTTTTTTCTGAGGGCTCTGGCACGATGCAAGACAATCTACATAAATTGAGAAAACTACACAATGAGTGTCCTAAGACTTCTTAGGTGTGTGTGTGTGTGTGTGTGTGTGTGTGTGTGTGTGTGTGTGTGTGAGAGAGAGAGAGAGAGAGAGAGAGAGAGAGAGAGAGAGAGAGAGAGAGAGAGAGGAGGGAAGTAAGAAAAATAATCTAACATTTAATGTATTTCGAAAATAGAAACAATATAAAAAATGCCAACCTAGGTTCACTTATTCATTAATCAGTATTTTACAAAAACATTTAAGGTGCACCTCTTGTTTTGTCAGGCACTATGTCAGGCAACTTGGATGCAGCGGTGAAAGACAGAATCATATGCTCTTGACTTTCTGCCTCTTGGTGTCCTCCACTTGTTCTTTGCACTATCTCATGCATTCTTTTTGGCACATGCTATTTACACAAAATGTAACTTGTAGAATAATAGATGTTATAATTAGTAAGTAGAAAAATAATTCTGACTATGTAATGAGGTTTATGAGAGATACAAAATCTGCATGTGGGTGAATTCCCACATTCAAATCAAAACTTATATACCTTGCCAGGTTATTCAACCCTTTGATAGATAAAACTAATCAATTGGGAACAAAGTGAATATGATTTCAATTGTATTGTCCTTTAGACTTTTACTAAGGAAGGCAGTTGATGCCATAGGGATTGTTAAGTATTTTGGACGTTCATGCTTACTCAGGTGAACACTCCATTGCTTGTCAGCTAGCACACCAACACTATAAGATACTCTTATAAAACAAAGCTTTACTCAATTTAAATTAAAATCTATATGGGCCGTTTCCAATAGTATCTCTTATAACAAAGGTGCACATTTTATTCTTTAAACAATGTCTCAACTTCTGCTTATGAAAATATCCTTTTTAATGGAAGAAGAACAGGAAAAAAAAAGTCAGTTGATTATTTGCCCAATGAGGTACACTCAGTACCCATGGTTTTCCAGGCTTACTCTTGTGTCATGTAGTGGAAATGTTCCAGTAGGACTTACTGAAATGAACCTAAGACAGATGGACAAGCCCAGCTTGCTAAATGTCAAGGTAGTCATGTGATATCAAAGGCAATTCGAAGCTGGCACTGAGTCAGAACATGTGTAGCATTGGGCAACCAGTGGTTTCTATCTACAGAGAAACACCAAGAGAAAGACCAAGTGGGTGAGCTATCTAAAAGTCTAAGGGAGCAGATAAGGCAGAAGTCTGTGGCACGCTGTAGCACTAGTGAAAAAATGATCAACTACTAAGACTGTGTGGATTTGGTGGATGCGTTTACCTATTTGCTTGTCTTCTTTTCTCTGTTTTTGTGTGTTTATGTATTCTGGGGGTGGAGAAGCAGGTAGCAAGAGATGCAGACAGGTCATTCAGGTCAAGGCTGAGTTTTGCGTTTTTTTTTTTTCTTTCATTCATTCTCTCTCTCTCTCTCTCTCTCTCTCTCTCTCTCTCTCTCTCCCTCCCTCCCTCCCTCCCTCCCTCCCTCCCTTCCCCCCCTCTCCCTTCCCCCCTCTCTTTTTTTTAATAACAACATTTTGAGAAGAGTTCAATAATTTTTCCAATTGTCTGGCTGACACATGAACCAGTGGAGATTCTAATTATATCAGGTGTTATTTGGCTTTATAATATCTTAGGGCATAGTTACCTCAATCTAACTTAAGCATGTTCATTATTTTATCTTCAGAGAATTTATGTAAAACATCCATCATATTAAAGGCAGCGTGTTTATCTTTCTCTCTTTTTATTATTGACTACAATCATTCCTTAAGAGAAGAAGATTGATACCATAGCACACATATCTATGAAGCACATATTTATCTTGAATCTTCCAGGTTGGCGGTTACCAAATTTCCACCTATATAAGACTATGGTTATTCAAAGTATATTTTTACCTTTTTGGGGGCAATTAAACATGAAAATATATCCATTTGGAATGCCCTTTTAAACTTATCTATGTAACAAAATGCTTTTATGTATTAAGTCTCGTCTCTAATATCAACTCCTCTAGGAACATTTGACTGATTCTTCAAGATTTTAAGATTATATTGCCTGCACATCATGTACATTTTGCTCAGACCCACTAACATTTTCGTGGGTTTGAGTGAAGGTAGATGAATTTAGGAAATTACAACAATGAATGACCTGGGGGAAAAGGGTGTGTTTTGCTTTTCCCCCAGAGAATTTAGCATAGAGGGCCACATGTTCTCCCTTAAAAATTGGCATGAAAAAGTGCCAAGATTAAAATAAAAAAAAAAAAAATCAAACACAAATGCCAAACAATAGGATTGAAAGGATCACAGTTGCTGTTATAGTGCCAAAAAATTGGCCAAGTGAGTAAATTAGAAGAAGCAAGCAATCAGCAGGTCATACGGATAAGTTTTTTAAATTAAATTGTCAAACTCTATAATAAATATCATCCCTCCCTTCATCTATGTCTTTGGTTTAGAAATATTTACACAGGGGGTGAGGTATACCACAAAGAAATACCTCCATTGCATAACCGTCTTCATGGTGTATTTTATAATCTCTAATTCATTTATTTCTCCCAAATAGATAAGATTTCTCCTTGCAGAAAGAGATGGTATTTTATTTATCACATTAATTCTGGTACTTAGTCAAGATCTTAGCCAGAAGATAGTGGACATTGATTAAAGTAATGGGTGAAAAATTATCAGCAGCAGCAACAAAAATCACCTAAATAACTGAATGACAGAATTATTATCAGAAAACTTCCCAGAAGTTTCTACTGAAATATTTTACTGACCTAGATAAATTCGGATGGCACCAGCTCCTCCTTCCAGTCCATGTCTCTGCATCTCTTTGCCACATATCACATAAGCGGCATTCTAAGAAGCACTCAGTAAACCTTTCATGACTTTGAAGATGCATTCTTGAAGATATAGTGGTGTGAGAAGAATGATTTCTTGCTGAATTCCGCTCACCTCTGACAGGGGCTCATGCTACTCCTTGGAACAGTGGTCGGGCGGGGGGGGGGGGGGGGGGAGGGGGTTGCTCCCAAAGCAGCCAAGAAAGACAGTGACTATAGGGAGATTCCTCTCCCTGCTGATGATGAGACAGTTTTTGGAATGAAGCTTACTGATCCTCAGTAAATGAATGTTGCAATTGTGAATTTCCACTCTCTGATATTGAAGTTTAAAGCCCATTGTAAAAGAAGTTGTGCCTAACCCACTAAGCTGACTCCATTGAAAAAGTTGATGAGGTTTCCCATCCTCTGGTGATGGATTCCTGGAAAGCCTTTCTCCAGGATGTGAGCTCATTTTGAGTGAGTCACAGAGTTACCTATCTCTTAGGGGAAGCAAATCCATTAGGCAATAATCTTTGAGGACAAACCATGCTCTTACTTGTCAAAACGAATTGCTTGCTAAGATTACTGCTTTGGAATATCTTAAGGCAACTCTGCTTCATAAATTCAGCTGTTATTAAAAGCTATAAAATGTATTATTGTTAATTGGACTTTCTAAGAGCGATCAGCAACGTGAGTTGGGATCATAGAAGTTCCTGTTTCAGAGAAGCCTCTGAAATTACCCAATGGCACCAGAGGCTTGAATTCCTGCCCAGATCCTCCTCTGTGAGGCTTCTGTTAAGGCCCTACCACTGACAGAAGGCACTGCTGCTGACGCTCACACAGAAGAGAGGTGTTTTAGGTGCAATGTCTTAACTGCCGTGGATCCACACGGACTCCGTGTGTAGAGCAGCCGTTTCAGCGAGTGGCATGGTCACACCTTCCATGCAAGCTATCTGGCCGAGGTTTAACTGATATTTCTTGATTATCTGTTACATGGTAGGCATGGAGCTGATGCATTTCTGCATGGCTGCATTTAACTTTCATGGCAATTTTGGAAATTTCTAATAGTGCTCCCACTTTTAAAAAGGTGAAATTTAAGCATAGTATTTAAGTATTTTTCCTAAAATCAAAAAGATGAAATAATAGAGAAAGGATCAGAAATAAGGTTTCCTGATTCCAATTCTAATGTTGTGCCTTATGCTCTCAGCACGTGACCTCTCCATCATTCTGTTTATTTGAAAGGATTGAACACATGATGCTCAGATAGTGTCTACTAATTTCTGTTTATTATCTCTATTTTCCAAACTTCTTATTATATAATTTTATAAATACCTTACATATATCAAATAAAAACTATTATTAAAATTGTTATTAAAACTTCTGTTATTAAAACTGGGAGTCAGCAAGTTACCACCTGCATTTTTAAATAAATTTTATTGGCACAAAGCCACATTCATTTATTTATTTTTTCCTCAGGACTGCCCTGCAATGGCTGGGCTATAGTTTCAATAGAGACTTTATAGCATGCAAAGCCTAAAATATTTACAACTGATCCCTTTCCAGAGTTGAGAATTTCAACCCTAAACACAGCCCTTGTATTGGTGTTACTCCACCTGTGTGTCTTTCTTGCTTCATTGTACCAAGATGGCCCTGGATAATGCTGATATACTTAGCATATTTCAAATTAATGTATTGTCTAAAATGCTTGCTCACCCCTGGTTTAAGCCATAAAGATCAATGACAGAAATTGTTTGCATTGTGTGCACACACATGGGACATATATGCATGTCTTTAAAATGCTGATAAATCCTTTAATGGAAAAAAAAAAAACTGGGTGAAAACAAATGTTTGCATAGGAAGGTGTCTGTCTGTCTGTCTATCATCTCTCATGCCCTACTTTTATTTCACCATTTCCTCAATAACGAGCTTTGTAAGTATACATTCAGAGTGGCTTAGGTCATCTTAATTTTCATTTCTCTCTCTTGCTGTCCTAGAATTTCTCTGATGTCACAGTATGGCCTATAATAATGACCCATTTGATAATTACTCTTAGATTCTTTTTTCTTCATTTTTTCCCCATTTCTAGGCTCTTACTCCTAAACTCTGGGAACACTTCCTGAAATATACTAACTGCATTTACACACTCACACAAACATACATGATACAGAACATTGTACGTACAAATGTTGTATATGCTTAGTTTAGAGTTGGCAAAAAGTAAACTTTCAGCAATTTCTCCTTACTATGACCATGGTATCCTTTATTATGCATTTACTTTCCCATGGCAGTTAGATAAGCCATTTGAATCCTTTTCAAAATAGAATTTTAGAAAATAACTACTAAATATTCAGAGTTGCCACTGGAAATAAAAAATTATGTCGTATACCAGTAGGCACTATATTACGTAGCATGAATGTAACATGTGTGGTAGTGGAGGTAGGTGAGTGTAAGTACTCACAGGCATGCACAAACTCTATAGCATCACACAAAATGTATTCTCAATAATATGTCCATTTTTACAGATATTAAATATACTGGAACTTACATTATATAATGACATATTTTGTTAGAATACATGAAATAGAATTATTTGAAATCTGGCTATATAAGAAAATGTTGATGTGGCATATAATACTGGATAAAATATAAAACAAGGAGACTTAAAATAGAACTTAAAATACTAACACAGAAACTGACATACTTCTGACCAAAGCTGAATGGTTAGATTTAGAATTCAGTTTGTTCAATCTTTGTTGCTAAGTTCTTATATTTAAAACTTGTGAATGTTACTCTTCATTTGCTTTGGACAGAGAAACAAGGGTAACACAAAACACATTGCATCATTAAATTGCTGTTTTCTGATAATCAAGTTTGTTCTAGTAGCACAATGCCTCCTATCAGTGAACAGCAAGATAGTATTTACTAGTCAGGTGTGAATATAACTGGCATTGCTAAGCATAATAAACATTAGATTCTATTGTAAGTTTGAGAACACACAGTCATGCTCTTTAAAATTATGTTTCTTATACTCACCTTCCATAAAACCTGATGTCATAACATTATATCTTTACTCTGTGAAAGTATTTTCATGTCAGCCCCAGAAATTATGTCTTTTCCTGCTATAAAATCTGTCCTTGATCATCAAAAAAGTGGCTTCTAGAGAAAATATAGTCCTCCAACACCGGTTAGTGTTTTGGAGAGATATATAGAGCCTAGTGTCAAACTCTCATAAGTCTATGTCTGTAGTGTGTGAGTGTGCGTATGTGTTCTTCTGTGCCCCTCTGTTTTATTTTCAGTGGATTAGTTTTCTATTGCTGCTATAACACATTACCACAAATTTAGTGGCTTAAAACAACGCAAATGATTATCTCACAGTTCTTTAGTCAAAAGTCAGACACAAATCTCATTGGGCCATAAAAATCAAGGTGTCAGCAGGGCTGCATTCCTTTCTGGAGGCCTTGGGGAAGAACTGGTGCCTTGCTTGCCCTATTTTCCAGAGGCCACCTACATTCCTTGGTCTCTAACTCCCTTGCTCTATCTTCAAAGTCAGTGACATAGCAACTCTCTGACCATTTTTTCACAGTCACATCTCCTGACCACAGCTGAAAAAGGTTTACACTTTTAGGGACCCATGTAATTACACTGGACCCACTCACTCATGTACTTAGAGATCTCACCCAGGAGACTTCTATCTTTTGGTTCAACATCTTAATCACATCAGAAAAGCCACTTTTGGCACTTAATATAACACAGTCACAGGTTCTGTGGATCAGGATGTGGCACTGTTATGGGGAGGGATATGATTCTGCTTCTTAGTACAGAGATTACAAATGCCTGTTTCACAGAACTACATGATTGACTCAGTAAGATGGCACAGCTGAAGTGCTTACCCTACTAGTCCATAGTGGGTGATTTATAAATATAGGTCATTTTCCATTTTTCCTGTTCCCTTCCAGGTATTTAATCAGTAGGAAGTTTTCATGAAAGATATATAAGTATGCAAGTGTGTGCTGAAGACCAAGTGTCATCATATTCTGGGTGACAGTAAGAGCCTACAGCAGATAAAGAATAAGAAGTGAGAGAAAATATTTCTGTTTAGGCAAATAGAAACATTCATGTGCACAGAAACTGCAGATATACTAAGCTAGAGCAATCTATAAAAGAAATTGATGCTTTTTATCCTCATTATTTATATGATCTCGTTATATGTTCATTGTCATGGAAGATGATGGGGTAAAAGGTAGTTTTTGGGCTATGATTAAAATTAGATGAAAATTGGGAGTAAAATAATCTTACATTCTCAAAATTGAAAAATGGAATCCTAAGTTTTAAGTCATATTAAAATTTTTAAAATTTTATTAAATTTATTGGGGTGACATTGGTTAATAAAATTATATAGGTTTCAAGTGTACAATTCTAACAAATGCTGGCTCTTTGTGATTTTAGCATAGCAAGAGTATATATGGGTAATGTAAACTTTGTATAGTAGCAGATCCTAGTAGCTAGATAGGAAGGGAGTGATGGAGAGGGAAGGAAAATCAGACAAATATTTCAGCTGAGAAGCAAGTCAATATGTAGGTTGAATAAACCAGAGTCTAAGTAACCATTTTCCACTGGTTAAAAGAGTCAATTCTTATAATATGTCTTCTAATAGACATGATACCATATTTTTTAAACCATCAAGGTTCACCAGATGAAATTCAAGCTTTTTAGAAATCAGGGTGCCACTTAAGGACTGCATGGATGCTTTCAAGTAAATGGCAATTCAATGCAGTCAGTTATTTTCTGAAAGTAACTTAACTCACAGTACATCATAGAGCTTGTTTTGTAAACACCGCCATTTATGTTCAGGACTCTTAATCATAGCACACCCTGCTCCTTTTCATTAGAATCCTCGTCCTCTTTACTTTTTCTGCCTTATGATGAACTTGTGTTCTATCATTAAGAGTTAGTTTAGCATACAGTACTGGCTCATGACCTAGGTTGCCTGGATCCGAATCCTGTTTCTGCCAATCAGAGGCTATGAGACTTGTCAAATTCACTTAACCTGCCTCGGCCTTACTTACTTACTTACTCACTCATTCATTCATTCATTCATTCATTTAAATCTGAATAAGCTAAAAATTATATTGGTTATTTAGGATACATAGTTATTATAAGGAATTAAACAGTTGATGCACAGAAAGAATTTAGAAGAGTATGAGGAATGTATTTTTGAATTCAAAACATATTCATATTATCAAACACAAATTCAACACTTCTCCAAAGGCTCAGAATCCTCAAGTTAGCTTCACTTCCACATCATATCCTTTATTACCACAGCATATTTTGAAACATTTGTCATAGCATAATATCACTTTTATAATTATTAGTTTTTAAGCCTGTATCCCTACCTAGAGACTAATTCTTTGAAACGGAAACTTAGTTGCTGTATTTTTGGTGACTTTCAAAGTGTGGGACACAGATTAGGTACTCATAAAATAAAATTGAAATAAATTAATGAATAAATAAATGCCTCTCTCAATATATTCGAGGCTAGATAAGGTTAAGCAGGATATACATATATATGCCAGATATTATATATACATATATGCAGAATATTATATATGCATATATATATATCTTATATATATTTTCCAACTAAAAATTTGCCTTTATAAATTGAAATATAAATATATATATACATATACATATATATATCTGATATATGTCATATATAAGATACAAAAGATATATAATATATATTACACAAATAATATATAATCTATGGAAGTTAACAGGTTAATATGAAGATAAAAAGGATGAGTTGTAAAAAATGTAGGAGCTGAAATCATACACAGCAGGATTAAAACAAACTCTGGCATCAAGCACTTATTGTTTGACCTTCAAGAGTTAAATGGCAAACTAGAGTCTCTATCTTTTTAACCTACATTGCATCGGTGTGAATATTCTTATAAAATATATAAGGAACTTGACACCTTGATGATCCCTAAGCACAGATAGCTATTGCATTGGCATTGCCAAAAGTTATGAGGCTTGGCTATTCACAGAAACCTTTAAAGACTCTTAGGAATAAACAATCTTGCCTAGATAGGACCACATTGTTATTCTATTTTTTAAACAAAAGTAATAAAGTAATTTACTGCTTTTCAGATAAGCTCAACTTTCATATATTGTTACCTGGGGCCAGGGAAAATACCGGTGGGAAAGCAACTGGTAGAAATAGATAGGACTGTTTGCTTTCTAAGTGTCTTTGTGCCTCTGAAATGATGGTTCCACAGGCAGATTTCCCGAAGCCTGTGAGGGGATTACAGCTCTGCTGGAGCCCTTTACTTGTGCACTAAAATACCAGAATAGCTTCTTTCTTACAGAAGTCTTATGTTTGTCCATTTACTTCAAGAGATCAATAAATCCCAGTTTCTGATTTTACTCTAAGTATTCATCTGTCACAGATATAAAATCAAATGAAATTCATCATCATAAAAGAAGGGTCATATATATAATGACAATAAACCGCATTAGGTATTTTCATGTATTATTTTATTGAATCCATACAAAGACTCTATGACTTAGATTCTATTATTAGCATCATTTTATTAATGAGGGTTCTGAAACTTGAAATAGTAAATTAATATTCACAGCAAGAGGCAGAAAAAAGATTTGAACTCAGATCTTTCTTACTACATAAGCCGTGCCCTTTCCATTGAATTACACTATCTTTTAATTTTTTTAAATAATTGGCATATGCCAGTGGGAAATAGAGCTAGATAGGAAATTGAACTATGTGGGATAAATGCCCTTATTTTTAATTGTAGCGTGAAGGACATTTTGATAAGAGGATGGCAGAAGATGAGAAGTCCAAAGGAAGACTTTTATCTCAGTGTAACTGAGGCTAAAAATTATGTATTTGGGTTTGGGATCTAGGGATCCTTGTCTCACCTTTATCAGTTCTTAGTTCTGTGAATTTAAGATAGTTACTGACCTACATAAAGTTGTTACTCCAGAAGCTGACCTTGTGATAATGATTTGTGTACAAATATTTCATTTAAGAAATAATCCTAGTAGGTATATAGTAGTGAAATGGGGAAGAGATAAAGGAAAGAGAAGAAAGTCAGTATGGAGTACCTTACTGAGCAAGTCACAATTGTGAGCAAGAATGTTCAGTCCTGCTTGAGATCTCTGGGAGACTACAAAGAATATGTATGAGAGCCCCACCCACATCTCTGAAAAAGAACAAGAAAGGTGGGGCATGTATCCACCAATCCCAGTCCGACACTGGGCAAGGGCTAGACTATATGCATTGACCTCTGTCACTTCTGGTCTACCCCGGGGATGCAAACATGCTCCAATTGCCAGAGAAAATCATCAGTCAAAATGTCACAGGTTCTGGAGGTAGAAAAGCATCAAGCTTCATGTGTAGAAATGATGAGTGCTGAAGACATACAGAGGCACACTGACAGCATCTGGTATACTTAGAAAGACTTAAGTTTCCTATACAGAAAATAGAGAAGATAGCCCTTACTCTGTCCAATTTAGATATTATTAAAGTATAAATAGCTTGAACATCAAAATGGTTTGAAGAAAAATCTTTGAATGGATGCTATTTTTTATCCCTCTTGCTGAAATTGTTAGTCCTATTGTTGTAGCAAAATCTCATTACATTAAGTAGTTCCATTCCTTAATGACAATATCTAGCATTTCTCAATCCATTTATGTTAAGCTAATGAGAGTTTTCCTTATTTTCCTGTCTTTTAAGTCATATACTTTCGGACTTTCCAATTGAAGAAACTTTATTTGTTTGTTTGTTTGTTCATTTATTTTGTTCACTTAGGGAATGATAGGGGAAAAAAAATTGCAAGGGCAATCTGGGGGAAGAAGACATCATTCACCTTTGTGCATACCCAGTAACAACTACATATTGGGAGGTGATTCATAAACATTTGGTAGATAAATAAATTGAATCTATAAAGCCTTATATGGCAGGCTAAAATCTGCAGAAGTATACTCTTCTAAGTTTATTATTTTTGGAATTTTCAATTACCTTTTTTATTTTGCCCTCTCATGTAGAGTAGTTTTTGAAGAACATAAAAGAAATGACTCTTCTCATACTTGATTAAACATAGGAAAGCTTGGCATCATATATTTATCTGACAAATGCTGTTAACATTTGGTCATTCACTACTTAAAAGATTTTAAAGATTATTTTTGCCCCTCTGGTTTATTTAGTTGTTACATATATCCCTAGTAGCCTGCTGTCAATACATGGGGCAAACATATCTAAATAATGTCACAAGCATTTTGGAGACCCCAACCCTTTTCAAATGTATAAATTGATGTGTGTCAAACAACACGTGTGTTATCATAGGTGAGGCCTAGCAACAGCATACTCTTTGTAAACAATTTAGAATTTCAGAAATGAAGAAATTAGACTAAGACTAAACTCAAGGAACCAGGCATGAAGGGACTCAAAAAATAAGCTGAACTGATTGTGATACAAACAATTTAAAGGATTCTCAGCATGAGAATAAGGTACCTAAAATTATATCATAAAATATATGTTTCAGGTGGTACAAAATCCCAGTTAGCTTTCTCACCATAAAAACAAAACAAAACAAAACAAAACACTATAAAACTGAACAAAATATATGAGGTGACACTTTTCAAGCTCAGACAGTAGGCAGTACAACTATGTGGTCTCTGAGGGAAGGCATGCTCACAAGGAGAATTCCATTGCCCGGATATTTCTTGAGGGAAATTTTCTCATTATACAAGGAGGAAGTCTAATCAGGGTACAGCTTTCCACTCAGCTGAGAAAGTAGAAATCAGAGATAAGGGTAGCTAAGCACAATGAAAATTCATTTCTCATATCTATGCTACCGTACTCTGAGAAGCGGAACATAAGAAAAGAGCTTCAGAAGTCCATGCAAGAGTCTCACAAGTTTCTGGCCAAGGGCTGGATTGCACGTGTGCAGGGTAGAACCACCAGAGGCTTAGCAGAGAATATCTGCTATGGAATTGAAGGCAGAAGAAAATGGTAGAGAAGGCAGGTAGCGCATCTCTAAGGAAGGGTAGTATCTGAGGACTTAATGTTCTAGACATGCTTGAATGCAAAGATTTCCTTACCATCTTATTCTAAACCCTGTACCATTTAGGGTACAATAAAGGCTATGTCTTAAGAGCAAAGACCACACACAAAAGTAAGATGTGCTCTTTCCATAAAGAAAGCCACAAATTAGGATTTAATAAGATCTGTAAGACAGAGCGGAGCTCCCTACTGCAAAAATTAGGAGTTTGTGAAATACTCTGGGGTTTCTCTAGATCCTTACTGGCAATGTTTAAAGAGAAACCTACATATGTTCAAGACAGTCAGACCATAATGCAAAATATAATTTTGCTCCTAGGTATTTACCTAAAAGAAAAAACAAACAAACAAACAAACATATATCCACTCTACAATTTGTGTAAATGTTCATAGCAGCCATATTTACAATTGTCATAAACTGAAAACAACCCAACTGTCTATTAATAAGTGAACAGGTAAACAGATTATGGTATATTTGTACAATGAAAAACTACTTGTTTAACAATAGAAAGGAAAGCACTACTGAAACACGGCACAAAATGGACAAATATCAAAAACATCATGCTGAATAAACAAAGCAAAACAGAAAACAGTAAACACCATATGATCCATTTTGTTTTTGAGAGTATATTGAATGCAAAGGGACACACAATTATTATTATTATTATTATTATATTATTATTTTTATTTTTTGGTTAAGGCAATGTTACATATTTTGATTGAGGTGGTAAAAACATAGGTGCTATGAAATGAATTGTGTCCACCCAAAATTCATATGTTAAAGATCTAACCCTGATCTGACTGTATTTGGAGAAAGGGACACAAAGAAGTAAGTGAGGTTAAATAAAACCTTAAGGGTGGCACTCTGATCTGGTAGGAATAGCGTCTGAATGAGAAGGGGCACCACAGAGCTCGTTCTCTCTTTTCATCATGAGGACACAGTAAGAAGGCAACCATCCTGAAGCCAGAGAGAGAGAGATCTCTTACCAGAAACCAAACAGACCAGATCCTTAATTTTTAACTTCTATCCTCTGAAGTGTCACAATGTAAATTTCTATTGTTTAGGCCACCTACTTAAGTTATAGCAGCTCAAGTTGACTTATATAATGGTATGTGCATTTGTTAACACCTAATAAATTCTGTATTTAAACATGTATGAGATTTATTATATATAAATTATACTTCAATAAAGTTGAAGTATAATTTATATAAATAATCTGGGCTTTTTGCAGAACATGGGAAATAGGCTCAGAAACCTCCGTATTATCCAAACATTATAATCAACACATTTTGGAGTTTGATAGGTTGCATTGTGGTGCCAAATGGATTGGTTCTGGGTGATGTACAAGTTTCTGGATTAAGTGACTAGGTGAATGATGACATTTATTTGAAATACAAGAACCCATAAAACATGCAAATTTGGAAGAAAGCCATTTATTTTGGATATAATAGGTTGAGTTGTGTTGGGGACATTCAAAAGGAAATACCTCTATGATACTACATCTAGAGCTCTGAATTTCAGAATGAGTTTATACTTGCCTATAAATTACTCGCCTAATATACTTGCCTAATAATTATTATAAAAATGAGAATTATAAGCACAAGAGTATATGAGATCATCCAGTTGGAGATATTTTAAAAAGAAAGAAATTACCTGAGAACACACAAAAATGTGAATGCTTAAGAGAGGCAGAGGGAGTGAAGTCATGAAGGAAGCAAAGAAAGATAAGAAAGTGAGTAAAGTGCCATCACCTAAGTCAAGGAAAGAGAGACTTTTGAAGAGGACTACCTCAATAACATCAAATGCCGTTGAAAAGCCTACTGAAGGAGTCATTTATTAGATTTGGCACCAAGAACTGGAATTTGCCAGGGACAAGAGAAAGAAATTGGTCTAAAAGCCGGAATATCTGCCTTCATATCCAGACTCCAGATAAGCATGATGAGACAACAGATTCCTTTACCTCTGTGAACCTGAACATCCTCGTTTCAAAATGGGATGATAGAAATAGGTGGAGAAAGATGGACTGCAATAAGGAGTGTGGAAGCAACTTCTCACTTCTGATCTTTTTTTCCCATATAAGCAATTTAACATACTACTCTAACTTGTGATAGAATAATATATAAGAAATATAATTTTTCTATTATATCTTCATCAATTTGGAGAGGACAAACTATGTTGCAGTTAAGAAAATATCAAAAAATCATCATAGTTTAAGTTCAACTAAAATGTATTTCTCATATCCGTGGTACCTGGCTAACACAAGTGGTTAGCGGGTTTGGGTTCACATATTCGCCACAGGCCACCTTATGTTATTATGCCATCTTACGGTTTTATACACAGACACCTTCAGGTTCTTTGTATCATGGAGAAAAAGAGCTTAAAAATCAAGTACTGCGACTATTAAATGTTTGTCCTGAAAATGACAGGTCACTTCTTTTTATATATTCCATTAACATATTTAGATGATTAACCATTCACAATTTCAAAGGGTTAGGGTAGCCCAATTTCTCCATGTGCTCTCAAGAGAAGACATATGAGAAATATTGAAATAAGTAGAATCCCTATTACAATATTCTAAAATAACACTGGATACAAGTCCTTTAGAAAAACACTAAACAGAGACATACACATTTCTGGCCTCATTCAACACAGGGCTTTCTTTTGTTCCCAACTTTGTCACTGATGGCATCTAACCATGTATGTAAACTTGTTAGAAAATCATGATCCTTTCACATATAGTATATAATTAGTTGATTGGTCATACAGAAATATATTATTGTCAGTGGAAAGAACATGGGTATTGGGTAAAACAGATATGGGTTTGAATTCTGGATACGTGTTATAACTAATACACAGGAAATACTTAAATTCCCTAAGATTTTTCTATTTTTGCTTACATAATAAAGACAATATATAATGTTTAGATATTTTTTTTTCTGGACATGAAATGAGATAAATAAAATCCCTGAGCACAACAGCTTACACAGAAATGGCAAATCTTTTTTTTTTTTTTTTGTCATGTTTAATCTAGTCAGATCCATTGGGTTTAGATTTTGTACCTTTAGCCTACACTTATAGAATAAGTTCATTTTAAGTTTCCTTGAACAGTTCATTGAAAATCCCATTAAATAAATACAACTTGGATATCAGGAGAAATAGTCCTACTATTCATCCATGTTCCTCCTTCCTCTGGCTGCCATAGGAGTGAGAATAGGTTATCTCCGGGATATCCAGTTGCTGACTCAGAAGGACTTATACATCCTTTCTCTGGCTTACTGCAGTGTCTTCTATGGAACTAAGGAGTTTCAAACTATGAAGGCCCACAGAAGTGCCATCTCGGTTCTAAGTATTCATTAATCTCAGCCACCTCACCTACTTTACTCATGTTCTTTTACATGTAGGATGGGATATCATAGAACAAAAAAGTTACTATGGCTTGTGAGTTGCTATAATTTAATTTTGGTTTTTCTGGAACCCATAAATCAAAGTCAATTCTTTAGTCAAAGTGTTAGGTCAGACACCCAAATTGTCAATAATCTGGCTAATACACTATTGGCTATTTTGAGTCTTATTGAGTGAAACTATTAGAGAAAATGTCTATGTTTCCATTGTGAAAGGAATTCTACCTTTTGAGGGAAATTAATTATATTGCTTTCCGTAGCTCAGTCAGGTTCTTCCCTAATTTATCCTACTACAGTAACTCAGGAATGATTGTTAATATAGTGGAAAGCATCTTCTCATGACCGAAGAAGGGCTGTCAGCAGAGGCCGCTGCCGGAGTCCGACCCTGACACGGATGCTCCTGCTTTCTATTCAGTCAGATGGAAGGGAATCTGTTACACAGCTGGGTCATGATTTGTTTTATTTCACATATGGTTACGTATCTGAACTTAACAGTGAAGTACTCAAACAATAAGTCTTGTTCTTGGTTCCAAAGCATTCAGTTAGAATCAAGAATGAAGGATCAGGACATTTACCACTGGCTGTCAATAATATACATCAACAGTGATTCATCTTCCCTAACAGGAAAATCAATGCTCTGCATGTTCTTTGAAAATAAGTAATAAACTTTATTATTACTGTAAGAAAACAGTAAAATTGTAAAAATGTAGTCATTTTCCTTTAGAAATAATTTACCGAAGTAATAAAAGTCACACACTAAAAAAGATATACAGCATTAAAATATGATCAACCCTTAAAAGTCAGATCAAATTTACATTAATATTTTTCTGCCAAATAGCAATTTCAACTTTAAAAGTACAATCATAAATAGGAGTAACTATGAACACAAATCAAAATCCAACTTCATTTTCACAAATGCTTTTCTTGCTTATTTTTTTAAAAGAGGTAAAAAATAACCTGCCTCTATTGCAATGAAGCTGGTTTTAAATGAAATTAAAGCTGAAAGGTTGATTAATAAGAAGTATTGACTAATCCCTGTAATCCTTAAGCAGATAATCTGAAAATAAATTGATTTCTGATGGTCACAGACAGTGTATCATGAAGATAACTGGAGTTTTTATTTTTTTAAAAAAAGTCACTGTGCTTTAAAGAAATTAATACATGGAATACTAAAACCAAAACCCAAACAATACCGATTAATATTTGCTTAAACTACAATAATCCAAATTTAATTTGGATAAATTACATGTTTTATAGAGGCTTATATTATAATAACAGAAGTTTGAATTTGGTTTATCTAGAATTTCTTTTAAAATTGGTCTTTTTACTGGACTGTATTAAACAGGTTTATTTAGGGAAATGGAAGCAGTAGAACGTGTGTGTGTGTGTGTGTGTGTGCACGCGCGTGTGTGCATGTGTGTGTGCACGTGTGCACGCGTGCAGAAGGGATGGGGGGAGAGATTGATTAATTTATTTTAAGGAATTGGCTTACATAGTATAGGAGCTGACGAGTCTAAAATTTGTAGGACAGGCTTCTAGTAGGGAGACCCAGAGAAGAGCATATGTTGTAATATCAAGTCCAAAGGCAGTCTGCTGAAAGAATTTCCCCCTGCTTTTTTTTTTCCCTGGAGATTTCAACATTGGTCTCTGATTCCAGCATATAGGTCACTTAGCAGCTCAATATCTAGGTCAATCTTGGTGAATGGGAGCCCGCAGTGTTGGATCATATAGCCTCTACTTTACTACCTTGACCACTGCATTCATACACCAAGATGAAGCTCACTCTAACGACCAATGATAAGGGCTAGCTGAGGTCAGCTGACTGGTTCATGTTGTCTTTGTTTTTTAGGATCTTCCCCATTGTAGATGCTCTCTGGTGGGTACTAACATGCAATATAAAAATATTATACTCTGTACTTAATCTTGCATGCCCATTTGTATGCTTTCTTTCTAGATCTCCTTATCCATAATCTTCCAATTATTTGCTTTCTAGGTCCCTGACCAATTCGGTTGGCCATGCACAACTACCTATAAACCCATGTATATTCTTATCTCAGGCTTACGCATATTGGATGACCACCCAGAGATCATCTATTTTCTTTTTTTAACTTTTCCTCTCTGCTATCCTTCATGACTACACATTTATTGGGATACAGTAAAACAGTCCATTTTTATCTCACACTCACATAGTGAACTAACATGTGCAAGTTCTATTCTATTTCCCCTTACACCAGTTGGTGATCAGAGGCACTGGCCTTCAAGAAAGGATCTTAGTGTGACACTAAAGAATCCACTACAAAAACGTGTCATATTTTTTGATAACCAAGTGAAAGAATATGATGTAAGAACCCCAGTTTGAGTAGTTGAGTAGATCTCAGAAAGGAATTTACATTTTCACTTGATTTGATAAATTAGCAGGAGCCAATTGTGGAAGAGAAAAAAAAGGATACAGATTATGATGCATTTTTAATACATAGAGGCATGAAGGGTGTTGCATATTTCAATAATAGTAAAACTCCTATGCCCTTCCATATATCTAGACAATGTCATGGTCCCAAGCTCTTTCACTTGTCTAGAATTTATTTTTAAACCCATGCATTGAGGAACCTCACAGTTATTTCTAATAGCCTAGCTCAAATATCTCTTCATATGTAGTGTTTTCCATTAATGTGTATTCTAGTCTAATTTACTTTTACAGGTTTATTGAGATAAATTAATATACCAAAATATATGTTTTGAATATCTACAATTTGATGAGTTTGGACATATTCATATACCTATGATACCTTCACCACAATCAAGGTAATAAACATATCTATTACCTTCAAAAGTTTCTGTGTATCTCTTTGGTGCATGTGTGTGTAATGTGTGTGTGTATGTGTGTATGTGAGATAAGAACACTTAACATGAGGCTATCCTTAATGAATTTTTAATTGCATGATACAATGTTCTTAACTCTAGATACTATATTATAAAGCAGATCTCTAGTGTTTATTCATCTTACTGTTCTAGCCAAATTAAATGCCTGTTTCTCTTATTCCAATACTTGCCTGAGGCTTCCTCTGCTAAATTCTAATTTAGTTATCTGTCTATCTCTGTAGGAATACTATAAGCCCATTGAGAATGGAGAATTTTCTTATTCATCTGTATCTTTTCATTCTCTGGCTCAGGAACCTACCCACAGTAGATGTGATGGCATTTTTGATGACTGAATAAATGCATGTAGCTTTCTTGGCAGGGATGCAGAAGGACAATACATGGATAAACTGATATACAGTAGGATACAAATCTTACTTCTGTTATCCAGCTTTGGGGCTAAACATTGTTGGCAATGAGGAGTCATTAGAACTTTCAAAGGACAAAAAGAAAATGCTGGGTTAAAACAAGAAAGATGGCTAATTTCACTTTTAACTCATGAAAGACACTGCACTGACTGCTTTGACTTTCCTCGAGGCTTTACTCCCAATTCTCATCAGAAAAAAAGAGGAGAGATTAATTTTGAAATATCACAGATACTGAAATATCTATAAGCCATATAAAAACATAATACTTTAAAATTTTACCCAAAGCAAAATTATATAAAAAATATTAGCAGTGTATAGTAACTATCTTCTTTCATAATTCTTATTTTGAAATATTTGCACATATATTTTTTTTTTATTTCACCTGTGTCAAAATCATGTGAGACATTCGTGGTTATTTTTACTTCATAGATGTGATAACCACAGATTACACTGAACCACCTCCAAAATTGTCCAAAGAAAACACAGCAAGTCATCCCTATGTTTTGTCTGGGAAAATGTGGAAGACCATAATGCTTCCTACATTTGAGCTATCTCTATCTTGAAACTAATTAATACAATGAGATTATTCTCTGTGAATGATGTGAGCTAATCATTTGGAGTACAGGAGTGATTTAGGACCTTACAACAATGTAATACAGCATTAGCATAACTTGAGAGCTTATTACAAATACAATATATGCATATAAAATTAACACTTGTGCACCTTAAATGTGGACAATGTCATATGTCAGCTGCATGTCAATAAAGTTGGAGAGAGAAAAAAGGAATGCAGAATGCCAGGCTCTACCTCAGAACTACTGAATCAAAATCAGAACTTTAGTAAGATTCTGAAGCAATTCGTATGCCTGTTAAATTTGAGAAGCACTAGTTTAGAAGACCTAGGTCTGGACATTTTTGCTGCCGTCAGTTTTCTCTGTAAGTTTAGCAAGTTGCTTTCCCACTCTGTTCCTCCGTTTCCCTGTCTATAAAATAAAATAGCCTTTCAAACAAATGATGACAAGCAGACCAAAATAGCTTCAGTCCTATTAAATCAGAATCTCTGTAGGTATGATTGGGCGTCATTATTTTTACAGAATCTTACCAAGTAAATTTAAGGTTCAGCCAGGATGTGATCCACTAGAATATATAATCATGAAGGCTTTTTCCAAGTCTTACATTCTTGATTATAAATTGTTAAATTCAGCAGTATATGTAATGCATGAAGGATGAGCATGTTTCATGAGACAAAGTATATTTGTAGAGGTACTTGTACTCATCAGGTACATGGAAAACCTTATGAAGTTGCTGCTTGCACTAATTACTTTTAAACAACAAAACACTGTTTGTATAACTGAAAACAATATAAAAATCCTATAGAAATATATAAAAGTCTAATTTTTAAATAAGAAAAAAATCAAAGATAAAGGTGAAAAGAGAGATAAAGAAAAGACAAAAGGAAGAATATAGTTTCTATATATTGTCTGAACCTGGCATTACATTACTAAGCCATTCTAGTTTTACAGTTTTCAAGTATTTAAACCTTTCATTAAAAAAACAAACAAACAAATTCTTAGATCATTA
The DNA here is from genome assembly GCA_003508835.1 of Eonycteris spelaea. Lineage (NCBI taxonomy): Eukaryota > Metazoa > Chordata > Mammalia > Chiroptera > Pteropodidae > Eonycteris > Eonycteris spelaea. The sequence goes on along the minus strand of PUFA01000026.1, from coordinate 3,466,371 downwards.
AGAATAGTTGATTAATTAAAAAGTACATACAATCCTTATAAACAGCCTTTTGTACTCTAATTCTACATTTAATACTGTAAAAAGTTTCTAGTAAGCAGTCACTGTCTATCCACTGCCTCTCATTGTTTATAAATTATCATAAATTAACATGTGACTCTCCATAACAATGCTGTGTGTGTACAAGATCTTTAGCAAAATAATCACTGAACCTTGCAAGGACTGTGCTTAGCCCAGTGCCCAGTACATCAATGCTCATAAAGTGACTTTGTAGTAATTTAACAAGAGACATAAACCAGCCTTCTGACCCTCGTTCTGTTGCATTTTCCTTTTTTAAAAGGTTAGCACTAATCTTGCACCTTTATTGCAAACCCATGTATATATCCTCCTGTTGAAGAAATTTCTTTCTTATCCATCACATCTCATTACCTGTGACAAGGTGTGTATTTAGAACCTCTAAGTTAGCAGTAACCTCTTAGAACTACTCCCAGGGTCCGTCTGGCATTAATCCTAGTAAACAACAATGCTTAGAACAAATTACACAAGATTGAAAGTGCCATTTGTTCAGCTGTTGGACCAATAAAAGGAAAAATTTTTTCAAGAAAAAACAATGTTCAGTAAGACAAAAATCTGTATAAGATAAACCTTTCCTCTTTGTTCTGGGAGATAAAAATAGCAGTTTCATGTCATCAATATCTTAAGATGCTTTGAAATGTGTTTAAGTTAGAAATACAAGGAACATCTGAAATAGTATATTCTTCAATTTATGCCTGCAATTCTCCTTATTTAGAAATTTTCTCTCCTAACGACTGTTGAAACAAAGAACATAGGGTTTGTTTTGTCTTAAGTATATTTGTGATGCATTCCTAATTCTCCTCCAAGTTTCAAAATTAACATAGGGTTAAGATAGTATGCTAAATTTAAGAAGAAATGGTTCTAATTTGTTGTTGCCGTTGTTGTTACAAGCTGAGTTATATCTGTTTTAAGTGATCACCTATTCTTGTTTAAAACTCCCCAAGGCCAAAGCAGGGTGAAAACAAAACTCCATTGTTTCATGTCCCTTTACTTACTGCTCAGAGGTCAGGAACTATTTATTTAAGTTCTGTTTCAGAGTATGAGATTAGGATATATCATAAACATAGTGTGTTTTGATGAAAATTTTAGGGGATTCTTCCCCATGGATGACGGAGAATAAAACTAGGCTTCGATCTTTGTCTGACTTCTGGTTATTGACTCTCCCAGTTGTCAGTATCAGAGGCAATGGTAATGATATACAAGAGAGGAGAGAAAGCTTGTAATTCTTATTCATTTTGCTTAAGCTACTCCTCACATTAACATTCAGCAAGAATTGGAGGGAGGTGGACTGGAAGACAATCAGAGAAGCAAGGTATTCACATATTTCAGTTCATCCCATACTTCAAATGCTGACATATTTCTTGAATTTTAGCTCTCTCCCTTCCTATGGAAAGAAAATGACCAGCAGAATCAATTGTACAGAGGATTCTAAGGTAGCAGACTGAGCTGAGTTTACCTTGGACTCAAGCTGAGGCCCTGCTCTTTCTACTTCAATCATCCCATATGTCAATGCATACAGAAACCATGTTCTTGTGCTCTGCCTCCTTCTATAAAAATTATGAACTATGCCCGTCATCTCTGTATCTGTTGGGCACTGGGTTATGTGGTGGGTACCTGGTAAATGTTTGTTGAACATCTGAATACATGTATGCATCCTTCCATGCATGGATGGATTAAAAAAATGGCGTCATTTATAAGACAACAAAGTATGCATTAGTAATAGTCAAATTATGTTGCTCCTTGCATGCAGACAGGTGTGCTAAGGAAGAAACCATACTGCAATAATAGTTTTCGATGATTTTCCACTTGTATTATCATTAGTAATAGTAATAAAGTTATCCTTAGAATCTAAAATTACCATGTACTTGACAGTTTATAGTGAAGAAAGAATGTGTCTCCATGACTCCATCCTATTTAAAGTGTTTGTACAGAAGCAAAGGACTAAGAAAGTAAAAGTGTAGGTGTTTCTTTATGATGCAGAAGTTCCTTCTTTTGCTGGAAGCACTGAGGTTTTGGCCTCTCGATTATCTTTTTGTTAATGGTGACTTAGCAGTCTATAAATGTGAAACAATACTCAGAAGCATTGGAGGATAAAATTGCAAACTCGATGTCCAAACACACAGCTAGAAAAATTATTATCTCATTACTGGTCAGGTCAGTTTTATGTACATTGCTTTTAATTATTTTTATTTCCCCCCCAGGGACAGCAAATAAAAGTCTGCTACAATTAAAAAATAAATAAATAAAACAAACAAAAAAAAACCCTCTGTAATATTGTAATGATTCTTGTGTTTTCCTTGTAGCTTTTTTTTTACCCGTTGAATCTCAATGATGTTGCCATAATGTTTAAGGAAGCAAGAGGTTCTTAGGGTTTGTATCCCTGATGTCAGACTCCTCCACTGCCCTTCCCCACCTGAGTGGTACAGACCACTTTACCTAAAATGGGTCTATTTATCTGTAATGCCAAAGCCCTTATATCTCAATTAACTAGAAGTAGAGAAGTGCTCTGCCAAGTCAATTACATGTTACTTAAAGTCAAAAGTCTTAAATGGTAGTGATTCTTTTTACTACCATCTATTGATATCATTATTTCCTTAAACCCTACTCTCTTCCTCTATGTTGCTGGATGATAATAATTTTGCCATACAACGGTCTGTAAGAAATAGGTGAAAGAATGCATTTAGTACCATCGATGTTTGTGAGATTGAAAACTCATTCTACACACTCCATCAGTTAACAATATTTTTCTTCTACTATTCTTTCCCTGCTACCAGAAACAACCCCCAAGCAACGTTTTTGTTTTTGTTTTTGTTTTTGTTTTTACTTCATTCAGTTTTTTATTTTGGTATTTACCTCCATACACCTAAATAATGCATGCATCCTCTTATCTCCAGACTAGTCAAATTTATTTTCCTTTCACGTTAGATGTGGACTGAGCCTTTTCACATCTTAATCGGTCTACCTTCTACCTAATAAACTGTGCCTCAGTGTTCAGATAAAGAAATATTGTCTTGTCATTGTTATATATCTATACAGTGTTCATTACCAAGCCAGGAAACATACTATGATTTAATTCTGTTTTGAACAACTGTTTTGGTTTTGCTTATCGGTCATTGCTTCATTTTCCTTTTTAAAAAATATTTTCTTGAACATCTAAATGTGTTTACACTTACTCTATCTGGTATGTGCTCAGTAACTTTTGTGTTTCTTTCCACATCCAAACCTTGTAATTGTACTGAGCTATGTACTTCACTATACCTATAACTATTTTACAGGCGAAGATATGGGAAAGAAAGTTACAGAAATTGGTCAAATTGTACAACTAGTAAGTGGAAGAGTGAGACTACCTAACACACACATACACATATGTGTACACAAATACACACATGTGCACATATCTTAGATCTGCATTTAAATATTCACTTATTAAAAGTCTATTTCTAGTCATGATCTTAAAAGATAAAAATTGTTAAATAACCAAGGTCACCTTTTTAAATGTTTCATGAGTTTTGTTTTGTTCAAAACTGGTAATAGTAGTAGTAACATTTGATGTTATTACTACTGAGTCCCAAAAGCTCAGCTTTCTCTAAAGGTCAGATAGAAATTTTCAAAAGGTCAAAGCTGATGCCATGCATGCAAATGCCTTTGCAGGCGAATGTTAGGGATGGCTTTCTGAATTGTTTCTCTCCTTAAATGAACCAATAGTTAAGGTATTTCAAATTCCTAATCTATCTTTTTTTTTAAGCCGCATTGAGTACAATAAAATTTGCTTTACAATTTAAGGTGAATAGCATTGTTCCTATAAAGCTAAAACATTAACATAATAGTTATTGGAATTTCCTGAGCAATGTTGATACAGTATGAACGTTACCCATTGAAATAAAAATACATTGAGTAGAAACTAAAATCAATTCCATTTCTTCAACAACTATGCCCTGAATAGCCCTGTGTCTGTACCCTTGTTGATATTCCAGCTACACGAATGAGCAAGTATCCTTGTCTTCAAAGGAGGAAATTGCCCAATTAAAAAATGAATGTGTGATCCAATAACTTAAATGCATTGTGAGAGTTATGATAATTAGTTTATAAAGCAAGGTGTGATATGGAACAATCTCTAATATGTACAACTAGGAAATATAAAATAGGAATGAAGAGTAATTTATAGTTTAGTGTGATTAAAAATTAAAAATAATTACTTAAATGTATTTGCTTAAATTATTTCTCTCGGGTGTACAGGGAGCTATTGAAGATTGTATCTGGAATATGAACTAAAGATCCTAGGTTGGAGATTTATTTTTCATTGTATATAATTTCATTACAATTACTAAAATACACAGATGAAAGATGAATTTTAAGCTTAATTTTAGAGATCCCAGAAGTCTTTGTAGAAATTGTATCACCTGACTTCAGTTTCCATATATGAAGAAGAGGAGCAAGACAAAGAAATGCAAGAAGGGTTTTCAAGATAAAGAAAACAATATAGTGTAAATATCAGAAGTAGGGAATATCAGTCATATTTTATCACCAGGGATGAGGCAAGTCCCGGTGAGAGTGAGACAGAAGCCAGAAACACAGCAGCATTTTAGTACTTTGTTAAGACCTTGCAATTTGTGATGAAGAATTGAAAATCACACACAAGGGGGTAGTATTACTCACCAAGAGAGAATTTTACTTATTTAAAAGAATAAAGAATTTTCCAGCAAATTTACTTTTAAGAAGTTCTGTATGTGATAATGTCTTTTTTAGGATGTAAAATTATATATGTTATTGTGTTGGTTACAAGTAGAATAATTCAACTTTATTTTCAGCAATATGGCAGACTAGATTTTTGAAATTCAGCCTTATGGAATCTTAAAATATTGAATAAACATAGCAAAAATGTGTTGGGTTGTCTAGCTGAACTTATAACAAATTAAGAGAAATTCCCAAGGCCTAAACTTTCAATATAAGCTGGAAATCAGAGTGGCATACTGGCATTGACACTTCCACTATTCTGGGGGCATTTGTCAGTTCTGATCCAATAAGTCTCAAGGGAGAAATGAATAGAACAATGGACCAGACAAGGTCAAGTATTAACAATGAGACACCTGAAGGAATAAAACTTCAGGAAAGATAAACAAAAATAAGTGTGTGGGTATGTGTGTGTGTGCGTGCATGCGTGCGTGCGTGTGTGTGTGTGTGTGTGTGCGTGTGTGTCTCGGGACTCTAGGAATAAAACACAACTCTTTCCATCACTACTTATTTACGCCATAAATCACAGAATATCTTGGAAACAGTACCAACTTAGCATTGATCTGGCATAATCACAAACACCGTAAATAAACCATATGTTCATGAAGCCACATTGCCCTTCTTGTTCTGACTTATTTCATCATCACATGGAAGAAAATCTCAGAGGGCTGAAAGAGAATGAACACACACTAGAGTCTGTAGGAGGCCACTGAAGTCTAGGGAGTAGGCGAGATGCCTCAAACCTTGTCCTTTACCAACTGGATCAATAATCATAGGGTGTGTACCAGCCAATTATATTTGAACCAACTGCTTATCTGATCCTGGGTAAGAATTAGAACTACCAGTACTATCTCATTTTTGAAACAAGTTGTATTTCTATTGTACAGTCCTATAAAATCTCCTCACTTGAGTCTACAAATTTATAAATTTGCTGCCACCTTTTTAACCCGTACCAACAATACATTTATACCTCTGGTTTCTGTGATTTTAAGTAAAGGTATAAATGGCCTCTGAGATTTTTAATTTTTTATATATCAGTATATGGCACAAATTGAAACATGGGAGGAGAAAGAGTGGACGTACCTGATTTCTGATTTCTATTTGAAGTAAGCAGAGAAATATAACATTTTGGATGGTGAACACTGAGATTCCATTTCCAGATAAAAGATAATTTATTTTCTTCTTTGGGCTTTCCTTTTTACTTTTACTTATTTATTTTTATTGTATTTATTTACTTAGGCCTTGGTGTTTATAAATGCTAAAGTTCATATGATATGACTGTATTCTCCCTAAGTTATCGTTATTGGTTTTGCCTTTTTCATTAAAAAGGCTCTGCACTTAGCACACAACTGGTTCAGGGGTAATTTACCTACTGTGACTGACAATGAGCTTTCCTTAAAATAATGAAGAAGTTCCTGAAGATCTGAGAACATCTTATTTATCAGAGTGCATTTGTAGGGACCACTCAATTTTCTGGGTGTCTGTTTTACAAAATATCATGTCTGTTACTCGCAATCATGTGTGTCTCCAGTAATGAGAGAAGTAGGATGCAAAATGATATGTCATGCAGATGTTATATATCTGATAATATATGCACATTTTCCTTAACTAATAATTTAAGTATGTTACTTTATAAATAATCCAGGGCTTTCAAATACACAACATTTTGATCATGCTAGCATAAGAAACGAAAAAGTCCTGATTCCAACTAGATATTTAATACTTTTCCGATATTGTACTCTGGTATATATCTAAAAAGAAATGAGAGCAGTATGTCAAAAAAAAAATCTGCATGACTATGTTCACGGCGTTATTAATCACAATAGCCAAGAGAAGCAACCTAAATATCCAAAAAGAGATGACTGAATAAACAAAATGTGGTATATGCATACATATAATACAATAGTATTCAGTCTTGAAAAAGGGCATCCTATCGCATACTACAACATAAATGAATCCTGAGAATGTTATGCTAAGTACAATAGGCCAATTCACAAATAAATACTGTATGATTCTACTTACTTGGGGTATCTAGAATAGTCAAAATTACAGAAACTGATATTTTAAGTCAAGAATGTCAAAAGTTCTGAAGAGTTACATGCCAACTTCCCAGTGTCTTTTTCCTTATTTGGCATTTTCAGATTTGGAAAAGTGAGAACTAAAATTTAATTGACATCCATTATATGTCATATACGATATTGAGCAATCACCCCACATGTTTATTGTTTTATTTCCAGCAAAGACGTATCTCCCTATCTCCTTTTTAAGATTAAGGGAATGAAAAATTACCTAAAATTGATGATGCTCTAGTATCACAAGACTAGTCAGTGAATAAATTAATGATGGTATAAATCGGTTGCAGTCAAGATCCCAAGTCTAATTCTCTTTAGTAGAAATGTGTTAACAAGAAAGTAGCAAGCCCAAAATAGGAAGAAACTGGTGTCCAGTACCTAGTGGATTTCCACGACTTGCATATGTAACTACGGGTCACCCCTCACGGGATTTCAGAGCTTGTTCTGATACCAATTAATACCCCTCCCATTTCGTCAGTTTCTCGAGTCATATTTTCTCCTAAAATAGTGTCTTGTAATGCCCTAAACAAAATTGTGAATCTTGTTTTTCCTAAAGCCAACATTTTCACATGCTTGAAATTATTTTCTATCAAAAGGAAAATAGGCTTTCTTGCCAAGTAACTACGGTGAGAAAGCATGTGCTCTCCACCATTGGGGGAAAATGAGAAGCTTCAGAAATAGAATATTTTATCTCATGCATAAAGACAACAAATTAGTTCTGAAAGTATAAGAAAAACACATGCAGAACTTCTATAATCTCAGAGACAGATCCTCACCATTTATAGGAAACTTCAGTGGAGAGGATGACAAAACAGCCCCGAGATTCCTGGTTTTGTCTTTCCCTCTTAGAAATTAACACTTCATGATACTAACTCTGCTGAGGAAATCAGATATAGATACCTCTTCGAAGGAGTCAAATGAAAACTGTATTGTTTTTGTTCCCTAAACAGATCTTAGGCAGGGATCCGATGAAAACTGGAGTGAGCTCTGTTCATCATTTGGCCCCCAAATCTGAGCCTTTCTCTCAGGTATCTCTTTGGTTATGTACATTTCCTCTTTTCTTCATGTTTGGTAATCATTTGGCTGGGAATTAAATAATTCCAATGCAACAACAATGTTTTAATTTTTGTGAGCTGAAAATGTATAATTATTAATCAGAGCTATCAATGACACAAAGTTACTACACAGAGTAATTAATATCTTCCAACATAAAAAATAACTCTGATGTTGTAGGTAGCTGCTGTAGCATTACCATTGGGAGATTTAGAATTCCTTTTAGAGTTTTAAAACATTGACTACAGTATTCAAAGCTCTATTACAACTTTGAAGTATTTTAGAAAGTGGGGGATCCCTGCTTTTAATAACACACTGAAACCGATGCCTTCACTTTAGAGATAAAGAAAGTAAATTCCAGGGAGGGAAGAAATATTTTCACTCAGTGTCATGCTGCTAGAAAGGATCAAAGTCAAAACCAAAGAGAGTCTGGGTGGGGCTGGGTCCCTGGTTCGTTGCATTCCTATCAACAGTTCTGTCCCCCTCATAGCTGCCTTTGTCTCTCTGCCAGGACTCCTAATTTTAACATCACTGTTTTCCTTCCACATATGCCATCCTATAATCTCTGTTTGAGTCTTATATGGTAATACTGACCTTCTCTTGGCCTCTGTACCCTCTGGCCTTATTTTTCTATGTGTACTTTCTTGGCCTATTTTTATCCTCTATTTATATATGCATTTATATAGCTTAACCTTTGATAACATGCATATTAAATAGAACAGGCTTAGGAAAATGCCTGTGATCTTTCTCATTCTTCATTCTCTTTACATGTCCCTATATTTATAAACTTGGCATAAAAAACTATTAAGCACACACAAACTTTTTTTTTTTTTTTTTAAGTTGAGAAGAATAGATTGTTAAGGCCTACTCAAATGGTCAGGTCCACAATTTAAAGGAAACAAAACTGAGAGTCTTACAGGAGATATTTCAGAGATACTCACTGGACTTTGTCAATGGTCGTCTAGATGATTTCTTGGCAAGCAGCCACTTTCTCTTCCATTTCATTTCCATCATACTGCTGAACTGATCTTCCTAAAATGAAAATGCATCATTTCATTTACCAGTCTAAATGCTTCTGTGACTTCCTATGCTCTAAGAAAAGGTGATGAATTTATTAACTTTGAGATTCTTTCTTAACCTGCCTTGCTCTCAACTTTCGACTTTTGCAGCCTGTCTCTGCACTCTGACAGACATATAAGGTGCTTCAGAAAATAAAATATCCCAAATACACCATGATATCCTTATTCCTCAGAGACTAGCTGCACATGCTATTCCTTCTGCCTCAAATTGTGCTCCTCATTTTTTGGACTATGGTATTCTTTTCATCCTGTAAGACTGGATTCAGATTTTAGAGTTTTTATAAAACCCTTTCAACTTATGCATTCATTCTTTTCTTTGTTTGGGTACCCCTATTCTAGAGGGTAGAAAAATAAAAGTTAAATTAATAAGTGAGCAAATTTTAAAGTAGGAATAAATGCAATGAAAAATATAAAAGCAGCAGAACAGTCAAAGATGCCAGAGAAGAGTGAGGTGCACCATAATTTGATTGTTAGGGAGATATCTCTTAGAAATGATCTTTGAAGGAAGAACTGAATGAGTAGAGGGAGACAGAGGGGTATAGACAAAGGCTCAAATATACAGAATACAATTTAAAGAACCTAAATGGAACCAAGTTTGTCTGTTTGAAAGACAAGCAAATAAACAATAAGAAAGAGGAAGGTTTTGACCGAAGTATGGTAAAGAAAAGAAACAGGTACTTTTGCTCCCCAGAGGCGGGGGGGGGGGGGGGGGGAAGTATGCTTCTCCTTCAGTGTTCTTATAACTATTTTATATATTATTTAATAGACAATTTTTATATGTTGTATTTTTCTTTGCATGCTTGAATGTCAAATTCAGATTGTGAGATACTTCTACAGGAGTGTGACTCATGTTTTATCGTATTTCCCTGTACCTAAAATGTCCTGAGAAAACAGATAAGTGTAGACTCATCTATTAGTTTGTTTCTGTAATTCTTTATTCCATAGTTGTCCATGGAGAGCCCCCAAAAGAGCAGGGGCTATGTAGAAAAACTGGGGATAAACTGGTGAGCAAAGATCATCATAGTCTTGCTTTTATTATAGAATTGGAGAAGAATACTCAAGGCACTGAAAGAAAGATTTTTGGCTTTTATCTTAAGAACAATGGGAGTCAATTGTTGCATCTCAAGTAAACCCCCAGATATTGATTAATTCATCACAGCAAGTATTTTGAGGACTCACTTTATAGTTAATCAGTCTTAACACCTTTCTCTCTACTACCAACATGAAATATTTAGAAATAACAAACCAGACTGATTTTCCTGACTAAAATATAACCTAAAATGGACTTTTTATATTGTATTCCTGTTTACTTTCTCAGGATCACTGTCCAACTGCTCTCATCTATACACCTGTGTCCATGTTAGTCACATGTCTTTTATTGATCACAAAATGCAATGTAACCGCTTATCTTTGTGCCTTTGAACCTCCATGCATTTGCGTTGCCACATGTGAAAGAATCCGGGGATGGGAGGAACAATGGCCTGGGTGAGAGTGAGAAATCAGGCATCTCTTTTGGGGTCATGTATACAGGGTTTATGACTTGGGTTTATCAATGACAATTTGGTATCTGTCTTTCTCAAGTAGAAATTGTTACTAGTCTAGACATGGGATACAAGGCTTTGTGGTACCTTTTATTTTCAAGGTTTTCCTTCAGATTTTTTTTGAGGGATGAAGGTAAAACCAGTATACATAGGAAATGGATGATACTACCAATTATAATTAAAAGTTACAATCCTGCTAGTATTTCAGGAAAAGGACTTGTGATTTACAAGGTTGTCTATCTCTAGCCTATATCAGCCCACATCTTACATATAATTCATTGAGGCAGACATACACAAAACCTATAAGAAACAATTTAATTATCTTCCAAGAAAAAAAAAAAAAGATGGAAATGAGCCGGGAATAATGTTACCATACTGGGCACAATGTTCCAGTTTTATTATGAGAATAGTCAGAGCTTCTACGCAAGATGTGGTTGTTTTATTGGGCTCTGCTGACCACTAACTCTGACAAAACAAGAGAAATGCCCATGGAAAAATATGAGCAAAAAAAGAAGAAGCAAAAGGAAAAAACAAACAAACAAACAAACAAAAAACAACTCACAGAATATATATAAATACGTTTTTCCCACTTTTTATTCTAAGCACAGACAAATTTTTTATTTATTAGAAGCTATACATAGATGAGCAATAGAGTCCTGCATATCTTTGCTTTATTAATTCATTACAATGGGGTTTCACAGCCTTGGAACCATTGACATTTGGGGTCAGTGCTTTGTTGTGGGGGAATTGAACTGTGAATCGTATCATTTCTAACAGCACTTATAATCTCTACCCACTAGATGCCACTAGCACCTCTCTGCCCCAAGATTGTGACAATCAAAAATGTCTCCATGTATTGCCAATGTTCCCTAGTGGCAAAAGGAAGAACCATCTCATTATACAATAAACTAAGTGTCTAATATGAACAAAAAAGTGTATCTTGCAGGTGTGATTTTTATATATAATTTAATCCTCACAAGTATTCTTGAAGCAGACATTATTTCCTACATTAAACTAAGGTCTCAAGAGTTTAAGTAACTTTCTTAAAAATAAACAATAAGAGGTAGAACCAAGATAAAACCTAATACTGTCTGTCATATGAACTACTGACAAAGTAAACATTTTGATTAAATATAATCTGCATTTAATTTAAACATATTTAAATACAATCAAAACTTTAAAAATCACTAACATAACTTTTATTCTGTTTCAGCTCTTCACACAAAGTCTCTCATGCACATAACAAATTGAACATATTTTTAAAGTGCTTTCATGTCATGTTTTTATTCTACCCCTCAAAAGAAGTCTGTGAATAGCATAGCAGGAGTTATTATGCTCATTTTACAGCTGCAGTAACTGAGGATCTAGGAAATTAAATGACTCAAATAAAGACTTACATTCATAAGTTACAGAAACTAAGTTCATTTAATACACACATACACACACATGTATGTGGATATCTGAGCATATAGCAACTGGACATGTCTCTACATATTAATTTTGAATAATTTTGAATAATTTTGAATATTTCACAACATCCTAGGATCGCAGGAAAGGGGGAAATTAAACATTTTTCTTCTTCATCTTTGCTTAGTAAGCATTGAAACTGTATTTAAACACTTTCTCTTTAAGTTCTTAATTCTTAATTATAGAAAATGAAATGTGATTATCTTTAATATAAATTGCATTGAATGGCCGTTAATTATACACAATCCCTAATCTAGAATTGAAGATTCCATAGAAGTGTTAGTGGGGTGCGGAGAAGTGGAAGAAAGGTATTGGAATGAAAGATGAAAATAATTGATTGAGGAAACAATAGAACCTGGTAAGCTTGGAATGTTAATGAGAATATATAGTCAGATCCTTGGGTGAGACAGATGAAGGGACTTTTATGGTTTGGTTCTAGAACAAATCCATTTGTCAATATAACCCAAGGCAAAATTCAGAAACCAAAGTCATAGGAAGACATCTCTTGGCGAGATATGTAGGAGTATTCAAATGGGAAAAGTCCAAGGAGGCCAACTAGGAGATTTACTGCAAGAGTACAAGCATGTGACCATCAATTCAAGGAGAAACTAAAATAATCCCAAATGTCACTTTTTGTCTGATTTTTCAATCATCGGTCAATATTATATCTTTGAGTTTAATGGGTATAATTCTATGTTTTAGAAGAACCTGTTCCTTCTACAAATGTTAATTAGGTCAAGGTGATTGGCAGTATTATTGAAATGCACATTCTTATTGGTATTCTATTCAATAAATTTTGAGACAGCAGCACGGAGATGGGATCTCTGCCTATAATTGTGGATTATTCGATTTCTCTATGCAGTTTTATCATTTTTGATTCATTATTTTTGAAGTTCTGATATTAGGTGCATGAATATTTAGCAACGAATTGGCTTCTTTACAATTATGAAATGAAATTCTTCATCCATGTTAACATGTTTGCACTGAAATCAACTGACACTAATATTATATAATATTAAAAAAATAATATTCAGCTTTATTTTGATTAGTGTTAGCATGGTTTATGTTTTCCATTTTTAAAAAACTTTAACCTATTCATGCCTTTATATGCAGCCAGCATATTGCCTGGTCTTGCTTTTTTAACCTATGAACTATTTACTGTTTGCATTTAATTTGAATATAGATAATTAGTTTTATATCTATCAATTTCTTATTATCAGTGTTTTATAATTGTACCATCTGTTTCTGGTTCCTTTTGCCCTCTTTTCTTGCTTTCTTTTGGGTTAAGGGAATATTTTATGATTCCATTTTATTTCCTTTGGGGGGGCTTATTAGCTATAACTCTTGTTATTTTAATGATTGCTTTAGGGTTTATAGCATCGATCATAGCCTATTAAAATCTGTCTTTAAGTGATATATCACTTTATGTCTAATATAAGAAATTTATAGTAGTGTACTTACATTTATCCCCTTCTGAAATTTGTCATATTGTCAGATTTTGTCAATTTGTCATATTGTTCTTATTGTCATGTATTTTTCTATTATATATATGAATAAAACACACCAACATTGTCATTATTTTTGTTTAAAAAGTCCATTGTCTTTTAAAGATATTTAAATAAAAAGAAAATACCTCATGTATTTATCCATGTAGTTACCATTTCTGGCACTCTTTGTTCCTTTGTGCAGATGAAGATCTCCAAATAATACAAAATTGCCCTTCTGTCTATAGGACATATTTCTAACCTTTCTTACAATGAGAGCTTATTGGAAATTGATTCTTTTAGCTCTTGTATGTCATAAAAGTATTTATTTTATCTCTATTCTGCTGGGTATTTTTGCTGGATAAAGAATTTCAGGTTGATAGTTTTATTCTTTTAGCACTTAAAATATGGCATTCCACTTTCTCTTGCTTGCATTATTTCCAATGAGGTTACTGTTGTTTTCATCTGTGTGTGCGTCGGTCTGTGTGTGCACACTCAAAATGCATACTTCTAAAAATGTCTCTTTAAACAATTTTTAAATTGCTGGTTTTAAGCAACTTGATTACAATATGCTTTGGCGTGTTTGAGCTTTTTTGAGATTCTTGAATCTGTGGATTTTTATTTAGTCATATTTTGAAATTATTCTGCCATTATTTTAAAAATACTTTTCTGTATCCTGCCCCATGTCCAGAATTATAACTGCAGTTACATAAGGTAACTTCAACTTTTCTCACAACTCACTGGTGATTTTTTAAAAGTATGTTTCTCCGTTTTTCTTTTTAGGTAAATTACTATTGCTATGTCCTCAAATTCACTATTAATTTTTCTGCAATACCTAATCTTTCAGTGCATGTACAGTGAATATTTCTCCTCAGAAATTATAATTTTTACCTCTAGAAATTTGATTTGTCTTTTTATATCTTTAATGTCTCCTCTCATCTTTTGGCTCATATAGAATAGTTATAAAAACCATCTCAATGTTCTTTCCTGTTAATTCCAATACTTGTGTTACTTCTGAGTCAATTTCAATTATTTATCTTCTCATTGTAGATTATATTTTTCTTCTACTTTGTCTATTTAATAATATTATTGTATACTAAACATTATGAATTTTACTATGTTGAGTGCTAGATATTTCTCTGCTCCCATAAATATCATTAAGCCTTATTCTGGGACACAGTAATAGAAACTTGGAAGAAGTTTGGTCTTCTTGGGTCTTACTTTTATGATTTCAAATGTAGGACTAGATTGATTTTCACAGTAGGGCCACTTCTCTGTGCACTGTACCCAATGTCCCATGAATCATGAAAATTTTGTCTGGCTAGTGGAAACACGTACTACTTTGGAATTCTATACATACCTGGCACTGTTAACTTTTATCTTTCTAGGTGGTCATTTCCCTGGTCTCAGTTTACTTCCTCTCATGCATGCATTGAAACACAGTGGGGACCCTTTGCAGATATTTTCTCTGTATATAGTTCTCTTCTCAGTCCCTCTGTCCTGTGAACTTTATCCACCAACACATTCCACTTTCTCAGCCCTGCCTCTTCAATTCAGGAAGACAGCTGCATGCTGTCTGCATTTTACTTCCTTCACTGTTGCCTGGGAACTTTCACAAGACTATAGGGCCGATAAGAGGTCTTTCCTTGGTTGCTTGCCAACTCCCAGGCCTGATGTCTTTGTTTTCTGATGTCCAATGTCTTGAAAAATATTTATATCAATGTTTTAAATTAGTTTTGTGATTGTCCTAGGTCAAAGGTAAATCCAGTCCCTGTTATAGCATCTTTGTCAGAGCAGAAGGGTCATCCTTCAGTTTCAAACTCGAAATTTACTACATCAGATAGGGCTTGCTATGAACTTTCTTTCTCATGCCACCAGCTATTACATCTTTTCCATATTTCCTTTAAATCAACTGTCTCAATCTGTAATGATTTTTTAATTGTTTGAATACATGTTCTCTTATTCTTGTTTTGACTAGACAAGTTCATTTATTGTAGCATGGGCTTCTAGAATCCTAAAATTACGTGCCTGACACATAATAACTGCTCATTAAATATTAGTTGAATAAATGAATAAATCTCAATGATGGTATTGTCTCCTCTGCTTGTATCTGTCTCTGTTAATATTTAAAATTTAATATTCTATATATGCATTGTTTACTGAGGAACTTTGTTAAACAGAACATTGGCTTAAGCAAAGAGGTGAATTGTATTTCTCTGGGCCTTTTTGTTTATAATGAAGCCATCCGCATTCAAAAGTATGGTCCAAAACTGAATACCTGTTCACATTGAATAGCCATATTCCTTATTGCCACGTACCTTTCTGTGACACTGTTCCTTGAACTGCATACTTAAAACAAGTTTGATTTAGTGGGAAGTGAAAAACAAGCAAAAGATTACTGAGAGGTGAGCACAGCAAGGTAGACTCTCCCTGTAATGACACAGGAGGTGACATATGTTATCTGCTACTGTGACCTTTCTCTCCCTCCAGCAACACATATTATTCTGAAAAACGAGCACAGTTAAAAGAAGAAACAAAATTGAGCCATCAACCTGGGACACTGTTTAGTGACAACCAGCTTGTTTACAGCTCTTTTTCTAACAGGAAATGCTGTTGGACTTTTTAAATTATTTCTCATGTTTTTCTTTCAAGCAGAGAGCTCCAAAGCTAGAATTTATTCAGATAACTCCCTTTCAAATGTTCTACACTTATTACTAGTATACTATACTTAAATGGAGAAAGAAGCAGCAGTAATTACTAACCATCTACTAATTTTTAGGTATTGTGATAGATCCTTTGACTTAGAGAAATAGAGAGATGAAAAGTACACTTATGGAGACCACAATGCAATTAATTTAAGTAGACTAAGCAGCACTAAAAATTAATTGATATTTGCATGCAATAAATAGACAAAGTATAGAGTGAAAAGAGACATGCCATGGACTAAGGGTATAACATATAATAGTTGGTTTTAAAGAAAAGATTATATTAGAAAAAAACTATTTTATTAATAATATTTGTATGGCTATAGATGCATTAGGAAAATCCTGATATAATAGAAATACCATGGATTATAGGAGCCAGACAAATTTGGTCAGATGGGGAAACTAATACTCAGTGAGGTTCAGTATCATATGTAAGGTCACACAGCTAGTAAGTATAAGAGCAAAGATTAAAAGCCAGATTTCTGAGATCTGAAAGATGAGGCTCTTTGTTTTATCAGATTACTCATACATAGCAACAGTTGCTTTTTAAAAGAATTTCTTCCTCTTATAACATAGGTTAGGTGATCAAGCATATTAAATCTAGTTCCTGGTGTTTGTTTGGTCAGAAATATGTGCAGTTGAGTGACTTAAAAAATCAATATCCAGAAGACAGTGGATCTTTCTACCATGATTCTTATGCTGAGACTGCCATCAGCGAGTAATTTTCTTGCTTTAAATTTAATGCAGACTCTGTTCAAGCAGAAAATAGATTTGAAGACAATGAAAAACTCACCACTTTATTTCCCTAAGGACTTGTCTGCACAGTAGGCTTGGGGGGAGGGGGGAACAAAAAAAAAATAAAAACAAACAAACAAACAAAAAAAACTAATTTTATAAGGACAAACAACTAAGTTAATCTTCAAATGCAAAAAAAAAAAATATTCTTTTTTTTTCCTGTAATTTATTTCACTAGGTGTTGATTCCTTATTCCCATTATCCATCTTCAAATCACTGGGCTCAGTGTAAAATTTGTTTACATTCTGGTAACAAAATTCATAATCAAAAAGGGAGATGGAAACAGTCCCATCATGATATATGTATTTTTTATCCAAGGGAAATTTGTAAATTGCCAATAAAAAGAAGCTGTAGTGGATGAGAAAATGATAAGAAATTAAATGTTAAAGGGTACTTAATGATAAGTCGGACCAGTGATTTTCTTTTTTTTCCTCACTCCTAAGGGACCAAAACAGGATTTTTTTTTTTTTAATTGCAGTTTTTCCACATGGACACCATGTTTTGGAAGATTTGCTAATACTGCTATATTTATTGAAAAATAATGATTATACTGAATTTGATCAATCTAAAAAATGCAAATGTTCAGAGTTTGTGGTCATTAGCAATAAAAACAATCAAAACGATTTTCTGAGGTCAAATTATCACTGACCTCCAAGGAAACCTAAAAACTTGGAGGGTGTGATTCCCATGGCTGGCGTTTATGGGTTCTGTGTTAGTGAATCCCCCAAAAGGGAACTGAAAGAGCATAAGACAGGTGTGTCCTTTATGGAGTAAAGGACTTATAATAAGGTCAGGCTAAGAGTAAATTGTACCCACAAGTCCATAGAAAGAAACCTAATAAATAAATTAAAATGGATATTTTTAAATTGAATTTATTGGGGTGACATTGGTTAAGACAATTATATAGGTTTCAAATGTGCAATTCAATAATATGTCATATGTGCATTGTGCGTTCACTATCCAAAGTTAAATTTCCTTCTTTCACCATAAATTGGACCCCTTTACTCTTACCTACTTCTCCCCTCCCTCCTATCCCCCTAGTAACCATTAAACTGTTGTCTATGTCTATGAGTCTCTGTTCGTCTTGTTCATTTGCTGTTTTTAGTTTTATATCCAAATGGGATTTTTTGACAATCAAGAGCATATAGAGGTAGAAGGGGTGGGCAAGCTTAGATTAGATTAGAAGGCAATTGGACTTTAGCAGGATACTTGTGCAAAATCAATGACTTGGTTATTGTTAGTGCCCCTTGACTATTTGGTGCTTCATAAGTATAATAACTTTAATATCTGGACAATAGGGGGCCAAATAAGAATGTATAAAACATATTCAATCTTTAGATATCCTTGTTGGGATCTCAAGTGTTTTAAAATTATGGAAATTTTCTTATAGCCTCTATTTTCTGTATCTCTAGAAATGATTGCAAGAAGCAGGACCTGTGTTACTCTATGGCATCAATTTTCAATACTCATGAAGTGGCCTCACCCTTGACACAGCACAGAATGTGTGTTCTAATTCAAAGTCTACAGCATTCTCTATTGACTCATAATCGGAACACTTAACTCATTTAAATAATTGTTTAATTTAATAATTTAAATAATTTTTCTGGCCTCTGATGCATCTGAGTTTGTCATCTGATATAAATTGTTATTGCATTTAGATTTTAAGGCAGTGTTTCTCAAGCTTTAATGGGCACACAGCATCTTGCTGAGATGCAGACCGAGATTTAGTAGGCTTAGCAATTCTTAAAAGTTCCCAGGTAATGCTGATGATGATGGTACACATACCATACTTTAAGGAACAAGAACTTAAAGCAAGTTTCTTCCTCTGGGGCCTGAGAAGAGGGCTTATGTGAAACAAGTGTATCTGGTAATGTGATACCAAGGGACAAGAGAATAGGGCAGATAAGTGAAACAGAGGAGTAAAAGCCAATATAAGCATAAATGAACTTGGCTATCGGAATGGATAACAAATGGTATATCCCACTGGAAACTTTTGAAGAGTTTCATACCAAAATTTACTGGCTAGGGGATAAAAAGGGGAAATATTTATCTATTCAATCATATTCCCATTGGCCAAAAGTGGCTCGCTGAGCCTGCCCTTCCCATTTTCACGTGAGTGATTATAGAGCATTTTTCTATGGCAGTCTTATCTGTACACAACAAAGAACAAGAAACAAAAATATTTACAACAGGAACCAAACTAAAGTGTTGTTCATGTTGCTCTTGCAGACAGTTGTCACAGGAGTGACTGGATGAATGGTCAAGAAGATTTTGAGGTGATGCACAAGAACTGTGAGATACAATATGCTTCATGATGGCTGGTTGGTGTCTTGAGCCTGAGCACTTGGTCACAAAAGTTATGTCCTCCCTTTGATGCTACGTCACACTGCTTTTCCCAAAGCAAAGTCATGATTGTACTATTCTAAAAGCATAGAAACACTGCTAGACAATAAGTGTCTGACAAGTATTACTGCATTTTCCCTTTCAGATTAGTGGATGGCCTTTAAGGAACCAGTAAAAGTCAATGTGGACTTTTTCCCTCCCAGAATTTCTGTGGCCCCCAACAGTATCTTTTAGTTTCTGATATGATCACTAGTGGATAGAGAATCAGACCCAATTATTTTTCTTACTCCTTGAAGACTAGACTCTTTAGTAATTCTGATGATGCGACTGCACCAGGTTATGCTTATCTACAGAGCAATGTGAGTTAAAGAGATTATCACTGCAACTATAACAAAGGCTATAGAAACCAAGTACCTCTGGGTTTTAAGCAGCTGGTCCTTTTACCATTCTTAATATATCTCTAAAATTAGAGTAGAATGACAGTATATTAAAGAAATAACATTCCCCCAACTATTTACATGTTTCCAAATGCTTAGATTGTGTAATAAATGTTCACACCAGAATATACTGCCTTGCTCAGGTTAGGGGCGATAACTAAGTTTTCTGCTTAACTGTGATGACTGCACTATTTTCCCCTTTGGATGACAAAAATAGTTATGAAAATCTAGGAGATTTCTAATGTGTTAGTAGCATATAAACAGCCTCACACGCAAGTATCTATGTTTTGGAGTATGAGAAACTGACATATTTAAAAACCTTTGGGAATCAATGGAGCATCAAATGACCTACATTTGTCAAGAGGTCATATTGTGTAGAAGGAAGAGCTTTGGCACAAGCGTGAGAATGAATTCTCCAGATTCTTGAATTGGATCCAGCTATTCTTTAAGACAAAATGTGTAACTTTAGATTTATTCTTTTGATGTTAATATTCAGTTTCCCTATACTGAAAACAAGGAAAGTATTGTTCTTTTTCATAACAGGAAAATTACTTTTATGGATAGTGCACAAAATACTGACTAGTATTTTTTTTAAATCTTGAGATTATGAAAACCAAGGAAAGTTTGAGAAATTGCCACAGTGAAGAGGAGCCTTAGGAGACATGAAGACTAAACATAATATGATAGCTTTAGTTGGATCTTAGAACAAAAAAAAAAAAAAAAAAAAAAAAAAAAAGGACAATAGAAAAAATTTTAAAAATGTGAATGAAATGTGGACTTTAGTTAATAAAAGTGTATCAGTAAGCTTATTAATAGTGACAAGTATACCATAATAATCTAAGAACTCAATAATAGGGTAGATTGGGTTTGAAGTTTGGGTACCTCTGCATATTATCTCCACAATGTTTTTATAAATATAAAAATTTCAAAAAAAATCTATTAGCCTTTTAAATAATGCAGTTTCATAGAGGTCAGAAAAAACAAGGTATTAATATATATCGGTCTATCTGCCTATCTATTCATTCAACAAACTGGGAGAGAATAATGTTGATCTACAAGTTGCTCACAATCAAGTGGAATAAAACATATAAGAAAGATATTAATAAAGTATAATAAACTATACTTAGCTAAATATATTTTGCATATCTCTAGACACAGAGTTCTGGTGGATCAAGGCAGGCTAGATATTACCAGCGGCCATCCTATCTTGTCCTGAAATACATATCTTTTTAAATGTTTGATAGTACATAGCATGCTTGATAAAATGTCCTTTTCTTGATAAAAATTGCAATGCCGACTATAAAACACTTTTACTATTTATGATTGACTATATGAGAGATTTTCAGTCGCTTCTGTTAATTTTACTACTGAGTCTATTTTAAAAATTTTAAATTAATTGTAATAGGGCAGTGGTAAGGAATAAGACAAAAATATACCAAGTAGATTATCAATTATCTGTTGAGGTAAATAGTTATTTTTTAAAGAGGAAAAAAAGAAAAGCATCCATCAGGAAGACATATCCCACTAATATACATGGCAAGAGAAGTCGCTGTGTGAGGAGAAGGGGGGCGAATTGGGAGGGTATAGTCGTGGGAAATTGACAATGCGTAAGAAGTGCTGATCAACCAATATTAAAAAAAAAAAAAACATTTCAGATGAAATCTAAATGAAAAGGGGGCTAGCTATGTAGTAAATCTGACAAACTCAGTGACTCAAAGTAACCTCACTGGGTGGTCTGATCATAAATTCCTAACTGGGAAGGCATGGTGGGTAGTCACCCCTCTGGCTTATAACTTCCTTAGTAAAAGGTTTGACTTTGCATTAAGCAAGCCCTGTCTATTGTTCTTGTGCATCAAGGTTAAGACACCTTTGAAATGCCAGAATAATTCTCTTTTCCAGACCCTCCCCCACCCCCCAGACATAAACACTCTCAAAGGAGTACATAATCCTGTTCCCTGTATTTCATCCCTATTTACTGTGAATGTTAACTTTTAACTATCTTGTACCCATCGATGTAAAAGAAGTATGTATCTCTCCATTTTACTTTATATCCCTCCATACAGATTTTCCCTTCTTGCTTTCTCTGCCTCCTTAATCTACCACCAATGGATTTCATGTGATCTTCCTTGCTTACTGGGCTTTGATTCCAAATGTATAAAAAGAGCTGCAAAACTGCTTTTCTCCAGAGCATTTTCTCAGTCCCTTGAGCTCTTGATTCCAAGCATGTCTTCATTTTGGCTCAAATAACCTAATAAACTCTTACAAAAATTTCTATAGGTCTGGATGTTTTTATGTGGGCAAAACCAAGAAATAATTAAACCTTAGGGAGTGAACTATATTGACTGGATCGCGAAGCAATAGGTTCTTACTTTTAGCAATGCTTCTTGGAGTACAGTGAAAGACAGTGATCTTTAAATTGTAGAGTCAGGCCATCTCTGACAGTCTATCATTCTCCTGATTGCAAAAAGTAGTGTTAGCTTGAGCCGAGACCTAAAAACTGTGAACCATTCACTGTCTTGGGAAGCACTATGTCTAGATATCAGCGTTAAATAACAATCAGGGTTCTGAACTTTCATTGAAAGGTAGGGCTTGCAGGCTAACCACCATCCATATCACTCCATAAGGAGGTTGCACTTGGTTCCTCTAAATCAAGAGGCAGCTCAACACGGGTAGCAAGCAGTTGGTAGAACTGGAGATCCAACAGCATTTTCTCATCCTTCATTGTGTCAAACCCAGATTCTTACTTCCTATAGGCATATACAAGTCCAATCTTCGAAACTCCAATTTTCTCTCTCTTGATGAAACTTACACCTGGTTTTCAGGGTGATATCATAACATCAGCTATGATTTATTCCATCTTCACGCCTTTTATTTCCTAGCTTGTTACTTTGCTGGTGCATTTTAATTTTGCCTAAAATGCAGAGCATACTTACATTCAAAAAGAAAAAAATCTACTTTATGAAATTCACCATCACTTCTTTCTTTCCTGTTTTGTGAACTATATTTATCTCACATGCTGATTTAACTGATTCCATTTAAAAATGTTACCTTTATATTTTTCTCCTACTTTTACAGAGCCTAGAAGTTACTCAATAAATGTGTGAAAGAATAAACTGAGTTAACTCAGGCCAAAGGTAGCCAAGATAGTGTTCATACTCTATTTCCTAAACATGCAGGTACTTCTGGATTTCTATGTACAGCGTGAATATTTCATCATCAACACAACAAATTTCTAAAGATACTGAATAATAGTGCAAATAAAGTAGTAGCTCTACATTGTGTACAATGATGAAGCTATCAGAAAGTCCCTTTACATATAACCTTGAAATCTTGCCATATAATGTTTTAGAAATCAAGCAAATGCATAATTTTAACATCTCTGTTAAATATATCATATAGCTCTATAGTGTCCAATTCCATCTAATCATTAGAATCATGTCTGGAGCACTTAAAAAATGTAGATTTCTCTATTATAAATTATGTAAGAAGTTATAATTTGAAGCTCTTGGATGAAACTTATATATTTACATTACCAACAATATTGAATATTCCTCAAGGATATTCCAATGATTAGCCAGGCTTTGGAAACAATGATTTAATACAAATACATAGCTGTATAATTTTATATAAAAATTTCTGCTTAAAACATTATTAATGAGACAGTATTCTATAATCATTGGGATAAAATTTAGTCTTTGATAATTAACCCCAAAATAATTAAAATCATAGCAAGATTATTTCATAAATCATTATTTTAAAAATCAAAGGGATGCTGTTCTTCCCCAGAGATATTTTGCTAATTCTATTTTTTTAATTGACTAGAAATTTTTAATCAGATATTTTGGTAGTGCTCAGAGTGGCTGATTTCACGAGATTTAATTAAAATCTTTATTGCTATTTCACATTTGAAAATGTTTAAATTGTCTGATTTCATCAAGTGCTCAAAGCAATGAAGAGTTAAGTAGCTTGTGTGACCACAATTCTCATTCATGGAGAAGTTGGGAAGCAGACTGATTCAGCCGAAATACAGCCACATTCCACTGAATTTCAATACCAATTCCAGCACCTAGCATCCGTGTGTGTGTGTGTGTGTGTGTGTGTGTGTGTGTGTAGAAGCTACCTGATATCAGTTAGATCCAATATTCTCTGCAGTGAAATGGAAATTTGAGTAGCTATATAAAGCTAATATCTTTAGAGTAAATGATTCTATGCCCAATTTAACCATGTTCTAATGAGAGATGCCAGCTGGGGATTCTCTTGGCATCAGAAACAGACATGCAATCCAAAAACAGATAATACAAGGGGTTCTCAGATTTTAAAAAGATGTAAAAAAGAGAATTAAAATTTTCCCCTTTGTAAAGGATGTGCAAGTTTGGAATTTGCCAGCAGCCTCCCTTCCTGACAAAAGGAACAAGGAGACGTGTAGAAAATGATATTGCCATTACAGAGAGAGGCACATTTCTTGGTCAGACAGCACAATGGTGGGCATTTCTTGTTTGAAGGGCTGTCTAGCCTCCAACCAACTTAATTCATTTAAGATATTCCTCTTTGTAAGTAACTTTGCAAGAGTCAAAAACCTTCTATGGCATAAACCTTAAAGAGAAGAGACCAATTTCTAGGTTAGTCAAATTGGCCGCTCCTCTGCCAGTGTTTGTACTGGGTGCGGAAAACACAGAGCAACTAGGAGAATGTATTTGCTGGTGCAGTGTTGGTGGTGATCATGAATTCCCAATTGGTGGCTGCATCTGGGTGAAGTACAAGTAGCTTCCCAGAGAAACATCCCTGCTACAAAAATAGCTAAGTTTACCACTCTCCAGCCTTCTGAAATTTCCTTTGTTTCTACTATATTCCAACTTGACCTTCAACCTACATTGATTCTAAGACTGTCTTATATCTTTCAGTAACTGGCCCTTTCTATTTTATTATAGCATCAGTTTTTCATAGTTTAGCATTCAGGTCTCGGGTTCCTTTATGAGGCCCTGAAATTATAGCTTTGCATTGCCCTTCTTGCAGTTATGTAAGCCATACATTTATTTCCCTGCGTTCACATACTAATCTAAGTTAATTTCAACTCAAAGAGTTTTGAATAATACAGATGTACAAATATTTGTTACAGACCAGGGGTGCCCAATCCTTGGGCCATAGACCAGTATTGGCCGACAGTCTGTTATGAGCCAGGTCACACAGCAGGAGGTGAGCAGGAGGCAAGCTAGCCAAGCTTCATCTGTATCAGTAGCCACTCCCCAGAGCTAGCATCACAGCCTCAGCTCCACCTCAGATCATCAGACATTAGATTCTCATAGGAGCACTGGTCCCTGGTGCCCAAAAGGTTGGGAACCACTGCACAGATAAGTGTTATAGATACAAAACAAACTAACATATGCAAAATATCTAACATATGAAGAATATGCCAACGGTAGATATTCCTTTCTTTGGAATCCTAATATGAATTTCTCAGAAGAACTGGTAAAATAGTCTTATTAAAATTAGTCATGTAGAAAATTGTGTTAGTAACCATCTGTCCTTACCTAGGGAGTTTGCCAAAATTGCTTGGAGCCCCTTAAAATTAAGTTCTGACCATTTTGATATCTAGCTTTTTACATTAATAAGCTTCTCATAGGAAAAAAAAATGCGGTATCCACTTTGCTTAACATTTCACTTGACAGAAAACAACTAAAGTGGTTCAAATATGGTTTATAATTTCTCTGTAATGGGTACTACAGCAGTTGAAAACCCACAGAGGAAAACCTTGTCCCAAACTGCACATGCATAATTCATTTCTTTTACAAAACGTCATGAGCCAGTATGCTTTGCTGATAATCAGCTACCTATGAAGTGTAAATTATTAATGACCTTTAGAGCCTGCCCACTTATTTTAGGTAGTTGAAAAAGTTTAGTTACATAGAATTCTATTGAAGATAGTCATTTTTTTTAATAGAATGAACTTCTATTGTTCAATGTGATTAGAATATGGATAGCAATAAAAAGAGTTGTTTTTTGTTGTGTTTTGTTTTCTTTAAAAAAAAAAAAGAATTCAAGGAATAATTACAATAGCACAAGCCATACACTGGTCATTTGTTAGGAATCACAATTTTATACACATTTTCTGCAACACTAGATGCCCTATCATTACTGGTATTTTGAATCTCCACTTATCAAAGGATAAAACTATGACTGAAAAAGTGATCCAAGTAACTTAGTCAAGGCTCCAAAGCTAATAATTTTCAAGGATGTGAGCACAAACCTACTTATTAAAAGGCCCTACTATTTACAGTCAGTTATTCACCTTTCTCTCCAAGGTCAAAACCATATTTTTAAAGTTACTTGGCATTTTCGGTATTTATGTGGAGATTACATTCTAGTTAAATACTTCGTATAATAACACACCAAAGTTCTTGTTTTCTTCATTGTTGATAAAAGAAATGTATTTTATGTTCTAAAAATTACCCCTTTGGAACAAATAATAGGATGTAAGCAAATATAACAAAGGCAAATTTTGTTTAGATGAATAGCTTCCATTGTTATAAGGTACTTTTAGAAACCTGACTTTGACCTTAGTTCATCTTACCACAGTTGGTTCAGTCGTTACAGAATAATTACTTTCTCAATATTCTATTTTCATAACTTGCTTTTGTTAAGAATAGCTGGGATACAATATGAAAAGAGGCACCTTTTAGAAGATGCCAACATATTTTATGACACAGAGGAAGTGCTAAATAAGACTTACTTAGCATTATTATTTGCTAAATAATGACCAGAGGGGGGAAAGTTACCATAGAAGATAATATTGCAGGAACCATATTAGGAAAAAAAAAAATGTATGTATATGTGCATATGCATATATAAGCTCAGGCATTCTTGGATTAGAAGCTAATTCTGAGAAAGAAAAGATATAAAACGTGTCAATGTTGAAGTAAATTTAAATTGTTTGATGTTGCCATAGCATTGGTGGCTCAATGGTAGAAGTCTCTTAAATTGTTTGAAGTGAAATTGGCATCTTCACTCATTCTATAAATATTTATCAATTACCTACTTTGTATCCAGTATTGTTCTAGTCATTGGAAAGAGAACAGTACACAAAACAACAAGAAAACCACAAATGGTGTTCGTAAAGCTTACATAATAAAGGTATCACAGTGTATATCAGAACAGAGATGGGATGCTGCAACAGTTAAAAAAAAAAATGTCATTGGAAGAGCTGGTGTAGTTGGGCTTAGATGGCTGCAGTAGCAAAGTCAACTCAATGTGAATGTGAGGCATGTGTTTGTGCACATGTGCTAATATGCTTAAAATTTACATAACACGATTATTTCAATAAAGAGGGAAGTAATCATTAGAGATGTGTTTATTATAGCATTATGCATTTTGTTTTTCTTTTATTCTTCAGTTTATTAATTTGCTCACATAGTGTAAGCCTTTTGTTTCTTTTTGAACCATTTCCCACTTAAGTTACAGAGTATATAAATTAGTAGTTGAGTATTTGTCTTTATATTATTAATGCTATTTTTTTAATTTACTTTGACCAAATATTTGGGTTACTAAATTGTTGAGAGTGCCTAGCCAAAAGTCTCCTGCTTTTAAAAATCTACTTTCTAATACCTGGTGGGAAAAGAGTTGCACATAGATGGTTAACACTGTAGGAGGCAGAAGTGAGCTCTAGATCTCTTAAGTTCTAGGTCCTCTCACTTCTATCTCCTAAGATGATTGAGAAAGGTCTTTCATCTTTTCCTCCTAGGTAATCGGAAAAAAATAACTAATATCTCCAAACTTTACTTCACACATTTGTAAAGAGAACACTGATCTCTTACTATAGTGTCATGATAGAATCAAGACACACTAAATATGATTTTATAAATGCAAAAAATTATTATATCGATCATACTTTTTTTTTTAAGCTACAAATAAATGTGATTCTTTCCTCCTATGACTTTTCCCCCTTCAAAACCACTCTATGGCCTACTAAGATTTCATGAATTATCTTTAGTTTATGCTAGTGTGATTGGCACTTGGCATATATTGGGATGAGGGAAGCAAGCAAAAAAACCAAATAAAACACAATATACTTAGAGCTTTTGCTTTCATACTGTCATCGTTTTGTCTCTGAGGAACTGAACAACTTCAAACGATCAGAGGCAGTGTAGTGGTTCTCAATCTCCTCTTTGTATTTATCATACATTACTGGGAATTTTCAGGAAGGGTCCCCAGGAAAAGCTATTTCATCAATTACAATTTATGTTTTTGATTCTCAGAGAGCAGTTCTGGGTGAGCCTTCAAATGCTCTTTTGATCTAATTCATTGGTGGGTGTGATGCATGTAATTTTAAACTCTATATATGTCATTACCTATTTATATCCCTTTCCTTAGAAGCCTGTTAAACCTTATTTATATGAAAGATTAAATAAACACCATAAAACGACGCTATTTAAATTGCAAGTGCACTTAGTGCTTTCCAAATGGATTCAACAACAATCAATATTACAGTCTAATTTCAACTCTTTTATTGTTCACATACACAAATAACTACACGAGCAAATTGAATATGCATATATTACTTCTTCTAGGCTTCTCTATGCCTTACAAAAATAAAAGAAAATAAAATGTCCATTTTTGTATGTTTTTAAATCTAGAAGGAGTCTTAGTGTCTTAGTTAATACCTCGGACAATATAGTCTTTCCTCATCGCTCCTTTTTTTTTTTTCAATTGATGTAATAGACAGTGAGGTGGGTTAATAAAGTGAATTTATTTATGAAAACATGGATGCCTACCCAAATTTACCAAATTGAAATGGCCTAGAATTATATATACATCTTGGCAGCAGCCTAAAAATGTTGGAATTTGAATTTTTAACAGCTTATAGCCATATAGTGAAAATGCCCCAATGGTAACAAAAGAAAACCTCTATTACTAGTTATTTTTTGTCAAACATACCAAATAAGACTGATTCTGGGGTTAACTAATTTATGATTAATTGATAATTATGGTTAATTGATGATAATTAACTATCATTAATAAAATGAGTGCTTATTAAATAATTGAAAAAAATCTCTATTTGACTTGGATATGAGCAAATATTTACTGTGCATATATAGTCTATAAAGATAAATATTTATTTAAAACCTGTGTTTTGGAGAAAAAGGAAACAACACCAAACATTTTTCTTATCTTGTGTTCCGTTGCTCTTATGAAGTGAATTAATCAAGAGATGGGGAGTTCATGTTACTTATATGAGTTCACATCACCCCTATAAGTATGACTCAGAAACCTAATAAAAAAGCATATTAATGAAGCCAAGTTATGTTCCGAGAAGTTTTTGATTGAAGTATCTATTTTAATCAATCGATTGATTAATCTCTCTATCTCTATATCTTTGTAAGAAGTTTATTTTTCATATCCTTCTGGCTGTTTTATTTTATTCTCTCTCCCGCCTTTTATTTTTAAATTAAAAAAAATATATATATATATGTGTGTGTGTGTATATATATATATACATATATATGTATATATACATATATATGTGTATGTGTGTGTATATATATATACACATATATATATGTATGTATGTATATATAGATATATATGTATGTGTATATATATATGTATATGTATGTATATGTATATGTATATCTATATCTATATCTATATCTATATTATATTTTTTGGCCATTTTCGTAAGCCCCTTTATATTTTCTATCCCCTATGCTGTTGTTACCATTTAAAATAACAGACTGTGCTGATGGGAAGAATAACCACCTATAGGCCGCATTTGTCACAGCACACATTATTATACATCCTAGAAGCTCTTTAGCCAATATAAGAACCAAGGAGGCAAGAAGCAAGGGGAACAGCCCTCAATCTAAAGACCTTTACAAATTTGTAGTATGGGCATGGGTACTCCATCATTAGTGTAGAATTCTATAATGCTAGATAGGGTTTGTCTCATGTATAAACTTGAGGCAAAAAATTGTGGTGTTTGCGGATAGCACTGGCTTGAGAAAAGTTCTAAAGGTCCAAGAGCATTGAGGGATAGAGTGCTATACACACTTAATAGTATTTGCCACATTTGGTGATCCTCACTGTTAGCTCTTGGTCTATATCGTTATGCCCTTGAAATCTTGCTACGGACCTATAATTCCTCTAAAACTTGCCATGTTACTTATTCCTTTGAGACACAATTTTGCCACTGTTGTGGAGAGGCTTGAGTCACATATGGCTCACATTTTTTGTCATATTGATGTAGATCCACTAGTTAAGTTACTTACAGTGTCCAGTTCACTGTGTGAATACTGAATGCTCACTTGATCCAGATTGGGGAAATTAAAGTTTCTCTTTCAAGATCTAGATGTGGGTCACAGAGACTCAATGAGTGTCCAGGACTAGAGCTATAAGGTGAGTAAAAGACAAACCTGGAGATCCTCTTGCTTAGAAGAACGTCAATTAACAGTTCTAAGTTAGTTAAACTGAGGAACAAGCTAACAGCAGACAAGGAACTCTGGAAGCTTCCTCTTTTTAGCCATGCAGTGTTCTATTTTTTGACCAATGAGTTTTCATTATCATATAGACACATAAATATTCCCTGCCTCTTGTCTTTATATTATCCAAAATACCATAGATGCGTGGTCACTCTCCATAGAATTTTGGTTATAATAAAGATCTATGGCTGGATGTAGTTGCCCTTTAATTGGAATTTGGGGGGATTGTGTGTGTGTGTGTGTGTGTATGTGTGTGTATGTATGTATGTACACACACACACACACACACACACACACACACACACACACACACGTCCTCCCCAAAACCTTACAGTGCAGCAATATGTATCAGTGACCCCTTTGCACATGGGCTCTTATGGAAATAAGGCTGTGGTAGTACTTTCTGAAATACAAAGTACAAAGAAGAGAGAAGTAGGATAACTTGGAGAAAGAGGAGGATGAGGAGGATGGCCATGCAATGTAGTTGTTGACTCTCAAATGGAAATAGAGATAAGGAACCCCACTGTCTCTCAAAGACTGAAACACTAACAGCTTTTCCTCCGTTCCAGATTTCATGAGGACTGTTATGTCAACTCCTGAGTTTCATGCAGCTCCTCACACACAGCATCTTTACTTTTATTCTCTGATTATCAGAATATTCAGACTTCATGGCTAAATTCGAATGTTAATGCTGCTGGGAGGTGTCTCCTAATCTCTCAAGCCCAAATTCATCATTCTTTCACTTTCACTCTCTCAGAATTACATTTATGATTTATTAAAGATTAATTTTATCCTACATAATTTATTGTTAATAAATCAGTCCTTTCCCCACTATAAAGTTCCATTAAGATAGTGATTAGTTCTGGCATATATTTGTATGTACTCAATGTCCTTTATATGATTAGATAAAAATAACTATTAAATATTACTGTTAAGCACTATGCCAGATTTTTAAAATGTATCTTGAAACAACACAACTACTTTATAAGAAGTTTCTAATTTCCATTTTATAGATAAGAAAACCGAACTTGAAATAATATATGCATATATATATATACATATTCAATATACATATACATATACATACTTACCTACACAAATACACACACACACACACACGCACGCTTAGTTCTAATGGTAGAACTAAGATTCAAATCCAGTTCTGTCTGATGCCATTGACTAATAGTTCCTGAAATAAATTTTCACTCTTGGTTTGATGGTCTAACTGAGATGAAAGGCTGACCTTGGATCACAAAATTTTGTTTAGATTAACATGAGATAAACTAAGCCATTGTTTTATTGATGGTTGTTAATAACACTTTGATAGTCTGTAATCTTTCTTCTTTAGCAGCTTGGGAAATCTTTGCTGTAAACACTTCAATGAGAGTAAGGTTATCTCATCTCATGAACAATTCTCTGCATATCTATCTGAAAGAAAGGTCAAGTTAAAAAAGGGCAATGAAAATGACATAGATACTGTGATATGTCTCTGTGGGATCCTATGTGTCAAGTGCCCACTGAAGAAAGCGAAAGTGATAAGTTTATTCTTACAGTGGAGTCTAGGATCAGTGCTCATCGCATGTCCATTCAGATTTCATTAAGTCAATAAGTGCGATAATTCAAGTCCTAGAAATTTAAAATACCCCATTCTAATGATATCAGGGCGGGAGGGGGGGGGACTGGTTTAATAATCCAACAAGAATTGCAGAAGAAAATTTTTAAGAATTAAATTATGCTTCAACCATATTTAACAACCCATGCATTCTACACAGGTATCATGCCTCCCTATTTTCAATACTTTGTTTGGATAGTTTCCCACTAATAAACAAAATTTATCTTTCCAAGTACTACTGATATTTTTGCTTCTCCAAACACTATCTCTACTGCAAGGTCCAGCCCTAACACTGTGACTCCTATAGCTTTTCCTTCTCTATGGAGGCCAAAAGAGATCATGCCACCTATCGAATTTCTAAATGATTATATCCTCCTCTCTCTTATGAACTAGATGGGAATTAACACAGTTTAAACTAATACTTTGAGCCTAGAACTAAATTTAATATTGCTTTTCACCATCAGAAATATTTGATGCTTAAATAAAGACTCAAAGAAATGGCATAATCATCTAAAAACACATTTTAAATGCAAAGATTGAGATTTGAATCCAGATCTGACTTCAAATATTATTCATTTTAATTCTGCCACCATATTGCCTGTGGGCTGGAACTATGTGCAACTGATTTCTGTATCTAAGTAGAGCATTTATTCTAAGGCTCTCCACACAGTATATCTTAGATAAAAGCAAACTAAGAGTTAAAACGCATTATTGTGACACATAAATATATATGGTTAGTTTAAAGTAGTCCTGTATTCCTCATTTAAATATTAGAGTTGATTCTCACCACATACACGTTGTTAGCAATTCACTGGAGTTACTAAGTTGTTGAGGGGAATAAAGCTGCATACCTTCCCAAAACAAAACCCATATTTAAATATTTTAAGGCATTTAATAATTCAGGTACCTTATTACTTCAAAACAGCCAGCCCTTAAGACACAATTATTCCAAATTAGTGAAGTTGGTTTGACAAGTGCCTGTGACCAGTGAGCAAAGAGAGTCATTTATGACCATGAGGAGAGCCCTCCAAATCCCACCAGTGTTAACATGGGTAAGGGAAACACTATGGCACGCAATCCTTCACACGACCTTTAAATCATATGCTTATATGTGGAAGAGGCAAAGACTGTCACAAGAAGGCATAGCTGACACCGAGATAGCACAGAAATCTTAAAATCCCACAGTCTACTTTCAAAACTAAAATTCATAAGCCCTTTGGGGCTTTGGCAAAGACAATGATAGTGCTGAGCCCAGCTGGGAGGCAGAGTCGCAGTGCCAGAAAACCAGCAGTGCCACTCCTGGGGCCCAGGCAAGCCTGTTAGTGGCCTGACAAATCTAAGGTAGTGAATGACAGCACTCACGGTACCCTCAGGATCTCTGTAAATGTTTTCTGCCGTCCAAAGAGTACCGCTTCAGGTTTACCAGGCCTCTACACAACCACATACAAACACCTGCTAGTGCTCACTCTTTTCCCCTCTATTTCCTCTCTTTCTCTTCCTCTCTCTCAGCATCCCTCGAAAGCCAAGTTAGATGGGGGGGAAAAAAAAACAAAACAACAAAAAAACAAGCCTGAAGCACACAGATTTTCTGCAAACAAACAAGGGCAATGCTTTCAAGAGAAACCTTGCTTAGGATTCACTGAAAAATGAAGTAAATCAAAAGTTGGCAAAGCTAATCTTATCTACTAGAGTTTCAGGAGTATTGAGAAAGGAAAAAAAAAAAACAAAAACAAAAAAACAAAAAAACTAAAGGCACAGAGTATACTGCCTGGCACAGCATAGGATCCTCAATAATCATTCAATAAAGAAAAATATGATGTTACGGGATTGATTAGGTTTAGTGTGAAGCTTTGTATCGGTTTGTTTGTTTTATGTTGTATATGTGATTATCTAACATTTGAGTTGAAACGATAAAAGCAGATGATAGTTTAACAGTGGCATTTGTCTGATAATGTTTTTCTTTACTTTGAAAACTGAGTGGGATGTTCAGGTACTGCATTATAAAATGTATCATGAACAAAAGCTAACTTTTTTTATTATAATTTTTAACAGATTAACAAGCAGAAAAAACTGAATTCCAAAGAAAAAGTTGTTGATTCAAAAATAATGAGATCCTCTATTTTCCTAAATCTCAGAGAGATATCGAATTCTATGTGAGCTCTGGAGAGAAGTGGCAGTGAGAAGTTGTTACTCTTTGGATGCATCGGGGGTGACATATTAGAAGTTTCACCTTGATGTGATATATAACTCATAAATGAGCTAAAGAGACAATATATAATTCTCTTCTTCAACCACGGCCACCATCTAGACAATTAAGGTCTAATGTGGTGCTTCCCTGCTGCCTTCCAGAACCTAGCTATGGGTCTTAAGCTCACCATCCAAAACGAGCGCTAGATCTTCAACCATCACATCCATGTTTAAAGAAGCATAATAGAAGAAGAAAATAACAACCAAACAAAGAATTGTAAATAGAGGTCAAGTATTTCTTTCTACAAGACTCAGAAACCCCACAACACATGCATTTTCATCTTATGGAGATAACGAGTTACTGAGACAAAACTAGATAAGAAGTATTGTCTTGTCCATGATTAGTTTGTGGCCAGCCAACATTTTGAGGTTTTTTTTATTATTATGAGAATAATTAAAAAAAAAAAAAAAAGGATAAAACAAATCTTCATGCAGCCAAATAAATGCCTTGGCAACAATTAGCATAGTATATAAATAGAAGTTCTGCATTTTGGGCATTCCATTCCACCAGGATTATACCTTAAAAATGTAGACCCGCACTTCTGCTTTCCCTTGAATGGGAAAGACAAATTCAGATCTACAGAGTAAAGTTTTGCATAGCATGCCTTTGGGTGGCCACGTTCATCCCATGGGAAGGCATCCTAAGCAAAGCAGTATTCTTCCCTTGGGCCCAGAATGGAAGTGGTCAACTGGTAAACTAGTAGTATGTGTGTCTTTTCTCCTTTGTTCATAAATCGATAAGTTATTTGTTTTCTCAATTTTATGCCCAGAGGTATATAGTAGGTTTAATTCAATTAAAATGTTGGCCAAGGACTTAGACAACAAGATTTAAAATTAAATATTAATTGATAATTTACTTATATACTATTCTACAGCCATAAAGGCATACAACAGAGTTCTTGCAAACCCTCTGCCCCTGATACACACATATCCTTAATTTTCTGAATGTCATAATTTCTTATCTTCCAAAGATAGAACTAAATGTTATTCAAGAAGAATATAGTTTCCAGGTATTTGAAATAATCTATATCATTTAAATTTTTTATATAACTTTCATTGTATCTAAGGAAAAAAAAAACTACATGTTTATAGCTTCTACATAGGAGATAAGTTGTGATAGTGGAACATAACTGTAAAATAGTACTTCAAATAGCGGGGTTCTAGACTTGTCTCTGCTTCTAAATTATTCTGTCCCTTGAGCAAGTTAGTTAAAATCTCTGGGGCCTGTTTCCTCATCTGCAAAATTAAGTGTGTGAGTTAGTTTCCTTCAGGCCCTTTCAGCTGTTACACCCCATGGATGCATGGATTTTTGTTGTCACTTTCAATCAAGTTTAATATTCTTCAAGAATCCATCTCTTCACATGTTGTTTCATTTCGTGTGCCTTAAATTTATGTCTGTACATCATCATCTCAATATCCCCCAGTCCTCATTCTAGTTTTATACTTAAGAGTCAACAAAGGGTCTATTTTTAGCAATTTCCCAAAGGAACTGGAAGAGAGTTTCATCTTTGGCTCATTACCTCTGAGAGCCTGTTCACTGATGCC
Source organism: Eonycteris spelaea (assembly GCA_003508835.1). Taxonomy (NCBI): domain Eukaryota; kingdom Metazoa; phylum Chordata; class Mammalia; order Chiroptera; family Pteropodidae; genus Eonycteris; species Eonycteris spelaea. The sequence continues at coordinate 3,430,719 of PUFA01000026.1, read as the reverse complement.
GGCTGTTTCTACACTCTGTGCCCAGCTCCTGCCTATAATTGTCACCAAGATCAACACAGGTTTGTCACCTCTGTCAAATGGAGAAATCAAAATGAGTTTTCTCATATTGAAAGCTGACTTGTATTTGGGTCCCTAGGGCCTGAGGTTATTCAACACTGACTGAAAAGGAAATGTCACATTAAATAGCTACAAACATGTACACAAAACACACACACACACACACACACACACACACACACAAGACTTAATAGTTATATGTTCATTTCTACCTCTTTCAAACTAAAACTTTTAGCAAAAGGAATCATGGCTGCCCCCAGATATAAGGATTCATAGCATGTATGCTTAGCAAGTGCTCAAGTTCTTAAATACTGATTGCTTTCTGTTTCTATGAAGTTGAAGGCCTGGAATCTAAATTGGAAGCTCAACTACACAGCACAGGTGGGAATAAAAATGAATTAGAGGCACATGACTTGAGTAATGGTTTGGGGATTCCTTCAGCTGTCCAGATAAAGTAGACTATGCTTTGTATCTCACAGAGGTTAGACTAGAGCACCATAATAAAAGTTGATACACTTTTGAAACATGTGCATACCAGCCCTACCACAGGCACTATTGGCTGAATCTTGGCAATCACGGTAACACCAAATCTCCCTCTGATGTCATCTTTAATCTCTTATCTCGGTGAGCCCCAAGTTATTTCTGCTTTTGACATTTAGATTCAAACTAAAAACTGTTCTCTAATACATTTAACCTGATTATTTTTTTCTCAAAAGATATTGCTTTTTGCTTGTGGATAGAATCAGGAGAAGGCTTTGGATATTCCCAAATGTCTCAGTAATGAAAAGACATTATACTTAGTAATTTGAAGTTGTCAAATTGATTTTCAAATTGACTTTCTAGGTAGAAATGGAAATCCTTGAGATTTTCTTTTCAGTAAAACTTTTGCTGTCCTTCATAAAGAAGAAGAAAAAAAATAAGATAGCCTTTGTGATAACAATCAAGCTTGATAAATGATGAATACTGTTCTCATTAATCTTCACACGAAGCAAATTATGAACCTGTTTTATAGATGATGAAACTGAGATGTTGGAAGATTTTACATTTAAGGTTACTAAATCCATAAAAAGAATATACCCATATTTCAAATTCATGTAAACCTGGGCTCTTGCCATGAGCCTAGTTATGGCAGTTCTAACTTGCTAATTTAATGCCAGTTAGCCAATTAGGGCTTTCTTTGATATCATTAGCTACCTGTCCCATTGTTTTTTCTTTATTCCAGTCGGCTATTACTGACAATATCTTGACTCTTTTCGCTTCTTCCTGACATGAGGATCCTGTATTTGATCCTGTCTGTGACCTTTAGATTTAGTATAGTTGGCTTTTCCTAAGTACTTGAAATCACTTTGCATTATTGGTACTTTGAGCTATCCCAGAGAAGAACTCCTACTAAGTCCAAAATTCTCACTGAACCATAGCCATGACTTAGCTTTCGTTGGCCAGGTCTTTTTGCTCAGTGAAGGACCTAGGCAGCTGAAAAGTGGGAGAACTTACATACTGACCACATAACTTCCTTCTTTATTTATTTTTATTCCAAAAATGTATCTCTATTTACTTATTTTAAGGATGTCAACTTGTCACTTTAAGATTTTATTTCAGTCATTGCCTTTGGAAAGCCAAGGAATTTTGCAGACTCTGATATAGCTGAATATCATCAACTAGAAATATCATTTGGGGAAGAGAATTTATACATTTCACTACTTTTTTTATCTGTGTTGAACTGCAAAGGGTGGAAAATTGAATCGTATGCTACTATCCGGCCAACAAATGTGCCCATGCTAGCAATGCTTTATGATGGCTTTTCAGAGCCATAGCAAGTCCAATCTATGATTAAATACAAATTTTAACCTTCTTGCTTCACACAGAAAATGAGATTTGTGCAGTGGACTTTTTTCCTGAAATGTTGAACCCAGCAGAAAGTATCATTTTGCCATCCGGTCTTCTTTTCTACTATTTCTATTTGCATTCTATTAGCATAATGTTGAAAAATGGAAGCCACCAAATTTTTTTCATAACTGAGCAGTGAGAGAAATGGAACATCCTGCACTCTTTTCAACTGCCTATTACTTTAGGAGAGGGGCAGCATGCACATTTAATGATTACAAATTGATTTTTCTTGATCTTATAGTGTTTCCATAGTCCCTATTTATAACTGCACATTGTTTATGAGGAGCACAGCATTCTGAAATGTGTATCATCATTATGTTTAAACTCATATATCACTGAAAAGTATGCACATTATATATAATAAGTATTCCACCTGTTTTGAAAGTCTGCTACTTAATAGGTCTTATCTAACATTTGATATGAACATATTTTCATGCCACAATTCACACTTCAAATAGATTAATGCCCTAATATAGCTCTAAACAAAATTTCTTTACATTGTTAAGATGTCTTGGTATGAGAACAGGCATTTTAAAAGAGCCATGTTTAAATAGTTCATGTGACCTGTAACATACTCAGCTTCTGAGGCTAAACAGTGGCTAGTTGATTATAAAAACCTTTCTTAAAAAGCAGCACGCTTAAATTGGCTCAAAATATTCAGATATTCCAAATTGATGTATTCAGGAATTTACATAAGGAATTTTCTTGCAGGCTTGTAATATTATACATATAATGAGTTTCTGTGGATTCGATAGTGTGGAAGAGTCCAAATTGTGTTATGCCAATGTGTGTTTTTGCCCAAAAATGTATATTCAAATTGAATGTGTGAAAGACAGAGTGTGTGTGTACACTGATTGGAATGCTGGCAGAGATATGAGTTAATTTATGTGAAATGGTCCAATGAATATGCTCAATCTTCTTAAAAAAAAAAAAAATCTGACCATGCATCTACCATGAACTCAGCTGCCAACCTGTGATCAGTGCATCATTACGCTTCAATCATGAATACATTTACTTACTGAAATAGCCCTGCAGGGCTCTAGGTTTTTAACTTACAGTGAAATAGACCTGTCTGAGCCTGAGAAGAAGGTAAGCTGCAGCTTTGGCAGCATGGCTGCAAATCATTTTTTTTCCCCCACATGTGGGGGATGGGTGTGTGAGGAGAAAGATATGTTGAGAAACCTCTTTTTCCCAGGGATCACTTAAATGAAGCTCTACGAAATAGTTCAGGTAACGCATCCCAATGGCTGACAGTATCCTCCTAGAATAGGCCTCGCCAGACACAGATAAATGAAATGGTCTAGTTCTAAAGACCTGGACTCAGGAGCCAGAGCTAGGACAGTGTCCTAGTATCCTACCTGAGGCAGTCTGGGTTGGAAAGGTTTGGAGGGAAGAGGTAATCAAAAGGCCTCTGTTCTGAATATGAACTAGAGTAATTACATTAAAAAAAAAAAAAAGGTTTCTCAAGGATAGTATCAAGGCTAGAAATAGTAAACAAACACAATGTCTTAGAACCAGGTAGAATCAGTCTCTCAACTGTTTTTCCAGGACTATCATCCCTTTGTCCCTATTACTTGGCCATCTGTTTGAGGATCACAGGACATGAACACAAGGAACCTGTCTAGAGAGATTTTGTCAGTGTCTGGAGCATTCATTTTTACCAAAGCCAATGTTCTCTGCGTGGTCCTGGATGGACACTGACCATTTCTCATTCTCTGACTTCCATTTGGCTAGTTTCCTGTGGGTAATGGAGTCTTTCTAAACAGAATTGACAGTCCCCCCGCCCCCCCCTCTCTTATTCTCGATCTCCTTCTGGCCCAGCATTATCTTCTAAGCTATCAGATAACAATTTGAAATTTTGTCATTCATGCCCTCTGATATTGTAGTCACACCTTCATGGCCAACAACCTAAGAAACACCCCACATAAGAATAACATTAAATGTTTCTACGTATCTTAGGTTAGATTCTGTCAAAGCAGATACTAGGTGAAAGATTTAGGTATTACTGGTATATATTAAGGGAATATTCCCAGAAGAAACTAGGGAGGGTTTATGGAGGGCCAGAATGGGAAGAAGAGAAGCCAAACAAAGGTACAATTCCAGGGTAAATCCAGATGTAATACAATTCCCTAAAGAGTTTTTAAGAAGAAATTACACCTAAATTTGCACCACTTTGAGGCAAAGGAGATGCGATTTTATGCTCCCCTACCACACATTGGTTATACGGTGCCCTGGAGTTGGGAGGAGATAGTGAAATTTTCAGGTGTCTCTGGATCTTCCCTTGGTTATGGAGGTTTCTGTGTCCAAGAGCTAGCCTCAAAAGTTCCAAGTGCAAGCCGTTGACCAGAAAGTCAACAGAAGCTAAATGATGGGTTCAAAGAGGTCATGAAACGAATCTCATGAATCTGAGAGGGGTACCAAACAAGTTCCACATTTACATGTATGTACTTTCCAGAAAACGAAATGGTTTCCAGGTGTCTGGAGGGTAGGGGGCATAGCATACTATAATCTTCTATGTAGTTACTATATTATAACACAAATTTTCCAGAAGGGGAACTTGAGTCTTAATGTGGATAGCCAGTTTACCTAAGTCACACAGCTTATGCCAGGACCAGCATGCTGGAATAAATTAAGAGCCTAGTACTTTTCCACTACTCTATATATGATATTATATGATATGATATTTTACAACCACCAAATATCTATGTGGTTGTCACAGATATCAGTTAGAATCCCTGAATGGCACTGGTGTCCATATGCTACAAGTAATAGTTAATCATGTTCTAATCTTCACACAGTCTTTTTTCAAATTAGAGTACTGAGCAATGATAAACTCTAAACTATTTCACCAGTAAAAATAAGCAGTTGCATTATATTAAACATTGATAGGCATTAAGAAATATCGTGCAGAGATGGAAGCTTTGGAATGACAGATGAGAGCTGCCCTAAAACAAGCACAATCTCTATTCAGGCAATTAGTGGGTTTAGCACTTTATAGAAACCTGACTGGGACTTGATTCATTTAAGCATTTCAGTGTGGATAGTCCAAACAGTCACTTGCATTTCGGAACCAAACTGATGAATTTGCTCGGTTTTTTAGGCTCAAAACTGTCTATGAAATGCTTTGAATTTTTCTCATGCAAGATGCATGGTTCATACAGCCATCCTATTTTAGAGAAGAAAGGAGCTTTATGATATATCTGGTCCAGGTGATCCCATAGTCCATGTAAGTAAACAGATTCAGAAACGAGACATAGCTTTCCCATAGGCACATGACAAATATAGTACTAGAAGTTCGTACAAGAGTTCCCTTTCCAAGACTATGCCTCCTATGTGATGGCAGGCTTTAGCATATTTCAACAGGATTCCTAAAACATCACACCAAATTCAGGTCTATTCTCCTCCAATCTACTCTCCATTTCGTGCCAAGTATTAATGCTGGATGCTGATCCTTTGGTTTAAATACGTCAACGGCTTTATCTATACTTTCGGTTGCTTTTCCTTATCAAATACCTCTCCACCTCTACTGTCCTCCCTACTAACACTACCTCCTTATCTCTCCACTCCAAATATACCAATGTGTTCGTATATGTAAAATATTTATGTTCTATTTTGCCTCTATGCCTTTGTACTGGCTATTCTTCTTGTAAACACTTTCTATCCTCTCTCTGACTTTATCTGGCCAAGATAAGTCTAACAGGCATAGAAATGCTCTGTCCTTTGTGTTCTCACAACCCCTGTGTGTATTTCTACCAGAGGGCCTATCACTGACTACAGCGATGTTCTCTTAACATCTCTGTTTCCTTCAATAAGGTGTATATATTTCCAAAACAGAACTCTTGTCTAATTCATCACTAGAATACAGCATCTGGAATATTTGAAACATTCAGTAAGGGTGCTGACTATTGAAAATATAAAAATGACAATATACACACTGTTGATATGCCATTGCTCTTTTAAAGAGTCCAAAAGAGTCCTTTGAAAGGAACTATGAAATATAGGATTTGAGGATAATAATAATCCTTACTCTCCTTTGGTTCACTCTGCTTAATAGCTCCTGAGTTTTTGGAGTCCAGTGATAAAAGATAAAGATTGACAATGTCTTTGTGATGCTGCTGTATATACACAAATACCCCACTGGTCATCTGAAGTGTGCCTAAAGACAGACAGAGACAGAGACAGGAGGAAAAAAAAAAATAGGTCAAGGGGTAACCCATGCATTGGGAGCACATAAAATTGCAAATATCATTCAATATAATTAGTATCGTTTCCACTGAAAGCCCTTGAAGGTGTGATAAAATACACATTCTACTCACAGAATAGCCCAAGCACAAAATGTCTGCGTGGGAAAGGCCATTAGAAGTATCTAATGCAGGATGGGAAAAATGCACAGTACACTTCTTGAAGCTTCCTTGCCTCATAGCAGACATAATAAATCCATCTTCACATATTCTCCTCCATAGTTCACTTCTATTTCTCCATCTAGTGCTTCATGCAATATGACTCTTCCTTTAGAATGCCAAAGAAATAATACCAATCTACTATACCAAGTTGATCCGATCTGTACATAGTATAGAAGGAAATTCCAATAAATTAAAAAAAAAAAAATCCCAGATGCAAACAGAAAATTGCCACAATAGCAAAAGCAGAGCCAGAGTTAGAATATAGACTTCCTATTCCCAGTTATGTGGAAAAGGATTTAAAATAATATCCCAAAACCAAAACAAATGTTAGGAACAAAAGTGCATGTGGTGACCTTCAGACACTAGTTCCTTTGGGAATTACAGAAAAATCCTGGCCGCCTGCTATATCAGCATATTGTGAATAGCAACAACTATGCTTGTTAGAAAAAAATGAAACAATATTCATAGTATATACTGTAAATAAACTTCACAAGCAAGAAAAATATTCAACTACAATTTGGCTGGAAGGAAAGTAATCTCAACTTTTTTTTTTTTTTTTTTTAAGAGTTAACAGGGAATTCTGGTCAAGATGGCAGAGTAAGCAAATGTTGTTCCTGCCTCCTCTCAAAACCACATCAAAATTGCAACTAAACTACAGAACAACCATAATTGAGAATTGCCTGAAGTTTAATTGAAGAGAAGTCCTATAACTAAGGACATACAGAAGAAGCCATGTGGAGACCAGTAGGAGGGGCATAGACCTGGAACAGCTTGGTTCTTCGCCTACATGTGGTAGTTAAAAATCAGGAGGGATTTCTCTGCTACAGAGGTCCCCCTTGAGGAGCAAGGGTTCCACACCTACACCAGGTTCCCAAGACCAGGGTTCCAGTGCAAAAAAAAAAAAAAAAAAAAAAAAAAAAAAAGTGTCATAACTTCTGGCTATGAAAACCAACAGAGATTCTGGATAAATGAGACAAACAGCAGCTGGAGTCTCAATGTTTCTCTTAAAAGGCCCACACACAGACTCACTTGCTCTGAGTTCCAAAGCTGGGGCAGCAGCTTGAAAGGGGCTAGGAACATACAGGGAGAAACTGAATTGTCTGGCTTCAGAGAGAAGACTGGAGAGGCAGCTTTCTCCCAGACAAAAGTTCTGGCAGATACGTATTTCTTAGATGACCCCACCCCTCGCTCAGCATGCAGACACAGCAGCACCATATCTGAATCTCCATTAACCTGGCTGACACTGGTTGCCCTGCCCTGGTGATTCCCTAAGATTCTGCCCCATCCAAATTGAGGGCCCACCCAAGCCAATCCAAGCAGCCTTTCCATAAAAAACGTCCTTTCTTGGCTCAGGCTGTGGACTTTCCTAAAATCTCTCACAGATTCCCAGATGCCAAACAAGCAATGGCTGGCCTCAGTAGCACCCTGTACTTCTTATAAAGCACTCCAAGCTTAGCAGTAGTGGCAGCTAACCTCATTTCTCAGTTTAGCCTCCCCTAGGTGCCTCTGAACCCAGCACAAGTGACAACCATCTGCAGATCACTTCGTAGTATTTCCAGGCAGCCCCAAGCTGGGCACAGGCAGTAGTTTAACGTGGCTTGTACCAGAGCCCCTCCCAAGAGGCTCCAGAACCAACATAACCGTGGTCAGCTTCAGACCCCACTAGAGCACCACCTAACCACCTCTACAAATGGCAATCCAAAGAGCAGGCTGGCAGGCACCAGAGCCCCACTAAAGTGAATCTTTTTTCATAGAATCAGCCCTGCACAAAAGTTCCTCTACTGTAGTCGTGCCCAGTATTTACAACCAGTCAACCTGTGGGTCATTCCTTCCCACTGATGTGTGTCAACAGCAATTAATTCTCAACTACCTACAACAGAAGGGCAAACACAACCCACACAAGAGACATGCCTGGAGCACCCAGCTCAGGTAACTAGGGAGATTGTGCCACAAGACTCCACTGATACCTCATACAGAAAGCCACTCTACCAAGACCAGGAAACATAGCAGCTCTATTCTAATACATAGGAAAAACCAACCAACAAACAAACAAAAAACAGGGAGACAGCCAAAATAAGAAGACAAAGGGACAATGGACGAACAGAATAAAACACGAGAAAGTGAACTAAACAAAATGGAGACAAGCAATCTACCAGATGCAGAGTTCAAAACACTGGTTATAAGAATGCTCAGTGATTTTTGTAAGAACTTCAATGGAGAAATAGGAAAGAAAAAATATGGAGATAGAAAACATAAAAAGAACCAGACATGAATGAAGAATGCAATAACCAAAATGAAGAATACATTAGAGGAAATCAGTAGATTAGAAACAGCAGAGGATAAAATCAGCAATCTGAAAGTTAAGGTAGCAGAAAATGCTCAATTAGAACTAGCAAATGATCCCCCATGATCCCCCAAATTGAGGATGTTCAGCAGACCTCTGGGACAACATCAAGCATACCAACATTCGCCTCATAGGGGCACCAGAAGAAGAGAGAGAGCAAAGATTACTCTACCTAACAAAGCTATGATTTAGAATCAAAGGACAGATAAAGAACCTCCCACATAAGAAAAAACTGAAGAAGCTCATCAACACCAACCCAGTACTACAAGAAATGTTAAAGAGACTTCTTTAAAAGGAAGAAAAAAAATGATAAAAAGTATGAGTAATAACATGGCAATAACACATCTATAATAATTACTTTAAATGAAAATGGATTAAATGCTCTAATCAAAAGACATAGAGCAGCTGAATACAAGACTCTTACACTGCCTACAAGAGACTCTCTTTAGATCTTGAGAAAACACAGGCTAAAAGTAAAGGGTGGAAAAAGATATTTCATAAAAATGGAAATGAGTAAAAAAGCTGAGGTAGCATACTTATACCAGAGACTATAACAAGACACAAAGAACAACCCAGTAATTCTACTTCTAGGTATTTATCTGAAGAAACCCAAAGCACTAATTTAAAAAGACATATATATCTACATGTTCATCACAGCCTTATTTACAATAGCAAAGATATGGGAGCAACCTAAGTGCCCATCAATAGATGAATGGATAAAAAAAAAGCGGTACATATGTACACAATGGATCATTACACAGACATAAAAAAAAAAATGAAATCTTGCCATCTGCTACAACATGGAAAGAACTAGATGGTATCATGTTGAGTAAAATAAGTCAGACAGAGAAAAGAAAAAAATATGATATGATTTCACTTGCGTGTAGAATCTAAAAAAATAAAGGCAAAGAAAATGGAGAAACATAGATGCAATAAACATTCTGATGATTGCCAGATGGAATGGGGGTTGGAAGGAGAGTTGAAGTTGGAGGGAAAGATTAAGAAGTACAAATCGGCAATTACAAAAACATTCATGGAGATGTAAAGCGTAGCATAAGGAATACGGTTAATAATATTGTAATAACTATGTATGGTGTCAGATGGCTACTAGATTTTTCGAGGTGATCATTTCATAAGTTACGTAAATACGTTTTACACCTGAAATTAATGTTAAACTGTATGTCATCTGTAATTGAAAAAGGAAAGTTATTAGAAACCAAAAAAAAAAAAAGTTAACAAGTATCCTTAAGCTGCATTTTTTTTCATAAATTGGTGACATGATTAAATTACGTGGATTGTTTTAAGCAAAATAAGTGACAATGATAATATAGATACAACTCAAAACTGTACAATAATAGTGTTTTTACTTTTTCTTTTTTTTTGAGCCTCTGTTAGAGGAAGATGCCACTTTGGACAACATCCATATATCATATATCAGCGTAACAGTTGTCCTATTTTTAAATTATACAAATTTATAAATTTTATTACTAAGTCTTGAATTAGGGAAATAATTCACCCAAGGTCACATTACTGGTGGAAGAGCTAAGAATAGAGCATCGACCTACATTGTTCTGTTGACTATATCCCCTAACACAGGGAAAAAATACTGAATCTCCATCTTTTTTTGTGTGTGTGTATATTGCACTAGGTTAGCTTATAATATAGTCAGTTATAGAGCATTTTATATGCCAATTCTGTATAAATTCATGGCAGTACTTACATAGATTTAAAACACATTAAAAGGAGAGACTGCGTACAGACACATACCTCTTAGTTGTTTAAGACCAAATACGAGATTATTGGTTGAAATTCTTTTTGAAGTTTTCCATGTATGAACTATAAACATCTAAACAAATGTAATATCAAATTCTCATTATGCACTAAATATGAACTATTCAATTTTACACATTATTTCACATGCAGCATTTATTTATTAATATTATTAGATTGTTGTAATTTATAGACTGCCTTCTCAGAAATAAATTTATCACTGTTTTGAATTTGTAAATGAGGCGATGAAAAGTTCATGAGCATGGATTCCATACAGATCCACCCACCTAAAACATGCAAGAAACTCTTCTGTAAATTGGAGTAGCAATGCCTGCATTAAGGAAGAGTGATATACAGCTGAAATGAGATAAGTATAATTTTGAAGATACATGAGAGAATCAAAATCCGCAGAAACTGAGAAATGTGGCAGCATGGCTTTGCAGTGACAGAATGTGTGGCAGATATACAGGATGGACATTATGTTTGCAGTTTGTGAATAAGGACTCAATAAAAGGAGGAACTCTCCAATATCCACCAATGAGAAGTAGTAAATATTCCCTATTGGAGCCTATGCTTTCTTGCCACCAACCTCCTAACTAGCCATGCCTCCCTCCATGTTGACATAAAGTATTAAATTTCCTTGCAACTCAACTTTATTCAAATTCCTTGAATGGGCCTCATTCTCTTAGTCACACGTCCTCTGTATATGTTGCATCTTCTATCTAAAAGCACATTTCATGGCTCTACTAAACCATTACTAAACACATGTTTACTCTATTGTGCATTTCACCAGAAAAGTGGCTTCCTCCAAGAAGTTTTCATGGACTCCACTTATGAATTCAAATGATCCATTACATTTTCTTATAGCATCCTTTGTTACCTTCAAGGATTTATACAAATTATAAATCTATAGTTATTAGATGCATTAAATATGCATTAAAGTAAGTTCCTTCACTAGTTTGTAAGCTCCATTGGGAGCAGGTCCTCAACTGGATGTGCTCACTTTTGTATCTCTAAGCACCTATTGCAGTGTCTAGCATGCAATATGCACTTAATAAATTATTACTGAAAAAAATAAATGTTCAGATTTGCACCCAGGCCTCCTGATTAAGTTGGTTTGCTCCTGCACTTCATGAGGCACAGTTTATTATGACTACCTGCTCTATTATAGTTTTGGAAAAGGAACAGACTTCATTGTCTTCTTGTCAGCCTTGTAGTACAAAGGCCCTATCTGGTTAGTCATAAAAAGTCAGGCATGGATACAAGTTAGACATGAAACTAATCTTTTGTTGAATTAGCTGACTCACTAGCCAAAGGTGTTTGTGACTATAGATGGGTGTTCTGATGTCTGACTTGCAATATTTACAGAAAGTTCATGCCCATTCATTGGGAAGCCCTCCCAAATCATCTCATTACTGCAGAGATAGATGTGGGGTAGAGGAATCAACAGAATTGAGGCATGTGGGGTAACAGCTTCTTCTGCCTAATGCTCTGGATAAGATATAGACACAGGGTTGAGAAACTAAATTTTGTAGTGTCAATAAACAATTATAAAACATTTTTCTGAAAAAAAAATGATCATAATATTAAAGTCTCTATTTTTTTTATGGAGGGGAGATGAGGAAAGATCGCCAAATCCAAGGGGGCAAGAGTACAATTCTACATTCAGATAACTACTCCAACTGCATTTTAGCCTGTTGACAACATCTCCTTAAATCCATCGTTTAGCTGAAGCTGACAAGGCGTAGCACTCTTTGAAAATAAAATGCTTCTAGATTGTTATATAACTGTTCAGTCTACAATTTTATCTGCAGTATGAACTATCAAATAGTTCTCTCTATTGCTAAATTATTTGCTAAATTGGAAGGCACAAGTTAGGTTTTGTCATCATTCCCTAAACCACTGGCCAAATAATGCTGTTTTGAAAATATTTACTCTGTCAGTTTTTTTCAATGATCAGCTGCAAGCTGTTTCTTAGATTAAAAAAGATCAAAAGGGATTTGTGGTTGTCATATTTTCAAATGGATTTTTCAATCGTTATTTAAATTGCATTTCTGTTTTTATACCAATATATTCATTCATTAGACAATACACACAGAAGTGATATACATTAAATTTTTAAATTAGTTGAGGAGGGGGTGGTTCAACATCATAGCTTCTAAACTGAAACTTAAACATCTCCAAATAGCGTTAATGACAAATAGAATCCAAGCTGATCTGGTTGTGCTTCTATAAATATTCTGTGTTTGACTGTACCTCAATGATGATGGATTTTTTCTAGTCCCATAAGCACATTAACTTATAATAATGGAAATGAGTTTGTCACTAGCAACACCCAGTGAAGCTCTACTAAAAAGAGGTTTCTTTTCATTCTTCAAGACAAACTTAAATGCCCCACATCTTGTGGAGGTTCTTATTCACCTTACCTGAGGTCATGTGGCCCTCTCTTCTGAACTCCTACAGTGTGTTTCTCCCTTTCTTTTACATGGGGTAATTTTTACCTCTAAAGACAGTTATTTGGTAGGCTATCTTCCCTACCTTACCAGAACACATACAAATTGAGGATTGCATGTCTCTAGAATTATGAAGATTTTTAAATAGCGTGAATACACAGAAAGGTAATTTGAACTCCTCCCCCTGCCCCCATTCCTCTCCCAATGTTGTGGACAAAATATAATTTATACAATTTCTCTTTATATGGGCCATTGCTCAGAAACAGGACCAAACACATCTGTATTTGAACCACGCTAACCCTGAAGAGTTATCCTCTATTTGGGGTAGCATGAATCTTCCTATTTCTCAAAAGTATTTCTGCCCTAATTCATTAGCATTCACCAAGGTTTTAGCAAGTATTCCCCAGGATTATCCACCTCCTAAAGAGTGGCAATAATAATATTTTTTAAGATAAAATATATTCTAAAAATCATACTAAAAACCTTTTTTAAACCCCGGAAAGCCATATACATTAGAAACAAAGCTCTAGTTCATCCTTTAAAACCATGCAACAACCATCAAACTTCAAATATGAGAATACACGAGCATATTAATGACATAACAATGTTTTTATAATACGTTGCTAAGTTAAAAATCATATTAAAACAGAATTTATACAGTGTTCTTGTTTTCTTAAAAAAAAAAACTATGAGCCTGTGTGAGTGTAAAATTTCACTAGAATACAATATATAAGTGCACTCTATTGGCATGCCTAGATTAAATATTTACTAACCAGAGAAAGTTATTTACTAACTAGAGAAAGTTTCTTTCTCTCTCTCTCTCATCCTCTCTCTCTCTCTCCCTTCATTTTTATTTTTAAGATTAAAATTCCATAAATAATAAATGATTAATAATAAAAACACAGCTTAAAAGGAATGAGATAATGTATATAAATATTGTAAACAGATATTTGGCAGAAGATCATTCAGTAAATATTAGTTATTTTATACTTCACATATAGAGACTAAAACATATTTTAATAACTATGCTGCCAATGGTTATATTTAGGTGATCGATCTTGGCATTTTCTTTTACTTTTATTTTTTTTTCTCCTTGTTTTTTCTAATACTCTCTAATATATAGGCATTGTTTTTCCAACCACAAAGATGTCTATATAGAACCCTCACACACTGTTGGTGGGATTATAAATTGGTGCAGATATCATGAAAAACAGTATGGAGTTTCCTCAAAGATTTAAGAATAGATCTACCATATGATCCAGCAATTCCTCTTCTAGGTATATATCCAGAAAATGTGAAAATACTAATTCAAAAAGATATATGCACCTGTATTGTCATTGTAGCATCACTTAAAATAGTCAAGATATGGGAGCAACCTATGTGTCCATTGATGGATAAATGAATAAATAAAATGTGTTGTACACACACACACACACACACACACACACACACACACACACACACACTGGAATACCACTCAGCAACAAAAAAGATAAAATGTTGTGATTTGTGACAACATGGGTGGATCTTGAGTGTTATGCTAAGTGAAATAAGTCAGATGGAAAGAAAATAAAACATCATTTCACTCACGCACAGAATATAAAACAGGAAAGCAAATGAATACAACAAAACAAAAACATACTCATAGATACAGATAAAACATTGATGGTTACCAAGGGAGAAGGGGGGCAAGGGAAAAGCAAAATGGGAAAAGGGGAAAATCTATGGTGACAGATAAAAACTATATTCTTGAATCATTGAATATTGTTGAATATTCTATAGTGTATACAGATATCAATAATGTTATTACGTAATCCTATCTAAATTTTTAAAAATGCCTATAAAAAATAGCCCCTTTAAATTTCTCTAATTATACCTCCACTGAGGACCTTCATTAATTTCTATCAGAGATATGTGGGTACATAGAAAATATATGTTATAGCAATAGAAAACTCAAGCTTATGTGATATTAAAGTATCTGCTAGTGTCAGTCCAACTTTAGAATAGACCAAGAATACCCACTTTCTAGATCTTATCTAACGGGCACTAGATGCCACACTGAAATGAATAAACTGAGTGAGTGCACTGTAGGGAATCCTACAAGGTAGCAGGCAGACAATATTTCTACCAGGGCTACCCTAGCTTACTAAAGGAAAACATCTCAACACATTTAACTTTCCCAGGGGCTGTAGATCATGTTTTATTCTCTAACCTCAAGAACATCTTGCACTAAAAATTCCCAAGCAGATATTTTGCTGAATGAATGCTTGATGAACAAATGTTGGGAGAAAATTATACAAATGTACATTATTGCAAAGATTTAAAGAGGCATCGAATCCGTAATGTTGACAGTTGTTAGACCTCTATTTTTAAACTAGCTCTTCCAAGTTTTTTGGATGACTTATTTAAGCAGCTGCCCATTTCCCTTACAGCCAAGTCCATGGAACTAGAACACATATGGCCTAGGTTAAATAAGTACTCTTTGGCTCTACAGCCCAGCAAGCATGATGCAGCAGACAAAGACTGGTGGTGGGAATCAACGGTCTAGGCTTTCCTATCACTAAGAAAACCTAACAAGATAGACTTTCCCTGTACAAACTAATTTGCAAGTATGAAATTGGAGCAACAATGCCTGCATTAAGAAAGAGTGATATATAGCTGAAATTGTCCATAGGCTTTTCTTTATATGAGATTTCATAATGTACATTTATTAATCTGAAAATATTGATCAACTACTTTCAAATTTCCATTGAGTACTCAGAGATCTCAGTTCCTATGTTGGTTAATTTTTACATGTCAACTTGACATGTCTCTTACCTTTGGACTGACTCAGGCTAGAATTTACACTATCGACTTTCCTGGCTTTTAGGCCTTTGGACTTAAGATTGGAATTGGCTCCTCTGGGTCTCCAGCTTGCCAATCACAGACCTTGGACTTCTTAGCTTGTATACACATGTGAGCCTTAGAGTAAATTTACTATAGGCCCTTTATAATTTGCAAGGTACTTTGCAAAATTAATCATGCACTACTAATTTTTATTGACTAATCTTGAAGTATTCTCCTACCCATATACAGACTGCAATTATGTAACAATAACAAACAATGCAAGGAACACATATTCAATGAAATATATTAAAATTGCTCTGATAATGCAACTGAAATAATCGAGAATGCCCAGTGTCTTCAAGTTCATTGCATTCTTCGCATAGCAATTTTAAAATTATATTTCTCTGTTCAGAAGAGTAGCATATCTGGTTTAGAAGTTTTCTATTATTTAATGTTGTCTTCCCCAAGGAATCCCAAAATATGCATTCTAGGTCCAGATGCTCAGAGAGTAGTGTCCTGGACTGCTTTAGAGCTTTTTCTCATTTATGTAGGTATTTCTGCTCCTTTGTAAAGAACTGAACACATGTGAATTCTAAAAACCAAAATAAACAAATAGAAATTCATAGATAGAGAACATTTTGATGATTGACAGATGGGTGAAAAAGATGAAGGGATTAAAAAATATAAATTGCCAGTTATAATAGTAGTCACAGTGATGTAAAGTACAGAATAGACAATATAGTCAAAAACATTATAATAACTATGTATGGTGTCATATAGGTGCTGGACTTATCAGAGTGATCACTTCGTAAATCACTAAAATGTCTAATCACAATGATGTATACCTTAAATTTATATAATATTGCATGTCGATTGTAATTGAAAACTAAAAAAATATATTTAAAAAAGAATCAAACATGTAAGTGTACTCAGAAAATATTTGTTGGTGAAACAGATAAAATAACTTGCTTTCTATTATTAGACAAAATTTATTGAGACTGTTTGCTTAGCAACTTTTATAAGGTGATGGCACTTTTAATGAAATTAAAATAACATCTCTCATTATGTTGCATTTCTGGTTTGGCCAATATCCCTACTGTGTTGCTTTCTGTGCATACATATTCTAGCCTAGTTACCTTATTCTGATGTAAAGTCATTTTGTCCTGGGTTAACTTCTTTGCTATCTAAATGTTTCTCTTTCTTAATCATAATCATAATAATAAAGTAGATTGCCTCAATTACTTAACTAGCAATTATGCTATCTGTTTTCATTCATTTTAGGCGCTAGGAGATAAGTAGTAATTTGAAAGAAGAAAAGTAAGCCCTCAATTCTATCACTTACAAAGGGAATTATCACTGTGAGCACTCACAGTATGCTAGACAATGTCTTAGAGACATTTTAACATAAAGCATAACAGCTTTTTTACTGAGTACTAAGACTGTATAAATCACTTAGTACATGTGTATAGCAGCTAAAACTCTCACCCATAAATCCTTTTAATTCTTACTGTTCTGATGAGTAAACAAAATAATCATAATGGTTACTATCAAGTTAGGATCATATAGCTAGACATTGCTAAGATCAGTTTGGAATATTTATCATTTTGTTGTCGAAACCCAATTAAACAACATCGTATGACCTCTTGTTTTGGCACTTGCTCAACTTAGATGTTATAATGCCTTCAATTGCATAAAGTCTTTGAATCATTGGTGGGTTTCTTTCTTTTCTCTTCCTTCCTCCCTCCTTCCTTCCTTCCTTCCTTCCTTCCTTCCTTCTTCCTTCCTTCCTTCCTTCCTTCCTTCCTTCCTTCCTTCCTATCATTGGCAAGCTCACCAAGATAAATGCCTTATGTGCATAGCTTTGATGTTTAATCTTTTATATCTTTTTGTTTTGTTTCCTAAGCAATTAGTAGATAAATTTGCTAGGAAAAATTTACAAAACGGGAATATTAAGAAATGTTGTGTGTTCCTTTGCCAGGGTTTCAAAGTGATTTTATCTCTACAGGGTGCCCAGGTCCATCTACTTAAAGTGTTATATCAAAAGAATTAGAATATGCCAAAGAGGTTATGCCCTCACATCTTCTGAAAATAAAGGCTATGGCTTTGTGAATTTGAAGCAATACGCTTAATTATCCTGACCTCAGTTTCCTCTCTTGCATCAGCTTCTCAGGTTATTTGAAAGGATACTAGATAATTCCCATGAATGCACTTTGCATACAAGAGTTACTTAAGAAATACCACTTTGCCTTTTTCCTCCTAAGACAGTTTATTAACTATCACTGGTAGGCTTGTCTTTGTGTTTATGGTTGGCGTTTGGGGGGAGTATCGTTATTTATGTTACTATATGGCACAGAATATGTGCTTAACAAATTTATTTAATTTTGGAAGTAATCCTTAATGACAACTATTGTAGCCTCCATTTTACAGAGGAGTAGACTGTCACACAGGAAGTGACAAAGCTCAGGGTCAAAAGCACATCCGTCTGGCTCTAAAGAATTTCTGTACAATTGTTTCCTATGAAACATTAGTGTTTTTTAACAAATCCCTCTCAGTTGGTCACATACTTCATGAATGAAGCAGCAGTATGATACAATGCTCAGACTTCTTTTTTTATGCTTCAAGAACTAACAGGTTCTCTCACTGATAACAGTTCTTGGTTCTTTTAATAAAGACTGACACTACTCATCTTTATCAATTTCAGTGAGAAGCATTTGTTACTTTGTAAATTCCAGATTCACTAGAGAAGTTACTCTAATTATAAATGATCACTTCATATGGACCAGACCCTCACATACATTGATTTAATGTTAAAAATCTTCATGTGCTCATCCAGAGCTATTTATTGAATGTATTCTATGTTCTCAGCACTATTTTAGACCACATGGATATAATTATTAGTAAATATACACCTGGCTTTTGTTCTCATGTCACTAATAGTCTAAAAGTCATAGAGACATCAATCAAATATTTATACAACAATATAAAATTCAACTAGAAAAGGGCTGTGGGTGTTGGTAGAAGTACCCTTTAAAAGAACATTCGCCCTAGTTATGGAGATCAGGGAAGGTGTGCTGGAGGAAACAGTCATGGAGCTGCAATATTATGAATTAGCAAAGTGAGTGTCAAAATGCGTAAGGTGGAAACTAAAAGAATAGCAAGGAGAAATTAAAAAAAAAAAGAATTAGCAAAGTTAATTCTTTGAAGAGGGGTGGGGAAAAAACAACTTTTAGAGAACGTGAAGAGAGTGGGAAAAGCGCTTGTGATAAGTGAAAACACATCACATTAAATGACAGGAAGAGGGTGAAAAAACGTGAAACTGAATAGCCAGAAGAAAAAAAAAATTTTTTTTCTTAGATCAGGAAAGGCTTCTTTGTGGAAATTCCATTCAAATTGAGAAGTGATATTTAATAACTTTCTCCTGTTTTACTTTTTTTAAGTATCAGAAAGAGGAAAACTAAAAGCTTATTTCAATACACAGTGTGTAAGCAAACTGTGCAATGAAAAAAGTCACAGGGATAATGTAATTAAAATGTGGGTGTTCATATACTCATCAATAATATAGTATTCCAAGTTAAAATTCTAGGATTTATATGGCATTAGATATTTTTAGAAATCTCAGACCAGCAAATGGAAATATTTAGAGAACAAAGTAAAGAGCTATTAAATTAAGTCTCTTTCTGTAGAGTCTACTAACTAAGCCTGTTTGCTTTTGCTAGACATTTGGCTGGTGAGGTACCCACACCTTCTACAGGCAGATGATCAGAATGAAAAATTCCTATTCACCAAATGCATGTGAAATAAGAAAGGTAATTAATTTCATCAGCACAATGGAGGAAAAATCCAATAGCTTTTCATCTGGTAAATGTGTTTCATCTGGTGAATTTATACCCCAGTCTCTTTATTATCCATGGAGTGCTATTTATATTTTATATTGTGATTATTCATATTTATGTCACTGAATCTAAAAGATGAAGTGATATAATTGGCATTAAACTTTTTAAAAATTCAATTTGATGGGACTGAGGCTGTTTAAAGGCTTTCTTCTCAAGTACTCTCTGTAGTTCACTTTGGGTACCTGGCAGGGATCAGCCCTCTACTGATATGGAAGAAAAGAGTACAGGGGTGTAGTTGGGGATGTAACTGATCACCTAGCCTTGAAGAATGGCATTCTTAGTCTCCGGACTCTGACTTAAAGTTGAAACAAGAAGTACTATCAAGGACTGAGTTGTAGTTTCTTTTTTTATCCATAATGTTTTCTATAATAAAGGTCATAAGAATAGAATCAGAGAAAAGAGAGAAAACAAAGTCCCCTCAAACTCTCCACCTAATCATAACCAACAGAAATAATAACAATTAGAGTAATATTAATAACTGGAATTCATTGGACACTACTATGGCCTGGTGTTTCAAGTAAATGATTTCTAATCACACTAACCATGCAATGTAGGTGTAACTAATACCTTCCTTTTACAAATGGGGAAATCTTCTCACACAAAATAAATTACTTGCCCGATACAGCACAGAGCTATAAGCGCAACAACGAGACTACCTTACTTAGCGCAAGGCTTGTTAGCCATATTTCCTCAAGGAAATATGCCTCTTTCAATTCATATATTTGTCCTGTGTAGTTTTATTTTAAGCTTATCATTATACCATACATTAATTTTTATCCTTAATTTCTTAAATCATATATTATTTAACTATCTTTGCTATTATATGATCTCTATCATTGTTATTAACGAATAAAAAAACTAAAGGCATATACTTTGTTTTACCTAATCAGTAATTTATTTTTTGATAATTTTCTTGTTCCCTTCTTGTTTCAATAATAGCATATACATACATACATACATATATATATATATATATATATATATATGTGCATTTTGGATTATTTATTTGGAATGGTTTTCTAGGCAAGAAATCATATGATCACAGAATATTAGCCATTTTTTTCTAGAATTTTTAAAATCCAACCAAAATCATGAAATAGGCACATATGATAAAATTCATAATCAGTCAAATTTGATTAAATTCTATAATTCTGGGTTTTCCCAATGTATCTATCAATCAGGATTTAGAAATCTGCTTGATTAAAATAGTTTCTCATTTTTAAAAAAGTCTATATTTTTTCTCTTTACTGGGACTACAAGAGAGATCATCTTAAGTTCTTACATTCGAAGGTATCAATCCTTTTATCAATCTAAAGAGATAACCTATGTAAATTGTCTGTAAGAAAAGATACTCTATGTATATTTGAATTTCTACATTCCATTTCTTTGTCACTAATAACATTTCAAAATACTTGAATAAATATGGTAGAACAAGAATTAGTACCTAAAGTATCTAAGTTGAATTAATTTTATATTATCATGAAACCCCTTTGTTCTATAATGTTTACATTAACTAATTTTAATACAAACTTAAAATAGACAAATATTAAGTATGTCAACTACAGGCACTGTTTAATTTTAAATACTTTTCAAGAACATGTGGTTAGACTTTTTGTGCATAGCTATGTGTATCTGTGTGCATATGAATTCTCCCTTTAGATCATATTCTTGTTTTCCTAAGACATATCTAAATTGGTATTAATATATCACTAATATCTTTTGTCCATTCATTCTATAAGGCATCTGTACTGTATTAAATACCTTAGCATTTTCTGGGAACTATTAAGATAAAAAATTTACTTTAAAATAAGTTTAATAATTTTGGTAAAATCCATTCTTTGTATGAGGAATTAAAATACATTATTCTGATCATCACATCATCACCACAGTACAACAATATTGCTACTCTTATCACTACCTTGGTGGCTTAAACAACATTTATTATTGCTCAAAAAACTCGATGACAGTGACTAGAATAACCCTAAGCGAGGAATGAAGATGCTATTGCTAGCAGCAAGAAGACAGGTGCATGTGCACCATGGTTAGTAAGCGCTAGATGGTTAGAGGATAGTACATGAAGACTTTGTAACACAAAGGATGATTACTATTAACTTTTCATTTATTCCATAAAATGGATTGAGTACTTTTAGATGATTACTAGAAAGAATATCAAAAGAAAACAAAAACAGAAAAAGGATCAACAAAAATAAATCAGTGCTTGTGTAAGATGAAAATATGCTGTTAGGGATTTAGAAAAGCACCTGCAGATGGCTCTGTGATTAAACACTAGGCTGTTCCGAGAGTATAAATGCCTGTGTACTTCTAGCTCATCCTTATACAGTTACAAAATGGGCAGCCTCATTCTCTGACACTCCAATATGTTTCCTTAAGAGGCTGCTTCTTATAAAGCTCACAGATAACCAATGAAGAAAGCTGGATGCCACTCTACTTTGGGAATAATTACTAAGATGTATTTGCATGAAGTTAGTCACTAAAGTGTTAACTCCCCCTGAGTTAGTATATCAATGTATCTCTCATTTTAAAAATTTTCTATCTCAAAAATAATTAAATTGTGAAACTACTCAAAAGTTGTAAAAACAACTAGTAAAACATTTCAAACTAAATGCATCCAGCCATTTTATTTTCTAGACACTGTGTAATAGTAAAACAGATACTAATTGTTGTTGGTTTATGGTATATTAAGTAGTTCTAAAATAGTTATCAAGAAAAAAATATAGAGGTGATATCTTCTGAAGGGTATTAAGCCTAAACTCTAATTTGCTAAATCTTATTTTCAAAGGGAAAACAGGAAGCAATTACAATGGACACAGCAGGATGCAAAGTTTTCAGAATTGTTCTCGCTATTGAAGAAACAATCCAACTAAATGGTTCCATTAAAGCAAGAGGCCAAACAGGTTGCATTTAATTTAGGACCTGGATTTGTAAGCATCTGGACCTGTAAAGAAAGGAGTTTAATTTCAGCTTACTTCCCTTGTTTTATAGATAAAATTTTCAAGGCTGCAGTAGAAGTCAGAAGTAAAACTGCATCCAGTATTGCGCTTTGCTACAACAGGAATTCTCTTTTGTATAGTTTTAAGATATCAAATTTTATTGAGAAGTGACAGTAGTGTTATCAGCTACTCAGTGTTCAATATGTACTCCACATATTAACTCCTCTGAGAAGAATCTGGATCTTCAAAAGTCAGGAAGGTTATAGGTACTATATCACACAGTAGATTTCTAGAACTTATTCATCCAGCATAACTGAAACATTACCTCATTGAACAATTCTCTATTTTTCCCATAAAAACAAAAGGGCACAAGGAAACTTTGGGAGGTGGTGAGTATACCTATTTTCTTGATTGTGGTGATGATATCTTATGTCCAATCTCACTGTACTCATTAAATATGTGCAGTTCTTTGTATACCAATTATACTTTACTAAAGCCTTTTTTAAAAGTCAAGAAGATGAAAAATATTAGCATTGCAAAATGAACAATCTTTACTGAGTATATCTACTCATTCAAACAAACAAAAAACAAAATGAGAGCATACTAAGTGTCTCTTATTGTTCCTGATAAAATAAATGTTAGTAGGACTGGTTTTGCTGCTGCCTCCATGATTCAAAATATTTTCTCTGTAGTTGGAAAAATAAAGATAAGCACCATTTTGTTCTGGAACTTTGTTTACCTTTTCTAAGAAATAGAAGTTAAAATTAATTTCTTTCTTTCCCCCCCCCCAATTTCCTCCTTAGACACAAGCTCCTTAAGGGCTTTCTTGACATACAATTAGAAACAATCTCTGACTCATTTGAACTTGACATCACCATTGTTTTGTATTAATAGTCTTTCTTGAGTCCATGTTGCTTTTGCAGGTAACAAATCTCCTAAATGGCAGAGATAACCATACTTGATTTATGGATGAGGTCTTACAATACTGTATACCCTTGTGTTTCTTTTTGTTTACTTGTTCATTTTGTCTTGATGCTGCACTCAGGTGTCTGGAGTTTAAATTTAGTATCCAAGATTCACACCTTGCATGAACCTTAGGCAATGGCTTTTTTCTTAAATCTCAGGTTTTCAATCTGTAAAATGAGGATTATAATTTTACATAATCCACATTTTTCTTTAAATATAAAATGAAATTATACTTCTATAGTGCTTTAAAAAGTATCTGGTACATGCTAGTCATTCAAAGAATAGTAGATATTTATATTAACTTGATAACACTAGTAATTACTAAATATAGCAACATTGCATTATATATGGAACGATCATAATAACCCATCAAGAAATATTTGGGGTATATCTTGGAATATATTTTGGAATAACCATAATGTTATCAGTGGTATTCTTAGTGCTGAGACTGAGTCTGGCACCAACGCATGGATGTTTAATGTTTAACGACTAATACAGCATTTCTTACTAGGCCTGCGATCCTGATATCTTCTCTCCACTATATCATTGAAACTCCAACCATACCAGGATGTATTAATTCTAGAGCTGGCACTATACCTTGATTCTTCCAAAATCTTCACTGTTCTCTCAGTTTATCTATACTTCTTTCCCATTCACTTGTTGAAGTTAATTTAAATTCTATCTTCCCTGTGTTCTCTCTCACTTTGAAGAAGGACATTCTTCCAGTGAGTATTCTTAAATTCTTGCTTCTTGACATAGGACAATTTCATATTTGCCTTATATTAAGATATTATTTATACAAAATATCCCCGTATTAACCTTGAACTCATAGGGAAGAAGGGGCCGTCTTATTGGCACTGTTTCCCATATTAAACCGCACAGTGTATATATAAGGTAACAAACATGGCTCAATAAATTGAATGGATACTCAGTTCATAAAGGTGTCAGAATGTATCAGAGAATGTAGCCACTGTGACATTTACCAGCTGGCATTTATTAGCTTTTAAGTACCTGAAGAAAAGAAGATATCTCTGTTAGTATTATTGTCATGTGGAATCTCTCAAGAATTGCTTGCCTGCTTAGTGGCAGCTCTGTACTGCCTCCTATCCATGCTGCTATTATACATGCACAGATTAATTTCTGTATGGTGCTTTGGAGCTCTATTAGATTGTTTTTGATGACTAAACTAACATAACTTGGAAGACCTTTTTTATTGAATTTCTCAGACAGAAGAGTTGCCAAGGGGATTTTTGTAAGAGAGCCAAGGCTTTTTATTATAGTCATGATGTTCTCACATGGTCTAGTGAGAGAAGTCCTTTAATTTTTGCTTTGTAGAAACCACTACACAACAAAATGAGGAAATGGGAGATTGAAACATTTCCCATGATATTTATTTTGTAGAAAATGTTGAAATGTTCAATGGTGTATATCAAGTAGCTACTATGAGCTAGGTGCTGTGCAGTTGCCATCCATTTGTAATTTCATTTCATCCCAATACTGACCATAAAAAGGCAGTTATTACATTTTTATAGGAAAAGAAAGTAAGTCAATTAAGTGATTTGGATAACACCTGTCAGATTCCAAAGTCCACGCTTTTGAGTTGTAGGTGAGATTTTCTAAGAAGTGGTCTTTGAATATTACAAATAGTAAGATGAACCCAAGGTTATTAGAGAAAATAGTATGACTCGGTAGTCTATTTAAGGATCTTGTTTCATAATGTACTTTTTTTTCTTCTTAGGTGTATATTCAGTGACCAATTTGAAAAAAAAAAAGGTACAATGCATTAATGTATAAACATAAAAGTGATAATCAGCTAAATATCACCTTGCACAACTAACTAAAGGCAGTCCTTCCTTTGTATGATTTCAATTGGCACAACTTTCACTTACAATCCTTATTAAATAGCACACTATTCCCCTACAACACAATTCAAATGTCAGTTACCATGGTGTATTAACTGTGAACAATTGAAAAAGTACAAACATCCCTCTTAGTTTTTGAGTCCACAAATCACTACATAAAGAAATGGGCATCATAATCAGCAATCAATGTCTGTCAATGATTGGGCACTACACACCCATTTTTACTTCATGTATAGAAAGCAGAACATGTAATTGTGCTACCTCCCTGTTTCTCAAATGTGAACCCACACAACATTTACAAAAGTGGATAACTGAAAGAGAAAATAGCAACAAAGATGAATGTGCATAAAAGAAACAAAAAGTAATATAGCAATGGAAGTAAAATCGAATGTGATTAGCACATGTGAAGGGGTAACAGAGAAATTAAGATCATCTTGGGAGGAAGTAACAAGTAGCATGCATACAATATGCCAGAAGCATTTATCTCACTGTACACATAATTTGCAGGATTTGGATCGAATGTAGATAAAGTTATAGAATTAACAGCTGACCCTGGGAACACTGGCATTGGCACTGTTCAAGAGACTCTCAGTATGCAGCAGAGGAATTCAGTGAAAAATAAACTTATTGACACAAAAAGGAAAAAGATGAAGATGACCCAGAGAGAAGACGCTAGCAAAAAATTCAACTTAAAGGAACTCTCAGAGATATTTCATGATAATGAAAGTACAAAAGACAAAGTGGTGGAAGATAATCCAAATTTAGGTTTATAATACATGCTGTACAGTACAGTAAATTATGCAATGAGAGGAAAGCAAGCACTATACAAACTATTCTCAATAAGATTTTTTATCAAGACATAAAAATTTAATAAATAAACCTTTTACTTACAGTATACTAAATAAATCTCACATTTACTATTTTATTTTTATTTCTCCATCTGTAACCTACAGCAAGAGAGTTTTAAAATGTTTTGGGAAAAAAATAAAGATCACAGAACAATCATATTTTTTCCAATTGATTTTTAAGATTGCTTTGCACTTCATACTGACATGGGCATTTTTATGGTTCTGTACTCCTGGGCAAAGGAACTAGGAGAACTAGCACCTTATTAGTTTTTGTCTGTATCTGTTTATATATTTTTTTCTTTTTTTTTTTCATGTAACATTTGTGAATCACTGCTGCTAGGAAATCTAATTTAAGTGAAAATTTGCAGGGAGGCTGTTCAATTGGAATAATCTACTCTCGTCAAACACATTGTCTCATATAATTACAAAGCATCTACCCAATCGGGAACACGAATATAGCAGCCCCCCTTATTCACTGTAAATTCATTCCAGCTCCCCCAGTGGATGCCCGAAACCACAGACAGTGCCAAACACTATATATACTATGTTTTTTTCTATATATATGTTCTATTGAAAAAAATTTAATTTATAAATTGGATACAGTAAGAGATTAACAATATTTACTAAAATATAAAAACTACAGCATGTTGTAATAAAAATTATGTGAATGTGGTCTCTCTCTGCTTCCCCACCCCCCAAATCTTATTGTTCTGCTGGACAATTAACATTTCGGGCAAGACGAAGCAGGGCAGCATGGAATTCCATCACATTACTCAGAATGGTGTGCAATTTGAAACTTATTCTTTATTTTTTGAATTTTGTATTTGATATTGTCAGACTGTAGTTGACTGTTAATAACTGAAACCACTGGAAGCAAAACCATGGATAAGAGGAGACTACTATACAGCAACTCTTTATCACATGGCAAGTAATTTACTCAATAAGAATTGAGCCTACACTGAGAATCAACCAATAAATTTGTCTTACACACCTATAGTTAGCAGATACTTCACTTGGCTCAATCTTATAACAACTATATTAAGTATATTTATATCTTATATTAAATGTAACCAAGAAGTGAGTTGCATTGACTGATTGCTATAAAATTATGTATTTAGATATACAATCACACATTTTAAAATTGTCATTGTCATATTTTTAAATTTAGTGACCTGAATTTTCTTTTGCCCCTTAACATTTAGCAAGCTTTTGTTTTTCAGTGTGTTTAATGAGTAAAAATGACCCAAGGGTAACGTGAAATGATGTGGTTCTCATGACCAATAGCCATTTAATTGTATCCAAGAAGATCTAATATGTGCTGGCACACTGTTTTACTACTTGGCTATAGAACTCTGGCTATAGAACTTTGTTTAAGTGGTCTAGAGATATAGCTCTCTGATACAGAGCCTCTGCCTCCAACACAAAACTCTATTGATTGCAATGCTGCATAACTGTAACAGCTACATTTTCTCTACTGTGAGGGTGGGGTCCATTTTAAATCCCCTTGATGAAATAATCTCTTCCTTTTGGTTCCAAATTAAAAGTGATTTCTCTGTTTTCCTAATGCTACCTGACCTCTGCTGTACAAGACCACTGAGTAACGGCTGGTGATGTTACTAAATAATCAATCACTCCATGTAAATTTTGTGTAAATTACATGTAATTGCATAAGTAATTTATGTTGCTTTGCTCGTTAAATATTACTACATAGAAATTTATTTTTTAAATAATCAATTTTTAATGTAGATATAACTTTATCTACGATATGACAAATATCCATATACCATAGTGTATTTCTTGGAATTTAGGTTGGTTTCAGATTTTTAGCAAAACTTAAATATAGAAGGAAACATTTTTATTTCAAATCTGTGCTCATATTTCAGATTATTTCCTAAATGCTATATAAGTATTTTTAAAAATCCATTAAGTATTTGATGTATATTGTTTAAGACATTTTCTAGTAGAACTTATTTTTATTTACTTTAGCATCTGAAAAATGTATGGGTAATTTATACAAATAGGATCTGAATCCCTCAGGTCAGAAAGGCAGAAGAGTTCACAAAAATAACATGGTAGGATTGTGTTTCTTCTTTTAAACTGCACATAGAATAACAAGCGTGGACCATCAAAGAAAGTTTAATTTCATATTTCTATCTGATAAGATTAGTTCAAAGCAGCATACTACTTTACTCACTGTATTTAAGGCAGCAATCAAAATTTTAAGTGTTGTGATTGGTATTATATGTTACCTCTTTTTTAATCTCAATTCAAGAGAAGGAATATTTTCTCATTCACATTTTTTAGTTGAGAAAATGAGCAAAGAGTATTTATAGATTAAATTTCCCTACATAGATCCCTTCATCTATTGATAAAACTAGTTCATCTGTTCTTCATTAATGTATAATCTATATAGTTGCTAGATCCAAAACTCAAAGTAGAAGGGAAAAAAATCTATTCAGAATGCCACAAAGCAGTTGGATATTAAAAGTGATTTCATTTTTTTTCAAATATGCTTGATTTAAATAATGATTCATTTATTATTTAAAAGCTCCGCTTGGTGCCATGAGTTTATCAATTGTATGTTGATCATCATTTCACTGAGCTAATTTTATTCTTAAATAAAGGGCCAGTTCCGTGGCCTACTGAAGAGCTGCATCTTCTCTTGAGGGTGATATTACTCTAAATACCTCTTGGTAAGTAGATAGAATAGCATATTCTGACCTTTTTTTTTTTTTTTTTTTTTTTTTTTTTTTTTTTTGCCTGCCACCATCTGGCTTTGGTGTAAGAAATCAATTCCACAGCAGCCATCGGACTCTGTCGCACTGAAAGGCATGTCCAAACTATGCTTGCTTCTCTGAATATCTTTAGCACAACTGACCTTTTTGTTCTAGCAGAAACAGGCTCAATTGGAACAAGAAGGAACCTGTCATGCCATTTCCCTGCTACAATATTCATTAGTTGGGGGGCATGATCTTCTGTGTCTCTACAGAAGATTCTTGTTAACAAGCAAGTCAGCAATCTGCTCTGTGCCTCAGGAACGTGTACTTTTTTTTTTTTTTTTCACCAGGAAAACTAATTCTTAAATGAGCCTTCCTCATGGCATAATCTCTTAACACTTTGGACACTGTTCCCTTCGATACTCTTTGATGATAGAAAAAACTATACTCCATAGCATGGTATTTAAAACCCCTACAGGTCAGCCCTGTGCCACCATCACTATTGAGTCTGCTTTTTGGGCTCGGCAATTATTACAAAGTAGAAGTTTAGACGCCAGAACCCTGGGCAGCTCTGGGTTTGATTTGTTTATCTAGAGGAAGGTGGGGCAAGGTCCTCCTACATTCAAATCTTTGAGGAGGAGGATTTTTTTTTCTTTTACACTCACCAAATAAGTTTGAAAATGGCTTAAGTCTCTTTGCGAATATGTAAAACAAACAAACAAACAAAAAAAAAAACAAAAACTACTTTTCAAGTCTATATACATGTTAGTGAAAATAATATTCATATTTGAGAATCACCATAAACTTATATAATTCATTTTACATATTATTTTTTCATTTATAGATTTCTTCATAGTATGTTCAAATAAGCTACATTGAGGGAGGAGGTAAAAACACAAATGGCCTAAAGGAAAATAGTTGATCAAGAACAAGTTATGAATCTATAGCCATGCCACCCTGAATAAGCTCAATGTCTGATCTTGGAAGCTAAGCAGGGTCAGGCCTGGTTAGGACTTGGATGGGAGACCACCTAGGAAGACCAGGTGCTGTAGGTATAAAAAATAAAAAAAAAATAAAAATAAAAAAAAAATAAAGGATTATAAGCTGACAAGGTCCTTGCAATCTGTGAGGTCAACAAAGGGTTGCCTAAAAAGAACAAGTTATGAGGTTTACAGTATAATCTGACTGTAGAAATAGTGACCACAGGATGACGTACCAGACATATAAGCTGATATCCTTTTCTTGGAATTTATTTCATTAAAAAAAAAAAAAAGTGATGTGCTTCCTCAAATTTGTGAAACTGGAATTAGAAAGTGTTTTCATAGGTCTCTTTTGCTAGTAGAGTCTTTCTAATCTGAGGGCATGTTAGTTTCAGGCCATAGCAGAAATAGATTTTCTATCTCTGATAGCCTTCCCTTTTTCGTGTCCACATGTTCCATGCCCAGGTCATAAATTATAAATGTGACTGAGTGATGACATGAAGAGGCTAATGCTTTCGAAAGAAGATTATTACTTCTGTTTCCCAAGAGAATGGTGAATGCCATGCATTGCAGAGTCACAGGGGAAGCATCATGATTTGATCAGGAGCCAGGATCAATAGGGGAGGAAAGGAAAGGCAGGGTAAAGAACGTAGGACTGAACAGTTTAAATAATATAGGTGGGTTTGGGCTGTTTAAATGGTGTCTAATTTTCTGATACCTGGCTCTGGGTTGATTTAGAGCAGGGGAAATATTGATGCGTCAGGGTGTAAACTCTGGGCATGTTCCCCTGAGCCCTTTGCTTTCTCTAAGAATTGGCTAGTCCTAGAAGGGGAAATCTCTCCTCAGGCCACAATTAACAGAGCATCAAGAATAGAGAAAATAAGACAAGGGAGTCAATATAATAGACCCTGTGCTGAACGGTTGCAAAACAGACATATACAGAAATCTAAGAAAATACAGATCACCAAACTTTCAGGGGTCAGTACATAAAATAAGATTTAGAAATATTGTTAGCATAATTATTTTTTGTTATAATCTGAGGTAGAGTTTACCAATATCAAAAGGAAACATATTTGTCGTTTATGGAGAGTTGATTCCAGTGAATCTGGAATAGCAGATCATTTTGCTTAACTTCCATGATGGAGCCATGAACCTTGAAAAAAATCTTTCCAGAAAGGGGTAGCCTTGGTGTTAAGAAAATGGCAGAGAGGAGGGAGAAGAGCAAAGGGAGAGAAGAAAAGGGGATCCGAAGAGAACAGGACTTTCAGACATTCATCATAGGTAGAGTAAAATAAGTCAAAAGTGATTTGTGCTGTGCACTGTCCTGAGCCATGACTGCACACACTCAACCATGAGAAAAAGTTTCCCCCATAGGGATGAGCCATTCATTGATATCCTTCAATATGTTTGATATTCCTATAGAGTTAAGGAGACAGTGGCATCTCTGAAAAATGATTAGATTGTCATGTCTAGTAATATAGAATGGAAGTAAGACCCCATGGTAAACACACAGGAATTGTTCTCTTTGTTTGGTTGGCAGTTTTAAAAGGAAGTATGATTACTTTAGGGGAAGAAGAAGCTCTAATACCAGCCTCTTTAGGTGTTCTGGGGCAATTCAATTGAGATGTTAGACAAAGTAGCCTCTAAGTTCCCATGTTTTTATCAGAGTTTCGATCTCATTTCAATATTTTTGATAATAGTATATGAATCTTTTTTCTCTTTATGGGGGGGGTTAAAATTCTGTGGGCTTCTGGGTCAACAGAGTAATAATTACTGCTGAAAAGTATCCTATGCCAAAGGAAGAACTGTGAAATGTTATCCTTGGGCGGGGTGGGGGGTGGAATCCAAAACCTCTTTCTCTTAAAAAAAATGTCTTTAATTTCAGCCAGCTCTGTTAATTTTCAAAGATAGCTAAATTCCATCAGAATCAGTATGCCAAGGAGCTAGCTGGTTAAGGACAAAATTAAGCATCTCACTACCTTCAAAAGGTCTTCTTTTATTATGTCTCAGGAAAGTAATATTTCTAATTTAATCAAAACTAATCAGAATGTGTTCCTCCTCATTAATATAAGCCAGGTCCTTCTGGGGTTACAGTTCTTTAAGTGAATCTTATATTTGGGTTTATGTACTAGAATTAGAAATCCTAAAATAGGAGGTAATATATATTTAAGGATATAAGAGCTATTAGAAATTGATGCAAATTTTTAGCTGAAAATACTTGGATTTTTTTTTTCTAATGTCACATAATAACTATAATTTTTCCTGATGGAAGGTAGTTTTGTGTTCACCAATTTCAGCCTAGAAGCAAAAACTAGACATGGGACAGAATCCAAAACCATCTACCTGCTGTTAAAGAAAAATTACACCTAGGAAGACATTTTTTTCATCCTAACAATTACATGGAAAGATTTGGGCCAGATACTTTCTGTCTGAATTAAGTACTTGAATATGACAGGCTGCATTCAGGCATAATACTGTTCTTTTAAAGAACAATAAATATGTTATTTAAATTTTCGTAGCTTGGAACTTAAGATAATAACAGCCAAGAAAAATGAAGCAAAAAGATGGCTTTTCCAATGTTATTTGTATTTTTCTTTCCTTCATTCTCCAAACTTTTGCCCTAACATCTACCTATACAGAACATGGGACTGAAGTTTAAAGAAAATGATGTGGAATCATTCAATGTTTAACTTATTAATGAACATATGTTAGATTCCCGATATTGAATAATGTATTATCTCACTTAACTTTTAAAACATTTCAAGAGAGTTTATTTATTATTTATTTATTTATTTATTTTTATTTTTAATTTTTTTAGCAATCTTCTTTTTTGAAGATTGGAGAAATTAAGACGTCGAAGCATGAGTTCAAGATCACAGTATTGCATGGAAAAGGAAGAATTTAAAAAAGTGGTGTCAGGCTTCAGATTCCTACAATAGCCGCTAATGAGTCCCTCTTTGCAAAGAGAAAGATTAAAAAAAAAAAAAAAAGAAGAAGAAGAAAAAGGAAAGTCAGAAAAGAGAAATACAGATTACAACCTCATGACCTTGTAGACTATTTTTCAGTCTGTGTAGAATACTTCAGTAATTCTAAAACAATTATTCTGTGCTTAACTATAGTTAATGCCTAAGCTTAAAACAATTTTACTTGTAATTATTATCATTATTATTATTATTTTTTTTAGTCTCTTTGGTACTTTCTTAAGTATAACCAGGGGACTTTAAGCAGCTTTTGATCTAAATTTTCCTTCAAGCCCTAGACTTTATCATGGTCATTTTAAAAGAGAAGTCATTGAAGAACTAAGTAGATATCTTTAATGTTTTATTTTCTATTCTCATCTTAGGGCTGGCTCCAGCAGCTGGCCTATATCCTGAGGCATTGGCCTGGTTAAAGATATCCCTAAGGGAGTTTATAATTTTGTCTACTGCCTGACTTCTCTATGAATTTAATGAAACAAGGGGTTACGGACATGTCATTGCCTCTGTATGTTTTCCTGCAGAAGATAAATATGCTACATCTTTTAGGTGAGAGACAGGGAGGAATGTGCATTGTGGATTTCCACCATTGAAAGCAGTCATAGTATCAGATGGTGAGAGTCACCTTCTAATTTGGAATATGTGGATAGACATAGCCATTAGCACACTAAGTTCATCATATGTAAAATGAAGATTATATCACTCATGTCATTGGATGGCTGAAGGATTGAACTGCTTAATAGAAGTAAAGGACTGAGAATAGTACCTTCTGCATGAGTGCTATAGAAATATTAAACAGAAGTGCTACATTTAGGGTAAATAGAAATCTGTATCTGAGTTCAGTTAAGTACTGAGTACTAAGAAGGCAGCAGTTAAAATTTGAGCTCATCTTGCCATTTACAGAATGGTTGTTGAGAAGGTAAGGAAATCTGGTTTTAAGGATTCACGTTGAAAATGAATTCAGGGAAGCAAAACCTCAAGTTGATATGGTGAACGCCCTATTGGGAACATGGAAGCAGCTTTATGCTATTTTATTTGCATGTGTCTTAAAGCAAAAAGATCTATGCCACCAATGCTTTAATCCAAGGTCTCTATATCAATTCCATATTTATTAACTTCACACACCCATCGTAAAATTATTCAATAGCTTCCTATATCTCATTTGGAACAGCCTACACAATGGACTTAACTTCCCAGCTTCATTTCTTATAATGCTGTCTTGGTCTCAGGGCTTCAGCCATTGTTCTCTGTTTTTTAAGGAGTCCATGTGAGCTCCCACAACAGGGCCTTTGCTTGTGCTATTTCTTCTACAGGGAGATCCTCTATCTCTGTCTCTGTCTCTCTCATCTAGTTACTTATCTTCATTATTCATATTTCAGATCAAACATCATTCCATGAGGGAAGATTTCCCTGATACTTGAAATAAATCTAAGGTCGTCTATGTCCTTATTAAACTTTGACACTTTCCCTCACAGCAATTAATAGACTTTTGTTTCAAAGTCAAATAAGTGTCTCTAAAAATGATGAACCAGTTTTGTCAATGTTTATGTATTAAAATAAAATTATTTTGGAGCATTTGATTAACATATTTAAAAAACTAAGTATGGTTGGAACACTAAAGTATGTGAATTTACTTTTTCAACTGTAAATCTTATGAAATTTAAATGTGAATGAGGTGTATTTGATAAAAATTTAGCAGCTTAATTGAGATGTGCTATAAGTTTAAAGTACACACCACATATTCAAGAACTAATATATATTTTTAAATTATTAATACTTTTATATATTGATTGCATACTAAAATGAAAATACATTGGCTATATTGGGTTAAGTACAATATTAATCGAATGTGTTTATTTTTACTTATTTAATGAGGCTACTAAAATTTTTAAGTCAGGAGTCCCCAACCCCTAGGCCACGGACCAGTACTGGTCTGTGGCCTGTTAGGAACTGGGCTGCACAGCAGGAGAGAGCAGCAAAGCTTCTATGCATTTGCAGCCGCTCTGCAGCGCTAGCATCGCAGCCTCAGGTTCACCTCAGATCATCAGGCATTAGATTCTCATAGGAGCACTGGTCCCTGCCACCAAAACAGTCGGGGACTGCTGTTTTAAAGTGCATATGCATCTTGCATTATTATTTCTATTGTTCAGCACTGGTCTAGATACTATCAAACACCTGACTAAAATAAGTCAATTGTTACCTAAATGAATATTTGGCAATTTATACATTACAGTAATGTGTTCATTTATAAATATGCTTTTCAATTTTGATTGAATTAATCTATTAGCAACCACAAAGTTAATGTCATTAGATTGCCCGTTACATTTCATTTTATTATTTTTCTTTAAAATATTACTCTGATGATTTAACTATTTTATCTACTACAGTTATAAAATATAAGAAATTTAAAAAATATAAAGGGATATAGTGGAAGCTGACATTATATTAAAAGAAAACAAACATTAAGAAAGAGTGACAGAGGTGATATATATCTTGTTAACTTCTTCTTATGACGCAGCTGGATGGAGCCATTCAGTGGATCTTTAATAACCAAAGTGAATCAGATATGCCATTACTTCATAGTATGATATTGGACTCAGGAACTGGCTAAATCCTCCCTTTTTAGATTGAATTTAGAATAATTCATTTCACAAGCACAGAAAAGTTGATTGTCCTCATTATCATCATTTAACTTTTACTAAGAAATAATTAAGAATTTTTATGTGTTAAGTTTACTAAAAATATTTTAAAGAAATTTTCTCATTGATTTTTTTTTACAATTCTAGGAGATAGGTTTTCTTATTACTTCCATCATATAGAGAAGGAAATAGGCTGGGTAACATTAAGTCATTTGTATAATGTTCAAGGAACTAAAAATATCAGTGGTGAACTTACTATTAAGAGAAAAAAAATGTCATAGATAGATGTATATCCTTTCAGGCCACTCTTGGCATTAATATTTGTTATTTAATACAATTATCATAAAATCACACTCCCTAGAACCTAAGAAAAGATATTGAAAACAAAATATGTCAAAGAAAAGAATGACACAACTGAGGCTTTTGTCTTAAAAGGAGCAATAAGGCAGATTTTCTTTAAGAAGGATCCAATCCAATGCTGCCACTTTGCTGCTCACTCAATCCAAATAGATACTGACCTTGTTGTGTCATTCTCTGCTGAGCTCCTTACCTTAGCTAGAATGTTTCATCACATGCTATTCTAGTCAGCTACCATCAATAGAGCAGAGCTAGCACTTAAGTTAGCATACATCTGCCATTCTTGATCCAATATGGCAGGTCTACCAGTTAGAAGAAAGAAAAAGATAATGTGCAAATTGTAAAAACAGTAAGAGAAGGCAGCCTGCAGTTTAATAAGCAGGAGACCATTCATGGTTTCCTGACATTCTCTTCTCTTCTGAGAACCATAACAAATGTAAAAGGACATGAAAAGGCAAGAGTCAAGAGCCCAACATACTGCAGAATCTAAAATGCTGAAGTATCCTAGCAACATAAAAGATTTTTTTTTTTTTTTTGACATGAAAGTGTTAAAGGCTAAAGTCATGGCATATATGCTCCTTGCCTTTTGGCCCTATTGTCCTATGTCTGCAACTGTGAGAAATGGCCATCCTTGGTATAAAATTCCACTGCCCTAGTCCTACTCCAGACACTCAGCAGTTGAAGGGGTATTCCAATTCTTCTCATCTTGTGTGTGTGCGGGCATGCGCGCGCGCGTGTGTGTGTGTGTGAGTGTGTGTCTTATGCCTGTGCCATTCCTGTTTTTGGATATTTTATTTGCTGTTTTTTCTGCCTAAAATACTTTCTCTCTGTGATCTTTACAGATCCCAGATGAATGTTACAACAAAGGGAATCATGAACTCAACAACACAAAGGGTCTTACTTGTCTTATTTCTTGAAAAGTTGCCACATGGTTATCCTGGTGACTGCTACAGTGTAAGTCCTCAAATATTCAAAAATACATGAATGACTATATAAAAGGACATTCATTTAGATGATATTTTTAAGATTCCAGAGCTCATTAGTACATGCAAAATTACCAAAAAGTCTTAGGAGATTAATACTTTACTGTTTTTTCAGCTGAGGAAATAATTGCTCCAACTAGAGGACAACTTGTCAAAAGTAACTCAGCAGGCTTGTGGGAGCGCACAACTTCTGATTTCAAAAGGTATGTTCTTTCCTCTGCATCAAACAAGTAGATATTAGGGCTTTGTTTAGGTTTACTTTATAGAGTATAGAGGGATAAGAATGGAGATTTTATAACACATGTCCATGGTTGAGTCCTGGCTTTCAAATTTGATACATTGCCCCACAAGCTCTGAGATCCTAAAATGGTAAATGTGCAGTTCCTAAAATGTATCCTTTATCTTCCGTGCCTTCATATTTTTATATATCTATGCTGTCCTTCTCAAATGGCTTTCCTCCCTTTGCCGGGCTTTCAAAGTCCTGTCTCACAGTATCTTCCTCTTTCTTGAGCCCTTCAGGAAGGGAGAGCCGATTATTCCCGTTTCCTTTCTTATGTCCATCTACTATGCCTGGTACCCATTTCTACTATTAGATTTTCATGTTTTATTTTGCTCAGGAATCTACCTGATATATTTTCTAGATAAAATGAATGTTGTAGGTATTTAAAAACATACCATTTGCCATCTTATGTCAAAAAGTTGATATTGGGAGCATAGCAAAAGCCCAAATGTGATTATATTGTGTGGAAATTTTTTTTTTTTTTTTTTTTTTGGTAAGTATATAGAGAACCAAAATCATTCTCAGCAATTGTAGGAAGAAATCTATCACATCCCCACTGAGTAACAGAGAAAAAGCCTGGATGCTGTAAAATAGAGAAATAGGTAGGATATAAGGTAGTAATTAACCTCTTCATATGTGTGCCCAAAAGCAATCTTCCACAAGGGTCATGCAATTTGCAATGAAAATGAAGTTTTGGACATAAAAGGAAGAAAGACTGATCTTGTAAAAGCTCAATTTCACAAACACCTTTGGGCATTTCCAATCAACACAGGTTGTTAACATATGCATTTGTAATTTTTTTCTTTTTTTTCCTAAAAATGCAAATATCTTTAAAAGGCGTCTTAAGAAAACAGAAAAAAGGCACCCCATTCTTCAACAAGATAATAGGGGGAGCCTTATTTATTGTAGTTATGCCTTGAATTCATGTACTGAAAATGAATAATAAATCTAGAGAGAGAAGGGTGTGCAAGATTCAAAGGCAGGGAGATATTCTAAGTTCATCTAAATTCGTATCACAGAGAGAAAGAAAAAGAGACAGACATAAAATCATATTTGGTTGAATGATATATCAAGGAACTCTGGGTCAAAACACTAAACAATATTTAGAACTTATACAAACAACCTGATTCTGTAAATTTCTTTCTAAATTGAAGAGCAGATTACTGAAGGCTTTGAAAAGGAATTTTTTCCTAAATTACCAGGTAATTTTCTCTACTCCAATTGAGCTATATAATCAGATGTGGTCAAAACTTTGTATTAGGAAGCATAATAAAAAACAAATTCAACAAAACTATGATTTCATAGACCCACAACTGCAGAAAGGAGTCAGAGATTAAAATGGCAAATGCATGAACTGGACTTTGGCTGGTTTTTAGTTGAAACAATCTATCGTTTTTTTCTGTAATCACGGAGCTTTCAAATTATCATCATTGAAAATATATTTTAAAGTGTATATTTTACCATATTAAACCCTTAGAAATCTGGACTCATAGTGAGATGTACTTCACATGTTTTCGTTTCTCGCCTCTAATGCTAATTATTATAAAAAGAGACCCATGAAACTGAGCAAATTAGTATAGCTAAAGTACCCTTCATTAGTATTAAATGTCATTTCCCACCCATGCTTAAAACAACTAACACTCCCATCCAATTATATTTTCTTGATGTCAGCTGTCTTAAAAATTAAAGTACTTAACACACATTGAAAAAAATGACAACTGATTTTCAGAATAAGTGTGCATTTTTTTCAATGCAAATCAGGTGTATAAACAATTTTTGTTTCCAAACCTGCTGTCCATGAGATTGGGTAGCTCTTCTGTTTTAACCTCCAGAAATGGGAAAGAATTCCAAATTAAGCTCCTATACAATCTCTTGGCTTGGCACCCACATATTCTTATCCTTGGCACCCACATATTCTTATCCAGAAATGGGAAAGAATTCTAAATTAAGCTCCTATACAATCTCTTGGCTTGGCACCCACATATTCTTATTCTTTGGGTAAGGACAGAAAAGCCAGATTCTTGGCTAAGGAAAAAAAAAAAATGGACTCATTAAAAGAAAGCTCTGCCCTTCCTCATTTCTCAGCAGGGTAATGTGCCTAGTATCAGAGAGTACTGAGGTTTTCGCAAGTCCCCAGGTTGCTGGAGTGCAGTTGGTGAGTGACATTACAATGGACAGCTTTCATTGATTTACCCATTCAATAAGTATTTCTTAAGTACCAACTGTATGCCAGAGAACATTTTAAGCACTAGCAATGCAAGGTGAACAAAAAAGAGAAATCTTCTACCCTCAAAAGACAACATTTATTGTCTAGGAAACAAAGAAGAGTTAGGTAAAGTATTCCTGTTGAAAGGTTTATATTTTTAATTTTTTAAATTTTTTTCATAACACTTAACTAGAGATTTGTAAACTAGAATGGAGCAGTTAGAGAACTTCCTGAGAATGTAAGTTCTGAGCTAACAGCTGAAAGATAAGACAGCTATGAGCATCTAAGAGTGCTAGTGGGGAGGCCGGAGGTGGGCTCTTTCAAATCGATCAGTATGTAAATCAGGCATTTCTTCAACCAGGGAATTCTTAGATTTCAAATGTCAAATGTATATGAAAAGAGAGAGGGAGAGAGAGAAAGAGATGTGTGCACTTTAAATTTTACTGTGATTTCTTGAGTATGCATGCTGTCTTCCTCTAAAACCATGCATATAGTATTTTGTTGGCTTTGTCTTACTAGTTGGCTCACTCCTTTAGTTTTGGCTAATATCTTTTTTTTTTTTTTTTTTTTTAAGGTTTAAGTTCAAATAACATATGCTCTGGAAGGTCTCCATGACTCTTGAGTATAAGCATGTATGAGCCTTCTTATTTCCATATTTAAACTATATATAAATATATATTGCTACTCCCAGGAAGGAAGAAAGAGATAGTAGCAGCCCCATGATCACTGCTGCACTATATACAATTGCCAAGATGTAGAAGCAACCTAAATGTCCATCAACACATGAATTGATAAAGAACATTTGGCATAAACATACAATGGGATATTATTCAACTTTAAAAACAAATAATATGCAGTGACATGGATGGACCTTGAAGACATTATGCTAAAGAAAATAAGACAAATACTGCATGATTCCACTTATATGCGGCATCCAAAGTAATTAAATTCACAAAATCAAAAAGTAGAATCTGGTCGCCAGGGCTAGGGATAGGGGAAATAAAGAGATACTAACCAATGAGCAGAGCATAAAGTTTCAGTTAAACAAGGTAAATAAGTTCTAGAGAGCTGATGTGTAAACTGAACCTATTGTACAACACTGTATTGTACACTTAAAAATTGTTAAAAGGGCAAATGCCATGTTGAGTCCTTATCACAATAAAATGTTTTTTTTTGTTTTTTTTTAAAGATGTGAGAAGATAATTATCCAGGAAAAGTAGAAAATTTGCCAGAAGCAGGGGGAAATCAGCATATGTGACCAGATGAAATAAAAAAGTGAGAAATGGTTCACAAGGTGGTACACGATAGGACACTACCCAGGGGTCTCAGGAGAAGATATGACAACAGATCATTGATCTTTATTTCCTGGAACGCGACAACTCTGGCCACTCCTTCTAGTAATAAGGATTTGGTGACCAGTGTAATAAAAAAAAAAAAAAAAAAAAGAATAATTATGGCAGAGTATGTGTTGACCAGGAATTGTAGTGATGGCATGTTTGGGTGGAGGAGTTCTAGTACATGGACTGTTGGCAGGGGAAGTGCTTTTTGACATTCTCTCTGAAA
Organism: Eonycteris spelaea; assembly: GCA_003508835.1. Classification (NCBI taxonomy): domain Eukaryota; kingdom Metazoa; phylum Chordata; class Mammalia; order Chiroptera; family Pteropodidae; genus Eonycteris; species Eonycteris spelaea. The sequence goes on along the minus strand of PUFA01000026.1, from coordinate 3,389,759 downwards.
TGAAGTTACTTCACTGGATCGCCCCTCTGCTCTTTGACATGGTTAGTCAGGCATAAGAGTGAAAAAAGTGGCTTGATGGAAAATCGACATGTTCCTCCTGATCACCACAGCTACCAATCCAGAACCGTACTATTTCTAAGATCTTTACATGGCAAATCTCATTTTGTCTTCACAACATACCTATATGAGTTAGGTGTTATTATCATTCCCCAAATACAGATAAAAGACCTAAAGCAGAAGGATTGAGGACTTTCTCAAGGTCACAAAACCAATTAATGGTAGAGGTGGGAGAAAAAATTCAGGCAGACTGCCACTGAGTCCTAGCTCTTAAACATATTCCAAAACTGAGTTAAAGAATGAATGAATTAATGAATATTTGGGAATGAGAAAGTATGCATTTGTGAGGCCATAAAACTATGTAGATTAAGTTATCACGAAACACACTTGTAAAGGCCAATGGTTCTCAACCGTGGGCAATTTTGTCAATTTTCCCAGGGGACATTTCTCAGTGTCCTAGATCATCTGTGGTTTTTACATCTGTGGGGCCAGGGGAATGCTAGAAAAGCAGAGGTCAGGGAAGTTGAAAAACATCCTACAGTGAACAAGATAATACCCCACAACAAATAATTATCTGACCTAAAGTGTTAATCATAATTCTGTTTATAAACCTTGATTATAGGGGGCAAATCAATTAGGAAGATGATATAGTAACCTAGGCAAACAATAATGCACATTTGTACCTGGGTTATTTGAAACCACCTAACACTATTGACTCATCACACTGATTAGGATGGGTGGTTGTATTCCTGTTTGTTTTGTTATTGTTTGTTTTTTGTTTGTTTTTTACTTTTTCACTTCATTCATCTGTTACTGTGAACCTGAGGATAATGTAAGTTTAATCTTTCTTTGCAAACAATGTTTCTTGTCTTATATCTAACAACACTTTAACCTATGAAATGAATTATATGTTTACAAATCATTCTGTCATCTTCAGGTAAGCTATATGTGCATACATACATACACAAATCCAATTTGGAGTTGTGAATTATTATTTGAAAGGTGTAGGTTTCACATGAGAAATTTCATCACCTGAAATTGCCTTGTCATTGAAAATAATAAGAATTAAATTCAACTACTGAAAGAGACAAAGACAAATACTAAAAGATGGGAGACTTTTCTAATACAGTGCAGAACTATAGTCTTCTATGAGATTAGGCTGAGGAATCATTTGCAGAAATTGCTAACTGTTTAGTTTATTAAAAGATTAAGAGTAAATCTATTTGGGTAATATGTGGTTTGCAAGACAAGAAATTTCTTCAAAATCAATGCTTTTGCTTTTCCATTTCCTCTCAACTCATCCAGAGGTAATCAACATGGGAGTAGCTCTGATCACACTAAGAGAACATTCTGATCTTCATTAGTGCAGGGTCGATGCAAGAAATTTTATTTCACATCAAAATCTAGAGACAGTTTCCCTAGAATTAAAATCCTCTTCTGTTTCAACACATCAAGTCACAGAGTTTCATAATCCCCATAATTAATACACTATTGTGCACACAACTTTCAAAATAGGGCTTTGGAAGTTGCAAACAGAAGCTGCATGTTTGAAAATTGGTAAACTGAGATATTTCTCTACCTTTTACTTATTTTTCCCCTTCCTTTTGTGGGATTATGGAGGAGTGAGATGTGAGACGATGGTAGGAAATGTCAGGAAAACAGATTGCTTTCTTAGTCTTTAAATGATGTTTAATACTATCTTCTTCCTATGTGATGTTTTATACATGAAGTAAAATGCAGATTGTTTCCCAGTGATTGTATTTATCTATTAATGCATTGATAAATCCATTCTATTTTCAGTCAGTCAATATTTCTTGAGCTTAAGTGCCAGTCATTGTGCTGGGCACAACATACCAAACCACCACAGAGTCCACTCCCTCCAGGAAATCAAAGTCTTGAACGGAAGCAGGTATAGAAACACAATAACATAATAAGTGCTATGATTAAAGCAAATACACAGTGCTACAACAGTAACAAGGAAAGACACTTAGCCTGTCTTGTGCCGGATGTCTTAGAAAGGTTTAGGAAAGCGGTGACTGGTTTAGAATTGGGTGCATTTAAAAAAAACTTGTGGCAATTCAGGGATTGGATAACTTTTGTTTTTTATATGGGAGGAAGGAGGATTAAGGTGGAACTAGAATTTTTATTATACCCCTAGAGTTTATAGACTGTCATATAGACTGTGATTCATAGTAAATCGGTTAATCAAAATACATGATGCTTAATTATTCTTGCGGTTGCATAGTATCCTTATTCTGTCCTGTTTCAGTGGTGATTTCTGAGTGATCTTATCTGTGTTTTGTTTCATCATGGTCACACAGGGTGCTGAGTATTGTTCATAGTCTGTAAAAGCTCTTTATGTTCATTAGGGAATTCTTCTGACCTGCCAACTTCTAGCTGTCAGAAAGCAGCTGCTAGCTATCAGGACCATTTTTGAAAATTTATTTTCTCAGTATGCTATATGGCATTGAATTATTTCTCTATACAAAGATATTTATATTGTTCTCATCTTGTTTTTTGTTTTTACCATACACAATGCTGCAGTTAATATCCATACATACATGCAAATTTGGAATTTCTCAATAATAGGCATATGCATATTAAAACTATTAGATACTGCCAAATTCCTATTCAACATATTAGAACTAATATTCAATATTTAAAACCCTCCCTGCATTGTAAGAGAGTTCATTTCTCTTTATATTTGTCCAAACAATCAATATCAATACTTTTTTTCCTTTGGCAAACTAATGGCATATATACATGAATGTGTGTACTTTCATATATAGTTCACATATATTCTATATTTGCAGGTATATGCATATATTTAAAAGTGTCTCTATATGCATATATGCATATGTGTGTATGATGTCACACACACACACACACACACACACACACACACATCATTGCTTCCATTGACATTCTCCTAATAAAAAGCACGCATTCATATGTTGATTTTCTCAGTAGCTTTTCTCTTCTGTGAATTACTTATTCTTTTATTCAAATTCCCTTTGATTATTTTTCTCCATACTAACTTTTATGTAGTTCTTACATTTTATGAAAACAAATCAATCGTCGGTAGCTAATATCTTCATTAAGTATGTTACATATTTTTAGGGCTAATTCATATTATTTTCTCTGAGTTTTTGTGAAATATGTGAACAAAAAACACAATGTCTAGAAAGAAACGTGTAAATTTTTTAAAAATGTTATGAGAAAGCATGTCAATTTACAAAAGTAGATACAGGCATATATTCTATTGACTCCTAAGGTTTAATTTACATTTCTATTTTGCACATCCATAAGGCTCACAAAATTTACTCCAACATTATACTGAACTTTTGTCCATGATCATCTGTATATTTCTTCAACATTTCCCACTGATTTGTCTATTACCTTGGAAATTATCTTTAGCTTTAAAAGAGTATATTTTACAAGTTCACACAGAAGAGAAGTTGCAATATATTATATATTTTGAAGTTTTTTTGAATATGGAGTAGGTGCTGAAGAAACATCTTGAATAGATGAGAATTGTTGAAATGCTAATGTTCCTTAGTTGCAATTCTTTTGACCGTTATTTCCTTTAGAAATAACTTCTCAGTGTACAGAAAAAAAATTCTCATACACATCTGTTTCATTTAGAGGCAGCTGAACTTCAACTTCAGAGCCAGATTATTTCAGTCCTAAAACCTAATTCTATCATTATCATTTAGATAACCTTGACCAAGGTAAATGAGCATCTCAATACTCAATGTCCACATCTACGAAAAATGGGGAGCTGCTGCGGTAAACTCCTAGAAAAATTTTACACGGCAGTGCGAGGAGACCTTAAGTACATTAAATATCTTGTTTTCTTAAAACAAATACAACTGAAAACTGTGACTATTGTGATTAAGTAAGGCTAACCTTGTATACTTTGTTTAAAAGTATTTTTCTGGTCCTTACTACAAGAGATTGTTAACTCAGGAAAACTGGATGTTAGGGAACCTTATATTTTATTAACACTGTCTTTGAACGAAATAATTTGCTTTTCTGAAAAATATATATTTAAGAAATATTAATCTGATTTCTAATTAATTTATGAGTATAGTCAATACACATTTCCCCTTTATTACAAACAAAATCCAGCATTATTCAGACATCCTGTGCCTTCCCCTTATCCAAGAGAAATCGAACTAACTCACCTAAACCTTCTAAATCAATCATGAAAAAGGCTCTACTATTTGCTAGCAGGGTTGATTCTATGGCCTAGTGTTGACCATTGAGATATAACACGAGGTTTACATGTGGGCTTGTCATAAAGGGTTTCATTTATCTTATCTTTAAAAATAACACAAGACAGAGGAGATTGCTCTTCTGCTTTTGGTCACTGAAATGCTAACTGTGATTCATAAAACCATTGCAACTAAGTGGTTACTATAGAGAGAGCTAATTGAGGACAGAAAATCATGGGTTCTTGAAAACCTATGAGGTAACTCACTATGAACTAGGCTTCTGCTCTTTGGAATCATTATGTAAGCTAATAACTTTTTTTTCTTTTGATATCTATTGACTTGGTGTTTTCTGATACCTGCAATCAAGACCATTGCAACTGATTATAATATGAACGTTTCATAACAATCAATGCTTTCGTTCAACCATTCATCCAAAACATAATTATGGAGTGCCAGCAATATCCTAGCAATCATGTTAGAACCTAAGAATTCAAATGAGCACAAGACATACAATGCCATCACGGACAATGCAGGATTGAAATCTAATGTTTCTTAAGTTTTACTCCCATTAAACCAAGGAAAGAATTAGCTCATGAGCTGCTATGAGATGGGTAAGCAGAATGTGTTCTCTTCCATCTCTCAGAAGAACATGGTTCCACCAATAACTGCACTCATAATTCTTCTAGAGGATAAAGCAATTGTGACAGGACACAATCAGGCCTCAAATATAGCATACAATTGTGGCTATTACAAGGTCAGCATTCTGCACTCACTCTATAATCTTTAGGTCTAATTTCAAAAGCAGTGTAAACGTATGTTGTCAGTTTGTAGGAAACTTGCCATTAGTGATCGTCTAATAGCCAACCTTTCAGCCAAGGAACCTGAATTCAGGTATGTCAGTAAAATGAAAGCCCCCACCCTTAACATCAGACTAACTGAAAATTCCCTTCATTTGGAATCTAAGATATAAGTGTTTCATGGCTTAGGTTGGAACTTTCCTTTGCACTAGCTGTGGGAGGAAAATAAGAAAAAAAAAATCTTATATAAATGAAATTTCAATGGAAAGGTTCATGGCCACGTCACAAAGTGAAATGCCTAGGAGGGCAGGAATGCATGTGAAATGCATTAAGGCACACAAAACAGTGAGGTGAGGACCTTGGCTCGCGAAAGAATATATGTACCAGCCAATTATTGCCATGAAATGAGTTCACTGCTGTCTGACATCGACTTTCTCAAAAGGAGCCAGAAATGTAGGTTTTTTAATGCAATATTAGTGGGTAAGTAATTCATGTTTACAAGACTGGATAGGCAAAAAAATTCTATTGAACTTTGATGGACACATTGAAGAATGTGCGTATACAGCTAAGAATTTTTGACAAGCATAATTACTACATATAAGCAATTCCTAGCTCAGCTATTTAAAAACATTTAAGCAATATTTCCAAAAAAACTTAATTGCCATATTGCAGAATCCAAATTATTTTCTACCTAATTACTGTCACTACTTATAATTAAATTGAATATCTTATATCTTATGAAAGTGAGACTAAACTAAAATTCTTTTCAAATATAAAGTGTTTTATTATTTCTAGTCATAGAAATTAATGTGGTAATATGGGATATTTATTAGAAACACATAACATGATTCCTAACTCTGCTCATGATTAAAAGCAGAAGTTAAAACTGTACCTCTTGATTAGCATAATTCATTTTTTTACAATTAACTTGGAATTTTTAAAAATAATTTCACATTTACAGAAATTTGGCAAAATTAAGACAAAGAACATCTGAACACTTTTTCCCAGTCTCTTTATCTTCCTTCATCCCCTGATCCCTGTTTCTCTCTCCCTCTCACTGTACCCTCCACATACTCACACACATTTTTTTCTAAATCACTTGAAAATACATCATATAGATGAGGGCCCTTTATCTCTAAGAAATCCATAGTGTTTTGTTTTGTTTCATTTTAATAATAAGGGCATTTTCTTACATAATCACAGGATTATCAAAATCAGGAAATAAAAAACTAATGTAGTATTATCATCTGATCTACAAACCTTATTCAAATTTTGGCAATTATCCTGCTCCTGGCTTCAATTCAAAAAAGAAAAATCTGGCCTGTTATCAAATTGAAGGTCACAATATGCATTTAATTCTTATATACTTTATATTCTCAGAATCTTTCCTGTCTGACTTTGTCTTTCATGATCTTATTTTTTTTTGAAGAGTATAGACATTTATTTTTAGAAAATCTCCCAATCTTATTTTCTTTGACATTTTCAAGTTGCTTAATATAAATATAGTTGAATGTACAGCCATCCCTTAGTATCCACAGGGCATTAGAATTCCAGGATCACCCAGATATCAAAATCCATGTATGTGCAAGTCCTTTATATAAAATAACATAGAACAATACATATAGTTGGCCCTCTGAATCCACGGATTCCCAACTGGAGATGAAAAATACTGTCCTCAATTTGTGGTTGGTTAAATTTGCAGATGCAAGACCAGGGGTACAGAGGACCAATTGTGTATTTATAGAAGGAAAAAAAAAATCATGCATGAGTGGACCTGTGCATTTCAAATTTGTATTGTTCAAGAGCTAATTGTATTAATCTTTTTCTCTATTGTTAAAACTTTGGGATCCATTTTAAATATACCTTTCTTACCCCAAGATCATAAAGATATATCCATTGCTTAGAAGCTTTACTTTTTAGATTTTTACCTTTAGAATTTAGATTGCCAATCTATCTGGAATTGTGTTTTTTATGTTTGGTGCATTGTAAAAGTAATAATTCAACTGTTCTTATATATGAATATACATGTGTGATCAATGGAATATCAATTCCATATATGGAACATGCCCATTTCATCTATATTTTCAACCTTAACAACATAAAATTGTTAATATTATCATATTAACTATTCATTAACTACAGATCTGTATGATGACTTTTTTTTGTCTTCTTCCATTTTTAAATTTGTAGTAAGTTTTATTAGAGGTTTGGCAGTATGATTAGTCTTTCCAAAAACTAACCAATGACTAAGTAAGCCTGGATCCTCTGTCTATCTTGAATTCTGTTCCATTTAATCTTGCTCCTACCTTTCATATTTTTTCTTTATAATACTATGGAAATACTTTGCTATTCTTCTACTATTTTCCCCTGATATTTAGTTCAGGAAATCGAATTATAAACTATTGTTATTCACTTTCTGTTTTACCCTAGGTTATTAAGCAGTGAATTTCTAAATTACCAACACAAAGAAAAATTAATTTTGTTTTTGTATTTGAATTTTGACTGCATTGCACTATCTACAGAGGACAAAGTTTGAACTTCTTGGGAATAGCTTTATACCAAATATCTGGTAAATTTTTCATAACTGTTCTGTGAATGCTTAAAAATAATGTTTTGAAGGTTTTTGGTATAATGCTCTATAGATTTCAAAATAAAATCTCTAAATTATGCTACTTGATTTTTAAATATTATTTGTAACATTTTATTTGTAATTTTATTGACTATTATTGATTATTCTAGTGCTAGTCTATTAATTTTTCAAATGTTCTGTTTGAATAGGCCTATTTTAATTTGCATAGTTCCTCAGGCACTTCCATCCATTTTTGTTTATATATTTTGAAGTCATATTACTAAATGGAAAAAAAAAGTAATTATAATTACGAATTTTAATTCACAATTTATTATTGCCAATTAATGGTTACTATTATCTCTATAATAGATTTCACCTTACTGTCCTCTTTTGTTGCTATTAATAAAATAGATGTATAAGCTTTAATTTCATTAGTTTGGATATACATTTTTTATTTCTTTTTTTTTTCCTCTTTTTTTTGGCTGTGAGCTTATAACTGTTGCTTGCCTGCCATTGTACTATAACATTAATATTTTAGTGTTCCCAGAAACTTAAATTGATAAGACTTTCTCTAGAGAAGGCTTCAATTCGTTTCTGCTGAGTACCTAAGGACAACTTGGGTCCCCTCCACTTAGTACTATCCCCAACCTTGTTTAAAGTTTGAGGGTCCCTAGACCATCGAGACTATGAATTCTCAGAATAGAAAAAGTAAAGCCAAAGGAAAAGAAGAGGCAATTATAGATATAGCTTCCTTTCATTCTGGAAACATAGCTTTAAAACCTAAGATCCATATGAGACAGTTCTCCCATAAGCCTTTCCTTTGTTCAAGCCCTAGGCCCTAAGCTCTGACCCTGGCTCAAAGATGCCATAGAACCGAAAAACAAATGTTTGTGATGAATATTTTAGGTCTGCATAGCTTTGGTGCTCTTATTTTCTGCATGCCTTTCTGATTATATGCTTCCAACATTGGCTTAGATATTGTGCAATATTCTTTCTGATCTATCTATCTATCTATCTATCTATCTATCTATCTATCTATCTGTTTAACTCATTATTTTATGGTTATTGTTTGTTGTTCTGACTTAATCTAGACTGCGACTACCACCATCATAAAATGAAGTTATTTCACACAGATTTTCTACTTCATGTTTTCTTGACTCACTCATGTAGAAATAAATTGTAAGTTTTATAATGTTAGCTCATCAACTTCAATATCTTCTTTCATTTACAACCCTCCCCACCCCCCACCCCCCCAAAAAAAACAGTTTTCCTAAAGAAGGTATGAATTATATTAGGACTGGAACTATTGAATTGCCATAGAAAAAGCCCACGGTAAAATCATGAAAGAATTATGATTTTTTTTCAACTTAGAAAAGGTTGTTTACTTTTATTTCCTGACATCTATACACATCCATATTATCGCCAAGTCTGTCGATCAAGTCTCTCTCTATGAGTGAAACAGATACTGTGTCTTTCCTCCCACAGCCATTAAACCCGAAAAATAATCCCGGAGTATCCATCTAAATTACTTTCCTTGATGAAATAAATCAATACACAGCATAATGTCTGGCAAATATTTGACTTCTGACATATGATTGTTGAGTGAACCAAAACATCAAGCTTACCTAAAAATTACTCAGCATATGTCGAGTAAAATTTAATGGTCAGCTTGTTCAACTGTTGTTTTAAGTTTATAATACATTTTAAAAATATATATCTAAAAAAGCATAAAAAAACAATTAAAATTTTGCACAAATATGTATAGATAAATAGATCAAGATATAATTATAGATATTGGTAGGTTATATATATATATATATATATATATATCCTCCCACCCTAAATCTTTGGTGATGTTTTATCTTGTTTTTACATGAATTCTTAAATGAATGAGTTAACACTGAATGTGATTTCTGTAAACGTGAAAACTGAATTCTCTCTGGGGAGTATGTTGATCCTTCATACCATTCCTCAGCTTTTAAAATGGAATGCTAACATCATTTTGGGGTGCACTGAAGGGTGGCGTGTGTGTATTTCTGTGTGTTTAATGTATTTCAAAAGTATATAAATGGGAAGTGAGTAACACATTACTGTTTTATGCAGGATTTTAAAGAAGAGTGTTCGCCTTAATAGTTCCTGTTCACTTCTTCCATATTCACTCTCTTTCCTTCTCTCCATTGCTACCTGTCCTCAGAGGCTGAACAAATAGACCGTACCTGCAGAATCATGTGATATGTTGCTTTGGTTTGGGTTTGGATGGTGGGAAGCACTGACAGGAGTAGAGGGAAAGAAGATATATATATACATGTAGATATGTATATATAGATACATGTATACATAAAGTTTAGTATACACACATATATTTCCATGCTTTATCAGCTGAGAATGTTTAAAGTCATCTGCAGTAGCAATGATCACACAAAACTGGGTTTCAAAGTTCACTCTCAAATAGAAGAAAGAAGGGCTCCTTGGAGGAACTGTTGGTTTTAGAACATGAAAGGAATTTACAAGGTGAGCATGGAGCATCTTCTAGTAAGAGAAAAGAAAGTGCTAAAAAAAAAAAAGGCAGTGGGGTCAACAACGGTAATATTTCAAAAGGAAATAGGAGCCAAATGAAAGAGTCCCCAATGCTCAAAGCTAGCAATTTTGAGAAATAAAATAAACACAGTAGGACTGTATTACAACTCGAAGTATAAAATAAAAATCAGAGTCCATAGTGATATAAATAAATCATTGAATGAATAAATAAATGGGAGAGATAGAAGAGACAAGTATCCTGTACAAAAGAATTTCAAATAATTTATAGATAACCCTGCCCTCAAGGGGGTGGAACGTTAAGTCCCTACTCCTTAAATGTTAGCTGTACACAATAACTTCTCAATGATTGCAGTATAAAAAAGCAGAAAAAAAGATAAACTACAGTGGAGAAGCCTGACACTATCTCAGCCAGGTGATCAAAGTTAACATCAAAGATTATAAATCATGTTTATACAGATCCTTGATGTGTGATTAAAATGGCATTTATCTCTGTGATATTCTTCCACCAAATCCACAGTCCCAATCTAATCATGAGGAAAACATCAGCCAAATCTCAGTTGAAGGACATTCTGTAAACTAATTGACTAGCACTCTCCAAAACTCAGAGTCATCAAAAACAAGGAAAGTCTGAGAAACTGTCACAGACAAGACAACCCAAGATGAGTAAATGCAGTGTGAAAGTCTGTATGGGACACTAGAACAGAAAAAAGGACATTAGGTGAAAATGAAGGAAATCTGAATAAAGTAGAGCCAATATAAATGATAAATAAGTCATAGTTATATAAAATGTTAATAAGCGATATTAGGTGTGGGGTTTGTGGGAACTCTCTGTATTACCTTGAAAATTTTCAATAAATCTAAAATTCATAAAATTAAAAGATTATTTAAAAACGTTAGTGGGTTGATACTAAAATCACTATGATACATAGTATACAGTTAATGAAACATTCTATATGTTGTGATATGAGACAGTTCACCTTAACTATAGTTGTCTTTTAAAAATGAACTTTTCTAATTTGGCCAGGTAGCTAGGAGCTAATACTGGGTGCTGAGATGTTACTCTTGAAAAACAGAGCCAGGTTTGTTGTAAGACCTTAGTCTACACCTGTCACCTTCACGTTCCCAAATTCTTCAATCCACTCATCTCACATCACAATAGAATCTGTTTACTCAAATGCTAAGGAGAACCCAGACATTTTTTATAACCATATTCTCTCCATCTTTAAACTCATAAGTTTGGCACTAAATTATCTTTTGTATAAAGTTCTCATTTTATCATCCCAAATTTGTTCATTCTTAGTTGACCTCCATATCTGCGGCCAAATACATTCATTCTACAGCTTTATTTTCCTTTTCATTGTTTACATGAAGATGTTTCCTTACTCTCTTACCTTCTCTTTATCTCAGTCTAAATATTAAACTTTACATAAATTCAATTATTTTTGAATTTTACATTATTATTTGCATGCAGTGCATTCTGAAATCTATGCCTTCTAGTCTTGGCCAGTTTTCTAAGTCTTGATTTTGAACTTCCTTCCAGCCATCTCCACCTGGGTTTCCAACAAGTACTTCACATTTAACATACACCATTCATTAAGAGAGCATTCTGTTTATCATCAATGTCACTGACATGTGTATCCAAAATACACTTGATATCATAGATATATCTTTTTAAGCATCCTGATTCTTTTCATCGTTCTCCTTATATTTTTTCTCATTATGTTTGCTTTAGTTCCTGGACACAATCTTCATGCTTTACTCAATTTCTTTTGTTTTCATTCCATCGACTTCAATTATGATTGTAACTTTCCTGAAAATTCTCTTTATAACCTTGTTCCTCTACTTCAGAAATAAACAGAGATTGCCTTAAAATGCCATCGCTGTGTTGTTGATTTTTGTAATATGTATCTTGCTTTAAAGAAAAAGTCTCAGAAGATACAGTTACAGAGTTTATGGATGAGAGGAATAAATAGCAAATTCCTCCCCTTCTCACTATTCTAGTAGGTAGGTGATAAAGAGAAGAAATTAAATATGAACTTTTACAAGATTAGGTGGATGGTACACCATTACAAGAAATACAAAAGATAGAAAAACAGATTTGAAGGAGGTGATAATAATGCATAATTTTGCACATATTTCTCCCATGTGGTCAAGTAGAGTCCAATACACAATCAAATTTGCAAAGAAATTAATAAAGGATAAGTTTTTATACAGGGCTTTTTTCACTGTAGTATTATTTAGTATATAAATTCATTACAGATATTTTATGAAAAACATTATATAATAAATCCATACATGATTAAGTGATTTCCAAAATAGAGCCATTTATGTAAAATTTTCACATACAAAGAAAAACATTTACATTAGAAGCTCTCTTACTATTTTCCATATGACAGCTGAGCTCAAAGCTTCCAAGTTCCACGGAGACATAAAACTTTCTTAAAACTAAACAGACAGTAGTCCATTTAATCATTTTCATTTGCTTTCTCCCCACTCACTTTTATAGCCTTTCACCTGTTATTTAGGCAGGTAACAGCAATAAAACAAAACTGGATCTGTTAAATAACCACAAGATCTAGATCGCTGTTTTTACTTTGATTTCAATTATCATGCATCTTAATTGAATTGTAAATAAAAAGAAAATTGCTTTGCAAATAAAAAGAAAAATTAATATTTTAATGGCTCTTCTTAAAATCTAAACTCAATTTCCAACACAAAACTAAGTTTAAATTTAGAAATGTCTTGTTAATCTAATCAATTTTCTCTATAAGTTGTCATTGCCCAAGTTCAGGTTCTCTTTCTTTCTTATTTGAGCCAGGGTTAATTACTTACCAGGGCTCACCCAAACAGGCTATTGGGAGAAGGACAAATAGAAAGATAATATATGTATTATAATATATATATATATATATATATATATATATATATATATATATATATATATATGATAAAGCTATAAAACATACACGTGTACTTATAAACATACATACTTTGGTCCTGCTATAGAAACAGAATTAACTATTAATGTAACATATCCAATATTCCAATTCTAATGATATGCTGAATCAGAATATGTTAATACCAACATACTAAGTCAGCGAGATGTGTTTTTTTATTAAGAATAATTGGAATGACTGGTTACACTTTTAGAGAAAACATTGCTGTGAAATATACTCCAGTAAACATAAGGTTAAAGGAAAATATTAAACTTTAAATAACTAATAAAATGTTTGACATTTTCATTTTAAAATCTTACTTTGGAGAAAGTCTTTTTAATAATGATAGGAAACCAAACAGTCATGATATATAATTTGACTCAATATGTAGCATATTCTATTTCTAAAATATCATTATCAAAGTAAAAAAAAAATGTACCATGGTGGTTTTTAAAATAGATAATGAGCTAATGAACATATATACACTGCCGTGCACTCACACATACACATAGTGATAACTTTTAAATCAATAAAGTGCGTGTATGTGATATTTATTCTCATTTGGCTATTTAGTTTACCATTCATTATTCTTCATCCAATTGGTTGTTCTTCTCCTGTGACTATTAATTATTACTGTTAGTTAAAGGAAAGAAGTGATATTTAACATATGTTGACCAGATTTTAAAAGCACAGTGAAACAATTTCTATATTAAAAATAAACAAAAAGGAAACAAGATTTAGCAACTTTCATCTGAAATATTTCTGACCTTATGGTCTTACTATTCATGGACATTAAGGATTCATGAGAAAAACAGTGGCAATGCACCTTAGACATAAATATCTAATAAAAAAGTTTGAACATCTCCCAGACACATTCAAAAAAGAATAAAAAGCCAAAAATTTAGGTAGGATGTATGCAAAAATACTATATTAAAAAAAAATAGGGAATAAGAAAGGAGAGGAAAACCCAAGAGACGCCAAGAAAATGATGAATAAGTTTTTCATATTTAAGATTTTAATTGTCAATTAAATTTTAATTTCAGAAATTAATCTGTGACAGAAATAAAAAATTTCATAAAGTACCTCATGACACTTTCAAAAAACTAGAAAGTATTATCTTTGATAAACAGAGCTTTAAAAAAGATGCAAAAACAGGCAGCAATAAAGCAATGGAAGATCAGTGAGATGGCAGAACTAAAATAAAAATTTCAAAAAACAGTCATTAAAATAACATTAGAAACAGCTAAAAACATTTTAAATAAGGCTACAAATGCAGAAAAGCACAGAAAAACAACGAAGAACAAGAAGGGCTAAACCGTCCTGCTATTTCCAAATTTAACTATACCAGTTCCCTCTTTCCTTTGTCCATTTTAGAAACACCTTTTCTCATAAACTCCACACAACTACAGAACAGTATTTACAAATGCATTTCCTTTTCATAGATCTTGTTTTCTGTCTTCAATTAGTTAGTTTTTTATTCTTTATACTCTTCTTATGCCATGCACATTCCATTAAAATATATATGTGCATATATTTATATTTGTCTGTCATCTATCTATCTATCTATCTATCTATTTATTTATTGTGGTGGTGGTGGTTATTGTTGTCATGAAGATTGCATATATTTAAAAAATATTTCATTAATATCTGCTACCTTATACAATGTTATTTATTGCTTGCTGAAAAACTTGCAGATTGCTGTGTGCCAGGAACAAAATAGGTGTTCTTTAGATGCAGAAACTTTAACATGGTGATATGCATTATGAATCTCCTAGAAGCACCTAATTTGTGCAATTTCTTTCTTTCTTTTTTTTTTTTTTTTGGATCCCTAAATACATTCTGTGCTCTTCTTCTTTTATTTACCCACTTTGGATGTTTTCTGTTCACCCTGATGCACACACATGGGTGTGTGTGCTTCTGTGTCAGCATGTGTGTTTTCCACTAATCTCACAAGCAAGTAATGATTTAAAGTGAAAACAGCACTGGCCTTGATGCTTAACAAAGTGTAAGAGACATCATATTAATTCACATCCCACATCATGTGTTTGAGCAGCAAACTAATCTATCATCATGATTAACAATTTCATTATCTCCACAAGAAAACTATGATAATATAAAATATCCTCCACTTATTAAATGCCTACTATGAGTTGAGCTCTGTGCTGAGCATTATTACTTTATGATTTATGAGCCTAAAGGGAACCTTGTCATTGCCTTCATATCACAATTGGTTAAAACACACAGTCATTTAGATAACATAATAGCCTAAGTCACACATGGGTCAGGATTTGAACCCAGGTCAGGCAGAGTCAGTGGTCTTGTTCTTTTCACTGATCAATGTTTCTCCCCTAAACTACTTTTTCTGGCATAAAAAATGATTGAAGATCACATATGATCTAATAAAGTAGCTATTCCAGAATCTGGAACATAGTAGGACTTCAATGAATATTGTTTAAGAACAAATTCTCATAAGAAAGGCATATCTTTTAAGTGTTCACTATATATGTATTAATTAACCTCACCATGTTGGAAACTCCATGAAAACAGGAATATTTTGAATTTCCAACATCAAATGCAATAATACTTTAGATATAAATCGATACTTGGGATAATAAATGATAGAGGCAATAGGTATGCAGTCCAACTGCTCAAAAAACATTCACAAAGCACTATCTATTAGGCAACATTTGGGGGTTTGAGAAAATCAAGAGTTATCTACAACTCACAAAAAGAACTGTTACAGATTTCAGAAACAATGAAGTAAGGGCCAAAAAGGTCGAGATAGATGGTATACTGGCTATATAAACTTGGTTTATTTTATAATAGAATTGCCAAGCTATAATTTAAAACATCATCTAAAAAAACTCTTATTGTGTAACTGTTTTCCAAGAAAAAAGTTATATAAATAATCTTTTTCAAATGGACTTGCACTTATTTAGTAGATAGTGTATCTGGCAATTACAATTAGCTTTGTCAGGTAAATGGATGGTATTCTGTCCTTGCCTCATTTGCTTTCCTCAACAGTTATTCAATGAAAATAAATAATTCACCTAAATTGTCACAGACTGAAATCCAGGATCTTGCTCACTCCAGACATGAATTTAAGTAGTAACAGCATAATTACCCACTAATTGTTCTGTGATTACATTTACCTTTAGCTGTCACAACTTTAAAAGGTATCCTAATTGCAGCTCAAATAATAGCGTTCTTCCATCAAGTTATCTTCAGTTTAACTACAATGCAGAATAAGGTTTTAACTTCTTTGAAACACAATAATCTCATTCTGGACATTAAATAATTTTAAAGAGAGGTAGTTATTAATAAGGAAAGCTTATGCTATCCGCACCTGTCCAAAGTGAAATTTATCAGAAGGTGCAAGTAATGTGTTAATGTAAAAAGGTGCTCTAAAATTACACATCTAATTGCAAGCTCGTTTTGATCTTTTCTTTGTGTAAAGCCTGACTGGCAACTGGAATCTTTTTAGAATAATAGTAATTGGGACAGCATGGATCACTGGCAAGCACAACTAATATTGTTTATTACCGTCAATACACTGATGCCTTCTTAATGAGATGACTTTTAGCCCAAGGGAGAAGGATTTAGTTAACCAAAGGGAGGAACAGAAACTGCCAAGTATTCCCTTAGACTATTTTCTCTCTCTCTTCTCTCGCTCCCCTGCACCCTCTTCTTTCTCTCCCTCTCCCTCTCTCCCGCTCGCGCGCGCACGCTCTCTCTCTCTCTCTCTCTCTCTCTCTCTCTCTCTCACACACACACACACACACACACACTTTAAAAAGTTAGAAAATGCTTTATTCTGGAGGTTAGCCTATTTATAAACTCTGACTGGCCTTTGGTCCCTATGTGCTGCCAAGCTGAGGTCAGTGGTCCTACTCCTCTAAGCCACTGCGATAATTCTGAAGAGGAAAGACAATATATCTGAAGATGTCTCCACTCTAGTAGATGGATATGAGATATCATTTGGGCCTGACATGAAATCACTACCCACCAATGACTGTTCTACCCTGCTCCCTTAGCCCTAGTTTCTTGGGGAAGAACTTGAGTTAACCAGTCTTTTTCAAATACCCAATTTTTTTAAGCAGAAGGCAGGTGGGAGATCGGTCTATTTTGAGACCAGTGTGTTAAAGAAGTAGTGGTAACACCTCAGCCAAAGTTTCCATAATGGCGGCTGATACTAGCACTGAGTGCTTGAGAAACATGTATGTAGAAGTAACATTTGGGATTGCATATTTTTTTTTGTTGCCTCTCTTTTTCATGAGATTCAACTTCCTCTGATACCAATCTACACTCTCTTTCTCTCTCTCTCCCCCTCTCTCTCTACCTATGTAACCTATATCTAACCTCTATATTTATTATACCAGGTGAGAAGACAGTAAGTAGTGTAAAGGCTATGAGCAGGGACTTTAGAGTCAAACAGCTATAGGTTCAAATGATTGTAGCCAATTACTTTTACCCTTTGAAACTAAATTTCTGAAAATGTAATATGCAGAGAATAGAAGCACTAATGAATGGTATTACTGTAAGGATTCAATGAAGTATTGTACTTAAAGTAGTTGTAATAGTGCCTGACACATTAAAAGCATCATTATTATAATATTATTATTAAACTTGTGTCATGCTCTGAATGAGTTATATCAAGACTGTTACGAATTTATCTTTGGTACACCTAAATTTTTTCTAAAATGTGAATATATTTTACTATACTCTATATGATGTTCATATAGAGTATATGATGTTCATATAGAGTATGTGTGTGTGTGTGTGTGTGTGTGTGTGTGTGCGCGCGCGTATGTGTGATTTATTAAAATGTTAAACCAGCGGTCTCCAACCCCCGAGCCATGGACTGGTACTAGTTAGAAATTGGCTGCACAGTAGGAGGTGAGTGCCAGGTAATTGAGTGAAGCTGCATCTGGATTTGTAGCCACTCCCCAGCGCTAGCAGCTTGACCTCAGCTCCACCTCAGATCACCAGGCATTAGATTCCCACAGGAGCACAAACCCTACTGTGAACTGCATGTGGGAGGGATCTAGGTTGCACGCTCCTTATGATAATCTAGTTCCTCATGAGCTGAGTTGAAGCTGAGGCGGTAATGCTACCACTTGGGGAGCAACTGCAAATACAGATTAACATTAGAGAGAGGTTTGGCTGCACAGAAACCATAATAAATCGATTGATAGCAGACTCATATCAAAACTCTATCAGTGAGTGGCAAGTGACAATTAAGCTTCATCTGGTGGCAGGCTTTATAGTGGCAAATGAGGTGATGTACTTCAGTTGTGCAGCTGCATCTGGTGGCAGGCTTTCAGTCAGAATCAACACTTATTTTAGTCTGCGCGTGGCTCACCCATTATTTTATTTATCACTTCTGTCCGTGCCTCTTTCACACACTGAGCACTTGTCTCGGTCACAGTTTTGGTAAGCCCACAAGCTAACTCTAGCCAAAATAGGTAACACACATCACTGGAGAGCTTCTTCGAAAAGGGGGAAAGACTCAGTGATGAAACAGCAGAAGACTCTATCTAAGACTGCCAATAAAAAGAAAGCTGCATTTAAAATACCAAGAGTCCTACTTAAATTGCATGTCCATTGCAACAAGTGATTCACATTCTCCAAGCCCACTTTGTAAAACATGTGGCAACTGGCTATTCAATGAAGCCATGAAAATTTCAAAACTACTTTGCACATGGAGACCAATCACCCTGCATTGAAAGACAAGCCTTTGGAGTTTTTCAAAAGAAAAAAAAAAAAGTGAACACAAAGAATAGAAGCAATTATTGAAGGCCACCACTTCATCCAATGTGTTTGCACTGAGAGTATCATTTAGTGGCTATCTGCATTGCTAAAGCTAAGAAGCCCTTTACCAATGGTGAAGAGTTGATCCTGCCTGCTGCTAAGGACATTTGTCGTGAACTTTTAGTAAAGGCTGCAGTTCAAAAGGGGGCATGTGTTCCTCTTTCAGCTATCACCATAACTAAACAAACTGATGAAGTAGCAGAGGATACTGAGGCACAAGTGTTAGAGAGCATTTATGAATCACCATGGTGGGTAATCCAGGTTGACTACCGAGGTTGACAACAGGCAGCCATGCTTGATTTTGCGCAATCTATTTTTCAGGAGGATGAGGTGCATGAGGATATGCTACGTGCACTTTCATTGCTGACCAACATCAAGCCACAGAACTATTCAAGTCTCTGAATGAACACATCTTGGGAAAACTGCCCTGGCCATTTTGTGTTGGTGAATGCACAGGTGGAGCAACGGCTCTGAGTGGACAGCTTTCTGTTCTCGCTGCTCGGGCCGCTTCTGAATGTGAATCTACATACTCTGTCATCCAAAGAGAAATGCTGACTAGCTGAAAAATATCACCTGAATTTAACAACATTTTGCAGGATGTGATTAAAATTCTTAGCCATATTTAAGAGCATGCCCTTAACTCACACCTGTTCACGCAGCTCTGTGGGGAGATGGACGCAGAGCACACACGTCTTCTCTCCTACATGGGAGAGAGATGGCTTCCTACAAGTTATGAGAGCCGCTCCAGAGATTTCTTTTAGGAGAACAGACTCCATTGGCAGCACATTTTGGTGACCCCAAACGGGTCGCAAAACTTGCTTACTTATGTGACATATTTAACCTGCTTAACCCACTCAATCTGTCTTCTGAGAAGAATGACTACTGTGTTTGAGTCAGCAGATAAAGTGGACATAAGCAACGCACTTCGGGTGTCACTGTCTCCCACCATCCCCAGAAGGGACCCGTCCAGTTGCAGGAAAACAAGCTCGGGGCTCCCACTGATTCTGCATTATGGTGAGTTGTATAATTATTTCAATATATATTACAATGTAACAATAATAGAAATAAAGTGCACAATAAATGTAACATGCTTGAATCACCCCAAAACCATCCCACCTCCCCCATCCATGGAAAAATTATCTTCCACAAAACTGGTCCCTGGTGCCATAAAGATTGGGGACTGCCATGTTAAACTGCTATGTCTGACCTCAGGTATTTCCATTTTCCACAGGTGCCCCTAGCCCCTGTATCCTTTAACTGATGGTATTTGTTTCTGTGTCTTATTGACAGCTGTATCAATTTCTAAACTTTATTTGCCAAAAATATCAGTATCGGTTAACCTGCACTTTGCAGCTTTGTAATCTAATATTATACAACATATAATATACACTATATTAGTGAAGCAATATATTCCAAAGTTCTATTTCTTAACTTTTTAATTAACTGCTTAAGATACTATTTATATACCTAAAGTTCACCCATTGTATGTATACATGCACATAATAAATTCATATTTAGTAAACTTATACATAGTCACTATCTAGTTTTATAACATTTCTATCACCCAAAAAAAGTTATTTCAGGTTATTTGAATGGCATTCCCCACTCGTACCCCAACCCCAAGCAACCACTGACCCACTTCCTATCTTTATAGTTTTGCCTTTTTTGTAAATTACATATATATAGAACAATACAGTATGTAGTTTTTTGTGTCTGATTTCTTCCATTTCTCATGTTGTTGAAGTTTATCCATGTTGTTGCATATATCTATAGCTTATCCCTTTGAATTGCCAAGTAGCATTTAAGTACATGGATGGACCTCATTTTGTTTATTTGCTTAAACTGTTGATGGCTATTTGGATTTTTTCCAGTTTGGAGTTAATATAAATAATGTTTCTATAAACCTTTGCATCTCTCTATTTTTTTTAAATGTAAATGTATCTTTTGGAATCTAACAAAGTTTGCTCCTGTTTTCAGAGAAACAAAAATGTGCACCCTGCCAGAAAAAAAGGGTTTCAAGTTTCACAGGCTCCTTGAACTCCTAATGCAACCTATGGTTCCCTGGATCTCAAACTAAAAGATTCTTAATAATGTGCAGATCATTATTTTAAGATTTCAGACAAGTGTTCTTGTTTCCTTACATAAAATTATAATTATACTGTGTTTTAGGGAACAAAAATGAAGCAATTGATCCCCGAAAACTAAAAGTCATTTATCAATGTAATCACAATCAACAACACATAAGTAGAGTAGCCTGGGGGCAAGGAAGAGCTTGTCTTGTTGTAACATCTGCTATGTTAGCAATGTACAAACAGTCAAGGCTCTAGACATTTATTCCCCAGGAAGCGTGTAATGTAGTAAAACAGTAAGATATGTCAATATAATGGCTTGACCACAAGTCCTGAATCCTCAAAAAAGAGGGATGAAAAGTGACACACATCATCAACAATTAATACTCACTGTTTGAGTACAAGTCCATACTGTATGCTAAGAGTTGGCAAAGAGACAAAAGAAGTGGCATGGGTGGGGCCTCCCCTCAAGGAACCTGGAGCTCATGGTTGCTGATAAATGACAGAGGACAATTTTTCATACTGAGTTTTCGAAAAATAGAGTCTATGTGTCCATTTCAACATCATGAAGTCATTTTAAGTTTACTTCCAATAAGATTTATGGAGCAGAGTTACTTCTAAAAATCTGACATACCTATGTGAATATGATGCCAAACATATATTAAACATTTAATCCATTATGGCTGTTAAGACTTGTTCCATTCCATTATAATCCTGATATAATAGCTGGGGACTCTTATGTGTAAATAAATAAGTACAAATAATTTATTAGTGTTGTAGTGGAGGCATATAAAACACACTTTCCAAGTTCAAAGGAAAAAAAAAAAAGTTGTCTCAGTGCCAGCTGGGTAGGAGAGGGATGCAGTTGAGGCAAGGAAAAAAAGATTAACTTGGTTTTGGAAGATGAACAGAAGTTGACAGAGTGAATCAGAAGTAAAGATTAAACAGTATTTTAGGCACAAGAAAAACATGGAACAAGACATAGACAAGGGAAGCGTGTGAACTATTCGAGGAGCAGAGGGTTCACAAATGCAGCTAGAATGGGGGCAGCAAAACAAGTAGTGTGGGGTTTAGGCCACCTCAGGGTTTTCGGAGTCAGGGAAAGCAGGAGGATGGGGCAGTCCAGTGAGGCTGATCCCTGGAGATGCCCGAGGTTATCGTTTTCTGGGAAGATGTCACTGCAGCCTATATTTGCTTGATATGTCATGCTGCAGAAAACTTCTCTTTTGGAATTAGCCTCGTTTGTTCCTTAACTCTACCTGATGATGTAGATGGT
Organism: Eonycteris spelaea; assembly: GCA_003508835.1. Classification (NCBI taxonomy): domain Eukaryota; kingdom Metazoa; phylum Chordata; class Mammalia; order Chiroptera; family Pteropodidae; genus Eonycteris; species Eonycteris spelaea. The sequence continues at coordinate 3,367,489 of PUFA01000026.1, read as the reverse complement.
GCAGGCATCTTTGGCCTTATTTTTAATCAGAAAACCTTTCTGGAGAGGTTAATCGGTTTTCCTAAATCATACAGACAGATAGTTGTCTGATTTAAAGTTAGGACTGCTAACTGCAAATAATAATGGTGCTTTTCAATTGCCCTTGGTCTCTGAAGTCAGACTGAAAGTCTTTGAAGTATTACTATGGAGAAAATGAAGATTTCTAACAATAGTGGTGAGGATTGTGATGATATTAATTCCCAAGATTGGTTGACTGATTATTCATTCATTCATTCATTCATTCATTCATTCCCTGGGTTATTTATTTCCAAATATATTAGGTTGTATATTGTGTTAATTTATATTTCAGGTTGAATAAATGACATTTTGGTCTGAAATCACACTGAACCTCTTGCCAGGCACATGATTAAACAAGGAGCAAAAGAAGAAGATGCATCTTGAGCCTTCTTTCAAAAACCTACTGTTCATCAATGTCTCAGAATGGCCAAACTATTAAATAGGACTATCATGCACTATCATGCAAATGGAATACACATATCCTTGTATAACATTTCCCCAAATTCAAATAATTTGTCATCAACAGGAGCCATAGAAAATTAAAACTACCTTTTAAAATCAATCTCTCAATCTCTTCCCCCCTCCACCTTCTTTCTCTCTCTCCCTCTCTCTCTCTCACACACACCCATCAATCTAAAGAGCACTGAAACACAGTACATCTTTATTTGCTTGAAATGCTCAGCAACATCTTGGGGTGTATATCACAATGTAGTCGGGTCACAATTACATATGGAAATATGTCAGCTGTATCCTTTGAGTTCCCTCTGCACAGACGGTTTCCTTACCAGAAGTGGCTAACACTGCCTGATAAGCTGCATCCTGTGAAAGCTGCCCCTGCCTCCCTTAGCTCTCTTTCTCTGACTACATATGTTCTGATGTATTTATCAAACCAAAGAGAGATGGGGCATATTGACAAAGAGAATTTATCTTGCTTCCCCCCACCCCCAAAAGGATAGAAATCATTGAAACATTTATAAGTGAATAGAAAAGCAAGTAAAATGTTTTATAAATTAAAAAAGTTCTCGTAAATTCAAGCACCCACTTTTACTAGCACTCTAAGTAATATTAGAACTTAAAGAAGGGCAAATTCCAAATATCTGGAGGCTCTTAGAATAGTTTATTTTATTATTTCACCCAATTATCATCTGAAGACAGGTTATATAAAAAAGATGAAAATATTCTTTGGGGTATTTCCTTAGTAATTCCATCATCTAACATTCATTTAACTCTTCATTTGAACCAGAATTGTGCTAAGTGTTTAGAATATTAAATTTAAAAAGCTCACTATTCTCAAGGTTCTCATCATGGAGGATGGTGTGGGAATAGAAACAAATAGAAACAAATTGCCCGGAAGTGTATTAGAATCTACAGTAGGTTATCATCGGCACTCTATAAACCACACAGCCCTACCAGGTATTAAGAAAAAAACTTCATGTAAAACAATGAAAGTCTGAACCTTTTAGAATCAGCTGCAATTAGAGTCTAGTAAATATATCTGAAAAAGGAATTTCCAAGAGTGAATCTACTGGCAAAAGAAGTGCTTTTCTCCTGAGTTAAGGCTGGGGCAAAACGTCCTTGATAGATGGGATGTGAGGAACGCTAAAGCTGAAGCCACGAAAGGAGATTTTTGTACAAGGTCATGATTAGGAATTGTAAGTTACTCAGTCATTCAACCTAATTTTTCCTAAGCTCCTTGTCTACTAGCTGATAGAAGTATTAAGATTAAAATAGACATGACTCATGCCTTCATGGGAGATAAAAAACTGTCTAGTGGAGGAGCAGACAATTCAAAATAATCACACAAGTAAGTATGTAATTAATGCAATTTCATAAGCATCATGAGGACTATTTTAGAATGTCATGTAAGACTTTTAGTCTTTGGCTCTTAGGGAGCCATCAAACAAAGCACAGCGGAGTAATAGTCACATGTTCTTCAGGATTACATTTTTTAAAACCAATTTTGATGCTGTGGAGTCATCAAAATTGGACTTGGTTCAAGTCATTTCCATCTTAGCTAGTCATTCAATCTCAGCAGCAGAGGGATGAAGAGACCTAGACAATTTTGGAACTCTCAGAAGAAAACACAGTCGACTGTACATGTGGGACAAGTGAGAAGAATGAATTCACTAAGTTTACTTCAATATTGACAGAAGCAAAATGCACCCATGCTTTCTTCACACAGAGTCCACATAAGATTATGGGATGTGGAAAGAATTCAATTCAGCTTTCTCCCCCACAGAGGAGAAATACAAAATTGCATCCTAGGATAACATATATTTTACAAAATTTAATTCAACTTTTAAAAATAGGCTAGTCCTTTATGATTTTATTAACTATTATAACCCCTATAATTTTAATTTAAAAAAGAGCTAGAAAGCTCTCAACAAAGCTTGAATTTCCCCCCAATGTCTTATTTATTTGTTTGTTTGTTTATTTATTTATGTATTTATTTTCACTCTATCAGAAGTTGCCAAATTGTTTTGCGGAGTGTCAATGCCAGTGGACAAACCCATAAATGCATGGGAGCCTCAATTGCTGCACACATACAATTTAACATACTTGAGTGATAAGTAAGTCATTCACAGTGCTTCTGAAGAATTAATCTCCATTCCTTTCTCAAAATATTCAATAAGCAACTACAATATATCAGGCACTGCATCAACTATTTAGTAACAATAGTGAAAAGGAGGAGTCTCTATCTAATAGTGAAAATGAGAAGCCCCTATATATTATCTAGTGGGGAGGCCAGACCCTGAACATATTATAATGATGAGCAAATAAATCATGGCGAGATAAAATTTCAGGTACTGAATGATAAGGAAAAGACAAAGGGGAAACAGCTTCAGTGGAAGTCTGTATCAGAAGAAAAAGGTTAACACAGCTTGAAGGGTCTACAAAATTAAGAATGTAGTGAAAATGCTGTCATACAGATGGACAAAAATAGCTTCAAGCATTCTACTGTCTTCCTTGCGGGGGGGGGGGGGGGGCGGGTCTTCCCTGATAGCCATAGAAAACAGAGTAATGATCATTGTAAGAAAGTTAAGGGGTGACCGATTCATATCAAATCAATAAAAAGAATAATCTTCTAATGATCAAAACAGTTGATAATGGAGAAGTCTGAGTCTGGATATAGAGAGCTACATGTCACTTAAAGCACCCACACTAATCCTGAAAGAATTCTTAGAAAATGGGTTCTAGGCATGCAGATTCAATTGCAGAGGAGCCAGACAATGCAAATATATGAATCCAGACAAGTGAAGAAAATTATGGAAGATGGACCAATTGAGGAAAACACACATTATATAAAGCATTCATTTTTACATTGTCTTAATCCTGCATCTATGTTTATGCTCACAAGAGGACAATTTTAGGGGGCTATAAGGCTTTAGTCAGGTGTGCCTGCCTTATAGTACCCTAAAACTACCCACAAGTTTGTGACCCTTATTAAGTTATGTAAAATGTGAAAAGGCAGCTAAAATAGAGGATCTGAATTCATTATTTTTTACTCCATGTCTTGATATCCAACAGTTTTACAATTCACCGATAAAATTCCAGGTTCCTGAGAAGTACACTATGAAACACAAGACATTTCCTGAAGTCCTTCAAATTATATTCTGTCTATAATCACTGCTATGGATAAAAGGGCCCAGAATATTTATCAGCTTTGACACCCCAAGTGTCTGAAATCATTATTGAATCTTAGATTCTCTATCTTCAATTTAGAAAACGCTACTTTAGCAGAGAAAAGTAGCCAATGTCCTGAAAGTTAACTGTCTTGCTGAATGAGCCAGAGCTCTTGTTTGGGCACAGAGGAGGTATAGTGAAGATAAGGCATGTTGTCCTCACATTCTAGGGATCCCCTGCATTGCCATTGGCCCCTTGCTCCTATGGTCAGATACCACTCTAGTGACTTCTCTCTACCTTGTCCATATAATTTTTAGGAGATTATATATAAATATTCTGACTCCTATGGACCACTTTGATGTAGAACTGGACATAAGCTGGGTCAATAATTTCTTTCCCTGAACTGATTAGATGTGGAAAAAGGAGGCTGAAGTTCTACTACTAAGGTCAGACAGAAAAAGTTGAAAACCACATGATATCATTTATATGTGGGATATAAACCTAAAAGCAACAAACAAACAGGACAAACAAAGACTTATGCATATGGACAATAGACTAGTGGTTACCAGAGGGTGAAGGGTGGGATAGAGTGAAAGGGGTCAAATATGTGGCGATGGAAAGAAATCTAACTATGGGCGATGAACACACACTGCAATATATGCATGCCTTACTACTAGATTATGCACCTGGAACTTACTGGATTTCATTAACCAATGTCACCATAATAAAAATTAAAAAAAAAAAAAAGAATTGTCAAGGCTGTGTTTTCCATCATATTAAAAAAGAAAAACAAAACAAAACAAAACAAAATAAATTTTAAAAATAACATTAAAAAACACAACCCCTGTCATGGAGAGAAAGTAAAATGTATAAAAACCCCCTATGGAGAGAAGACAAGACACAAAACTGAGAGCTCTAAAAATGCCAAGATGCCCCTAACAGCTGCCCCAGTGGCCAAGCCCACCCATCCTGACATGGTCGGTAGCTTTGTGAGATTATTTCAGCATTCTCTCCAGGAACATTGCTCTTTTAAGTAAGCCCCTTACTTTTATTATCTGTTTCACAAAGTCCTAATAAACACATCAATTTCATCTTCCTCAGAATTTGTTTGTTCAAAACATATATTGGTAAACAAAACAAGCAATCAAAAAATGATATAGTTCTCTTTTTATTCTAATTCATTTAAGAGAGAACTCAAATCAATAAGAAAAATATAATGTCCATGATAACTAAATGGCATGCACATTTAGCTTATTTTATGACAAGTGTTCTACTAAGTAATATATTTTGCCAGTACTCATTTCAATCCCTGTGAAGCTACTGGCTGCCCTTCAGTCATCCACCAGCATTACTCCTTAGGGGCTGGAGTACTAAAGTCTGTGCTTTTCTAAGGTCGCCACCTGTATGACACAGAGTCCTTAGCTAAATACCTAAGAGATATGAACAATGTAATTAACAAAGGAATCCAGGACCTCTTGCCCTAATATCCCTTGCACCCTGTGGGCAATTGCCATTTGGCAATCCCTGGGCAGATGGCATGGAAACAGATGGCAGATTCGGGAAGTGCGGTGTTCTGGAGAGAGGAAAGACTTCAGAGGGAGACCAACGTTCATATTTTGACTTTGGGGCAATGATTTAGATTCTCTTATTTGTTTGTTTATTTCTTTGTTTTGTTTTGTTTTACCCTCACTACTGTAACTATTAAGTGCAGTAGCTCAGTGAATCATACATAAAGTGCCTTGATATTTAGATGAGATCATGTATGCAAAGTGCCTTCTTCACAATAAAACTGTGATTAAAATGACGCTTCCTTCCCTATTGTGTCCCTCTAAAACATCCTCTAGGATAGCCTAAGCAGCAAATTAGAGGAGGTGGGAGGGATAAAGAGATGAAGGAGAGCATTACATAAATATGTTTTATCATTAGTCCCAAGTTATCTGGCTAAATGCCAAAGCAAGGCTGATTACATTTCAAATGCATACATGCTTCCAGAATATGTGTTAGCCATCGGCAAATACTTTCCTCATTCAAACTGAAGCTCTATCTTCAAGCCCCTTTAGGGTTGAGAGGAGACAATCAAGTAAGTACCCAGTGCCAACTATCCATTTTAATCACTAGAATCGGTACACTAGAAAGAAAGGAGTAAAGGTAATTATCAACCATATTTATTGAGCACTTACTATATGTCAATCATTTTCTAAGACACGTGCATCAATACTATATTTTTAAAAGAAAATTTCTAAGAAAAATACCTGAGGATTTCGTCTTACATTTGTTAGGAACAGCATGTACAAGATTTATTTAGAAAATGTTTTAAAACTCAGCAGGAATTGATAAGCATAGGAAATAGAGAGTTGAATAAAGCAGTGTTTCTGATGTCAAGAGACCCTAAATAAAGAGAGAAATGTAAAAACATGATCATAAGATAATAACAGTAGCTGGTGTTTATTACGCAAATGTATATCATTACATATTTAGAATGTTTTGTTATTTTACAGAAAAATAAGTGAGAGCAGTAAGAAGATTATATGGACTGATACATTCTTTTTGGATCCTATAGGCATAAGTAATACCATTTTAGAGATAGAGAGATTAGATATAAATATAGAAATATTGCCATGAAGCTAGGCATAGGATTTAAGTAACCTGTTGTTATATGTTATCCCTGCCTGCTAGGTACTTAGTTCTTCAATTCATCAATCCCTGATAATTCCTTGTTAGTTCCTTAACAAATACTTGAATTCCCAATAGGATCTGAGGAGACTAACATAAATAAAACCCTGACAAAGTTTCCGAAGAGCTTATTCAGGGATGCTCATGGAACAATCAAACTTTTGGAATGAGAGTATCTGGAAAGATGGGAAAAATTGCACTAAAGTATAAAAGAAAAAAAAAAAAAAGAATAGAAAGCAGACATCCTAAACTATGCTAGGGCTTCAACACCATTTTATCTATTTTGTTTGTGGCTAAGCTTTTAGTAAATCATTCAGTTATTAAATATAGATTTATATATCCCATTTCTTACTTAATATCACTAAATGTGTACACAGAATAAGACCTGATATGGACAAATACTCTTTGTGATGCTTAATCCTTCTAAACCATTACTAATCTCTTTTTCCCTGATCTTTCTCTTCTAAAAAAAGTCACATATTAGGCATTCATCTGGCTAATAAATTTTCTTTAAATCTTTTCTTTCCTTCATACTTCAGGTCCAAGATATCCGTAAGTCATGCCCACACTTCTATTACTATCTTTTGTTTCCAAGATACTATACTCTCTCATTTGAAACATAAGAGACTCTTAAGTAGTCTCTTCTAACCATTCTCATTTCTACTATATTCTATTCATACAGAAACCAAAATAAGCTTTAAAAAAATAAATTATGATTCTCCTTCATTTTAAATTGTTCAATGATTTTCCTAATAAACCAGAATAAAATCCAAATTTGTTTCCTTAGTTTACAGATACGGCCTCTCTCTACTTTTTCCTTTAATATCATACTTCCTCCTTTTCCATTACTCTTAAGCTACAGCCACATTATTCTCTTTGTCAAACATGCCAACTTTATTTTTAACCTTTGCAACAGCTCTTCCCTTTGCTGGGACTGTCTTTATTTAAACTTGGTATGATTGAGATCCTTTTAAAGATCTATGCTTATATGTTACATTTTTAGATAGATTCTTTTGGCTATCCAAATTAAAATAGCCCATTGATAATCCTTAACACTTTCCTGCATAGCATATTTTTACACTAGTGAACAGAGAAGAAAGCACCACATATTTATTTATTGCCAGTCTACTCAGTTTAGATGATAAGCTCTATGGGAGTAGAAACTGTGTCTACCCTATTCATGCTGAATCCATAAGATCTAAATAGTTCCTGCCCCCTTATAGGCCCCACAAAATGCATGTTGAATAAATATGTATTCAGCTATCATTCTATGTTAAGCCTTATGTTAGGTGTTGGGCATTCAATGCCGAGCAAAGCAGATAAGTAACAATCAGTAAGTTAGAAAAATATTGGTAGCATATAACTGGGAAAATTAGGAAGTGTAATCTCAAAGAAACAATATAGGCATCGGGATCCAATAGCTGAGTATAAACTAACTGGAATAAAGATTGGGCATGGGAAAGGTTGATCAGTGTCCTAGGCATCCAGGTGGAGATACAGAATGTATAAAAACCAGGAAGCAGAAGGATGATGATCTAGTTGGGAAATTAAGTGAAGGCCTGTTAGGTTTTATGTCTCACAAAGGAGAATGGGAGAGAAGTTGTAGATGGCAACAGAGAGTTAGCTAGGACACTGTGAGCTGGAAAGACTTGGTGCTTGGCTGAGAGCATTCCAGAAGTGGGATTACTGGCCTCTCTCTCTGCTACACTTCTGATTCTTTGGAATCAAAGTGATAAAGCACTTATAAGAATATAAAATGGCAATACTAGAAGTATACAGAGTATATGGAGGCCGCAGTATTTTTAAACAGCCATAAGTGCATTAAGAGCACTTAGGATTTTCATGCAAGACTTAAGAAGATGATTCCTAAGCAAGATTCACATGGACCCATAGTAATGCATTCAGAAAAATAGGAATGAGGGGAAACCAGAGGAGGAGAGAAAATGTTTTCAGGGAAGCAACGCCATATGTTCTGGCTACTGGAAGTAGATTGGAATTGGTAAAACATGAAGTATGAGCCAAAGGTGCCAAAAAAGGATAGTGCAAGAATTATCAGTGTTGGGCTATGCAAAGTCAGAGTGACTTGCTGAAGAATTCAGATTTTATCCAGGTCAATGATTCGCAAATACTTCTCTTCAAACATTCTTAATTGAAGATGAGTTAGAATACATATTCTCAGGCCTATAACCCAAAAGATACCAACAAAGTCACTTGTTTTCAAAATGCCCTACTTCAGCCTAAACATTGATGTGAATGTTGTATTCTAGCCATGACTAGTTGGTTCCATTTTATTATAAAATATATATAGTTCCCATATATTTGGGAAAAACAAAACAAAACAAAACAAACAAACAACAACAAACAAAAACAGTCCTACGTTTATCATATGCTAGTATATACCCAGGAAGACCACTCTATAATCCTAGTGTTGTTTGTATCCTCAAAAAACAACAATGGCAACAAAAAATAGCTGACAGATAGTTATTGGAGTCTTTAAAGTATAAGAGTGGCACTATTAGATCTGTAATTTAAAAAGATCACTATGGCTGAGAATGTGGAGGATGGATTAGAAGAGAAATAAATAAGAAGTCAATAAGTATTTGTTGAATTGCTCTGTTCTCTCTCACCAAAGCTAAGTCTATATGGTCATATGCAAACATGTTTACATGGCTTATCCAGGTTCAAATACTTCCTCTTAAGAAATAAACATAGGATTTTTACTTAAATCATCTGAAACACAGTCTGTGTAAATCAAATGTGCCAGAAACTCACTTTCCATTCTACACCCTCAAGTTGTATGAAAAATTATCTTCTACCACATCTTTGACCTAGTAAACAAGAGCTTTTCATGGCTAGAATAAAAGTTATCCAGTTAAGTCATTGCTTTTAGCATTAATTTGGGAAGAGGGTTAGAGCTTATTCTAACATGCAAGAATTTTGTCAGTATGAGGGGTCTCATCTAAGCTAAAGAGTAAGACTCTGATGTGCTTATGGATGGCTATAGGAAGGAGAGGTAAGCTCAAAGTAGAACTGGATTTTGTATTCTCTGATTTCACTTTCACCACCCAAAAGGCTTCATCATTTATAGCTTTTTATTTCACCCCTAGGACTCTTTTTTCCAAAATGATTTCCTTGATAATCACTTAAAAAAAATTTACTCAGTTGGCAATGAAGTGAGTTATTGTTTAAGAAAGAATGCTTGCTGCAAACCACCTGGAGTTGGAAGAAAATAATCTCTTCCAGGTGGGGAGGAAGCAAAGGAAGTCCCAAGCCTTAGGCAAAAGAGGCCTGGGATGAGTTGAGGTGGACCTGGGGAGAGTCAGAAAGCATTTTTATTCTGCAGGAAGTATTGTGGATATTGTGGTCTAGCTGACAGGGCAGGGAATACTAGCAGTTCTGTGTGTCTTCCTGTGACATTTTATAAAATACTGAAAAAAAAGAAGAGATAACTTGGACAGAGAAGGATAAAGACACCAGGCTTTTAGCACTTATATGGAATCTTGCCCCTCCCCCTTTCTCTGCCAGGCTTGCTACTTCAAAATGCGAGTGTATTTTTCCTTATATAAAATATACATTATATTCCCTACCTTTTAGAAATACTATACGATGACCCAAAAGAAGGTGCCTAGTGTACAAAAAGTTTTATGTGACCAAGACAATCTTAACAGTCCTCTCAGACTGACAAAATTTTTGACATCCTTATTACTGGACTATAGGCTCAAGATCTCCCATTTGCTTCAGAAAACTTCTAATTGTAAAGTCTCTCTTTGACTCTTGAATGTGTAAATCTTGCCCCAGACTTTTGCCAGTTTTACAACCCAATGCCATTCTCAAGGATGTGGTAGTTATTCCTGAAATGTAATCCTCAAGGAAGACAGAGCCTCTATCTCCCAGTATCCATGGGAGGGAAGAAACCTAACTTTCTTAAGTTCTAATTAGCAAATGCAGATTGGACTGACATGGACCAACCTCCCCTCCAGCATTCTCCAGTACTTTTCCACTAGATCACCCCAGCACTTAAAAGCCCCCCCCCACTTATTGTAATAGTTTCAAATAATGCCTTCCTTATCTAACTGTCCAGTGTGGTGTTTCTTTCACAAATGCACATTTATTTATTTATTCTATTTCAAAGGAGTTGACAATTCTACGCAACATTTCCTTTAATAGTGCCACTTGAGAGGTCAATGGATTTTTACACATTCCTTAAATATGTACAAACTTGCAGGCAATATTAAAGTAAAAGTATTTATTAGAATCAGACATAGTGTTAGTGAAAGCAAAGTGGAATATTGAAGTCATTTGGGTATTTAGGCAGGGAGCAATTTTATGGACAATATTTTCAATTGTTTATCCTCTACGAGTTTTCTCTGAAATAGTGAATGTAAAGTAACTCGCTTAATATATTCTAATAGAAAATTAAGAATAAATATTGTTTTTAAATATGTGTGCATGGAAGTATAATGAATATAGCTGGGAGAACATTTTTTTTTCTCTCTTGAGTCCCCCCAAAACAACCATTTGGACATGACACTACTTATTGCCACTTAATATGTTTTGTGCAGTAACTTAGGGTGGCAGAGTAGGTGAAGGGCAAGGATGTTTCCCTTAGCAAAATAAAAACAAGGTTAAAGATTTTTTTCTATGAAATTCAGTGCTCTTAGAAGCTCCATGGAATTCTCATACGGACTCAGTAGAGGTTTGAGAAATATGCTTTCTCATTTTGGTAACAATACTCTAGAAAATAAACAGCTGCAGCCTCGAGTGGAAGGTCCCCTACCATATTCTTCCCTTGACTCATGGCATCCCTACAGGACCGCTAGCTATAGGGAAAACATTTACCATTTAGCCTCCCATGGCAAGACATAAATCGACCCTTTCTTTGCAGAGAAACAATAACTAGATAGACCCAAACCCTCTGATAAGCCATGTAATACTTTAGGCTTTGAAACTTGAAAGACAAGACCGATTATTTCTCTAGATTGGTTGGGATATTGTAGAAAGTGGGTGGGAAAAGAATGTGAAAGAAGAGTTCTTTGGGGAGAGAAAAGGAATGGGTAAAATGAAGAAATAATGGAATGATAATATTCTTGTCAGATACTTAAAAAAACACAGAATTGGATCAGGGGTATAACACAGGTTCTCTCTAGACAAATTCATAAGGGCAATTACTTATACACTTTGTAAATACCTGCTTAAATTTTATTAAGCCCAGGATATATATTAGTTAATGATACTATTAATATGAACTAGGGGAAGTGAGAACAATCTGCCTTAAGAATAAGTTAGATGATATTCCCAATTTTTTCTAGTTCCAGAGGCTGTAGTTACCTTTTATAGGATACAAAAATAAAAAGAGTCTATCACCAAAATCACATGTAAATCGCATTTAATTCTAGAATTAATTAAGTCACGCTTTTATTCACTGAACCAATATTAGTATTAAGCACCTACTATGTCACAGGCACTGTTCTTGGTTCCGGTGATACATCAGTAAACATAGCACAGTTTTTATCTTGTTCTCATGGAGTTTATAGTGCAGTGATAGGTATGGAGTGGAGATAGATGAGAGACAGATAATATGCTAATTAACAAGTAATTATAGAGAATATCCTTTCTCATTAACTATGGCCATTTTGCAGAATTAGCAAGGTAGCCACAATAGCTAGAGGAAATGGTGAGTTGTAGAGTGAATGGAGAGAGTATACAGAGAGAGTAAATAGATTAATGAGTAATTGGAGAAGTTGCAGAAAATAAGGTCAGAATGTGCTGTTAGACCAGACTCTTACAGAAAATTGTATGAGGTTTGACTTTACCAAGTAAGACAAAAAACCACTAAAAGGGTTTGTGCAGAGGAATTAACTGATTTGTATTTTAGGAAGCTTATTCTTGCTTTGAGACTAAAAAGACTTCAGGGTGTCAAGCAATTTTTTTTTTTAAAGAAAGAAAATTAAAATTCACACAGATAACAGAGTAAAATGAGAGTATTATTAGAAGAACTGGTCAGATATTGAATAAACTTGAAAGACAAAGCTGATATGATTTGGTGATAGAGTAAATATGAGGGTAACAGAAAGAGAAGAACAGGCATGACTTCAAGAATTATGGTGAAAAACAGAAAAAAAAATAAGTTGTCATTTACTGAGATAACTGAGAAGAGTAGGTATAGGAAAATGAGAAACCAGGTGTTCAGCTTACAACAGGGGTAGGCAGTTGGATACATCTATGCTGAGGTCAGTGAAGCATCCCAAAGGGAAGCATACAGATATCCATTTACAGATTACTAAATTTCGTTAACCAACATTACCAAAAATAATAATAATTAATGAAAAAAATTGTCATACTAGATGAGATCACCTAGATCCTAAGTCCTAGAGAGTGAGTCTAAGAGAGAGGAGAAAAGCTGATACTTGCAAGTTGGTCAGGTGAAAGAAATCATCAAAGGAGATGGTGGAGGGAGGGAGAAGCCACCTAGGGAGGTAGAGAACCAAGAGAAAAGATATATGAGAGGATAACTGAAGAAGAGCTGATCCACTGTGTCAAATAAACGATAAATTGAGTAAGATGATAATTACGATTTGACTACTGGAGTTAGCAACATTGAGGCCATTGGGGTCTTTAGTAAGAACAATGTTGCTTGTTTTTGGTGGAGGTGGAGACAAAAGTCTGATGGAAGGAGTTCGAGGAAAAATAGGAGGGGAATATCGTTGCTACAGGTAGAATACAGAAATAGGATGATAGTTACAAGGTGATATATTAAACATAGATTTAGATGAGAGAAATAATGCCAAGTCTGTATGAAAATAGCTATGATTCCTTGTAGAGAAAAAAATGATGATGCGGTAGAGAGACAATATACATTACTGAGGCAAAGTGCCTGAGAAAGCTATAGGGTGTAGGAAGTAATGCATGGCATTAGCTAGGAGCCCAGATAATTCATCCAAAGTAAAAGGAAGGAACAAAGAACATGGGGAAACAGACACAAGTGTTTTGATAGATGCAGTAATTGAAGTGTGCAGATCTTAATTTTATGACTGCTCCTAGTTTCTCAGTGAACAAGGATATCTTCAGCTAAGAGCAGGATGACTTAGGGGATATTCAAGGTTTGAGGAAAGATTATAGCATAGGGGGTGGAAGAGAAAATGGACTAGGGTAACAGAATAAAATTCCCTGGCAGCATTGAAGCTTGGATTGAGATGGCTGTGGTGAATTTGATGCAAGACCATCCTGCATGGTTGTTTTGTGTGCCCCTCTCTCTGTATGATTACATTTAGTTGTGAGAATCCAAATGGACTTAACTAATGTTGGGGCTTGGCAAAGGAGAATTCAAAAAGGAAAATGACCTAATGAATTTTATGGTATAATTACAATAATTGACCATGGACTCTAGGGCCGGGGGGCAGGGGAAGCAAAGTCAGAATGTGAGGGTTGTGAGCAACAATTAAAGGATAATGGTGTCAACGTATTGAAAGCTTAGGTGGTGTAAAAAATTGACATTGACACAGTTGACTCAGTGAACTAGAATGGTGAGAAGTTGAGACGCTTGAAATTTCTGTAAAGGGTGTGCATTTTGGTGATATCAAAGTTTGAGTTAAGAGCATAGGCCTGCTGTAAGGATGCAGGGAAAGAAAGAAACTGAGAGACCAGAGTCTTGAAAAGATTATCTACATGGACATTAAAATCACTAAGGGTTTTGAATGTAGTTGTGATGGGGAGACAGACAGTGAGCCAGGGGTTAATGCCTTCAAGAAATGAAAGGGACTGGTGGGTAACTTGCGGATGACCACCACAAAAAGGTCAGAGTAATCTGGCATGATGACATGATGTTTAAGTCTGAGGACTCTGAGGGAGGAAGTGACATAATTGCTGGGAAAAAACATGAAAGCACTGAGAAGACCTACTTTGTCTCTCCATGCAGATGTGGAAGAGGACAACAGTCAAGATCCTAAAAAGAAAGGGGGATGTTAGGAAGAGAGGTGAGGGATACAGCAGATATTGCTGAAGAAATGTTCTGGGTTTCTAAGGGAAGAATAAAAAAAGGTTTCAGGTACCAAAATAAAACAACATTAGATGGTAAGACAGGTTTTATCTGTTTCTAATAAGGTAGCTCCAGGTAGAAACTGTAGCTCTAAGGAATTATTTGTTCAACATCATAAATCTTGTAGAATTTGAGACAGAATTTAAATACCAGTATCACTCTAAAGCTCAATAACTTTTAAAACCATTTCCTATCATAATTCAGAAACTAAGGTAGTTAGGGAAAGTAATTTTCATGTGAGTATTACCTCTGCCATGTAATATTCTTCTATTTTCCAAATTTATTCTGCATGACATGCCAGAAACTAGCACATGTTTTTGCCAATTCTTAGATATTTCTAAAATTATTTTTCCCTGCATACTGTATGCTGAAGATTTGATTATCATTACAGATATGCAGCATAGTATATAATGGAAATGGACAGAACAAAACTGTCTGGGTTCAAATCCCAATTCCAGCATTTTGCTAGATATGAGGTTTAGATTAATCAATTAAATCAGTTATAGTGAGTCAATTAACCTCTCTTAGTCTATCTCCTTGTTTGTGAAATTGGGATAACAATGTCTAACTTGTCGTTATATTAAAATGGTATAAGAAAACAATAACATAATTTGCTATTAATAGAAATTTTTTCTTATTTTTTTTAGAAATCAGTAGAGAAGAGAGGAAGAGAAATACCATTTAAATCTATTTTTAAACTTTCTGCACCTTCTATAAAGTTAGCTACAAACTTCTGCTTTATTAGTAGAAGACAAACTAATTGTTGAAAGGGTGAATCACCCTTTCGAAGTCATAAATTATTTAAAGAAAGCATACTTAAACTCCAAATCGGTCCTACTCCACTTCCTTTCTTACTCCACCTTCCCTGTCTCCTCCTCCACATCTCTGTTTCTACCCATTCATCATCAGAATCAACATCCCTGAGTTTCACCGACTCAACTAATGATCCAGGATGGCACGGGGGACACGGGACTCCATAGGTCCCACTTCATGAAGTAATTTAAATGACAATTTAAAATGTTATTTTAAAGCTGTTTCTAGACCTTCTATACCATCCCTCAGCTGGACTTCTTCCCTCCAAATGTAATGGTTTCTTTGAAACAGCTGACAGTGTGGAGCTCAGCCACAGAATTGCCATCACTGAACCATTTTTGTTCTCTCATTTGTAAATATAGTATTTTTTTTTTTTAAACTCAACCTTTTGTATGAACAAAGTTTAGAAACCCATAACACTTAAACTAATTAGATTTTAACAGGAGGTCTTGGTTTTGTAATATTTCACGAGATAGATGCTTTCCTACTAGTGACAGTTGTCTTCTGGGGCAATTAGTCAGCCAGCAATAGAAGACTTTTAACACTAGCATTTCTTTTTCAGCTTTCAGAATTGGCCATTTAAACATGCTATGATTGTTAATTAATTTACACTTTCAGAAAAAAAAAAGTCAAAGGGTTTCTGAGTAGTAGAAGATGTGCATAATCAGTTGCTGTATGGCATTAGGCGTTAGCATAACCATTTATTCTTAGAAATATCAACCCACACTCCAAATTGGAATTATAAGGGTGAAATGTAAATTAACAGCATTTTAATGTTATAAAGCTACTGAAATCAAGGATGTATGCCATGTAAAGATTGCTAATACAGCCACTATTAATATTAACATTGCTGGAGGTACTATTTTTCAGATCTCATGAAGATTGCTTTTTTTATATACAATAACTTTGGCTCTTAATTTCATTCTACAATTATCCCTATCTGGCACGTGAGCGACATAGAACTGATATACCCCAAGGAACTTGCCTCAGGCACAAATATACTGAACACATAGCCATGATTTGAATACCAAACTTCTAATTCTGATATGCTTTCTGCTACCCTGATTCTGACTCACTTAATAGGCTTGAATGGATGAATGCTTTTACTGGTGGTAGTTGCAACAGTCAGTGACTTAACAGGAAACAGATGGTACGCTCAAATTAGGATAATTTGAAGAAAGTTTATCTAAAAAGGGACTCTATATTGAAGCATGAGTGGTAGGGTAAGCACAATGAATGTTGCAAAAACCCTGAGCTAGTAATAGAAGAGCTGTTACTATTCCTAGACCTAAAGGGATAAGGGCAGCAAGCAGTTTTTGAAATACAGAGTTGTGCTAAAAAGGCCACCTTGAGAAAAACAATTACCTTTAAGGGAGGACACAGTAAACCCAAGATGGCCCTACAGAAAGGGACCTGGCGGCCTAAATACACTCACTCCAGTTTCCTTACTCTAATCTCTTCCTGCGGTTCCCGAATGTCCTAGTCCTCAATAAGCGAATCGTGGGGGCTCATGGTTGTACTTTATACAGATCTTTTGCAACTAAGAGCAGAGAATGGAAAAATTAAATGTGAAAGGTAAGAAGAGACATGAGAATGTCATTTACATTATGCGGAGTGTGGCTAGAAGAGAGGCTGCCTGCTTTGGAAGTAGTTCGTTATAGCTGCTCTGATATTCAGTCTTAAAATTTTTGAAGATAACCCTCAATTAAATCATATGCTGGGTCTACGGCCACGTCACCCTGAACGTGCCCGATCTCGTCTGATCTCAGAAGCTAAGCAGGATTGGGCCTGGTTAGTACTTGGATGGGAGACACCCAGGAACACCAAGTGCTGTACGTGTAAAAATTAATACACACACACATATGTGTATATATATTAATATATAATATATACATATATAACATATATTATATATATTAATATATAATATATATACATGTATATATAATAACGATCGTTATATTGTTAGTTTTTAAATAATAAATATAATTGTGTTACATTTATTTATACCTATATATGTGAGTGTGTAATTTTTTAGGAACTGCAGAGCAACTATCTGTTATAACAAAGTTATCATTTTTTTCTCCACTTATGATTCAGTGTGGTGCCTCCTCTCTTCACCAACAGCTTCTCACAAGAGTAAAACAGTGGTCTGCTGCCTATGAAAGGCCAAGGGGAGCCCTTGAAGCTCTTAGATAAAAACACCAGAATCAAAGTCAACACTACGTGAAAGAATCAGTCATGGATGGGAGGGTCAGAAACATGCAGCTGAGACTGTAACTTTGCCTCAATACAATCCTCTTTCAAACTAAAAAAAATGGAGGAGGAGGAGGGGAAGGGAGGGAAGGAAGAGGGCGAGGGAGGGAGGAGGGGGAGAGAAGGAGGGAGAGAGAGAGAGAGGAAGGAAGGAAGGAGGAAGGAGGAAGGAAGGAAGGAAGGAAGGAAGGAAGGAAGGAAGGAAGGAAGGAAGGAAGGAAGGACAGGAGGGAGGCCAGCCAGCTGAACAAGGAGCCAGCTAATCAACAAATAACAGTAATAGATTCCTCTGACATCTAAATTATGTGTCATTTCTCTCAATCACTAAAGCAAGCTTCCAAAGAATAAAGACCTGTGTGTCTCTTTAAAAGTGAACCCTCAGCACCTAGAAGCATGCCTGGCATATAATAAACATGCAGTAAATATTTGTCAAATTGGCTGAGGAATAAAAATCAACCATCATTTGAGCATTTGAGGAAAAACAAAGTATATTTTATTTGCAGAGCTTTTGTTATGTTTGTACTTACAAAAGATATCTGAAAAAATAAGCATCCCCAAATATTCCCAAATATTGCATAATGGTTTAACTAAAAAAATTCACATTTCAAAAAATTGTTTTGTTTTGTTTTGTTTTAATTCCCATTTCACACACAAATAATATGAACCTTAGAGAATTTAAGTAGCTCTGTGTTTCTTATACATAACCATGACCCAGCTAATCTGACTGGGTATAGCAAAGGATTCCCACGTGAAATTGCTACTGAGGTTGGGATTGAAGACTAAAAGAGTGTACCCCACTACCAAGCAAGAACACATTCAAAGGCAAGAGAAAAGTGCTGAGAGACAAAGGAAAGTGACTGGCACTTAGTGATTCCAAGTTTGATCAATTTCACTCAATTTAAATCGACTCTTACCAACTTCAATCACAATATTCATCCTTTTTCTGTTATTATTCCCCAAAGCTGTGACCATTCCTTTGCCACAGTGCCTATAACCTTTGCTCATAGGCTTTTCTGTTGATTTGGAAGGAACACTACTGCAGAGTATTAACAATTCCATATAGCCCCTGATGACAGAATGGGAAGCCAGCACAAGACGGACGTTTTTGGTCAATACACGACTGCACACCTGGGTCTCTGTCATTTCTCTACATTCTGAGTGTGAAGCAAGAATCAATTTCTTAAAGGTCTAATCAATTTTCCATGCTGCCAGAATCATGTTAACATAAACAATTCTTTTTTAAATTTCCTGTTTTGGGTGATAGAGCCCCTTTAAAATTTCATAACCTGACCATAGGTTATACATTTTAGACTAAAGCTTAAAAGAGTTCCAAGCAAAGAAGATACCAATGTATTTCTATTCAAATGCCATCACCACCACAATTGCCACACACATCGTCCCCACTCACTGTCATTAGGTTTCCAATATGTGGCTAGGAATCCAGAAGGCTCTTTCCAGTGAGTGACTAACATTTAACATTAAAAAATAAAGGTGGTTGTATCTTAAATAATGACCCAACAGCTTATCTCGACGAGAAATACCTGAGAACTCCCATTAAATATGAATATTTCTGGGACCACCCAGACTTACTAAATCTCTAGGATTGAATGCTGGAATCTGGATTTTTAACAAGATCCCGGATGATTTTTACATACACTAAAGTTTGACATCTAAGTGGTCCTTGTATCCTATCTGTGCTTTGCTGTGCAGTCTTGTGCTCTCAGGTAGCTCACTGCCTCTAGGACTACCGACTTCCCTCCTTGCGGAGCTCTTTCTATTAGTTCATCTTTTTGTACTAGCTGCTGATGTGTTCTTCTGTAGCTGCCCACACGTTGTTAAAATGAGTTCACTTTTGACAGTTTTATAATGATCATGAAACTCTGTATTCTGGAATATTTTTCTAACCTTAAGAAGTAGAGAAAATCTAGAAGAAATGCTGCAACTGTAAGATCTTGAAAACAACAGATTCCCATTGATATGAAATAAAGTTATATTACTTGATAGGAGCCAAATGGGAGTAGAAATGCTATCTCTAGGTGGTCCCCATTGCCGACCGAATCTTTTTCCTTAATCTGACTTTCAACATAATGAAAAACACATAATTACAAAAAATTTAAGTGAGTCCCATCATTTCCTTATTTCTCTTTCCCACTTGCCACTTAAAAATTTGGTTGAAGTCTACTGCCAAGCTACCTTGAACAAGCCCAATCCTATCTGATCTTGGAAAGTAAGCAGAGTCAGGCCTGGTTAGTACTTGGATGGGAGACCACGTAGGCAGACCAGGTGCTGTAGGCATAAATGCTAAAAAAATAAAAATAAAAATAAGGGATTGTAAGCTGACAAGGTCCTTGCAATCTGTGAGGTCAACCAAGAGTTGATTCACCTAAAAAAATTAAAAAAAAAAATGGTTGGCTGTTAGATTACAAAATGGTAAAACCTGGTTTTTCTAATCTATATATCAGTATCCGGTATCAACTATTTATGCAGCCTCCTCTTCTTCACACCCAACATGATGCTCTAGAATCTGCCCGAGTGAGTTTCTCAACCTTCTAGTCATACCAGCCTTTTTCTGACTCAGTACCTTAACAGACATTCTTCTCTCTGATTAAAAAGCCCTTTTTCTATGTCCCTTCTTCCTCCAAAACTATCCCTGTGTGTTACGGACTGAAAGTTGGAGCCTTCCTCGAATGTATATGTTGAAACATTTTAACCCTGAGTGTGATGGTATTAGGAGTCGGGGTGTTTGGGAAACAATTAGGTCATGAGGGTAGACCCCTCACAAATGAGACGTTGGCCTTTATGAAAGTGGCACCAGAGAACTTTCTCATCCCTTCCCCCATGTGACATAGCAAGAAGAGGACTAGCTATGAAGCAGGAAGCAGGCCCTCACCAGACACCGAATCTGCTAGAGGCTTGATCTTGGACTTCCTGGCCTCCAGAACTGTGATAAATAAAATTCTGTTATTTATACGACACCAGGCAATGGTCTTCTCTTACAGCAGCCTGAGTTGACTAAGACAATGTCCTTCTTCACCTGCAAAATTTTCCAAGGGCCAGTTCTAAGGTGAAATCTTTTTTCTTAGTGAAATCTTTCCTAAATGTGTGTAATGGTTTTCTGTTTTAGGAAAATCTGTGTATCTGCGTGGTATACTGGACTCTTACCACTTCAGCAACAATGTTTATCATTTCCCCAGGTAATAATAACTATAGCTAAAATTGTCAGTTCTTCTTTTAAATATATTCACTATAGGAGAGTTATATGACACAATGGTTAGGATGGCAGGATTCGGTGTCTCATTTCCTGCCTTCACATTCAGAGTTCACTACTGATGGCTACATGAGATTGAGTAAGTTTCTTAATCTTTCTATGCTTTGGTGTCCTCTTCTATAGAGGAAGATAATAAGAGAACCACCTCGAATACAGGGTGATTTATATATAATAAGTTTGCACTTAATATACTAATATTTAAATATATTATATTTAAGTATAAATAAATAATTACCATAAGGTTTGATCTGTCATCTGAAACATCCTTGGAACATAATAAGTACTTGATTAATTCTAATCATTTGAAATATTAATGATGTTAATATTATTTCAACCTTATTATTTTTTAGTTATTTCATTTTACAGAGAAGAAACTGGGACTCAAAAGAGAAACCATCTTAACCCACAACTTAGAGACAATAAAAAATGGGCACTATAACAGATAACTTAATATAAGTGTAAATGGTCCCTATATACACATGTCCTTTATTGTGGGTCTAGCACTGAGTTTATTATCCACTTAAGGATGCTAGATACTACTTCCACACACCTGTAATTACCGTCTCTGCCCAACCCTATCGCAGGTCTCTGGCAACCTGCTCACATTTCATCATGTAAATTGTAAAATAGGTTAGAAATAAGTATAGTGTTCTGTCATCTGGCATCTAATTTAGAATATTAGTGCACTAACAACACTAAGTATTGTCTTATCTCCTGTTACTCTTTTACATTTTATTGTGTCGAATCATCAAGAGCATTATACTGTTTAAAAAATACTCTATAAACTGAACATGCTTTCCTTAAACTTATGACAGACTATGTTCTGATTAAATCATAATATGCCAAAAATACAAGTAAGAAATGTATATATTTTTTAGGTAATTAACAGTTGGAATTAGAGATGAATAGCACTTCCTCCCCCTTACCAGTTGGCTAGTGATTATAACTGGTATTTTTTGTCCAGCAATTTTTATCATCAGTCTTTCTCACAGAAACTAACAGCCACTTCATCTTTTCAGCTGCTGTAATTCATCCAATTTCATATAAGAACTACAGAAGACAGAGTTGAAATCAGAGTAGAAAAATACCACTTCTCAGAGTTTTAGGTACCACTGATATTAATCAAATGGGCAGTATTTAGATATGTTTGCAATAATTGATGTAGAGGGTTAAATGAAAGACTTATTTTTCTTGCTATAGAAATTCTCCAAAAATATGTTGTTTTTTATAGTTCTCACATTTCTAGAATGACCTATTTTTTTTCTCGTCAATTATGACACTAGCAAAGCTACTTCCCAACTCTACATCTTCAAAAGCAAGGATCATAAGGTTAGTCTAGGGAGCTACAGTAAAGCCTGCTAGACTCTTTTCCCCAAGACAGACAAATCAGACAGACCTTGAATCAGTATTGAAATTTTCCGATAAAAATAGTTGCACTCATTTATGTGCCAAATTTGCCACCAAAGGAGAGAAGATTCCATTAGTAGGAATATTTATTCTTTCAGAAGCATTTGCTTTACACGGTGGTATGCTAGATACTTAATGGATGTCATTATAAATCCTGAGAAACCCTTGCTAATTAAGTATGATTGTCCCCATTGTACAGGGAAGAAAACTGAAGATATGAGTGGTTAAGGTACTTCTCAATTTCATATAGCCATGACAAAGCAGAGCTAGGAATTAATTCTGGCTGAACTTATTTGACTCAAAAATTTATGCTATTTTATACTTTCTGACTATGCTGAGTTAGATGCTGAGATGAAAAGGAGATGACTGTAGAACTGACATTAAAGTAAAAGGAATTCTGGGAGGACTTAAACTAAGGGAACGGTGAAAAAAACAGAAACCTGGGGTGGATGAGATGAGAATCTAAATGTTGCTTACATTTCTTTAATACTTAGTGTGGACTACAGACTTTTCAACACTATCCACCATTAACTCATGAAATATGAATTGACATCATATTTGAATTCCAAGTTACCAGGAGCATGACGATTCACAGATAGAAAACAGCAAGGAAAAGGAAAATAATGTTTCTTTAGCCTCATCTCAGTTAACTGAGATAGTTTTTATAAGCTCTGTGTCCAATTATAGGGGCGGGGTCTACGCCGAATTTTCAGGGCATTCTAATAAGTTATATAACAATGAAAAATACATAAAATTTATGTTAATTAAACATTAAAATTAATTAAAATTAACTAACATTAATTAAAAATTGATTTAGAAGATTAAAAACTCACATAGAATTTAATATAAAGTATTTTGGTGTAAGTTTTATATAGACCCACAAATAAATCTAAATACTAGTATTTTATTTTATTTTTAAATGAATAAAATTTATTTCATTTTATTTTACTTTGTAATGGGGTTATGTGTTATGCTTTTTCTACTCATAAAAATTTTCATCATAGTTACCTAATTTTTAGTATGGAACAGTAACTATTTTAGAATAATTTTAAAATGCAACATAGTTAAGTGAGTCCTTTGGTTTAGGAAAATATTTCTATCTATTAGTATGGTTTGCAATTATTATAACTGAATTTATCCCTAAAATTTTAGGTTTATAATTGTTCCTGGTTCAAACCAAGCCCTTCCTGAGTAATGGCCTCAGTTAACTTCAAATCTAACTCTTTAAAAATAGGGTTTGCTGCCCATTACAGCTGTCCAGTTACAAACTCCCTGGATTTTCTTTTGCAAGTTGCCTCACAGGAGAACTCAGTGTCTCTATAAAGCCCAGTTCATTGAGCAGGCCTCCGCAATTAGCCTTCAAAGATGGAAGTCAGTTCTGCAGTGTGATAAGTAATATCATACTCCAGATGGTCACAGAGAACTTCCTTTTCTTTATTGCAAGAGGCAAAAATGCAGACTCCATTTGTGAATGTTGTCACATTCAATTGTTTGGAATAAATCCATGTGTGTTTTTATTTTAATACTTTGTGAAAGAGTGTTAATTTGTGAAAAAAATAAAATTAATGCTATGATTTCACGAAAGTTCCACTTTGCCTAAAAATATGTAAACACCACAAACGACTATCTATATTCTTCATGTACAGGCAACAGACTTGCATAGTTGACAAACCATGGGCTTTGGAGTTAGAGGAAGCAAGATTAGAAAGCCAACTACATAATTTAGCAACTGGGTAACTTAGAGTGTTTCAGAAACAAGACTCTGGGATAAGTATTAAAGTACAGGTAGCTAATTTGGTAAGTGATTACAGGAGTGGGGAAATGACAAGGAAGAAGGAAATAAATTGATTAAAGGTCTTATAGATACAAGTTACTATCATAAGCAAATAGAGCTCAATCCTGTTGGAGAACCCTGAAATTCAGTAGAGAATGTTCTTCAGAGCTATCCCACCCAAAGAGCAAGAAAGCTGGGTTTTATATACCAACATTCATCAGTTATTGGTGAAGAGCCATTGCAAGAACGTGTTAAATAGTAATCATGACACTTTCTGGCATGAAGTCAATGCTCCACATGTTTTTCCCTTCATTCAGGGTATCAAGTGTTGCCCCTGCCCATTGTCTGGAGGATGATATCTGGGACATACCTCCTTTCTCTTTCAATTTGCTCATTTTGACCTGGAAACTTTTTGAAAAGCCAACAATAATGTGGAAAAAACATTTTAATATTTTCCTAAGTGCTGCATAAATAACAAATCTGTGTTTGCTGTTAATATCGTCAAGACTGCTTATTTAAGATTATCTAGGGATGTAAAATTATTACAATTCTCCAAGTATTCCTAAAATTACTTAGTCATTATTAGATATTGAGAAAATTGATTATTTGCTTAGAGATTCACATTTGTCATCTGAAGCAAACAAAAAATAAAAAATAGGAGTTCTGGCTTAGTATCAACGAATATAAAGCTCCCCCTCCTTCTAGGTTTGATGGATGACTTATTGCACAATTACTCAGCATCTTTAGCACAACACTCCCAAAGATCAGCAGCAAGATGCAAGGTTTGAACATACGATAGATCATAATTTCCATTCAGGATTCAAATTACATCTAAGATCATTGTGAGACCTAATAGTCAAGAAACCTGGAATTTTCTGCCCCACTGTAAGTCTAAGAATATTGAAGTAGATCAATTGCTTATTCAAATAAAATTCTATGTGAATCTCAACTGTATGAGGTCAGAAAAACCAAGCTGGTTCAGTTTAAGCAGACATGTGGATTTGTAACTCTATGTTTAAGGATCTGAGGCACCCTACCTATTGACCCTTGAGGCACATCTGAAGAACTCTTGAGCCTTAGGCATTCATTAAACTAATCCTAATGAGCACAGGTGGCTGGATCAGCTCATAGGTACCTGGAGGTGAGGCCAGGAGTAAAAGTGGGCATCGTGACTCCTGAATGACATTCTTCCCAATACCCAGGGCTCAGTGCACATAATGAGTCCTGACATAGTTCTCTGGTGAAGGAAGTCCAATAAATCTCCGCAGTAGGCTTCCACAACACAAATCACTCCTGGATAAACTGCTCCAGCAGGATTTAGAGGCAGGAAATAGCACATTCCCTAACATTACTGTGAAGAAAGATTGTTTCAAAAAAGAGGTGTGCTGGCTTAGATATGCGGTATCACAGTGTACAGCTTCCAGACAAAGTACGGTACAAAGACAAACCACCAAATAACAACCAGAAAAGAGAGAAGGGTGCATTGCATGTGGAAAACAGAGAAACTGAGGCCACATAAATAAATAAGCAATGTGAAATGTCGTAAAAGGAGAAGAGGTCGTTACTGTATTATGGCAGCTAATATCAATACCAAAGTTATAATTTAAAAAAATAAAATAAAACACAATATTTTTGATAACTATGCTATTAATTCTGATTTCAACAATATTTATGAAGTTTGGTCATTATGCTCTTTAACCCTGAACAAGCAGTATAAGAATTTTTTGAGTCTTAACATTTTTGGAAGCAATCGATATGCACAGATGGAATGATAAATAGTGTAAAAAATGTTTACATTATTTTTTTCTTTTCCTGAATGGCAGCTTCATCTATATTTCAGTAATGTCTCAATTAAATCACAATGTTTTGTCAACAGGAGGTCAAGAACTTTAGTGCTAGCCAGAGGTCATCAAGATTCAATATCCTTTTTTGTGGGTGGGTGGATCCTTTTCAATTTCTCACTAGTTTTATACAATTAAGTTTCCTATAATTGCATTAAAAACACACAAAAAATTGATTTTACATATATTTTAAAGTAAAATTTCCATCTATTACCAATCATTAATACACTTTAACACCGCCAACTGTTTTTTAAATCTGTTTTAAGTTTTAATTTAACTTGTTTCATATGATTTGACAACATTTTTATAGACTTGCCTGCAGTAGAAAAATGTTGATATTCTGATTATGATATATTTTTAACTTCCTCATTAAATCAACTATCCAGCTTTTTACTTATTCACTTAATTATACAATTATTTCAATATTTGTTTTCCTAATACATATTCATCGAGACTTGACTAGGTGTTGGGCACTGAAAATATAGTGATAACTAAGACAAATCAGGTAGCTGCATTTATGGGCCTTATATTTAATTGAATCAATTATTTTTTTTGTTTGTTTTCTTTTGTTGGTTATATTATGCCTTTAATTTGTAGGGAGGCTATTTTGTGTCAACCGCCTTGCTAACTCTAATTATGCTGACATCTTTGCAAATGTGGCCTTATTATACCTGTTTTTTTTTTTTTTTTCCTGATATGGCAACTATAGGCTCCTATAGGATAGATGATGTGCATATAATAAAACCCCCAAATTAATTACTAGGCTAAATATGGAACCAAATTCTTTTTGATTGACTGAAAAATACTGTACCTATCATATCACACTAATCTTGGAGGTTTCAAAAGGAGAGAAATGGTGGCTAGATATCTCACAGACTGAAATAGGTAATTGCGGCTTAGCCTGGCGGGGGCGAGGAAATACTCACAGGTCATTACTGTTATGATAATGGCATAAATAAAAACATTCCTCCATTTTTTAAGTTTGCATAGTATGTATCTTTAAAAAGTAAAACTGACTTTTGTGGACACCTCTGGGATTCTATGTGCCTCTCCTGTCCTCATGTGAGCACAGCATAACCTTGCCATCCTCACATCATATTTGATTTGGTTCATCTAGAGTTGGTATATAAAACTACTTATATAAGTTCTTTCATTTCATTCTCACAATAGCAATGTGAGAATTGTATTGGGATCCCATCTAAAGGTCAGGAATCAGAGACTTTACATGGTATGCTTGAGGTCACATGATTTTGTTCCTTCTAGAAAGGACCCAGTGACCAAAGCAAATAAAATCCTTTTTTTATTTATCAGTCTTATTTGAGTCTTAAATTCTTCATGAACCCCTTTCCAACTTGATAGCTTCTACCTACCTCATGGGTCAGGGATCATGTCCTTGACCATTAGGCTAGGTGTAGTACTCTTTTAATCAGCTTCAGTGTCTTCTTGTGTTCCTCCTGCTACAATCTTCTTTATGTTTTTATTTGTTCTATGGATCTTTTTTTTTTTTTTTTTTTTTATGATGGTCTTACCACAAACTGTCTAGCCACTAGAGTCTAGGAACAAACAACTCTTAGATATCTTTTTTATTCTAGGTGCTTGATAAAATGTGTATCATACTGACTACACTAAAAAAAATGTTTTTGAATGAATTAAGTGATGTATATTTAGTTTCCAAATAGTTACATTCTCAATTTTGCAATCATATTTTCTTATATGATCCCATAACAAGATGTACCAGAAACCCCTCATATAATTGTCATTTACAAAAAAAGACAGATTGAAGGGGGAACTTCCAATTGACACTAAACCACCTTTTCATCATCTCAGAGCAAGGAGTGAGTTAAGCCATTAATAGAGATTACTTTGTGTAGTAAGAAATTTACCAATGAGGCATTATCTTTCCACTTAACAAATGGAAAAATCACGACTGTGCAAGTCCAGTAACTTCCAAGTTCCCACAAGGAGTAAATAGAAAGTTGTGGTTTCTGCCCTGTCTTTTCTCTGCTACATTGTGCTAATGGCCAGATCTTAATGAAATTTAAATGCCACTCTCCTCCATGGCTCATAAAATTCCCAGTGCCATGACAGGCTGATTCACTGTATGTAGCCAGAGGAAAGTCTATAGCACCGTGAACTACAAAAAAAATGCAACATTTGAAAGTGACTATATATATATATGTTTTATTTTACAGATGAGTACATGAAACAAAGAGAGGAAATGACTGTCAGTTGATCATTAATAGAACTTACTGAACTCGGTGCTCATTATATCATGCTCCTCTTTAATATTATTCAATGGCTTTCCATTGGGACTGCCAGCGAAATCCAAACTCCTCACTGTGAATTACAAAACCCTTTGAGCTTATTTTCTGTCTTATTTTTCTATGTAGCAGCTATTTGAATCTTCTTTTAGATAGCTTGCTCATCAACTATTAATTTTTCTAGATTGGAGTTTTAAACATGCAGTACATCCTCCCTCTGCACACAGCCCTTGACCAATATCTACTTATACTTCAGTTCATCTTAAATGCCCTTCCTAGGTTAAACAAGATTTTTTGCTTGAGTTATTTTCTAATATTGCCTGCACTGCTGTTTTGCACTCATCAAAATCAAAATTTGACAATTATATTTCAGAATGTCTAAAGTCTACATTCTCTTCTAGACTATAAACTCTATAAGGAAATAGATTATAACAACATATTTGGGGGGGGAAGGGAGAGATTGTTTGGATTTTTTGTTTCAAAATAATTTTTAACTTTTTTTTTATTTTTGAATTAGAGTTGACATACAATATTATTTTTCAGATATACAGCATAGAGATGAGACATTTACATAACTTTCAAAGTGATCTCCCTGATAAATCTAGTACCCATAGTATAATAACTGCATGATGCCATACATAGTTATTACAATATTACTGATTATAGTCCCTATGCTATACTTTACATCCCCATGGACATTTTGTAACTCCCAATTTGTACTTCTCAATCCCTCTCCACACTTCAACCATCCCCCCAACCCCTCTCCCATCTAGAAACCATCAAAATATTCTTTGTATCTATGAATTTCTTTCTGTTTTGTTTGTTCATTTGTTTTGGTTTTTAAATTCTATGTATAAGTGAAATCATATGGTATTTCTTTCTCTGTCTGACTTATTTCACTCAGCATAACCTCTAGATACATCCATGTTGCAGATGGCAGGATTTTATTCTATTTTATGTCTGTTCTATTGTATATTTGTGCCGCTTCTTTATACATTCATGTGTTGCTAGACACTTATGTTGCTTCCATTTTTTGGCTATTGTAAATAATGCGGCAAATAAGCACATAATGCATATGTCTTTTCAAATTGGTGTTTGATTTCTTTGGATAAATACCCAGAAGTCTCTTTGTGTCTTGTTATAGCCTTTGTTTTAAAGTCTGTTTTGTTTGACATAAGTAGTGGAGTTCTGGTGCCTATCAAGTACGTCCTTTGGGTATGTCATTTGTGGGTGATGCTTGGGTGTGGTCTGAAGCTGGCCACTGGGTGTGTTAATTCTGGAGTCTGTCTGGGGGCAAAGGTGGTGGGGGGGGTCTGATGCAGGCCAGCCATTGCCTGTGTCCTGCCCTGGACCAGTTGGTGTGAGCTACAAAGTGATCTGCAGATGATGCCACTCATTCTGTTGGGAGTTGCCTGGAAGAGGTAAGCTGCAAACTGAGGCAGGCTGCTGCTATTGCTGGGCTTGGGGCTGCTTAGCAAGAGGTATGGGGTATGCTGAGGCCAGGTATTGTTTGTTTGGGGTTTGCAAACCCTTTAGAGATTTTAGAAAAGTCTACAGCATGAGCAAAGATAGGCTATACAACAACATATTTGGAATGAAAGCATATTAAATTGAAAAGATCAGGAATGAAAAAGATTTGATAGGCAATTTTGACTCCTCATGGAACACCTGAATTCTCTTTGCATGATGACCCCATAACTCTTATTTTTAAAAAATTCTATATCATCTTTAACAACAAAGGCTTTTCCACTTATCACTACTTTTCCACCTATGTTTGATTAATGTTGAAAAGTTGGAACACCTTTAAGAGATTTGTAAGCCTAGAAATGCTACAAAGGTAATTTATTTTTAAAATAATGTAACAATCATTTACATAAAAATCTTTCATGGTAGCTATATAATATCAGTTTCTTATTACAGTATGTTATTAAAATGACAAAAGAATCTCAACTGATAATATTGCACAAGATTTATAGTGATGTACAAAATATAATGAAAATAAACACAGGAACCTATGAAAATGGCCAGTGTAGCAGCTAAATCGCATAGATGATGAAGGCACAAGCTTTGCAGGGATTTGTAATCTCAAGTGAACCTGATGGTCAATCGGACTAAATATTCTCCTTCTTCTATGTCTTACTTTATTGGGTTTGCTAAGAAGAATAAAAATCTGTAAGTCAAACCTAGATTTTCTTCTAATGAGGATGTCCATTTTATTCTCATTTTAGTGGACCTCTGTCCCCGAAGACTATCAAATAGGAGTCTCGATGTATTCTCCATCTGAGCTTTCTTTCACAAGACAGCTGTTTTATGCCTAGTGGATCAGTGTCATAAGATATTATGTGTTAACCTTTGGTTCCAGGTTACATCCAGAGAATAATGCCAATTGCTATTAAACATTTATTTGAAAAAAATTTCATCTACCTAAGTATTTCACTTTGTATGATTGACATCTCAGGACTCAGACCAGAAAAAAATTTAATTAAAAAAAGAAAGACATCATGAGTATTTTCAAATCCTAACTTTTTTTATGCCTTTGATAATTCTAGTCTGCATCTGTAACGACAGTCATTCCCTAAAGCAAACAACCCCCCCTTGACTTTGAAACCTTCCACTTAAAATCTATATACAGTTCATCTACTTTCAGGTCTATGAAGAACACTGATCTCCATTTGTAATGGTGTCCAGTATGTTTTCATAGGTCTGTAGAGGCAATGAATTCACTTAAACATTGTATTCTAAACATTTAATAATATTATAATGTTGACCACCTTTCCTTGACAAATAGAAGCACACGATCCCTGAATGTTACATGATAAGGTAAGATAATCGTAAAAAAAAGTCAGACTGATAAAAGTTTGGTCATTAAACTTAAGTACCTATTGGATGATATTTAAAACTCTTATTGTTAACCAAATGACATCTGTGCAGTGTGTGTGTGTGTATTAGTGTTTTATGTTTTTCTTTTAATGATATACAAACCATCTACATTATCCTTTCCGAAAAGGAAAAACTAATGTTTTTAGCACATGTAATATTTATGCCATTTCACCCTCCCAATAATCCTGTGAAGTATTATCACCAGTATAAGATGGATAAATGATGGTTCAGAGAGATTAATAAATAGCTTAACATCACATGTCAAGTGGGTGATTAAATTCAAATTTGAAAGCAGGATTATAGAAAGGGAAAATCTGTATCGTTTCCAATCATCTTTATCTTTTAAGCAGCAAAGGGCCATATGCATACCTTCATATTGTCTTTCCTTGACACTTAATCCAATCAATTCAACGAAAACCCCAGAGCTCTATGTATAATTTTCCAAAGGATGATGCATCGATTTTCTAAATTTGGAAAGGGTTGCCATCAGACCATATGCAGAGGAAAGAGAGAGAGAGAGAGAGAGAGAGAGAGAGAGAGAGAGAGAGAGAGAGAGAGAGAGAGAGGTGTAACTCACTATTGAAAGATGAATGTTTCCAAAAGAGATACTTCCCAGGAATAAAGTGAGAAAAATAAAGTACCTATTGAATGAGCAAGCGATAACGTCATTAACTAGTTTTAGACACTGGGCTCTGCAATGAATCACCTTCTACAGCTTAAAATATCACAAAGCTCAAGCCAAACGTTAGCAAATGAAGAGTTATGGAGAGCTTGATGCTATTAATAATAAAAACAATTTCAGGAATAATGTAAAGAGAGAGGGGGGAGGAAGGGAGGAATATAAAAGAAGAAAAAAGGACAAGAAAAAAAGAAAAACAAAGTTTTGTGTTTAAGAATCTGACTTTACTTTTTGACTCTCAGGAAATTAAAGAGAAAGTGTAGCTAGATTTTCTACTATGTATCATTTCTAGTTGCAGTAGATGGTTGGAACCGATGAAGGAAGCAATGATAAATAGCTGTCAGAAGGGATAATGACTAATAATGTCTTTCAGAGTAACATTTACCAGATTTGAGAATGAAAGTGCTATCATGTTTGAAAGTGGACAATTTTATTATATTTGAAAAATCCAGTAGGCACCTATTTGGAGAACTTATTGAAAACAGTGCAGACTTTCAAGTTAAATTAATAATTTTAATTTTAGAATAGGAAAACAAGATGTGTTTTATCTCATTTTCCTAATGCAAAATTAAACAAATGGCCTTCGGGGGCTTTGAAATTATGCAACTCTTACTCATCTTATGAACACCTCTGAAATCCCTCAATGAAGCAAAGATACAACCTCCCATAATGCATACAATGATCCTTCTTACTTTATTATGTCTCTGAACATGCTGAGTTTTTTTTCCATATAACACCTTAATATTCACTATTTCATTCATCTACATATTTATTGAGTTCTTATTGTATGGAAACATCTGTTTCAATCTAGGATTATACTTGCAAATAAATTTAAAACCTGTGTGCTGAATCAATATTCTAGTGAGAGAGACAATAATAAACAAATAAATAAGAAAAAATATTTCAGGTGTTCAAAAGTGCTATGAAGAAGATAACATAGAGTGAACCAATACCAGGCAATTTGGACAA
Source organism: Eonycteris spelaea (assembly GCA_003508835.1). Classification (NCBI taxonomy): domain Eukaryota; kingdom Metazoa; phylum Chordata; class Mammalia; order Chiroptera; family Pteropodidae; genus Eonycteris; species Eonycteris spelaea. The sequence goes on along the minus strand of PUFA01000026.1, from coordinate 3,334,952 downwards.
ATGTCATTTAGATAAGTAGCCAGAGAAGATTCCATTGAGAAGGTGACATTTATAGGGAAGCCAGAATGATAAGAAGGAGCCACCTGATGAACTGAGTCCAGAATGTTTCAGAAAGAGAGCAACAGACCCTAAAAATATTGAGTTAAAAACGAACATACTCTCAGAACAAAAGGGAAGCTATTATGGCTGGAATTTACTGAGCATGAGGGGTTAAGTTTGAGAATAAGTCAGGGGTTAGATCCTGCAGGAGTATGATACACACTTATTACTTCTGTCTAAAACACTCTGAGTTGTCTGGATTCTTATCTTCTACCTTTCATTCTATGGATCTCAAAAGCAATGGATTTTATATTGAACTGAGCCATCAATATTCACTTGTATTAAGTCCTAGCATTAAACTGCCTACTATTGCCAGGGGCATGTCTGTATTCATCCTTTTTCATGTGAGCAGTTGTCAAGTGAAAATGTGCCAGGCACTATGCAATTTTGAAAGCATTATGGGGAAATTGAAATAGACTGAGATGGACGTCAAAGACCCACATTATAACCCTTTTCTTTAACTTATTATCTCTGATATTTTGGTCAAGGTATCTTTTCACCCAATTTTCCTCATCTGTAGAGTAGGGAAAGCAATGGTGCACCTGGTTGAATAGATCATTGTTCAAATATATGAAAGACCTTGAATGATAATAGGATGAGACTTGAGAAGGCAGGTCTGGATAAAGTAGATTAAAGGAAAGGAAAGATCCAGAAAAAAAAATTATACATAGGACTGAGTTGGGAAAGGAATAAGCTCAAAATGTGTAATCATGTCAAAAGAATAATGAGAGGAAACACTGTTATGCCCTTGATAGGATAAAGTCTAAGAATGGCTGGTGGCTAGGCTTTGGTTTTGTTAGGTTGTTTCATTGTTGTCTTATTTGTTTATTAACATGAAAAAGTCAGTCCATATTTTATCTTAGCATTATACCTGGCACATAGTAAACATTTGATAAATAAATGTGTGTTAGATGAATAAACAAATGCAAATGACTACACCACTTCTGCTTCCCAGATGCGTACACCAATGTAGAAACTTAGCAAAGCCTCAGTGCTCGATGCAGTTCATCCTTTCAGAATTTCCACACTCAGGAATGCAGTAGGAACACAGAGAGCCAGATTCATCCTAGAGTCTAGGATTAGAAGGCTCTTCTACAAACCTATTTGGCAGAGTTGTTGGTGAAAACTCAAGAACTATATAAGTAACTAGTGCAATTAGTGACTGAACACAGCTCGGAAACAGAAGTTCTCCCAGGTTAGAGTTTTCATAGTGGATTCCTCGGTCAGCTGTTTCAGAAACACCCTGTAAGTGTCTTCAGAAGCAAATCCCAGGGCTCCACATAAATTAGATTGATAAGCATCTCTTGGACTGGAGCCTAAAATTCTGAATTTTTAAAAAGTCATTTAGTTGACACGTGTGTTCCCAAATTTTTAATAATCTTTGTTTTAGTGGTTTAACAGCATTTTCTTTTCCAGTTAAGTTATATGTATGGCAGATATAAAGCAAGGTAAATTACTGACTCCATTAAGAAACAGAATTAAAAATAGATGCATGGTTCCCCAATTATATCCAAAAGAATCATTTTGAAAATCCAGTGGTAGTCAACCACAGAATGCAGCTAGTTCCAAGCTAATTAATCTTCAGCAGCCATAGAAACAGAAATTGTGCACTCATCAGAACAATGAGAGTGATGGTCCCAAATTGTCAGAGTACCACAGGAATGCTGTGTTAATGCTTAGGTGCTAATTCTTAAAAGGATATTAAACAAAATAAAATAGCCCAGGTTAAAAGACTATGCCCTAGGAAAAATAACCAAAGAAACTCGAATATTTGGCTTAGATTAAAAATAAATAAATAAGTAATCTGCTATAAAATTTAGCTTCAAGTTAGTGGAGACTGACCTGAGTAGCCAGAGTCTCTCTGGTGGGAGGGAGTGTAGAGAGGGAACTCTTGAAAGCTTCAGGGTGATTATTTTACTTGAACTAAATAAAGACTTGCCCATTTTATTGTACTATTAAAAAACTAATCTGTAAATAGATGATAGTGATAATGTTTAAATGATGTTTGATAAAAATGTTTAAAAAGTGGGAAGGTGGTATCTACAATTCTTCATGCTAATTCACATGCACAGTCTCTTCTGATTTTATCCATAAGCAGGTATACAACTTTTTTTTTTAAATAGTTGAATAGTAGTATGTGTAGTTGCATGTCTTATTTAACACTGTGAACTGAGGTTTTTATGTGGGTTTGTATTTATCATTTTTATGGCTACACAATAGACCATCATGTGATATACCAAAATAAGTGATTTTTTCTGCTATTGATTACATATGTACAAAGAGTTCTGGACAACAGAAAATAAAAAAAAAAAAAAAGGAGTACCTCAAAATAACAGAATCTTAGGGCTCCAGGAATATTTTAAGATAATTTCTATAGACAAACATTTTTATGAAGAATAGATTTTGAGTAGGAAAAAGGGCTACTTTAGGTCCCTCAATAAGTAGAGGAACCACTTCTGCTTCCCAGATCAATGCTCTTTTCCCATCTTAGCACTGGAAAGAACCAGTTCTCCTTCATTAAAAGTACTCAAGTAGATCACAGTGATGACCTGCAGGGACATCATAAAGGAGATTTAAGTATCAAAGGGAGAACAAGCCGTGCAATCATTAAGAGATTTTCCAAGATGAAGATTACATGATTTTGTATAGTAAAGGATGGCCCTGAGGAAGGAGAGATCAGTATTTCATAGTGTGGCTTGAAAGTAGTCCCTGGAAGAGAGGCATGCACTGAACCAGGAAGACTAGAGAGTTTATGCTGAGGTGAACACAAAACTGATATGGTATTGAAAACGCTGCATGCTTATGAATCTGGTATAAAGACATTATAAATAGGGCATCTCAAATGTTCAATATTCATGATCTCATTGATGCTTTACAATAAAGTTGTAGCTACTTCCCATTTTGCAAAGGTAAAAAAAATGATAGGCAATAAAGGATGAGCCATCAAAATACAATCTGAGATAAATAAAGGTGTTATGTCTCCTAATCTGTCATACTTCTGTCCAACCATTTCAAAGCACACAAATTCAATATGAAAAATAATCTGTCTAGAAAGACTTCAGAATATAATTAAAGAGTATGTAAGGTATTTTCTGGGACAACACTAGAAGTCTTGGTAGGTATGGCCTTATGCATAACAGATGGCTGCTTTTATACTCATCTGCCTTTTTTTAAAGCATATTTTATAAAATTCCCTAAAATCAAAGCTCATTAAATACAGTATTTCTATGTTATTTGCAGAGGATATCTACTGCCAGATTTGGTCGGTTGTCTATAATTTCTCACTTAAGAGGGTAATTTATTCATGACATTAATTGATGATGAAGTGATTATTAAAGCTACATGGTGTGCCATTCCTTTCAGTTTCTGTGTCATCTTACACTGAGCTGGGATCTGTCTTTTCTGAATCTCTGTGCCAAGATAATTACATGGTCATATGTAAATCACCACACCCCACCTCTCTGATTTTTGAATGAAAACCAGGGATAGAATTACTGTAGATCCATAACCATTTCATACACATCATAAAAGGATTTTCAAAATTTAATATGAACTATAAGGTGAAGATTAATTTGGAGTATTTTTAGAACACATTATCAGAAATTACCTTTAATGACAAGTTTGGAAGGTTTTAAACTTAAGTCAATGAAAGCTACAGTATTGTGCATTTATTCTCTTTACTAACTTCTTGTTAAGACACTCCGTGACTTGTCCTTTATTTTATAACGAGATATTTAAAATTTTGATTTGTATGAGTCATAGTCATAATTATTAGGCAGTATAAAAGATAATAGATTTTAGAACTTTTTTTCATTTTTTAAGAACTTAAAATACTACCATGAACTCTTGCACTATTGAATCTAAAATAGAATCTCTTAAGCGTCTGGCTTTAAACATCAACTTAAACTTCAAAAGAATATTAAAAAAATAAATAAATGAAACCCTGTATTGATGAATTTAATTCACTCTTTGTAATGTATAGATTGTTGCTCTTCTGTATAATGTAGGGACTCAGGAATACAACTGGCATTCTTTCAGTCACAGAATAATTTGATCTTCAGGGGGAATTATCAGCCACTGTGGTGCCAGGACAAAAATGAGGCTTTCGGGGGAGTGGCTAAAATTGGAATCGCCTTTATTCATATTGTTCTGGCCAAAAATCTAAATATGAATCCTCACTTCTTCATACCAATATCTAATCAGAGAATCTTGTTTATTAATGGTTTAAACTAGGTATATAATGCTTATCTTTCCAACACTTTTATATCTGCATCCCACTCTAATCTATCACAGTCTCTTGCTTAGGATATTCATATTCTAATTGGTTTCCCTAGTTCTACTTTTACCATCTATAATACATGCTCCATTCAGTAGCCAGCATGAACCTCTGAATATGAATCCAATAATATTCTTCGCCTGCTTAGAAACCTCCAATGGCTTTTCATCACACTCAAAATAAAATTAAAATTCCCTACATAGTCTACCTAGTCAAGTATGATATGGTCCCTAACTGCCATTCTGACCATATCCCCTGAAACTCCACTGCTCTCCTACTTACCTCTGCTAGGCTCATTATATTTCTGCTTCTGAAAATATAAAGCTTATGTCCACATCAGGGTCTTGGCACTCACTATTTCCTCTGGCGAGAACACTTCCCTCCCAGATATCTTTCATGTTTCCCTCCCTCTCTTCAATCAGATATCCAGCGAAATGCATTCTTTTCCAAAGGGTTGTTTAGATCCTTCCCTCACTTTGTCTGCATAGCTTTTATCACTACATTAGATGTGTGTGATGTTATTCTCCCTCATGACAATATATACTTAATAAAGTAGCTTACCCCTTATGACCAGATGAGTATTTGCCCATAGTTCATGTCTATTTAGTGAATTGTTGAATATGTTAATAAATTGGTTGTATAAATATATAAATTAGTAACATGGTTTATTTTTTTTTTCAAACCCACCAAACTTTCACATAATTGTGAATATACTCTCACTTTAACTCCTAGTCTTAATTTGTTGAAAGTCCGTTCACCCAAAAATTTCAATATACCTGCTCTGACACCTAAAAGTTCTTGAAATATTCATCATCAACCCCAATTATAATTACAATTTCACAAAATGAAACTAGACTGATAGATTCTAAAACACACCTCTGGTTCTTATTTGCTTGCATGGTATGATAAAAATCCTTCATGAGTAAAATGTATTCATCTAATAACTTTTAAAGAAAAATACATAAAATGAGAAAAATGCACATTCATTAGTGATGAATCTCAATTTTCAGGGTATGTTCATTAAACTAATCGAAACGGTCTGTGCTTTTAACTGGCTTTAACTAGGAAAGCTTTGGCCTTAAACACTCGCCACTTTAGAATAACAGTGGAATGACAGAGGAAGAACAGGGTATACAGCAGTGTTATGATGACTGAGAAGAAGAGAAGATGGAAGCATATGGAGATTGGGAATTACCCTACATTGCAAGCAATGATTACTTCTGTCTTACTATTTAAAACATACTAAGACAATTTATTGCTCATACTGGACTATGTATTTTTGAGACTACACCCCTGGCCGCTGATCTCTCTCTCTATAGTATCTAAATTAGCCTTTCACAAATAGAAAGTAACTGGTAAAAAGGTTTGGATATATCCCCTAGATGCCCACATAGCGACTTGTACATAATCAATTAAAAAAAAAAATGCTTGATGAAAGAATGATTGCAATGCATATTGTTTCCTGAATGAAACATCTTCAGAGAAAAATGCATTTCCTGACAAAAGACTTAGAGAGTCAACAAAATAGATATTATATCACATTTTTCAAGTATAGCTGGGCATTGTCCAAAGATAATAAAGTAGATACAAGACATAAAGCCACATAATTAAAGCAGCTGAATTAATGTCATCTTCTGGAAGAGTACACATTGGTTCTCTGCCCTTCTAACATATTTTGAAACTTAACTTTGACTGGCCTCCAGAGAACCTTTTTGTTCCTTGGCCAATAAAAACAATCTTACTTATTTTTTTTTTTTTTTTGCATTATAAGATAGATCCTTCTGAAATCACATTTCTGAATTACCAGTTAATAAAGGTCAGTCATGTAGGAATTTGATTGGTTGAACCTGATTTCATTAGGAATGATATGGTAATACAGGGGATGAAAAAGTGCATCTTATTAAGATCTGCAATTTGCAAGCCAAGAATCATTTTGGAATAATAGCACACAGGATTCTTCAAGCATTCAAAGTACAGAAGATGTTAAAATAAACCATGATGCTCCAAATGAAGAATTCATCCTATGCAAGAAAGATAAATGTATGCTAATTGTTCATTTAGAGTGAATAAAATTGCCTTCTACTTAGAAAGCACTGACCTCATCAGGGATCTGTGAAGTTGGAAGCAAATAAAAGTGACATACTTTTAAAGAGCAAAGAATAAGGAAATAAAATTGGTGCCCTAACATGCAAGAATCAGATGCTAATATGAATATACCCTAATAAATATCAGGAAAGTATGTAAAACAATTCTAACTAAATAACAATGGTCACACTCATGAATTGTTTTCACATATCATGTTAAGTACTTTAATTCTAACACATGTGTATAATTGTAATTGTGGGTTTTCAGCAAAAAATAGAAAATAGTCAAATTAAAAACAGTTATAGCCAAGACTGAATTGAATTGAGGGGTACCAAGAATGCAGGATCCTTGTCAAAAGATGAGAAATATTGCACCAGAATTCAAAAGCTGCATTCTCCATTACTTCAGCACTTCTAAATTATTGTGCAGGAGCAATAACACTTTTATCCACAAAAGTTTAGGAGGAAAATATAAATTTGTCACTTTTGAAAAAGAAAAATCACAAGCTTTTATTAGACAGCCATCATGAAGAAAAAGACTGCCAAACGAACACCCATGTGAAGGAAGCACATATAAAACAGGACTTAATATATGCAGATTTGTTCAGTGGGGTCCTCAAAATATTTATTAAATAGGCTTTCAATGTCTTATTTACCATCATATGCCTAAAGGATGAAGGTATTAAAATATGTTATGCAAGAGCCTGGCAGATTGTTTAATCCATTCTCTACTCATTTTTACAGATAATAAAACTGACATTCAGAGTCACAGGAAAGTATGCATCAACATTCCTTTTTTTTTTTTTTTCATTCCAGGCCTTTTCCAAAGTGAGGGAAGAGACTTAAGCTATACATTATTTCTTGTAAGTTTTTACAAGAAAGTGTCAAATGAAAATTAAATGGCTTACAGACTTCATCAGTCCCTCTCATGGCTCCAAAGGAAGTAAATTTAAATGATAGATTCACAGCTTTCAGTCAAAAAGCGATGGGAGGAATGCATTCTCCACTTCCTCATTTCCTTATATGTCTGTGCTATTCTACCATTAAGTCACTAGCAGAGTGAAATGACAAGAAAGGCTTTTATATCAACTTTGAAGCTCAGTTTATAATGCTTTCATCATTGCTGGGCAAATAGAACTGTGGCAAGTTTCCATATGTCTGTAATAGATTTAGTTTTTTAATGCTTTTCCTATTGGCATGTATTGTTAAGATGTTAAAATTCCACAAGTGAAGTATGGATCTACACTGTAATTATATCCACCTTCCAGCCTGCAAAAAATCTATATTCCTGAACTTTGCATCTGGAAATTAGATTCAATTTTGAACATGAAAAATTATTTAATTTTTTTTTTTCTGTGGAAAGGAATAAAGAAAGGGAAAGAGAAAGGGGAACAAGAGGAGGAAGGGAGGATAAAAGGAGGAAGAAAGGAGAAAGGGAGGAAGGAAAAAAGAAAGGAAGGAAAAAAATACTTTGTATATTGTTAAAAATGAGGTTTTAAAAATTAGGAAAACCTTGTCAATGGAAATTATTAGGTCATAATGTTGCCAAATGTGTATAGATTCAAATATCAAATGAAATATTTATAAATGCACTACACATTTAACTTATATACTATCTACATTATGCTCTAACAGTTATATTAGGGTAACTTAACATGGATAAGAAAAAGTGTTCTGCAATCTTGAACTTGACTAATCTTTTCTAATTCTCTTTTTAAAAATATAATGACTTGATGTGACTTACAGAGCAATTAGTGTAAAGCAACAGTTCTCAAAACGTGGTCCCTAGGCCAAATCAGCATCTGCTGGGAACTTGTTAGAAATGCAGTCTTAGACTCCCATCCTAGACCTATGAATCTGAAGTTTGGGGGTTGGCCCAGAAATCTATCTTTTAACAAACCCTCCAGGTGTTTTGGATTCATGCTGAAATTTGAAAGCTCTTGTTTAAAACAACATATAACAGTCTACTTTTTAAAATTATTCTTTTGGACAATTTCTCAAAATACGCGGTAAATATATGATATAGTAAGGATGTGTGTTTTTCTAAGCACAACATATATATATATTTAGAGACTGATTTAAATAATTTGTTTCTATGTATTATGGTCATTCTTTTTAAGTTTCAAAGGTAAAACTCAGATAATTATAGTAAAAGAGTGGAAGGACCAAAAAGCCGTTTCATCTAATATAATTGCCAACATTTTCCCTAATGCAGAATGACAGAGGCAGATAACCTGGTCACTTAGGTGGAAATAGGCGTTTATCTGTATACTAGTGTGTTTTCAGGGTCTGAAATAATTAACCTTATGTTTTTATATCTCTATTTGATAGACAAAATTGCAAGTCTTTGTGCATATTAAGTGGTGGTAATGATTAAAATGCAAATAGTTGAAGAAAGGCTAGTACTTTTATATTAGCAGCCATTCACATTTGAGAAAACAGAGTTGAGTGTGCCCCTTATCTTACCACACACAAACAATCACTCAAAATAGATTAAACACCAAAATGTAAGACCTGATACCATAAAACCTCTAGAGGAAAATGTAGAAAAAAAGCTCCTTGACGTTGGTCATTGCGATATTTGGGGTGGGGGGGGGGGCTGGGGGATGGGATACCAAAAGCTCAGGCAACAAAATCAAGAATAAGTAAGTGGGACTATAAGAAACTAAAATGCTTCTGCACAACACAGGAAACCATCACCAAATTAAAAAAAAAAAAAAAAAAAAAAAAAAAAAGAAAACCTATGAACTGAGAGAAAATATCTTCAAACCATATACTTGAGAAGGGGTTAATATCAAGAATACATAAGGAACTTATATAATTCAATAGCAAAAAAGTAACCAATCTGATTAAAAAAAAATTGGAAAATGACCTGAATGAACATTTCTCAAAGAAGACATACAAATGGACAACGGATATATGAAAAGATGCTCAACATTACTATTCATGGGGAATGCAAATCTGAATCAAAATAAGTTATCATTTCATATCTGTTAGAATGGTAATTATCAGCAAGGGGGGAGAGAGAGAGAAAGTTTTGGCAAGGAAATGTAGAACAGAGAACCCTTGTACACTGTTGGTGTGAATGTAAATTGGTACCATTATGAAAAACAGTAGGGAGTTTCCTCAATAACTAAAAATAGAACTAACATATGGTCCAGAAATCTCTCTTCTGTGTATACACCCTAAGAATATGAAATTAGCACCTCAAAACAGTACCTCAAAAACAGACCTGTGTTCCAATGGGTATTGCAGCATTATCACAACAGTTAAGATATGGAAATAAACTAAGCTACAGTTATGCAGGATAAATAAGGCTAAAGACATAATATATAACATCGTGACTGCAGTTAATAATTCCATATTAAATATCAGCAATGTGCTGAGAGAGTATATTTCAGGTATTCTCACCTATCACACACGCACAAAAATAATAATGATGTGAGGAGATCCTATGTTAATTGGCTTGATTATAATCATTTATTATGTATATGCATATTGAATCATCATGTTGTACACTTTAAATATATATAAATTTTTTTACTTTTTAAAAAACTTTAGTGTGTCTCTGAAAGGTATATTTTGAGGGTCATTCTCTTTTTACACAAACAACTCTTGACTTAATAATACATATAAAGACAAATTAAGCACTAAGGAAAAAATTGTTTGAACATATTATTATTAGAAACTCCACTGGTAAATTGCCACATCATGTAAGTAAGTTTATCAGAAATTTTGTTTTACAGGTACAACACTAGAAAAAGGACATTTTCATTCTAATTTGGTTTAATATATTTTATATTAATTTATTCAAAGTTAATGAGTTACTTGTGAAACAAAAGAAAAAAGTTCATGTTCCTAGTCTATCAATGATTGCAAGAAATAAGTGAAAATTTAACCACATACACAATTGTTTCTATGTTACTATATTAGCATGAATTATTATTTCAACTGAAAGTTCAACTGGCAATTAGAGGACTATATGTTGTGAATTTGGTGAGTTGGCTTACTTTTCTAAGCCTTGGCAGTGCGTTTAAAATACAAGAGAATAAAGCTGGATCTTTAATCTGTGTGAGGCAGAGAGCCTACAATAATTATGGTGACGACTTTAGAAGCCACAGCAGGAGAAAAAGAAGGGGGCTTGGCAGAGCGGTCATTCTGTATTGTGCAATTCTATGGATTTTGACAAATGCATAATGTCATAATATCCACCATTACAATATCTTATGGAAAAGTTTAACTGCCCTAAAACTCTGTTCCACCTGTGTATGCACCCCTCTCCCTTTCCTCCACCTCTGAACCACTGGCAACCACTTTTAACTATCTCTATAGCTTTGCTGTTTTCAGAATGTCATATAGTTGGAATCATATAGCATATAGTCTTTTTGAACTGGATTCTTCCACTGAATAATATGTGTTAAGATTTCTCCTTGTCTTTTCATGGTTTGATAGCTCATTTCTTTTTTATCTATGGATAATATTCCATTATACAGATGTGTTGCTTTTTTTTATTCCCCTATTAAAGAATCTCTTTGTTTCCAAACTTTGACAATCACAAATACTGCTCCTATAAATATTTGTGTGCAGGTTTTGGTATCTACATAAGTTTTCAACTCACTTGGGGTAAATACTTAGGAGTGAGATTGTTAGATCATATGCTAAGACTATATTTAGCTTTATAAATGTGGGTTGTCTTTTCACTTTTTAATAGTGTTCTTTGAAGTGCAAAAGTTTTTAATTTTGAAAAGGTTCAAATTATTTATTTTTTACTTTGTTTTGTGTGTTTTAAATGTCATATCTAAGAAATTATTATATACTCCTAAGTTACAAAGATCTATGCCTATGTTTTCTTACAAGAGACTTAAAGTTTTAGCTCTTACATTTAGGTTTTTAAATAATGTTCAGGTAATTTTCACATTCAAAATTACTTACTCAAAAATTTGCCATTGTAGGGTTTGTCTTTGTGAATGCATGTTGTGAAGACTCTGGAACTTATTATATACCTCTAAAGAGTGCTGTGTGTTTTGCTTGTTTTAACAGGTAATTAATTTGGTTTTATTAGAACTGCAAACTCTCTTGGTGTAATTCAAATATAAGGTTGGTTCCTTAATCTTTAGTTATGCTGCTTGAAATCTACCTCACATAAGCAGGCTTCAGAGATCAGCCAAATATTTGGTTGGAGTAGTTTATGCTCAAGGTGTGACCCCCTAACTCTGACTTGCTTCTTTCATGGATCCCCTTTCCCCAATTTCAGCTGTTTCAGTTGCCCAGAACTCTGTTCTCTGGATTTGCAGGCAAATATGTCCTATTCCAACTATTGGGTACCCTTTAAAAAGTACTTGTATTGTTTTTGTTCTCAAGTACCTCTGTTTGCTTAGATAGTTTTGTTCAGTTTACAGCTATTAAGTGCGAGTGTTGTTTGGTAGGAGTTCACTTTGCCACATGGAAGGTGGAATTTTCACATGCAAATTAACATTCTCAATAAAACTACTGATCTTGTTGGGTTTTATGTGTCTTAAATCTCTCTGGTCTTCAGTCTTAATTTCAACTTATGTTTAGGCTTATTTAAATTTCCCTAAAACATATTCTTACAAAAATTTTCTCCATAATAATATTTTTTTATGATTTGAGGGAGAGAGAGAAGTAATTTCTTTGGATTTCAAACTTTGACCTGTCTTTACTGTTTTAATTATTATAACTTTTAGTTTCCACCACATTTATAATTTGTTTTCAGCACCTAAAGGATTTTATTTGTTGTGGCCTTTGCAACCACAGCCCTGACATTCTACCCACTACCAATTTAGAAACCATTTAAACATGAAGTCTCCAAATTTGATAATTGTCTAACTTAATTGCAGATATTTAATTTAATGAGTCAACACATAGCTGCGTGTTCTTGAAGAAATGTCTGAATTAGCTGAAAGGAGACATTGCATAATCATATGCAGTCCATAATTGTGCAGTGAAGGAACTCCTATGATTGCACTTTTACTAGAAAACTGATTTTATCTCTTGGCAAAATATAGAAGAGGATTCCCTCCTTTCAAATGGCCAGACTTAGAGCAAAACTGTTTCTTACAGCACAGAGATGAAAGCAACAGCCTATATTTTACAAAACAGGGAAAGGGGGTATGTTTCTAGATGGAAAAAAAAAAAGAAGAAGAAGAAGAAGAAGAAGAAATCCTTCACGTTTCACTGGATGAGACATCATTGCCAAGATCTTTGTGAATTCAAAAAGTAAATAAAGCTCATGGCACCCTCCACACAACCTTTGCTTTTAAAGTCTGACAGTTAGAAATGAGGAAAAAGACTGACAGTCTTCTATACGCAGAAATAAAAACAGATTCAAGTGACAAAAGAAGGAAAACATACATGTAAAGTTTATTTCCTCAAGAAATTGGTTTGGAACACATAATGGAATATGCACATACCGTTGACTTCAATGACTGAAGAAAGTAATCCAGACCGTGAGAGAATGATTTCAGTTAGCCGTGCTTGCTAAAGATTCTACAAAATTACTTAGTTGTTGAAATTGGCATCAAAACTGTATATCATTTGCAGGTGCTTTTGTGTATATGTGCATGTGTATGCACACACAAAAGTTTTGAGTTTACTGTCTAGTTAACCAAACATAGTTTGTATCTGAGATGTGGATTCAGTTTTTCTCAAAATAAGAAAAAGAAAAGTGTGCTTGCTCATTCAGGATATCCTGAGTTAAATACTAGTGAAGTTCAATTTTCCAAGTATGCCTTTCATAACACTAGTGCCAGATGTGCACACACACACACACACACACACACACACACACACACACACACGGTGCTGTGATAATTGATATTTTTCTTTGAGAATGAGGCATCTTTTGTTTTCCTTAGAGATTTGCAATGTTGAAAAACATATGAAAAGCTCTGGGACTCCTTGCATTAAGAAAAGTTGTTGAAGGTTGTTTTTCTGTCTTTCGTTAAATTTATACTTCCCCCATCTCCCGCCCATAAACTTTATTAACATAGAAACAACATCTGGGGCACTTTTTAGGAGCATAAGTACAAAAATACTGAAATAGATATACATTTAGATGTAATGAATTCTACCTGATCATGGCATCCAAGACTCTAGTGCCCAGAGATGATAAGCCAGGTAAAAATCTGGTAATGATTGGCTTGTTACTTACAGACTCACGAGTGGCATCTGGTAATGATTGGCTTGTTACTCTACAGACTCAACGAGTGGCATCCAAATAACAACAACAACAGAAATTGAATATTTAATGCGATCCCTCAGAAAATGCATGCAGGGAATTTATTTTAATTAATTAATATTATTATTAATTATTTATTTATTTAAGTGATATTGTTGCAAACTAATTATTATTTGCCACGCAGCACCTATTCTTCCTAGGTGGTCTCTCATCCAAGTACTAACCAGGCCCAACCCTCCTTAGGTTCTGAGATCAGACAAGATTGGGCATATCCAGGGTAGCATGGCCATAGAAAAATATAGGGAACTCCCTTTTTGAGGCAAAATAAATATCTTCAAAAATCCTCCATTCATCTATCCCTGAAAATCCAATTCATGGACCAAGACAGCAGTATTTAATCTCCTTATCACTATTTTCTCACACCCCATCTCTTCCTGTTTTTGCAGTTACCATACAGCTCCCCAAAAACCTAGGGTGTACTGAATGGGTGCTCATCCCACTACTCTTTTCCACTTTCTCTAGAGTATTTCTTTCTTGTCTCTCTCTGTAAATACATATCAACTTGTTCTTGGTCATTTTCCCCATTTTTACTTCTTTCTATTTCCATAGATAAAAACACATTTGCATTCCAGAGCTGTTTGGCTGTGAGAGAAAAGCCACTGAAGTGAGGTGAGGACAGGGAGAAGCTGTGGTGATTCAGATATTTCCCCCTGATTCAAGCAAGTTTCAAGCTTTTCTAACACCATCTGAATTATGACTTTGGATGTTATTTCAATTTGTGTTAAAATGAGTAAAACATGCTAAATATTTTTTAATAGTTGTAAAAGAGAAATAAAGAGAATTCAAATAACTAGTGCTAAAGATCTAACTGAAAGATAAACTCCTCTCTGAAGAAAGGAGCCATGCATTTGAACCATATGACACATTTAGCTAAGCATCAACTACAGACAGAATAGATTGTATGCAATAACTTAGACCCAATCAAGCCTAATGGATTTGATACTGAGCATACATCTCTACAACAAGTGATCCCATGCTGGCGGTCATGAGTCTCAAATCATTGGCCAACCTGATCTCTGATCGATTTGATTCTCAAACAGTGGTTGAAAGTCAAGAGCAAATGAATAAGGGGCTGTTTTTATTGGATATTATAAATTTCCTCTGAACTCTTTTATAATAAATCCATACTTCATTCAAGGTGAAAATATCTTGATTTTTCTGATTGTGATGTTTTCTAGCTTTTCAGAAGTAAAATAACATTGTTTCCAATCCTGTTGGAAGTATTTGGATCCTCCCCGATCATGGGTTCATACAAAGATATAGTTTTCTGCTTTGTGTGTATGCATGTGTGCACATGCAGTTACGCTTGCTCATCATTTTTTTTTTTTTAAGTATGATTGGTAGTATTACTTTGTGCCACCTTATTGCATGTGACTTCCATCAGCATAGGTCTGTGTAATTAGGCAGTGACTGATGGGTAAATATAATCTGTATATCAAAACTTGGCCCATCTTTACATTCTCTTCTTCTTCCCTTGGTAAATCTTAGTGTGATGTGATTTTCCCATAATTGAGAAATAAAAAAAGATCTTGAGAGTGATGGTACTTCAAGAAAGTTGTAATGAATGTAATGCCATCCATCAAGACCTTTCATTTTTGGAGATAAATTTATGGTTCCATGATAAGGAAATGTTTTTTTTTTTTTAAAGTAAGATAGGAAATCACTGTTAACATGTGGAACCATCTTCTAGGAATATTTCACATTGTGTCAATTTGTCAATATCTACTCTGCTTTATAAGATCCCTATGAGCCTCTAGTGACTATCAAGATTATATAAAAGAAGAAGGCTGCACTGCTGTGTTTGGGAGCAGAGGGCTACAAATGAGTAAACTGTCCTAAACTGAAGATGATTCTTTCTGAGGAATGAAATTTAAGCATATAAAAATGTAAATCCATATTTTAAGAGGCAGTATAGCATATTTATGACGATGCTCGTATTTGAAGCCTATGTGCCTGGCTTAAAAACTCTATAATGCCTCTAACTAGATCTGCACCTCAGGCAACTTATGGGAGCTGTCTATGCCTGAGATTCTTCATCTGTGAAATGGGGATAAAATAAAAATCAGTGACTTTGTTTGCAAGAATGAAAGGAATACAAATAAGTGAAGATACTATAAATACTTTCTGAACACTGGCACACAAACTGTCACTATTTTCATTGTAGTTATTATTACTAATATAGAATGATATTTTGTATTTCATATCCTAGTCTGAGATTTGTATAAGTAAAAAAATAAAATTAAAAAAATCACCATACACAAAAAAGTCCATCATGAAACATGAGAATAACGTTTTTGTGGATGTGAAAATAATCTGTTCCTGGGCATGAACTGGCCTCCAGATTTATGCTTTATCCTCTTACTTATAGCCTAGATAATATAAATAATTCAGAATCATCAATAAAATACATTAAATTTCATGTTAAAATACCCACAATTCTCTTTAATTTTGAACCATCCTCAAAATATATTTTTGGCAAACATTTTTTCACAACAGTATGTGTTGAAACACATATACTTTTTATCATTTAAAATTCCACTAAATCTTGACCTTCGATACTTGCATAACATTAACCTTTGAATAGCAAATTACAGAGAAGTCTGGAAGCACAAAACAGTAATATTTCAAACATACGAATTATGTAGTCTATAACATATCTTGGAAGAACTAAAATTGCTAAAAGCTACATATTTAATTATGCATGACCTGAATACTTTTGGAACAAATTTAATGTGTTCGAATAAGCACTGTTTCAAAGAGTTCTTTGGACAGAAATGTAAACTGACATCGTCTTTTGTGACTTATTTTCTTACTCAATAGAACTTTACTTCTAAAAAGGGACATGAAAAAGATCCACTTAGTAGGTCACTGTTATTAGAAAAAAATGCAAATGAACAACTAAACCTCATTGCACAAATCAAACTGCCTAATCTCCCGGGCATTATTCAGTGCTTGGTTTAATATTTTCCTAACATTTTAAGAGTTTTTCCAATTAAATATTAATAGTTTCCTCAAAGAGAAAGAGAGATTTATTATCCTAAAGAGATGGTAGAAGGGAGGGATAGTGATCTGTGTCAGCAGTTAGAATAAGAAACTGAAGAGAAAGGTTCATTAAAGAAAACATGCTGAGCCTACTTTCTCTAATATGCCAGGAAGTCACATGTAGAAGCTCGTGTTTAACTCTGTGGTAGAATTAAATAAAAAGCCAATATGGTCTCCAAATGATTGACTATATGGGGCAACTTCCCAAATGTAAAATCGAGCCACTCCAAGGTCATGTAGGTATTACAACACCCAAATGTTTATTTTTTATTGAAAAATAAACACACAAACAAACAAAAAAAAACGATGACTTAAGCACCTATGCATGTCAACTTGCCCAACTATAGAGTTGCCTACATGAGAAGCCTATTGACCTTGCATTAATGCATATTGGATTAGATTCCAAGGATCACCTCTCAGTAGACCTTAAGAGAAAGATTACTGGAGCCACCAAGAAAAAAGTGTTGATGAGGTAACAAATCTCAGCTAATTCTCTTGGGGATGTGGCATCAGTTGAACGAAGCTGCCTTGACCAAGATCATACCTCCTGAGGGCACCCTCCATCAATTTAATAGTCCATGGGGGGTATAAAGATCTCTGCCTCTTGCCCTGATTCAAGTCATCTCTGAAATCCAGTCAAGCTCCAGAGTGCCCTGTTAAAAATGTCATTAAATGCTGTGACTGCATTGCAGTGAAATATCTCCCTCTGTTCAATAATAGTTTATGTATTTACTTCTTCAATGATAATAATCCTGAGAGTACTCCCAATGAACTTACTACATTAAACGATCTATCACTCAACCACATAGAATAACTTCTAAATGGATAAAATGTTCTTGTTTCTTTTTCCATGATATGAACCAAAAAAACTACTTTATTATATAAAAATTGATGTAATCAATTTTACCTGAACTGTAGTACCCTTATCTGTCAAACAGTGAAATATAAGGCCTATCAATCACCTGGTACTTTGATCAACAGATGAAAAGTTCTTCACAAAAATTAGTCTTCATTATTTTAGTTAAAATTCCTACCCTTTTTATCTAGGAACTTTTTTCCATCTTGTCTATTATCAATACCCAAACCTGGATAAAGATGTCAGAGGGCAACCATTAACAAAATACGTAGAATGAAATTCAAGACACGATTTGGAAAGAAATAACATAAATATGCATGTATCATATTTTTGTCAATTCTTTAATATGAAAGGATATTTGACTGTAAGAAATGTAGCCTTAAAGAAGCCTACTTGGTATGGGAAGGAAGAATCTCCTAAGCAAATCTGTTGTCTGATCTGCTCTGGAAATGAGGCTTTAACTGCTGCCAGTCTTGGTTCCCATTCTCCGTTCTGTACTCATGAGCAGTATGATTTAGGCTAAGTTACTTGACCTCTTAGGGCATTAGTTCTCTCATTTGTTAATATATTCCATAAGACAAGCAAAGTTACTAGCACATTCATAATTACGAAAAGTCAAGTTGTTGGCCAAAGACCTTCCTTCTGCCCTATCCAGCCTTCTCCGAGATAAGTTTGCCAAGCTCTAAATCTGAAAGCTGAGTCCTTTACTAATTCCCATGATTCTAATTCATATTTGGGATTAACATATATACTAATACTCATATACAAAGGGTTGATTTGCTCCATTTCCAAGGATTAATGTGTTTCTCCTCCAAACCTGAAATTTGGTGAACAAATAAGCACTGTTCAGATCCCTGTCAATTGTTTGCCAAGCATCCTTCAGTGTGAAACCACCTGAGGTTCCCCAAAACTGACGTTTAATCCTCACAACACATTTTCTCCTTTTTCTCTTCATATACTGGATCAACCCATAGGCTTAGATTACTGCTCGATTTGCTATTAACATCCTTCCAATTTTGTAACACTCCTCTGTGTAACGAAAGCTTGCCCTGTACTTTCCTCAAAAGGCTAATGCTCTTGCCATCTGTTTTCTTTATGGGAAACCAGAACCATAACTCTGCCTGGTTCTAGGGCATCTAAATTAACCCCACGGTCCTGGCCCCAATCTTGACTCGCAACCTGTTTTACTAGCATCTCCCATTCCTGGTAAGAAAGAGGTACATCTTCCACCTCCAGACTTATTTGCCCAATGCTCATGGGATATGCATGCTCATGAGGCATATAGCTATTATTTTAAAGATAACTCATCTAAAAATAAATTAATAATCATTTCCTCCATAGTTGTCTTTATCTATCTTTATTTCTTTTTTTCTTTCCTTTCCCTTCCCTTCCCTTTCTCTCTCCTCCTTTCCCTTCCCGCCCCTTCCCTTTCTTTCGTCTTTGTCTCAGAACATAGCTCCACCCTGTAGTGACTTACCCAATGCAGAAATCCAGGAGTCTTTCCCTCAGCCCAGATAACCCATATAACTAACTCTACTATAAAACTATTAATCGTTACTGCTAAGTATCTTTCATTTTTTTTTTCTCTCCAGCCCAGATCACTATACTCTGTCAATTACGTGCTTTAACAATCATGTAACTGATTAGCTTGCTCTGTCTCTATGACACCCTGCCCCCCAAAACCATTCAATGGTCATACTACACCCATCTGAGCCTTAAATTTATAATTATATTATTCTCTTTTCAATGGCGTCCCACTATCCTGAAGATAGGTCTAATCTTCTTAATATGACCTGCATTGTCTTTTATAGTATTGAATTAATTTACTGATCAAGTCACTTTATATTTTCTGTCCCACTGACTTTCCGGTCACACTGTACTCATTTGTTTCCTAAAATATGACCTGTTCTTTCTCACCTGAAAGCATCTGCATTTAGCCTCCCTCATCTTTGCTTGACTCTTGGTCATCCATCTAGTGTCTATAAATTTTATTTTTTATTTCTTCCAAAGTGACTAGGATATTTGGTCCTATGCATTTCTAGAGTATTTTGCCATTTTATTTTGATTACTTTCATCATATTTTGTTATTAATCCATTTCCAAGGATTAGTGTATTTCTCCTCGAAAACTGAAATGTAGTGAACATTTTCTTATTTTCTGTGTTTCCTACTTGTCTTCAAGTTGTAGAATATCAGACTTTTTGCTTGTTATGCTTGTTTCTAAACTCCCAGAAAATAACATGGCAACAACAGCTCCTGTTGAATGAATGAATGCCACAAATATACAATTCATATCCCCTCATGGACATTGTTAACTTCTGCATGAACAGTTATCAAGAGCTCTTGAACTTCATAGTAGAAAACAGTGTTGCATAAGTGTGAAAATGTGAGCTTTAGTGCTATCCCTCATTTAAAAACTGCCTTGGTCACTTGCAAACTTTTTGACCTGAGGCAAATCATGTACCTTCTTTCTTCTTCATAAGAAAATAAATAAATAACTTAGAAAAATTACCTCACTAGATTCTTGTGAGCATTAAATTAAGATAATGTATGTAAAGACATTAACTCCAATGCCTAGCATAGAGGAAATGACTGTTAAAAATGTCAGCAATTATTATTTTGAGAAGAGGCAATGATATGTTATCAACTAGGGGATCTGTGTGAAAAATAAACTTCTTTTTTGTTCAAAAATGCTTTTAAAATTTTGCAGTTATTTCCCTTTTGTTTCCTAGGCCTAATCATTTATGAGAACAATTCAATTATAGTTTTCAGTCAATGTAACTTATCTATGTGCTTTTAGAACTACATTCAAATTAAGCTTGTTTAAACAGTGGAGGAGGAAGTGATAGGCTTTTTGCTGCTGACAGAACTGATATATAGCATGCCTGATTCATTAACTAGATACGGCATTATCTTATTTACGTGGTACACACTGAAAAATGTTTGTGTTTATGTTCTCCAGATTCTGAATTGGTTTTCAAGGTTTCCAGGGGTTATCAAGGTTTAGGGTCAATTCAGAAAACAAACAAACAAACAAACAAACAAAAAAAACAAAAAAAAACAAAAAAACAATATATATATATATACTTGTAGTAACCACCAGGTTGGTAAATTTGTGCATAGTATCAGCTATTTTATGTTAATCATTATCCCAAAGGAGGCTTCCCAGTTCTTTAAACCACATATAATGATTTAAAATGTGTGCTTACTTTTGCCATTTCTTCTACTTCTTTTGTTACAATCTTTATCCAATACAAGATTAATTCTTTCCTTGGCATTTGCATTATCCATCTAACTCATCTCCTTGAGTATTTACTTCCCCACTCCACTTGACTTTCCCTGTCAATTGTCTATTCAAAATGCAAATCCCAGTATTTCACTTCCATGCACAAAACCATTCAATGTCTTCCCATTCCATTATTTTAGATAAAGCCTCAATTTCTTAACATGATCTATTAATCTTTTCATTATCCTTTGGGTACTCCTTGCACCTCAGTTCTGCCAACCCACTCCTCCATGTCTTGTAGTTCTCTCACCAGCCTCAGAAAAACTTTATCCATCTTCTCTGATGCACTTCTTTGTATTAAACAACCCACTTTTGTCTGTTTAACTCCTCATCCTTTGGACTTGGGATAAAATATTGCTTTCTCAAAGGAACCATCCCCAAATCCTCATTGTATGCCCCGTGTTCATTGTATGCCAAATTCTTTTATATATTCTAAGAGAATGGCACATTTTACTTCATCATACTTATCTTAGTGATTATACTCTGACTTGTAAACTTGGTACTTAAAATGTTAACTGCCAAGAATGGAGGGACTTGCTTTTCATTTTATTCCCACCTTCTACCCAGCACCTGGAATATGGACTTATGCAATTTTGGAAAGGGTATACATGTAAAATATTGAGGGAGAACAGAATTTGCTATCCCCAAATATGGTTTTTTGGTATAAGGATTATTTTAGGTTGATTATTTTTAAGAAAGAGCACACAGGAAAAGCTCTGAAAACAAGAAGAAGTAACCCTTCTGTAAGAAAAATTTACATTTATAAGAGAAATCTCCATCTAGAAGGGCATCTTTCTGTCTGTGACAAGGAAGAGAAGTATAACTAAATTTTTAGACACTCTTGTCAATGGAGCAGGCAGAGACTCAAATCTGTATAAGTCCATATCCTGAAAACCTGTGCTTTGCCTGAAAACCTCCCATAACTGGCTCGCCACCCACCAACATCTTTTCTCTTTAGTTGGAGTTGGTACTTAAGGTGATGGCTTGAGCCATTTCAATGAGGTACTCAGTTTTCCTGGGTATCTCCCTTGTATACAAGAAGTACACATTTTATTAGACTACTATTTGGTGTTTTACTATTAATCTGTCTTTTAAATACAGAAGGGTTTCAGCCAAGAATCTTGAAAAATACAGGGAAAATTATTTTTCTTCACCAAAGCATCATGAAATCCAAGATGTAACAGGAATAGAAAAAAAATAATACTAATACTAACAGCTATCATTTATTGAAAGCCTTCTATATCTGTGTATAGTACTAAGCAAATCTAGATATTGAAACTATTAATTTAATACACCTAGAAGGCTCACTTATAATGATATCTGAAACATGATGGACTATAACATGAATACAGTGGATAGTTATGATGAAATAGTATAAACAATGATAAATGATCTGGAAGTCTTCCCACAGTAGGTAGGATTGTAGGCGTAGATTGGGGATGCATTAGTGGATCCAATTCTTATACTAATCAGACTTCAGAAGCATTAATTGAGGTAAGAGCCATATTCAGTGAACCAGTTCTACTTGATGTTAAAGGGAGAAAACAGCTGGAGAGCTGAGATAATTTCCAAGGGATATCTAAGATTGTGGGTATGACTGTCTCCAGTGATTCATAGTGGAATAATCAATTCTTGGATTAGGAAGTTAACTTATTTTAAGACTAAGTGTATTAGATGGTTTAATTATCACCAATTTCATATCCAGTTTGGTTCAGGAAATGATACAGGAGATGAACATCCAGAAAAGCCCATTAGTGTCTGATGTGGAAAAGACAAAGAGTGACACTAGATGAAGTGAGAGAGTATTTACAATGTTTCAGACTCTGTATTGAGGGTACTTTATAAGATACAGATACAGATATTTCTGGCAGCATTAGTCTCCAATGCCCTCTTCTTCAATTTAATTATGGACAACAACAACAACAAAGCAGAGAAATTATTTCACGAAGAATGCACAATCAGCAGAATTGGAATAGAAGTATGCCACACAAAAATGAGGTTGACATTAAGTTTTCTTTGACTGCAACACTATTACTCCCCATGAGGCTAAACTGTAAGAAAAAAAAAATAATGAGACAAAAATCTTAATCTCTCTCGGTCTCTGTCTCAGTCTGCTTCTGTCTCTCCATTTCTGTCTCTCTTTCTGTCTCTCACTAGCCCTCACTGTAACTTTCTCTCTTTTTTAAAATACAGATGACATACATAGATAAAGATATCCTAAATGGAACTATTGTCATCCTGTATGTCATTCTATTCATCTCAGTCTATTCATGCGTATAAATGTGTTGGCATATTTATTACATTGAATTTGGTAGCTTTATGTGATTAGCACCCATAGATTTCTAGTAAAACTACAAGACACTACAAGAAAATGCTTTTCAATATTTTGAAAACATTGCATTCTCCTTCAATATAGAAACATTTCATTAAGCAAAACAGAGATATTATTTTTGGAAGAAACACAGTCCCCAAATATTAATAAATTCTGACCTTGACTTAACTTGAAACCTGTACCTCATATTCTACTTGCCTTGAGGTATACATAAATTCTGTAATTTACCAAAGAAGTGCTACACTAGCAAGACATCACAATGTTTGTGTTTTTCTCCTATATGTTAAGAATGTTTTGTTGAATGTTGGCTAAAATTAGGATCATTCTTGGTCAATGAAACAGGTTATTCCCAGATTTAGAGCAGCATGAGTGAAAGAAAGTAGGGTCAGCATACTGACAAACCTGGGTCAACATCCTGTTTCTGACATTTGCTTTTTCTAGAAACCTTGAACAAGTTACCTTTTCCCACACTCATTCCTTATACTAGTAAAGTTCGATAATACCTACTGCATTGAGATGTTCTGATAATTTAGATACAAATTATGTCCGACAAGAGAAAATACTTAGTGAATATTGGTTTCACACTACAGAAATGCTGTATACAGAGTAAAACATTCCTAAAAACATCCATTAATCTCTGAAATTTTCTGTAAAAAAATTTTCTGGAGAACCAAGGTACACGGGTTTGTTTAAAAACTGTTTGTATTTGTTTTGGGTGGTTTATTTATAATCAGATAAACTACATGAACCTATCCTGAGTCTCATGAATGACCATCATGCAACTAAGTGCTGTCTCCAGAGTTCTGTGTCTATATTTGCATTCCTATTTACAATCAGATTCACATCTAACAGCACTATTTGGTTAATGCACAAAGGGCAGAAATGAACTCAATGCATAAGTGATGCAATTATGCCAAGTAAAGCCAGAACAAGAGTACAGTGAGCTGAATCAAAGAAGTTTTATTCAGGAATTAAAAAAAGAAAATCTCAAGAAACAGTCTTCACATGGCACACGACACATATCGCATACAAGATATAGCCTGCCCACAGCAGGAACATGTATGCAGTAACATACACCACGCAAATTTAAGAGAATAGAGCATCTGGTGCTATGTTCACATCCTGAGGAATAATTTAGTTCCAGGAAATTATATGCATATGCATGCATATACATGCATGCATATATATGTATGTACATGTATACACACACACATATACGTACATATATATATATATGTATATATAATCTTCTTTTACTTTAAATGGTGTTGGACACATAGGAATATTTTATTGTTTTAATATTTTCTGTGTGATTTTTGCTTTTACAATTGACATAAGCTAAAAGTTTAATTGTTTACAACTAGTAGACATGCGTGCATATCTTAATCATGTGAAAGTAGTGATCGACATGGGATTTTTTTTGACTTTGATAAAGGTTCATAGTTTGAGAAATGCTATTGTGCTAGGGTGGAAAAAAAAAAGTTACTGTTTTGAAACTCAGACTCCACGATTAAGTGCCAATTCCTCTAGTTTCAGCATTAGCTTAACCTCACTGAACTCCAATTGCTTCTAGATAAAATAAAGATAATTAAACTCATTCTGCCTCCTTTGCAAGGTATTTGAGAGAATTAAATGAAATCAAAGACCTTAGAGTGCCTTGCAATCTGAAAAAACACTGTACTAATGTCAGGGATTGTTCATTTCATCATTATTAATAAACACTTGTACTCTACATCACAATACTGTATAAGGCATCTTCAGAGGAAAATAGCTAATGCCTGAGAAGGCAAATCAATTAGTGAACTTATTGTTCTCTTTTGTGATTTGGAAGGTTATCTTGCAAGAAACTCACATTTTCTGCCACAAACAAAATTCTGCATGTTAGGTGTTTGTATGAAACTGCAGTTTAGGGAAAAAGTATAGGTTATTGAATCTGCATTATGAGTTTGGTTGCAGACAAAAGGGTATCAATATCTGTGTTTATCTCCCCTGTACATTAAGAATGTTTTGTTGAATGTTGGCTAAAATGAGGATCATTCTTGGTCAATGAAACAGGTTATTCCCAGATTTAATGCAGCATAGATGAAAGTTAGGTCAGTATATCGACAAATCTGGGTCAACATCTTGCTTCTGACATTTGCTTTTTTCTAGAAACTCTACTGGTCACCTTGAGAAAATTACTTAATTTCTTTCTGATTTTTAATTATATCAGTGTAGGATATAGCCTGCCCTGTTAACAACTGGTACAGAGATGATGAAAAAGTATTTTCTTCATAATCAGCAATATAAAACATTATTTATATGCTCTAAGAGAAATTAGACAATATAATTTACAGTAATAAATAAAAAGCTAAATATATAAATAGCTTTTTAAAATAGATACTAACTATATATTTGATATTTTATCTATATTTATGTCTATTCATCTCCTAAAGAATTTCTGGCTGTTAATAAAAACATACAATGGGATAAAATTCCAATAGATGCAGAAATAGAATATCAAGTTCAAAGAAAAAAATAAGATGCAGATTTTATCGTATGTAGTATTTCTCAGTTGTTTCCAACATATAATTATCATGTTAACATCTGAATAATGACTACAGCCATGCTACCCTGAACAAGCCCGATCTTGTCTGATCTTGGAAGCTAAGTAGGGTCTGGCCTGGTCAGTGCTTGGACGCGAGACCACCTAGGAAAACCAGGTGCTGTAGACATAAAAAATAAATAAATAAAAGTAAGTAAATAAATAAATAAATAAATAGGGGATTAGCCTGGTCAGTGCTTGAATGGGAGACCACCTAGGAAAACCAGGTGCTGTAGGCATTAAAAAAAAAAAAAATGGGGGGATTGTAAACTGACAAGGTCCGTTGCAATCTATGAGGTCAACCAAGGGTTGCTGCTTCACCTAAAAAATAAAAATCTGAATAATGTTCTGACCAATCAATATATGATAATACAACCATGAATGGATGTTTAACTTTAATAAATTATATATAATAAATAAGAATATGTATGTGTGTATGGTTATAGGTCATTTTTGCCTATTAGTGACCAAAATATATAAATTATAGTTGAGCCTTTCTAAAATAAACCTTTCACAATGCTTTCTAATGGGTTTATGTATGTATTAATTTATTTGAATAACAACCAATAATTAAGCATTATTTATCTAGTCATTATTTCAAGGGCTCAACCTATTTACAAAGTCATCTGCAGCATTTATATATGCTTATTTTGATATTTCCTAGTCTGTATTAAAAATTCATTAAATCCATAAAATTTATTAACACTCAGGTTAAAGAAAAAGTTTCTCATTTCTATTTTACTATTTTTCTATTAGTGATGTTCCTGTTCTTATTTTTACGGTGAGACTAAAAGTGGCTTGAGAGAAATGTATATTTCTTTTTTTGAATTTTCAGGAATGCTTTAGCACAATGTTTGGAAAATTGTAGGTAGATCCTAAAGACACATTTGCTAATAAGCAATAACTTGTTAAAAAAAAAAAAAGGAAAGAAAAGGGGGAAAAAAAAGCAGGTTGAAAACTGGGAGAAATGGTTTTAGAGGTCTCAGTTTACAATCATGAGCAGACAAGACCTAAATATTTGCAACGTTTAGTAAAAAAAGAATTTAATGGCAGTCCTAGTAATAAGCCACTTAATCTAGGGCCTGGTTCTCCATTTGTACCCCAATATGATTATTACTGCATCAATATTATCATAACCGTGTGTGTGTGTCGGGGGTGTTATCCACACATTCATTATTATTGTGTTTAATTATAAGTCATATTAAGTAGGCATCATCCCCATTTTATAAATAAAATTAATAATGCTAAGAGAAGTTAAGATATTCACAACTTCACAAGAAGAGTAAAAATATTTTTACTCGGTGATGTCTTAATTGAGTGCCCATGTTTCTGGTTATCTATCAGCTTCCCTTCCGTTAGGGCAAGTCTTTTGGAACTAGGGGCACTATTCTGGCAAATCCTGATGATAGGGCTATTGCTAAGAATTGCTATATGAGTACTCTTGGCGCTGCCATTTCCCTGAACAATATTCCACTTGGATTTACATTTTGGTCAGTCCCTCTCTGACTGACAGAATTTGGTCCAGTTTCTAAAACTTTTTCCAGATTCCCATTGTTTCTGGCCTTGAAGTTCTCCATGCTCTCATTCTACACTGTTGAAGTTACCGAATACCAGTCTTCATCTACACTGTTGTAAAGCTATCATCAGTTTAAGATAAAAGAGTTAGGGGAGATTTCACATAATAAGTTGAACTTTAGTCAAATGCTGAAGATTGAGTAGGAATTGGATTGGAGAAAGAAATGGTATCGTGCACTTATGGAAAGAAAAAAAAATCCCAAATGAAACCTTTGCATTTGAACTCTGTACAATGTATTCAAGTGAGATTCTATCCCTTTTGGGTCGAGAAGTTCATTTGTAAAATGTCAAAAGCCCATTAGTAATAAAACCAATAATATATGACTAGAACCTTACAGTGTATATGTCTCTCTTTCTTGTGAGTGAGATTATTGAATCCTCAACTAGTATCTTACTATAGTTTGGAAATCATGCTGACTTTACACAAAGGAGAAATAATACCTCAGTCATAAAGATTAACTTTGCATGGCTAGAATATAAAAATTAGCTTGAGTGTCTAAAAAATCAACCCAGAGTTTTATCTGCCCCAATTTCATTGTGTGTGTCTCAATCTTTATGTAACAAGAAAAGTCACTAGTTTCATAATCTGACTAGGTCTCTAAAAATCATTCCCTGCTCTTCTACCCAGTGGCGATATGGCATTATGCTAGAGAATGTCAAATATCGCAATCTTCCCCCACGCCAATTTTGTATACACTGTGGACTCTAATAAACTATTCTTGAGAAGAAAATGAAAATAATAATAATAAAAAGTTATAGAAATAAAATCCCTAAATAAACTCAATAAGGTAGATGGCACATAATTCAACTCCATACACCTGGATAAAACATATAAAAATGAAATATAGGGTCATTTTATGACTCATGATTAAGCATGCTAAACTGAAGATTAATGTTGTGACTTTAGTCCCAGTATTCTTAAGTGTCTCAGTATGAAGTCGGCGCAATCATTGAATCATTTTATGAAAACTGCTTAACTCATCGAAAAAAGAAAATGTTATTTAAACCTGAAAATAAAGAGGATGTATGTGGCAGGCAACAGAGAGACCGGTAGGTCAGCTGGTACAGGCTGCTGAACGATTGTGACATCCCAGTGTTGAGATTCCTTGCAGCTCATCATCATAAATATTGAAGAAAATTTTGATATATATCTTGTTCATTAGATGACTATACTACAACCTAAATTAAGGTATGGATTTTGAAGACAATGGGGCGATATGAATACATGTGCTACAATTTTATTGTATAATTTGACTCTTCATTCTGCTCTCACCTTCAAACAATAATTTTGTAGCTTTGCCAGCGTAATATTTCACTGGCTACACCAATAAAATTATTGAAACTGATGGAAGCTCCCAGAATGTGCAAGCCCCCATGTGAAAATCATTGTGCTATTTCCTGGATTTGGCTGGCTTAATATACATATATCTTCTCTACTGTCAGCAGCTCTAGTCTGCCTTGGAGAATTGCCTCTCTTCCCATTTGCTTAAGGTCTTGATGGGAAAAGCAATCAAAATTCCTAGATCTTCCTTGGTTAAACTTGCATGTATGAGACATGACTGGGAAATCTAATTCTTTCTCCTAGAAATGTGAACCTTGAGCAGAGAAAGCAAAGACCACATGTGTTAGAGTGGCTTTATCGCAAGTGTTCTATAATAGGACTGCCCCGATGTCCTTATCCTAAACCCTCAAACTGTGCAGACTCCCGGCTCCTGTCCTTTCCTAAATATAATTCTTCAGCTTTTCTTTGACTTGTAAACTTTACTATAAATTTATTTTCCCCATTTTATGTTTGTTTCTTCTTTCCCTTCCTTTCCTTTTTTCTTGACTTAGCCACAGTTTGTGTTGCTAGCAAATAAAATAAAACAAAAACGAAACAATGTTTTACATATACAGCTAATGTGGTTGAAAAGCCTTATATTTTTACTTTATATTTTTATGCCACCCACCCTACAGCCCAATCTGAGTTCAGAGACTTTACTCCAACTCTGATTCCTCATATTGTGTGTGGGGGCGGGGGGGGGCAGGGAGAAGTGGTCTTGAAAGAAAACAAACAAACAAACAAAAAACCCTGCATACATGGAATCCTATATGCCTCCCATCCCTTTACATATCAAGTGGCCTCAGGCTACCACTTCTGACATAGAATAGTGTCCAATGGCAGTACAACCTGAAGAAGTCTGTATGATAGTCATTCTTTATTTTTTCTCCAGCCGGCATTATTAAAAGATTTTTACATAGAAGTATGATACAAAGTAAGTGGCTTATTTTCATGTCTCAACTGAGGGCCACGAAGTGTGGACTTAGGAAAGGAACTTTACTGGAAAGCCCAGGGTTACAAATTCAGATTTGTGTGAAGAGGATTGGATAGATCTCAGTTCTATTGGAAGTAGTGAGGAAAACAAAGTCAACTTGGGATTATAAAACTTTTAAAAAATTAAAAATAATTGATATTATTGCCATTTCATCATGCTGGTGTAACCCCATTCTATTAGTGGTTACTATGCTATGGATTGCTATACCTTTAAAATGTGCATTTCACCAGTGAGTAAACCTAGCTTTTTTGACTTAAACCACTTGCTCAGGAATATACCAGTATATATCTACGGTTGTCATCTGAAATAGCCTAACTCTAGGGCCCACATTGTTCATTCCTAGTTTAGGCTGTCTTCTGAACAAGTTGTAAGAGTGAAAACTGAAAGAAAAAATGATGGGTCGACTTCTCCGTGCTGTTGTAGATCCCTGTAGTTGTAGTTTCCAGAGCCTGCCTTGAAAAGACAAGGTTATAAACTTACATGTTCATGGAGATTTTATGTGAAAGTGGAGGGGTGAAGTTGGTTTTAGTGTGAAGATCCCATGCTATAAAAGTAAAAACTATAAAAGTAAGTGGCATCCGAGTCTGGAAGCAAGGCAGACAAGAGGTGATGGTGAGGAAAGGATAGAAACAGAGAGACAGAGAGAATGACTGTTATGGTCAGTAAAGTAAATGTTTATTTCCCAGAGTCATGCAAGATTTGGGCAAACTGGGGAGGTTTTGTTTGAATCTACCTTTTATCTGAACTCAGTCTTGGCATAGCCACTTTTCTCTACCTTTTTTCTTTGAAATGGAAGACAGGGCTACCTTTGACAGTTTAAACATATCCATCCAATTACATGTTAAATTCTGAGCGAAAACTGAATCTCCTGTTGTGAAAATGCCCTGTGATACTGATTTGCAATCTCCTAGAACCTTGATATTTATCTAAATTGTCTGAGCATACTGCCAAGTTCGACAGACTGAAGAGGAGAGAATATGTCAATCATTTTGAGTATTTTAGTAGATTCTTAACAGGTTACCAATCTTTATTTGTTTTTAAAAGCGTGAATATTTATTCTGTATTCCATTCTGGGAAAATCAATGCCGTTTGATTTTGCAATGTTGAAAATGCATGGGTAGCTCAGCAAATCACCTTTCTTCTTTCTTATCAATTGTTTTTCCTATGGAAATATGGGCCAAGAAGTAAAGACTAGGGAGCCAGTGCCTCAGGATATACAGCATCGGACTGACAGTCAGGAGATTAGGATTCTCTTCCCGAAGTTGCTAATAAACAGAATAATATTGGGCATGCCCATAAACCCGTGTTTGTATATAAAATGAGAAGGCTGGATTTTATAACAGAGAATCTCTAAAATAGAGTTCATTCTAGAACAATAACTACATTATTTAAAAAAAATAAATAAATCCTATTTCAATATTTAAAATATTTTAAATAAAATATGTAGTTCTCTATATTCATATCTATTTTATGGTACATCAAAGGACATAAGATTATTTTTGTAAACAATTAAAATGTCAGCATTTTTTCAAATAAAAGTTATTTTTAAAATGTAATAATCCAGGTGTTTATTTTTTATAGAGCTGTGGGCCTTCCTTCTCAACAACAGTGACACATCTCATAGACATTATTATTGGAATTACATATTAGGCTGAAGAATGAGTTCTTTGGTTTTATCTTTTATACATGGATTTTAATACCTAACATTTAGCTGACTTGGCTCAAGGATTTCAAGTTCAGTGTGTCAGTTTACTGCATAGTTTCAAATGGTCCTATAAAAATTCCCTGAGAGGTAGCAGCATTTTATGGGGGGGAAATTTTTGAGAAAAATATAATACATATGTTAGTAAAATAATAGTTTTCATGCCTCTATGCACCATTCAATATCCTTCACAAAGTTTCAGAGGTCCAAGTTGATCGATTTATCAATGACTTTGAAAAGAAGAGATTTCTATGTGGAAGTGGATAGAATGTGAATTAGATAATAGTAAGTTGTAGGTAGATCTGGGAAAGGGACACAATGTCGACTAGCTGTTTCAAAATGGACATACATATGACAATATTTTTAGGGAGAATTTGCACTATTACATGTTTGAAGCAATACTAGTTTTTAAACGTTTTTGTAAGAAAACATTATCTTCATTACACTGTGTTTCCTGCCTCGATTATAATAATCCTTTTATTGCAGTGTAATCACTTGTGTATGTCTGTTCCTCAAGCAGATTTTCAGTTCTTACTTAGCTCTGAACTCTGGGCCTTGAAAAATGCCCCTTCATAAGTAAGCATTTGAAAGCTTCTACTTAGCCTTCTGTGCTTATCTTAAAAGTCACTGTCTCAAGGAAGACTTCCCTGATATCCTCAGGGTAAACCAGGACATTCTACCAAATATACTTACAGCACCATAAACAAAAGGTTCTTTCCTCTTATTTAGTACTTCACAATTACATATTTATTTATGTTTCTCCTTTTCTAGGCTCCAAGCTCCAGAGAGATAGGAAGGAAATCTGGAGGGCTTTTACTTCAATCTCCTGGCTTGAGCCCTGACACTGACTCATAGTAAATATGCATGAAATATTCCTTGAAAGAATGAAAAAAAAAAAAAAGTTAAAAAAAACAAGTCAATCAAGAGTATTGAAATCAGTTTAGCATCTCCACATGTAATAGATGTGGGTTAAAAATTATAGCACTGAGTTCATGCTATCAAAAGATATGCTTATAAAACTATCATTTCCCAAACACATCACTGGGGATTCTACTCTGCACCCTCCTCCTCTTGAAAGGTTTGTATCTTATTTGTAATACATTTGAATAAGGAGGGCAAGTCTACACAAGCAGATGTTCATCTTGCTCTTTTTTTTTTTCCCCTCTGTTCCCTTCCACTGCATAATAAAATAAAGGGCTTCTGTCACCCTTTAACACACAGCACAGTAACTCAAACATACTGCTGCTAATTTAAGATTCCTAGTTAACAATACAGGACAATGCAGCTTGTGACAGCAGTAGCTAAGTACAGGTGATACATCAACACTAGAATCTCATTAAGGCTAAAGAAAACCCATTATGAGAGTAATACACAGCTGGCATCTGTCTGTCTGTCTCTCGTCCGATCTATCGATCTATCCATCCATCCATCCATCCATCCATCCATCCATCCATCCATCCTATCTAACCATCCTTCTATCTTGGAATCTTATGAAGAATTGTGATTTTTCTATTTGAGAAAATTTAGAATAATAAAATGAGGAATAACACTATAAATGATTATATTATGTCAAATGACAATGTAAAGTTTTGATAAAGTCACATGTGTGTTAGAGGGACCTTTCTTAATGTGCTTTTTACAATTTACTTCCATCTAAGTTTGATTAGCATATTTTGAAAAGTGACCCTTAAGGCCATCTCACTAATAATTCTTCATCCAGTAGATCTTGTTTGAATTCCCTTGAAAGGAACGAAGCATGCCAGATAAATTAAATGAAAGGAACAGATGCAGATTAAGAATGATGACCATTCTGAGCCCGAACATTTAATTTCACTAAATATTATTTTCCATCTTCATGAGCACATTATATAGAAATGTTGGAACTTCAATTTCCTCTACTATTTCATTTAATAAAACCTTTGTTTCCTCTGAGCTCTTAAAGAGATGTTAGCTTTAAATCACACTGACTTTACCCTTTGCAATTTACATATGTTGAAAAATAAAAGCCTTTTCAAGAGTCGCCACGGGGCCTGGGAGCCCTCAAAGCAGTGTTAAGACCTTGAATTTAATGTGAGCTGCCTCAAACACAAAACACAAATCTTCCCTGTGGAATACTAATGGCTTTTGTGTACAGTTACACTTTCTCCTGAATTTTTTTTTTTTTTAAGTCTAAGAGCAGCCCACGTATAAAAAAGCCTTTATACTAGTGAATGAGAAATGCAACTCCAGCTCTCAGGCAAAATGACAGCTTTTCATACGTCATCACTACATAGTCATATTTATTTATATTGGGATAATTTGGAAAGCTTTGAAAGATTAAAAAGCAATAATATTGAAACTGCAATTCATGGATTGTGCATCACATGCCTTGAGAATCAAATTTCTATGAAGATTTATTCAAAAGGTGTTTTAAATATCTAAAATATAGCTGTGACTTTGGTCTTTGATATCTAGCAGTTGATTTTAAATATCAACAAGATTCATATGAGAATTCTAAAGGTTCAATGGATGCTGATTTTCTAAAATGACCTCTATCTTGCCCTCATAATAGAGTTTTCTTATATAATTTACATGTCTTCAAATGGTCCAGAAGGTTTTAATCATGACAGAAGAGCATTAACGTGCTAAAAAAGTCTTAATGATGTTTCCTTTGGAGTCTCTGTGGGTTTAGGAAAATCCAGAAGTTGGAAAGTAGCAGTGAAGAATGCGCTGCGGAACAAACAAGCCCTTGAATCTTTGTTCTCAGATCTGTCTGCACAATTGTATTATTTCAAGAGTTGGGGGGAAAAAGAGAGCGAGAGAACGAGAGAGGCCTGTGACCTGCCCTAAATAAATGAAATTGGAGTCTCTTGGCCTATATTGTCCAATACAGTAGCCACTAGCAACATGACTGAAAACTTGAAAGGTACTAGTCTGAATCAAGATGTGCTTGAATATAAAATACACACTGAATTTCAAAAAAGTGCTATGAAACCAAGGAACATGCTGATGAAGTCTCCTTGACCAGTCTTTCAATAGGCTCCTCGGAATTTTCAAATAGGTCTATCCTTGGCCCCTTCCTCGGCCTGTCAAACTCAGTTTTAATAAAAATGCTAAGTTAGTTTTGCTAGAATCACCCCTACCCTTGTATGTGATCAAGTCCCTCATCTCCCATCACTGACAGAATCCTGTTAGGCCAGTTTGGCAAAAACCCCACTCCCCTCGATGGTTCCTTTTAGTAATTTTTCATTCACGGATCCTCTCATTCACCTTGGCTATAAATTCCCAGTTGTCACTTGCATTACAAGTTTGATTCAGTCTCTCTCCCCTATTGTAGTAGACTTGAAAGCAACTGTATTGCCACATTTAACAATTGTTCAGTTAATAATTTATCTTCAAGAATACAAAAGATTATTAAACATATTAATAATTTTAATATAAATTGAATATTGAAATGATATTTGGAATATATTGACTTATATAAAATATATTACCAAAATTAATTTGACCTGTTTCTTTTTACCTTCCTTCTAAGGTAATTTAAGATAATTTTAAGTTATATACTTACCTTGCAATATTTTTATTAGACATCAGTGCTCTAGCAGTAAAGCCAGGGCATCAGTAATTTAGAAAACATTCCAGGTGATTAAATGTACAGCAATGATTGCAATCCTCAATCTTCAATCTAATTAGCTCAGGGGGAAACTGTATATTATTCAAGTATGTTATATATCTTACTGTGTAATAGGCACAGTTTTATGAGCTTTATACTTATTAATTTATCATAGCAACAGTGTATGGTAAATGCTATTATTATCCCCATTTTATGCATGGTAAAATGAGGTGTGGAGAGACAAATTGCTTTGCTCAATGTTACAGAGCAGTGAAAAGAAGGGTCAGAATTTGAAGTTAGGCAGTGGAACATGAATTCATGTTTTCTACTATTATTCCCTACTATTAGAAATATTTAAGCAAAGGCTATAGTCATTTAATTTTTCTTGAGGAACATGCATATATGTAAATGTGTGTGAGTATAAGTATAAATATAAATATATAGAGAGAGTGTTGTTTCTATTTTACCAATATGCTCAGTTATATCGAATTTGCCCCGAAGTCATATCAGACTTTACTTCATGTATGTCTTCTATAAGATTTGGCCTGATAATCCTATTTCCCAATTTTCTGATCTCCTTAGTATTATAGCAAATGAACTATTTCAGTAAACTCCCGATTTATGTGCACTTGAGGTAAAACTCATATTTTCATCAGATTTAATCATGGGATTCATTTTGTATTGTTAGAGATAAATTATTCACTGGACAGTTGATTCAGCTAATTCAGAGAATCTTTACCAGGGTGCTCGAGTAAAGCATGGCCTGGGGTAGGAAAATGGAAAAAGATGTTTTAATTGTCAAATACAGAGATCAATCTGTAAGAGACTGGTTACTAAAGCATCCTCTACAATACCACAATACTATTCTCACATAGTTAACAATGCTATCTTATTTTTTTTAATATAAAAAGGAGGTGTGGTATTATATCAAAAATATGTCAGGATATCTCACCCCTCCTCCACCACAAGCTTTATGTTATCATTATTACAAATGTTGCAGAAGAATTAAGAATAGAAACAAAATTATGCAAAATAGACAATAGTCCATTGTAGAATATCATTATAAGAAGACCTTGAAATGCTCACTGTCTTTAAAACATATTTTAGGCTTCATTATATTTAGTTAGAAATAAGATTCATAATGCTGATAATATTGAGAGGTTTGTATTTTGTTTTTGTTTTTAAAGGTAGTTCTTTGCTTTTGTTCTCAGCTCTCAGTTTCATTGCCCTTAACAATGATGTCCACAGAATTATCATATCAGTGCCTCTAGGTATCTCTGCTTTCAGGTTCAGATATTGGACTGGGTAGTACAAGCATTAGACCATATGCTGAGATTAAAGATGCATCAGGTTTGGCACGAGAGGGCCATACTTTATCAATTCCTAAGTGCCCTTGAGCATGTAATTCAATCACTATGCACTCTAGTTTTTTTTTTTTTCATCAGAGAAATAAAGAAATGCATATTAATATTCCATTTACAGGAATTAAGTAAGATTTGTATAAAACTGCAAGTTCCATTTGCCCTTTTTTTCCTTCTACCCTCACGAGAATGGATGCATTTTAACAGTTACACAAGCCATTCACGCCAATGCGCACATGTGCACACACAATCACATGCACACATATATTTCAGTCAGGTGAGAATTACCCTAATGATCAACATGGCACCAACATGACCACTATCTTCCCATGATATTCCCAAAGGGACAATCCCAAGACCTGCAATATGATCTAAAGTACTTCTCCATTTCCATATGTCATCTCCACATCCTGCCCACAAGTGATCCATGTTCTAAGATCCTAAATGAAGACCTAATCATCCCCACTCTTGCCTGTGTACCTTATCTAGTTCTACCAGATCTAGCCCAACAAATTGGGGTTCCTAGACCTGAAAAATTATCCTACAACAGAGAAATTTTACCCGTGATCATTCAGATTTTCCTAAAACCTGCATTCCTCTGTATATCTCCTTTCTCTTTTGTATATAAATTTTCTCTGTCGTCGTATCAGACAACTTATGTCAAATGTTCCCCTAATTTAAAAAAAAAGAAAAAAAATTATGAATACCACGATGAATCCAGACCAATGCAGTGAATGAAATAGAATATTCTCTGGAAACTAGGACTCAGAACAGGGAGTCCATCAGCCTAGTGAATCAGAAAATATCACTCCATCTTGTTCCTTTCAACCTAATGGCAGAACCATCTTTATCATCAACTTAATCTGCGACAGAAGATGTAATTAAGAATACTAATTGTCTAAAAAATGCACATCTTTCACAAAGAAAGAATTTCAGCTAGGCATATGAACATAGTTCTCAGACTTCTTTCTGAAATTTAGGCTGACCTCTCTATTGGCCGCTGGTTCTGGTGATATCACCTGTGGCTGAAATTATCTGGAGATTTAACTGGGCTGGGTGATCCAAGCCATCTTTATTCATAAGTCTGGCTATTGGCATTTGCAGTTAACTTGCAATTAACCCACTAAACTTGCCTGTTGAACTCAGGACAATTATGCAGTAGAGCCATAATTAACTCCTTTGTCTTTTAAGCTGCAATGTTGTTAAGTCAAAACGTAAACTCCTACCCCTGCCCCTGCAAAAAACAAAAACAAAAACAAAAACAAAAACAGGTGGAGTACAAAAACAGCATGAACCTTATAGTAGTTAACATTGAAATGAGCCATGCTGAATTTCAAATTTTAGTGTCTGTAACCGAAAAACAAAATATAAAATAGATACATTCCAATTGATGGAATCAAAATAAGATATATATACATATATATGTGTGTGTGTGTGTGTGTGTGTGTGTGTGGTGTGTGTGTGTATGTATATATATATATGACTAAAGTATGTATGTGGATATATATGACTAAAGTATGTATGTGTATATATGTGTATATATATATATATGTATATATACACACATACATACTTTAGTCATTTTCCCTGGGGGATAATTGCCTGTGGTTATTGAGTAAACTTCACTGGAATATTATTAGCATTTTCAGTGGTTTTGGGGATAGTCTTAAGGCTGCTCCTAGGAGGGTAGAAAATGGGGAAGAACTTCGATGAGGAAATCTTCCTCTATCATAGATAACAATCTCTAATTCCTTCTCAAGAGGCCAAATATATTAAATCTAGCTAAACAAATCTATTAACTAAAAGAAAATGTGTGTGTGTGGTGGGGAACAGGGGGAGGAGGAAAGAAAAGCCATTAAAAAAAAAAAAAAAGGAAAGAAAATCAAGAGCCTGGAAAGAAGTAATAAAGTAGTGAGCATGTGTCTTAATGGTGGACGTAGAAATAGATTCATCTTGTTTGTGGGTTTCTTGTTCAGTGCTGACATCTATGTGAAGAGGAATTAAGTTTTTCTCACTGCCCTAAAAGCCATTATGAAAGTATTTTTATTTTTTATTTATTTTCTTCTTCATTTAAAAGCAATTCCATGGTTTAAAGTTTCAGTTTTTTGACTCATGGTATTCCCTACTGACTCTTCCTCACTGTGCTTTTTATCTAATTATCTCATACTCTCTCTCATGTTCCAGTTTTCAATAGGTTTCCTTTTCACAGTTCACTGGGTACCTAAGAGTTTCTGGCAATAGAAGAGCTGAGCTTACACCAATAGTATACTAAAACTTGAAGGGACTCTTAAGATTCCGAATTGCAACCACCTCATGGTACAGATAACAGGCTTAAGAAAGGGGGATACTAGTCTAACATTGGTGTAGCTCAGGGAGAACCAGTTAATCAGGGGCTAATCAGAGTTTATCATCAGAGTCTTGGAATCACCATGCAGCCTCCAGGTGCCTTTCCCTACCTGGTCTCTGTTTTTCCTTAGTGGGCACAGCTATGCATATAATATTTGGCAAAGGTTTGTCAAGTGTATTTGAGCAAAAGAAACTCCTTCAGACTCATTTTGAAGAAAAGCCTTGGCTTTTACTTGTGAAAAGGTAGAAGTGGTTAAAAGCTTATAACTATAAACAAAAATAGAGGCCTAATAGTCCTATGCATGACCTTCAGTTGTTACTTATTTTTACCTAACCAATTCCTATCCTTTTACTTAATTTCTTCTCTAAAGAGCCACCTCAAATAATTATAGACCCGTTTCTCCTCCCCTTTAATTTGTAGTATGAAAGGAACATTTACTACTCAGCTGACAATGAAATAAGAATATTTTCCCTCTCTGAATGGCTTTTTGGTTTCTCCTATGATTCTTTCTTGACTTTTGTATCAGTAGATAGTATATTTCTTTGAGCCAGGAGTCATGTCTTATATACACTGTTGATTTTCCCATTACTCATGAGGGGAGCAAACTTACATTTATTGAGTTCTTATAATGCTTCATTTTGCCAAATATTTTACAGATATCATTTCATTTAATGCTTATGAAAATCCCTTGAGGTAGAGCTTATTATCCCCTTCTACATAGAAGTGAAAATGAAGTACAAGTATTAGTTAAAAGAAGTTCTCCAAGAACTAAAATTTAGTAAACAGTAAAACAGATGATTAAACTAAAGTCAACTTTTCCTGACAGTGCCCTTTTCACTAAATAATATTGGTTGTACTTGCTACTTGGCATATAGTGGGAGCTCAATAAACTCTCAACTATAAGAATATGTATTATTCTCAGAATTTAGAATATGTAAGAATATGTGTATGTGTTTATGATTGTGAATCATGTGCATGCATGATTTCAGTCTTTAAAGACAACTTGCTATTTGAGAAATGGCTCTCTCAAATAGAATTATCCAAAAATCCCTCAGCATTGTCTACTCAGCCAATGAACAAATTGAAGCATGTTCAAGCATATCCACTAGTTAAACTTAAAAGCTGTAATTTTTAATGAGAAACTTTATTTAACTTTAATAGGTTTTGCACTTGAAAGTTACAATATATAATAGACTTAGTGGTCTTATTCTGGGAGGAGAAATAAAGTAAAATAGAACATTCACAGTAGGGGTTTAAAGGTTTTAAAATGCAAGACAGAGCTTAGTTTAATCAGATACTATACACCAGTAAAGCTTTATGAAAAGAATGGGATTCAATTCTATAAATCTTGGGACAATGACTTCCCCAGAGGAAATTTTTAAAACAAGTTCATACAATGATAGATTATCTCATTTCATAGTTAATTTAGTGAGGATGAGAATTAGGAATAATATATGTGTGGGTGACTAAAATAAACATTACTATTCTTTAGCAGGCAAAACTTGGGGGGATCAGTTGAGAAAGTACTGCAAATTACATATCATTTAATAATTTCAATGTCACAGATTATCTAGGATTCAGTAATAGTACCTTGATCTGCAATGTATGATAGTTTTCCTCGAAGTGCATTAATAACAATGTTTTATATGTATGTCAGTTAATCATGCATGTACATGTATATTATGCATATACATTATTATATGTATAAAATCAATTAATGTTTAAATATGGCTATAATTTATAATATAAATAATTATAACCAATATTTAATTGTCATTTAAAATGAATAACATATAATTACATTTAATTATAAACATGTAATTATAATTATTATAATGAAAATGTGTTATGTAATAATGTTTGCTTTATTAAAAAGCACTCCCCCCTCATTCCATTGCCACTATTTTAAGAATTTATTATTAGATTACATGCAAGTAATATGTAGGCACCAGATCTCTGGGATTGAATTAGCCCCTTTGAATGGTGGGCTTTCTGCCTAAATCTGTGTCTGGAAAAAGGAGGAGCTTGAAAGTGAAACATCAACACTAATATTCAAGAAGCTAGAGATGGTAGCATTAAGGGAGTGATGTTTTTACATGCATTGGCTTAACTGGCATTTCTTTTGTTTGTTTTACTACTTTGCAGGCATAAAAATTAGATGCAAATAGAAATGACATCATAATGTCTTTCATATATAAGTAACCTCCTCATCTTCCATTCAAAAACGTCCTTGTTAATATTCCCTGTTCCACTGCACTGATCTCTGCACCTACGGCACATGAAGTATTTATTCTGTAGTCATCTTCAACACATACTTGTTAAGTGTGAAGCAGTGTGTGCTAAAAGCTGGAAATACAAGGCCTAGAGCACATTCAAGTCA
This sequence comes from Eonycteris spelaea, assembly GCA_003508835.1. Lineage (NCBI taxonomy): Eukaryota > Metazoa > Chordata > Mammalia > Chiroptera > Pteropodidae > Eonycteris > Eonycteris spelaea. The sequence goes on along the minus strand of PUFA01000026.1, from coordinate 3,293,865 downwards.
AATAAAGGGAGACTTGAGGAAAAAATGGAAGGAGCATCTTACCTAGGCTTTGTGGGTTAGTGGTTGTGGAAGCCAAGGAAGTTTTCCAAGAAGAAATTGTGTCTAATGTAAATCTTCTTAGCCATTTACTATATTGCTTTTATTTTGGCGTGCACCATACGCAGAAGCGAAATTCACTGGATAGCCACGTATGCTTAACCTTTTCCTCGTTTTTAGTGCTAGTCTACTGACTCTATAGACACTCTCCCTCTCCCTCTCCCTCTCCCTCTCTCTCTCCCCCTCCCTCCCTCTTTCTCTCTCCTCTCCCCCTCTCCCCCTGCCCTCTCTCTCCTGCTCCCCCTTTCTCTCAATCAGAGACTTAAGGATGAAATATAAAATTGGGATCTAGAAACTGAATTTTCTTAATGCTGACACACATTCAAAATAATGCACTTTGACTGACTCATAATGAATGAGCCACACATTGAGTGTGAATAGAAAAGGTAGGACGATGACATAAGAAGATATTTTTTAATGCAGAATATACCAACATTCAATGGATATATATTCTTAAGCTCCCCTCAAAACAAAACAAAACAAAACAAAACAAAACAAAACAAAACTGCCTTTTGAAAAACGATGGCATAGATGTAAGTTTACTAGTTGGTCTGATAAAACCCGGTTGGTTTGTAACAATGTCTGATCCCAATTTGCGGACTCTGAATTATTCCATATAATGGACGAAACATAACAATGAGAACATGCTGTTTTCTGTGCATGTTATCATAATTTTAATTTATAGTTCCATTATCAAAGTGAGCATAAGTTACAGCATCACTTCAAATAAACGTACAGATTTCTAGAATTGTTCTCTGATAGTTGTCTTCTTTTCAAAATAATTCTAAGCAATACATTTTTGGCCCATGCAAGGCTAGTCCATCATTGGAATAATACTTGTGTGAGCCATTTCTATGGTTAGGCATTACTTACAGTTCTCAATTAATTGATTAAAATAGTAGCAACTACCAGGAATCCCTGAATGCTACCCAAGTTTTTGGCTTATTCCAGAATGTGCTTCAGTCTTTAAATAATTATTTTGCAAAAAAAGTGAAAGATCAATCTTAACAGTAGATTATTTTAAAGTCATAAAGTTATTTATAAATTATTCGTATAATAGCATATTCATGGATGTTTCAGTCAAGCATAAATCAACTTGTCTTATCTTCTGGATGAACAATTCTGTTGCCAAAACTCATATGATGATATGATTTTCACACACCGATACATTTAAACAGTAAGGGCTGGGAATTATATAATTAATTAAAAAGTAATACTTTGAACATGCATCATATACAACTAAATGTTTAGAGGTCTAAAAATCCACATGGCAAGAAATACCACACATGTGTGTTACCGAGACAGTGTGTCTGATATCTACCCATTAAAATGTTAACCTTATATTTCTAAGAAATAAGTTTTGCATGGACTCTTAGGCCTTGCTTGATTATTGAGAATATTGAATTGCACACTTTAAAAGGGGGCGATTGTATGATATGTAAATTATATCTCAAGCTGTTTAATAAAGTTAAAAAAATCTGTATGTAAACTAGCTTATGAAGTGAGATGGAAAGTGATTAAACTGTGTCAACACTGAGGGGAACAAAAAGTTAAGAATTTCAGTTTAAAAGACTTTGGGGATTATTTTTTACTATAGCTGTAAGTCTAATTCCCCACCTCTGAGTTTATTTTCAAACTCAGATAAATTTTTAAGACATATTCTAAAATCTGTTTGGTCTTCATACATGTTTCTAATGTATGAAGCTCAGTTTTAAGCTTAAAGCTTCAAGAACAGCTCTGTGCATCTACAGGCATACGGCAAAACCTCACAAAACCAGAGGTAATCTGAATGTCTGAAAATAGGGAAACAGGTAAATAAATGATAGTTCTACTCTTTAGAAAGCTATGAGGTAATTTTAAAATTAAAATTATTATTACTATTATGGCCCTTACATCAAAGAAATATTGTAATATTCTCTCAAAAAGCATAGTAAAAAATTGAATATTCAGTCTTATTTTAACTAGGTAAAGTTTTAATAACAGCTATTAATTAAGTTCCAATCCTATGTTTGAGGATCTACTAGAAGCTTTAAAGATGTCATATAATTAATCTCTATAAGACATTAAATAACATAAATTTAAGATGCACCATTAAATTGATAACCATTCTTAAAAATGGGAGAAAATAAAGCAACACATGTGAAATTTATGCATCAATTATAAAATTATTTTTGACTTTACACATATAGTTTCTAATCAAAACATCAAAATCACATTTCCAAGCTTATGTAGGTTTGTTCCTTTTTCCTCCCAACTGCTTCAGCGAGGTTATGCCATACATTTGTGCTGTGGATTAAATTGTGTTCCCCAAAATTCATATGTTGATGCCTTAAACCACGCCCCCACACCACCATATAACTATATCTGAAAATAAGGCTTTAGGAGATAATCAAGGTTAAATGAGGTTATAAGGGTGGGGCCCTAATCTGACAGGATTAGTGGAATTATAAGAAGAAAAAGAGAGAAAGAGATCTCTCAGTGTGCATGCACCAAGGAAAGACATATTCTAAAATCAGCCTGGTCTTCATACATGTGAAAACACAATGAAAAGGGGTTGTCTGCAAGCTAGGAAGAAAGATTTATCAGAAACCAAATTATCTGCCACCTTGATTTTCAGGTTCCCAGTCTCCAAGACTGTAAGAAATAAATTTCTGTTGTTCAAGCCATGTAATCTGTGGTATTTTTGTAGTGGTAGCAAACAAGACTTATGTGATTTATAATATATAAATATTGTGTATTAGAAATAATGTAATTTATAATAAGAATTATGTTATACAATTATTAATACTTAAATAATTATATATTATATATCACATGTATATTATGTATATAAAACATATATTTTATATATTTTTTCCCAGGAGGGGGTCAAAGTCTTCATTCAGTCCTAGGATCCTTGATATCCTGGTTGATTATTTTTATTAAATTTGCATTAATTAAGTTTTACTCTTTGTGATGTATGGTTCTATGGATTTAATAAAACATACCAAGTCATGTATTCACCACACCACCCCATTACCATACAGAATGCCTCCTTCATCTTAAAACGCATCCTGCCCATCTCCTTTGTTACAACCCTGTCCTGCCGAACTCAAAGCATACAATAATCATCTATCTGAATTATTTTCCCTTCCCTAGAATGTCATGTGAGTAGTGCCATAACAACAAGTTGCCCTTTGGGTTTGGTTTCTTTTACTTAGTAAAATGCATTTCAGATTCGACCACTGTTATGCAAATCAATAGCTTATTCCTTTTTCTTGCTCAATAGTATTCCACTGTAAGAATACAACATAGTTTGTTTAGTCATTCATTTGTTGAAAGACACTTTGGCTGCTTCCAGATTTAGGGGATTATGAATAAAGTTGTAAAAATTTGCATACAGGATTTTGTGTGAATATATATTTTTCACACAAAAAACTGAAGGAAAAAGAAACTGTAGATGAATATAGTACTCCAATTGGCAAATTTGCTTTTCATGGGGTATGGGTCAATAACTTCACGCTATATAATATATATACAAGGGTTTAACATATAAGTTAGTGGGTGGTGATTGATGGAACTAGTTTTTCACTGTTAGAGAGGGAAGTTATAAATAAGCAAAGGGAAGTTTAGAATAAATCTCTGTGGTACTGGATTAGACTAGGAGAAAGTATAAATTTATATTTAGCATAGAGAGATAGAGAAATGGATAGATTGATAGTTAAATGATTACAGATATGTGTATAGACTTGAGTTAGTGTGCATAGCTATATATCCTAGCCTCTGAAAGGGCTTACTGAAAAGGCTTAGGAACAGTGATATTCAAGACTTCAAAAGAATACTTAGCATGTTGGTTTCTGAGCAGTGTTTTCCAGCAATAGAAACCAAGCCTTTCTGGGGAAATGGCTAATTCCAGGGCTGGGTAGGAAAACTACATAATGAACCCAGAAGACCTTTTTGATACCAAAAATCAAGAAAACACTAAAAAAATAAAGGATGGGGACATGCCAACAAGACAGAAGCAAAACTGAAAGGGTTCTCAATGGCCAAAGCTGGATAATTTGAGCAATAAAATAAGTGATGTTATCTGATTATAATCCAAAGTATCAAATAAATATATACAGTATTAACTAAGTGATCTAGGTTAACATCAACAGTGATCTGAGTTTGCTATCATGATATACACCCTGATATGATGTGATGAGGAGTAACAGTTCATGTTTGTGGTATTTTTTCTCCAAACCAAACCAATACCCCCTTCTATCTTGGGGGGGAAATCTCAAATTGAGGGACAGTCTATAAAATATCTGACCATTATTTTTCAAAACTGTTAAGGTCATGACATCAAAGACAGAGCTTAGCCTATATCCATCTCTATACTGCTTCTTCTAAAGTACTTAATGTGGATTTAGCATTGATAATTATCTTTTCAGGGAGCTAAATGCTATGGGAGACATGATGAGCTATTGCAATGCATATTCCCTAAGGAAAGTTGGCCTTGCCTGAGATAATCTACTCTTAACCTTCTTGTCCCATCTTCCTTCTGCCTATAAAAACCTTCCATTTTCTACAACTCCTTAAAGCACCTCTGTATTTACTAGGTAGGATGCTGTCTGATTCCTGAATTGTTCAATAAAACCAAGTAGATCTTTAAATTTACTCTTTTACGTTTTTGTTCTTTAATAACTTCCCACGATATAAAGATTTTTTTTCCATTGTCTTCTGTAATGCACTTTTTTTCCCCAAGTGAGAAGCTAGCTGCCCTGTTATCAATTTCCCTGACTGAAATGTGTCAGTGTTCACCCTCTGGCTGATTTTAAGATGTTCTCTTTATCTTTGGTTTTTAGCAGTTTATCACTGATGTGACTGGTTTTCTTTATCTTGTGTTAACACAGCATAATGTTTGCGGAGACTTTTTTTTTCTGTGCATTGATATTTTCCATTAGGTTTTAAATTTTTTTAATGTGATCTTTTCTGATATGCTTTCTGTTTCCTTCTCTCTCCTCTACTTGGAGAGTTTCAGTTCTACATTTGCTGGACAGTTTGACATTGAATTTCATACATAAAAAAAGGAAAGGAAAAAACATAAGCAAGAAAAGAAGAAAAGCAAGCTTGAGATCACAATAAACTAAAGTGAAGAAAACTGATTTCGTTCTAGGAACCAAGGACATTTAATGAGATTGAAGCAGACAGCTGGGTATTAGATAAATGACACAGATAGGAAAAAATAAAAATTGCAAATTGACCAAATAATTAAATATAGGACTGTAATCAAAGAAAATAACCTTATAAAGCAACATTTTATTTTCTATAAGAGACACTTTGAAGACTGCATATATTCAAATATTGTCAATTTGTAGTACCAGGTACCAGATCTATACTGTATGACTATGCATTTTACACTAAATGTTCCTATTTCCTACAAATTGAAAATGAAGTGGCCAATAAATAACTATAATTTCACTTCTTAGGTAAAACAAGGCTCTAAAAGAATAAATAATAAATAGTTACTTTTTAATGTATTCTTATAAATAATAAAGCTATAAGTTAATTTTAAGATAGATGAAAAAATTCAAAATACCAATTGTGATGCAAACTCTATATAACTTGACTAGTCTTAATGATTTCAAAACTCTTAAGTTATATACCAAATTACCTAATTTGAGAAATGTACTAAAAATCGGTATTTCTCATAAGAGAGTTTTACAGGCTTGGCTAGTGGACCTTACTGAAACAGTCTTAGGCATGTCGTGGCAATTCGGGGAGGGTGGTAGGGTTTTAGGGATCATTATGCATTTTTATTGGTGCCAAATTCTACACCCCAATTAATAGTGGTAACCACTGTATCCATCTCTATACTGTTTCTTCTAAAGTACTTTATATAGACTTAACTTTGATACTTTTATTTCTAAGGAGCTAAATGCATGAGTATATTATCTGATTTACCCTTTAAAACTGTTCATTATATACCAAAATAATATGTCCTAGAAAATGAAAAAGATAGCTGAAGATATTTCCTTATAAAATAACATTCTCTGCATTTGGGTGACTCATAGTGTATCTTTCTACTTAACCTCTATGCTTTCTCATTGTATAAAGACAATAAAGGGGAAATGCAATTTAGGAATTAGTTAACAGCCTTAATTACACATGCCTGATTTCTTTCTTTGGGTCCCAGACTTTAATCCTGCATTGTCACAGTTCTATGCTTATCACATTTTTATTGTTGTTGTTTATCTGCATTACTAGCACTAGATACATAGTCTGCACCCAGTAGACATTCGAAAAATACTTCTGAAATAAAAAATGAATGAAAAGTTATTTTACTGGACAATAAATGATCAGCACTAAATATGTATGTAGCTATATGCTAACACCATCCCTCCCACCCCTATACACACACACACAGACATATCTATGTATATACAGCATGCTTACTTTAGAATATACAAAATTATATAAGTATAATGTAATAATATGTTACTAATTAATCACTTATTATGTTCTTCTTTACCTATATTACTTCATTAACTTTAATCACCAACTCTAAGTTTGGTACTTTACTCTGCCATTTTTTCTTTAAGAATCTAAGACAGAGGATCTAAATTAATTCCCAAGGTCACACAACTGTTAATGAGAGCATTAGATTCAGAGATGGACCATTTTGTCAAATCTAGTCTGTAAAGAATTCAAATCAGCCATCTCTCCAATCACTGAAGCATAAATGTGTTGTATGTGAAAAACACGATTACCCTTGCTATTACATTATTAGACAGTTGCCCTATTCATTTTATTTCAGCACTGAGATACAACTATATTCAGAAACAAGCATGAAAACTCATATCCAAAAAAAAATACATTTACACATTGATGCTCATTAGCAGCATTATTCACTTGGCCAGCACCTGGAGTGACCAAAGCATCCTTACATAAGATTGAAGGAACTCAAAAAAGCATCATACACAAAACAAAACTTTGGTACATGTTGCAATGGAATATTACCCAGCCATGAGAAGAGATGAAATATTGCCATTCGCAACAACATAGATAGACCTCAAGATAATCATGCTAAGCGAAATAACCCAGACAGAAAAAGTTGAAAATCACGTGATATCACTCATATGTGGTATATAAACCTAAAAGCGGCAAATAAAAAGGACAAACAAACAGGGACTCATGGACATGGACAACAGACTAGTGGTTACCAGAAGGTAGGGGGGAGGTAGATGGAGATAAAAATATTAAAATCATTTCTTAAAAAAATAATAATAAAGTAAAATGAGAAATAAGTATGAGATAAGTGCATGTAATATAAGGACTTAGAATTTAAGCCAGAAGTTTAAAAGGGAGAGCGGAAGGGGGGGGGGGCGTGCAGAGCTGCAAGGATTGCTATCAATTTCTTAAGAACATACTAGAATGCATTGCGATGAACTAGGTTTCCAAGCTACTTGTGAGAGTGAATGCGAGCTTTCAGAAATGGATGTGGGGATACCTTGTTCATCTTGCTCAGGATCTAATAGGTGTGTAAGTAGCATTAGGAGAAGAAAGGAATTAGGGAGCAAATGAAGGATGGAGGAAAGAAGGGGGTGGGGTGGTCTATGGGAAAGGAATGTGTCTTTCCAAACTAGATTTAAGATGTCATGGGCGGAAGCTGTTATCTGTAGTTCTTTTCAATCCCATTATGTTAGATATGATGGAATGCAAAAATCCACACACAGACATTCTTTTCTAAAGAAAACATTTATAACCTGTTTATTCTTTTACATTTGTCCAAATAACTTGCTCAAATATTATTAATGTGGCATATTTCTCTCATCATTTAGATAAAAATAAAAGGCGGGGGGGGCGTGTTTGAGATAGTTGAATGAATTACCAAAGGCCACATAGATCAGTGTTGGAGCCATGACTTTATGCCTGGTCTTCTGGTTTTGAAACATATCATCTTTGTCAGAGTGAATATTAAGTCTCACCCTACCCTATGACTTAATAATAATAAATAATTAAATATTTGTTCTTAAAAGTCTTACTTTTTACGAAACTTGGGTCTATATTTTTAAAAGTTCTATTGCCAATAAAACTTAAAATCTCTAACCTTTTCTGTACTCACTGAACATATCTGAGTCTCATGAACCAATGCTCTGAAATACTCTCTATGAAAATCCCTTATGATGTGCTGTCAGAATTTCTTCCCACTTATATTACCAGTTCAGACAGCTTTTCAGAGATAGCTGTAATTCTGAGGAAAGCCTGAGTCCTTTATGGCTAATCTTGAATGTGGCCCCAAAATTCATTTTATTTTTAGCATCATTCAGTTCCCACAACTGTCCCACTCTGACATCAGCAGTGGCTTCCAGCTGCATCCGGTCTCCCAAAGGGAACATGAGGAGAAATTAGGAATGACTACAGCGTTGGAATGAGTCTTCTCAAAGTCTTACTAAAGATGAAGCTCACATATTATATCTTTGGGGACTTCCTAACTTCAATCTAGAGATACGCATTGACTTTGGAAGCAGTAAAACAACCTCTGTAGATCCTTTCTATTTTTGGTAGAGCTGTACAATCTCAAGTGTTCATGCAATAAATGGTCTTATACACGGTGCCTATTTTCAGAGAAAGTAGCCTGAACTGAAATTGAACATTTGGTGTATTAGCCACTCTTCCATTATGAATGCATGCATTCATCCCTTCAATTACTATTACATATATATCATTCATACAAGAAACATAAATTTCACGCCTATCATATATTAGATGTTAGATACTACAAATGCATGATGTGAAAAATAGACTCTAGTTTTAAAGAGATGTGATCTTGTGGAGAGAATTCTGTGAAGCAAATCTTTATAGTGGTTTATTCACAAAATCATTTCATCCTATTTATTTATTTATTTTTATTCTCTAACCTCTGGGACTTCATCCTTCTTCACTCTACAGTCTCAAATATTCTAAAGTATTTTTTAAGAGAGTTTATTGATACATATTTAAAGTTTTATATCAGGAACTATATGCTATTGTTTTTAAGTTATTGCTATTGTTCATAATAATACATTATATGTCTTATCATTTCAGAGTATATAAAAACATAGTTGATTTTATGCTAATTCTGCTACCAACTCTGTTATTAGGCTTACTAGCTATATTTGCCTGTTTTTGTTGTGCAGCTACTTCTGTTGGGTGTTTCTCAGGTAAAACTTCTTATAATTGGCAAATAGTGAAAACTGCACTCTTAACTTTCAAAATAATATCTGTTATTTTGTTATATTGTTTCATGTTATTGAAGATCACTTCTAGAATGCAGTTCAAAAATAACAATGATATTATCCATTCTCAAACTTATTCTTAGAATTAACAAGAATGCTTCTAATCTAGTGTTTCAGCATTATTAAGGCTTTTTATCTCTTTTTGATAGATTTTTATTGTGTTAAAGAAAAATTCTATGATCATTATTTTACTAATAGTTTCCAGTAGGCATAAATTTTAAATTTTTAAAAAAGTTTTTCATGTTTATTTATAAGTCATTTTTATTGACCCTTTCTTTTGATGTATTAAAATAATTTGTGTCCTGATATTAATTATTGAATTCACCATCTATATTTTGTTTATTTTGTAAGTCAGTTATCAGATTGGACTGGGTAGTCGGAGAAAGTTTAATAAACAGTCTATTTACAATTGTGGCCAGGTTTAAAGAAAGCAACAAGAGGTAGAGAAATACCCTGAGACTAGAAATAGCGAGTGATTTATTATTTCTAGGTTAGAATGGGCAAGAAGAAAGGAAATATGATAGCTATATGAAGAAGGCTGCTTCACAAGAGATGTGACCCGTATTAGAGAGATGCAGCCAACTAACATTACAGTGCATGAAGGCTGTCAGTGGAGAAATCCCCCTGCCTCGGTTCTCCCACTTTCTTCTGCCCATGTAATCTGAAGCCAGAGAGCAGGAAAATCACCATTGATGCCTTCTGTGAGGGTCTGCTTTCCAGTACATGATGATGGGTGGAGAATGAGGATGAGCAAACGAAAGACATATCGATTTCTATCTGTTTCTAAAGAGAATTTTTAATGCTCTACTATGGTCCAGTCCTTGCAATATATGTGAGACTTTTTATTACATAACAAGTGTCCAAACCAATGAAATAGAAATTTTATTAAGAATTATTAAACAAATGAGGATGCTGTGTTTAAAAGATAGAAGTGGAGACTGGGCCTAAGAAACATGTCCATGTGTCTAGAGCTTGGCGAGCAAGAACACATTGATTTTAGGAAGAAGATAGAAAGCCAGTAGATGATAATAAATATTCAGAGTCTTAAAGTTCATTGTAAGATGTTAGGTTTTATTCTAAGCACAATAAAAGCCCCTTGAAGGCTTTTACATAGGGAATGTTATGAGCAGATCATCTGAATTATTTATTCCGTAAAAGAATCTTTGATAAAAATCTCTGTACCAGATGATTAATGTAGGTAAGTAAGTAATATTCTTTTCTGAGGACGTGTAGTAGGTGGATATGGCTGTTGAGCAGGAATAGATTTTTAACTACTATTTTTGTTTTCTTAGTTTTATATATTTGTGGATTTAAAAAAAAAATTCCACATATAGGATTAATGACCTACACTCTTCTAAACGTAAAGAACAAATATGAGATGTTATAAGTTTTTCTAAATAACTATATACTAGTGTTTTATATAGTTTTAAAATGTCTTCTATGTTACGTTTGCATTTCTGTAGTATATCTTTATAAAATATACTTATTTCTTTGACATCTTTACTAGAATTTTTTCTAGCTTATTGATGATTATTTTCCTGAAGAACGACAATTTTGTTTCCAATATATGCATGTATTTTCTACTTTCTGTTTTAGTTATACCAAGTCCTTGTTTTCCTCTGTGTTTATCCCCACCCATAAAAGAGAATACTTCCTTTACTATATGTTTGAGTATACCTTGTAAGTGCCTTGTTTTTATTCTTTTTTGTTTGATGATAATATCACTTAAACATTTTAATTTTATTATGAATAAATATAGGTTGCATCTCACATTTCAAGTCTTTTTTCCTATGATTCTTCTATTTAAAAAGGTCTATACTGCAATGCAATGACAATTTTCCAACATAATTTTAATTAAAAAAAAATGAGTTTTCCTGCTTGTCTTTACTATAGCTCCTATACTTGTCTCCAGAGGCAGTTAAGAGGGGATGGCTGGGAAATATTAGTTCTGTGGTGAATCTGGGCAGTGGGTGGGAGGGGAGTAGGACAACACTGAAGAGAGTAGCTGGAGGTAGCTTCTGAGAGGGACAGAAGGCTTGTTGTGTCCTAAGGGCCTGAGGCAAGGGGAGAAAGAAGAAGCAGGACTGGGGAGTGAGGGACGGGTGAAGACTGGGAATATATAAAATGGACTCGTTTTAACCAAACTGCTAAAACAATTAACATTATGGAAATTGAGGCAAGAGGAAAGCTCCCTTCTTTTTCTAACTAGCCTGAAAACTTATTATTTTGAACTTTCCAGTCCCACATCAATGCTTGGATATACATTTGATTTCTAGATAACCTGATTAGCCACTGATGAACTCACATATCCAAACCATTCATTACCCCCGAAGGACTCACATATGCATCCACCTGACATCTATTATCCAGACCACCAGATGTGACCAGACCTTCCGGCACCCACCTTCCCAACCACCTGCCATCCATCATCCTGACTGCCTGACATCTGATAACTTGCCCTAAACAAATCCTAGGGCTCAGAATGCAAGACTGACAATTCTCAAGATTGTACTTTTACCTAGAAGAACTTTTAATTTCTCCTTCTTCTTTGGAACACTTCTGAGTTTTTGCCTAGCTCTGTTCTCCATCTGTAAAGCTCAAGACCCTTGAACAAATCTTTATCATTTATTTCTAGCCAACACCCCCAAACTGTTTTTGAATTTGTTCAACAGGGAAGTTCCTGTTTTACTTAGAGACAGCTTAGGATTCCTGAGAAAGCATTATTTCCCATTTAACTGATGTATGCAAAAAGGTACAATTTAATGGCATTGCCCCACTGAACCAAGTAACTAAATAAAGAGAAAATTTCACAGACTATTGGGTAAAAACTGTATTTCTTAATCAAGCATAGAAAGAGAGGGAACCTCATTCATTCCATAGTGTTATAGTATTCCCAGAGGGTGAGAAATGTTCACATTTCTATACTTTCTATAATTTTTCTCCAGTTCCTAAATAGCACTGTTTGAATGAATTTGTTGATAGGTTTATCTCAAAGCCTCAAGTTAAACACAGACATAAACAGGTTTTAAATATTACGTACTTCCTACATACAGATTTCTTCACAGAATTTTGTAATCATATACATAAGGGGCAAACTATTACAGCTTAATTTTCCCTTAACAATTTTCATCTATTGACAGTAAACTATTTTCCATTGGCACCTGCCATTTATCAAACCATTTTCACATATCTCAATTACTGAGAACATGACTCTGTATTCTAGTCAGGGAGGACTCAAACCCCTCACACAAATACAGGAAACCTGGGAGTTGTCAGGAAGATAATTAATAACAATGCTGCATAGGGGACATGGTGATGAGTAATAAGTGCTCTGCTCAAAAGTGCTTTGCTTTGATGCACCAGAAATAGAATACCCAATTAGATGTTCCAAGTCCAAATCCATAACTCATATTACATCTTCAGGGCCAGGACTGGCTCATAGGTTGCACGCAGGAGATTGGCTGAGGAACTAACAGGTAAACTAATCTATTGCCATAATTACAAATGATACGAACTAAGCCTTTAATATATATGGAGATCTGTGTTAAGAAGTTTAAACATCACATCCTTTGTCATAGTGACCTATAAGAAAGGGAACTCTTTTTCCATTTCACAGATAAAGTGACAAAGACACAGATACTGGAAGGAAGGAAGGGTTATCTTCATACCTAGAAAGCACTGGTGAGTTATCTTCTGCTTAGTGACATAGAAGATGTTCTTCTTGCCCTGTCTCCTTTAAGCCCATTCATATCCAAAACCTCAGCCTCACCTTCAACTTGGGGAATCGTAGAAGAAAGGTCTTGATATCTCAGTATGGATGATCTCAGTCTCTAAAATTTTCACCTCCTAATATGTCATTGCTCTGTTTCAGACATACTTTGTGTTTGGGATCCCTGTTTCTTTTTAACTTTATCTATCTGTCTATCTAACCTATATGTAACTGCCTCCTAGTAATCTTTTTCTAATTAAAAATGTTGGTAAGATTGTTGAATAAGAATGTTTTTATACCAGCATTTGTCAAACTGAATTCATGCAGCAGCAGTAACACAGAATAATCTATGACAAAAAAGATAGCATGATAAAATATATTTCAGTGTTATTAATTCTCCATAGGCCACTGTTAGAGATTCTTTAGAGATCACAATCAGCTTTAAAGGATTTTTCAGAAAGTTCTGTAGTATTCTTTAGGAAAAAAATATTAATTTTATTTAACAGAATTTCCAGATGTATCTAAGTATAAATCTCCACAAACATACCTTTTCACTACTGTTTATTTCTTAAAGAATAATTTATTTATGTATTCTCTTCCCTATTCCAATATATAATAACAGCTGTCAGTTTTTAGGAAATTTAAAAAAAAAAAGTAAAACCTTGGATTTATTATTGAGATTAAATAGCCCCTAAGGAGTTATCAAAGAATGACTCCGCAAAGGTTTTATTTTTGGATGCTTCAGTATTAGTTTCCACACAGACCATGTCATCTGCTCCTGCAGTTTCCTTGAAGTAAATGCTCTCATGACCACAAACTCTTTCCTCAGAGAGGTTGGATGCTCACCTTCCATGTCCTCCTCCAAGGAACTAAGCCAGTTAGGAAGAAAAAAGAATAATCCAGAATGCTACCTGTGGGAGATTGACAGTGTCTTCCAGGGGCATTCTCTTGAAGAGGAATCTGGGGACATACCTGTGCTCAGTTTTAAGGGGTCCTTGCTTCTTGCAGAATGCCTGTCAATGCCAGAGAAAAGGAAGTCCAGCTTAGACAATTCTTTGACAGTCCTAAGGAGGACCAATTAGAACTCCAGTTGGGATTCTTTTCCTGGTAGAAGTCTTCAATATGAGTGATTTTCATTATAGACTTGATAGTGACAACTTAATTATCAAATACTCTGGAGAGAATACAATAACATTAATGTGACTTGACACATAATTATCATTTTTCCAATAGAATTGAAGTATAGTTAAAGCTCAGTCTTTGCTGTGGTAAGGTTTCTGAAATGTTCTTGTTTGGCCATGATGTTGGGTTCGCAATCCTTTGCTATCCTCACCACTAAATATGTTTTCTCAAAAAAGAACCAGTCAGAAAATGGAGAAAGAGTAAATTTAAACAATGAAATTTGTGTATTGTTCATTTCCCCTGGACTTTTACAGTGGATATTACTTGAAATCTTAAAGAATAATAAAGGAAGAGACATGGATATATGTCTAGTATGTGTGAGCTAAAGGCTTTCACACATATTTTGTTTATCCATCTCTACAATTCTTAAAAGTGGCTAGTTGATTCTCATTTAAAGATGAGGAAATAAGGCTCATATAGGTTAATTCCTCATTACCACCAGGGTTGTATTAATAGCTGTATTACAATCCATGTCTGTATATTTTGGAGGCAGTTGTTCTTAGCCTTGTCTGCACATTAAAATCACACGAGGAATTCAGTAAATATTAATACCTGGGTTCTACCACTCGCAATTGGAGTGTGGTCTTAGCATTTGGATTAAAAAAACAAAAACAAAAAACAAAAAACAAAACAAAACAAACAAAAACAACAACAACAACAACAGCTTTTCCAGTGCTTCTGAAGTAGTCACAGTTGAGAAACACTGCTCTAAATTGCTTCTACAAAATCCTCCAAGTTGCTAAATAATTACGCTTATATCTTTTCAATCTAGAAACCAAAAACACAAGATGCACATGACTGAGTAAAGATAAGTCTCACTTACACAATCAATTTGGATTCAGCATTTGGGGGGAAATTGAGACGATCTATAATTTTCAAGAGGAATTGCACTGTAGTGGAGGAAAATGGTCTTTGGAAATCAGACGAAAATTGAATTTAAATTACTCAGGCAAACCATGTAGGCCAGAAAACTGGCCTCCCCACCATACATTTCACCATCAGTACTGCTGGTATTAACTTAATCTTCATTGGACTACTTTTTAAGCAACTACCCCCATACACATGACAATGTCTCTGTCCTCAAGAATGTAAATTCTAGCGGAAAAGTCAAAAGTAGGACTACAACTGATTTAAGACCAAGTAATTCTGGTAGCCCAAGTGATAGCATCATCCTGGGAATCGAAGGAGCCTTTATGGAGTAAGTACAACTAAATGGAGGATTAAATAATACAGAAAATGTAGCCACAGAAGTAGCTTAAAGAAGGAAAGTAGAGGTAGGAAAGGATATTTTACTCAGTGAGATCAGCATAGTATATAGGTGTGGAAATGAGAGAGCACTGCACACAACACACTTGGAAATTTGCAAATACTTGACTGTCTCCTACATGTGGGGTGAATTTTGAGAAGTGACAAAATATTTTAAACTATAAATCTATTTAATAGATTCATAGGATCTTTCCATTAGAAAGGACCTTCTAAAGCATATTGTTTATTCTCATTTCTGAAGTACAAAATGTCTCATTTTTAGAGTTGAGACCTAGCAACAGGAATAAGAACACAGTAAGTACACATTGAGATGGTAGTGGACTCAGTTCTCTTTTTCCTATATTCATTTTCCCAAATCGCAAATCAATCTCAGGATCTACATAAGCAAAATGTAGACAGCCCCTACCTCTCTCTGGAAATAGAAGCAAATATTTTCTGGAAAATCAACATTGGCAAGCAAAGATATAGCCCTTTTCTGGGATTGGCAAAATTGGCCTTAAATAGCTCTGTTAATTAGTGTTTCTTTTTCCCATCCATTGTCATACTGATGATTAAATATTTACCATTCCACAGTAAAGAGAATATATCTCCTTCAATTATACAGGAAAAAAAAATGTGCACTTAACATGATAGAAAGGGCTTTGAGAAGTAGAAAGCAGAGTGTAAGAAAAATTCTCAAGTTTGGATTCCACTTTTGATGTTGCATTTTCTTTTTTTTCTGCTAGTTACTTTCCAAATGATATATAAACACTATAGATCCCAATGTATATGGATTGTAATCAAATCATTGGAGGCTTTCACTGTGGAGCCCTGATGATTGAGCACATACTGTGACTAGTCTTCTTATATTTAAAAAGAAAGTATGTTAGTTTATGGCTCTGTAAAAAAAAATATATATATATATATATATATATATACATATATATAGGTATATAAATAAAATATAAATTAAAAATAAAAATATAGGTATATATAGGTATATATATAGGTATAATATATATAGGTATATATATATATACCTATATATATATGTATACCTATATATATACCTATATATATATGTATACCTATATATATACCTATATATATACCTATGCTATATTATACCTAAGTAGTTCAGTAGTTTCTCAAACTACTCCCTGGCTTCTGGATTCTTGTTTGTATTCTTCTGATTGTGAAGCCAGTCTTCATGTGATTTAAAACAGAAGGTTTCATAATCCTTCAGTAGTTTTCCTAGTTCTTAAAAACAGTTAGCAACTTAAGATCTGTTTTTACAAACTAATGGCACCTTTCTCCTGTATTTTTGGACATCTGACATGTTCTGTGGTTTCCCATACACTTCTTTGACATTTCAGCATTGTTCATAAAGTGTTTATGCTTGATCTACATCTCCATCTTTCAAAGCTCACCCCGCCATTCTACCAGGATTTTCAGATATATTAATTCGAATTAAGCTTCACTCTTTTATTCCCGATCTTTCATTAAATATTTAAACATTTGAATCTTTTTTTTTTTTAATTTTTTTGATGCACTTAGAACAATACGCCTCATATCCCAATTTACTTTACTAGATTGTGAGTTTCGGGGGGGAGGTGGGGAAAGAAAAACAAAAAAACAAAAAAACATTGCCCCCCCCCCATCTCTGTCACCTTCCCTCAGATCACATGTAAAATTAACTTGCTTATTATGACAGGTACAGTGTCTGGTGATTCTTGTTCTTAGTTATATTTCCAGGGAAATTCTTAGATTAATCAAATCTTAAATCAGTATCCCTTTGATTGGTTTAAACTACCCCTTCCCAAGTTATTGAATGACTACTGTAGTTGGTTGTCTTTGGGGGTAAGTCTGAGGCACAATAGCCATAAGGTTAATCATAAAAATGCAATGTAGGGAAAAAAAAAAAAAAACTTGCATATTTTCCATGTTCACATTTACTTTTGTCTCTTTTATTTACTTTTTAAAGAATACCCTTTCTTTTTTTGTACATTCATATATTTTATACAATTTGTACATTGGCTCAACCATACTCTATAAATCTGTTTAAAACTACACTCTATAACTTCCCTGAATGTAAAATATTTAAGCATGTTGTTTATGTTTTACGGCTTAACCATGGTGTGTTGTCATCATTATTGCCATTCATTTGAAATAATCATGTTCATAATAATTAATTGCAAATTATCTGAGTCCTGGGCTACTGTGGTCCCTTTGGAACTCTCTAGACATGGGTTATAGAAAACGAGATCCAGGATAACCTGAGGATTTTGTATAAGAAAAAATTACATTGAGCTTCTTTCTTTCTTTCTGTTACCCCTGTTATCCTTCCCCAAGTATATCTATATCTATATCCATATCTATGTATGTATGTATGTATGTATGTATGTATCTATCTATCTATCTATGTATGTATGTATATGTATGTATGTATGTATGTATCTATCTATCTATCTATCTATCTATCTATCTATCTATCTATCTATATTTTTAGGCGAGGCAACCCGTGGTTGACCTCACAGATTGCAAGGACCTTGCCAGTTTAAAATACCTTATTTTTTAATCTTTATGTCTTACAACTACAGCACCTGGTCTTCCTAGGTGGTCTCCCATCCAAGTAATAGCCAAGCCTGACCCTGCTTAGTTTCCGATATCAGATAGGATCAGGCTTGTTAAGGTGGCATGGCCACAGACAGTTGGAGTACAATTTTACATCTAACCTCATTCCCTGAGGTACATATGTGGTGCATAGCTCAACTTTTTGAGCAAGAAAATGTCAATGTGGGCTTAAGAATGTTTACTTTTCTGGCTTCTTCAATGTGTGCCTTTTCTCTTCTGCCTACCATACAAAATTTAATATTAAGAGGAAATCCTAAAGATTTATACTTTACATGAAAGAAATTTCAAAAAAAAAAAAAGTAAAATCCCCACCCCAACCCCACCACTACCCCTTATATTTTCTTATTTGTTAAATGGGGCATACTGTGAAGGAAATATACTGAAGGGAACGTAGTGGCTGTTACGTGAGCTAAAATACGGTTAGTGCCCACACAGAGTGGGTGCTCAGTATATGCATTTTTGCTGTTTTAAGAGCATGTAGTAAAGAAAAAAAAAGAGCAGCAAATCTTACCACCAAATAATCTCAGTAGACTGCAAATCCAACAAGGTTATGAATCACTACTGCCCCCATTAATTCCAAACATCTAGCAGATTGTTCGCACAACAATATGTCTGCTGGAAATATGAACAACAACAACAAATACCCCAACAAACATAGGTGGGGTTCAGTTTGGGTTTTGGCATTTACCAGCTGTTCGCCTAAGAATTAAGTTCTTTGAACTTCAGTTTCTTCATCATTGACATGAAGATCATACTATCTATTTTCCTGAACCACTGCTATGTTTAAAATAGCAGCAGATTTTCCAAAATATAACAGATACTTAATGAATGTTTATGGGATGGATAGATGGATGGAAGGATGATGGATGGATGGAAGGATGGATGGATGGGTGGAAGGAAGGAAGGAAGGAAGGAAGGAAGGAAGGAAGGAAGGAAGGAAGGAAGGATGGACTGACGACAGACAAAACGGATGGATAGAGCAATAAACTGGGACAACTCAAACAAAAAGAGGATGTTGGAGTAGATAAGGATACCTTCACAAGTTAGCCTTAGCAATACTTTTTTTTTTTTTTCCTGGAAGAAAAGAAATCATTATTGACTTTGGCCTCTGGCTTTATCTCAAAGTTATTAGTAGAATTCTATACATTCCTTGACATCATAGTTTAAATGAGAGTCTCATTCTACTCTGTCACCCCCAGCACCCTCAGTCACCCCCTGCCAGCAGCATACACATTTTCAAAGGAGAAGAAAATAGCATTGCAAGCATTAGGTACTAGCTCCAACAGTTACCACTTTTATGCCTAAGATCCATTTTTTCTATATTTTTTCTGTGCAGTGCATTACAGATTTATGAATGGAAAACAAAAAGAAGGCAACAATTGGATTTAGAATGGCAGCCCATTCTCACAAATTAGATTTTTTTTTTATTTTATATGTGCACTATGGAAGTTAAGAGAGAACATAGTTTCTTCTCCTGTTAAAAGTTAAACATTTAATTGAAAGTTGACAAGGCAAATCTGTATTTTTCTTCTGATTTTCATATTCAGTATTAATCTCAGATCATGCTAACCATTTGTACATTCCCTTTAACACAATATTAATTTGTATCTACTTATTTTCTGCATTTATTAATTTCTATACATAATTATAAAATTATTTTAATAGGTAGGAGTATGTTAAAGATGCAAATATATTTTTGTGTATTTATGTGTATGTGCACGCGTATAGATGTGGATGCGCACACTCACATTTGAAAGGCGCTATGTTTTTTTGTTTGTTTGTTTGTTTTTAAGAGGGATGAAACATTAAGAGGGATGAGCCATCTTATGTTTCAGACTATATACTGAATTGCTTATTGGCTAAGTTCATTAGCATTTCAGTAATGTAACACTTTAATTGTGCTATGAATTTGCTTTAATCTTCCTCTCCTCAATAATGAGAAATGCCTCACCTTGTTGTAAAACTTTTGAAGTATTATGCACAATTCTAGATCTCTGTGACCTATTAAAACAGCATCTCTGGAAGGCAAAACTTACAGAACTCTTAAGTATGTCTTCCCAGTCTTTTCACAAACTTGATTTTAGTTTACCTTCTCAGGCCCCACTCCATCTGTCCCCACTCACCATTTCTAGGATCTAGTCCTCTAGAGTGGTTCACTATCCCTGGGCATATATATACTTTTATTCTGTTAACTAAACATCATACTATAGATTTATAGATTATACATTTGTTTTTATGAAAGAGTTGATTATTTAACCAGTTTGTATCTCACTCAGTGAGATTGAAAGCTCTACAAGGCAGAAATCCTTTCTGTCTTTCCTACTGCTGTATGTTCAGTGTCTACCATACACAATCTATGTTCAAGTAAATAAATGAAATAATTTATTAAATCCACATTTTTACATAAATATTTTGAAATTACCGATCAATAGGACGTAGTTAATTTGACTATCTAAATTTTTAAGAGTCCAGACTGAAGCAACAAACTCGGTGTTTCCATTATAGTAAGGCTATGTTTGAAGGTGGGTAAAGAGATAAATATCTGAGTCAATTTAGGGCTGTTTAATTGAGGATGCCTTATAAATTCTGAGACAGTTCAAGAAATAAGTTAAATTCTATTATGTCCTCAGCCCTTTGAATTTGTAAGGGAAGAAGCTGAAGCTGTAGAAGGCAAGTCCACACAAAGCGGTGAAAGCGTATACTGGTTTACCTAAATATATCTTCTGACTCTCAGAAGCCACTTTTCTTGCCACACTCTTGTCTTTTTTTCATTTTTAAGACTATCTTTCTGGCTCAGCTGCCCTCTCTATCTCTTCCAATGTGTATAACTATCACACAGCTATCATACTTTGTGTGGACTATAATCACTGGCAGACATTTTATGTTTCATCCCACCTGAGAATTTAGTTCATCTCAAGTTGTTTTGGGATGTTCTTACTGCAGGTTTTTCCATTTCACAGCTTAATAGTTGTATGTTTTGCATAAGTCACTTAACCTCTTGAGCCTTAATTCCTCAACTGAAAGATAGGGACAGTGATATCTAATCAAAGGGGTTACTATGAAAACTATATTAAGAATGAAACTTAAAATCTAATGTGAATTATGAATAAATAGATAATATCCTATGTTTGATGATGTATCTTACCCTTAACATTTATGTTTTAACCTAATAAAAAGGGGGGAAAAAGAAAGAAAAAGAAAATTAAAAGAAAATAAATTCTATGTGTGTAGAGGAAAAAAACAGCATACGACAGTTAAACTTGTAAATTATGTGTTGCTTGATGGACAAAAGTACAAGATTTGTTTCTTTCTTGGGGGGTAGATTGAAATCAGATTGAAAGAAATGTCTGCCTTCCCATTCGAGAAAAACTCCTGAAATACATGATTTGCATATGTATTTAATATAGTTACAAGAAAAAAATGACTAATACATAATTTATTGAGTGAATTTTATTCATCTTAAGACACTGACCTTTCTCTACAAAGGTAACTGCACTTGCCTCCAGCTATGTGAATCACTTGATTTTTCTTTTTCTTTTTTCATTAGGGGGAACAGTTTTGGCAACTCTGTTCTTGAAATGAGATGTCAACCAAATGCTCAAAAATGTACGAACTGACATTTTGTGTCTTTTAAATATTCAGTCTTTCTAGATGCATCAGTCCTTTCTAGTGTATAGCTATTAAAAATCAGTTGCAAGAAAAAAAGTCATGACATAAAAAGAAGATTTTATAACACATGGCTTGGAATCTTATTGTGGTGCCTCAGATCAATCAAACCAATGAGCGTCAAAGTTCAGTTTCACCATCAGTATTTTTATGATAACCCCCCCCCCTTTTTTTTCCTATTTTCTCCTGTGGTTGGATTATAGAAAGCTTCAGGTAATGTTTGTGTTGTAAAATTGAGGCCAGTAATTTCATCCCACCCATAAAACTCACTAACGATTATGATAGCCTTGAAATGGTACATAAATGAGTTCTTCATAAAGCAGAAAAGAAAAATGGTACAACAGTTAAGCTTTTTAATGACGGGCACTAAAGCATTGCTGCTGATTAGATTCTTTGCTAATTACCTTCTGTTACTTAGATTGGAAATATTTCAGCAGAACAGAAAGATCTATTCATAAATGGTAACAATATGAAAACATTTGATTCAAAAGTTGGAAAGTGACTCTCAGGGTCATATCATTTAGTCTTCAGCTTATAGACAAATTTAATCATACACCACCTGAAACATAACTCCAATGACTTCCATGTAGTTGGAGAGTATATCTACTTTCTACAACATGATGGAAAAAGTTACAGCAGTAGTATTTGAGCTGAGATTTGAAAACAAGATCTATGTAAAGAACTTTCTGAGTAGAGGGACAGTAAATGCAGAACCACTAAGGCAAGAATGAGCTAGGCATGTAAATAAAGAAGGTAGTATAAGATGAGTTCAGAGATTTAGGCAGGAATGAAGTAAAAGGGACCTTTCAGACCAGACCAAGATATTGAGAATTTATTCCACTGGTTATTAAAAAGCCTAGAGAATTTAATCACAGGAATGTTATCATGCAAATTAAGACAATCACCTGCTGCTAAGTGAAAATGGATTGTGGGGATGTAAATTTGTTATGGCCTGAATGGTACTCGCCCCCCCCCCAAATTAATATGCTGAGGCTTTAACTTTCAATGTGTCTGTATTTGGAAATTGGAACTTTAAGAAAGTAATTAAGGTTAAATGAGGCCATAAGGGTGGGGCCCTACTCTAATAGGAGTGGTGTTCATTTAAGAAAGAAAAGAAGGGTAGCATAGTGAGCAGAATAAAAACCTCCCAACAATGCCCATTCAATCCTCAGAACTTGTGAATACGATATATGGCAAAAGAAAATTAAGGGCATACATATAATTATGGTTGCTAACAGCTGATGTTAATCCGGGGGAGTATCCTGGATTATCCATGTGGGCCCAATCTGATTGTGTGTTTTCTTAAAAGTAGAAGAAGAGGAAGAAGAGTCAGAGATACAATGTGAGAAGGATTTTACTGGCCGTTTCTGACTTTTAAGGTAGAAATAAGGGACCGTGAGCCAAGCAATGTGGGTGACCTATTGAAGATGGAAAGGCAAAGGAACAGATCCTCCTCTACAACCTACAGAAAGAAACAACAGTGCTACCAACACTTTGATTTCAGCAAAATGAGACTTATATCAAACTTCTGATCTATAGAACTTTAGATTTGTATTGCTTTAAGCCAGTACATTTGTGGCAATTTGTTACATTAACAGTAGAAAATTAATACATGTACCTAATTCAGCCTTCATGATCAAGGAGGAATTTTTTCAAAGAAATTACACCCAAGTTGTGATAGAGGTTATCCTGACGTGGGAGACGGGGAAAGCAAAATACTTGATGCAAACAGACGGGATAGCAGGTATCAATATTTAGAGCCAATTTGTACAATCATATATACATTTTTATTTAGTAAATCCTTCAAAGAATATTTACAATATTATTTAGCAAGTTCTTCAATACTAGAAATATTACAAATGCAAATGTCATGAAGTTAAATTTAGTAAAGATAATCCCTAATTTTATACTAAATAATTATTTACCAGACTAGTCCTAATCATATGTATGTGTATGCATAAGAGAGAAATAAAGAATGTACTCATCTACATTGAAAGTGATTGAAATCATCCCCTACTCTACCCATACATAGAAGCCTTAAAATTTTTTATTATACTGTTTGAAGATAAATACTTGAAGAAGTGTATGGGATAAAGTGGTATTATGAGAGGTGTGGAAAACCCTAGAGGAATATGGAAGGGAATGAGCCCATTGACCAGAACAATGGAAGAAGTGATCTGGAAGAAACAAATAAGCAAAACTTTAATACACAAAACACTGAAATGAAAGGGGTAAGATGAGAGGTAGAAAATAATGGTAATTAAACAGAAAAAAAAAATCATCTACAACAGTAGAACCGCATTATAACACACAGGCTCATTTCAGAGCTTCCGGTAAACCAAAAGGTAAATCGGACAATTTAAAATATAACCACATTTGACAAAAGATAAGTTGGCCTAGATGGAGGGTCTTCTCATCTCACACCAGCACTATCAAAGAAACTCATCATTGTTATGACTGCTCATGTAGCTGTGGGCAGAATACGGAGTCTGATGTTTAGATCTAATTAAAAAAAAAAAAATACTTAGCTATAAATGACCAGACATTTACAAACATGATAAGCCTAGAAAATATTAAAGTGTATGTTAATTATTGCAGTTAGTATAATAGAAATCAGTAGTTGTGTTGTGCCTTTTGGGGGATTTCTCAATGTCCTGTGAGAGTCTCAGTGAGGGAGGAAGTTTAACAGATAAAAGATGTTTGTAAAATACAAATTTAATCTCCAGTTATTGTCATTCCACTTTGAAATCAATGATGTTCATATCAAAGATTGTCCCCAGTAAAGAGTTTAAAAATTTGTTTATAATAGGGTTCAACAAATATGATAGACTCTGAATTCAGCCTATCATACTTTAGAGTATAAAGAGTATAGGATACTGGACTATTATTGACTCAAAATTGGCATCACTTCTATCTTTTATAAAATGATAGAATACAATAATTATCATTTCTACCTCTACTATGACCAATATTTTATATACTGAGAGCATGGGTGGCTTAGCAAATGAGAAAACAGGCTCAGAAAAATATTTCCTTCCTTCCTTCCTTCCTTCCTTCCTTCCTTCCTTCCTTCCTTCCTTCCCCTCCTCCCTCCCTCCCTCCCTCCCTCCCTCCCTCCCTCCTTCCCTTCCTGCCTTCTTCTTTCCCTTTCTACCTCTTTTCCTTTCTTCTTTTCTTTTTTTCTTTGTGTAAAATATATATTTCTCAAAAAAATGTCACATACTGTTAGTAAACACTAGAGACAAACATTGGTCTAGCAGAGGAGAAATCAGGATTTCAAAAATCCCAACTTGTGGAGTTCAAATGGCCTGCATCATCTATGCAGCTATTATGTCTTATTAGGGTCAACTATCCCCTGCCCATTCTAAACATAAATTAAGACAATTGCTATTGCCTGCTTTACACTATCATTTGAGAATAAATATGGTGTGTTGGAAAATAAAAGTGTCTAGGGCTACACAAAAATAGTGATCCAAACTTCATTTCCTATTAAATGCAGTAGTACATTAAGTGGATGTTGCCTTTCACATATTTATTCAGAAAGATGTATTAGGTACCAGTAATGATGCTTAATGATGGCAAACCCATACCTATCTAAAGAGATGACATTTGAACTGGGGAGTAAATGTTGAGAAGAAGCCATCTATGCAGTGAGGCAGTAAAAGGACATTTGGGACAGATGAAAGACACAAACTCTCTGAAATCCAAGATCGTTTTCATTATTCAAAGAAATTGAAGAAAACTGAAAATACACCTCCTAGTATTTATGCCTTTGTGTAAGCCTCGACCCTTGAATGTGGGTTGGAACTGGGCTTTGCTTCTAGCAAACAGAATACAGAAAATGTAATGGTACACATTTTCAATAAAATTGTAACTTCTGTCTTGCTGGCAGATTCTCACTATTGACTCTCACCCTTGCTGACTTTGATGAAGCCAGAGGCTATACTGAGGAGACTCGCATGGCAATAAACTGAGAGCCAACAGTCAAACAGAAACTGAGGATAGTCCGTGGCCAACATCCCGCAAGGAAATGAAATATTTAGTCCAATAGGCTGTAGGAAGCTGAACCCTGCCAATATCCAGGTAATCTTAGAAGCAGGTCCTTCCTTAGTTAAGATTTCAGAAAAAAAAACCAGCTTTAGCTAAAACCATGGTTGCAGGCTCCTGAGAATCTTGAAGAACACCCACCTAAACTCGACACTTCTTCCTAACCCAATGGAATTGTGGAATAAAATAACTTATTTTAAGCTGCTCATTTTATGGTAATATTGTTATGCAGAAATAGATAACTAATAGAGTAAACGAGGCTAGGATGTTCTGAAAGTTACAGAGGTGGAGTAAGGTAAAGATGGAAACCTCAGCATGAGCAGATTTCAGAGGGCCTTTTAGGTTATAATGAGGAGCTTATCCTTTATCCCCAAAGCAGCAGGAAGCCACTGAAGGATATAAGAATGGTCACCTGATCTGATTTACATTTTAACAGATCATTTGGGTTAATCTATGATAAAAATATTTTGTCTGATTGAAGATATGAGAAACCATGAAACTAGCAATTTACAGGAAGAACAATACCTTTGTGATCAAAGATAATTTTGCAAAGAAACTGCTGAAATAAACTTTGAAAATAATGTAGGATATGATGGTCCTAACAGGAGCTGGGGAATACTCCATGGTCGGATAGAAAGTTTGAGTAGTTATGGATGTGGAAATGAATGAGTGTTACATAAATGGGTGCTTATATTTTGATTAAAGTAGGGAATCCACATCAAGAAGTAAAAAGAATCTGGTTTAAGAAGTAATTGAATTTCTTCAACACATTAGGGGAAAAAAAAAAAGACATTGGAATTAGAGAGTCTGAGACTGAGACTCAAACATTTATAAGTTATTAATAATGAACCTCCTGGAGATGTTCCTTATGGAAGCTCTTCCAACTGTAACAATGTGATTGATCAAGGTAAATACTTTTATCATCCACACACAGTGAGAAAATACTGAATCTATTAAAGGAGTATATTAGTTGTGAAAACAGATTATGCACATCATATAATGAAATATCCATGTGGAGTGAATTATATCAGAACACTAGATGGGCTTTAAACATGTGAATGATAGAAAATAAAAGTCTAACACTCTTTGATTTCCAACCATTTTGATGGGTTTGTAAAATAAAATGGTGACCATTTTATTTCTAAACTAAGTGAAGAAATATAAAAATAAAAAAAGAAATAGAAATTTCACAGAAGTTGATAGTTGAAGACCTGAATGAAGAAATGCCTCACCTTGCTTTATGACGATGAAAACAAAACAAAATCAACACACGCAAGTGGGATTTTAGACTTGAGATATGATAATCTCCCCAAATTTGTATCACTGTTTGTGGAGAGTAAAACCTTCTCCTGTCTCTACCTTTTGTTTAATAGAAAGCATGGGAAGAGTCTCCTCTCAAACCTTAAAGATTTCTGAGAAAAAAATGTCTAGCATATATCATCTGCTTATAATAAAAACTAGCATAATATTTCATCAAAGCCCCTGTACTTGACAGCCTCTATACATGAAAGAACTAGGCAGGGGCCTCAAAGGCCTGTGTTGAAAAAGCCTCTGGTTTTGACTACTAAGATATTTTATTTTACCTGGTAACACTATGTGTTATGTATAACTATGGATAACATGAGGTACAAAACCAATGGGCAACCAATAGTATATATACTCCATTGTTTGTGCTCTAAAGATTATAGACTTTAAACCCCAGTTTATTTCTGATATTGTTTAACAAAAGTTTAATGAAAAACTCTGAAGCAGAAAAGCTAGGTATTAAGATCTAATTTGGTAGATTTTGGCTAAGAAAGAACTCAATTTTTTACAGTAAATTTCTGTACATTTGGGACAAGAATCCCTTCTTATAGAATTGTTGTGACAATTATTTGTGAGCATGCATTTAAATGTTTTGCCTGTCACAAAATGTATCAATTTTTACTTACATGCCATTTAATGTTTATGCTACCATTGTAATCTAAACATTATGATATTAATATTATTAGATAAGGAAGCAATTTGTATCTTCAAATATATATCTATCTAAATTACCTATTTTATTATTTATATTTTATACAATCTATTTTCAGTAATAAAAAATGGAAAATATAGATGAGAAAACCATAATTTTTCATCAATGAATCACTATTTTTCATAACTTGCATTCAGTATAGGTTTCACATCTAGCCATTTATCAAGAATGATATATATGTATATAGATATATTTAAGCTGGAATTAGTTCTTTTCATTCACAAAATATTTCATGAACCTTATCATGTAAATATACATGTATCTATATTATTTTTATTTTTCACTGATTTATCTCAAACACTCAAGACAGAATTTTGCATATATTGGATGCACAATAATAATTATTTTGTGAATGAAATGCTTAATATTCTTTGTTATTACATCATTTAAATTTGCCAAAGTTTAATAAAATATATTTTATTAAGTATATCGCAGGATGGTAAATGAATGCAAACCTATACTTCTCTAATTATTTCCGAAAATTCTCACATTTCTAAGGCATATTTGCTAGGCTTAGATTAAAGGGAGAAGAATTCTAAGGGTCAATAACTTTTTTTTCCCTCCCCAATACTACACAGTGCTGCCATCCCAGCAAACTTGATAGTGCATTAAAAATGAACTTTCTTATTATTAAAGTAGGAAAACTTCACTTATAACTTCCACTGGATTTTATATTATATGAAAACGTCATTTCTTCACTATCCCCAAGTATACTGTCTCCTGATATTGTGTGTCTGAAACACTGTCCACAGAATATAAATGTTTTGAATTATTCAAACACATGGTTCCAGAAGACCAGAAGACTTGCAGAACTTAGACTACCTGTGCACAGTAGATGCTCAACAAGTAGGATATCTTATTGTTGTTATTTTGGTTGTGATATTTGGTTTTACTCTTCATTATGGTAACATTATTATTTCTGTTATTATTGTTATGAATGTCAGGTCACAACAAACACTGTGAAGATAATGAAGAATATTCATTAAAAAGTTGTGTTTTATACAAAAACATTTTCATGGCTTTCAAATTCAATTTGTAAAGATGTATGCTGATGAAAATTCACAACAGGTACCTAAATCCAAAATTGCCTTTAAAACCAAAGTTCCCCAAAATGATATACAAATGATCAATCAGTACACAAAAAAGTTGCTCAATATCATTAGTCGTTAGGGAGATATATATCAAATGATCTTGACATTGTCATGCTAAGCAAGATAAGTCTGATGGAAAAAGTTGAGAACCATATGATTTCATTTACATGCAAGGTATAAAACTGAAAGCAGCAAATGCATAAGACAAACAAAAACTCATAGACACAGACGAGTTTAGTGGCTACCAGACGGAAAAGGGGGTGCGGGAACGTAGATAAGAATAAACAAAGTCAAACATATGGTGGTGGAAGGAGATTTGACTTTGGGTGGTGACCACAAAATGTAATACATAGATGACATATTATTGAACTGTATACTTGAAACCTATATTATTTAATTAACCAATGTCACCCTGATAAATTTAATTAAAACAATGAGATGCTACTCCATACCCACGGGGTGGCTAAAATAAAAAGATAATCACAAGTGTTGTAAAGATGTGAATAAACTAGAATATCATTTATGGTGAGATTATAAAATGATGTACTTTGGAAAACAGTCTGGCAGTCCTTCTAATGGCTAAAGGTAGAGTTATCATACAACCTACAAATTATCACTCCTAAATAGATATACCCATGAAAATCTAATGCTTATGTCCACAGAAAAACTTGTTCATGAATGTTCAAGGCAGCATTATTCACTATAGCCAAAAAAAGAGAAAACATTCAAATGTCTATAAACTGATAAGTAGGTACACAAAATTTGGTATATCCATACGATCAAATATTATTCGGCTACACAAAGGAATGAAATATTGATTCACTCAAAACATGAATAGATCTTGAAAATATTATGCTGAGTGAAAGAAGTCAGACATAGTAGACACCATGTTGTATGGTTTCACTTTTATAATACAGACATAAAATATATTACTGGTTTCCAGGAGAAGAAAAGGAAGAAAGTATGAGGAGTGGTTGCTAAAGGGCATGCACAGGGTTCCTTTCTAGAGCAATGAAATGTTCTGGAATTAGATAGTGGCCATGAGTGTATGACTTTGTTAATATACTAGAATTCACTAAACTGTATACTTTCAAAGGGTAAATTTTAATGCACATGAATTATTTCTCAATAAAGCTGCCACAAAAATAACAAAAAACACCTAGTCTACCTCTAAAAATGTGCTAGTCAGTTTCACATTTTTTTCTAATGAATGCTTTTATGAAAACCTTATAAAGCAGTAAATAATTTAATAATGTCTTTGCCATTGGACTCTTAGAGATAAGATAAAAGGAGCCACAGGTATAAAGTCATGTTTTAAACTCCCATCATCTTCTACTCCTAAAACCATCACATACATATAGAATGGTCTATTATATCCAGGAGACCACAGAAGATAATTTGGACAATCATAGAAGCATTTAGATTTTCTTATTAATTTGCATTATAATGCATGTCCATGAAAAACATAAGTTCACTTAGACTCGATCAAGAAATGAAATGGAGAGACAAAAGCTGTACATCAGGAATGATGTGTAATTTTCCCTTTGGACTTTCTCCCTTTCAACATATAAATTCTAAAGCCTGGGATCATGCCCCTGTCCCTACTCCATGTATTTCTCTTATCCTGGATAACAACCCTTAGGTAGTAGCCCAGGTGTTCATTCTCCTGGTAATTCCTTTCTTTCCTTGGTTACTACTCAACATGAATTTTTTTCCTTCCTACTATTCACACATTGTGCTCCCTAAGTATATATTTACAACACTTTCCACTTGGCTTTGGACTCTTTGAGAGAAGACACTCACTGTATTTTTTTTTCACTAGAACATTCCTAGTCCCTAGCAAAGTGCTTGAAACTTAATACACATTCAATAAAAATTTGCTAATTTTTATTTTTACTAAATGACAAATATATGTCTTTTAGAGTATTTGTGCTATTGTTAGTGCGCTATTAGTTTGCATGACCATGGTAATTTGTACCGCAGATAAGGCTCAGGTTAATTTATTTTAACCATCTAAATAAGTTTCAAATATCAAAAAATATGTCATTCTCTCATACATGATCTTCCCCAATACACTATTAATCTTTCAATAATTGAGCTTTATTAGTGCACATGTGTCAAGCCAACTCTTTGAGAAATGTCAGACATCTCAGATAAACAGGCACAATCCCAGTGGTGTGACATTGTCAGAAAAGAAGGTAAAGGAGGGAACAGGCATGTCCTGAGGAAGAAAATATAAATTAACAATGACTTTATCAAGATTCCACAAGGAAAACAGGTTTAATAATCACCTACAGCCATTTCTCCCTATACAGAAATACTATCTCTTCCTGGCATCTATTTAATTAAATAGTCCTTACACAAAATCAATAATTAGTCACTCTGAAGATAGTTGAGGGATTTTAAGGTCAGCACAAGTCCTAAACAGGCAGCTTTAACAAGTCAAATCAAATTAGTGAATACATTACAAAGGAACTTCAGACTTGAGATGGATGGATACATGGAACTAAAATATATTTCTAAAAATGATAATAATAGAAGTGAGGCAACTTCACCAATGTCACACAGTCATGAATTGGCAGCACTGGAATTCAGATTCCAGAGTATTTAATTCAGAAGCCAAGGGCTTTCATCTAGTTAATAAGATCAAATGAACATATAAATAAGTTACTGAATTAATGGATGTATTCTTTTTGAGCTTTACACTACTTCAGAAATAGTGGCACAATCTATCTAAATAACTCTTTAAAATATCATTAGAGAAAATTCAAACACTACATATATTTGTGATCCCCCAGATAATCATCACTCAACATCAACCTCAATCCATGAAATTATGCTTTCATAGATCGTCTTATTTCATGTATGTTCCCATTCAATATACTCTCTCATCTCTGGACTATTTTGAGGCAAATTCCAGATATGCTATTTTATCTTTAAATATTTCAACATCATCATTATTATATGTTTATATATTTTTAAACATTCACGATGTTGATATCATACATTAAATAATGTGTTAGCATTATTGGATATCTAGTCAGTGCCATGATTTGACAAACTATATTCTCTCACAGTGTGGTTTTATGAATTATGATAAGGGTTCTAAGTCTCTTAAATATTATTAATTGATCAATTGCATCTGTGTTTTTTTGTCTGTGTCTCTCTAAGCCTTTCTTTCTCTCTCTCATTTCTTTTCTCTATTCTCTTTGCTTGCAATTTATTTCTTGAAAATCCAGGTCACTAGTAGTTTTCCTCAGTCCAGATTTTGCTGGTTGCATCTATATTGTATCATTTAACACGACTGTCTTTACGCTGTGCTTTTCTGTAAATGGATAGATCTAGATCAGAATTTTTCAACCTCAGCACTGTTGACATTTTTTTAAATTAAGTAATTTAGATAATTCTAAATGCATAGAATGTTAAATGTGCTTTGTAGGATATTTAGCAACAATCCCTGGCTTCTATCCACTAGATGCCAATAGCACCTTCCAGATTATGACCAAAAAAAAAAAAAAAAAAAAAAAAAAAAAAAAAAAAAAGCCCTCCAGACTTTGCCACTTTGCCAAATTCCTCTGGGGGACATAATTGCACATGTTGGGAACTATTAATTTAGATCAAGGTTTTGTTATTGTTTTATTGTTCTCATTTTATTTACTAGGTTTTTTTTTAACGTTAATTCATAGGAGATGTTATGTTCTTTCATAAGTTTTTTCTTTTAACAAAGGTGACAGCTATCACTGAATATTTTTCATATCCATAAAATCATTAAGGGTTGCAAAATGGTGATTGTCTAGTTTTATCAAAACTTCTGGGGTTTTGTGTGTTTATTTTGTTGCTTTATTTAGCTAGGATACTTCCATTAAGGAAAAGTTTCCCTCATTTTTTGCTTAGTCTGAGATATAACATGTATGATAAAGACAGGATAATGCTTTTTTTTTTCCTGTTACTAGTTTACAAAAGAGGGACTTCTAGCATTCTCTAAAGGTGATCAGAACTGATGATTTTTGTTTTGCTTTGTTTTCCTAATGATGGACTCTTTAGTTAAATCATATTTTATGAATTTTAATCCACTGCAGTTATTATCCCTATTGATTATAAAATTATCTTACCTTTGACCAATACAACCTCTTCAGTTTGACTTCCAATTCCTTTAGCTTTGATATGACTATAGTAGTCTTTGACTACTTGATTTTTTGAATTAAGTGGTGTTCCAGGTTCATTCTTTATATTTCCTGTCTAAGCCTAGAATTAAGTATTTCTCCAAGAAGCTCTTCTTCCTTGTATTAAAATATATTACTGTTTAACTGGTAATTATATGTTATTTCTATGAACTTCTGCAGAATATTATTTCTACTGCTTAGTTGGGATATTATGAAAATGGAAAAAAAAGTCATTTTTAAGTCTTATTTTAGCAGTTCCTATAGACTGTAAAGATATTGAAGACAAAATATGTTATTCATCCTTATACCCTCAATAGCTAATTGAGTACATTGTTAATAGTTGATGTCTCAAAAATTGTTTTGCAAAAAATGGGGGATAAAGGGGTTTCTAGTTGCGTAGTAGTAGTGACATTAACATCTGTGCTATCTGAGATATCAAATGAACATATTTTCACTAATTTCCTTTTGTCTTCCCCAACATTTA
Organism: Eonycteris spelaea; assembly: GCA_003508835.1. Classification (NCBI taxonomy): domain Eukaryota; kingdom Metazoa; phylum Chordata; class Mammalia; order Chiroptera; family Pteropodidae; genus Eonycteris; species Eonycteris spelaea. Next base: position 3,260,292 of record PUFA01000026.1, on the reverse strand, counting down.
AACTTGTATACAAAGAAAACCACCATTTTAAAAAGGACATAGATGGCCTTTGTTAAAAAAACCAAAACACATTAAACAGAATAGCTATGATTTTAAGTCAAAATAAAGCTAGCTGTCCACATTAAAAAAAAAAAGAATAAGAGTCAAAGAAAATCTCATTAATTTGCACTACCTGTAGAACAAATTAGCAAATGTTGTGACCATCTGCGAAAGACACCAGGGCCACATAAGACATGGAATTATTTAATGTGTTAAATCCATTTAAAATGTTTGTATCCTGTTAGTTCTAACATAATTACTATGTTAATTTCTGTGTGTTTTGCATATTAAGCAGAACACACTCTGGGAAGCTAATGGCTGCTATGTCAGCTTTTTATTAAATCACAAAATAAACATGCACAATCCTGCTTCCAAAGATAATTGGTTTACTATTTCTGCCAGAGCTTAAATATTGGGTATGCTTTGAAGATTTGACTTCCATTTGGGGTGACAGTGGGCCTGCGGTAGTTTCTTGAGTCTTCAGACCATCCTCAAGGCAAGAGCACTTTCAAGGGGAGATAATTCAAAAGTTGCATTTTTCTTTTCTACCCTTCATTTTTAGCACTACATAGTTATAAAAACAACCAACAGACATTTATAGCATAGTTCTACATAGGTATTACAGGATGAGTAGATAAATATAAAACTAAATTATGGGGTGCAAAACATTTCAATCAAATTGGAAATATAGGATGCAAGACAGTCCAGATTACAGTATTTTTAAGCAGAAGTCACAAAATGGCAACCAGAAGTCTGGACCTGAAGCTCCAGACAGAATATGCATGTCTTAGATGAAGCTAAAAACTACTTACAGTAAAAGAACACATAAGCGAAACGGGACCTAATAAGCCTGTGGACAGAAGCAGGCTATCTAAGGCTGGTGAGCCTCAGAAAAGAATGTCTCCAAAATTGCCTTATAAGCAGCCTCAACTTCACAGAACAGCTATAGGCTTGGCAGTACAGGTATTTGTGTTTTCTCATTCACTTCTCCAACCTTCTTCTCTGAGCAATAAACTAAGCAAATATTTTTTGTGCAGTGTGAAAGTTATTCTGGGACCTCAAATGCACTTAATCTAACCTGAACCCCATTCAATATATTTAATGTAATCTCAGGGATGTCTCTGAGTCTTAGTTTTCAATTGTATGAAATGGAACCAATACTAAACATAATACTAATGAAAAATCAAGTGAGATGATTTTTGTAAAAAAACAAAAGCCTCACTTGTGCCCTATAGTGCATGCTTTTAAGTATATAACTTGTGTACACTTATGCTAAGTATATAAATATTATATACATATATAAATACATATATACACATGTGTTTGTGTGTACACTACAAATGTACACATACATGTATATATACAAATATATACATTCATCTTTTAGGTCTTTTAGGGAGACAATAGTGTCTTTTTATTTTTAATTCTAGGCAGGCAGACCATGGACCACTTTAGATTCTAATACAAAAGTGTTTATAATATAAAATTATAAGGTATTTTATGAATTTTAACATTTTCTAAAATATAAACATTCAAATGTTGATTATGCATTCTATTTTATTAAATATTATTATTTTTATTTAAATAACATAAAATATGGTGTATTTGCCATATGCTATGATCTCTTAATTTTCAAATTTTCAAACATATTTTATATATTTTTCTCATTTGTCCTTAAAAAGAAATCCAGAATGATAAAGTGATGACAGGTATTGATATTTAATTATATATGTCCTAAAATACTGAGTAGTTAAAGGAATTAAGCAAAGATCAAAGTTAGTTTATGACGAAATCAGAACCAAACCCCAGGTCTCCTTGCACCCTGTTTAAGATTTGTTTCGCCATCCAGATGGTGACTTTCCTAAGAATGTTGAATATTAGTATTTTTCTCCCTTCTGATTTCTCCTTCTTTCCTTTTTTGGTTGTTTCCCTTGAAAACTCTCCAAAATTGAGCAGGTGAAAAGAAAGCTTTCAAACTGATTTGTATCCCCAGTGCCTGCAATGAGCTTTTAAGTTTCCAGGTTTTGCATAAAATTTTTATATAAATGTATCATAATACCCTGGCATCCTTTAAAAAATGCTTATTAATTTATGTTAATTTGGGATCATTATCATTTTCATCAATGATTACCCTTAGCTATAATAAAGTGGTGCTGAAGGCAGCATTCCCCAAAGTGGATTCTGAAGATGCATTGTGTAGCCTTTCCAGAGGATTGCATGCAAAATCAGCCCCTGTTTTCCATGTTTCCAGAGTATTTACTTCATACCCTCTAGTACAATTTCATTAGACCATTGTTTTCAAAGCTTTTCTATTGAAATTCTGTAGAGGCACCCATTAGCTGTGTGGGTTTTGGCCAAGTCACCTCATGTTCTTAAAACTCACAGTTCCCTAATCTGTGAAATGGGAAAAACAATATAGTCCTATTGATTCTTTTGAAAAGATTTAAAAGACAAATTGTGCAAATTATCTGTCATAAGACCTAGTGTTTAGTAAATGCTTAACACATGTGGGTATTTTACCTCTGTGTCCTAGATTAATTCTTTAAATGTTGTGTTCACAAAAAAAGAAATGCATTTTTATAGGTCATTAAAATTTGTTGGATAAGTAAATTTATAAATAAGTTCGGACTGCATTATTCTAATCTATGAACATAGCAGTAAATAAGATCACAAGATAAATATTTTCTTTTGCTCCTTTGCCCAACTGCTCTAGATAACGTGTGTACCTCATCCCTCCTCTCTATCATTTTACAAAATTCCTCTGTCCCAAGAGTTGTTCTCACTCCATGCTTCCCTAGGGAGTCATGGAGATGTTCTTTCCCAGACATACAGTAAAAATTATAGACCATTCTTAGCAGATTCTTTCATCTCTTACATCTACCCTTGCTCCACTATCTTTAAACACAAAATTATGACCTAATTTTTTTCTTTACCTCTGCATAAGTTATTTCCCAGCAGGATTTTTGATATTTCACATAAATAAATACCTGACAAATGTCCCCTACTGGTAGCTTACACTGAACAGTAGCCTGAGTAAATGCAGTTTAGGCTTAAGCTGAGGGCATCCTTTTAAAGTCTCCCAATTTACTCATAGATGCTGCTCAATATTCATGATGCGACATGCTCACAGAACCTATAGAGTGGCCATTTGTCCAAGTTTATCTGGAACTGGGGGCACTGCTGGGACATGGGACTTTCAGTGCTAAAAGTAGGAAAGACTGGAGCAAACCAGAGAAAGTCGGTCACTGTATGCTGAAAATGGCCATGAAGTAGATTGTTTCAATGCATAAAACTTATTTATCATCGTTTAATGAATCATATGCTTATTATCTAGATCTTGTACTTCATTGCACCTTCCCCAGAATATAAACTTATTGAGAACAGAGAGACTTTGTCTGTCTTAGTCACTCATAATAGCCATATTAGTTGCATGACAGATTCTCAAAAATGTTTACTGAAAGAAGTAAAGCAGGGAAGAATGGAGGAAGGGGAGGAGAAATGAAGGAAGAACAGAAGAAAGAAGTGGAGGATCAAGTATGTGCTTATTTATATGTCTTTTTCAACATGTATGGCACAATTAATGGGAACTTACACATGCAATTGTTGAGGGGAAAATCCTAAAATCCCATTTCCCCCCCCCCCCCCCAGGCTTTGGCTAATGACTAACTCCCTGCACTCTAGAGCACTGGTAAGCAAGAGCTTCCTGCAAACTACTGATACCATGACTGCAAGTACTAAAAGATATTAAACATTTCAAAAAGGCATACTTTACTGGCTAAAGATGTCATAGGCAATAAAAATCAGATTTATCTGTATCTGCTGTCTTATAAGCCTAAAAATTCAGCCTGATACATAATCATTGCTAATACTTTCTGTTCAACCACACACTGCTTAATTCTGTCATGTAATTTTCTTCTGAGTAAAATATTCAATTCTGTATTACATCTACTTCAGCCTATTTCCCCTGAATCCTTGACAAGGTTTTAGATTGTTCAGGCTAATTCTAAGAGGAAGTGACTCTGTGGGATCCAATTACAGTTGAGATGATAGCTCGAATTCAGTGGTATGGCATCTGTGGCCCTTCAATATTGGTCGCTGAACAACTTCTGCCTTGTCTCTTGTCACTTCCAAACTTCAGCTACGTTGTATTCCTCTTTCCAGTTATGGCCTACTTCCCCTTGCTTTGCCAAAGACTGTGATATCTAAGTTACCTCTTTGTCTGCTCACTTCAACCCAAGAAAAAAAATTTTAGTATGTTTTTGTGAAGCCACCAGTCAAAGGTGTTTGTCCTTAACCCAAAGTCACTGTATGTTTTAATAAACTCAATTGGAATTATTATTTAATTCTATCATACTCACTGGACTATGAACTTCACGAGGATAGAGGCATTCATATGTATCTTTAAACTCTTGCCATCTAGCACAGTGCCTGCTACAGAACTAGGAGGAGCTCATATTTATTAAATAAACACCAGCAAACAATGCCGCATGAGTCTCTGTAAAAATATTAAATAAACTAAAGCATTATTAATTGTAAGCCATAGAAATACTAAAAAATCTTACAAGCTTACTTTTCACTCTTGTTCTTCTTTTTACTTAAAATGGCTATCACTATTAATTTTATAAATTTTTAAAAGTTAATCTGTTATTATTAAAAGAGTAATTTGAGTGTGCTTATTTTACATATTTTTCTTTCAAATTAACTTTTAGGATATAGATCCAGATACACAGAAATAAATTTGCACCATAGCAATAGCATTTTCTTTTGGAAAAATTCATTGTATAAAGTAAGACTTTTCTAGAGCCTCTTCTGTTAAGTAATATGTTTTTCTTGAGCCTCTCTTGTAAGCTGTCACATTAGCTACCATGGTAAAAGTTTTGCAATCTCCTTTCAAAGTTGACTTTTTAAATTTACTGCAGTGCCATAAAAATATTGGACATCAGAACCAGTTTGCTGAACTTTCGAACAGTTAAGGTTTTACATTATGAACCTTACGTAAACCTCATGTTATGATATGAGTCTAAAGACTGATGTTAATGTAAATAAATCTTATTTTTACATAAGTATTCTAAATGCCCTATATTTCTTAAGATTCAAAATGATGTGTCATATATCAGCAGTGTAACCTTGTCTACCTAGTACAATTCTGCAAGACTCAGTCCATTCTTCTGTAAACTCCTACAAATGATCACTTGAGTACAAAGATTTCTGAAGATAAACAAAATATAATATAAATTTTATTGTAGGGTATCTCTTCTCAAAGAAATGTAGTTTACTTGCTTTTTTTTTTTTTTACTTCATCCTCCATGTGTTCCTGGAATTTCATAACCCCTACTTCCTTAAGAATATTTTCTAACGTTTTCACTGCCTGGAATTTTATGTCTCTTATAGATTACACAGAAAAGCTACCGCTGGCCAATTTCCCTGTTATTTTGACTAAAATGTGTTCCTTCTCTCTGGTTGTCGCCTCTGTCTTCCTTGGTTCATAATCAAGCCCTCTATATATAAGATGTATAGAAAAATATTTTAACGCATATGCTATTCCTTTTCTTTCCTATGTTACATATTTAATCTTTATTATTTCAAAATAATGCTATTGTAGGTGAGGCAATATGCACTATTTTTTCAAACATTTAATTTCTTATATTTTTTCCCTAGCCTGTATACCCCTGGAATGGCAAAATCTCTTTGTAAACCCATAGAGCTGGCCCTACAGTAAGTTTTCAACATTTTATTTTTAAACATTACCTATTGTGGCAGTTTTGAGTGACTAAGAATATAAGAACAAAGGCGTGTGCACACGCGCGCACGCACACACACACACACACACACCTTTTATGTGTTGGCATCTTAAATATAGCCTGAGAAATGAAATATAGGGGAATACCATTCTGTTACATACAGCCTCCAACAGCTGTTAAAAATCTACCACTTAAGTATGGACTCATGGAATCGATTTGTTACATAATCAGCAAGTAACAGTGTTCTAGAGTTATGAGGGGCCTCACCTAGTAAAGAAATCAAAATATAGAAACAGAGAACAGAATTGCTAACAATAGATAATCTCTTCCTATCTCATCCAAAAAAAGACAGTCAATATCTCTCCTTTGAGGCACTCTGGAAATGGCCATGAAGTAGATTGTTTCAATACTTAGTACACATACAGCACACAGTGCAGCTAGTTGTATCCTCATCAAAACAACAGCAACATGTCAGACCAAATGTTTTTTCTTAAGTTAGACAGTAGGGGGGAAAAGCCACAATCTCATCATTCAATAATATTTAGTGAGCATCTACTATAAGCCACATTTTATTTTAGATGTTAGGAATGCACTGGTGAAAAAGGCCAAACAAACAAACAAACAAACCCATCTTCAGGGAGTTAGAATCTGGCACAGGTGAAAAATAATGAATAGACAAATTAAATTAAATTTTCACTATCAGAGGAAACAACATGGTAATGAGATGGAGAATATGAGGGAAGATTAACTTCAAGCTTGTTAGGGAAAGCTATCTGAGGAAAGATAACTAAGGTGATAAATAAAAGTTGATAAAGAGTAAAGCTTACAAAATTCTGGGAGAAGTGTACTCTAAAAATATAACAGAGTAGGTGCAGCTGTGCTCAGCAGTATTGCACTGTCAGTGTCTCATTTCTTAATCCAGTGCTCTGTCTAAAATCACTGCTGACTCCTTTCCCCACCTCTGTTTAGAGAAGACGCTTGCAGATAAACTTCTGTTTATGTGAATCCTATATTTATTGATATTTCAAATTTGCCTCCAGAATGACTAACTCCATTTATAATGTGCCACCATCTGGTACTTTATATCCATGATAGTGAAGTTGGAGGATGGAGCATTTTTCATTTTTCTTCCAAGATTGTTGCCTGCCCAGCGCATTAACATACGGCCCAATTAGCTAAAACATGACACAAATGAGACCAGTTGTAAATTCAATTTTTGGATGGGCCACTTAGCTTTGTATTTTTTTCAGGCCTGTGGTTCATTCTGCAACGGATCATGGTTTCATTAGCCCTTTTCTAGGTCTGTCTTTTTTGCTGTACCTCCCCATCTCTCCCAGACCTCATTCTATTATAGAGCCCTCCACAGGGTGGATGTTCAGTTAATAGTTGCCTTGTCAGTTTCTTTCATCTTTCTTTTTATTATTGACAAAAAGAACCTGAAGAAAGTTGGTTTGTTGCATATCATATATTAAGATTTCTATGAACTATTTCTTTGAAAAACAACCTTTCTAAGGGATTGTATAACTGAAGTCCATAGCACTGTAAAGTACCTCTTTTCTCTCTCCTTTACAAAGCATAAGTTCCAACCCAAATTTTTGGGTCCATGGCTCATTGTTACTTATTCCTTTCATACTCAGACCCACCTGTACTTTAAGAAAATTTCAAATGCCACTTCTTTGAAGCTTGTTCATGATTCTACTTCTTTAAAACTCCCATTAAATGTTATTATTTGTCTATATGACTTTCACTGAATTTGTCACTTCCTAATTTGTGTCACTTTGTGTATGTCTTACCTTGTTATAATTCCAAGCTCCTTGAGTTAAGATTCAATCTGTAAATTCTCTTTAAAATACCCAAAGATATTTTAAATATACCTCTAAGGGCAAGAGCATTAAAGTTGAAGGCATTCAGCACTAGGTTCAATATATTTTTCTTTACCCTCTTTTATTAAAAAAAAATCATATGCAGTATCCTTTGATTCTGTTTCAGCTTTATTATCTAATAAATAACACCTGTGTACTCAATGCAAGGACTAAATGAGATGATGCATGCAAAGCCAGCATTGCATAAGAGTCTAGTTCTGTCACTTTTCAGCTCTGTAATTAGTGAAATTATTTAACCTATCTTAACTTCAACATCTTTATCTGTAAAATGTAAAAGGAAAAAAAAAATGATCCTCCTAATCTTCTGGTCTTGTTTTGGAAATTAAATGAGAGAATGAATATAAAGTACCTGAAAAAATTCTCAGCAAATATTAACAATTCAATAAAAGCTTTCTGCTGTTGTTTTGTTTATATGTCAATCACAGTGCCTGGGACATAGTCAAAACTCACAAAATCCATTTATTGAGTATTGTAGTTAACGCTCACATATTTCCTGGATATTGGTTATGTGTTCACACTACATGCTAGGCCCCTCCGCTTAACACTGTGACACAAATGTGAACATGAAAAATGTTGAAGTTTGCCTTTTACCTAATAAAACATACCTTGAACATATACTTGTCCTGTATATAAGATATGTTCAATTTATATCACACATATGTAAGATGGGGGGGGGGTATCATTTATTGGGGAGAAGTCAGAATTCCCAGTGCAAATTCTAGGTAAAAAAATGCTATACTACTGCATTAAAGCATTCTTCATTTTTTTAAAGAAACATGAATTTTTCTATAGATAATAAACTATTAAATTTGGAAACCCAGACAGTTTCTACATTTGGCTCAAAAACAATAAATTCAAAGAATGCAAAAATATATTTACTGGGTAAAAAAGACTCTTTCCAAGAACCAAAACAAACTGGAAGAAAGAGCATGCTGTATGTTTTCCCCAATTTTTTATTGCTTATACAAACTGCTTTTACAAGATGTACTTTGGACAACTGAATTGTGAGCCTTAAGTTTAGCATAGTTCATCAATTTATCTTCTGTGCCTCAGTAGTATCTGACAGAAAACTAATGGCAAAATTCAGTTATTCTAAACATACAGCATCAAGAGGAAGGAAAAAGAAAAGCATCGTGCAAATAAAAACTTGGAAAGGACAGTTAGTTCCGTAGAAGGATTTCTTTTCCTTTACCTTCACAAAAAACATTTTTAAGCCTTTCTTATCAGAAGTTTTGTGTCATTGGAGGAAGATGAATTTAAGAAAGAAAATAAAAGGAATTCTTGTCTTTTACTACCAGAATCATATTTTAAATCACTTTTTAAATCATTACTCTCCTTCTTTTCCAGGTTGACGTATTGATTTCACTCCCAAAAGAAGAAATAATTAATCAGCACAGTATTGATAATGCCTGGTTAATGTTTCGACCTCCTCAGCAATCTATTTTTATGCAATTCATACAATTCAAGTTAATTTTCTTCTGTAATCACTGCTTAGAAAAATGTTGTGGTGTGCATGTTTTGTGTATATTAAAATAACTAAAAACATTTAAAACGAGTAGTGTCCTCACATGTCAATTGGATGAAACAAGAAAGAGCGCATGATTTTAATGTGACATTAACAAATATATGTATTTGCCTATGAAATTAAGAATGCATATTATTAATAGATTATTTCTTTAATAATACTTTTACTTATATAGGCATAGTGAGTATTAAATGTGTGTATATGTAAGAGAGAGAGAGAGAGAGAGAGAGAGAGAGAGAGAGAGAGAGAGAGAGAGAGTAGAAAAAAGGCACCCATAGTTTTTGCCCCAGTACCGTAATAACAAATATCTACCAATAGCAACTTGTATTTTACTACAGTTTCTTTTCTCTTATTTTTCTCTTTGACTTGTACTTCTAGAGCTTTGTGTTCTACTTTGTACACAACTTTGTAACTTGCTGTTTAAATTTAATATTATAATATAGGCTTGTTCTCATGGTATTATAATTCCTAAAAACATAGTTTGCATGGCCGTCCAATAGCCTGTAGTATGTCTGCAAATGTTGTAGGATGGACAGAAGTTCTCTGTCTCCATCCCTTGGAATCACTCCAGCTCCACTCTTGGTCAGAAAGATGTCAGCTAAGCATAATAATTAATTGAATGTATGCTATGTGTGGAGTGAAGTAGGGTGTCCTAGATGCTCCATGCCAAAGGTCCCACTAACAACACTCAAAGCACCAGTGGAATGGAATGGGACTTACAAGTTTGTGTGCAAACGAGCACAACAAAACTGGGTGCTAGATAGAGAAAGAGAAGAAAGCAGGAAGAGGAGGAAAGGAAAAAACCTAGGCAAAGGGACTTCTGGGTGTCCAGGGGAAAAAGACATCTGAACGGGCAGACAGGTAGGAATAATAAAGGGAAATCTACATCATCCAATCAATCGACTATGGCATAGTTACAACCATAACCGTGTAAATTTAGATTCTCTCTGAAGATTAACTGAGTTCAAAAGTCTTTCTAGCAGTTGCAAAATATACGAGCACAGACCAAAAAAAAAACAAACAAACAAACAAAAAAAAAAGCAAAAAACCTACTAGTTAGGCAACAGCCTCTGAACAAACATAGCTTATTTAGAAACTCTAATATTTATGAGCCTTAATGTGTTCTCAATGTCTTGAGTCATATGGGATAGGGAAAAAAGGAACAAAAACCTGACTGAATTTGGTTCTAGGTTGTTGCAGTTTGTATCTGAGCTCAATTCATATTTGGTTTCACCGCAGGTTATTTAGTTACTTATTAACTTATTTGCATGTCTGCCTCCCATACAAACCTGATAGCACAAGACATGTTTACATATATTTATATTTACATGTTTTATTTTCCATTTTTCTGATGAATGGCACATTGATTTAATTATATCATTGAAGCTTTTGTCCAAACATAAATGAAACAATTGAACAAATATTACCCAGAGAAGTGGTATAATACAAAACAAAACAAAAACACTTTTTAAAAAATATGCTTTGTGCCTTGGTTTAAATCCCTGATGTACAGAAAATATTAATTGAAACATCCAGTGCCCAGAAAATTCAGGGAAATGAGTAACTACTCATCATTTGGTCAAAAGCTTTCTCAGCAATCAATACACAAACAATTAAAAGGTTGAGAGGTGGGGACAGGGGTTGTTCTTTGAAGGGAAGAGCAGATCCAAAGGGAGAGTCCCTTGGAAATTAATTAGAGCCCAGCTGGAAGTCACAAATAAAGAACCTAAATGATCCTGCGTTCCCTCAGCCAAGCCACACAAATGATGATGGAATGCATTTGTGAACCTTTCCTGATGCCCTCATCTGAATTAATCACTCCTTCCACCCTGCACACATGGCAATTTGCTTCAAACACCATTTGGAATGCATATTGCATGGGGTTCTTTTAAACTTAGTAGTATGCTTGCCTATCTCTCCTACTGAGTTTTAAGCTTTTCCAGGCTAGAATACTTATCTGATACTGTAACCTTAGTTTTGAGCATAATATCTGAAGCTCATAAATTAAAATATAATTTGTCCATACATAAAGACTATTCATATTTTGAAAAATGTATAGGATGTTCAGCTAAGTCCATATTATTGCTGATAGAAATAGCTTTTTTGTGTGTGTGAAAAGGGAAAGTGTATGTGTCTACATTTGTGAGTAAGTTACTAAAAGAAACAGGTAGACCAAGAGAACTGACTCAGTATGTCTTTAAGATTTCTAGTCTTTAATTTGATATTAAAATAGTTACAGTGTATAATTTCTCAGATATATTAACTCATTTGACTTTAAAAAGCATCCTTCATATTAACAACCATATGAGTGATTCAGGACAACAAAGAAGAATAAAGCATATGAGGTATGCAGGGGCCTCCAACCCCTACTGGTCCATGGCCTAGGCCACACAGCAAGATGTGAGTAGCAGGCGAGTGAGCAAAGATTCACCTGTATTTGTAGCTGTTCCCCAGCACTAGCATTACTGCCTCAACTCCACCTCAGCTCATCAGGCCTTAGATTTTCATAGGAGCACTGGTCCCTGGTGCCAACAAGGTTGGAGACCACTGACATATAATATAAATAATGGACTGTTCAAAATAGAAGATACTAATACATTTTTTTCCAAACTAACCCTCCACATATAACTTCAGATTTAATTTTTTAATTGGTTTTTAGTTGGTTCATTTGAGGAAAAGTGAAAATATTTTACTTCCAAAAATATACTGAAAACCACTAATGTACATGTTCCTTTCTTCCCTACTCATTAATTTGAATAACTATCACTAATCTATAAAGCCCAGAGGGTCAATACAATTTTTTCAACAATCTAAACTGTGACAGTAATAACTATGTCATAACAAACATCTGCATCATATGATAGATCATAATGAGTTTTTACATGCAATTACAGTAACAATACTTAACATGGTTTGATTACTTACTGTATGCTAGGCCTAAACATAATTTTAGACCAATTATCTCCTTTAATTTTACATCACTACTATAAGGTTGGTATTTCTATATTATCCCAGTTTAACTGATGTAAAAGATATGTCTCAGGGCATTAATTTGCCAAAGGTTACACAGTGGCCATAGTAGGACTTAAACAAGAGCGGTCTAATTCTACAATTTGCACTTCTGAACAGTACCGCACACTACCTTCTTTAAAATAACAGTGTCATTAAAGTTGGACTAGGAAATAAATATTTAATGCACATCTACTATCTTTTGAACTCAGAGCCATATTTTAAGATAGTGTTTCATCTCTGTAAAATGATATAAAATAACTAACAATATACTCACTGTGTAGATGATAAAACTAAGACAGAGCTAGGGTAACTCAGAGTAAAAACAAGCATAGTTGGCCTCCATGTTCTGCCTTTTAGCTTTGGAACGTAGGACCTTTTCACTGTGGCTTAAAGTTGAACACAAATGGGGTTCAATAGTAGAAAAAGAAGCAGTGAAGGGTCTAGATATAAAGGGCTCTTTAAAGAGGGAAGCTTAGGAAATGTACAACTGGAAAATTTAAGGTTATTATTGGAATGCTTCAACCCAAGGAGAAAGAGACTTAACTTTATCATTTCTTCAGTCAAGTTTCAGCAACTGCACTCACTCTCACAGAAGTCAGAAATTGTTTTGTTTTGTTTTGTTTTTAAAGTGGAAAAAAACAGTCCTATAACAAATTAAATCTATCAACTGAATCACACAAGTACAACTATGAAATATGAAAAGAGCAGTTTGTTGGTGATTCAAAGTCTCTCAGATTTGTTACTGGCTTTGAACTTGTACCTTTAACATAAGCAGACTAATCTTTATACAAGGAACCAGAGATATTTGAGAGATAAAGGAGATTCCTCTTTATGCAAGACAATCACCAAGATTCACTGATCTCCTGTACATTTTGCCTCTTTTCGATCCTACTTTTATCCTCCCTATTCTCTAAAGTCTTCAATCCTGCTCTTTTTGGTATAGTTTCTGATTTTTTTTTGGGGGGGGTGGCCTCTAAGAGTTTGGGATGACATAATTTTCTTTGGGTCTTCTCTTCCTGGCCGATTAGGTTAGCAAGGCAGATGGAGGTGGAATTGACTGAATATGTCAAGTTCTTACCAGTCTAGACAAATGGTGAATTGAGTTTCCTCCTTCCTTTTGCAACTGGGTGTGAGCATGTGACATGTTTGGTCAAAGAAATGAGGTGGAGTGATATATAACTTCTGGATGAAATTTTAAAGAGGGAAGCCATAATCATCAGATTGTCTTTATACCACTGTAGTGAATGTAGAGGCATGGTTAGATAAAATATCTTTTGGGCTGGGTCCCTGAATCATCACAATGAATAGGAAACTTAATTTAACCCACCTAACAAAACTTAAGAGCTGAGATTTGAAGATTCTCTATTTCTTGGGGATAACTGAGCCTATACTGACTAGTATACTGGCCTTTAAAAGGAAACTTTATGGTCTCTATGTGATCTTGTCCACCAATGTGTGTTGATTCTGAACTCATGGACATATATAAAAATATTAATGGTCATAAATTGTAAAACCATACATTTTAAACACATATTTTTAACTTATTTTTTTTTCTAAAACTATTTTTATGCCCAGTCAGTTCTGTCATTTCAATGGTTCATTCTTTTCATACATACACTTGTTATCCTCTTACTTTAATGGCAAAAGAGAGTGTTCATGCACAGATTAGATCTTGTAAAAACGCACATTATAACAATATCCATGGAAAAATATATTTTCCTGGGATTGGATGTACTTATCATTTGTAGAATTTAAGTGCAAAATCAAAATCAACCTTTTCAGACACATTTAATATTGAGTGCAAATTTTTACTTTTCCAGACCAAAGGCTAGAAACTACCTGCACAAATCTTCATGTCTCTGACATCAACTGGCACTTAAAAAATATTATGTGTTAAGTGTGAATGAATTAGACATACGGTGATTGGATTTTTCACTGAAGAACATTCTGAAGAAAAAGACAAGAAAGAACAATGTGAGGGGATGCATCTTGTGCTTTGCTTCAGAGAGAGAATTTGGAAATCTGCCTGACCTCTTATTTTTATTTATTTAAATTAACAGCAGCAGCATTCATTGCCATCTGGCCCCCAGGCACAGCAAGCTAATTAAAAAAAGAAAAGAAAAAAAGAAAGAAAGAAGTTTCAAAATATCATTTAAACCTTTTTAAATAATTCAGCCAGTGTGAACATTGAGAAAGCATCATTTGGATTGGCAAACCAGATGAAACAGGCCCCAGGAGTCAGTAAATTTGGATTCAACCAGAAATGCGCATTGAGAAAACTTTGATCGAGGCTTCCCCAGGAGTAATTGCACATTTCCAAGAAAGAACTTAGGATAAGATGGAAATTGGGCTGGCCCCAACGTTAAATTCCACTATTTGGAAGACTTCCCACTTTTTATCTCCCCATCTCAGATTACAAAGTTGGTTAACAGTTTTAGTTTTTGGTCTTTGTGTCTCTACATAGTAATGTAATTTGAAATCTTATTCCACACTGGGAATACATTCAAAGTGTCAGCATCCTACATTCATTTTCCATTCTATAAGTCTTTTTTTTTTTTCATTTAGTTTGAAATGTCTTAAAGACTTCATCAAAGATGATACTAAAGGAACAATTTTAATAAATAATCTAGTTCTTCTCTCAAGCACATATTTTTGGCAGCACAGGAATATTGCTTTCTCCCATCTGTGCAGAATAAAATTTAAATTTTTGTCCAGGGTCAGTTATAGTGTGCTTAAAACCTAATATGTAGCTAGGCTTTGATTCTTACTCTAAACTCTTATTAGGCATTGTTTGGAATTTAAAGTGGTTGCACTAAAATCTCTCTTTTCTGTAGCTGACATACTATACTAATAAAGTTCAAAAGAAATTCTTTCCAGCAGTATTTGGTTGCTTTGTTTTTTATAGCAATCTAAATCTAGTAGTATTTCATTGAGTTAATTTTGAAGATAAACTCTTGGAGAGGAATAATTTAAGAATCCATTAAAACAGTCATATACACCAATGTAAAAACACAAAATGTGCCTGAGAGATTTCTATGCATCAAGCAAATTTCTCACAGTAACATTTGAGCTTGGTATTTTCATTCTCACTTTGACAGGTAAGGAAACTAAGTATCAAAAATGATATGCAACTATTTAAGAAGAACCAGGTTATTAATTTTGGTTTTTTGGGGCCAAAGCACATGTCTGACTTTGAAAAAAAAATGCTCTAGCACTATTCATTTATTTTAGATGGAGATACAGTATTATTATATGCTGAGGATTACAGTAGGTTGTTAGGAAAATAAAGCATTTGACAATAGGAGGGTTCATTCTTTCATTTTTTAGATAGAAGTAACAGGTAGCACACACAGGAAGGAATCTCTGTGTTACCGTAAAACTGTGTTCTCTCAAACACAAAGCTAATTACGTACCACTCAGGTAAAAATGGTTTGGTGTCTAAATCTACAGGATAACACCTAAATTACTTAATATGACAATAATTAAACTTCTGCCTATTTCTCCAATTTAATCTCCAAAATGCTAATATCCTTTGTCCTATGTTCCAGCTCTACTGAACAACTTGTATTCTCTAGGATGTGACTTTTTTTCACTATTCTAAATTTTTGCTTGGTTTCGATTTCTCTATCCGGGATTTCTTTACATCATTCTATTCTTTATTATTTGTTTTAGAATGTGCCTTATCTCATCTTTCCCTTATTTTAAAAGCAAGAACTTGTTTATTCATCAAGAATTATCTAAAACAATAACTGTCATGAATTCTGCTCTTTTTCATCCTCCCTGAACCCATCCATGGTTCCACAACGTAGTTGTGACAACTCATAAGTTTATATACACTCTTCCTAGGCTAATTAAATTTGACAGCCTCAAATTTAATGTTCAGGGAATGTGGTAGAATAATAGTCATTAAATATTTGTTTAATATGCAAAATCTATCCCTAAGAATTAGAAAGAAAGGGTGGGTGAAAAGTAAGGGAGAAAACCATAAAATAAATAGATACATACATAAATAAAAAGTATTACAAAGGACCATACAAATATTTCTTGTAAAAAAGCAGCAGAAAACCCCACAATAAATTTATAAAATTCAAAGCAAATAGATTCTATTATCATAAAGATTAGCTAGATATATTTTTGAAGGAAGTTAATTTTGAACTAGGCTTAAATAAAAATGGTAGATGCTGATCAGTAAAATAGCACAGCTCACTTTAACTCTTATGTACTCAGAGAGGGGATTCCAATAGAAATTCTCTTTAGAATCCAGAAAGTACACTTGGGTTATTGCTAATGAGAGAAAAGCACACCTGTCCACATCGACACCCCTACTCTAGCCTATATCATGGTGACACACACACAAACACCTACTCTTTTAAAAATAGATTTTACTACTTATGAACACAAGATCAATGTTCTACACATTACGAACTTATCGAATTTCTAACATTTCCTCAGTGTTTCTCTTTTTCTTCCTTCCTTCCTTCCTTCCTTCCTTCCTTCCTTCCTTCCTTCCTTCCTTCCTTCCTTCCTTCCTTCCTTTCTTTCTTTCTTTTCTTTCTTTCTTTCTTTCTTTCTTTCTTTCTTTCTTATTTAGTTTGTTAGTTATAATAACTCTAACATTTATCTAGCATCATTTTGCTTTAGTAAATTCCCTTGTTTTATCCCTGGGGCTCATAATACTATAACTAAAACTCAAAGTAAGGTATAATATTCTTTAGAACAAGATATGTATTGCTTCAAAATAGGATTAGCTCCTTCTGAAAGTGTTAGGACTTAGTATAAGAGACAGGAGAGTGGACCCACAGGGATCTTCTTAATGGGGTTTTCTGAGGATTGCCACTAGAAAAAAAAGGGGATCAAAAAATGCAGTAAGATCATGGGGAAGGGGAGTAAAAAGAGGAGAAAGGTAACCAGTAAAAAAATATTACTATTTTTCCAGTGCCCATCTCTGGGGGGTGGGGGGAAACCTGCTCATTCAGGTTGGCAGAGTTGAGTCTTATTTCCCCTGTTTACAGTTTTTGGTACATTCTTTGTAAAAGGCTAATTGTGGAAAATGTAAACTCAAGGAACATGGATCTGTAAATTCTAGAGTTCTTGGGGTGATGGAAACCCTGATGGTTAGCTGAATGAAGAAGAAAGAATACCATGGTGTCTACCATAATAAGACTAAGTATCTTCATTACTTTATATGCATTGTCTTTTTACACATGAACAATAACAGATAGGTGATTACCGGCCCTATTTCACAGAGAAGGATCTTGAGTCATAGATCAAGTAAGTTGTAGGCTCTCTACATCTCATCTTGTCCTATATAATATTGCCCGCTGCAAATGCAACAATATTGTGGTGGAGGTGGGGGCCGGATATAGTAAAAGATCATACTTTAATTTTCCTGATGTTATGAGAATACAAACACTGGCTGAAATTAAAAACACTGGGGCGGGGGGGGAGAGGATGCACTCTTTCAGAGAATGCTTCTCCTGTGCTGGAAAGCCCATGGATATTAACAAATAGAGTACCACAGAAAGAACAAGATAACAGTTACTGCCTAAGAAACATTCTTCAAGGTCTACTGGGTACCTTTCATGCCTTTTGGTTGTGAACTAAAATAAGTACACAAAAATGACAAAATATCCGGCACGACACGATGCCTCAAGAGAAGTCTCACTCTTAAGTCACTGAGCCTTAAACAAGTTGAGCATTGCTGGCACAGACACAGATGTTAGACTGAACAAATCCAGGAAACAGTATATGTTGACCGGACATTTGCTATCTATACATTTTAAATAAGCGTTCATTCAGTTTTAGACAATTCTAGGTTTAATGAATACAGGCATTGCTCTTCATGATAAGCATTTATCACAACAAATAATATATGGGAAAAAATGAATGGGGAAAAGGAAGACCTATGTTTTAATCCCAGCTGATTAATTAATTCTCTCTGGAAATCTATCTAGGATTTCTGAACTGACATTTACCTGATATTATCATTTCTGACCTGTCAACATGACAGGGTAGTTGAGAATTATCACAGAAATAAATATATCATATTGTATGAAGAATTGTAAGATTAGAAGGAGATGTTTGCCTTAATCTAAATCAAAAAGGTCCTGTTGTTTCAACCCATCCCACTTACTATCTTTTGAAATGTATTATTCATCCATTTAGCACATATTACTGAATATCTATTACATTCCAGAAGCTGTGGTAGGAATTTATTTTAACAGAACAACAGTGTTCAGTAAATAATTGCATGCACATCTGGCATCAAAAAAGAAAAGTACAAATGCTATAGAACATTTTTTTCAGGGGATCTTTTGGGTCATCTGATCAAGGTGAAAGAAGAATTAGGTAGAAAAGGAGGTGCTAGGCCTTTGGAGAGAGTGAAGGAATTTTAATATAGCCATGAAGAATGGGAAAGCAATAAGGTGAGGAAGTTAAAGTAGGATGTCAGACTGCTGAGGACCCATTTGGTTTTGGTAAACATTAATTTATAGTTAAATCAAACATCACTTAGTTCTTGGTTTCTACAGATGCAGAAGGTACAGTTTCAGTAAATCAGCTTCAGTGCATTGTGTAAAATGTTTGAACTTGTGGAGTTTTTTAAGATGTCAAAATTTAGTAACTTAATTGCAAGATGGTACTGAGAAGGTGGATGATTTTAAGTTGTGCTATGTACCAAGGACTGTGTCAATAGCCTTAAACTATTTTTTATTTCTGTTACTCATAGCAATTCTATACAGTATGTTATTACCCCAATGCTACATATATGATACAATGGGGACTCAGGAAATTTAAGCAACTTGCCCAAGGTTATTGGCAAGAGACAAGACAAGTGACAAGAGCCAGGAATAGCACCGTTTTGGCCCGTGTCCTAAGCACATGCCATTTTCTTTCACTATACTCTCTCTCTCCATAATGGACATACTTTACATCATTCTACAGAGTAAAATCCTGACATACGCTTTGCTCAGCAGGTAGCAAAAACATTTCATAGGGGGCAGGGCTTCACATCTTCAAGATCTTTGCAAATATATGGTTGATGCCCACAGTTCTGTTTTATGATGCACAAGAAAGGTGATCTTATGGGAGGTTTTAAAGCAGGCATTTCCCATCTTTTGTTTCTGCACTAAAAGCCTCTTGAAATGCCCCATAGATCACCAGATTTTGAGCATGACCACATTTTAATAGACCTGCCAGGGACACATTAGCTACAGAACACTTCCTCTGGGTTGACCTACTGACCTGATTAGTGCCTTGGCTCAACATTATCCATCTGGAAACTGAAGCACATTTGCCAAACACAGTGGTCAGAGTTTTGGCAGGGCTGAAATTGAGCTGTTCTTTCTAATGGTGCCTTGCTAACAGGTTTATTTACCTCCTATGACCACTTCTTGACTATTACAGTAATGCCATGTTTTGTGAAGTGCAAAACCATAGGCTTTGGAACTGAACAGTTAATTTGACCACTTAACAGTTTGTCAATTACAGCATTCTGCCGAGGCTCAGTTTTTCAAATCTATAAAATGGGGACAATGATTTCTCTCTCACAGATTTATTTTGAGCATTAGAGAGAGTGTCCTGTGCAGTACAAGTAGGAATCATTTACTGAACATTTATTATTGCAAAGCATTATGTCAAGTGCTTTACAAAGATTATCTTTTTTCATTTGGAAAATGTCATCTTCCTTAAGCATTACTAATACCCCAACTTTAGAGATAAAGAAACAAAAGTTTGGTGTGTAAATGTATTTGCCTTATACAACAACTTAAGAAGTAGAAAGAGCAGAATTTGGTGTTAGGAGACAACCCCCCAGAATTTCTATGGTTTGCTACCAGGTACAACTACTTTCTGGTGCCCCTGTACTTGCTCTTTCCTGGTTTGAGGTACTGGCTAGAGATCAACTGCCAACATATGAAATGACAGGGGTAAAAGCTTCAGAAATCTTGCTAGATATAGTTTGCATCATTTAGTGCTCAATATCCTTGCAAACATGACAGAGAAATATACTAACTGATGTGCTGGGACCTCATCTACCCTCAATTATGCTGGGTATCCATTAGAAAGTGCACTAGTGGAATCATTAGAGCTCAAAGTAATTTGCCATTTACTAAGCTCAATGTTTTGCAGAAGTGGTCTCTATTGATGTTCATTATCCTTAAAGTGTGTACCCTTGGAGGTAGATGAATTAAATATGGGAAGCTGTGCTTAAACTATAAAAAATGCCAGAAACAATGTTTTCCAGGAAAAAGACCTACCTCTGTGTGTGTGTGTGTGTGTGTGTGTGTGTGTGATGCTCCCAGTTTGCCTAATAAGAGAATCTACCTTCTAAGACTTGTCCTCTTCATGATGTACTGTAATAAAGATTCTGCTTGGAAATAAATGAGTGAACATAATAAAATGAATAAATTGTCATAGTTCATGCAGCATATTTCCAGAGGCATCAAAAGAAGCACAAAAGGCATTACTTGACTGAAAGTGCTCTCTGCAGACTTAGTATAAAGAGATCTGACATTTAAACTCTTTTGACAATGTATCAAGAGCTTGACTCAACCTACCTCCAAGTTTAAGTAAATACCATAAGTAGAGGTAAAGTGTATGTTCCCCTTTTATGGAAAACAAAAACAAAAACAAAAACAAAAAAAACAAAACAAAACAAAACAAAAAAACACCCAGGGTGAAGACTTTAACAGCAGTTGGCAAATGAACATTATCTTTCTCAGAAATACACCCCAGTCTGCCACTAACTTGATGTATAACCTGAACAAACCACTTAACCACAGAATAATGAGAATTAGTCACTTATTTGTTAAATGAAGGTGTTTAGTCACATGATTGAAGAGGAAAACTACAAAGGAAAACGGATTTTGAGAATTTAAGCTTAAATCTCAGCTCTATTATATGTATCCCCATCTATAAATAAAATAGTTTGTAATTAAAGAGATGTGCTGGTGAATTCATATTGCACAAGCCATGATTTGACAAAATATATAAAATCAGTGTAAGTGACACTCTCTTTCCTTCAATATCTCACTCTCCACAATTTCACAATCTTTATAATTCTAAAACTGAGAGAACAGAAATCTTGATTTTAATGTAAAAGCCACTTAAAATCTATGGGTTTCACTTTTAAAATAAACATAATGAGAAAATGAGATCTAGATTGTGAAAGAGGTTTCAACCCCTCTCATACATTGGTGAGGTGGTGATGCTAGCACTGGGGAGCGGCCGCAAATACAGATGAAGCTTCGCTTGCTCGCTGGCTACTCACCTCCTGCTGTGTGGCCCAGTTCCTCATGAGCCACAGACCAGTCTGTGGCCAGGGGTTTGGAGACCCCTGATCTATAGACTTTTACAGGAGTCTCAACGTTAACGCATCGATAATGTTTATGAACACCTCCACGTTCCCAGAATGGACATTTATAAACACACACACGAAAGAATGTGTCTACTAATTGTATGATTAATGGTAATATTTACATTCAATATGCATTTTCACGTGTCTGATGCTGGGTGAAATTCCACAACTCATTTAACATTACTAATCATGAATTAGGTAATATTGTGATTTACATTTAATGTATTTGTAAGCTGAAGCTTAGAAAGGTTGAGGCATGTGTCCAAGGTCACACAGTATATACTGGAGCAATTGACTTGAAGCAAGATTTGCTTGCCTACAAGTTGGCTCCTTCTACACATAATATAAAATTTTCTCTTATAAAAATGTCATGGATAGATCTGTGATAAAAGGGAGTGAATCTGCATCATGGCTACCTATTCAAAGGCTGAAAGAACTAGTTTCCCTCTTATTTTTTTGAGCCTCTCAATAAAAATGAAACAAAAATAAAATTAAAAAAAAACTCTAACACCACTTTGAAAATGTATTAAGATGCATATTTTAGTGTATAAATTAAAACTGAAAAGAAATCCAAAGAGATATAAGCAAGCTTCTTAATTTCATAATTGTGAAAAAACAAAAGGCTCCATATGATCAAAAGCTAGTCAATGGGCTCCTCGGAACTCCTTCAATTTCGCCACATTTGAGCAGTGCACTAATTATTTAATTTGCAACCTGAATAAGAATGCATTCAGAATTTATGGCCCTGTAAGGACTGTATCTTATTTAGTTTCCATGTTCAACAGTGAGCATTTTTTTTTTCTTTTTGGTGGTGGGGGAGGGGAGGGAGATCAAAGGCAAAGTAAAAACAGAAGTGTATAGGTCAAATTAACTTCAGTTTTATCGAGAAGGATGCTCATGAAGAAACTAAACAAATGCAAACATGCGATTAAAACAGCGATAGCAAGACATTCAAACATCACAAAGAAGTTAGGACAGGATATGGAAAGGAGAGAAACCATGATAAGAAGGGTATATGGCTATTAATATCTATGGCCATAGGCACTGAAACATTCATTATGGAAAGTACTACACAATGGTTAAGTCTGTGCAGACCGAAGAATTCAACGGAGAATACTGTGACAGTGGCAATATCATCTTGAGATTATACAGCCCTACACTTGTAGAGCTAGACTTAGTCTCCAATATTAAGGAGATATCCAGTTTCTACAATGAGGACCAGATTATCAAGACACTTTACTTAATATTGAGTCTTCAGAGTATTAAAATAGCAGTCTCTATTAACCACTCTATCATCACAGGATCGAGGCTTCACTAGTCTGTATTTGGGGCCCTAGGGCCTCAGTAGGTAGAAGAAGGGGAGATCAGGCATAAAAGAATGTAAGATATTAGCAATGCAGTACTGCATTTATTATTGTATTGCAAAATAGTCATTCCAAGTTGTTGCTATCATAAATTGAACTTAATGCTATGTTTCTGAGTTTTGAGGTTTAATTAAAATCCGTTTCTGTAATAGTGTATGAAATGAACTTTATGCTCACATAAGGAACTCAAATAATGAGTAATCATCCAAGAAATTGAATTTTCCATAGTAAAAAAAAAAATGGTTATTTCAGTTATGATATGGATCTTAAACCTAGATTAAGTTTAGAGATAATTTTGTTCAACTCCATCATTTCACAGTGAAACATCTAAAGAAGAGAGAAGGCAGAGGACCTGTTTAAGGTCACACAACTACATGGTGGGCCAAGGATCATATTCTCCTGGTTTTCTAAATGAACTTTTCCATCAGGCACCATCAGAAACAAATACTTCAAGAACACCACTATTTTCTCATCCACTAAGATAAAATTTAAACATCCTTTTTAATCCTTCATTTCTTTTCCCTGTAGTTCTTCACTGGACTAAATACTTAGAAGCAAAACCATCAATGTCTCCCAGATGAGGATTTCGTTCTCCTGTCTTGATGATATTGATATCAAAACCTCCAAAATCACTACCTTTTTTTTTCCTTCAATGTGGTGCAAGAACCTTAATCACTAGAGATAGGGTGGCTTTCTGAAGAAAAAATGGCGCACTTCCATGAGAATATGAGAAAATCAATCTTAGGCAGGAAAAGAACAATATTTGGAATGATAACATATTTGCAAAATCAATTTTCCTGACAAGTAACTCTAATCATATAATTTGCCTACCCCACAACTTCAACATCTTCTAATTGCCAAAGAAATTAAGCCATAATTTGTCATTCTGCTATTCAAGAGCTCCCCTAAATTGAGTGATCTATCTTTTGAGCTATTTCTCCAATTTTGTCCTGCCACACTAAAATCTATATTGTGACCTACTGAATGTATCCAAGTTTGTTGCCCATGATGTCCACCTCTACACTTTGAACATTATAAGTAATCAATATGTGTGAAGTAAAATAAATAGAATAGAGTTGGTGATTCTGCCACATTTTATATCTATTGCAAATTACTGCAGAAATATTGTAGTTTGTTGTTTTTTTACAGTTTGTCTAGGGATTGATTACCTCTATGTGAATAATCAATGATTCTCAGTTTCCAAAACTGAAGTCCAAACTCTTGATCACAGGTTGCATCAAAGCCTGAGGTTGTTCCTCTTATTGTCTATGCTAGCTTTCCTTCAGCAGGTACATAGGGAATTATGAATATTTGTAGTTGTCAGGGAAATGCACTTTGTAGCTGGAAGACCAGAGTTAGAGTTCCAGTTTCAATAGCCAGTAGGTATGTAATGTTTAACGTGTGACCTCTTTAGGGGAAATTCTCCACAGCTGAAGAATAAAAGGTTGAACAAAATTGCCTCTCTTTCATTCAGTAATCCTATTACAAAAGTTACAATTTGAAAATAATATCAAACTCAGAAACTTTTTTCTAAATGGAAAGCATTATTGGGGAAGAGCACCTGAAGATGTCAAATCTAGCATTGTTTTTAACATGGTCAATCATTGATGTGGAGGTATGTAAATTGGAATTGGCATGTTTCTTGGATAATGTTTAAATTGGACTTAGTTTAAATAGAAAATAACCCAGTCTAAATTCTTTGTGAAAAACTGTGGAGATAAAATTGGAAGTTGTAGATAATATAGTAGACATAATAGCTTTCCCTTGCCTGCCTCTTATCTTACCCCGTCCTTCTCGCTCTTGCTCTCATTTCTGCTTTCTCTTTTTATCTCTGGCTAGGTATGGATATAGTTCATGTTTATATAGGAAGGATAATTTGGTACAAGATTTTTAAAGTGTTTTTCTGACATAAGTGTAATGAACTCATGTGAAGCAGATATGAACAATGGCAGAAGTGAAAGATGCTTAGTGATTGTAATCCTTTTTGATGTATGTTGACATACTTATCTATAAAAAATACTACTGGAAAAGTAATATTTAAAATACAAGTCTCTGTTATATGTTTCCAGTTAGTTGGGGTGTACTAAAGCAAATTTTAAAGGAGCACATGTTAATAATTTGATTTTCCTTTGGAATATATGATGTATGAATCCCCTGATCCTCGAAAGTTTCTGATTCTTCACATTAGGTAACCAAATAAACATATTTTTTGTTGGTTTTATTGTTTTGTTTTGTTTTTTTCCCTTAGGAGAAAATATGCAGGAAAAGATTTCTTCTAGAAGAACTTGTCATAAGATGCAAAGTGGGAGAAAAAAATCTTGCTAAGAATCATTCATCTCGAGGAGCTATGCATTGATAGCCAGTAGTTCATGCAGAGTGCAGTAAGCCTTACTAAAGTAATACTGCTTAACATAGCCGCCGACCTATATTTCCCATTTAGAATACTGAAAAAGCATTGCATTATATTACAAAGTGGACTTTGCCATCGGAAAGCCCTGGTTTCAATCTCTACCATTTATGTTTTCTTGAACAATTCCTTAACTTCTTTGAGTTTCAATTTCTTTATCTAGAAATAGTAAAATCATCCCACAAAAAATTGTTAAGAGGATGAAATAAGATAATGTATATAAAGCAATAGATACCTCATCTCAAAAAACAGTAGCTTTTATTCTAACTGACTTGGACTCAGTTGTCCTAGTTTACATACCAAACAATGGCAGCTCGTGGATGGCTTCTTCAACTCAGGACTGTGCAATTCTTGGCATAGAAAAATTAATTGAGATTTTTCTTCATTTTGCTCAAATCTGTAAACCATGTCCCATGTTAATTTAATCTCACAGCTTAATAGCATATTAAAGTAACAAATTCTTTATTCCTATATTATGTGCATATGCACACATATATACATACAAAAAACATTCTCTCTATATATGTGTGTGTTGTGTGTGTGTGTAATACATATATATGTATACATTTATATATTATATATGTGTATATATATGCATGAACATGCTGCTGGTAGTTACAGTGTAAATATATTATAATTCTATTATTACTTTAAATTTATGTGTGCATGCTTAAAAATGAGTTTATTCCTATAGTATGTATATATGTAGATAGGCAATATATCCTTTATATATACATATATATCAGTAAAAATATAATTAGCATTAAGTATAGTAAATGCACACTAAATGATGCTTTCATTAATTAAATAATCACCTAATTTCAATTGTAGCTTAGTCCTAAACTTATCTTCAAGGAAATAACTTTAGGAAGTTAACAGATAAATCTAATTACAGTGGATTGCTTCCTGGCATAATGGGTTAGCATAATGGTTGATTTTTCTGACTTGCAAATGAATCATTAAATTATTAATATGTTTTATATACCATATTAATGAAAATAAAAAATAATTCATATAATAGTTTCATTAAGAAAAAACATATAGTCAAAATATAAAACTAGGCTTCAAGAATATAGTTTTACTATTAAATAAAATGGTAAGTTTTAGCAAAACTATGTCATCAAGCATATTAAGTTATAGATGTAACTCAATTTTATTAATTATGTTTTTTTAATACTTTCAATTTAGAGTAGTTTTACATTTGAAGAAAAATTGTGAAGGTTGTTTAGGGAATTCCCGTATGACTCACATCCAGCGTTCCCTATAATTAATGTTTCACATGACACATTTGTTATAATTAATGAACAAATATCAATACATTATCATTAACTAAAGTTTGCACATTATTCATTACCTAATGTATTTTTCCTGTTCCAGGATCCCATCCACATAGTCACATTACATTTAGCAGTCATGTATTCTTAGGCTCCCATTACATGTGGCAGTTTTACTGACTTGTTTTTGGTGATCTTGACAGTTTTGAGGGGTGATGATGAGGAATTTTGTAAATTGTACCTCGCTTGGAATTTGTCTGACATTTTTCTCTCTGTTATAGTGGAATTATATGCTTTTATGAGAAAGACATAAGAGATAAAGTGCATTTTTTTTTCACAGCATATTAAGGGTGCATGCTACCAACACAGCATCACTACTGATGTTAACCTTTATACCTGGCTGAGGTAGTGTTTCCCAGGTATCTCCACTATAAAGTCACTCTTTATTGACACTTCCCTGCTGTAGTTTTGAGAAGAGAATTAAAATGCACAGCACACACTTAAGAAGTAGGAGTTACGATCCACTTCCTTGATGAAAAAGTATCTGCATAAATTATCTGAAATTATACCTGAGAGATTTTTCCATTCTTGTTTATTTATTTATATGAGTATGAATTCATGGATACTTCTTTTACAGTTTGGGTTATAATCCCATAATATTTTATTTGTTTTGTTCCTCAAATTGTTCCAGCTTCAGTCATTGGGAGCTATTCCAATTGGTTCCTATGCTCCTTTGACATATTACTATTATTTGTGTGTATGTGTGTATTTTAAACTTTAGCTCACTTTCTTCACTAGAGATAGTCCAGGCTTGTTTTTATGCTCTACCCCAGTCCTAGAATCAGCCAAATCTCCAAGACCTAGTACATTTTATTATACAATGGTAAGAGAAACCAAGATCTATTTACTAGGTGTGTTTGTGGCTACTGAGATGTTGATTCTTCTAGATGAAAGAGCAAGGAAATAGATGTGTGTATATTAACCCATGTACATACATGTATCTAAAAATGTCCCTATCTACAACCATCTCTATTTATATGAAGCTAAACATGAGTTCATAGTAACAACTACAACTGTAATTCATTAACACATAAATTACCTTCTTACCTTTCCTTTTCTAGAAATTTTCACTCCAGCTACAAGAAACCTGTTATCCACTTACTTAATTGTGTAATTCTAGTATACATGTATAGCAATATCAGAATTGTTAACCATTACTCCTGTTAGAAAGAATTTTATTCACTACAGTAGAGCGTCTATGTACCTTTTCTTTTTCCTTTAGTCTTAGTATCCACTCATTTTAAAAATTACTTAAGGCAACATTTTCCTCCATTCAGTTTGGTGAATCATTACATATGCAATATAGTTAGAGTGTTTTGTACTATTCTACATTTTGCCCTGAGACCCAATCACTTCATGCGCGTGTGTGTTTGTGTTGTGTGTGTGTGTGTGTGTGTGTGTGTGTGTGTGTGTGTGTGATTTGCATATACTAAGGTTCAATTTTTATGCTATGAAGTTCTATGGCTTCTGACAGTGTCATGCATCTACCATT
Organism: Eonycteris spelaea; assembly: GCA_003508835.1. NCBI lineage: Eukaryota > Metazoa > Chordata > Mammalia > Chiroptera > Pteropodidae > Eonycteris > Eonycteris spelaea. The sequence goes on along the minus strand of PUFA01000026.1, from coordinate 3,232,140 downwards.
ACAATGCCATATAGTTTTATCACCCTAAAATAATTCTCTGCATTTCACCTATTCATTCCCCCTTATCTCTCTTCTCTCTGGCAACCTCCAATCTTTTTGTTTTTGTTTTTGTTTTAATCATCTCTATAGTTTTGTTTTATTTTGTTTTTCACAGTGTCATATATTTGAGGCTTCATTTCTGTCTTTTCATGGATTGATAGTTCATTTCTTTTTATTACTCAATAATATTCCATTGTATAAATGTACCAAAATTGGTTAAAAATTAACCTATTGAAAGCCAACTTTGTTGCTCCCAGCTTTTGGCATTTATGAGGCCTGGTTAGTACTGGATGGAAGACCACCTAGGAAGACCAGGTTCTGTAGGTGTAAAAAGTAAAAATAAAGGAATTGTAAACTGACAAGGTCCTTGCAATCTGTGAGGTCAACTAAGGGTTACCTCGCCTAAAAAAAATTTGAAAGTACTTCTAGCAACGATTGACAATTCCTCTTGTTGGCATACGGGCCAGCAAATGGTACTGTCTGTTTTGTATTACTATTATTTTTTACATTTTAGACATTCTAATACGAGTGCAGTGATATGTCAGAGTTATTTTAATTTGAAGTCTTGTAATTTCAAACGATGTTACTCATCTTTCCATACGTATTTGCCATCTGTATATATTCTTTACAGACATGTCTGTTTAGACATTTTGCTCATTTATAAATCGAGTTGCTTGTTTTCTTACAATTGAGTTTTAAGTGTTTTTTGTAAGTTTGTGATTAAAAACCAAACTTTATCAAAGTGTTTTGCAAATACTAAACTTCCAGTTTGACTTTTTTTTTTTTTCCATTTTCTTTCACATAGCAGAAGTTGCCAATTTTAATAAAGTGTAACTTTTATTCATGGAACATGTGTTTGATGTTTATCTAAAAACTCATGGGAAACCCAAAGTCATTTAAATTTTTCATGTATTTTTTCTTCAGAAATCATATAGTTGTATGTTTTGCACTTAAATTTATAACCTATTTGAGTTAGTTTTTATGAGAAGTATAATGCCTATGTTTAAATTTATTCTTTTGAATATGAACATCCAGTTGTCCTAGCACCACTTACTGAAAAATATTATTTCTCCTCTGAATTGTCTCTGTTCCTTTGTCAAACATCAGCTGACATACATTTCTGTTACTCTACTTCTGGACTCTCCATTCTATTCCTTTGATTTATATGTTTACACTGTCTTGAATACTGTAATTTTACATTAAGTCCTGAAGTCAGATAATACAAGTCCTCCAATTTGTTCTTCTTAAGCATTATGTTGACTACATGAGGTATTTTATCTTTTCAATGTAAACTTTGGAGTGAGCTTTTTGAAACCTACTAAATAGTTTGCTTGGAGTTTGCTTGGGATTATATTGAATCTATAGATTATGTTGAAAAGAATTGTTATCTTAACTATATTGATTCTTCTAATCCATGAGTATGGATATCTCTCCATTTATTTAGATACTTTTATTCCTTTTATGAAAGTTTTGTGGTTTTAAACATATAGATGCTGCATATATTTTGTTCAATTTATATATAATTATTTCATTAATATTATAAGGTAAGGGTTATCTTTTACTTAAATTAATAGAAAATATTATTACTTAGTCCTTTCTTTACATATACTTAATTTTCTGACTTACATCATTTTTTCCTCCCTCAAACTTTTAACATTTCTGGCAGATCACGTCTGCTGGTGATAAATTCCCTCAGTTCTTGTTTTTCTGTGAAAGGTTTAATTGTTCCTTTATTTTTGAAGGACAATTAACTGGAAATTTAGTGATTTTTTTCAAAACTTCAAATATTTGCCTTATCTTCTTTCTTACATAGTTGCTGCTAAGAAGTTCACTGTAATTCTTATCCCTGTTCTGTAGTAGGTAAGTTAGTTCCCCCCGCTTCCCTCCACTCTGGCTTCTCTAAATTTTGGTTTTGGTTTTGGTTTTCTTCAGTTTGACTATGACATGCCTAGGTACAAATTTGTCTGTTGGTTGGTATTTATCCTGTTTGGTGTTTTCTGAAGTTCCTGATTGTGTAATTTGGTGTGTCATTAATTTTGAAATTTTTAGTCATTATTGCTTATGCTCCATCCTCTCTTCTTTTTCTGGTATTCCAAATATATGCATTTTACACATCTTAAAATTGTCAGAGCTCTTAGATGTTCTGGGTTTTTGTTGTTGTTGTTGTTCACTTTTATTTTTTTTTATTTTTTTTCCTCTTTTTATTTCAGTTTGGAAATGTTCTATTGGCCCATCTTAGAAATCACTTAATACTTTCTTGCCATGGCTAGTCCACTGATGAGCCTATTAAAGGAATTCTTCATTTCTGCTGCAGTGTCCTGAAATTTTAGCATTTCTTTTTGATTACTTTTTAAGAATTTTTATCCCTAAGCTTCCATTAACCACCTGTTCTTGCATGCTGTCTACTTTTCCATTAGAGCCCTTAACATATTAATCATAGTTATTTGAAATTCCCTATCTGATAATTCCAACATCTGCGTAGTTTCTGAGTTTGAATCTGATGTTTACTTTGTCTATTCAGACTGTATTTTTTTTCTTGTTTTTTTGGCATGACTTGTCTTTTTGTTGTCTTTGAAAGATGGACATGTGTCAAATAATGGTAACTAAGGAAAATAGGTCATTAGTATAAGGATTTATTTTAATCTAAGAGTGGGCTATTTTAAAATATTTGTAATTTTAAGTCCCAGGTTCTTTGAGTTCCTCTAGTATCTTTTTGTTTTCTGATTTTGGTCTTCCTTAACTTCTCAGAAAGAGTATGTTTTGTAGCTCTTTCAGTTGTAATCTTGTCAGTATACTGGAGCTCTGTTGGGACAAAGTACGGTATAGAGAAAATGAAGCATTTTATAAACCTATTATCAAATCCTAATTTTTTTAGTAGTCTTCTATCTTTAGACTGTAACATTGATACATGTTTCTCAACTTTTTGTCTCTCTTTTGGTGAAAGAAAGGTGAGGGGCAGGAGTTGAGTAATTTCTCTACCTACACATTGCTAAAGCTCTGGTATAGGCTTCAAATCTTCACCATGAGGACCTGGCAGGGTTTCTAGAGGTAAACCTTCAAAAGATTAGGGGTCCCTATAACACTGATCCAACCCCAGGGGTTTTCACTCTTATTTTAGCCTACACCCAGACTCCAATAATTCGTCAAACTATCATTTATATCTTTTTACCAGTTTATTGTTCTGGCAACTTTTGTTCTAGCTAATCTCAACTACGCCTCTCTGGATTGACCTGTTTTTCCAGATTTGGGGTGGCAGTTTGCTCTGTGAATTCACTTTTTCTGATGATTCTAAGAAAAATTACTAGTTTTCAGTTTTTTTTTTTTTTTTTTATTACGATGACAGTGTCAACTCCAAGCTAAGTACGGAAATTCCTCATACATCCCTACCTCATACATTCATAGCCTCCCTTATTATCAATATCCTCAACCAGAGTGTTACATTTGTTAAAATTGATGAACCTACATTGGTATGTGATAATCATTCAAAGTCCATAGTTCTCATTATGATTCACTCTAGGTATTGTACATTTGGCAGGTCTGGACAAATGTTTAATGGCATGTATCCATCATTATGGTATCATACAGAGTATTTTCACTGTCCTTTTTTGTGCTCTGCCTATTCATCCTTTCCCTTCTGCCACTCTAACTCCTAGCAATCACAGATCTTTTTTACTGCCTCCATACTTAGGCCTTTTCCAGAATGTTTTATAGTTAGAATCATATAGTATGTAACCTTTTCAGATTATCTCTAGACTTTTAAAATCACATGTTGTTTTAAATCAGAATCTCTGGCCCTTACGATATATTGATATTTACAAATCAAGAAACAAAGTTTGGCTTGTATCTATTCTCCGTGGCAACAATTCTATATTAATTTGTGGATGACATATCTCTGGTAGTGGAAAGGGAGAGAGGTGTTTTTTAGGAGGCATTGAGAATAGAGGTGACTCTTTAGGAAATATGACAAAATCGTATCCATATGTAATTATATAAACATTGCAATCTATAAATATAAAATATTTAAGCATAGTTTTATGATATCATAAATGATTATATAGAAGTAGAATAAAAATAACTCTTTTTCAGAATTTAAATTTACTTAAATTAAAAAAAAAACACTGATTTGGAATTATTGTTGCACAAAATCATATCTATTAATAGATTATAAACTAACGCTAAGGTCCATATTTTATGCATTAACATATCCTCTAAAATATCTATTACTAAACTGTATACACAAAAAGTATAAAGGATAATAAAGTTAAGAGCTGAGCTCACTTCAGTAGCATATATATAAAAATTGAAACAATACAGAGAAGATTTGCATGGCCCCTAATCAATGATGACATGCAAATTCATGAAGTGTTCCACATTTTTGAAACACATGACCTCCCTAGACTGAATCACAAAGAATTGAAAGTTTTAAATAACTGATTAACAGTAAGAAAGTTGAAACGATCATCTAAAACCTCCCAAAAAAGTAAAACTCCAAGACCAGATGGCTTCACTAGGGAATTCTACCAAACATGCAAATACTTGAACCTATCCTTCTCAAATTCTTCCAAGAAATTGAAGAAGAGGCTAACATTACCCTGATACCAAAACATGGCAAGGATAACACAAAAAAAGAAAACTACAGACCAATATCTCTGATAAATACAGATTCAAAAATCCTAAGCAAAATACTAGCAAATTGAAAACAACAATACATTAAAAATAATAATATGCCATACCAAGTGGGGTTTATTCCAGGGGCACAAGGATAATTTAACATGAACAAATTGGTCAATGTGATATACCGCATAAACAAAATAAAGATAAAAATTATATGATCAGATAAATAGATGCAAAAACATATTTGACAATGATCACCCATTAATGATTAAAACACTCAATAAATGGGTATAGAAGGAAAGCACCTCAACATAACGGCCATATGTAACAAACACTCAGCTAACATCATAGTCAATGGTGAAAATCTTAAAGCTTTTCCTCTAAAATGAGGAACAAAACAGCTAAGTAGTAGAAGTCCTAGCCAGAGCAATCAGGCAAGAGAAAGAAATAAAGACCACCAAATTGGAAATAAAACAAGTAAATTGTCACTTTTTTAGACAACATGAGTCTTTATATAGGAAATCCTAAAGGCTCCACCAGAAAATATAGAAATAATAAATAAACATAGTAAAGTTGCAGGATACAAAATCTATGTACAAAAATCCGTTGTGTTCTTAATACAAACAATGAAATTTCAGAAAAAGAAAAAAAAATAATTCCATTTGCAATTGCAACAAAAAAGAATAAAATACTTAGGAATAAACTTAACAGAGAATGTAAAGGACCTATACACTAAAAACTCCAAGACATTTTTAAAAGAAATTGAAGACAAAGAAATTAAAGATATTCAATGTTCAATGACCGAAAGAGTCAACATAGTTAAAATGGCCATATTATCCAAAGCAATATACAGCTTTAATGCAATCCCATCAATATTCCAACAGCAGTTTTTAAAAATAAATAGGAAAAAAAATTCATTAGATTCGTATGGAACTACCAAAGACCCTGAATTGACAAACAAACCTGAGGGAAAAAAAAAACAAAACAAAACAAACAAAAAAAAACAGTCAGAGGCATTATACATCCTGATTTCAAACTATACTACAAAGTGACAATAATCAAAACAGATGGTATTAGTAAAAAACATAGAGAGAGACTAATGGAACAAAATTGAGAACCCAGAAATAAACCCACATATATGGGCGAATAACTTTTGACAAAGGAACCAAAAACACACAATAGAGAAAACAAAGCCTCTTTGATAAATGGTGCTGGGAAGATTAGAAAGCAATGTGCAAAAGAATTAAACTATACTGTTATTGGTCACCCACCATATACCAAAATTAACTCTTAATGGATCAAAGATCTAAATATAAGACCTGAAACAATAAATTCTGTATAAGAAAATAGGTACTAAACTCATGGGCCTAGGATTTAGAAAGGATTTTATGAATCTGACCTCAAAGGCAAGGAAAATAGAAACAAAAATAAATAAATGGAACAACATTGAACTAAAAAGCTTTGCACGGCAATAGAAACCATCAACAAAACAAAGAGAAAACCAACCTAATGGGAGGGGACATTTGCAAATAACACCCTTGATAAGGGGCTAACATCCAAAATATATAAAGAACTCATACAACTCAACAACAAAAACAACAAAAACAACCCAATTAAAAAATGGGCAGAGGACCTCAACAGACACTCCTCCCAAGAAGACGTACAAACAGCCAATAGACATATGAAAAGATGTTCAACTTCACTAGCAATTAGGGGAATGCAAATAAAAATCACAATGAGAGATCACTTCTGACAGATGTTAGAATGCCTATTATCAACAAGAGAAATAATAATGAGTGTTGGAGAGGTTGTGAGGTAAAAGGACTTCTCTTACTCTGTTAGTAGGTATGTAAATTGGTATAGTCACTATGGAAAACAATATGGATATTCCTCAAAAAATCAAGAATAGAATTACTATATAAACTAGCAATCCCTCTTCTAGGTATCTATCCCCAATATTTGAAGATATTTATCTGTAAAAATATATGCACCCAAATGTTCATATTGGCATTATTCAGAGAGGCTAAGGAATGGAAACAACCTAAAGTGCCTTTTAATAGATGATTGGATAAAGAAGGCATGGCGCATATATGCAATGGACTATTAGCCATAAGAAAAAATAAATACTGCCATTTGCAACGATATGGATGGATCTTGAGAATACCATGCTAACCGAAATAAGTCAAACAGAAAAACTTGAGAATCATAATTTCACTCATGTGTTAGATATAAAATGGAAAGCAAAAAATAAACAAGACAAACAAACAAAAATTCATAGACACAGACAACAGTTTAGTGGTTACCAGAGGGAAAGGGGTTGATGAAGACAGAAGAGGGTACAGGGGTCAAATATGTGGTGATGGAACAAGATAAGACGTTGAATGGTAAACACAGTGCAATATACAGATGATGGGTTATAGAATTTTACACGTGAAACCTATATAATTGTATTAACCAATGTCACCACAACAATTTAATTTTTAAAAAAGTTAAAAGCTCATTTGAGTAGTTAGAATCAAAAGTTTTAGTGCCATCCATTGCTCAATAATTGCTCTGATGTGGCATTGCATTAAGTGTGCAAAGAGTTGGGCAAGTGGTATGCAATGAGTATCTATGCTGGGTGCAATTTAATCCTCATAATTATTACAGATGTTGAAACTGAGAATCGCAGTTTGCCCTAGGTCACTCAGATAGCCAGTTGCACAATTCAGATTTGAATCAGGTATGTATCATTGACTCCAAAGCTGTTATTTTTCCTTTCTTCAGAGAAGTATTATATTGATACAGATGTATAGATACATGCAATTGATTTGTCACTGTGTTAAGCAATACACATAGAAAAGATAAAACTCAAAAATGAGAGTACAGTAAGAAATTGTAGCATGTTATTTCCTCCCCATCATCTCAAGCACCTCGTCTTTAACACTCAAATCAATTAAATTTAAAAACAAAAGTATAAGTAAATAGACTTATAAATTGATAGAGGCAAATTCTCGATATGTGCAATCAAGTCTACCTTGCAAGCCCATCTTGCTTTTATTTTTAATACAGTATGGATTTTGTAATGGAGCATTTGATACTCTATATAATATCTTTTTTAAAAATCTTTTGTCAGTACCTGCAGAGGACTTACTGACATTTTATTTTTTAGGAAGAAAGCTGTAATCAGTTTATTTTAGATATGTTATCATAAATTCTGGTTTTCTCTGCTTGTCATTGCTCTGGGTTGAAGAAAAACACAATTAGTGGAGGAGAGGAATCTGTACAGCTGGGTTTTTCACACTTTACAAATGGTTACAAAGTGATAATTAACAATGTGCTAAATACTAGGTGATAACGCTCAACAGAATAGGTGAAAATTAATTGTTTGAGATACAGTATCATTGGAATGGTTCACTTCCTTAAAAGCAGTTGGAACAGAAAAGAAATTGACAGTCTCTCGTTTTGAGGCACATAATACACTATCATCAACTCAATTGAATTGAACCACTTCTAGTCATTACCATCATCTTTCATTCATGCTTCTGTTCATTCAACAAACATTTATTGAATATCAATGTCGTGCCTGTGATAGATGCTGAGGGGAAAGCCTCAAACAATAGACACATGATCTGTGCTCTCATGAGAATTTTTCTATATCAATAATTGTCACCATTGTCCTCTATATTGTCATCTTCAATATCACTGTCCTCATCATAATCGTATCATTATCATTATCATCACCTTTATCCTAAGAAGAAATTCTCTATCAATAAGTAAAGTAAGAGATGGAGAAAGTAGGAGGCTGTTGCATCTGGCTGTGTTTCTTATCCTCTTTTTCCCGTGTTTATTCTTACCTTCATAGTACAAGTTTAAAATGTGATCTCACAAAAACTTCCCTCATCACCATTCTCTCATCATTTAAAGAAGACCATGCCCCTAATTATTCCATATTTCTTGACCTTGGAATATATGGATACTCAAATCATACTTTCTGAATGAATATATAAAATAACGTAGATGTTTGTTCTCTTGTGATATCTGCAATGACCACTATAAAATACATGGCAAGAAAATAGTCACTTAAGGCACCAGTCCAAGAACTCAGGTATAGCTCCAATATTTTATATGCAACCAATTTTTTTGTGCCATCACCGTCAGCAATCATATCTTGAAATTTCTCCCTATTTCAGACTGGTTATATTCCCCTGATGATGTTTGTCTGGCCTGTATTAATCCTCTACCACTATCTATCCAGAGGATAGCGGCAATAACCTACTTGGTTAGTCTCAAGCACCTACATGTTAGATAATGGACAAAATTATGAAGAGTTAAACTAGGATGGTAACAGTGGGGATTGGAAAAAAGAGATAAATCCAACAGACAAGATGGGACATTACCATATGTTGAAAGAAAGAATTTAATAATGATGCAGATATCATAGAAGAGACAGGTGGAAAAATGATGGTGACATTGACTGGAATTGATAACTCAAGAAGGGGGAACAGAACAAAGGAAGGAGATGGTTGGCTCCATTGTAAATGTGTGGATAATATCACCACTTATTGTAAAAGGTATTTTATATGCATACACAACTTCTTATGAGGAATTTGCTCATGGGATTATGGAGCCTGAGAAGTCCTCCAGTTTGTAACCTGGAGCCCCAGGAAAGCCAGTGATGTAATTCAGTCCAAGTGTGAAGCCTTAGAAAAAGGGGAGCTGATGCTATAAACCCTCAGTCCTTGAAGGAGATAAAATGATATGTGAGGTAGGGAAAAAGGGGCAAATTTCTCCTTCCTCTGCTCTTTTGTTCTATTTAGGCTCTCAGTAGATTGAATGAAGCTCAACCACATGGGAGGAGCAATCAGTACTGAGCCCACTGATGCAAATGCTAATATCATCTTGAAACATCCTCACAGAAACACCGAGAAATAACGTTTACTCTGGAAACCCGAAAATCAGTTGATACACAAAATTAACCATCACAATCCCAATTTTTGTCATTTTGGCACCCATACACATTTCTTTCATTATTAATCTTCAAATAAAGATAATAACAAGGTCATAATTCCACCTAACATTCTACAACTATCCTGTATACAACCAAAAATGGACTTACTGCTTCCCCAGAAGAGGAGATAAAGTCAAATGACATTTACTCTCCTCCTCGATGTTCCATAACTTAAATAGTATGATGTAAAATTAATAATACTTAAATACTGTAATATAAAATCAATTCATCATTATATGATAAAGAAATAAAAGAGAAAAAGAAAACAAATAGATACACATATTTACAGCCAAATAAAAAAGAAATACTTATGACAACCACAGCCCTCGTTATTTTAACTTGAAATAGTTGTGTTTACAGGTAGAAGCACTCCTCCCTTTGAAACTAAGACCCTTAGGTGAGCACAGCATAAAGACATTGGAACAGAAATAAAAAATTTCCTAGTGGGTAACTAGGGGTAGTAGCGAGGGGTGCCACTTCTGTTTCTCTCCCTCGATTCCTGGATATGTGGATTTTGATTATACAAGAAATAGAACCATAAATTAGATGCTGATTCAGAGCATAAACAGCCTTCTAGAGAATTTTTCCCTATCCTTGAAAGATACTGACACCTAGGTGGCCTTGTAGTTAAATTTTCAAGACTGTTCCACCATTCTGTCATGTCAGCTTTTTCTGAATGGTGGAGAATATGGTAAGATCAGTGAATTTTGTGAGTATGGGCCTCTTGCCACTGTTTTTATGTTATGAAGTGAGTTCCATGATCAGAAACAATGCTGGGTAAAATATCATGATAATGGATAAGGCATTCTCTAAGTCCACAGATGGTAGTATTGGCAAAAGTATTGTGTGCAGAAAGAGCAAATGTGTCCAAGATAACCGACTATCCTAGTAAGAACAAAACATTGTCCCTTCCACAACTAAAAACAGTCCAATGTAATCAAACTGCCAATAGGTAGCTGTCTGATTACCCCAGAGAATGGTGCTCCATCAAGGGCTCAGTGTCGGTCTTTGATGCTGGCAGATCAAACTCAGCAGAGACCATAGAGAGTCCAGCCCTGGTAAGTGGTAAGTGTTGCTGAGCCCATGCATAGCCTCCATCCCTGACATCACGGCCATTTTGTTCATGAACCATGATTACAGAAGCAGCCAGGGGAAGAGGTTGACTGGTATCCACAGGATGGGTTATCCTAGCAACTCTTCTGAAGCCACCATTTGGTGAGTATTCATATAGGACACAGATATTATTACATTTTTTTTTTGTTGTTGGCTATTCAAGAGAGATCAGTCCACATACATCTTCTCCAAATATTTTGTCACCAATTTTCCATACATGTTCTCTCTAAATCCCCAACCACCCAGCCAAAACATTGACCACAGTCTATGAATTTGTATATAATCGCACATTTGGCCATTTCTCCCTCTATTCAAAGTGAACAACCAGGTACACTGCTGAAAGTCTTTCTAGTGGATTTTCTTCACCACTATCTTAGTGTTGCAGCTGTCTGCTATTAGGTAGTACCTGCATATCAAGCAGAATTATCTATAAACTAGGCCCTTGTGCTCTCTTCTTCTGTCACCTGATCTTAGGGAGCCTTCCATAAGACCATAGTGTATACCGGATAAGAGAAAACATTGTAACAGGAGAGGGAACCAAGAGCATTCAGGTCACTTTGTATAACATACTTATGCTCTAAGGGCCTGTTCCAGCCCAATCACACATATACCATTTTTGTCCGATGGTAAAGTGGTGTTGTACTCAAACAACTTTATGACTTGGTGGTTTCAGATAACACCCAGTTCATGATGGTCATATAGTAACTTGGTGGCCAATGGATAGGCTTTTAATCTTTACTAAGGTCAAGTAGCAGGCCAAGAGTTATTGCTCAAAAGAAGAATAGTTATCTGCATATGATGCAGGGCCTTACTACCAAATCATAAGGCCTGACTGCCAATCAGCTATAGGGACCTGCCCAAGGCTCCAAATGGTATCACTATCTGCCACTGATATGTCAAGCACCGATGAACCTGCTGGATGATATGGTCCAAGTGGTAGAGTAGTTTTCATAGTAGTCTAGACCTGTTACAGAGCTTTCTATTGTTCTATGTCCCTACTAGTTTTTCACTGAGGTAGACAGTCTCTGAATTTTAGTCAGATCTATTTCTCACCCTCTAACACACAAATGCCTTATCAATAAGTCCAGAGTTGTTGCTATGTCTTGCTTACTAGGACTAATCAGCATAGTGACATCAAAGTAATGGATCACTATGATATCTCATGGAAGGGAAAGGTGATAAAAATCCCTGCAAGTATATGATGATATAGGACTAGAAAGTCGATACACCCCTTAGGTAGGACAGTGAAGGTGTATTGTTGGTCTTGCCAGCTGAAAGAAAACTACTTCTGGTGGACTTCATTGAGAGAAATGGAGAAAAAACACATGCTAGATCAATAGCTACATATCGGGTACCAAGGGATGTGTTAATTTCCCTAAACAATGAAACTACATCTGGTACAATTAGAGTCAGCACTGGTTAAGTATCCCAGTCCATTTGAGGTGCTATAACAAAATACCAAAGCCTGGATGGCTTATAAACAACAGAATTTTATTTCTCACAGTTCTAGAGGCTAGAAAATTCATGATTAAGATATATAGATTCTGTTTCCTATAAGAGTTAGTTAAGTTGACACATAAAATTAACCATCACAGGTAACTTGAGAATAGAGAGAATTTGAAAGTGATACAGAGATTTTGAGCAGTGTTAGGTTGAAAATGATGCTACCTTTCACTGGACTTGAGAACAGACAAAAGGAGGATGATGGTTAGTTCCACTGTAGAAATACTGAGGGCTATAGATCAAGCAAGAAATTTTAAAAAGCAATCTTACTCCTTTGTAAGAATCCTGTACCTAAGTCATATATTTCTGATTTACCAAATAAGATGTCAAGAGAAGGGAGAAAAAAAATAGGATGATAAATACAAAGTAAGTGAAAAAACAAATAAGAATATTTCCAAGCATGGAATCTTTTGAAGAAGACGACAAAAAATAGAAATATGGTAGAGAGGTAAAGGAGCAAAGCAATGAGAGTACAGGAAAGATATAGTTTCAAAAGGGAAAATAAAGGAAATAGTGTCAATTTTGTGGCGGGACTTAGAGAAATAAAGGCTAAGTGAAGACATTCTTGGTTTGGATTTATAAAAATTTGGTCACCATAGTCAATAGACATGAGAGATCACTGAAGTTGGGGGTAGATTCCAGTAGATTGACAAATATAAATAAAGGCAGGCAGATTTTTATGGTGTGTAAACTGTTCTTTGGGGAATGATATGCTCAAGAAGTTAGAAATTTTGTTCAGTCTTGAAAGAGTTTCTTCGATGACTGTCAAGGTCTCTTGGTTTTTTGTTTTGTTTTTGTTTTTGCTTTTGTTTTTGTTTTATTTGCTTTTTAATCTAATTCAGGTCTCTTCTTACCTGTCACCTCCCTGGGATGGCTGCCTTGACCACCAGTTTTGCTATCTTCTGTTTCCCTCTCCAGACCCTTTCTCTATCCTGCTCTGGGTCTTACCAGGGTGGCTAATAGCCACAGTATTGATGAACTTCCTTATCCTTTTATTTATTTTTTTTTATAGGGTTTGTCCACTAGAGAGTGCCAACTGAAAACTAGAAGGAGGTAGGAACGTTAGATTGGGGTATTAATTTCTATGCTTTTTCTTGTGGGAGTCACCAATAAAAACACAGTTCCTTGTCAGTTGGCTCTGTCCGAAAACTTTCTCTCTATAGTTCAGATTCTAATCTGGACCTCTCTAGGTCTGGTGTGGTAATGTATCAACCATTACAATCCCCAGAATATGAAACTTTTCAGATCACCCTACACCCAGCCCATATGGTTAGAAATAGTCATTTTAGTAAATTACCTTCAATTATCCCAATTTAAATGTGTCATCTGGCTCTGACAAGAACCCTAACTGATATACAATCCTATATAAATTAGCAGTCTCATAAATATCATCCCTTTATTGTGCTTTATTTTCCTTTAGGGTATTGATTATCCTTTAGCATGGTTATTTGTTTACTGTCTATCTTGCTCACTATACTATGAATTGTGTAAATCAAAGGGCTTTGTCTATTTTGTTTACTATTATATCTGATCCCCTAAAACAATGACTGATATATTGTAGATGCCCAACATACACATGTCCAATGAAGATGCATATAAATCTTACACTATATTTATCATAGTGTTGCCATTTATGTGTATTTTATCATTCTTCCTTCCAATATTTTTTGAATTAGAAAAAAGATATTTTTATATTCTAAATTGTTTTGCCACTATCACTATCAATAAGTGATCCTGCATATAAACTTCAAATTTTAACTGTAATTTGCATGTATGACTTAATAAAAATGCAATCATGCATTGTGTGTGTGTGTGTGTGTGTGTGTGTATGATGGACATTCTAAAATTATTTTACTTCATATAATTATAAGTACAGAGTCTCTAGTTACCTAACAGTATTTCAAAGTTTTGAAATTGTCTACTGGCTCTATATTTCAGGGAGTATGTATAGTCCAGGAGGAAACTGAGAGATATAATAATAAAAGAGGAAAATCGCATAACGTTCATATTTCAATTTTAACAGAACTTGGTAAAAAGTACTATTGGAAGCCGTTTTCTATCCACCAACAATCCGGAAAATATTCAAATTGCCAAAAAAAAAAAGATAATTGTATCTTTTAAAATTTTAAGCAGTCCAATGTGTTTAACTGTGAGCTGTTTGAGTATTGAAGGCTCACATATACATTTTTAATTTTTATCGCCCAATGAGCTAAGCAGCTATTTGCTGGAGATACATTAAAAAAAAAAAAATACCAAACCAGTTAACTCAACACATATGCATGCCCACTATATAATTACATGTTTAAAAATCACTGCTCTTTTAAAAGAAATACTATATGACATAGTAAATCAAGTAGGTGGCACAGATTTTTAATAACCTTTATAGTATCCTTATAATTATTTGTAATAATAATAAAAGTATATTGCCTTTTATTAGTTCTTATAACATATTTTTGTATGGGTCATTTCATTTCATGCTCACAACAAACCTATGAGGGATATTTTTATCCTTAATTTCATATGAAAAATAAAATGAGTGAAGAAGCAGTTAAGGGGCATGTTTGGTATCATCCAGCGAGTAGTTAAGCTATGGGACAAGTTAAAGTCTTTCATTAGGTCAGGTCAGATTAATTTTTATTTAAATCTTTTCCTATAGAAACTCAAAAACCTTGGACAGAGCATTTACCTTTCTGATTGCTTATCCAAGTGCAAAATTGTTAATGGTAATATCTGAATTATAATTTTTTGATGAAGATTAAATTTATAATATGTAACTACTTAAGAAAGCTGATATATAGTGATGGCAATAATACTAGCCTAGCAAGTCAGGAAGATGCAATTGTGGTTTTATTATTCTTCTAATTATAAATTCTGTGATTTTGATTTGAATTGTATTTGCAATCCAGGATATTTAGTTCTATAGAACTGAAAATGCATTGATAATGTGTTTTTTCCCCTAAATATTCTGAAACATTTTCAAATTATTCTTGAGAAAAAAATATTGGCTTTTAGGAAGATATGAAGATCCAATGGTCACGTATCTTCAGTGGCAGTCTTCAGTACACCGAAATATCGTTATCACATCATTAAATCTATTAGAAGGAGGCAATACAGACTTTTTATTTCTATCTTACAAGTGGTAGAAAGTTGCCTTAAGCTTAGATAAGATTAGGTTTCAAGATCTTTTCTTTTTTTCTTTTACCTACTTTTGCTTTCTTTTTAGTGAAATCATAAAACTTCCTAGCAGTTCAGGTTCCTAATTTGTAAATTAGCATAACACTGCACGTTCACTTATGCCTACAAAAGAGTTCAGAGATTCAATCTCTACATTAGTTAGGATAGCCTCGGTCATACTGGGTTAACAAGTAACCCCAAAGTATCAGCACAAAGCATGTCAAAACAAATGGCTGCCTCATGTAATGTTAACGGTTGGTCCAGATGATTTTCCAGACCAGCTGTCCTCTACATGTTATCTCAGCATCCTTGGCTACCTCTACGTGAATGCCTGCTTCCACAACATTGTTGCAGGGGAAGCAGAATTTGGAGACTTGAGCACCAATAATTAAATGCTTCCACCTGAAACTGATGTGTATAATTTGTACTCGTATTGTTTAAAAGCGAGTCATGTGATTTATACATACAAGTTTGAGAAGTGGGAAACTCAAATTCTCCCATAGAATCAGATGTAGATGAAAACCATATATTGAAGAACAGCAGTGTTACCCACCACAACTGCAATCATAATTTGCAAAGAGAATCTCTTCAAAGAATGTTAAACCATAAAACTCCATGTTGATCACAAAGCAGTCATCTGTATGTGAACAGGATGTGGCTTTTTGCTAAATTGATTCTCTGCTAAAATAAATTGTTCTTAATCTAGAATATATTGCCTTTTCACATACTACCAGAAAGAACCAGAATTTTCCAGCAGTGTCTATAAATAAGTCTGAGAAAACGATGGGTACTGATCAAAGAGGCAGGAATTAGAACTAAGGAGGTTTACTGGGTATTTATGTAAAAACTGTGATAATCATTTCACTGTTTATGCTGAGGATCAGAAAGAACAGATTCTAAAAATTCAGCTTTGCATGGACACAGACATCATTGCTTAGATTACAAATGAAGGCTCCAAATGTAGCATGTGATCATTAAGTAATTGCAATAAGAGATAGAGAAATTTCTGCAATTGGCATTTTAAGCTTCTCATAAGAAAATATAATTTGAATTTTAGATAATTTTTCTTATAGTTTCAGTCATCATTTCTCAATTATTTGTTCTTATATTCATAAAGCCCAGCTATAAATAATCCCCATAAGGTCCTCTAATTATCATGTGGCTGAGTGAAGCAGATGTTCTTGGTTCCGCAATGGAATCCGCTTTATCAGGATGGTATTTCCACTCCCAAGCCATTTTCGGTGTTGACCGCTAATGGCTAATATTTGTACTCACCTTCTCCAGTGCACTGCCCTGGAATCACAGGAGCCAATTTGCCAAGAAATGTCTGGGACATTGGGAGATTATACACCTCACATCTCCAAGGTGACCCATAGCCAGAGTGACTGAGGTAATATAGCAGTCTTGCTTACTTGCCTCTAGGTGGGACATCTGTGAAATAATTTATCTACACAATTTCCTGTGATATGAGATTGAAGCTGGACTCTGAAAACCACATGTCTACTTAGGTCGTTTTCCTATCCTCACCTCTTCCTTCACCCCTTCTAGATTTCTCCTGAGAGCACTCTTAAAAAAAAAAAAAAAAAAGTCACTTTCACAAGAAATCTTCTCTGAGGCTCTCCTTCCAAGCCTGACCTAAGACACTGGGTATGCTCAGTTTAAGGAGTCAGTATTCTAGTGTCTAGAACCACATAAGAGCTGCTCTCATAAAAAGCAAACTTTACAAAGTTATTCCAGCATGGGCTTGCTATGCATTAAACAAATAAGCAATGAAAAAAAAAAAAAAGTTATAAAGGCTTAAAGCAATAGCCCAACCCTGAGGCTCTGCATGAACTGATTATTGATGTTCAGTATACTGCATCAACAGACTATTTTGAGTTAGTCAAATAAATAAGGTGATGTCACTATGTTTCTTTTGTTTGCTAATTGCATTGAAATTGTAGTAAGTTTTGATGGGTAGGCAACAAAATGTAAACTCTTTTGAGAATGTGAGTGCAACCTCTCAGATCACTGGAACAGACACACTAAGACATGGTTTAGGAAGTTTATGAGAACACAGTGGAGTATATATAGTCCTGCTGTTATTCTCATTGAGATCACAGCTGTAATATGTCAAGCTCTGGAGACACATTCTAAGGGACAAGTAGACAATCTGATATCCAGAGAAAAAAAGATTAGAGTTTTGGAGCATGGAATATAAACATGTGTCATATTTCATGGACATTCCTGAACATTTTCCATTTTCATGGACATTCCTGAACATTTTCCATTATAACTAACTAGTATCTAGTCATTATATTATGAACTCGTACACAAAAAAATACACTTACAGAGTTCTGAGTAATCTAAATTAACTGCCATGAATACATATTTTCTAATTAAGTAGAAATTAATTTTTTTGCTTAAATCTAATGTTTCACAAATAACTGATCATTTTAAAAAATATCTCCTTCAATCATACTTCAATAAAGTCAAAACAGATGCTAGAATTTGAGGTAAAGGTAACTTAAAATCAATATTATTTTTCAATGAAAACTTGATTATAAATAATAAAGGAAAAACAATATAATTAGGAAAAATGAACAAATTCTTGGCTCAAATACCAAAGAGAGATGTTAACAAATACCAAAAGACTGAGGACCAGTCTTGAATATTGGGCAATACCAGTTTTGGTTATTAGGCAATATGCTGGTACTGGGCATCTGCTTATCACTGCTACAATCAGCATCATCCAGAGAGATAAGATAAAATTTTGTATCTAGATCACCCTCATATGAGTAACTTTAAGTGTTTATAAGCGTGAAGAGTCCCAATCTCTATTGATAAAAGTAGTATCAAAACCTTAAGAATCAGTATACGAATCGTCAGCATCCAGATGATTCCTATATAGGTTAACTTTAAGAAACACTGGAATCCTCTTTGAGCTCAGATTATGTTGGCATTGCCAAAGTGGAGTTATCATGAAAAACAATCAATTCATTTGTTTTAATTTTCTTACTTTCAACAACTTCAATGGAAAATAGTTGGGAAATATCCCATTTCAAACTAACCAAACTTAAAACAATCCCTCTTAGTTTTCATGCTGTTCCGCTACTACCTCTTCACCTAGAATTTACAAATCATACTAAAAGTAAACAAAGCAGAGACACAATGGTTATACCAATAACAGTAGTGATTTACAAAGTTTACATTTAGCTGTGTACCAAGCAGTTGGTACACATGGGATGTGAGGTGAGATTTCTTCTCAACCTGATCAAATTTTGGAGGAGCCAGGACCACACTGGAAAGAGCTTTGAGCCCAATGTATCTGTATTTGAGACCCGGCTCTGCTATTTTCTGTTGAATCTAGATCAAATGATTTCGCCCCTCAGAGCTACAAAATACTCTGATAATTTTAGAAAATACTTCTCTGTAGGAAAAAGAGTAAGAGGCGCAACATATATTGAGTGCTGACCACATTCCAGCTTCCGTACTAATAATTTATATGTGTATATGATCACATTTAATATTTGCCAAAGCCCTTAGATAGGAACTATCATTTTCCATTGCGTTTACATTTTGCAGATGAGGAAATTCAGGAATATAGCATTAAATGAATTTCACAGAGACAAAAATAGTGAATTGAAGAACCTAGCTCTGGTCCTAATAGTCTAATTCCAGGAAAGAAAAAAAAATGTTTGGATGCCGAATTCTATGTATCTCCAATTAATTAATTTATGGAATGCACCATGAACATCATAAGCAATCGAAAATATAAATCTCCTTCTTGTCTCCCTTTTCTTTTTGGCTTAAACTGAAGTACCATGATAGATATTGTTTGTCTATTAGCAACTCCAATTCTAATCTCTTATTCCAATAATTCTCTTAAAGTTATAATGTGTACTTTCTTTTAATGAACTTTTAATCAAGCAATGCAGTAAACCAATGACTTCCTTACAAATAAGCTTTATATAATTTCTCTGGAATGTGATGAAACTGGTCGATCTGCTTATTTCACCAGCACAGACTTACATACAAGTGCAAACTTTGCATTTTAGTTAACGACACAAATGGACAGTATAAAAACAATGTATTAAAGATACATGATTACTGAAGCAGTACATGCTTAATATTCAAGACTTTGAATAATGCGTAGAGGGGTGGAGGGTGGGAATGTTCAGACATACAAGTACTGCTGATCCAGCATTTGTAATACCATTTGACTATCCAGGGATGCAGGACTGATATTACATGAAGTACTTGACAATTCAAGTAAAAGATAATCTGATTTTTTTCCCTAAACTGGTCAATAATAAATGAGTTTTAAATTTTAAATCAAAACAATGGACTTCTCACAGTACATTATTGATAAGGTACACTTATTCTAACACCATTTTCAAAGGATAATGTATTATTTACTGCCACTACTAATAAAAACTCTGACATAAATGAAAGTATTAAACTAAAAAGAAAAGAAGCCTGAGCATGTTAAACATTTTGCAGAACAGTTTTTTTGGAATTTGTGTAGAGAAAATATGTAATATGATCTGTTCCCCAAATTTTTAAAAAAACTTTATTTTTTTTACATCGGTTGTTAAACATAAGTTTCTTATAATGGTTCAAATTCTACAGCCAAACACTAAAATGTCCAATAACTATCCACTATGATTTGTGGTACATACTGCTGATCTGAGTAATGCAATACAAGAAAGTAACAAGCAATTCTTCATAGTAATAAAGTTACGTAAGGCCAGAATACACTTTAAGACTTACTTCAGAATTAGAACATTTACTATCATTTTAATTTTTTTCCAGGAGTGTTTTTGTTTTTATTTTTCCATTATAGTTGATAGTCAATATTACATTAAGTTTCAAATGTACAGTTATAGTGGTTAGACATTTATATAATTTATGAAGTGATCCCCAATGAACCTAATACACACCTAACACCACACATACTTGTTACAATATTATTGACTATATTCCCTATGCTGTACTTCACATCCCCATGAGTATTTTGTAACTAGAAATTTGTACTTCTTAATCCTTTTACTTTTTTACCCAGTCTCCCATCTGGCAACCATCCATTTGTTCTCTGTATCTATGAGTGTTTATTTATTTTGTAGAATTCACATATAAGTGAAATCATACAGTATTTGCTTTTCTCTGTCTAAAGTATTTCACTTAGCATAATACCCTCTAGGTCCACTCATATTGTCACAAATGGTAAAATTTCCATTTTTTTCTATGGCTGAGTAATATTCTATTGTATATTGTATTGACACTTCTTCATCCAGTCATCTACTGATGGGCACGTAGGTTGCTTCCATATCTTGGCTATTATAAAATGCTACAACGAACATAGGGGTCATCTATCTTTTAAAATTAGTGTTTCAGGTTTCTTCAGATAAATACCTAGAAGTGGAATTCCTAGGTCATAAGGTAGTTTCATTTTTAATTTTTTGAAGAAACTCTGTACCGTTTCTATAGTAGCTGCACTGATTCGTAATTCCACCAATAGTGCATGAGGTGCGATTGCAAAAAAGAAAGAAGAAAAAAATCCCTTTCTTCACATCCTTGTCAACATTTGTTTTTTGATTTATTGATGATATCCAGTCTGACAGATGTGAGGTAATAAATGTCTCATTGCAGTTTTAATTTGCATTTCTCTGATGATTAGTAACACTGAGCATTTTTTTATATTTCTATTGGGCATCTGTATGCCCTCTTTGGAGAATTATCTATTCAGGTCTTCTGCCCACTTTTTAATTGGTTTATGTGTTATTATTGCTGTTGATATTGTTTTGGTGTTAAGTTTTATTATAAATGAGTTAGTTATAAGTTTTGAATATTAAACCCTTCTTGCATGTATCATTGGCAAATATCTTCTCTATTCAGTATGTTGTCTTTTTTATTTTGTTGATGCTTCCTTTGTTTGTCCATATCAAACTTTTTAGTATCAATCTGTTTATTTTTTTTTTCTTTTGTTTCCTTTGCCCAAAGGCATATATCAGGAAACATATATGTATTAACTAAGAGAAATGCCAGATAGTTTGCTGCCTATGTTTTCTTCTAAGAGCTTTATGGCTTTTAGGCCCTTATATTTTAAGTCTTTAATCCATTTTTGAGATTATTTTTTTTGTATATGATTATAGGAAGGTGGTCTATTTTCATTTTTTTTTTTTTTGATGCATTTGTCCAATTTCCCAACACCATTTTTAGAAGAGATTGTCTTTACTTTCATTGTATATTCGTGCCTCCTTTGCCATAGATTCACTGACCATATAGATGTGCATTTATTTCTGAGCCCTCTATTCTGTTCCATTAATTCATGTGTCTACTTTTAAACCAGTACCATTCTGTTTTAATTACTGTAGCTTTGTAATATAGTTTGATATCAGGTAGCTTGATACCTCCAACATTGTTTATCTTTCTCAAGATTGCAGTAGCTATTTTGGGTCTTTTGAGGGACTATATAAATTTTAGGGTCACTTGTTGTAGTTCTGTGAAAAATGACATTATTATTTTGATAGGAATCGCACTGAATCTATAGATTGCTATGGGCATTTATGAACATTTAATGATACTAATTCTTCCTATCCATGAGCACAGTATAAACTTCCATTTATTAGCATTTTCTTCAATTTCTTTTATTGTAAATAGGATTTTTTAAATTTCTCTTTATGATAGTTCATTATTGGTGTATAAAAATGAAATCAATTTCTGAATATTAATTTTGTATCTTGCTTATTTACTGAATTCATTTATGGTTCTAATAGCTTCTTTTTCTTTTCTTTTTTTTTTTTGATGGACTGGTTAGGGTTCTCACATATAGTAGCATGTCATCTGCAAATAATGGCAGTTTTACTTCTTCCTTTACAATTTGAATGGGATCATTCATTCATTCATTCATTCATCCATTGTCTTATCGCTGTGGCTAGGGCTTCCAATGCTATTGAATAAATATATATGAACATCCTGTCTTGTTCCTAAGCTTAAGGAATATACTTAGATTTTCTTCATTGAATATGAGGTTAGCTGTGAGTTTGTCATGCATGTCCTTTGTTATGTTGAGGTATGTTCCCTCTATCCCCACTTTGCTAAGAGTTTTTATTATAAATGGATGCTAGATTTTGTCAAACACTTTTTTCTGCCTCTATTGATATGATCATATGATTTTTATCCTTCATTTTGTTCATGTGGTGTACCACGTTAATTGATTTGTAGATACTGAACCAAACTTGCCTCCCAGGAATAAATCCCATTCGATGATGGTGTATAATATTTTTAATGTATTGCTGAATTCAGTTTGCTATTTTTTTTTTTTTTGAGGGGCTTTGCATCTGTGTTCATCAAGGATATTAGTCTATACTTTTCTTTTTTTGTAATGTAGTTGTCTGGTTTTGGAATTAGGGTAATGATTACCTTCTACAATAAGCTAGGGAAACTTCACCCTTTTTAAACTTTTTGGAATAGTTTGAAAGGATAAGTATGAATCTTCTTTGAATGTTAGATTGCTTATTTGACATGTTTCTTGTTTCTTGAGATAGGCCTGTATTATTACTATGCACTTTCCTCTTAGGACTGCTTTTTGCTGTGTCTCATAGATTTGAGGTTGTTGTGTTTTCATTTTCATTTGTTTCAAGGTATTTTTTGATTTCACCCTTGATCTCAATGTTAACCCATTTATCGTTTCATAGCATGTTATTTAGCCTCCATGTGTTTGCCTATTTTTCAGATATTGTTTCCTTTTATGTGATTTCTAGCTTCATACCACTGTGGTCAGAGAAGATGTTTAACACAATTTTAATCTTCTTAAATTTATTGAGACTTGTTTCGTGGCTATCTTGGAAAATGGTCTATCTTGAAAAACCTTCCATGTGTACTTTAAAAAACTGTGCTGCTTTGGGGTGAAATGCTTTAAATGCTCTAAAATGCTCTAAAAATATCAATTAAACCATCTGGTCTAATGTGTCATTTAAGTCATTTCCTTATTTTCTTTCTGGAAGATCTGTACATTGATGTCAAGAGTGTGTAAAAGTCCACCACTGTCACTATATTACTGTCAATCTCTCCCTTTATATACAATATTCATTTTATATATTTAGGTGTTCCTATGTTGGTTGCATAGATATTTACAAGAGTTACATCCTGTTAGAGTTCTCTTTATCATTATGAAATGCCCTTCTTTGTCTCATTATAGCTTTTCCTTTAAAGTCTCTTTTGTCTGATATAAATATTGCTACCCTAGCTTTTTTTTCCCATTTCCATGAGATATCTTTTTCCAACCCTTTACTTCAATCTCTGTGTGTCTTTCAATCTGAAGTGGGTCCCTCGTAGACAGCAAATGTATGAGTTGTGTTTACTTATCCATTTAGCCACCCTATGTATTTTGATTGTAGCATTTAATCCATTTAAAGTGATTATTGATAGATATATAGTTATTACCATTTTATTATTCATGTTTATTTTTCTCCTCCTTCTTCTTAAAGAAGCCCTTTTCACATTTCTTATAATATTCATTCGTGATGAATTCTTTAGCTTTTTCTTGCCTAGGACTTCTAGGAGTGTTTTGATCTTTCATTTTAAAGTTCATATCTAAAAAATCATAGATTCATAAAAGTGCCCTGACTACAATTCTTTATTGAATGAATAAATTAATTAATGCATGGTTATAAAAAGAAGAAAAACAATGGTGAATGGCAGGGAGATTTCTAGCGAATGCAATGGCCATAAATGAAGGTCAAATTTTAGCATGCTAACAGTATGCTTTTTTGAGTCTCTAATGTATGTATGTATGTTAGACCATTTGTTTAAAATATCATTTTATAAATCTTTATTTTTAATTGAAATTTATTTTGAGGTAAGTGTAAATTTACATGTAGTTGTAAGAAACAATAGAGAGACATCTCCTGCCCACTTTATCCAATTACTTCTAATGATAACACTTTGCAAGGCTGTGCTATATTATACTGACCAGAATATTGGCACTAGCACAGTCCAACCACCTTATTAAGATTTCCCAAGTGCTACGTATACTTCTGCATGTGCACGTATGTGTGTACTTGTATTTAGTTTTACACAATTTTGTCACCTCCTGTAGGCTTGCGCACCCACCACAATTCCACTGCCATAAGAATCCTTTATGTTGTGCATTTACACTCATCTCACTCTCACCCCAAACTACAACCCCAACCCCACTGACCATACTTTCTGATAATCATTAATGCTTTCTCCTTTCCTAAAATTGAGTCATTTCAAAATGTTATATAAATGAAACCATGCTTCATTTGGGCCTACTTTTTTTTTTCCCTTCACTGTAACTCCCCAGAGATACATGTGAAGTGTTGTTTATCAATAGTCCATTGCTTTTCATTGGTGAGTAGTATTCCATGGTATGTATATATCACACCATTTGCTTAACAATTTATTTATTGAAAAACATCTGTGCTAGTCTAGTTTTTAGCTGTTACAAAGATGCTATGACAAGGGGTTTTTTTTGTGTGCACAGGTTTTTTTGTGTAAACATAAATTTTCAATTTGAAGCGATGAATGTCAGGAGTGTAACTGGGGTATGCATGGCACCTGAATGCTTAATTTCATAAGAAACTACAAAATGTTTTCAAAAGTTTCTGTGTCATCTTTACATTCTCACCAGCAACACATTAAGTGATTCAGTTTCTTCACATCCACACCAGCATTTGATGCTGTCACTATTTTTATTTAGACAAGAATGCATAGTTATATGTCGTTATGGTGCTGACTTATATTTTTCTCATGGCTAATCGTGTTGAACATCTTTTCATGTGATTATTTGCCATCTGTATATCCTTTTCAGTAAGATGTCGATTTATGTCATCTGCCAATATTCTAAGTAGATTGCTAGAAAACATTGTTTTTGTTGTTGTTGTTGAGATCTGAGAGTTTTAGAAATATATATTCTAGATACCTTTTTCAGGTATGTCATTTGAAAACATTTTTCCCAGTTTGTAGGTGCTTCTCTCATCTTCTTCACATGAGTTTCACAATTTTTTTTTTTTTTTTAATTTGATGAGGTCTGATATATCTCTTACGGATCATGCTTTTGGTGCCTAGATGAGATTCTGAAGATATTCTCCTATTTTTTTTTTTTTTTTTGTCTAAAAGGTTTATAGTTTTTCATTTTACATTTAAATGTGGTTCATTTTGAATTGATTTTAGTAGGAGGTGTGAAGTTTAGGCTGAAACTTATTTTTCCTTTTTTTTTTTTTTTTTCTTTTTGCCTCTGGATGTCTAAATGCTCCAGCACCATTTGCTGGAAAGATTATCCTTTCCCCTGAATTGTTTTTGTCCTTTGGTCAAATTTCAGTTGAGCATGTTTGCATAAGTTTATTTCTGGGTTCTCTATTCTTCTGACTCATATGTTTCCCTTTCACTGCTTCTACACTGTCTTGATTACTATTGATAAGTAGTAGGTCTTAATATAGGGTAGAACAACTCTGCTATCCATGGGTAGCATGTTCTATATGTGTCAATTAGATCCTATTGGTTAATTGCATTTATCTGATGTTTGATAATTTTCTGTCTAGAATTTCTATCAGTTTCTGAGAGGTGCTGTGTTGAAATCTGAAAGAATAATTTTTGATTTGTTTATTTCTACTTTAAGCTCTTTCTATATTGCATCATGCGTTTTGCAGCACAGTTGTATGACACATGCACATTTAAGATTGCTATGTCTTCCTGGCAAACAATCCTTTTTTTCATTATGTAATATCACTCCTGGTGTGCAGTAATTTTCTTTCCTCTGAATTCTACTTTATCAAATATTATTGCAATTCCCATTAAGATATATATACATACATGCATGCATATAAAAATGTTTCTATCCATTTACTTACAATCTATATATGCCATTGGATTCGAAGTTAGTTTCTTATAAGCAGACAATAGTTAAATCATATTTTGTTATCTACTCTACAATTTTTTCTTTTGATTTGTATATTCAGATCATTACATTTAAGGCAATTACTGATACGGTAGCACTCACAGCTGCCATTTTATTGATTTTGTGTTTTCCCTCTGGTTCTCATGCCTCCTTTTTCTTGCCTTTTCATGTATTACTTGCTTATTGTGTAGGATTGCATCTTGAATTATTTATAGTGTCCATGAGTGTGTTTCTTGTAGTTTTTACTACAAGTGAGTACTCTGGGTATTACAATATATAACATCATGGTCTACTAGTATCAAGATTTTACCTCTTCAAGTCAAATATGAAAATCTCACTTACATTCAGGTCCCTTTACAGTCCCGACTTTTAAATATCTTTGTCTTGAGTATTACATGGTGTAATGATTTCCACTTCAGTTATAAATTTGATTTGCAAAATTTACGAAGAAAGTGATAGTCTGTATTATATACCTATATTTCTGACCTCCAGGACAGGCAGTTGTTTCTGGCTCGTTCTTGCTAGTTCTGCCCAAACACTCCATTACCTCTGGACAGGTATGGAGCTTTCTATTTCTAGACACTAGCTGATCCTGTATCCTACCCCCAGTGTATCTGGATGAGATTGGAGGACTAGATGGGGGGAGGAAAAACAGTCTCAGGACTGTGAACAAAGAGACTCCCAAATGGAATCGCTTACTGTGACTCAATCACTTCTACCAATTCTGCCCTCCTGTCTCAGTATTTCTCAGCGGGAAATGGGGGTCTCAGGTCTTGCAAAGTAGCAATGTGCTTTCCCTTGACACTTGTTGGCAGAGTTCCTGATATATCTCTCTAGCTGGTTGTACTGGTGTTGAGCTTATCTGATATTGTTAAAGGCATTCTGTTAGATCAAAAGAGACGAAT
This sequence comes from Eonycteris spelaea, assembly GCA_003508835.1. NCBI lineage: Eukaryota > Metazoa > Chordata > Mammalia > Chiroptera > Pteropodidae > Eonycteris > Eonycteris spelaea. The sequence continues at coordinate 3,204,899 of PUFA01000026.1, read as the reverse complement.
GAGGCTACCTGGGCCACATTCTATGGCTAGGCTGTGGGTTGTGAAATTCCAGGGCTTGATAGCCTTCTTCTTTTGGGTGAGAGAGACTTTGCCCTAATGTTAACCTGCTCTTCCCATGCTGGGATCCCAAACCGGTTCACCTTCTTTCCACCTTTTCAGAGTTCCCCTTTTATTGTCTCCTGTGTCATTTCCAGGGTTTATGCTGTGCTTGGCAAAGAGCAGGGAGGCGTTTATGCCATAAGAGAAGCATGAGTCTGTGGCATCTTATCTAAATAAGAAGTCCCTATAATGTCTAATTTCATTCTTAAAATAAAGATGGTTATTAATTTCCCCCATTTACCAGTGAAACTAAGGTACAGAAATATATGCAGTCTGTTCAAGGTCATGATTAGGCAAACAGCAGTAGAAGTATTAAGCTTGACCTATCAGTACTAAAGGACACATTCTTTCTTTCTACCTCTTCTCGTTTTGCATGGGAAGCAGTATAATAAATACAAAAACAAAAAACAAAGCAAGTCCTGAGAAACTTTTTTTTTTAACCTGATATCATTTATCTGAGGGGGTGAAGGGGGAGGAAACACAGTAATTAAATGTCCATTAAATTGTGTCACTGCGAACAGAGACAAAGAAAATAAATGCAGAGCAAATACTTTCTGGGATACGCCAGGCAAAAGCTGTGAGTTCAACCATAGTGTACACAGGATGTTCGCATTAAAGAAAAACAGCATATTAAGGGCAGGTGTTGTCTTGGCAAAATGACTGGCCCAGTTCCACTGCTGCTTCCTTGGCCCCTCTGTCCAATCCAGATTTCAGGAGGACCAGCACCAAAAACAGAAGAGGCACATTTGGCCCGGGAGCTTTCCAGAAACCAAGGACAGCTTTGTCGATTTTAGAATATCTTTCCAGTTTGGAAAGAGTAAAAATGGCTAACTTATTTTCTTTGTCTTTCTCTGCTACATATTTCAGATGCTGGCAGGAGGGCAGTCTAGAACTGACAACACCGGCAGTAATTACTGAGGAAGCACTCTGTAAGAATATTCCTTGTTTTGTTTTGCTGTCTTCAAAAAAGACAAATAATAAAATGTTTACGAGACATGGAAGATCCTGTCTCTTTCCTTTTCATGGTGATGACTTCCAGCATAAGTAAAAGAGATAATCCAAGCTATTGAGTAAACACAAATAAGTTCCAAATACAGATCGCAAAGAAATAAAATGAGGAGGATGTGAGAGGAGGCAGACACAAGCCTAGGGTGGGCCAGCGGGAGGGTAGGCGAACACAATTTCAGATCTTTCTCTTGCCCTGGTATATTAGAGGTGAAACACAGAAACAATTTGAATCTCTTTAGATTCATTTTTTTTTTCTTAATGAAAAGGAAAAAAATTAAATGACATAAAAGAACTGACATGTAGCATTCTTTATTGGTAGCTTCCAAGCATGGAATGGGTGCCTGCCAATATGACAGAAAGACTAGCAATTCTTCCTTTCCTAAAACCAGGATTTGACACAAATTCTCTTCACACAAGGCAAATGTATCTAATAGACAGTGCTTTTGCTCCAAAGCAATTACCTGTCTGTTGGAACAAACACATAGAGTATGTAAAGGAAAGGAGAGGAGAACATCTAATATTTACTGAACACTTACTGTGTACTAGACACTGCATAAGATACTGGATATACATTATTTTCCTCAATTGGCACTATTCAGCAACAGGATCACCCAATTATCTGATGAGCAAACATTAACTCAAAGGGATTTAACAGGTTGACTAAAGTAACATAGCTAATAAGTGGTAGAGGTGAGATTTGAATTGGACTTCCATTCAGTATTTTTATTCACATTAAATATATTTTTTTCATTTTAAATGAAATTTTCATGTATAAAATATTAAATGAAAAGGTACTTTTTGTTTGTTTTATTGCAAAAATCTCAGTGCCTCTAACATAGAAATACACATTAAATATATCAGAAGGCAGGAAAATATAAGAAACATTACCTAAAGAAATTATTTGTCCTTGGGACCTTTTCTTCCAGAAGTACCTGTGGTTCCATAAATCAATTATGAAGTTCCAGGGAACAAATTTTGAGAACTGGTTGGTCTAGATTATGAGTATTATGGAAGTCTCAACCACCAATTCTAGCTCAAATTATTTCCTTTCTGAAAATGTTCTCGTGTTTTTAGGGCACTTTAGAGTTTTGAAAACACAGTGATATCTGCCCCTTTGTTTTCTTTTCACAACTATCCCCAGAGACTAGAAATGTCTGTCCCCATTTTAGAGATACGGTAGTAGTCTCAAAAAAAGGTGAAATCCAAGGTTACAATGACCTTTTTCAGGAGGTCTTTCCCAATTCATCACAGAATACATTATTTTTACTATTTTATTCATAATATTATTCATGTTCTCAATTGGCAGCCCTGGTAGAGGGGAAACAATAGGAAAAACAAAGGTCCCAGAGATCTGTATTTCGGTAATGGCTCTGCCATTCTCTACTTCTTTGATTCCTAGGTTTCATATGTACAATATATACAAGTAACATATATTCTTTGTAATGTTTTGAGTATGTAACAAAACATAAAGTCAGAGAAACTATTAAAATGATATTAGTACCTCTCCCCATTTTGCCTTTTCCTTCCTCGGTGTTTACAGATGGCTACCATATAGTCCGCAGCTTTGCACATATCCAAGGTATTTAAAATCACATGGGAGGTTTATTTATTTTAGTTCATTGACTATCAAACTTGGCTAAGCACTAACCTGAGAAGAAGGTGGTGGCAGTGATAGTGTTTTTGATAATAATAATTATTATCTTTCAAAGAACAAAAAAGTCAGAAAACTTTAAGAAGAGAAAAAAAGGTATTGAAGTTTCCATACCTTGAACCAAAATATTTAAGTTTAGTGCTAAAATTCTTTAAATGCAACTATTCAGAAGCTGCAATTAATATATTTTTTTCTCTTTCTCTCTGCTAGCCCCCTCCTCAGGACACATATTCATTCATTTTTTCTTTCTCACCACTCTTTACCTTATCAATTTTTAAGGTGCTTTGAGTCTTACTATCACAGGTGGGGTTACATGGTAACTACAGCAGGGTTTTAATTGCACCTAAGAAGTTACAATTTTATCTCAGAGCTTCCTGGCTTTTACTCTATGTGTCTCAACAAAGAAACTGTAGGCTACATACTTTCTAAATAACTATAATCAAAATATCAGATGAAATAATTAATAATAACCTAAATATTATCTGATGGAGTTTATCTATAATAACAGTACTAAAAATATAGCAGCTATCAATTACTAAACACCTACTATGTATTGTTGCTGTGTAAATACTTTAATAAAAATATCTGTATCCCTAAGAAAAGCTGGAAAGGTGAATCTCATTGCCCCCCTTTATACTGAAAATAAGAAAGACTGAGAGAATAAGTGAACTAGACTGAAAAGTCAAAGTTATAGGGGCCAAATTTGAGTCTTTTTGATACTATATCTGTGTGTTTCATATCATCCCAACCTGTCACTCACATATTTCACAGATGCAGCTACAGTGCTGAAAACAAGACAATGACTGGATTAAGGGCCTTTGTCTACCTTTGTCTCAATGTCAAGACCAGCTGGTGGAAATAGAGAAACAGCTTTGCTAATTTCGGTTTTCCTAAACTATTTGAATTTTATATTTTAACTATAGATTATAAGCATATTTTTATGAATTAAATTTTGATAAATGCATTGCTTGATAATGCCTAACACTTTATGCAGTTAGTCCACTGCAGTGAGTCAAACAGGAAGTCTTTATTGGGGCTATCGTCATGTAATTCCATAAGCCTTCTCAGAAAACTTGCTTTATGCTCAGCACTGTGCAAGTCATGAGGATATGCTCATCTTACTAAGCTAATAGACACTGTTGAGAGCTGTTATGAACATAAACAACATCAAAGAATATTTACTGCACTCAAAATTACAGTCTAAATACAGAATTATTTATACTTGAAAAGAAGCTTTATAGATGGTAGGCCAATAGAATCACGTGGCAATTTTTCAATTTTTGAAGTCTTTGTATTTCAGAGCTAAAAGAGATTGTGTTTATCCAGAGGTTTGACCTCTTGAATTTCATGACAATGTCTGCAGCCAATGAAAGGGAGAGGACCTGGCCATGCAGACACTGTGAATCAGCGGTCATGGCCAGTCCCCAGGCTCCTTTTACTGCGTCAGATCTTTTTCTGAGGTGTCATTGGCCTCAGAGGAGGGGGTGGTTTTATTGGGCTGGTCCTGGCTGGTCACCAGGTTAAGTGGTGTCTGAGTCAGTGTGGGCAGGACAAGGGAAGAACCCAGAGATTGGATAGCATGCCAAAGACTACAAATAGGACACTGTTTTTAGACTTTAGAATTTGCTTCAGAACTCATAATCTTGATTTGCTTTCCCTACCTTCTGTCTCTCAATTTTGCGTTGATCCTAAAATGAAGCAAATTAAGACAAAACTATTTTGCTTTGTTTTCCTTCTCTTTTCTTTTTCCTCTTCAGATGGCTTTCTTTTCCTGCTTCCCCCCCCTTTATTTCTCTATGCTTATTTAAAAACAATAACAAATATAGATGGATCGATCTAGGGAATCAATTTATATATTTTTGTATTTGTTGTTATTGTTTTTAAGTAAACTGGAAAACTAGAAGAGTAGAATTTAAAGAGAAAAGGTAGGGGTTTGAGGTTTTAACTAACTTCTTTTACACTTTTTTTTTTTTCTAAATACGAACTAAAATTACATTTGCGAAGAGAAAGGATGTTGATACCAATACTCCTAGACGATTAGTCCTCGGGCAACTCATTTAATCTCTATAAGCATCAGTTTGCACATCTGCCAAACAGGACTAATAATTAGCATTTGCCTAGCATGCAGGTGGTGCTCACTACACATCTATCGGGCATCGTTTCACACGGAGAGAACAAGTTACGGAAGGTGACCATCCACTGACTGCAAATGGACCACGATTTAGAGAATATGGGAATACATACTGAATCCCAAATATTAAGGCCATTGTTCTTCTAAAACATCTGAAATGAAAGTAATAATCACTTTTTGCTTGAGATCATCATGGCCCTATGAAAGTGCAAATATGTTTTTGGTTCTGGGAACATTTTGACGTAGATCAGGGATTGACTTAGTTATAGTGTGCAAAAGCAGAAAAGGATCTTTCTTTACCTACACTAAAATTCACCATTAAAAAATAAAGTAAAATACATCCAGAGAGATCTGCTAACTTGCGCAGGGCCAAACTCAGTGAGACAACTTAAAACAGATTGCAAAACTGTACACTCTGTGAACCAGACTAGAAAGCATGACACCATGACCTCATTTGGCAGAAATGGAATATTAATAACAACAATAATAAGTAATAGGTAATATATATCGAGCACTAACAATACACCAGTACTGCCTCGGGTGATTTATGTGTAAAAGCTCATTAAATACTTATAAAACTTCATAAAATAAATAGTTTTGTCCCTACATTACTGTAGATCAAATAATCTAGGGATTCCTCCACATTAAATTTATCCAATTGCTTCCACTTTACAAAGTAAATATATGTTGACAATTTTATTTAGGATTATATCTAAAAAAATAATACTGCTTTCAAATGGCAATAAGGAAATTAGTAATTATGTCTTTAACCTTTTAAAAATCTAATTATTTTCTGGCTAACTAATTCTATTATAAACACTTCTCTTAGCAGATTTCTAATTTATTTCTCTCTAATTACATGATAGTATGCAACATTTGCTGTTAAGCTCTGTGGGTCTAGGCCAAATGGATTTTCTTATATATAGACAGACAAAAAAGAGGAATTAGAGCAGTTGCCATTTTTATTATTGAGTTCCGAAAACAATTTCAGCATGCTGAACAGAGTTCCTGTGGAAAATTAATTTTAAATGGAAAAGGCATTCTGCCTTTGGTTACATGGCTGATTATTTTTAAATGTATATGGCATTGCTGCCACTCACAATAATTGCCTGCCAAAGATTCTTGCCTTACTCTGCATTCTATGTTTATCATCAAGATGTACCTATTACTTTTATTTATCATGATATGCCTATCTGCATATATGTATCCAGGGCATGCAATAAGGAAATATTGTATTCACTAAAGAGCTCTCTAAGTGGACAAATTTATCTGTGTTAATATCAAATCACGTCACATTTTATTTACAGGAATAATAGGACATGGATGGATGCCTACTTCAGTAAAATGTATGTTATATTTCAAAGTGGTTATTGGTGGTGAGGATGCTAATGGGTAGCGTAACAAGGGAAATTTTACATGACTCGGGAAATGTACATGACATGAAGAAAAGTTAATTTCAGCCTTGCTTCATTAATCAGATCTGCCGCCAGCTAAAAATTGTCACCTAAGTATATTGGGCTTTCAGCTGTGTGGTACTGATGAAGATACTGACGTACAAATAAGAAGTAATTGGGCTTGGTGCTAGGAGGAAGGGAGGATAGAAAGCACAGGAATGAATGTGTTTATAGATGACCTTTTGGAAGAATTGCCCAAAGCACCTTGAGGTAGTACCTGTCATTGCTAATGGAGATTGTGGATTCAAGACTGTTTAAACAGCCCTGAATGTGAACTGCTGGAAACTGAAATTAACTGCAATAGTTGGTATGTGCGAGCCTTCACAAAGAAGCCTGAAAAACAGGGAATGTCAGGCAAGACCTGGGTCAATGTAAGACAGAGGCTGGGATGTGAACCTGTAGTATCTTAAAGCCTTTGCAGATATAAACATTACAAAAGGCCTGGCTATAAGTCAGTTTACATAGAACATTTTCATACACATGGCTTTAACTGTTCCTTCCTCAAAATGGGGAGGCAAATATTACTATTTGGAATTTATAAATAAGGTACTGATTTCATAGACTGCAATTTGCATAATAGCTGGTATTTGCATAAAAGTGAATTCAAGTGTTAGACTCCAAAACCCACTCTTTTCAATGGACAGTTTTCAAACAACTTTACTGAGGTATAATTTTCACGTAACAAACTTCCTACACCCGAAGTATACAGTCCAATGAGTTTTGGAAAATACACACAAATAAAAACCATCATAACCAATACTGAGAACATGTCCCACTCAAAAAGTCTTCTCAATCTCTTTGCAGGCAGTCCCACTCACAAGCCTTGCCCTTTAGTAGCCCATGATCTTTCCATCCCTAAATATATGTGTTTGACTGTTGTGTGCACGAAATTATACAGGAATCTTTTGCAGCTTCTTTTGCTCAGTAGAACATTTATATTCATCCACGTTTCTGCATGTATCAATGTTTGGTTTCAATTGCATTGCTGAGGATTCACTGTATGTATATATCTCAATTTGTCTACGAACCATCTTATGGAAAGCCCCCACCCCCGTTTTTGGCTATTATGAATAATTCTATATGGACATTCAAGTGCATTGTTTGTGTGCATATACATTTTAATTTTTCTTGAGTAAATACCTAGAAATGCTGGAATGTATGGTAGGTATGTGGAACTTAGGTCTTTGATTTTTTATTATTCTTTTATCTAATGTAATATTTAAATTTTTAAATCTATAAATTGTCCTGTAAACACTGCTTAAGCTGCATCTCTTATATTTTGATAGCATGCATATTTATCTTTATGTGATTTGACTTACCTTCTAAATCTCAAGTGGAATGTTTATTTATTCAATTTCCAAATATTTGAATTTTTTTCCCTAGTATCATTTTTTTTTAATTGAGTTGCAGCTTATTTCTTTTGGGGCAGATGACACAGAATGTATATTTAAATCACTCTATATAATGATAATTTTCTAGCCCAGTATATGATCCATCAAAGTTAAAATTTCAGGTATATTTGCAAATGGCATGCATTCGTTGTTTGAGTATAAGTATGCTATACAGGCTATATATTTATTTATCAAATTTATTGAGGTGACATTGGTTAATAAAATTATATAGGTTTCAAGTGTACAATTCTATAATACATCACCCCTATATTGTATTATGTGTTCAACACCCAAAATCAAATCTCATACCATCACCATATATTTGATCTTTTTTACCCTTTCCCTCTAGAATCTTATAAGACATTATTTTAATCTCTGATTTTCATTAACTTGATTATGGTGTGCCTTCCTGTGTTCTTTGCTTTTATTCTATATAGATTTTCTTGAGCTCCTCACATTTCTGATATTTTATTTTTAAAAATAATTTTAACATCTCTTCAAATATTTTTCATTCTCCCTTTTTTTCAGGTATGTCAATTTTATGTATCTTAAACCATGTGCTGTCATATCACTGGTTGCTGATGTTCATTTTATTGTCTGTTTATTTATTTATTTATTTTTCATTCCTGGACTCAGTTTAAATTTCTTCTACTACTATTCTTCATATTCACTGGTATTTTCTCCTACAGTGTTTATTCTTCTGTTAAATATAAGGAATTTTTCATCTGACTTACTTTATTTTTCATTCTAGAAGTTCCTATTTACTCTGTAGCTTCCATTTTTCTTTTTTTATTTTTATGTTTTACTTAAATCATTGAGTATATACATGAATACTGCTTTAAAATTTGTCTCTTCAAATTATGTTATGTCTGCCATTTCTATGTCTTTTTTATGACTGATTTTTTTCCCTGTTATTGATTATATTTCCCTGCTTCTTCAGATGTCTTAAATTGCTTTTTGAACTTTAATATTTTTATACATTTTCAATATTTTCAGTGCTTTTAAATCTTATTTCTAGATTTAAGATCTCACCTGAATTATATTTTCATATTCTAAAGAATCTCTTTTCTTTTTTTTTTTTTTTTTTTTTTTTAATGTAACCCTCTTGGTAAAAAGTGTACTTAGCTTGCATTTGCCTGAAAAATCTGTTTCTTTTCTGAATATTGTGAATATTATGTTTTTAAATTTTTTTTATATTGTTCTGGTAGACAATAAATTTACATGTGGACCAGTTCAATCCTTTTATTTATTTATTGGGCAGGATTTTATTTATTTATTTTTAGCTTATTTTATTATTAGTTTCAAGTATAAAGTACATTGGTTGAACATTTATATAGTTTATAAAACAATCCCCTTAATTGTTCTTTCTCTCCTCTGGCTCTCCACCTAGCCATTACTTTAATGCTAACGGCATTCCCTATGCCATGCTCCCCAACCCCATGACTGTCTATCAACTACTAATTTGTACTTTTTTTAATGCTCGAGCCTTTTAAAACTTGTTTTTAAACTTCATTAGGACTATATAAAACAATTTTTGTTCTATTGCTAGCTTTCCTCTACTTCTCAGGAATGACCTTCTAGGGGTCTCTTCTGAGTGCTTATTGGCTACTTATATATCTTATTTGATATATATCTATTACATATTTTTATGTGGAGAAATGGACATCACTAATTTTCTCCTGTAGTGTTTTTTTAATCTATTTAAATTTTTAAAATTGATATTTCAGTTACATAAAACACGAAATTTCAAATGTGAACCTCTTGCATGTAATACTGCTATAGATTTGTGCCCTATAAATTCAGGGTACTAATAAACTGTATCACATGTGGTTTATAACAAATTATTTACCTATCTATCATCTATTATATTTCTCTGTATTTCTCTATGTATCTATCAGTCCACATTCATTTTATATGGCAAATAATTGGTATATTTCTGATAAGAGAAATATTCCATTTAACTAGGTATTGATGAAAACTGAATTTTATACTTAGTATTATAAGGCTTTGAATAATTTAATATTCCATAGACTAGTTTTTGAATCTAAAAATTTCAAATCTTCTTTCTACCCCAGTGCCCACATACTTTGAGTGCTAGGATTCATAGCTTGTAATTATATTAGGATATGACATCTATCCCTGTACATTAGCTGTGATGCCAGGCGAGTCAGCAGTTTGTTTTAGGAGTATTCCTGGAAGCTCTTTCTATAATGGAAGGCTAGAGCTAACTAAATTATATTCAGATATAATGGCAAATAATATAAGTACATTTCCTTTAAATATAAATTAAATATGTTCTTCAATTCAGTTTTCTTAGAATACAGATATTCTCAATTCAATTTCTCTTACCAGATGACAACAGTGCCCACAGCTACCCCAGTGCCACCTGACATGAGGTAAAGTGTGATGCAGTCCAAGTCAGAATTTTTAGAAGGTGGTTTTAATCAATTGCAGTCAAAATATTTTTATTTTGAAAATTTTGCAAAACTATAAGAACATGTGCTACTCTTGAACAAAGATACTGATGCTGATGTAATATCATAATATGGACATAACTTATGAGACCTAGGCACTGGAAGTACATGAAAAGTGAGGGAGGAATCCATTCTCTATGGAGAACTTATTAAAAACTAGGATTTTTTTTTTTTTAACATTAGATCCCCAGCAATGAATACAGGTCCTAAAATTTTATGTATGCCCAAATAAATAATTAGTTTTGTTAATTTTAGGTTTTAATTAAAATAACTCAAATTTAAGGGTCTAGTATTGGCAAAAAGCTAGACAGAAAGTAATGCAATTCTCATTGCATCTTTTTCTATTACCATTATGGAGAAGTGCAAAAAAATATATTTCATTTAATACTATGTGCCAACCAAATTATTAGATGTTTTTACATGTGTAGTCACATTTGATTCACAACTTTGTAATGTTAATGTGTTATTGCTTTTAAACCATTATCATCATTATTTTATCATTTCAATTATGTGATGAGGAAAATGACAAAGAGGTAAAACAATTTGCCCATTGTCACCTAGTTAGTATGCAATGGAGCAAGAATCATAAACATTTCTTACTTAAAATCCCATACTCAAAAAAAGGTGCAGCAAAAACTATTTTTCATCTCTAAAGGTAAAATATAATAGATATGTCAAAAAGTGAATAAATAAACCTACAGTTTAACAAATAATTATAATAAGAAATCGGATGTGACTAACATTCAAGTTAAGGAGTCAGTTATTGCTAATATCACAGGAGCTCCCTTCTACTCTTATCTGATATTAGCCTCAGCACTTTCCTGTAAAAGTAAACTCCATTATGACTTACATGATTATTATTTAAATTTTTCTTTATTGTTTAACCACCAGTAAAAACATATTATATGGACCTACACTATCTATAAATAATATACATTGATATAAACAATACTGCATAGCTTGTCTTATTTTAAACTTAATATATAAGTGGAATATTAAAATATTCATTCTTATGCTTTTCTTCTATTTCTCGATCTAATGTAAATTAGTTTATTTTTTGTTACTGGTAGATTTAATCATTTTTATTACTATGTGAACATGCCAAATATTATATAAATATTCAAAAATGTATGCATGCAGTCTACTGCTGATGAACCATTTTATCCTAAATTTTGGCTTTAAAATAAAGGTTATGAGCACTCATGTACATGTTCACTTTCTCTAAGGGACATTCTTTGGAACAATGGGTCATAGGTGACCCATGATAATAACATTTTCAGTGTTACCATATCATTCCAAAATGGCTATGAGTGATAGCAACTGTTTTTCTTCCTTCCTCCCTCCCTTCCTTCTTTCTTCCTTTCTTTATTCTTTCTTCACAGGATACATTTCTCATTACCAACTTTTATAACTGTGACACCTACTATTTGAAGAATTTCTCTTCTTCATGGCGTCCCCTTTGCCAGTTAGTGTGCCCCACATCAAGTAGGTGTATGACAAAACCCAGTAGCAACTGAGGTGGAACTGCTGTCTTTTGGATTGTAAGCCAAAGTATGTAACGTACGGACGTTGGCTGACCAACTCTCCACTACATGGAGAGGTCTTTTACACAGTAGAAGAAAATAAGCTCGATATAAGCATAAATAAAGAGACAGAAAAAGATGGATGGAGACATGTCTGAGTCCTCAGATCTAGTCCTTGATATCCTATTATGTACAGTTTTTATTTTGTATCTAGAAAGTTCAAAGCAGTCTTTAAATAATATAGTTATCCTAAAGAAACACCCAGGAGACTTGGTGATAGTGTAAATAAAATACAGAACTTTCAAAATGCAAGAAATTGAGGTGAGTCTGATAGGAAAGTACATCGGAAGTAAAAATGTGAGCTCTTGTATAAAGTTTCAATAAACAATTTTTATGGTGAGTTAGCTTCTGACACTTGAAACAAAGAAAAATACTGACACATATAGTATTAAATATATTGTATACATATATTTGAATATATGTATATCTCCTGAATATTTACATGAGAACAAAAGCATTCTCTTTGACATTAACACTGGGCAGGGCAATCAGAATATTTTGAGAGCAATGTCTCTTGGAAATCCCTTGAAAGATATTCAACAGAGAACTACAAGCTATTTCATAGTTATTCATACTGTAAAAAGTATCACAAGAAAGACTAAATAGATAGCCCGTATTCTATATTACAACTAGGAGTGACTGACATGCATGGGAACAACACAATTTAAGAACACTGAGCAACATTCTAGGCATGAAACAGCAGGGTGATGGATCAGTTCCAAAAAAACAATAATTAGAACAGTGAATATACACACAGAGACACCAATAAGAAACACTTTGTAGAATTGGGTGGAGATGCTGTCCTAGAAAAACATCTATGAAGAAGGTTGATTTTCTAATACCTGAAGTCTGCAAAAGGGATAGTGTATAATTTAACCGGGGAAACTAAAACCAGTACACAAAAGAAAAAAATGGTTAATTCGGAATCCTTATCACCAGCTATGTCTGGCACAATGATGGCAATGTTCCCAAGACTCCATCCTTAAAAACAGTCTTTAATGTGATTCTTAAACATATAATGAATATGCACAGTTCTTAAGTTGACTTACATAGCTCTGCCTCAGTTTTTTTTAGATGATTCCTGCAAGGACTAATTTACTATAAACTTATGAAAAAGCCTGACATATATTAGTTTTCAATAAATGTTATTTCTTCTCCCAACTTCTCCTCTTCTATTATTATTATTATATTATTATTATTATTATTATTTGCTCTCATTTTAAACTTTTTAGAGCCCTCCAATAAATTACTAAAGCCCATATTTATCCTTGATATATGACTTCTGACTCTCTTCCTCTCTAGTTAAATCTCTCTCCTCTAGCTCTCTCATTTTATATTTAATCATCCCACACCACTTGCAGTTACCTGAAATCCTATGTTCCCCCCATTGAAGCACATCTTTGCACTTCTTCTTCATTATATTCTCCATTCTGTAGCACATTGATTGACAAGTAATTTTTTTTCTATTAAATTTCCAGGGTAAAAGTGAATCCCACACTCAACCATGCTAAATTAGTATCTAACATAAGATTCCAACATTTGATCTACTACAGTGTGTTATTTATGGGCTTTTATGCCCATTCTAAGAGGAGACTGTGAACCCTTAAAAGAAAAGGACAATGTGCGTTACCTACCATGATGCCTGACCTATTGACAAACTTTCTAGGTGCAATGTTTGGTGAACTAATAAAAACTCCATTTAAAAAAGAAAAAAAAAAAAGAAAAAAAAAAAAAACTGTTTCACAAATAGTTCATTAGAATAGACCCCTCGCAAAGAATCCCTGATCACCCTTCAGGATAAAGTCAAATGTCACCTCAGGCCATCCTTGACTATGTATACATGTTAAGCTACATGTGAAACAGGAAATGTTCTTAATTATATTCCTCATTCCTTATTCAGGCCTAGCTCATAGTAGACATTCAATGAACAGTTGTGAAATTTAAATGAATATTGAAATACACAGTCAAGCACAGATTGTGCTATTTATCAAGGATATCTTAGAAACAAATGTGACAGTAGAGTGAGGATTTGAGTTATCTCTTCCCCAACTCTATTATTTTGCTTCAAAGCATCCTAGAATCACTCTCACTGAATACTAGCACCACAGAGTATGTGAGAAAGATCACACTGAAATTTGTATTACCCCAACTCAGCCAACCTATCCTGCCCCAAATACATTTCCCTTTTGCCAATTACAGAACTCATCTGTTCTCTCTGCCATTTAGTTATTGAGCTTTTCTTGGCCAGGCATGCCACCCAGGGCCAGCCTAGGCATTAAGTTGATTGTCTTCATTAGCTATGTCTAATCCATTCCCCAGAAAACACCCCCGGGCCGTAAAATGCATCTCTGTGTTACTTTTATTAGGTCATCTGATTGAGCAGATGCTGATGGCTCTAGAAAAGGAGAGTTTCCCTCTGCCAACCTTAATTTGTCCTGTTTAAGTTGCAGGCTGGGCTCATCAATAGTACTATTTCTATGTTTTAACATGCCATTTCACACCACATAGTTATTTCTATATTATGGTACAGGGCAGTTTCTAAGACGCTTGATAACCCTTCTTTAACCCGTCACTGGTTCAGAGATTCCATAGGCATGAAACTGATACCCTTGGCCCTGTGTGGTACCACAGTTCTACTTTTTTTTCAAAATGAGGATTTCTGCACACATGTTATCAGGTCACCACAGATCTTTCTCCCCAAATGATTCTCCAACTGCAAAACATGTTAGACTAGGATTTCTGCTAGCAAGAAATCTCTCGAACCACAGAATCACATAATTCCTGAAATAAAAGGGGACAGAGACTTTTTTTTTATTGTAAAAAATTATGAGGCTTAAATTCCTTGTACCATTTCCCGAATATGGGTATTCAATCTCTTCTTAAATGATTCTGTTATCTCCCTCTTTTAAGGCTGTTCAGGTTTGTTGTTGTTGTTGTTGTTTTGTTTTGTTTTTTGTTTTTTTGTTTTTTTGTGGGGATGCGAAAGCAGGAGAGATGTCTAAGGGGGAAGGTACTCAATTGTTAGAGTTTTCTTTTTGTACACTGAGACAAAATGCCTTTCTCTTAAACTCCCACTTTACTGCTATGCCTGCCATCTAAGAATACCCATATCATTGTCCATCAAATAATAATAAACAGCTACCCTCACCCCAAATCCTATTCACCAATCTTCCTACTTATTTTCTAGTTATTTTCTCCTCAGAGGTGGTGATCAGACTATTATAGCTCCATACAGACATGAAAAATACTATTTATGAGTGAGAGAGAATCCTTCGCAGTGAAATAGTCACTATGACTAAGGATATAGTGTAGGTTAAAATAACGATGATTAATTTGAAGAAGCTGTGGAATTTTTCTTTTGCTGACAAAGGCAGAAGACAAGAATGCCCTCCCTCATCCTCAACTGTGCCAGCCTCCTCCTCTAAAACCCACGCTGATATTCCTAGGTGTGGGCTTATTTTTCACTCTGTTTCCCTTCTCCAGAGTTCATCAGAAACAAGCAAGAGGTGGCAGACATTCCAAGGGATGCCAAGAGAGCAGCAGGGGGAGAAGAAAAAGAATCAACCAAAAACATCTTCTAATTCATCCTCACAGATAGGGTCAGCTGGCTTTTTCTAGAGGATAAAATGTTTCACAGGATTTAGGCCTTCACAGAGCTGCATTAATTATTTTAGGCCACTTGGTCTTGTACTGCATTAGCACTTTGTTAATTGGTATCCTAGTGGCTTGAAAAAGTCATATAAATCCAGTGAAATCTGTGTGCAGTCAGCTCTCTTAAGAAAAAAAAAAAAAAAAAAATTCAATGCTCTGTGGCTCAGAGCCCTGGAGGATCGATAGCAGTTATCTGGGAAGAGATTTCATTGTATTTATATTACACACCTTGCCTCATTCAAGATGTTGCCTGGTTTTCTTGATCTGACAAGTGGGACAGAGGACAAAGCCAAGGTCAAAAACTGGGAAGTAAGCTATAGGCCAGAAGCATTTTGTATCCCTGTGACTTGAAAGCCCAAACCTCAGGAAGACTCTAAGGTTCCGAGTCACTGACTCAATCCCCTATACTATTTAGCAAGAAAAGAAAAGGCCACTTCTATCAAGGTTGTGGGGCAGCCCCTCCAGCAAAAAAAACTACTTTATATGACATGGTCTTTCTTTTATTATTTTAGACTGCAATATGACTTTCCATAATCAGGTCAGATCAAGTCACATTGGTTCTCAATTTCCTGTCCAAACTCTCGCAGGATATGATAGGTAATGACTGTAGGCAGGAGGAAAATAAGTGAAAAAATAAGTGAAAGAAGCAACTTTAATTAAAAAAAAAAAGAAAGAAAGAACAAAAAGTCAATGCATTAAATCCTATACATGAAAATAGTAATGAAATACAAGGTCCAAATGGGCATCAAATCTTGATATTTAAGTTCATGACAGAAATCAGCCTCAAATTGGTTGAGTCTTTAATGATATTAACTTTTCAGGTTGTTTAACGATTATCATTTTCCCCAGCTGGTATAGTCTTTTGCTATGTTGCAAAAGATAGTTAAATGTCTGTTTAAGCAAACAGAAAATATTAATGGTAACAGCTAAGTAAGGGTAGGATTTGCTTATGTTTTACTTCAAAAATCTCATTTTTTAATAGTTATCTCCTGCTTTAAAGACCTGCAATGTATTTCATTTATTAAGGCCATGCTGTCTAATATAATAGTCACAAGCCATGTGCAGCTAGCGCGTACCAGAAATATAGTTAGTGAGATGGGAACTAGATTTGGTATCTGAATGTAGATGAGTTGTAAGTATAAAATGCATACTGGATGTCAAGGACTTAATATGAAGAATAATATAAATATCACACTAATAATGTCTTATATAGATCACAGTTGAAATGAAAATATATTGGATATACTGAGTTAAGAAAATATAATATTAAATTGATTTTACATATATATATATATATATATAATATTGCTTCCTTAATATGGCTACTAAAACATTTAAAATTAAATATGAGGTTTGCATTAGTCCTATTATATAATGCTGCTCTACACCCAAGTCTGAACTTCTATCTGACTTTTTAAAGCCCTCTAAGACTAAGTGAACAGTTAAATTATCACTCATTCATTTAGTCATTTATTCAAAAAAGAAAAAAAAACACTTAAATGAATATCTACTTAATTCTAGACCCTGGGACACTTTCTGGAATTCAGAGAAGTGTAGGCTGGAGGTAAAGATTTTGGAGCTGTCAGCTTATATAATCAAACCATGGCAATGATTCACAGTGCCCAGGGAAAGTTTATATCAAGGAAGAAAAATTACAATTCAAAACTCTAGAAAATAATATGATATTAATGATGGCAAAAGAGGAAGTGAAAGAAGATAGAAAGGAATGGCAAGATCTTTCAGAGAACAAAGGGAAAAGCAAACCAAATCTGAAAGCTAGGATCTTGAAATGCTAAGGAAAAAGAATCAGTATGTTTACAAAGCATAGAATGCTCTGTGGTCTCAACTAATATTTAATTTAAAATCAACAGTGATGATGTCACTGAGGTGGGTGGGGAAATGGTATTACCTGGAGAAATCTAATTCAACAAGCTTTATAGAGTATATTCTTCAATTGTACCAATGTCTGAGACACATAGAGACTAACAAGCATCCCTGTCTATGATTTTTCATGTTTAGCTAAAAAGACAGATTATTAGTGAAACAATTGTAGTTACTGTAAGAATGGGAAACTCCTCAGATAAGAGTACAATTAGACCAAGGAGAGACAATCCCCTTGCAAACTCAGAGGAAGCATTTTTGGGTACAAACCATGCAAGTCTTAAAGAATAAAGATGATTCAAAAAGGTTGAGATTGTAACTCAGAGTTCTTCCAATCTATGGAGCACATGGATGCGTGTGGATTTGAGCTGAAGGCTGACAACAAATTTAGCAAAACCTTGAATGTTCTGCAAAGACACTTAGTCATAACTTGGACAGAATATGGGGAATAACCTAACAGGTGAGAAAAATGGAAACTAAAAAGGACTGAAATAACATTCAGCTAATAAGACTTCCCCCTAGACACTACAAACATTCCAGATTCAGTCATTAATCAGAGGAAAGATAAGAATAAAAGGAAGAATGTATGTCGGTGTATATGTGTGAAATCTGTTTAACTCAATAAATGTCATTGTCTAAAGGGAAAAAATGTTAATGGATAGAAAGACTTTTATTAGAAATAAGGGCTGTTATTTGAGAAAGTTACTTGGGAAATTTGAATATCAAACCCTTCCCAGAGGCCTGATCTCAACAACAAGAGGGCTGATTTATCAATCGGTACAACCTTTGAAGAAAAAAAGTAACCATTTCAGAGCCTGTTATGGGGATGCATAACAGAGGCTGTGACTATTAGGAAGTGTTAAAAGCACTGGCTGGCAGCTTAGATAAACAAGAATTAGAGTCTCCACAAATAACCAAGGGGAACTGATGTTTGTTAGTATTCTGGGAGATGTTAAATCCACAGAAAACAGAAGTTTTAACATTGAATCTTTCATGCCATTTAGCAGTAACCTCAGCTCTAAAAATGGATCACATAGGGGAGAGTCACCAATATTTATTGAGCTCCTCCTGTGAGCCTGGCATATTTAAGTGGGTTAATTCATTTAATCCGATGGAGTAAATTTATTAAAGCATTCTGGAGATCAGGAAACTCACTGTCAGGACTATAGCCTACACTGGAAGAATTTGAATCTAATTCTAAAATGGCTCCAAAGTCCTTGAACCAGGAGTTGCCTAATTCATTTTCCTTTCTCTTTCCAATAAAAACAACAACAAAACAAACAAACAAACAAAAAACAGAGAAAAAGATTGCCAGATATATTTACAATTAATTAAGCATCAGCTATATTCAAGATATTGGTGCTAGTTTCCCTAATATACATAATTTACTTAATCCACACAAGATTTTTAATTGGTGTAAAATGTTGGTTGTCACCCCTCACCCCACCACCACCACCATCCTTCTATCTAATGAATATTGATGATCAGAAAGAATGTATTTAAAAATGTTTGAGTTAATCAGGACTTTTCTCTACTTCCTTTGTTTGGGTGCTTTGTAATAAAAATCAGTCTAGATGTAGACTAATGTTCTTTAAACACGGCTTTCTCAACACTGTTTCACAGTAGAATCGGTTGGGGGATCCTTTTAAATAGCTCTAATGCTAAAAAGCCACCCCCAGAGATTCTCAGTGATTGGCCTTTGGTAAAGAGGACACTTGGTATTATTTAAAATCTCTCCCCTTTGTTGTGGGGTGCAGCCAGAATAACTCGATAATGCCAGAGTTATTCTTTTTCAAAAAGTGACAGTGGTCAAAAATCACATTAATAAAAGGAACATACTTCCATTTAGAAGTAGAATGCATTAGCTTCAGAACAAAGGAATAGTCCCCCTGTCCAGGTTGGTCCCCTCCTAAGGATTTCTGGAAGAACCTGACCACAGCCATGGATGGGCAGAGCCTTGACTGCATTTGCAGCCTCTGCATTATTTCCACCATGATGCAGGACTTACCCTCTTCAAAGCCTGAGCAGTCTGAGTAGAGCAAGCCTTCCATTGCCATTTTCTTAAATCTAGACATGGCAGGGCTTATGTGAATAAAGAAGAATGGATGGCAGGGACTTTTTCTTTCTTAGCTATAAGAAGTTGAGTTTCCTTGAGGAAGAGGAGAAACAGTGTCTTAAATAGGATTGAATGGAGGACATTATGGGAGAGAAGCAGGGAGTTAGAGGATGTGGGGTGGGCAAATGGATAATCTCCCTGATTTTAAACATATGAGGTCTGTATTCTCTCCTTCACCCATTTTGAGTGATGCAAAGAAATGAGTTAAAATCAAGAGGCCCCAGATGTTCCTCTCTACCCCTACTTTTCCTTTTACTCATTTGGGCAGCTGTTAAGTACTTTGAGTAAAAGAACATATAAGTATCTATTGAAGAACAATGCATGTTCAGTGCGGGGGTGGGGGGGTAAAGTTATTGAAGTGCTCTGAGGCGTTCTGATGACCTCCTAATATTTGAGTTTGACTGTCTCTTCATTCCTACTTGTGAATGTTAAGGTGAGATAAAAGCTGTGAAGGCCATTTCTTTGGTCCTCCCTGAGCTATGGCTTCCAGGTAAATTGCAGTATCCTCATTTACTGAGGCTAAGAGAATTTGAACGGATTGCCCAGGTTACAACCCTCAGTGGCTGAGCCAATATGCAAACCCAAGTCAGTCCAAAGTCTGGCATCTTTTTAGGATCACACTATAGATTCTCTTTTCTCTTCTATCATTTTATTTTGAGGCAAAAGAGACAGCAGATATGATTAACTATAGTATTTCTCCTTTTTGTCTTAAAGCTCTTCCTCCAGGTTTAAAACGAAATATTGGGGTGAGGAAGATATTGGGGCTTGCCCTACACAGGGCACACAGATCCTACAGTACTATTTTCTACAGAGTTTAGGAGGAGAAAGAAACCAGCCTTGTTGCCACCAAAGCATTTCATTCCAGAGATCACTGAGTCTCTCCCCTTTTTTCCTCCACATTTCCATCCACTGTTCTTTATACTCTGGAGTAGTGGTTCTCAAATATTTGCAGGCTTAAAAATAACACAGAGGGCTTGAGAAAATACCAGTTGTTGAGCCCTGCCCTGGAATGTCTGATTCAGGTAGACAGGTAGGGCCTGAGAAAGTTCTAACAAGTTCCATGCTGCTGCTGCTGCTGCTGCTGCTGCTGCTGCTACTTCTTAAAGACCAGCTTTGAGAACTGCTCCTCTGGGCTTATTAGTGGTTCTTAAGTTTGGTCGAACTTTAGCACCACCTGGTGATGTTAAAAAATATCGGTTCCTGGACACCACTCAGGCCAGAGGAATCCCAATCTCTGTGCTAAATGATTTCTGGGTCATTTCCCTACTTTTTTACTCGGTAAAGTTCTCAGAAGAATAACAATACTTAGAGCCCTGCCATGCCTGTAATCCATTATACTCAGATATCATTTTCTTTTTAATTTTCCTGACATTTATGCCATTTAATGATACCACCAAATGAATACTCCCTTTGACAATGCTGAGTTTCAATGGCATTTTCACGACATGGTAGAAGAGCAGGTCTTTGCAATTAAGGAGGCTTGGGTGTGATTCTCAGATCTTCCATTTACATATGTGTGAACCAAAGATACCATAATTATTTTATTTTACTCTGATGATTGCATGTCTCTTAGAGAGTGTCTAAGTATCTAAATTTGTTTAAAATGACACAATAGTGTTGTTCTTAATTTGTGTGTTTCTTAAATTTTATTAATGTTGTTTTCTGACACTTAAAAATATATAATACCATCATTTTATGGTATATCAGATCCTAGAATTGGGGAATCTATTGTTTGTGAAATGTGATATATAATGATTATTTTTTAAGCCAAGATATAATTTAATCACAATGAAACAATGATGAAAGAAGGCAGTTCACAAGGCCTTAGTGACTTCATTGTTGTGTTCACAATTTCAACAAGAGTGGGAAATAAGAAAGGGTGTGTTTTAATGAGAGTTCCAGACCCATATGGACTTTGAGCAAATAAGTCAATATTATCCTCACTTAAAGTTGTAGGAAAGAGGGCTTCTGGAAGCCTACATTAGAGGGTCAGATGCAGGGATATTCCAAGTGGCATGCACTAGCCCTGTTTCTAATGCAGGGCAAAAGCAGCAAACAGTTCCTGTTCTTTTGTAAGACAGCAGGTGTTGACATTAAACCTTCAAGTTATGGTAGATTTATGGTCAGGACTGAGTCCTCCAGAGTGACACGACCCCACATCCATTGTCAGGAAGGTAAGAGACCATGCCTGCCAAGCAGGGGTGCTGGATCAAGCAGGTGTCCTGACCTGGTGTATGCAGAGCAGGGGTTGCCTTTAATACCCGGTTGAAGGCTGGGGTTTCACAGCAGCCCCAGAAAGTTCTCTCCAAACAGCTCTGACCTAAGGAAAATGCTACTTTTGCAGACCTAATGTCACAAAATTGCCTTACAATGAGGTGGTGAGGGCAGCCTTGATCTGGGCCTCCCCAGGGAGCAGGAGGATTCTGATGAGAACCTGCCATGTGCTTTAGATACCTGACCTCGTTTAATGCTCACAGCTACCTACTGTATAATTCTACACATTTTAAAGGTACCTTTTTATTTTATATGATCATTTCAAGCAGGAGAACTTGAAAACTTCATATGCAATTTGTATAGATTTACACAGCTAGTAAGGAAGGGGTGGAGTAGGGGTTCAAACCCAAGACTATCAGATGGCAGAGGGGTTTACCTACCCACTCGTTCAGTGTTCAGCAAACTCTTGTTGTTCGAGTACTATCTGTACTATAATTGAATTATGCAATCCACCCCACCACCTATTTAGCTTAAATGTATTTTGCCTCATCCTAAGCAAGACTACTTCTTAAAGCATAGGTTTGCTCCTTCACTTATATCTTCTTTGTTTCTAAAACATAGTGAAGAAAAAAAACTCAGGAAGATCATCTGTTGTATGTTTCACTTCTAAATTACTATTCTGACACATTAGAGAAACATACTGACACGGCATGTAGCCTCTTGAGGAATTTACAGTTCTTCATTACTGTTGATCATGTATCTCCCTTTTCTCCTCCCTTTCTCCCTCCCTTCCATCTTTCCTCTTCCTGTCTTCCCTCAGTCCTCAGGGATCCAGCTAAGTCTGATTTAGCCTTACTGCTCCTCCCACCATCTCCACATGCTTTTCTCAGCTTCATCCCCTAATGCTTGTTTGCAAATTAGGTCACCACCTCCCTAGATCTATACTTCATAGCCTCCGGTTTCCTGAGAATCCCTTTAAATAAAAGGGAGAAGTGAGAGAGAAAAAGTCATACAAGAGAATGATGACAATAAAATTGCATAGTCTTTACAGCCCTTGCTATGTTCTTCTAGGCTTTGCTATAAGTGCTTATCACATTTTAACTCTTTTAAACCTCATTACAACTTTATTCAACAATAACAGTAATATCTGATATTCTAGATGATAAATGGAAAATTGAGAGAGGTTGTTTTTTGCCTCAAGTCACTAGCTGGAAAGTTGTAAAGACAGGATGTAGAACCAGACAGTTACACAACAGCTCAGACTTTTAACCTCTTTACTCTGAATTTGGTGATTTTTTAAAAATTCTCTTTGGTGAATTCCTCTCTACAGATTTTATTTTCCTTAAGTTATTTATATTGTCCTTGAAAATGCTCCAAAACACCACAGAAAGAATCCTTGTCTCCTTGTTAAATTTGTTGCTTTTACTTCTGAAAAGAGAGGTCATGAATGTCCCAACATTTGTCAACCTTTCATTCTGAAGCCCTATCAAGTCTCTAGCCTTGCAAAAGAATATTCATTGCCAAAAATGTTAAGGAGTTTTTATTTACATGACTTTATAAAATAAAGTCTTTCTATTTAAAATATAAAAGTCAAGAGCTAAGAACATATGGTTACCATAGTATAGCATTCCATATCATAATTTAATTCATGATCCAAGACAGGTAGAATCTCTGGGGATATAAATCAGAGTCTCTGACTCATCTCACTGCTAGAAAATCAGCTGTATCAGGAGGAGGTCAAATTTTGACTAATTATACCTTAAAAATAAATGAAAATAATAATTTAAAAATCCTGGTTTTTTTTTTTTTTTAATCTTCTGGGAGATAGGCTGGTAAAAACTAAGATAATCATAGCTTTTTGAATTAGGAAGGCGTTCAGTTAGCACCTGGACACTAATGAGCTGTGAGGTATAACATTACCCTCCCTCAGTTCCTTGTCTAAAAATGGGGTTAAAAGTCCAAGAAGGACTTGGAAACAATTAACTGCATAAGAAGTCCATCTAGCACTTTGGCAGGTAGGAGGGATGTTATGTTACCTGGTCCCCTACCTTCTCTCTTTGCCCTTCACTACCGCAGACAACTCCTCTAGAGTCCACATCCCTAGACCCCTTCAAGGATCAAGTCACAGACTCCAAAGTCTTTGGAGCGTGTACCTTTCCCTCAGTCAGAATGTTCCTTCTTTAAATTCGAAAATACCCACAGCAACTTCCTTTTGTCAGATCTTTATTCCACGAATCTTGGATCCAGAAACTTCAGTATCAATTGCAGCACAGTTCATCAAAGACAACTCTGTCCTTCCTTAGGAAGTTCAGAACTATTAAAATGATTAAATTCATAAGTCCTGCAACACTATATGTGGTTGCCTCTTTATACCTGTGCTCCCTGAGGTTTTTCATCGCCTTATACATGTCCCTGCCTTCTGTCCATCTCTTACTCTTTAACCCATTCCCCATTCTGTTTTATGTGGTTCAGTTCACCTTGTTTTTTCTCTCGTCCTCTAAACAACTTTTTACCCCTTCATTCTTTTTTTCCCCTATTTATTACTTAGAAATCCATCTGGCAGAGACAGAGGAAGGGCTCAAGGCAATTGTGAAGACAATGACCGTACACTCTTAAGTAGATTTGAAGAAGGGTTAAGGAGTGAACATGATAATTTACATATTAATAAGTCTGTTAAGCTGTAAAAATCAGTTATGGATACCTGTGCCTCGCACCAATCTGTCCTATATTCTGTGAGCTCTTGAGGACTTTATCTTAGCCATGCCTGACATTTGACCCAGACAAGCTACACGTTTTTACTCTAATCTTTCACTCTCATTTTAGAGTTATACACTACCTTCTCAGGAGACCATCACAACCTCAGCCAAATGAGTGGAGGATCATGTGACCCTGTCTCAGTCAACTGCTGATTGGATCAGAGGCAAACCTCCCTCCCAAGGAGGACCATTATGTTCTTTCTTTGATGGTCTGAGACAGCCATACTCAGTCATGTGTTTATGGAAGGGGGGGAAAAAAAACCCAAAAAGCAGAAGTAAATGCAAAATGAGATGAGAGAAAAAAAAAAGAAACAGAGAGAACCAGAGGTAAGAGATTATTGTGTCTTCAGAATAGCACAGTTCCCTTAGGCTTAAGGGAGGCCCAACTGACTTTTCTGCACTGGATACCATGAGAAGCCTCTGTATTTTGTTTAAGCTACTCTGTAAAGATTATGTCCCTTATTCCAGGAAATTTCTGAAAGAAATGACACTAGACAGGGCGATGGCAAACCTATAGATTTGGCTCACATAAATTTTTATCCCTGAAGAATCATGTTAGAAAAATATACCATTTTATCAAAGGCTGCTTTGATATATTGGCAGTAGGCTTTGTGAAATATTTAGACTCATATGTTAGCAATTCTCAAATGAAACTAAATTGGACTCCTCAGTAATCCAATAACCAGAGTATCTCCATCCATAAAATGACAAAATTGGATAAATGGGCCAGAATTTGAGAAGCAAGAACATATTTTAGAATGTATGACTTGGATGCAGACCAAGCTAGGTACAAGTTCCAGTTCTATCACGTACAACCTGAGATTTTGGGCAAGTTGTTTAATGGCACTAAGTTGTGGTTTCAGTGCCAACTTTTCAGATGACTATTATGAAGAAGAAAAGGAAGCAGAAAGGAGAAGAAAGGAAAAAGGAGTACAAGCAAAAAGTTGAGTTGTAAGAAAGAAATGAAAAAAGTTCTATTTAAATTGACATGTCAGCTCACTCTAACTCAGCTACAAACTGACATGTTTCTATAAAGGCATTTAATCCATGTAACTTAAAGGAGTAGGCATGATTCATGACTTTTATCACTCATTGTTTCCACATAGTCCCTTTTAAGTATTATTTTTTATCCTTTTGCTACTTATTTTTATATATTTTTCAATATATATATATATAATGTGTATATATATATATATATATATATATATATAATGTGTGTGTGTGTGTATGTGTTTTTTTTTTTTTTTTTTTTTTTTTTTGCCTTAGTAGTATAGAAATATCATTTATATTCACGGTTGGTCAAGCCTCACTGACTCTGTTTAAATGTTCTGGATATGCTGAGTTTTACTTCAAATATAGAAAATAAATATCTAAATTATTGCTATGTTCTAGGGAGACTGTATTATTTCAGCCATCCAGTCATTCAACCAATTTATTAAACACCTACTAACTGGTTTGTAATTTAATCTCTTAATTAAAATATCTTCTCCAGCATTCTCAAGTAATAGAAGCCCCTAGAAACTCCAGATTTTGTTTTATTCCACACAGGATTATGTGTTTTATACAACAGGAATATCAAGGCCATAGTAGGATATCAAGATCTCTGGGGGAAGATTACTTATTAATATAATACAGTAAGAATTCAGACCCAATGTCTAAAGTTTCTGTGTGAGACTTATCTTCAGCACTATTATGATATTGCAAAATCTTATCAACTGCCCAAATTTATTTCTTTGTATCCTTTATATTAAGGGGAAATGATTTAACCTTCAGTTTTTATTTATTTAAAAATGTGAATTGTCCTCAATTTATGTCTCAGTTTATACCCTGATTCTAAAATTGA
Organism: Eonycteris spelaea; assembly: GCA_003508835.1. Classification (NCBI taxonomy): domain Eukaryota; kingdom Metazoa; phylum Chordata; class Mammalia; order Chiroptera; family Pteropodidae; genus Eonycteris; species Eonycteris spelaea. The sequence continues at coordinate 3,178,647 of PUFA01000026.1, read as the reverse complement.
TTAGCAAGACCTTATATTAGATTTTGAATCTGAGGTGGTGTGAACCCAGGTCTGAGAAAGCCATATTTGGGCATATGTTGGCAAAAGTAGACAAAGCAGAGATAATTAATTATGGAAAGAGATGAGAGAGAATGATTGAGAGAGAAGAATTTTAAATGGGGGGGGGGGGGGAGCAATCCAGACAATACACTCATTATAATTAGAAATCTATTTAACCCTACTGTTTTCCAAGTTTTTTTTTTTTTTTAATACATGAAATGGTACTAATAACATCTGTCTCATGGTATTTCCTTGGATGATATCATGTGTGCAGTAATAGGTGATAAAAGGTATATATTATTAAAATAAAAAGTGTTAATGTAAAGTTTAATTTTATTCTCATTAATAATATTACAATAGTTTCTTGTGAATGCTAGATTGTTGGGTTATTTATATTTATCCTGTTTAATTTTTATACTAAACCCATTGTTATTGCAGTGAGTTAAATATAATTATTAAGATTTATGTGGCCTTTAAAATGTTCCAGGGGATTTCTATTCCCTTCATCCTCCTTCTCCTCCCTCTCATTGTTATAGTAGGGGTATGATAATAATTTTTATAGTGTGACTTCTAAAGGAAATGATAAATGGAGAGAAGATTGAGTTGTTTGGTAATGGGGAAATCCAGAATTTGCCTTATCTTCACCTGAATACTATTGCCAAAATCCCCTATCACTTTAGACTCTATGTTTGAAAAGTGTGATATTGATTGCCATATTGCAGAAGCTCGCCTAGCAGGCTGCATCCTCAGGAGAATTGTCGCTTATGAAGGCACAGGATGGATGACTGACAGCCGGCACCTAGTCCTTTTCTTATGACAAAGCTTTCACTTGTCATTAATTCTCCATCTCCTCTCCCATTTGCGGCTGCCAGTTTCCGACTGAATGTCCAACTGCCAATCAGCTACCAGTTATTTTTAATTAAGACCACTCACAAATTTCCCTCACGTAACTTGCATGGAAAGAGGGGGAATCCTTTTATTCATAACCGAATTTCATGTGTAAATTGCCTTAATCACACTTGTCTGGCAGTCCTGTAATGTGCCACAGGAAAGAAGCACTTTTTCCTGTTCAGTCATGCATGGACCCACACCTTATCTCTCAGATCCACAGCCACAATTATCTGATTTTACTTGTGTCTCATTAAACCTGCAATTTATTTCAGTAGCTGGATATTGACTTCCCCAACCTTGAACTCTACTGCCCAAGAAACAGATGGCACTGGCTTCACTTAGGTAAAACTCTAAGAATTTGAAGACTCACTTATAAGGAATTATTGTGGGGTGGACAATGATGATTCTCTAATGATACATAAACTCTGGTATATTATAACTTGAGGAGTATCAAGTCACATCGAAGGTCACATTCAAGGCTCACTTGAATACAGGAGTCAAAATAACTTCAACATGTAGACCATAAAATAAGTCCATTTGATTTAGAGAATTACTCTTCCTTTTTATTTTCTAAAAAATACTTACAAATAATTGAAGGTTACCCACAAAATTGAGAGAAAATGTATTTTATTATTATTATTATTATTATTATTATTATTATTATTATTTATTATTATTATCATTATTATACCATAGAGTAGTTAGGATCTTGTATGAAGTTTTGCATAAAAAAATAATGTGATGAGTGGGCCATACACTCATGATTAGTAATCATTTCCAAATTTGGTTCTGAGCTTGAAATCTAACATATTTGGGGGAGGGGCAGGTTTATCCACCTAGAGAATTATGAAGTGCGTAAGGTCTTTCCAGTCTCTCAATCACAAAATACATATTTAAAAACTCATGGCTATAGTAAGTTTTATATAATGCGAAGGAAAACTCTGCCAGGCATTTAATCACACCAACCCAGGACCACTAGAGCTCCCTCATTTACGTCTGCATTGCTTAGTAGATGGTTTCTCTGTGCTAGAATTCTTGCAGTGGCACTCACCAGTTAGTGTGTAAAAATTCATATTTTCTTGTAGCCTAAAGGCCTTCATTGAATATCCCTCTCCATCCCCATTTCTCTCTCTTTTCCCTTTTAATTTTGACTGACATCTGAGTATTCAGTATGCATGGCACTCTCCCATGTCCTTTATGTATATTATGTCATTTAATTCTCACAACATATGTGTTTGCAGATGCATAAACTGAGACTTAGAGTGATGTTATAATTTGCCTCATGTCATCACTGGCATAGCTAGAACTGGACCCCAGAAATTCTGTTTGCATAGCCTGTTCTCTCAAGAATGTTGCTGTATAATTAATTAGCTTAAGGTTCAACGATAATGGGTTACTAGCAAACATGCCAACTAATATAAATCACCATTGCATTAACAATCCAGCATTTTGTTCCATTCTGCCTTTAAGGGTTGCACATGACCCAACAGTTTAGTCACTATGTGATTTTTCATTGTTCCTGACTCTTTCCCTCATAATCTCCTAAAAGAAGAAACTATACTTTATTTATCTATATCTAATGCCTAGTGAAGGATACATGGTAAATATATTGAATAAATAATTTTTCTGTAAATTAAGAAATATTGTTCATTAAAGTGATGGAAATGCAGAATCATAATGCAGGGACAGGAATTCAATGTGGAGTATACATAATAAATAATTTCATAGAAGACAGCAAACATTTTCTGTGCACCAGTCATTTTCACATGGTGTATTGCATTTGATCTTCAAACTATGTGTAATATGATTAAATTTTCTCTTTTTTGCCAAATCAACTTATTCAACTCCTCTATATCTTTACTATATAGTTTTCCTCTCTAGCTACACATGAAGAGAAATGCATCTAAAAGTATAAATGTTAAATCCTTTTTTTTTATTTTTTGCAGATAAAGTTAGTGACACTTTTATTTTCTGCTCTCTTTATTATATTTCTTGAATTGCCTGATCAAACTAAAGGTTAAAAAAATCTTCATAACATGAGTGCTGGTCATGTAGAGTTAATTATCCACCAGTCTGGAATTAAAAAGTTAAGACATCATCAGAGAGAGAAATTTTATAGACACATAAAAACGATCATTAATACCAAGGGGATAGATGATACCAACTATCAATAATGTAAAATAAAGAGTAAAAGAGATGAATAAGATACCTTTCCCTGCTAATTCATTCAAACCACCAAAATGTATATTTCTTTACACGTATTTAATCGCCCTTCTCCAAAACACTTGGATATGGCCAATATGGCCCTTAATTTGAGAAGCTACAAATTAATTAGGCATATTTTCATGGAATTTCTGCTATGTGTCCAGTAATGGTCATTTACACATGCATTATATGGAATCTACACAACAACTCAATGAGGTAAGTACTGGTATTACTCCCATTTACAAATGAGAAAACTGAAACTCAGAGTGATTAATGAAACTTGTTAAGGTTATCAATAAGTGGCTCAGTAAAAATTCTGAATAAGACATAGTTTGCAGAACATTTAAAGAGAGACTAAGACAAAAAATTGCAATAATAGTGCTTATATAAATTATGTTGTAGGAACAGCAACAAGGGCCCAACAAATTCAGCTAGAAGAACCCAAATCATAAATGTTAACTTTAAAATAAAATAAAAATAAAGAATCCCAATGAGGTTAGTTCTCATCTAGGCAGGGTTTATTTTATTTTTTGACTGTTCTCGTTTTATATTTCCCTTTACCTCTTTCTCACTCCTTATTAGACCCCATGAAATATTGATGCTCCCAATAGAACATTTAGAACATACTTTTGGCATTTTTATAGGATTCTTAACTTGAAGTTAAGGTGTAGCAGATAAAAAATGGTCATACGAATTTTAAACCTTTTCCCATTGGTAGAAGGATTAGATATCTCACCTCCCTTTGAATCTGAGGCCTATACCTGCACTGACAAATAGTATACAGAAGCGATGTTATGCCTATCCCATGCCTAGATTTGAAAGTGACTATTCTGAGCCTGCACTGTTGGGTGGGGGGGGGGGGGTGAGTGGAAAGCCAAGTTAGCCACTAAGAAAGGAAGTATAGGAGAGGAATAAAGGGGAGAAGAAAAAGAGGAGGTGGGGAGAGAGAAAGATGCCACAAGGTGCTCCAGTCATTTCAGCTTTCACAAAACTCCAGACTGTCATGGAACAGAGACAAGTGGTTCCCGATGTGCCCTTGGTCACAGAATATTGAGATATATTTATAATAAACTGATGATTTGTGTAGCTCTTTCTACCACAATTCATAACCAGAACAGAGAAGCAATTTCTTCACACTCCTAGGGCTAGAAGAATTGAGGAATTGTCAGATCTTTCCTTTTGTCCTCTTTTCCTTATCTCTTTCCCATACTGTACTTTTTGACCTAGCAATAAAGGCCATTTATTCCAAGATGCACTTCAGCCAGTACTGGAGATTCTGTGAATTGGAGTGATGGTGATTACATCATCGGCAGGATGAAGCATGGGCATGGTACTAAAATCTGAAACTGAAAGGCAAGTAAACTGTCCATACGAATACCTCCTTTCAATCATTTAGCAAACTATCCTAATGTCATTGAGTCTATCTTGATCAGTGGCACATCGAATGCTGTAGTCTCACAGAAAATAGCCTTTCACAGAGACTTTGGTCATTTCAAACCTGCAGAAAAAGCAGCTCTAAAGAACCTTGCATTCTATTTGGTATATCTCATTAATTCTGTTGCAGTCTTTCCATACATGTGAAAATATCGGAGATTAAAATCTCAGGGTTGCTGAAAAGTAATCCTGGATATTCACAAAATATTCCTGCACAATCTATTCTATTCCAGCTACATGTTTTAAAGCAAAAAAAAAAAAAAAAAAAAAAAAAAATCTCAAGTAACTGAAAATTTTCACCTTGGCCATGTGTTCTTATTCTAATTGTTGCTTTTTTTTATTTTAAATTGTCTTCATGTTTCTATTTCATATTAGAAGCAGGACTTAATATAAGACCAACCATCAAAAAAATTCAACAGCCATCTAGTCCAACCTTTTTCTTACACAGATGAGTTAAATGAGGTCTTAAAATTATAAGTGACTCTTTTAAGGTCACAGAATCAACTAATGCTACTGTAGGATTTCTTACCCTTGGCACTACTGACATTTTGGGCTCATTAGTTTTTGTTGAGGGAGGTCATTTTGTGTCTTGTATGATGTTTAGCAGCATCTCTGGTCTCTACCCACTAGATGCCAGTAGCATTCACCTTGTGATGAATCGAAGTGTCTATTGATTTTACCAAATATCCCCCGGTAAGCAAAATCACCCCTGGTTGAGAATCACTGCTCTAGAGGATCTATCAGGTGAATTTCTCTTTCTCTTCACGTCACTTTATTTTTTTTTTCTTTTCTTCCTCTAACCGAATTTGGAACTAGTGTGCCCCAAAAAGGACAAGTTAGAACATGTTTTCTAATTCACAGAAGCCAGAGTATAGTAGATTAAAGATGGCTGCAAATTGTGTGCACGATTTCAACAAATGTAATGAATCTTTGAATGATGCTGACTAAATGGTAAGGTTAAGTCAGAAACTAAAGCTTCCTCTCCTTCTGTATCCCTCCAGAACTTTCTAGTCATGTTGCTATAACAGCTTACTGGATAATCAGTAAAGTCAAATATGTCAAGGTCTGTTTTTCGATAGGTAGAGAATGTCAATCCCTGTTCCCATCACATTGACTGAAAAGAAACATCCCTTTAAGAATCAAGACATTTACTTGTCACTTTCAGATGTGATTTCTCAATTTAGTCTTCTCTAACGATGACTTGAAGTTTAAGTGAGGTTGTAATTTCTCTATTATAGAGACCTACATGCCATTAATATTAAAGTTATCAGAATCATAAAAGAAAGTGGTTTCTAAAGGGCATGTTTGTCCATTAACAACTTATGCACCCATTCATTCCAGAATCCATACTACCAAATGGCCTACTGTGTGTTAGGTGGCCTAAAAATGTAATAATGCAATAATAAATGAGACATTTCTAAACTCTAGAGTTATGGCCATGAAAAAAAAAAAGATATCATTAGAGTTCAATGCGTTAACTGCTCTTAGGAATATAGCCTCTAAGTGCTGAATTTAACATATGAAATGGAACCTGAAGTATGACGAGAAGCATGATGGGCCTTCTAAGCTTAATTCACAAATCATGTGCAAAGATCCAGAGGTGTTAACGTAGCCTTCTTTATTTAAATGGCTAAAAGGTATTTAATATAAGTGAATATAATAAACAAAATAATATGATAATAAATTGTAGAAGAGGATTAATAGGGGGAAAAATATCAAGAAAAATATTCTGCTTCCAGATAGGTAAGTGTTTTCTATGTCAATAAGAACCTAAACTTTCTCTTGGGGCATTTAGAAATCATCAGAGGTTTACACAGGGATGTGACATAATAGAGATAGGATTTATAAAAATCATTCTGAGGTTGTAAAAAGGGATACCAGATAAATAGCTGGTATAATAGACAAAAAATTAGATGAAAAACCCTAATGGAGAGAGGAAATAGCAGATATGGAGAGAAGACTAAGAGGAAAAGGACAATAGGGTAGGGAAGCAGGAAACATGTAGGGAAAATATAAGAATGAACTAATGGACTTTGGCTACTAATTATAAATTAGAATGAAGTTGAAAAAGGGGTCGGACAAGGTGGAAGACGGAAGAAGGAAATAAAGTATTTCATTCGGCCATGGTGATTTTGAAATATCTGTGAGATATCTAGTTGGAGGTACTCAATGAATAAATTGGATCCAAAGTCTAAATCTCATGGGAGAGGACTAGGCTAGAGACAAAGATACAGGTATTAACAGTAGATAGGCAGAGATTCAAAAGATAGCCCAGAGGAACAGAGCAAGAAGAATAAAAAGCCATGGAGTAGTGCCTGAAAACTGAACAGCCCACGTAAAGGAGGTTTGCTTTTCCTCTGAAGCTGTAGAACTCTCACCTATGTTATATTCTCTCTGTCTAGAAATTCCTCCTCTTCCTTTGTCAAAAATTTGATTCATTTCCTTAACTTAGAGTTTTAAATGTTACCCTATATATAAACAGCTCTGTCTTGCTATTCTGTCACTGAACCCCATGCGATCCCTCTATTGAAGGTATCACAATGAGTAATTATATAATGAATTATTTTACTTGATCATTGTCTATCTCTCTAAGAGACTGCAAACTCTTTGAGAGTGTGGCCCACAGCTATTTTAATTATCATTGCATCCCCATTATGTTACAATGTGACTAAATAGCTGTCACTAAAATATTTGATGGATGAATAAGTGAATATTGAGTGTATTGGTCATTAATAAAGCATAATACAGTTTGAATCTTGGTATAAAAAGGAGTATTTTGCTACCAAGCAAGAGCTGTCCTGAATTTGAGGCTGCCAGATTTAATTTCCTCACTCAAATATTGACAGTCTTTGATTTCCGTTCCCTTTCTCAGGAAGTCTTATATACTATTCCAGGAACCCATAAACATAGACTGTAATCTTGGAATAAAGAAATCTGTTTTAATCTTACTACTGCGCTCTAAGTCCCTCTCTTAGATGAGAAAAGTTTCCAAGCATCAAGCATTACCAATAAGATACAGATAGATAGATAGAGAGATAGATAGATAGAGATATAGATACACACACACACACACACACACACACACACACACACATGTTTCTAGAAGAGGCTTTTTAAATTTTTTTTTTATTTTTAGTGAAATTATACAGCTGCAATCATGTAACAATAAACTCAATTTCTAAATGGCACCACAAGTGATAAAGGTCAGACATTGTAGGAAAAATTGTTCATTCTTGTTTTTCCAAAAGACATTCAAGGTGAAGAAAAACAGATCTTTCTGCCCTAGGCCATAGTGAGAAGAATCTATTCACAAGATGTTTGCCCAAGAGTTCCTGAGCTATGAAACTCCATGATATGAAACCCAGAGATCTTTATGGATCCATCTCTTTTCCAGCAAGTGAAATGCTAATAATGCACAACACTTAATTTACTATTCTCTGGCTTCGTTGTATCAACTACCTACCATAGGGCTTGAATCAATTACTTTATCAGCCTCTTTGTCTTAACAATGACACTTTGCTTTATTTAGGCACTAAAATCCAGCACCGCTCATAAGTAAAATCTTTGTACACCAACTGAGTTCTAAATACCACTCCTTCCCTTTCCTCATCTATTAAATAGAAACAATATTTCTTATCCCTCCTAGGTAGTCACACAGGTTAAACAAAATGTTCCAAGAAAGGGTCTATCACAGTGGCTAGTATAACAGGTGTCTGATAATGCAAAATTTCTTCCTTCATAATGATTCACTAAATTTCAATTAGTATGTAATCTGTCCAATCTGTAATGACACTTTAAGCATTACTTCTAAGTATAGCCTATAGTGTGCTCTTGGGTACTAATTAAATACCCAATAGTTATTCAATTCAATTAGCAACATTTAGGCAACAGGAATATCTTTCATGAATCCAATATTTTGCCTCACATTTTGACTACTGTTTGTTTTCCCTTACTTACCTAAAAGATCAGGGACATGGGTAGTTAAGGCAAGGTCCTCCTAGCCACATTTCAGATCAGCCACCACAGACTTCCATAATCTAAACCATTCCATAATCCTCAAAACATTTTCTCAAATTCTATTATGCTCCACATCTAGGTTAAATGACTAGGATAAAAGGTGAATCAGATGTAATTCTTGTACAATAGGGGTAGAGAGATGGAAGGAAAGCCACACCAAAACCATTATATCTTCTTTATAATTCCCCTTTGAGGTAAAGTAAATTTATACCCATTTTTCACACACACACACGCACACACTCTATGGCACAGAGAAGTTAACTGACACTAAGAATAAGGCTGCACATTCAAGGTTCCAGCATAGGCTTCTTAATCCTGAATAGCATTTTTGTTCTATTGGATCATCATCCAGTCCTGGGTTTTTACCGAAGACATGGGTAGGAGTTGAAATTTTCCTAGTAAGAAAGCAATAAAGCAAAAGACATCTTCCTGATTACTCCAAGTTCATAAAAACTAACTCCAAGTTCACAGGAAAAGGTGAAGAAAAGTTTATAGGAAATGTTTTTATTCATATTTTAATTAGTCTATTAGCATGTGGAGGTAATGCACTTTAAGGGGACCTTGGCAGAAAAAGCACATTTTAAACAATAAGAAACCAGGAAAAACACTGAACATAGTTATTATTTTTGGCAGGAGTCTTTTCTTATATCATTTTTTTTTTTTCTTTTTGTTTCTTCTCTCTCTTAACAAAAGGGGAAAAAGTTTAAATGGGAGAAGATTGCACAGAGTTGGGGATTAACATATTTAATTTACATAATGTCAGTGTGTTAAAGACTATAGAAGTGCAGTAATATAAAATATTCTTAGTTAAAAAGCAGCTCAAATTAGTAACCTCTTTTATTGTGCACATTTCATCAAGTTCATTGTGCGGCTAAGTTAAAAAGGAACACCATTTTCACAGCAAACGCAGCAAGAAATATGCGTAGATATATAATTATTTAGGAAGAAGAGTAGTTCTTCATTTGATTCACTCCCCAAGTGATGTAATGGAGACATCACTGATGATATAATTTGACCCTCCTGGCCCATCAAAATTGTGAAGTCCACATTAGAAACAGCACCAGATTTAAAATTTTAACATTGCAAAGTCACTGATGTTGGAAAGTTGTGTGTGTGTGTGTGTGTGTGTGTGTGTGTGTGTGTGTGTGTGTTTAAGTAGAATCATCAAAACCCCCCTTTGTAAAAAGCACAGCAGGCTGCATAGTTACTCTCCCTCTTGGATGCCACTAATGCTCTCTGGCAGCTTTCACTCAAGAAAGAGCTTTTGCAGAAAGACCACAGAGCATTCTGCTCTACCCAGCATGCCCAGCTTAATGTCTATGTTGGAATAGCATTCCGGGAGTCTTCATCTGTAAATGCAGCAGCTCAAAAACTAACTACTCTCTTTCCAAAACTCAGCTGTCCTCTAGCCAGGAGTCTCTGGCTTGCTTTTTATCTCAAATGTCCTATTTGGGAGTGAGGGAGGAGAATGACGATCAATGACCCAGAGTTAAGATCAATAGAGTATAATAAAAACAACATGGGATCTAGAGTAACTAACTGAGTTCAAAGACTGTTAAACTGGGGAAAATGCTTCATCCCTCATTTCCTTTCAGGTACAGCGAACACCATTGTTGCGGCACTTTGGGGTATTCTCCATCCCTCTATACTCTTTATCTTGGGGAATCTGGAGTGACAATTACATGGGTAAATTTGGGAAGAATAAAAATGTTCAGCTCTGTATTGTATTTATTCCTCTTGGGGTTCAAGCCTACATGTGTCCAAGAGCCCTTAAACCTGCGTTACCAACGTTTTTGGTACCAGGCACCAGTTTTCCTATGAGAATCTAATGCCTGAGGATCTGAGGTGGAGCTGAGGCGGTGATGCTAGCACTAGGGAGCGGGTACAAATACAGATGAAGCTTCGCTGGCTCACCGCTCACCTCCTGCTGTGTGGCCAGGTTCCTAACAGGCCACGGGACTGGGACCAGTCTGCAGTCCAGCGTTTGGGGATTCCTGCTAAACCATCTTACCCAGGCAGACTAGCTCTAAGTGACTAGGCCTGTTGCCTTGGTCCAGACCTGCCTGAGACTGAATATGTCCATTCACCTAATCTGATGTTATAGCAGCAGCAAGAGCATCTGGCTAACAGATGTAATCCTATCCTTTGATAATGCCTATTCTTCATGACAACCAATGAGGTAGTTTGACTTCTATATGCATGTTTTGTTCTATTTTCGGGTTGTCTAAAATCCATGTTGAAAATTGGCACTATATAAATTGTACACACCCAAAGGACAAGTTTATCATGCATGGCATTGAGATGCATACTGAGACTCCAAATTTCAGTTTCCTTATCTTTTAGATAGGCACAATGATGGTCACTGTTTAATAATTTTATGATAAAGCTTAGATGAAATGAAAACATGTAAAGCATCTTATGGAGTATGTATAACAGGCTACACAAACCTTACTTGGTATTAACACTCCCAGGAGAATTACACTGTCAGCCAGGAAAAATCCAGGCACCTGGTCTACCCCTCTAGATAGGCATGTCCAAAATGATTGTTTTTACAGATGATTCTATTCATGATCTGCCCTTTCTTAAAACCATTTAATAGCTCTCCTACATGAAAAGAACAGTGTTAAATGCCCCTAGCACCCATAGATTTAGCCGGGATTTAGCCGTTCTTTTCATTCCCCATCATCAGTATTTCTCCCAACACCTGTGTGCTCCAGGCCTTAGTGCATGTTCAACTTCTGTCTGGAACCATTTCATCCTTCTTTCTGCACCAGGTAATTTCACCTGACTCATCTCAAAGGCCAAACTCACATGCCTCACATCTGAGAAACTTTATTAATTGTCCTTATCTCTGAGTCCTCAGAACTCTTTATTCATATCTTTACAATGTGGCTCGTCCCATTGTAACATCATTAAGTATGCATGTTTTCCCCCCCCCTGATAAAGCTCTGACCCCAAGAGGATAGGAACCATGAGGTTTTCACTTCTCTCAATAGAGCCCAAAATTTCTCTAGGCACTAAATAAGTATATAAGTAAATAAATACACAGCACTTACAAAAAGTGTACTTTGAATTTACAAAGTGTGAAAGGGTTTTTAAATCCCTGTTATTTAAAAAAGAAAAAAAAATCTTGTATAAAATATAGATCATCAAATGCTTTGTTTTGCCTCAGTCTCCTTATGTCTCCTCTGCATTTATGAAGTTGTTAATTAGTTTCTTCTCCCTCTAGCTTTTAACTAGCTATTTGTGTACTTGCATTTATAAACTAAATGATGTTGACTCTTATATGATCAAATTATGTATGTACAACTGAGGGCTAAATGTGTTGCATGGAATTTACAACAGCATTGTGAAATTGGGGAATGATATTTAGGAGAATTCCAATCAAAAAAGAACTCTTTTTCTCACAGAGACTTTCTAGTGAAATAAATTAATTTTATAGAGTGAACGCATTCATCAACACAAGACATTTTAACAAACATTAACAATAAAATAATAGCTAATAATTATTTAGCAATTATGTCAAATAGTTTTTAAAGTATTCACAAATATTAAATCATTCTATCCTCAGGACAAGAATGTTTGATGTCTTCATTTTCCCACTTTACAGCTAAGAAAAACGAAGCTGCAAAGGTAGGAAATAACTCAGTTTCTATTTGAACCCAGTCAGCCTATTCCAGGTCCCTCATTCCTAACTTAAACAATGTCACTATTGCAAAAAGAAAAAAAAAAAAAAAAGTCACATAATTTCAAAATAGATCATGCATTTTACTTGCAGTTCTCAAATACTATGAAAGGGCACAAGATCTGAAGTAATATTTCCTCCCCTTTCTATTTTTCTCACATACATAGCTACTCTAGCATCTTTCTCTCTAATCCCCTCTGCATTTGCCTACTCTGTAAACATTTTCCAATCCCTGGCCAATGTGGTTCTTTTCTTACACCCCATTCTCTCCACCCCATAATTCCCATGATCGAAGTCTATAGGAACAAAACAGCAAGACAGACTCCTCCTCACCTCAAATATTACCTTCTTAAAAAACTTTTGCCCAATTGCCAAGCTAAGTAAAGCATCGTCTGCCTTGTCTATTACCCCTAGATCGCCCTTAAATCTTTTAGTCCCTGGATATACTTTGTTAAATTACCAGTTAAGTGACTGTTGTCTGTACCCCACATTCCTCCTAGCACATAAGCTTCTTGAGACTGAAAAAATCATCTTGATTACCACGCAATCCTCTTGTTTACTTATTAAAACAAAACAAAATCAACCAAACAAAAAGTAAACACTAGTGTGGCTTATTAGAATATATAGAAAAGGAGGAAAAAGCCAGAGGATTTTGTAGTTAAGATCAGTAGGAGAGAAGAGCTTGAGGACTTTCATATTGTATGATTTTTAACAGAAATATAAAAGCAATATTTATTTCTGTGTAATACTGTTATTAATATATATAATACTACAAAAATATATTTATATTCAATATGTATGTCTAAACAAATATATATTGTTTATTAAATCACAGACCACTAGACAACAAAATAGATATGCCCTCACGCAGTAAAACTCATGCAATGTGTATGTGAGATACAGTTGAAAATTCAGATAAGATGCAGTTAAATACTTTCTATGAGATGTTGGTTCTTCCTTCATGACCCAGGTAAAGAACATCTCTAGTTATTATCACAAATATAGACAACACCTGGCACTAATGACATTCATATATGCATCATTCATTATGTATTAGACATTGAGTTTAATACTCTACATACATCAATCTTTTGTCTTTTTTGATTCATTGCAATGTTGTGAAAAAAAGACATTTTTATGGCTCAATTACATATAGAGAAACTGAGGCTCAGAGAAGTTAACTGAGTTGCTCTAGGTCAAGGAGCCTAGATTCCAAAGTGAGTTTGACTGATTCCAAAACCTACGATATTAACCATGATGCTATGCTTTATTTAATATCACAATTTGTCTAGTGAAAAATTGCTTGAATCTAGTAATTAACAACCCACATCCATCCATATTTCTACCCTAATCCTGTATAGAATGAAGAATTAAAACATTTATCTCTTATTTAAATTGGTGCTGTATTTTTTTTGCCAAATCAGTCACTACATATACTGAATGCTTTTTCCATCCTCAATCTTCTATGTCAAGAATCATTTTCATATCAACTAATAGTACGTTAGAGACATTTTGTTTACAATTATTTGTGTCTGTCAGAAATAAGGGCTGTTCTTGTTCTACAGTATAATCTTGGGGTTGGAGTATTTACATTACTTGGCAACTGTATTCCCAGGTGCAAGGCAATGGATTTTGAAAGAAATTTAACATGAGAACAATACACCCCTGGCAACAGTAGTCAAGACAGCCTATTGTGTTTATTCCTGCAAAATTTTAAAGCTTTAGATGGGAGACTTCCCTTATCACTAGCACTTCGCTGTCATTTAAATTGCTTTAAAGTACACAAATCTATGTGAAAAGTTGGAAAGGTTACAATTAGAGAAGAAATGTTGCCCTTTTAACCATCCATTTTCTGCACAAGATTTTACTCTGTTTGTATATATTTATTTGTAGTAACTGCTACTAGAATAGCAATAAACTAAAGATGATACAAGTAACAATAGATATTATTTATTGTGTGTAAGCTCTCCAAGGGATCGGATAATACCTATATTTTACTTTCTTGTATTCCAAACAGATAGCGCCTTGTACTGCATATTGTAGCCTTAAAATATTGTCTAATGATTGCTAGAAAATTTGTTTTATCATCTCTATCTCTTTCTAACTTGAAAGTAAGTAATATTATTATCCTCTTACATGTTAGAAAACACTGCCTCAAGGAGATACGTCTAAATTTATATGTAATTTGATAACAGAAAATATTTTATTTCCCATTCTTTTTCAGCATGATACTCAGATTTGGGGCTTCCATTTTTAAAGGCGATTCCTCACATTATCTTTCAATTATTTAATGGTTTGAACATGGTAAGACAGTAATAAATTCCCCATAAACCTTGGAATCACCAAAGTTGAGCCCAAGTGCCAATTTTATATATTATATGTACAGCTCCTTTTCAGTTTTCTCATCTTGAAATACAATGGTAAGATATTATACAATATTATTATGAGAAGCAAAAGAATTGAGCAGACATCGAAACACCTAACACCAAATGGATTTAATATTTGTTTATATGCTTCCTCTATTGGGTCCATTTTTATTTGGACTAGTTACAAAACTCTCCTAATCAATGACAGCTGGAAAGTGTGTCTTGAGTTCTCAATGATGGCTAAATAAGGAGCAGTGTTAATTTTTGACCAAGTTAAAGATAGATGTTGGAAAATATATCCCTCTAGCTTTACTCATATCTAGAAATGCAATGCAGAATTGAAAGTCAGTCTTTTTAATCAGGGAAAAAATGAGCTGTATTATTACGCCCACCGCTAATTACTAACTGATTGGCCTTTATGAGTTATAAAATTTCTTAAGCTCACTTTTCTCATCTATAAATTTAGCTTGTTAATACACTGATTTAAATGAAAAAAAAATCGGTGTAAGTCAACCAAGATAAGTAAATCATAACAAAAAACTTGATACAGCTTAGCCTTAATTTTCATACTCAGGTGTATTGAGTTAAAACAAAACCAAAAAACTAAGTTTTCCTAAAATACTGGCATAGTGGAACAGAGATGAATATAGGCTCTGCCTTTCTTCTTCATCTTTATACTTTATTTTCCAATTTTCTAAATTAATATCTACTGATTTTTCAAAAAACTTGCACATTAGGATTTTATTAGTATTAGTCTCTGTATACTACTGTAAAGTTTGCAAAACCATTATGTGCATACTTTCTTGTATTTCATCAGACACACGTCTTACAATTTTATTTACTTTTTATAGTTTAGATTTTTATTTCATTTTTAATACTCTTTCAAATGGCATTAAAATAAACATCTTGTTTGGATTATTTTAAGAAAAATTATGCATTTATTTACTTGTTATATGTATATAAACACATTTAAGAAATTTCTATGGGTCCATAATGTCTGGTTACTTCCTCTAATGCCCTGTTCAAAAGGAAAATATTATTACTATAATCACTATCCTGCTTTAGAACACAAAGCAAGGTCAAGATAAACAGAAAGAAATTGTTTAATAGCTTATAATCAAAGGAAGAGGACTTAATGTTAAGTATTTGATTTAGGAAAGGATCTAGGAAAGTTTCTTTATAAAGATAGGCTAATGTATTAATTCTATACTTGGGAAGAAAAGGGCATCAAAAAAAAATTATATGATCCCCAGTGACCTCAAATTTAAAAAAAAAAAATCTTAATAAATGCTAAGCTTTCAAATTAACTCATTGTTCTTTTGGCAACTCAATGTGTGGATTTGACAGAGCCAAAAAAAAAAAAAATGTAGATCATTCTATAAAGAAAAGAAAAGTAGATAAGCTAAAATTTGTGTTAGTTAGGCCCCATTAATATCTACCAATTGGAAACACACCTGTGAATATTTAGAGCTATGATTAGAAAAATCATGTAGATGTTTCTTAGTCGCTGTAGAGGAAAGGTTGCCATTCTGATCTCTCCTGGATAGATAATACCAAATGTATCCAAGTCGGACTGCTTTTTGAAAGAGAAATAAATTGAACAAATATTTAGTTTCTCTTATTTTACTTGACTACAAGAACTAAAAAACATAGCAAACAAAGTAAACTTTTATTTTCCCACAGTAGTCTATACTGAAAAATATTTAAAGTACTCACTCATAGAAAAATAACATCACAAAATTTTTGTAACCAGAAGGGAACTGAGACTCGGCTAATCCAGTGGTTTCCAATCTGTGCCTCTCTGGGACCTTAGAGGTCCAAAAGGACAGTTAAAACTCTGGAGAGTATTTATAATTTTAAAAAATCTAATTAAAAAATATTTTTATCATCAAGAGGCAAAACTAAAAAATCACATTTGTCTTCTTTTACACTGAATTCTTCATGCTGATCAGTTTTGACACACATATGTCTATATATGCATACATATATGTGTATATATGTATACATTATATGTTTATATATGTATATATTATACTCAGAGACACAAACACATAGTGTATTTAAAATATCAGCTAATATATTCCGAGTCTACTATTAGGACTTCAAGATATAGTATTGAATAAGAAAAAAAAGCAGTCCTGGCTCTCAGATTGAGAGACACAAAGAAGTAAATAATTACAATGAAATGTACATAGGTGGATGGAGACAAAAGTAATTTATAAATAAAATGATTGAGACATATAGAGTGCTATGGGGACACACACATGATGTTTCTAACCAAACCCTAACTTTTGGAAGAAGTAATGTCCAGGTTAAAGTGTGCGTGCATGCGTGTGTGCGTGTGTGTGTGTGTGTATGTGTGTGAGATAATGGGTAAGGTGAACAAGCTATTTTTCAAATGAGATAACAGCATTGCAGTAGAAAAGGATAAGAAAAGAAAAAAGAAAAGAAGGGGGGAAAGAACAACAATATCTATCTTATTAAAACTTTTACATTGGTTAATTAATACATTTCAATATACATGAAAGCTAAAGAGTAAATGGAGACAGTCTTCAGTGGTGGAGATTCTGGCAACATTTACATTGTCATGGTATAGCAGGCCCTCAGCTGAGATTCATGATATGATCATAAGGATCTGACTGCCTGGCTGCATGCCTAGGTATTCTGATTTTGTGGTCTAGGATGGGTCCAGACCATCTTTCTTTAGCTTGTTTGTTTATATAGTCACAGTTGAGAATGCATAGATCATTATATAAATCCAACCTGCTCACTGAACAGTTGAAACTGAGGACATCGGAGGAAAGACTTGTTCTATATCTCTCAAACACAATTACAGAGCAAAGTTTTAATACAAGTCTCCCTACTTGTAAATTGATGCACTTTCAACAACAGAGTGACATGGGGACTACTGTTGCATGGGACTGGTGCAGTCCAATGCCAAGTCCATCAACAGAAAGCGGAACACAATTGATCATGAACTAAGCTGTCAACCTAACAACACATCGCTTACTCCAGAGGATCTTGATCATTGTCCTACCCAATCTTCTGCCCAGCATTTAACACAGATGCTTAGTAACACGTCCAGGGCAGGGGTTGTTTTAGGCTCATGCTTTTCAAGGTCCAGTAAAATGGTTTTCCTCTAGTAAAAATAATTAACAGTAGCTTCCTCTGAATCCTAGTAGTGTCTGTATATGTGTGTGTGTGATAAATGTGTTTATGCACATACATACACACATATGTAATTTTTTTCTCTCTATGGTACAAGTTTAGAATACTCTAGGAAGCTAGTCAGATAGAGGCAATGACTAAAGTAGGAACACTTACATGTAATGACTTAAAAAGCTTAGTCTTGAAGTCTCCTGAAAGCACAATGTGAATCATGAATGAAGAAGAGAATGTTAACAATGAAGGAGGTAAGATCCAGCACAGTCACAGGCAATATCCAATTGAGCACAAGGCTTGAGATTCCATTCTGGCCAGTGTAAATATCCAAAGGAATCTCACACGCTGAATGGGGCCCAAAAAGAAGGAAATGCAAGCAGTGCTGATGGAAAGCTGAATGATAATCAGGGTTAGCTACGTGATCTTGGCCAAAGACCCCTGTATCACCTAGGTCTGTGAGTAATGGTCCATCCTGACAAAAAGAGGAGGCCAGGTGAAGGCTAGGTATGGTGTGATAACCTTTGCTAAATGGTTCAGTTTCAGGAAATTACTATATCCTGCAGTGAGCTGCAGAACTTATTCAGATATAGAATCAGGGGGCCTAATCACATTGATGGAAATGATAGAGAGTTGTGTAGGGCTGCCTTCAAGTTGAAGAGGGCCACCTCAGAATATGCTAGATGATGTGTTGATAGGGGAGAGGGACTGGAGTGCAGGACAGGTATATACATGCAGAGTTTGCACGCGGCCTACTTAAAAAGACTAGTCTAGACTTCCTATTTTCTATGATTCTGTTACACTGTAGGGGTACTAGTAGGGTGAGGCTCATTAGTTTCAATTATTTAAGGGGGTTACTCTTGATTGAAGGGGCATACGCAAACATCAGAAATTGCAGCAGGGTGTCATAATTAGCAGTATGAAATGTGTTTAGTTCATTACCATTCTTGAAACATGTTGGGCATTCAATAATATTCTTAATGCATGTATTAATCTACAATTAATTGTATTATTAGAGAATTTTCTTATGCATAATTAAGTATATGTTTCTTGTCTACTACCCATTATGATGGGATTCATTTTTTTCTTTGCTTGGCCTTCTTCCCATGGGTTTAAGTCTCTGAGATATTCTGATTTGCTCCAGCTACAAACTGTCCCTACCCTACACTGAATACAAGCAAGCCTGATGAGACATTTCTGTCTGTCTTCTCCATTTTCTATGTCCATTCATATGTATCCATCCAGTACCAGTTCCCCAAATCTCAAGTCTTATGCTATATCTTTCTAACTAGGATTTGAGATCTCTTTATTTATTTATTTATTTATTTTTTTCTTTCTAGGTTCGCCCCAGCCCTACTTCCTACTATTTTCTAATGCTTTTCATCTGCTCTTCACTCTTTCCTATATTTGACAATACTTGCCAAGGTCAAAGTTTTCATCTAGAGATGCTAGGTTCCTTTTCATCCTTTAGATCTTATTCTAAATGTCCCAAACCAGTGGGAATCTGATAATTTTCTGTGAAATTCTTGAGACATCTTTCATATTCCTAAAAGTCTAAGAAAACACCACCTTTGCTGAAAATGGGAACAAAGATTCTGGCCAGCACTTTCAAGGGCTTATTGAGCAAAATAGTATCAGTTCAACATTGAACAGTGGCCATTTTAAGTGATCTAGAAATTTAGAGTGTATTTTATTCCCAGGGATTATTATTATTATTTTTTAAATAGGAAGATAAATCTGATGAAGTCATTCACTCCTACCCCCACCTAAAACACTTCAAAGGCTACCCATTGCTTTGAGGATAGTCTCCATTTATGCATTCAACAATACACTGCAAAATATTTCTCCCACTTAGCTTTCCAACTTAGTTTATCTTTTGTCAGTGTTTTTTTTTCTTTCTCTCTTCTTGTATATGTAGGTGCTCACACTGTTTGCATTATTTTACACACACACACATATACACATGTGTGTATACACAAACACACACATGTACACACATGCACACACACACACACACAATCTTCCTAGATCTTGGAAACACTGGCTCTTAGTTCCTTGAATTCAGCATAATTCTTGACCCACACAGCCTTTTCATTGGCATTTCTCTATACTACCCCCTCCAAAAATTAACTTTCCTCATCCCCAGATAGAGGCAACAACTAAAGTCGAACACTTATATGTAATGACTTTAAAAGCTCGGTCTTGAAGCTCCCCCAAAGCACAATGGGAATCATGAATGAAGAAGAGAATGTTAAGAATGAAGGAGGTGAGATCCAGCACAGTCACAGGCAATATCCAATAGACCACGAGGCTTGGGATTCCATCCAAGCAGGAATCCCTCAGGTAAGTCATTCCTGACCAGGTCAAATTCATTCAATGCAAATTCATCCGGTGTCCACTATGTTGCAGGCACTGTCCTAGATATTGGCCTTATAGCGGTAAACAAATTGTCCTATGATATATTATCATCATTCCTTGTAACTCTCAGGTACACTACTTACCACTGGTATAATTTAGTTTCTATTAGTGTGACACTTTAATACTTATCACCTCACTCATTATTCTCCCTGAATTCAGGAAGTACAACTCACTTTTTGAATTGAAGCTCACTTTAGTCTGGCATGCAATATTTGTAGAGAAAGTAAATGAATAAAATGATGACTTAATAACATTAGAGTAAATGAATAAAAGGCATCTTGATTTTGACAACTTAGGAAGTACCGTCTATCTTGATTCATGACTAAAAAATTAACCTCTTTTCCCACCCCTCTCTTTTAAGTTGAAATGAGAGGTAAGACAAAGAACAAAAATAAATGCACAGGACACACACCTACCGAAGAAAAGTATATTCATCACAATTTAGCCATGTGCAGAGTTCAGCCAGCTTTGATCAATGAGGTTATCTGACTAGACCCTCTTGGGGTACAAAGTATACTTTGGGTATACAGAGACCCAATTTTGTTGTCTGCTTGATCAAATTCACCAGCAGATAACTCTTCTCTGTACTCAGCCAACATCTGAGCTCTGGACATGACCAAACGGTTAATGGTTCTTAACGACATCATAAAGTAAGAATGGATTACCATTGCCTTTTCATGGCTGAAAATTTTTGTGATTATCTGGTGACTCCTTTTATCTTTGTAGAGGTAGATGAATTTTTATTTTATTTTATAAATGGAAAAAAAGAAAGGGTGGTTGCTGGCACATTGTAAATAATCAATAATTATTTAAAAAGGGAGATGAGTAAGGTGCAGGATTGGAACTGAGAGAGCTGAATTCTGATCATAGCTTTAAAGATTTCTTCTCTAAACTTATTTCTTCACTGCATTTACCCAAAGAGTTAACATATTAATTACTTTTATAGCTCTAAGTTTATTAATTCTATGTAAACCTTTGTTGCTTTTATTTTGAAAACTTTCAGAAAATTTTCCCTCTTAAACTGAAAATCACCATTAAAGAAAAATAGAGGTCTTCCATAGGTCTGATATTGTGCAACTGTTGTAAACTTATTTTTGTTTGTGTTTAAATTATTGGTCTCCACTTTCATTGGGCATTTTAATTTTAAAGGGTTTACTTTTTATATGTATATTATGATTTCCTTTTGCAAAATAGACAGCAAGGAAGTTCAGAAATTTTGAAATAAAAAAGTCACTTGCAGTATCATTAAGTTTATTTCATTTCCCATTCTCATTACTATCACTGTCAAAATAATAGATTCAATTTGTGTTATGTTCTCATTACAGCCTTGAATGAGGCATCAGAATTTTAATGCCTCATATTTTCAAAGAATTAGAAAGCATGCTGTATTACAGTGACCTTTTCAATATTCCATATAAATGGATTACTAAAAACCACCTTTGAGAAAATGTGGTTATACCTCCCCTGTCCTCCCTGCATGGCGACTTCTTTCCCTCTTTAATTGGGAAGAGGAACAAGAGAAACTGTCCAATCAAACACAAGTCCTGAAAAGGTCATGATATCTGCATGTATATGTGTGTATAAACATATACCACACACACACACACACACACACACACACACACACACATATACAGACATATAAAACATTGAATATACATTACTTTTTTTTATAATTTAAATGTAATGGCACCTTTAGCAGTTATATACTTAAGTTTACAATCCATTCAAAAGATAAAACTCCTTATCATTCAAGTTCGAATAAGTATCTTCTTATTCGCACAGATGGAGGCTGGGCTTCAGAGTTTGGGGTAGACTAATTATAATAGCCTCACTATAATATTCTCTGGTTTTTCATGTTTAGGATTTAGAAAAATAACTCAGTTTGAATCTACTACAATGAGCATCGTAAAGGACAAGCTAATATGTAAAATTTACCGAGGACATAATAAGTACCAGTCAATAGTCTAAGCAATGCACTTACATTAAAATAACTCATCTCATTACAACCCAAGCTGTCATCAATCTGCTGTATATAGGCAAGAAAATGAAGCTCAGAAAGATTCATCTGCTGTTCAAGGCCACATAGCTAAAGTAATAAAACCAGAAATAACTTAAATAACATTAAAAAGAAAAACAAAGTCATATTATACATTTAGTATATCATAAATGAAAGTCTGTATTATAAGGATTGATTCATTTTCTAGAAAAATATACTTCAGGTTGTTATAATTTTATCATACCTTTAACAATTTTTTAAAATTTTATAATGCTCTAATTTGAGCAGTATTAATTCTAATTGTATTATGATACAATTTTATTATACTATAATCTGCAGTAAGATAGATGGAGCAAAATTGTATTTATAGCCCTTTATCCTGTTGATCAGTGGGTAATGAATCCTTAAGTGAAAAAATCAGCAATCTTTCTCATAAGATCCCCGGTCATGCCTTACTGCGTCACATTTAGAGCCCAAGATTGTGTATTATTATTATTATATCTCTACTAGATCTTACGTAATATTTTATATAGATGTTACCTCAAATTATACTAAGGCAACAGAATAAAAACCCTCGGCACCTCTTTTTAAAAGACTAAATATTTATAATCATCCAATTAGATGTAATTTGGATATTTACTAGTGAAACTTCCTAATTCTTGATTATATACTGAAAAATAGAACTGCTGGAGGGCGCAGTTCATGTATGTTAAGAGCTTCTTTAATTCTATATTTGATTAAGAATACTAACATATTTCTATTGATACAAGTCATTCAACTCAAATTTGTACATTTTGAAGAATCATTTAGTACTACCTGAGCATAGGTTCTCTAATTAAAACTTTAAACTGAATTGAACTTTCTTCTCCACTCTACCTAATACACACATGCCTACTTTATAGACACCTAAAAGAGATTTCCAAGTTTTAATATAGAATTTAAAGACTATAATTTCCTGTATCTTCTTTGTGGATTTTGAGGGCTTAATTGCTATGTTATGGCTGTACTTATCAGAAAGCATTGAAAAGTGTTAATTACTTTGTACTTTGGTTAGTTATGAATGCATGCAAAATTTAACTTTTTCCCTAGAAGCAAATAAACTCCACATTTATTATGTTACATAAAAGCTACAGAATTATTTGAAATAGTTAAGCCAAAGGCAGTCATACTCAAAGTTTCAAACATTTGTGTGGTGCATAAATTGAATTTTGGAAAATTCTGTAAAACCACATAGTCAGTTTAACGAGAACAAGTCACTGGTAATGAATGGAAAAAAGAAATGTGTGTCTGCATATGTATGTGTGCATGTATGCACACATGTGTATGTATATATGTTATCCAGCAAACATAAAAGTTTTGAAAAAGTAAATGAATAATAGAAAATGAGTATAGAAAAGACTTTAAAAATCACCTGTCCCAACCACTTTCCTGGTATCTGGATCCTACTAACACATTCTAGTTCTTGAGTTCAGTACAAAAACTTTGCCATAATCTTTGTGAGAAGACTTCTACTGATTGGGAACTATTATTTATGGTTTTATTCTATATTTAATTTGACTAAAATTATTTTTTTAAATATTTGGAGAGTTTAATTGAAATGTAGCATGCAGTTGATATATTCACTGTAATTCATTAATTAATTCAATAAATATTTTTGAGTATCAATTATATAACCAGTGCTACTTTATGTGCTGAGTCATAGTGGTGTATACAAAGTGTGTAGGGGTGGGAAGAGGGCTTTGTGATGTTAAACGGTGATAAATGATGAGAAAACATGTATCATGGGAAGGAATTATGTTATGATTATGACAAAACCCTTGGCACCAGAGTGATCACTATTACAAAATAGATATAAGATTTTCAATTACTTCTCTCAGTCAAAAGGTAAGAACCATATGACTGGACACATAAATATGGTTTGACTTTGTTCTTGCCGCAGCATTAAGCAGTCTTAACTATTGTGTTGATATTGTGATTATGGTGGTGGTGGTGGTGGTGGTTTAAAAAAAAATGATCAGGTCAATATCCTCCTCCACATTGGCAGTCATTTAAATATTTGAAGAAGCTCACTCCAAATTAATCTATTCTGGTTCCTTAAATGACTCGATATGATTTTCTTTCTGCTTTCCCCATCATGGTTTTCAGACTCCTCTTAAAAAACTCCCATGTCTTAATTCATGTTCCCCAATTCCGTATGCACATATTCTAAAATGAGAATGCAAATAAAATAAAATACAAATTGAAAATGATATATTATAAAAAGGAAAAATGTGCAGAATGACATTTTTAGGCAAGGCAAAAAAATTTAATGGTCTTTCTGCAATATGAAAATAATCTTTAAGAATCACACGTAATATATGACATGACAACTATAGCTAAGTTGATAAGAGAGTTGATCTTAAAAGTTTTCATTATAAAAAAATAATTGTAACTATATGGTGTGATCGATATTAACTAAACTTGTAGAAATCACATATCAAATCATTATGTTGCATACCTTGAACTAATACAAAGTCAGGGTCAATTATATTTCAATAAAACTGGAAAAATAGCAATCATTCTTAATTTTAAAACACTAAAGTAAAATAGGGAGAGAAGAAAACATTAAATGTAATAAAGGTAGATTACTGAATGCTACAGCAAACACTTGTCTAAATATTGAAACACTAAAATCATATGAATTCTAATCAGAAACAGGGATATTTTATATTATCCTAATTATTTTACATAACTTTAAGGTTTTTAGCAATTTGGAATAATAAAATAAAAATAAAATAATTGGCATATGCATTACAGAAAGATGTTAACCTAGCTCTATTTAGTGATTATGATTGCATCTATGAGAATAAGAGTTTAATAATTAAATGCAGTAAAACAGTAGGTTATAATGCAAATATACAATAATCAATAGATTTCCCTCTTCTCCAGTAAAACATATGCAAAATGGAAATTTAAAAATCCATTCCCAGTAGCAATGATTAAAAAAAGGTAGAAATATATTTAATAGAAGAAAGTCACAATACCTAAATGAAAAAAGCTGTACAACAAATGGAACATCTTGAACAGGAAGATTTCATATCATGACAAATTCTCTCAGAGGTAATAAATAAATTTAATGCAGTCACTATTGAAATTGCAACATGATCAAGATGGCAAAGAAGAACTGGATAAATTTGTCTTAATTTTATACAGAAAGTAAAGACAAAAATAGCAAAGTAAACCATAAAAACCAACAGTGAGGGTAGACATATCAGATAACCAGAATATGCTATAAAGATATCACAATAAAATGTGGGGAAGATAAAAACTACATTAAGAGATAAGTATTCTGGCTATATATTAGGCATAGGCTTTTCTTAGATTGTCATTTTCTATATTTTAAGTGCCCCCCATCTCCCCCATCCTCCCTCTTATCGCAACCTTGATTCCAAATTGCTCAGGCCTGGTTTCAGTGGTATTTTAATTGTTATGTCCAGCCAAGCACCATGGCTATTTTCCATGAAAATAATGAAATCCTAAATGTGATAGACAAGACAGGAAATCTTTTCTCTTTATAAAGAAATAACCTCTTCTAGGTGTTACTCTTCTAGGTGTTTAAATGCCAAAGTAAGTCAATCAAACTATAATTGACTCTAATTGGGACACCCACAAGCTGTTCATCTTTTTAAAACGTACCTAAAGTTAAGAAAAGGTGAAAAATTCATCCATCACTTTAAATATTAGGAAATCTTATCTTCCTAAGAAAATATTTCTGATTCCAAGTCAGAAAAAAAAAAAAAAAAAACGTATATATGTTTTTTTCTAAAGCATCAGTTGCACTAAATCAGAGAGTTCCACATTTTAACCCAATAGATGGGTCTCTTATACCATTTTTTGACTGTCAATGTTTTTCAAAAAAAAAAAAAATCAAGTGTCAATTTTTGTTATGTGTAGGGATCTAGGTAATATCAAATTGAGATCTCAATTGCAAGCTTCCATAGGGTAGAGACTTTGCATTATTTATCCTTTCTTATTACTAGCATCTTTAAGGCAGAGACTAGAAGAGAATACAAATAAACAAATGAATATATTTCTATTGGAGAAATGGCAGTTCCTGCTAATGTGAATTCTAAAATGAGTCTTTTTTTAACTTAAAACAAAGATATTCTCTTTGTTATAGTAAACACACGCACACAGAGCAATAGTTCATGTCTATATAGCCAGCTTTCACTACATATAAACTAATACAGATACAGAGGTAGAGTGAAAATCTTTGAAACCATATATAACTAGTAGCACTATTATTTTAAAATCCATGTTTGCTCAAATGGGTACTACCAATCTGTTATCTAATTAAACAAGACACCTTCTATTGTTATTTGGATTTTTATCTCTAAGGTATAACTCCATAGTAGGAGAGCACATATGGGGTTGTACCAAATTAACACAAAACCAAAAAGGAACTACCCAGAGGAAGTGGCTTATATGCATTTGATATGACCCGACCCTGTAAATACACATTTTGCTATTTCATTTTAAAAGCCATGCATTTCCTCATAAGACATTTTTTTTTCTTTTCTACAGATTTTAGCAAGAATGGTTTGTTTTAGACCCAGATGTGACATTGTTCTCTATAGAACTAGATATATCGTAAATGGAAAATATTAAATTTCTTATTCAAAATGACTAAAGTGTAGGCAAATATGAGCTATAAGAAAAGCAGAAGAAATTAGGTGTGTTAAACTATAAGCAGTGAATGTTGCTGGATAGCAGAACAGCTGTCTACAAGGATGTATTGGTCTATAACAAAGAATGAGGACAGAAATCTCTGTTCACCATTCTTCCTATAGCTAAGCATCAAATGCACTTAAATCACCAGAGGAAGGAGAAGAAACTGCTTTGATATACTTTTTAAGTCAAAGAGATATTAATATGTAAGGTCTAATGGTGACTCTAATATCTCTATATCTCTAAAGTGTCTAGACACACAGGTGGTTCAGGTATATCTATTTGGAAGAGATTAATTAATTCACCATTTAATGTCTTTATAACTCAGACAAGATGATCTTGGACAAGATAATCTATTGTTATCTTAAGAACTTAACTAGCTCTAATCATGAGATGTTTTGCTTCTTGAACTAAAAAAAAAAAAAGTAAAATGAAAATACTTCTCAGCACTTCATTAGAATCAAAATCAGTAGAGACTATTCGCAGGGCACAGACAACCTAGAAACTCTGCTTTAAAGTTCATCCAAATATTATCTTAAACCTTGGTTTCATGGAACTTGGAAAGCAGAGATGATCACTTCTGAATGCACAGTTGTAAATATCCCTTTGCATAAGAGCATTAATGATCAAATATTAGATTGCCCTTCCGTGACATTTTCTGAGCTTTAATTTTTATTTAATTGAAAGTATGTTAGAACTGCTGTAACATTTAGAAGCATGGCTCTGGGAAGGCCATGAGCTTTGTCTCCTTAAGTACATATTTATCCAGCAGGCTAACATTTTGAGACAACTATGCCAGCTGTTAACAAGGTTTTATAGGTTTAATATTGACACATAAAACTTATAATTTATGTTTTATCAATTGTTGACATAGGTGATGATTAGCAAACTAGAAAAAAATTAGTTGTTTTCAATTAAAAAGATGTACCATGGCATACAATTTAACCAGATATTTTCTGCTCCTGATGCCATGCTGTCTTCCATTCTTGGAGTTACAAATATACTTCCTAAAATTTTACTCATAACTAGCTGGGATATTTTTAAAAATATACTTACCAGTCATACTGTAGTTCCACTAATATTTATTTAGCTGCCTGACATTTGGAGGGAAGTTCAAAATAATGTAGTCCTTTCACAAATACCTGAGACAGGTATTATATTTCCATTTGACAGGAGAAAATCATGTTTGTAAAAGTCGCCACCTCATCTATAGCAGATCCAGGATTTGATCCTGGATTCTCTAATTCCAACTCCAGTCCTGCTGCACTGTACACAATCATATGTCTTAATAATAAGAGGGTATCTTAGTCCATTTGGGCTGCTATAACAAAAATGCCATAGACTGGGTGGTTTATAAACGCCAGATTTATTTCGCACAGTTCGGGGGTCTGCAAATTCCAAGATCAAGCTGCAGGCAGGTTCAGTGTCTGGTAAGGGTCTGCTTCCCGGTTCATAGGAGGCCACTTTCTCATTGTAACTTCTCAGGGCAAAGGGGATGAGGGAACTCTCTGGGACCTCTTTTATAAGGGCACTAATGGCATTCATTAGGGCTTCAGCCTAAGGGTTTAAGTCCCACCCCCCTCCTCCAAATACCATTGCATCATAGGGAATTAGGTTTTAACATAAGAATTTGGGGGGACACAAACATTCAATCTATAGCAGAGGTTGGTATGTGTATGTGTGTGTGTTTGTATTTTTGTTTCCAGGGAACCCCAGTAAACCTGCACATGCGTCTATGAACCACATATACAAACACCTTATAGCCCAATATTTACATTTAATAGTTTGACATATCCAGTATGACTTTCTTATAAGTTCTGTTGCTGGTCAGCTTAATTATTAGAAATAATGTAGACCAAAAAAAAAAAAAAATGAACGGTGGATGTCATTTGTGCAACAGAAGACTCTGTCTCTAGCCCAGAGTAAATCTCTTAGAATTATATGCTTTGTAAAAATGTGAGCAGAGAGAGAGAGCCTAACAATTTAGGTAAGACTGAAGCTCACAGAAGGAAGAAACTTGCAGCATTTAGAGATTTCCAATTACCAAAAGAGGTGAAGGTTACTGGAGTGTCCTAGTGGATGTTCTCTCAGATATTCACTTATATCAGAATGATTTTTCCCTTTAAATGTTTAATTTTTACTTTAAACCACATAATATACTATATTCTAATATAATATTATATATAGGTATATATTCTTTCCTTAAATTTTATTTCATTCTATCCACCATAATATATACTCCATAATGTTTTCCCCTGTTTTATATTCTGTTCCAACTCCAGAATCTAGAATAGCACTGGGTTCACCATAAGTACTCAGCTACTTGCTGAGTTGATTTGTTGTAGGAAAGGAGCATAGAAACTTATTCTTGCATTTATAATATGACTTTTAAACTGCCTTATTCTGATTCTGGTATATTGCTTATGAATGTCCATGGCACCATTACCAGTTCTCATTTCATAAACTTCAAGCCACAGGTCAGAATTGCTTTTCTTTCACCTACTCTGTTCCTCAAATATGTTGAAGAAACTGTCAAAGGCAGCTCAAAAGGAGGGGGAAAATAGCCTGGTGAGGTTGTGAATAAAATTTTCCTCATTCATGTGATCTCTTTTTATTAAAAAGGTCTCCCAAGCTTGGACCCGGGAGCCAGGCTTAATTAAAGTTATTTGCTTTTAGCTTAGAATGTGAATTGCCCCTTATTCTGAGGTTGAATCTACCATTGACAGCAGGTGTTGAAATCTGGGGCCGCCTTCCATAGATTTTGTCCCTTTTTCCTCAAATGAAAGACTTTAATTAAAATAACTTAATGCCCTTTGTCTTGCTCTCCCTTGGCTACAAGAATTTTCTTAAGCTTCAGATTTGCCCTTGGATAGTTAAAAATATTGCACTGAAAAATTCCTTTTGTTTTCTCTGCAAATACCTTTTTGGTAAACACCTCTCATTTTCATTATGACTCGATATTTTAATTGATCTCTTTGACTGATAAATATTAACACAACTAATAAATTTAATATACTTCAAGCCAGGGCAATAGCAATATTCTTCAATGTTTGTTTTTTTTAGGCCTAACACAATGCTTAGCAGGACTTAGAAGGACTTAAAACAAACTTAGTGAATGAAGGAAGCAATGAATTATATGACCAATCATTTACGAGAAGATTGAGGATGGTTTGAAATCAATACAATGTAGTGAAACTACTTTAAAAACAAACTATTTTAAATAAAATTTTCTAGTTGTGAGATATCATGGTCGCTCAAAATAATAATGAGATGACTAGATATTATGAGGACTTATTATCCATTCATTCTATCAAACTATTCATTGAACCATGTAATAGCTCAGCTAGTATGTTTTCTGTGCAATGGAACAATGAACAGACTCAGTTTCTCTTTTTAGCAATCATATATCGTTATGGGAGAAATATGCATTAATCTGAAAATCACATATATTACAAAATATTTCTATGTAAGGTATATGAAAAAATAAGGAGAATTTTAAAACCAGGGAAACCAACCTAAACTGGAAATAGAGGAGAATAAAAGAAAACCTCCCCAGGGACAAAGCATTTCACTTGAAGAAAAATTACCTGTGTCACAATGAGCAGGAAGGAGAAAAATACTCCAGGCAGAGGAAATAGCAGGTGTGAAATGCCTGAGAGATGGTCCATTTGAAGAATGAACAGCAAGATGAATAGCAGAAAAAACGAGAATGTGGATAATGTGGATCAGATAGCATGGGTCAGTGAGGTCATGTGAAAGATTCCAAATTTAGTTCTAAAACTGATAACAAAGCATTAGCTGGTACAGTTTTTAAGATAATTCCATTTTCTGTATGTAATCTTATAGCTAAAAGGGGCAAGAATGGCAGTGAGGCTACTAGACATAAGGTAACTTGAGCTTTGGGGTTTAAAGACTAGCTGGGGGATCTACAGTGCCTAAAAAGACTTGGCTCATATGTGAAGACTTTTTTCTAAAGATGACAGACAGCCTTAAGGAAATGAAATTTGAGGTGAGTATTAAGTGTTATGCTTTATCGAGCTTTGCATCACTGTAAGAAATCCAAAGGCAGATGTCAACTAGACATTTTTATACTTACACATCCATACACATATAGTCACACATGGGTCTGCAGCCAAGATGAGGGATCCATACTGGAGATAAAATTTTGAAAACTAACAGCTCATAAGTAATATTTATAGCAAAGAAGACTGATAACTTTCCATCGGAAGGGTGGAAGGAAGTCCATGGTTGTATAGTATCATAGAAATGAAAGATAGCAAGTTTTAATAAAGGAAACTCAACTGTATAATATGATGATTGGGACTAGGAATAGGGATGGGCACCATCGATATTACCTTCATTTTATAAATGAATAATATAGCATTCAGAAAGACTAAATAACATGCCGAAAATTAAGTGGCAGTCAAAATTTCAAGTCAACTTTTTTGTTTTGTTTGTTTTACTCTAAATTCTCATCTTACTGCATCATGATATCATGGTACTGAACTTAGAATTGGTTGTTCAATCTTGTTTAAGAAATCCAAAATAATCTCTCAACATAAGAAATGTCTTTCCTTTTCTGTCTTATAGTTGAAATTCTCCAATGAAATGAAGCATTTTAGATGCAGCTAAAATTCATAAAATATTACTCAGGCTTTACTGAAGAGTGGAAGTTAAGCTCGCATTATTTAGTATGGAAAAACATTGTATATGTTCAAGATTTTTTTTTCTTTCTAAAATAATATATATGCACACATACATATATTATGCATGTATATACACACACACACATATTTACACATGCATATATACATGCATACATACACACACACACACATACCCACTTTGGGCCAAATATACCATGGGAGGCTGTCCTATTCACAGGAGAATGTTTACCATCATCACTGGCCTCTACCTATTAGATAGCAGCTGTATCCATTTCCCAGATACGATAACCAAGTATATCTCCAAACATTGCCAAATGTGCCCTGAGAGGCAAAATTACTCCAAGTTGAGACGCATTCTCTGGAACAGTGTTTCTCAAAATGTTTTTAGAGCCTCACAGACTGAAAGTGTTTGTTTAAATGTGATGATCTTTGGCCCCTCTCACAACTTAATCAGAATCACTAGGGAGGAGGTTCTAGGAATCTGAATTTTCACAAGCACACTTGATGACATTGAGAAAATTATAAGTGTAAAGTGCAAATGAACCACGAGATGGCCACCAAATGAAACTCAGTCCCGAGGTAGAGTGAAGACAGGGATTATGTGATGATGGCATGTGTTTTTGTAATTTAAAGATGTGGAGTGAAAAAATATTTACAACTGAAATCCATGTTTTATTGGATTTGCAATAGACAATTAATATTGTACTCCATCAGAATTTAGACTGCTACTTAAAATGCCAATATTCTGTCTGGCATATTACCAATTATTTCTGTAGTTCTAGGTAAGTGACTAACACAGAGTTAGTGAGCAATAAATATTAGTTTCCTCTCTCTCATCCTTTTTAAGTGCTTTCATTAAAAAAAAAATGGAAATAGAGAAAACTACTTTGTCTGTTTCACAAGAAAACAAATTAAAGGGAGCTTGTGATAATGCTTTGAAAAAACATGTTACTTATGTGAATGGGCCACTATTATTATCCATAATTATGAGTTTTTTTTTTTTTTTAAGATAACAAATTCCTGTTTTTCCTCTTTCCTTATGTGCTGTCTTCACATACAGTCCTGCCGTGACATATGGTCAATTCTTGATTATCTGTGAATGGATTAGCTGTCTTACAGATTATCCACGTGCACTGGGGGCTGACTCATTATCTAGCTGAACAGCTGCTAACACATCTGTCTTCTCCCACTCACAATGGGATTCCCAGAGAGGCTTTCCCCTTCTACCAACCAGCTCATACAACTCTGCTCATTTGTGTCTCCTCTGAAATAACCCAGTTTGATGGAGTCTCCAGACTAAAGGTTTGTAGGGGAAAGAAATGGAAGGAAAATAAGACATCAGGCACATTCCCCAATTCCCTTTTCTTTTCATGTAGAAGACAATACAAATTGCCCTCCCTCATACTACACCCTTAGGTAATTTTTGTTTGATAAACCGTGTTTGCCCTATCAGCATACATATGGCTGTCTCCTGGAGTAGGACAAAGAGTTAGATGGGGAAATAGAAGAGGGAAGATAGACATAGGAATTTCAGAAAAATGTCTAAAAGAAACATTTATCTTTTACATAATGTACTGAGATAACTTTAAAACATGTCTAAAAATTTGTTGACATCACTCCCTTCAAAAAGTGGGACCTATAACCCCTCCCTTTGGCTGACCTTAGTGAATAGTCAGCTAGATGAGTATGGCAGAAGAGACATTATGTGACTACCAAGTGTGGGTCATAAAGGGGATATAGCTTCTGCTTGATTTTTTAGAAGACTTAGACTAGAGACCTAAGCTACCATGGAATCAGTCTAACTGTTCTGAGTATACCATACTGTCAGGAAGGCCATACTCTCCCATGCTGGGGCATCATATGGAAAATACCTAAGACAACATGAAGAGAGAGAAATGACCCAGCATCCGCCATATACTCCAGTCGCTTATTGTTCTGCCACCAGCCCCTATCTGACAGCATCTACATGAGTGACCCACAGGTGGAACTACCAGCCTGACTTTTCCCAAATTCCTAAAACTGTAGAAGATGATAATGTGGCTGTTGTTATCATAAACCACTGAATTCTGGGGTAACTCATATAGTAATAAGTGGCTGATATATCCCTAATACATCAAATTACAACTTTTCATTATTGTTGTTTAAGAATCAGATGCTTCTCTGGTAGGATAATTTGTGTAAAGGCCCAGAGGCAGATGCACCTCTTATTTATTTAACAAGCACATGTTACCTCAGACACTGTTTTAAACAAGGGTGAGTTGTAGTCCAGCACATATAGTTCTACACTCTTGGAATATACAGAGCATAGGAGGGATACAGGTGCTAGGGATGGATGGATGGATGGATGGATGGATGGATGGATGATGGATGGATGGATAGATAAATAGATAGATATAAATAGTGAAAAGTACTAATGCAGAGAAAATATATAATGAGGTCATGTGCCAGGGAAATAAGACAGTCTGGGTGTGGGGCAAGAAGGGTAGTGGCTCAACTTTATTCCTGAACCTTCCAAAGTAATATGCTGACATCTCTAGGGTATATATTATTTCAAAGTCCAGCAACATGATAGAATGTGAAACATGGCTATACATAAAATCTGTTATGTAATTGAAAAATTGTCAAAGTTCCATGTACTCTGAGATCTTAGATTTTTAAACAAACGCTCAACCAATTAAGAAATGAAAATCAGCTGACAATAAAAACAAGAGAATAAAACTCTTTTTCCGTATCAGATTGGACCCTAGGCTCCAACAGTTTGATTATTGTTTTGCCTTAGGACAGAGATGAAAATAGTTATTGACTTATCGGCTCCTTTGTACCATCTGTGCTCACGTTCCTTCTCATTAGTGCCTAGCAGTAAGAGCTTATTTCATGTGACAAATAATAAATTCAATGAAATTCTATTATTCTAAGCACTGTTAGGGAAGGCAAAATAAGACAAGGAAACAAAAAGGAAAAGACAAGACCTTGCCCTTTAGAAATTTAT
Organism: Eonycteris spelaea; assembly: GCA_003508835.1. Lineage (NCBI taxonomy): Eukaryota > Metazoa > Chordata > Mammalia > Chiroptera > Pteropodidae > Eonycteris > Eonycteris spelaea. Next base: position 3,144,071 of record PUFA01000026.1, on the reverse strand, counting down.
AATGTGGGATTATACAGATTATTGCCCAAAAGATCTATTAAGTATTTTGTAGTTTATTAAACACTTACATAAGGACCTATTTTAGGTGTCACAAAAGATAGGAAATAAATATCAGATTCTGTCACTGGTGTCGGCCTAAATCATTTCTTCATTATTGAAAGGATTAAGTTAATGTATCCTATAATTTTATTCCAAGTTTCAATCCCATCATAAACTATATTTTAGCTGAATTTGAACTTTTACTCATACATAGTGTATCTTCTGATTTTTAAAATTATGCCTATTAAAACACTTTTTTCCTTTTTATCATTCTTGTTAACAATGTTAATGATAATTTGCATCTATAAACTTTGGTATCCTTTATAAAATAAGAGACATTTTAGATAATAGCTAATGGTGTTGACTCTGGAATCAAGAACGTGTAGAAACTAAACCTGTGCTCTAGCTATTTGACCATGTGAACATTTTAAATCTCTTTGTGCCAGAATGGCATCCCCTATACAGTGGGATTAAGAATGAATGTCCTTCACCTCATGTTTAAGGAGTAAACAGACAATTCTTGGCATCATGCACTACATATATTAAATACTCAATAAAATATTACCTTAAATTAATAGTGATTTTATTTGGCTATCAAGACACTTCTTTCAGATAGATAAATGTAGTTTTATTACCCTCATTTGATAGAAGATAAAAACAGAGAAATCATATTATTTACCTATGGCTGCATAGTAAGTTGAATAGTTAATATTCAGCTCCCAAAGTTCTGATTTCATACCCAGATATAATTTTATAATTCCCGAGATTCATTATTTTTCTGAAGACCTTGCATCTCTTATTTAGAGCTATGACTATAAATAATTTACGGGTGATTCATTCTTCCTCTCTTTCCCTTACTCAATACATCCATGAAACAAAGCCTATCGGCTCTAGTTCCAAAATATATACCAATCTATCCACTACTCCCATCTAGACTTCTGGTCGTCACCTGTTCAAAGTCATTATCATATCACAACTGAACATTAGCAAGAGTCGATTCACCCTTTCCCCACCGTAACACAACCATAACACAATGCAAACCCCTTATAGTGGCCTAGAAAGGCTGACACAGTGTTCCTCTGCCTACTACTCCTCTTCACCTCTCAGTAACCCGCCCCCGTTGTCCAGGCCAGTAGCCCTCCTTTCTAGTGCCAGCTTAATGGCTTTCTTTGCCTGCCCAAGAATGTTGTTTCCTCCTATCCCAGCTCTTTCCATGATTGGATCCTACTTGAGATTTGGGAATGAACTCAAAAATGTCTCTAGTGTGAGGCTGCTCTGGTCCCTGAACACACAATCCAAATTAATCTCCCCCCAAATCATGTGCTTCTGTTTTACTTTCTGTATAACACATATGACTCTATAAAATTATCCAGTTTGATCATGCATTTGTTCATTGTTCTCTGTTTTCCTCCCCTAGAACATAAGTTCTAGAAAACTCATCTATCGTATTCCTTACCGAATGCCCAACATGTAGAACATATGAGGTGTAGTTTAGGCCTCCCATCAGTGTTTGTTGAAATAAGAAATTAACTACTCTCCCTGAAGCTTTTTTGAGTCAAAGAATACACTTAAGAATATGCATGTCCTCTACAGCCATGCCACCCTGAACATGCCTGATCTCATCTGATCTCGGAAGCTAAGCATGGTCAGGCCTGGTTAGTACTTGGTTGGGAGACCACCTAGAAACACCAGGCGCTGTAGGCTTAAAAAAGAATAGATATGTCCTGCAACAGAATTTTCAAGGAACAAGATATTCATTTGAGTGTCTCTCACAGTAAGGTAAGTCAATAAAGGCAAAGAAGAATCAACATACCGATATTATTAAATAGCATTATGCAATAACAGTAGAAAGAATCACAATGCATTGAATGTTCAGAAATTATCCAAGGAGGTTTAAGAAAATTTATGTATGTGCTATCACTTAATTCTACAACAAAGCTTGAAGTGTGTATTACTGTACCTATTCTGCAGATAAAACTCTGAGGCTCAAATGAGCTGTGTGTCTCAGTCACCCTACCACCAAGCGATAGAGATAATATTTAGCCCATATTTACCTGGCTCCAAAGATACATTACTTGTAAAATCTCTTTCATGGAGCAATCTGCTATCTTCTCAATGTCTGCTTGTTATTTTCAATGATAAGTAATCTTGCTAATTCCATGAGAATAAAAAAAAAAAAAAAAAAAAAAAAAAAAAAAAAAACACTTCTGCCCTATCCATCAACAATGTATCTGCTTTTGAAAACTGGTAGAAAGCAGTATCCCTGGATCAAAACACACCACTGAAGTCCTTATCATCCTTACAGTTTTAAAGTCCCGCAGAGCCACAGGAAGATTTAGGTTTTATTTTGCTATAAGGCCTCATCTTAGAAATACAAAGATGCAGTGAAAGCAAATGTCTCAACGCTATGATCGCTAGTCACAGAGAAACTCTGATGGAAACAGAGGGAAATGAGTATAGGGCCTGGGGAAGGGATTGTGTCAGTGTTCCCCACTGAGCAGGATGAACAAACGGGGTCTTATGAGGTTGAACACCCATAATTGGGGTCAGAGCACTGAATTTATTACTATTTTCTATTCACAGAAAGGCTTTTTCCTATGGTTTCATTTCATTCCAGCTCCCTGTATTTTAAACATTGAGTGAAATGCAAATGTGACATTTAAACTTTCAAAGGGATGTTGAAAATGAACAGCTACGTGTAGAGAGTATTTGGTATGAACTGGTAGAGTAGTGAGAGAGAAAAGGTTATTACATCCAAAGAAAATCTAACTGAAGAAAAGCAAAAAAAATAAAAACAGACTAAGTTTCTCACATCAATGGGAAAACAGAATGACTATAGAAGGGAACTGAATATAAATGTGTTCCCTCCTCAAGCTGTTTGAAAAAATCATATGCTGGGAAAACTGAAAAATTTTATCTTAGCCAGGAAAATATAGATAGTCTCTTTTCTTGTGTTGATTGATGAGATAAAGAAGGTTTGTGTGGGAAATATCTCTTTTTTACAAATAGTATTTTAATCTTCTGCTGCTAATTCAAGAAGACTTTGAAAATATTGCATTTTGAGGGGGTGGAGGAAGAAGTCTGATACTTATCAGTGACAATTATAAGTAGAAAAATATGCATACATTTATATTTATAGAAAATGTCTGCGAACATCCTAAAGTGATGAAAAAACTGTATAGCTCAAAATAGTAGGCAAATAATTTCATAATGTAGTTGGACCAAAGGATATGTGGCTAAAAAGTAGCTGCAATAATAAGTAAAATCTCCTGTGAAGGCAGAAAGTCCAGAAAAGTCCAGTGATTCATCTAATAACTGTTGCAGAAGATGTTTTACATAACAAAGAGGTCAGATAAATGGGGAGGATAAGACTGTCCAGTCTAAAGGGACATTATTATAGATGGAAGTCCAGGACACCATGGTAAACATTGCATGTTAGTCCATATTTAATTGAGGGGATAAAAAGCTACTCAGATCTTTCCCTCTCAGAATTCTTTATGGAGTACCCACATTTGACCATTATCTGCCATTGAGCCTAATGGTCTGCTAGAATTCTAGCACAGCCTCTCTTGTTTACCCTTTTCCCCTTTCTTTCCTTCCATCACCTCTCTTTAATTAGAGTTGCTAATGTGCTGGTTGAGCACGTTAAGTAGTTATTGGAGGTGACAGGAAGAAGCAGCTAGGTTAACACTATGAACGTACTTTTTCAAGAGGTCAACTTCTGTTTGAGAATTTCTGCCTTTCTGTTACTGGTTCCTAAGCAGCTCTGAGATATAAGGACTCATTGCAAAGACACAACTAAGAGCATTCCTGGAAGTTTAAAGTTCAAATCTTACACGTATACACTGCAACAGTCTCTCCTGGTGTGGGTGGCATTCTGCCTTCCCCACAAAACAAAATGTAGGAACAGTAGAATCAACAAAACACCAGCCCTGTTCTTTAACAGCCTCTCAAAAGATTGCACCAGTGATATTCTGCAAACACCTGGAAATGTGTCATGGCTGTGACATGGTACAAATGTCTTTGCATAAATATTACTGGATCGTGAGCTATTCAAGTGTCAGATCCTTGGCCCACTCAATGCATATCCCATGTGAGAATGAAATCCTGAGTTGCAGAATGTGTGATAATCTTGGAATGCTTGTGCTTGCTGGTCCAATTGTCTTTATTGGAATTCTCAATTCTAAATGGCCTAACCCAGCTTCAAAGTTATTGATGAAGCTTTCATACTATCACTGTTCACTCCTCAAAAATATGTTCTTCCCCTTACAGAAAAGTCCACTATCTTATTTTCACTCAACCATCATCCTAGAAGTCATTGGCATCTTTTTCCTGGGGAGGAAAATGGAGTCAAATAAGAGGCGGTGCCCCTGCCAAATGTTGTTATCCCAGTCATTCAGGAATATCCATAGATCAGCCTTGGGCCCCAGTGTCCCATAGGGAAATGAACAGCAATGGTGGCTGGCAAGTACTTAACTCTTCATCATCCCAGTGATTCCCCCCCGCCCCCCCACACACACAGAGATCACAGACACGGCTTTACTCACTTCTCAATTGTGATTCACTTCTCAATTGTGATTCACTTCTCAATTGTACTTTCTGCAAAATGGCATTAATAATAACTCTTTATACATCATAGGATGGTTATGAGGATGGGAAGAAGTGAGTTGTAAATATAAATTCCTATCCAAATTGGCATTCCATTCTTGCAGGTCTAATGATAAAGGTGTTGCAAAGCTACCCTGGCTATGTTAAAGGCCCTTCTGTGTTGGAGCAGTACCATAATGCCCGGTACTTTCACTGTGTTCTTGCTTTGATGTGATTTAAGGTTTCCACTGGACCCTTCTCCTATTTACTCCCTGACTCTCTGGTCAGGACCCTTTATTTTCCATCTTTGAATGTCAGAAAAGTAAGGTACAATCATCAAACACAATTCTAAGCAATTACCTTTGATCAACTATTCAGACTTACCCTCATACAATAGTTTCTCTCATCTTCTGGGCACAACCAGCCATCTCTCTTCTGATTCTTCCAACCCTCAACAATTTTACAGAGTTCCTGTGGCCTATTATTTTTCTCCAGTCCTCTCCTTCCCTGGCTCCTAGTGCTTGGTTTGCCTTTGGTAATATCTATTATATTCCAGCTGCAGATAAGAAAAAATTTATCCAAAAAAAAGTCAAACTTTAGCCACTCAACAATATGGTGTTATTATTATTTATTATAATTATCTCACTCTTCCTTCATTTTAACCTAACTTATATTTAGTTTATGACTCAGTCTTTCATTTGGCTACTTATTACTAGCCACAGAAGTAAAATAGCAAAAAGGGCTAATTCCGCCTGGCATTCCAGTGCTTGGGCTCAATAATTTTAGGTCCATTTAGAAGATGGCAATAGGCTATACCACTGAGATAGTTGCTAGACTGGTAATAGAGATGGTCACTATTCAGATGTTTCCTTAGATGTGGAGGGAGCTCCAATAATTTCATATATTTCACCTCCTTCTACTCATTCACTGCTTTACATGCATAGAGAAGTTGTGTAATCTGATTGATGCATTTAAAAGAATAAATAGCCACATGCATACACACACATGTGTATCCTTTTTCTTCTGTAACCTGCTAAAATATCTATACTCAGGCTATCACATGGGGAACAGTACAGTTTCACATCACTTCTTGTGACTAGGTTGGTAAATCTGACTACTTTTGAGTTTCAATATTAGGAAGCCTACTTTCTGGCTTAATATATCAACTTTAAGGTATAAAACGGACTTTGGTTCTGTATTCGTTTGATATGGCTACCTTAACCAAATAAAACACTGGATGGCTTAAATGACAGAAGTTGATCATTGATTTTCTCACACTTTTGAAGCTAGAAATCCAAGATTAAGGTGTCACTATGTTTGCTTTTTCCTGAGGCCTTTCTCCCTGGCTTGCAGATGGCTTCTTTCTTGCTGTGCTCTCAGATGGCCTTTTTTCTCTGTGTGTACTGCTGCTGTCTCCTTCTCTTCCTAAAAGGCCACCAGGCATATTGGATTAGGGCTCTACCCTTATGACTTCATTTAAACTTAAATACCTCTTAAAAGTCTCTATCCCCAAATACATTCCAATGTGCTGAAGGTTAAGGCTTCAATATATGAATTTTGTGGTGATGCAATTTAGTTCATAAGGCAGAACCACTGGTCTTTCTCTCAGTTGCTTCCAACTCTTATGTTTGGATAGGATAGTATAGCCAAGTCATTTTGGAGACCTCGCTTGCTTTAGAAGAACTTTCCAATCTTAATTTCACAAACCACCCTAGGGAAACTTCTGTGGCCCCCGATGGAAGACCATAGCACCTTCTAATACCTAAAATATTTTGGTGAGAAAATTCAACTTTTACCCTCTTGGGAGTGGTTTTGCATGCAGTAGAGATAAAACAGAGAGCAGGGACAAAGTTCAATCACCAAGCAGGCAATATGACTCAGTCCAGGGCTCCTCAGACTCTCCCAAGGCAATACTATAAAATCTCAGCTTTGGGGACCTCAGAGTGAGATGGTCCACAGTAATGGAGCATAAAAGGGTTTCCTGTAATGGGCAGAACCTTGAACTAAATAAGTAAAGGCATTTTCTATCCCTTTTCCATAACACATTGCCATATTTTAAGAGTATGTTTGCGGTTAATTTTCTGACTTCAAATAGTCACTAGATGGCATATACTATAAGCTTCCACTTTAAAAATGTCTAGGTAAATAATAAACTTAAAATAATATGCACTTATCCTCCAGAATAGCTGAAACTAAAGCATGAAATACTCGTGTGACCCTTTATTGAGAGGTAACCAATGACTAAGAATGTCATGAACAGAGGAAACAAAAGGAGCCCCAGATTTGAGCTTCAAATATGAGCCCCAGATCAAAAGACAGGAATTCTCAATTATTGATGTTGGCATACTATTGGATCGCTTCTCACATGGACAATTCTATAGAGTTCTTCTGGGTAAGTACTGCAAAGACGTATTTATTCAGTAAAAGCTAAGACACTCCTGGCCGTGACCTATAATGAAGTATAACAAAAACAACAGAAGATCGACAACAATAAATCTTTGACAGCATTTCTGTGTGAGACACGGGGCCAAGCACAGCCCCATTCAATGCTCACAATGCTAGGACATAGATGCTATCGCCACGCTCATTTTACAGAGAAATTCCAATGAGGTTTAAAGAGGTAAATAATTATTCAATGTCAAATCTAGGTCTATCTGATCACTGAGACTGAGTATGTTACTACTAACCATTCTGTCTGCCACCTGCCCCTAACTCCTGAATAGAGATAATAAAACTAATCTTCACAATGCCAGCACTACTCTTTCCACTTATGTCTTGTTATACTGCAAGAAGGATCTCTCTGAGAGCTGTCTTCTATGTATATCCTCATATGAGAGGAGGAGAAACACATCTTTGATGAGAAATTGTGGCCAGAGGCCGAGCTGCAGCAATATAAACTTTATCACCTATACAATCACTGTGTCCTCAGAATGCCCACCCCTCTGAAGCAGGTATCACAGGTAATGATCCCTACCTTACAAATGAGGACACCAAGGGCTAGAGACTTCAGTGATTTATCCAAGGTCATTTACCCAGATAGAGTCATCCAAGGAAACTGATAACTTCTGACTCTAAGTTTGCTGTGAAATCCACTAATTCAAACTGTCCTTAATAAGTGTTATAGTTTTCTTCTTTCCTCCACCCCTCGTCCATTCTACTGTATGTCTGCCCTTGACCTCACTCACTCTCCACGTCCTCACCATCACTGTGGTTTTGAAGTTTGTAAGTCATTTGGAGGAGATCAACTTCTCAAGCATCAAGACATTTTTGTGCTAAACAAGTCTGCAGTATATAAGGCACAGAAAGGATTTACATCTTTGACTTTCTTCTAGCAGATATTACTTATCTTAAACTGCCAGCAGAGCCTTGTCTATGTGAAGTGTGTGACAGTGAAGAATAGCTTTTTTGCTGTGTTGCCTGGCTTGCACGGGTAAAAGAATCCCAGAGTCATCATTTGATGGAATAAATATTCAAGAACATGTCTGGGAAATCTGGACAAGGGGGTTGAGGTATAAGACCTAATCTTAGGGACTATGAAAATGACCCCCAATTCACTGAACCTTGCAATGACTTTGTGGAGATTTGGCAAGGGAGCCAAATATATATATGAGATATGTTTTATCTAACCGTCCTTAAGACCTCTGTATGCCAAATATTTCCCAGTAAAGCTGTCCTTGAATTACATATCATGAGAGAAAAGTTTGCTTATAAATTGGTCCTTTAAAACTTGAAATCAATTCCAATTGTGTCTTGTAAACAAAACTGTGATGGGTGGCCAATATAGATGGTGGCTGGATATATATCCTAGTAGTGCCTTACATACATGAGACAGTCAAAAATAGTAATTCATATTAATTGCAGGCCTGTTACAGACATGCATATTTATTGCCTAGTATTATATTTTTTAGTTCCACAGAACTGCATATCCTGAGTGTTAAAGAGGAGGTCTGCATTTTAGAGCATACCTGTGGTACAATAAAATCACTCTCCTTAGCACAAAGTAGAAAATATCGGTTAATGGACCTATTTTCAAACAAATTCACAGGGAATATCTAGAAATTCTCAGATTTAGTAATTCAAATTACTAAATGTAGACGAGATCTGCTTGATTTAACAGCAGTAGTTGAATTGAAATCAAAATATATTTTTTCACAAATCTGATAACATGTTTAAAGTTCTCTTGGGTCATTGCAATGTTTGCCTATCAACAACAGGAAATGTTTTAAAATTGTACAAATGGACTAGTTACAACAATACCAATTTAATTTCAATGGATCATGAGCAAAACACTATTTTGTACTTTTCATTTTAACATGCGACCTCTGGATTCACTCTTTTTTAGCTTAGCATTTCTTCAGAATGAGATATAAAGTGGAACTGAACTCAAGGATTCACTCTTCATAGCAAACATTAGTTCAAAATCTCACTTTGATATATATGAAAATGTGTTAAAAAATAAAACATTTGATAGACACATATTTTTTCAACATAAGCATAAGCATAGTGTCAAGCACTAACATAATATAAACTATTTTGAGGATTTCAGTCACAGCACATATGTACTTTTTTTCTTTCCTTCTACTTCAACATCAAGTGCTAGCAGCAGAAGATCCACTTTAGAATAAATCAAGGGAATGTGGATATACCACTCATTGTGACATATATTGATTATTTTTTTCTTTCCATTTTATTCTGTAAAACTTCTTTTTAATTTTTAAATTAAATTTTTAATTACAGTTGACATCCAATGTTATATTACTTTTAGGTATATAGCGTATAGTTAAACATTCATATAACCTACAAAGTGATCCCCCAGAGTCTAGTATGCACCCGACATCATATATAGTTATCACAATATTATCAACTATATTCCCTGTGACTATTTTGTAACTACTAATTTGTACTTCTTTATCCCTTCAAGTCTTTTATCCGCTAACCCAACCACCCCCACATCTGGCAACCATCATTTGTTCTCTGTATCTATGAGTTTGTATCTGTTTTGTTTATTTTGTTTTTTAGATTTCACATATAAGTGAAATCGTATGGTATTTGTCTTTCTCCATCAACTTACTTCACTCAGCATAATACCCTCTAGGTCCATTCATGTTGTTGCAAATGGTGAGATATCTTTCTTTTTTTATGGGTAATATTCTAGTGTGTGTGTGTGTGTGTGTGTGTGTGTGTGTGTGTGTGTGTGTGCATAGACACACACACACATGTACACCACTTTTTCTTTATTGAATTATCTATTGATGAACACTTTGGTACATCCATATTTGGCTATTGTAAATAACGCTCCAATGAACATAGGGGTGCATATTTATTTTTGTTTTAGTGTTCTGGATGACTTTGGATAAATATACAAAAGTAGAATCACTGGGCCATAAGATAGATCTATATTTATTTTTTTGAGGAAACTCCGTATTATTTTCCACAGTGGTTGCATCAATTTGCAATCCCAATGACAGTGCATAAGGGTTCCCTTTTCTCCATATCCTCACCAACACTTCTTGTTCGTTACTTTACTGATGATAGCCATTCGACAGGTCTGAAGTAATATCTCATTGTGGTTTTAATTTGCAATTCTCTGATAATTAGTGACATTGAACAACTCATCACATGTCTTTTGGTCATGTATGCCCTTTTCAGAGAAATGTCTATTCAGGTACTCTGCTCATTTTTGAATTGAAATGAATTGTTATTGTTGTTGTTGTTGTTGTTGGAGCAATTTTTGGTGTTTAGTTGCATGAGTCCATTATAAATTTTGGATATTAATCCTTTATTAGATATATCTTTGGTGAATATATTTTCCCATTTGGTAGGTTGTCTTTTTGTCTATGGCTTCCTTTGTCATGCACAACCTTTTCGTTTGATGTAGTCCCATTTGTTTATTTTTTTTCTTGTTTCCCTTGACTAAAGAGATATATCCAAAATAATATTATTAAGGGCAATGTCAAAGAGTTTACTACCTATGCTTCCTTCTAGGAATTTTATGGTTTCAAATCTTAAAATTAAGTCTTTAGTCCATTTTCAGTTTATTCATGTATGTGGTATAAAAAAGTGGTTTAGTTTCAGTTTTTGCATGTCTGTCTAGTTCCCCCAACATCATTTATTGAAGAGACTATATTTGCCCCATTGCATATCTTTCCTACTGTATCATAGATTGATTGACCAAACAGGGATGTGTTTATTTCTGGGCTCTCTGTTCTGTTCTGATGATCTATGTGTCTGTTTTCATGCCAGTGCCATGCTCTTTTGATTACTATGGCCTTGTATTATAGTTTGAAATCAGGATTATTCGTTATACTTCTGTAAAAAATGCCATTGTTACTTCGATAGGGATTACACTGAATCTATTTATTCCTTTGGGACATTTTAACAATTTTATGTCTACTTATCCATGAGCAGGATCTATACTTCCATTTATTTTTATCTTCTTCAATTTCATTCTTCAACATCTTATAATTTTCCAACTATAGATCATTCATTTCCTTGGTCAAATTTATTCTGAAGTATTGTGTTATGCAATTATAAATGAGACTGTTTCCTTAATTTCACCTTTAGTTAGTTCAGTATTGGTATATAAAAATGCAACCAATTTCTGAATATTAATTTTGTATCCTGCTACTTTCTGAATTCATTTATCAGCTCTAATTTTTTGAAGGGGATGTTTAAGGTTCTCTGTATACAGTACTTTGTCATCCACAAATAATGGCAGTTTTACCTCTTCCTTTCCAATTTGTATACCTTTTCGCCCTTGCCTTATTTTGTAGCTATGGATTCCAATACTAAGTTGAATAAAAGTGGTGAAAGTGGACATCTTTGGTCTTGTTCCTGATCTTAAAGAAAACAATTTTAGCTTTTCCCTGTTGGTTGGGATGTTGGCTGTGGGTTTGCCATATATGGCCTTTATTTTGTTGAGGTATTTTCACTCTAGTCCCACTTTGCTGAGAGGTTTTATCATAAATGGATTTTGGAATTTGTCAAATGATTTTCTGCCTCTATTGATATTATCATATGATTTTTAGCCTTCATTTTGTTTAAGTGTTGTGTCACGTTAATTGACTTGTGGATACTGAACCAATCATCTATGTCAGGAATAAATATCACTTAATTGTGATATATCACCCTTTTAAAGCATTGCTGAATTTGGATTGCTAGTATTTTGTTGAGGATATTTGTATCTATGTTCATAAGAGATATTGGCCTATAATTTTCTTTTCTTGAATAACTTTTGGTCTAGTTTTGGAATCAAGGTGATGCTGGTCTCATAAAATAGGCTTGGGGGCCTTCCCTACTTTTCACCTTTTTGAAATAGTTTGAAAAGATAGGTGTTAAATCTCTGAATGTTTGGTGAAAATCACCTGTGAAGCCACCTCGCCTAGGACTTTTGTTTGTTGAGTTTTTTTATTACCGGCCTTGACTTTGTTAGTAGTCATAGGTCAGTTCAGAGTTTCTGTTTCTTCTTGACTCAGTCTTGGAAGATTGTATGTTTCTAGAAATGTATCCATTTCTTCCAGATGGTCCAATTTGTTGGTATATAATTGCTTGTAATATTTTCTTATAATCCTCTATTTCATTTATTTCTGCTCTAATCTTTATTATTCCCTTCCTTCTATTCATGTATGGCTTTGTTTGTTCTTTTTCTAGTTTCTTTAGGTGCAAGTTTAGATTATTTATTTGAGATTTTTCTAGTTTCTTGAAGTAAGCCTGTATTACTGTGAATTTCTCTCTTAGAACTGCTTCCACCCTGTTCCACAGATTTTGGGTCATTGTGTTTTTATTTTCATTTGTCTCAAGGTATCTTTTGATTTCTTCCTCGATCTCATTTTTAACCATTCATTATTTAGTAGCACCTTATTTAGCTCCTGTGTTTGTGTGTTTTTCAATTATCTTCTTTTCACTGATTCTATTTTCATACCATTTCAATAGAAGATGCTTAATATGACTTCAATCAAATTTATTAAGAGCTGCTTTGTGACTTAACATATGGTTCATCCTGGAAAATGCTCCAAGTACACTTGAAGAATATGCACATTCTGCTGTTTTGGGGTGAAATGTCCTAAAATATCAACTCAGTCCATTTACTCAAATGTAACATTTAAAGCAACTGTTTCCTTTATGATTTTCTGTCTGGATGATCTATTCATTATGTTAGTGGAGTATTAAAGTCTCCTACTATTACTGAATTTACTGTCAATCTTTCCCTTTAAGTTAGTCAATATCTGTTTTATATATTTAGGTGTCCTTAGGTTGGGTGTATAAGTATTTATGTTACATTCTCTTGTTATTTATTATTATTGTAAAATGTCCTTTGTCTCTTGTTATAGCCTTTGTTTTAAAGTGTATTTTGTCGGCTGTAAGTATTGCTATCCCAGTTTTTTTGTTTCTTTCCATTTGCCTGAAATATCTTTTTCTATCCCTTTATGTTCAGTCTGTGTGTATCTTTTGATCTAACACGGGTCTCTTCCAGTCAGCATATGTGTAGATCTGTTTTCTTATCCAAAAGACCCTATGCTATGTCATTTGATTAGAGCATTTAATACATTTGTATTTAAAGTAATTGTTGATATATAGTTATTGCCATTTTGTTTTTCATATTTATCTTTTAAAATTTTCTTCATCTTCTTAAAGAAGTCTTTTTAACATCTGCTGCAATATTAGTTTGGTAGTGATGAACTCCTTTAGCTTTTTCTTGTCTGAGAAGCTCTTTATCTCTCCTTCGATGCTAAATTATAGCATTTCTTGGTAGAGTAACCTTGATTGTAGGTTCTTGCTTTTTATCAGTTTGAATATATAGTACCATTCTCTTCTAACCTGCAAGGTTTTTTGTGAAATAAGCTGACAGTCTTATGGGAGCTTCTTTGTATGTCACTAATTATTTATTGATTCTTTTAAGATTCTCTCAGTGCATTTAACCTTTAGCATTTTAATTATGATGTGGTGTAGGTCTCTTTGGATTCATCTTATTGGAACTCTATGCGCTTCCTGTATTTGTATGTCAATTTCCTTTGCCACACTAGGGACGTTTCCCATCATTATGTCTTCAAAGAGGTTTTCAAGCCCTTGTTCTCTGTATTCTCTTTCTGACGCACCTACAATGTGAATGTTGTTAAGTTTGATGTCGCCCCAAAGTTCCCTTAAACTATCCTCATTTTTTTTTTAATTCTTTTTTTATCTTTGCTTTTTTGATTGGGCATTTCTACTACTCTATCTCCCAAATCATGGATTAGATCCTTTGTCTCATCTAATCTAATGTTGGTTCCATCTAATGTATACTTCATTTCAATTACTGTATTCTTATTTCTTACTAATTCTTTTTTAATAGTTTCTATCTTTTTGTGTAAGTTGTCACTGGGTTCACCTTTTCTTCCCTTAAGTCTATTGAGCAGTGTTGTGAACTCTGTATATAGCAGATTGCTTGCCTCCATTTTATTTAGTTCTTTTTCCTGGAATTCGGTCCTGTTCTTTTATTTGAGACATTCCTGCCACCTCATTTTGACTTCCTCCCTCTCTGTGTGTGTGTGTGTGTGTGTGTGTGTGTGTGTGTGTGTGTTTCCCCTGTGTATTAGGTAAATCTTATCTACCAGTCTTAGCAGGTGGCCTTATATAATAGGTGTGCTGTGGGACTCAGTGGCACAATCTTCCTAGTTACCTGAGAAAGGTGCTCCAGGGAAGTCCCTGTGTGTGTTCTGTGTGCACTCTTATTATAGTTGAGCCTCGATTGCTCTTGGCACATTAGTGTTTGGGAATGACCCTCAGGCTGACTGTCTGTGAAGATTGGCCATGGCTTCAGTAGACAAGCTTTTCTTCATGGGCTGACTCCACAGAGCAGGATTCACTTTATTGAGAATCTGGTGTCTGGTCGAGTCTACCCTTTTGGTGTGTCATTAGTGGAGCTAATTGGGTGGTGCTCTGGTGTGCTCTAAAGCCAGGCACTTCTGAGGAAAAGCCCCTAAAAGAGGTTTGAGCTGGTGCCCTAGTTGGGTTGGGCAGGGCCTCTTGGAAGGACCACAGTAGTTCTAGTGGTGTTACTAAGGTTGATGGAGACTCAGATTTGCTGCCACCTTAACCTACAGACTGTGTAGCAAGAAGGTTCAACCAAGGAACAATGGTGCTGGCGCCTCTTAGTCCAGGAGAGAGCTGCCCCCCCTTGCCCTAAAGCCAGACAATTCAATTTCTCCCAATTATCCTGTGTGCTTTTCAAGCTGCTATTCCATTGCTGCAGCCTAGAGCAAGTGTTTGTGAGCAACTGAATTTGTGTTCGATCCCTTTAAGAGAATGGCTGGGTCTATAGCAGCCCTGCATCTAACCCGGATGGAGTTCCCAGTGATTTTCACAGCCATATGTTGAGGGGACTACTCTTCCCAGCATTCATACTCCAGACTGGGAAGTCTGGTATGGGGCTGAGACATTTCACTCCTCAGGGGCACTGCCACAGCCAAGATATCCTTCTTGATTCTTAACTGCCACATGTGGGTGTGAGTGCATTCATTTCATATCTCTATCCCTCCTACTAGTATCAACGTGTCTTCTTCATATCTTTAGTTATAGAGATTCTGTTCAGCTAGTCTTCAGGTGGTTCTCGAGGGTGACTGTTTTATAATTTAGTTGTAGTTTTGTTATAGTCATGGAAAGAGGCCAGCACAGTCTTGACCTACTCTGTCATCTTGACTGAAAGTTCTGACATATATGTATTCTGAAAATGTTCAACGAAAATGCATTCCACATATTATTTTCCATTCTAAGTGCACATGGGAAACTCACACACATTGGTTTATCCTTAGCCCAACTCCTCATTTGTGGCAACAATGGATTCGAGAGTTCCAGACCTCATAGAGGTAACGACACAACATTCAAAGGACACAGTGTTCCAGTGAAAAAGCAAATAAAGTTATTCCCAGAAGCACTAGAGGACATTGTTTTCATATTGGTAAACATCCATAAATGATCTAGTATAGAACTAACTGAGAAGTCAATGCCACATAAGCTGCAGGGCTGAGAACAGGGTTTGTTCCTTAAAGGAAAATATAGGTGGCATTGGTGAAATAAGAAGATACTAGATAAATGGCAAAGGAGTCAACATGTTCCCTTTACAGCTGCCACATCTGAATTACTAGTAGTCTGTCCAGGGTATCTGCATCTTTAACAAACCTGCTAGGTGATTCTAATTTGCATTAAACTTCAAGAACCATTGTTTGCATACAGTCCCTGTAGTTCTAAAAGCACTGTGAGTATCTCTTGGAAGAGAAGGAACTAACAAACATTTGATAATCTACACACTAGATGCCAGTACTCTGCCCATCACACCCTCCCCACATTTGTGACAATCGAATGCCCCCTGGGATCATTTTCAAAACATCTCCAGTTGAGAATCGCTGATACATATGGGAGAATTAAGTATGCATATATTTCTGGGTAAAACAAAGCATTTTAATCAGTAGATTAAAACATCCCAATCCAATCCTTTGAGGGCCTGATTAGAAAAAGGCAGAGAAAGGGAGAATTTACTCTCTGCTTATTGCCATGAACTAAATAGGACTTATACCAACTATGTTCTGGTTCTCAGGTCTTTGGGCTCAGACTGGAACTGCATCACTGGCTTTCCAGGGCCTCCAGCTTATAGACAACATATCATGGAACTTCTCAACCTCCATAACCACATGTTATATGTGTATGTATACATATGTGTGCATATTCACACACACATATCACATGTGTGTATATGTGTGTATATGTGTGTGTGTGTGTGTGTGTGCGCGCATCATACATACAGAGATACAACAAGGGAGAGAAATGCAGGGAAATATTGGTTCCTTATTGCTTGTGTTTTTCTGTAAAACCATGTCTAATACATTGCTCTTATAAGAATTTTATCTAATTATTGAGTTTTAATTAACTGATTTCTAAAAACAGTGGGGTTTTTTTTCTTTGTTTTGTTTTGTTTTAATTTCCCATCAACTCTACAAAATGCTAGTTTTACTATGAGATTCCACTCTATCGCCTTAACCCAAGTTCTTTGTATCTGTGTTTGCTCAGGTAGATCCTTCCTCTGGTGCAACTACCACAGCCTACTGCATTTTCTGTGTCTTGAGGCATTAGCTCTGTTTATCTCCGATGGGGGGTGGGGAGGAAAGATAAGTTTAAAATGACTTTGGGCAAGAAAATATCCAGCTGCTTTGAAAATATTTTTTTTTAAATTGAATTCTCCAATGAGCTTAAATATAGGCTACATGTAACTCTGGCAATAAACCTTGAACATCCTCCAGAAAAGACAACACAGAACTAATTCAGAGCATTATCCTTTCATTAAGTTAAATCCCATCATGTGGATTCTTCTTTTTCTTTCAAATGTTCTCTGCTATTCCATATCCCTCTATGCAAAGGATTTATTTAGTGCTTGAAATATTCTTGGCCCAGCACGGGCCCTGGAGTGTAAATTGGATTAGGTGGGGTCTTCTTTCACAGTCAATTATGGTGGGCAGTATTGTGAATAACAATACATAAATCAACAGGCTGGTATTTTGTTACAGAAGAGGGATACCCAATTATTCCGGAGACTTGAGAACTATTTCAGAGAAGAAAGAGGTTTAAAGAAAAAGTATAAATTTACCAAACATAAAAGTAAAGGAAATTACATACTGATGAAACAGTATATATTGAGGCAAAGAGGTTGGAAACACATAACATTTTCAATGAAGAGTATGTTTCTCAAATATTTGGTAACAGGAAGGCAAGTAACATGGAGATGCCTAGCTAGGAGAAGGTGGAGCTAGAAAGAAATGTTTAATAGACCCAGATATGAACTGTAAATATTCACTGGAAATTTTTAGGTAAAGGTGACATCAGACATGTAATTTTAGGAACATAATGCTAGCATCATATGACAGATAAAAGAAGTTAGAAGACTAAATGTAATAACTGCTCAAAAATTCAAGTGGATTTAGTGAAACCTAAAGGAAAGCACTGGCAGGATAGCTGTCATGAAAGTTTGAATCTGTGCAATAAAATGTCTTGGCCTTCGTAGCTGATTGAACGGAGTGGTGAAGAGAGCGGTGAGAAAGTGGGGATGGCTTCCTGGCTTTAATCGTAAGTGAACTCAGAGAACATAAAGCCAATAAACCATATTTAATCTTCTAATTTCTATGAACAGTTTATGGTAGAAGCATTTGGCAATTATTAATGGCACAGATTTACAAGTTCATGAATGCCATGTAGAACAGGCTCCTTTACAAAATTAAAGTTTTAAAAATTCCAGTGATTCTACCACTTTTCTCTTTGATAATGAGAGTTCTCTGAAGCACATCATAGAGGTTCTTCAACCTTATGCACAAGATTCTCAGGAGGTTCTTTCTGAATTAATTGTCTGTGATACCTCCATCTCAATGATCCAAAAAAAATGTATATTT
Organism: Eonycteris spelaea; assembly: GCA_003508835.1. Taxonomy (NCBI): domain Eukaryota; kingdom Metazoa; phylum Chordata; class Mammalia; order Chiroptera; family Pteropodidae; genus Eonycteris; species Eonycteris spelaea. The sequence continues at coordinate 3,126,036 of PUFA01000026.1, read as the reverse complement.
AGTGATCATAACCATTTACTTGTTGTAAAGACATCTTCTGAATAGCTACATATCTAAGGCCAAAGAGACAACTTGAGCTTACTCAGATTTTCTATTAAAGAAATGCTATAGACAGATAAGAAAGGAGTAGGTATTGTGGTACTATATTTTGGTTGATTATTTATTTATTATTATTATTATTACTATAGAAATTGGGAAATGTCTAATCTTATCAGCTTCAGAATGACTCCTTCAAAGTAATTCGGTTCCTAGTTTTGATATTCTCTTGCCCTGGTAATGCACGTCACATTTCATCCTCACCTTTTAGCATTATAATTTGATAAAGATATAAATTGATAAGGATGTGGAGGCTTGTGAGAGCAACAGTTTCAATCCCTGTAGAGATGAGAGATAATAAGACTCAGAGATAAACTGATTTTTCCAAAGTCATACAAAAATGAAGTTTAAATAAAGAGAATAATTGGATAATTAAAGGTCGGGTCTAGGGCTTTGCCTTCTAAGATCTCTGACCAAAAAAAAAAAAAAAAAAAAAATGTAAAGAAAAAAATGAGATGGAGAGGCATCATTTGAATCTGGGATATTAAGCTTTAGTCACAGGGTATGTACCCATTGAAAAAGCTCAGAAAAGATTTAAAGACCAGGAAAGAAATTATTATCAGAATGACTTTTCCCCAGAAAGGAGTAAAGTAAAAACATGGCATAAGACTGAAAATAGATTCTAGATGACCAGTTCATTCAACATATTATGTGTGAGCTAGTCAGAGTAAGTGATGTGGAAAGCACATAACGAGCCAAAGGAAGAATCCATACTTAGGAAGGATGCCTCAGAAGAAAACATAAAGCTGGTGGAATGATAGATACCTTGCCCATATGCCTATTTTTGGAATTACCGCATGAGCATATTGAAGTCCTGAATTCTGTGTTTTTATAATGGCAGACAGACTGGTGAGACCCAGCCACAGTCCTAAAGGTTGCTGCTTAGTATTAGTTCACTAAGAACATCTCTAAATATTATCTTACTTCTAAATGATGGAATAGGGGTGGAAGAAGCACATGACTTCGATATGGATTGATGTCTTCTTACCCTCTTTCTCTTTTATTTCCTACATCTAGTTACCTACGTCAAAAATAATTCTCCCAGAAAGGTCATCTCAAAAGACCTGGATACAAGTTGTCAGGGTTACTCTTTCAAAAAAGTGTGTGAGTGTGTGTGTGTGTGTATGTGCACGTGTGTGAGTGTGTGTGTGTGTGTGTGTGTTGTATGTATTACGGACATGCTCTTCCTGACTATAGTGCAGAAGACACATAAAAGATAGTAAAAAAGTGGCTGGTTTCTTTAGTTTCCATGGTTGTGGTACATAAGAACAATATGAGACTTCAAGTTATCAAATAAATGAGCTTCCAGGTTGCTATCCCCTAGAAACTAATTGAAAGCATGTGCTTTTTCAACTTAAAGATTAGCTCTGACAGTGCTTCTGAAAATGAAAAGTGGGAAATAGTACTCTACTCATTGTGGCAGTCCACAGCTCAGCTACGAACTCCAGAGTGATCCCTAATGATTGTATTTTTAGTGAATAGCAAATCTCATAAAAAGACAAAGTTCCAAATAACTTTCAGCTTGGCTGCCTCAAATTAAGCAGAGTAACTAGGGTGTTCTCCATTTCATTTTGGTGTTGGGGTTTCGGTGAGATTGCAGGGACCACTCTGACTCAAAAAACAGCATGAACACTTTACACTCACCCAGGAGCTCTCCGACACGCTATGAGCTTGCCAATTTCCCCTTTGTGTGTGTTAACAAGCCAGAAAAGCATGACATGGAAAAGCTTAAATTTGAAATCATGGCCCTGTGGGAAAATCTGCCAATGTCAGCAACACCTATATCGGCTATTTTCAAGTGAAAGGGTGAATGTTGCCCCTTTCCCAACCCCAAAACATACTGATCTCTCTAAATATTTCCCCTAGCTTGTACCAGGATTAACTCAGAAATGTTTCAATACCTAGTGCTGTTTTAACAAAATCATTTTTTGGCAGTTTACTAACTTTGAGAACAAGAAATCATAATTTTAAAACAGTGGCAGCATATACATACAAACACAAAAATGCACCCATAGAAAAGCAGAACACTGCAGGGCATGTGAAAATACCCTGCAGCTTTTGTCTATTTCTTTAGGAAGTTCAGTATTTTTCATTAACACTTTTAAGTCTTCACATTCATCTCTTATTGAGCCCTGACAATAAGTAAGTCCCAGCCCTAGATTTACATTTTCACCTCGGGGTTCCTCTCTAGGCCAAAGCTTTCCTAGCTATAAAACAACAGTTAAGACTTAGATCTATTTCCAAGGCCACTTATTTTTAGCTCTAAAAAATGTATTATGGCATTCCATTAACTAACTTTAGTTTCAAAGATAAACTTTAGAAGCCACTTTATCAGTCCAAAATTAGTATCTTTCAAAAACTTTTATTAAGAGGTTGTAATCAATTTACCCAATGCTATTTTCCACCATTTCTCAGTAAGTTCTCACATATATGATAGGCCAGCCTCCTCTTCAAAATATAGTCCACTGGCTCGAATCTCTGCATCCTCCAGTATCTTGGTTGCCTTCCTGAGTTCAGATCCTAACTCAACCACTTGGAATTTCCATGGTCTCTATAAATTACTTGTACCTTAATCCTGTTTTCTTATTAATAAAACAAGGTTAACTGCTTGCTGCTCAAAGAAAGTATGGTCTTGCCCCAGCAGCATTAGCATCACATACGAGCTTATCGGAAATACAGAATCTCTGGCTCAACCCCAGACCTCTGAATCCGAATCTTCTTTTATCAAGATTCCCACTTGATTCCCAGGTACACCAAAGTTAGGAAAGCAATCGATTATATAACGTCTATTAATACAAAGAAATAACTTACTGTGGTTCCTACAAATAGTAAGAGCTAATTCAACATTATCATGCTTCATTAACTCTGTAAATATTAAATGGCCATAATTCAAAAAATTAAAGTAGAGAGGGAGTTGGATATTTTGGATGATGTTTTACATCATTATTTACTGTTCTCCAAAAATAAAAAAAATAAAATAAAATAAACCAAATGCCATTAAATAACTGATTTTAATGGAGTTCAAAGGTTAATATGAAATATTTTAGAAAGGAGAACACTGAGGACTGGTGATGTTATGTGTTCATTAAAGTACCAAATTATACAGCAAAGTCTTCCTATTCATATATTGTATCTTTCTCCCATCAAATTTAGCCTTCAGAAATGAAATTTGAAGTAAACGCTGTTCCTTCTAGATATTCTTTCATGGTTCATTGAGTAAAACAGATAAAACCAAAACTTTTTAGTACTCACTTGTTTAGTTTCATCTTCTGATACCCTCCCCTACATTCTTCTTTATGGCTCCTACACTTTCCCAAGGGCGCCGTTGTGGTCTATGTTTCTATCCATTACACAGAATATTTGCATCCCCTTAAGTGTTTTCCTTTTCCATCAACTCTATAAATCCTACTTTTTCTTCAAGTCCCTCCTTGCACATCACCTCTGAAGAAATCCATATTTTCAAAGAGGACTTAATTATTCTATGAGTCTAATAGAGCATAATTTATATCCTCTCTCTAGCCGTGATTAAACCATTGCCTGGGAATCCCTTGCCTTATCTCTCCATTGGTACCAGGAAACTGCACAGTTAACAAGGGAGTGATCATTTCCATCATTTCCTTAGTTAAGCACCTAGATTACTGTTTGACAATAGCAGTGGATTTTCAAACTTTAGTGTTCATTGGAAGCTCCCAAAGGCTTGTTAAAACATATGCATTTGGCCCACAACCACAAAGTTTATAATTTAGAAATTCTGGGGTCAAGCTTGATCATGTGCATTTCTAACGAGCGCCTGGATGATGCTGATGCTGTTGGCAAGGACACTGAGAACCTCTGACTTATATTAAGAACTTATCAAACTTCTGCTGAACATATGAATTGATATCGATGTGCTTACAACCCCTGTACTTAAGATCAGGTAGATCTGATATCGATGTCAGATAGATCTTCCATGTACCAATTCTATACATGGGCATTTTATTTGAATTTTCTCGTTCCTCAGAGCCTTTGTTTTCTATCACTGCTTAACAAACTGCCACAGATTTAGTGGCTTAAAATACATTTAGAACAGTTTGGCAGTTCCTTCTCAAAACAGTAAGCATAGAATTCCCATATCCCAGCAATTCCAGTCCCAGTTATATACTCAGGCTGAAAACAGATACTCAAATGCATGTACACATATATTTGTAGCAGCACTACACACAATAGCCAAAAGATGGAAACAACTCAAGTCACCATTGATGGGTGAATGGATTAACAAAATGCTATATATCCATTCAATACACTATTATTTTGTGATAGAAAAGAATGAAGTACTGACACATGCTACAACATGGATGAACCTTGAGAACATTAAGCTGGCAAAAGAAGCCAGACACAAAGGTCACATATTGTGTGATTCCGTTTATATGAAATATCCATAATAGGAAAATATATGGAGACATAAGCAGATTAGTGGTTGCTAAAGGCTGAGGGAGGGAGGATGTGCTGATTGAGCCCTGGCTTTCTTTCCAGGGTGATGAAAATGTTTGGAAATAGACAGTGGTAATGGTTGCAGAAAACGATGACTGCACTCAATTCCACTGAATTAAAGGCTTTAAAATAGTTAACTTTACGTTATACAAATTTTACCTCAATTAAAAAAATGATTCGAGAAAAAAAATAAATAACTTGCACATTTATTCTTTCGGAGGTTCCATGCATCAGAAACCTGGGCATATTTTAGCTGGGTCCCCTTCTCAGTGTCTCGCAGGCTGCAGTTAAGGTATTGGTCAGACTGCATTCTGAGCAGCGGCTTGACTGGGAAAGGATCTTTTTCCGATCTCTCTTAAGTTGGCAGAATTCATTGAAAACTATTTTATTTATGTATATGTTACATACTTTTCATTATTTTTAAATAAAAAAGTTCCCTACTCTGTTTTCATCTCCCCAGAACTTTCCAAACAGACAATCCTTTTAAGGTACCTATAATGTCACCTCCTAAGCCCTGATCACACCTGATCGACAGAAATTAAGGAGACAGCCAATGAGAACATGGGGACTCTGTAGAAAATCTAATGAATAGCAGTTCAAATGAGTGGACTCTGATGTTGGTAAGGAATTAGGAAGATCATAGAGAAGGACTAAGACGAGAAAAAAAGGAGTAAACATGTAAAAATAAGTCTCAGAGAAATAAAAGTGAAGAAGCATCTTTTCATAAACATTATGTATGAGATCATTCAATTCGTTGAATATGTAATACACATAAATAAAAATCCAAATAGCATCACTCCATCTACCCACTGCCTTGAAATTTATATGCCACAACTGAACTACTAACTAAAATAACCTCGGTGGGTTGTCTTCTATGACTTTATTTCATTTACTTTTAATCCCCCCTCTGTTTTGACTGATAGTCTCTGTTCCCATTGCTTCATTTTACCCTCAAACGTATTTCCTCATACTTAAAAATCTGAATTTGGGTATCAAGCCTTCCAGAAAGTCTTGCCTGTCCAATCCCCTGCCCAGGCCCTATGCCTTACTCTGTATCTTTATGCTGCCCTGATAACCTGTGGGTCTGTTTTGTTGCATTTACTTGTTTAAATCTGTCTTTCCGGTCACCAACGAATAAATAAAATGAAAGTTGAATGATGTATACTTTCATTTTAGCCTTCATAGAAAACCTGTTAAATAGGTATTATCCTCTGAATCTCACACCCAACAAATAAACTGTCAAATACCCAGCATAGCAGCATTGGCCCAGGATTCAAAGCCATATCTAGTATACTATGGCCCATGCTCTTGCCACTCAGCAACATTATAATAGCTTAATTAAAATATAACCTCACAAATAGGAAAACGGTTATTGTCTGGGAAGGATAATTACACAAGAAAACCATATAGACCTGACATAGAAAATCAAGAATTCCAATCTTGTCTGATCTTGGAAGCTAAGCAGGGCTGGGCCTGGTTAGAACTTGGATGGGAGACCACCTAGCAATATCAGGTGCTGCAGGCATATAATAAACAAACAAACAAACATAGCATCTGCATTTTTAATTTAAAAAAAAAAGCAAAAGAAAAAAATAAAGTAAACATGTCTGATTTGTCTAAAAAGTTAAAATACATTCTGTGCAATGAAATCTGTGTTCTTCATATATGCTAGAAGGATATGTCAGAAAAAGAAAAACACATAATCCACTCAAAGTGTTATAAAGTCTCTCTTGTGCCCCTATTGATTGAACTCTTAGATGAAAGAAAAAGAGCAATGGTCTTGGATTCGAGTAAAATTAATTCATCTGTCAGACCTGACGAGTATAGCAAACTTTGTATTTTTAACAGTGTAGCACTAGGCATGTTACTCAGACCCTCCAGGTTGTTTTCACATCTGAAAATGGGCTAGCATGATAGTGTCACAGAGTTGTTGTAAATTAGATAGTTAATATAAACCACACATCATAGTATCTGCCACACACTAAATTCTCAGTAAGAGATCATGATAATGAACATAGTGACTCCTAGGTCAAGCCATCTTTACTCCCTGAGTGTCCTTACGTGAGTATGTTTTGCATAATCAAAGGATTGTAGGGAAGATTGTAAAAGCTGATTAATTCATTTTTAAGGCACGATATGCATATACAGGATGATGCAATTCTTAATGTACGGCATTCAGGATTATAATAACTTTCTGTTTTTGTTAAGAAAGCCAGTGGGCCAGGGGATAGGGAAGCCTTCATTTCTATCTTGGCCTATTAACACCTTCTGAAAAGGGGATGCAAGCACAAAGGACAAAATCAAAGAGGAAATATGACTTATTTTATTATCATTATTAGATAGGCTTGTTCTCCAAACTCTAGCACAGTGTTCTCTTAGAGTGAGAAGCTGAGCTAATTTTAACCCTAAAAAGAAAAGGGTCTTCCTTCTATCAACATCCAAATCATACTGGCAAATGGCTGCTTAGACTCTCAGAGAACATCTTTGTATATATCAACATAAGAGTAGGGGGAAAGAAAAGCCCACTCTCCTTGACCTTTTATCCATTTGGTTTACCTTCTTATTGAATTCCCTAACGCAGTGTCCAAAGATTAGATTCTCTGGGAAGCCGATGCTGAGACAGGGTTAGGAGTGTAAAGGATTTATTGGTGAGGTATCCCGTGATAGGATATGGGAGGAAGCATGAGCTAGCAGCAGGGAGGGCTATATGATTTCAAGGCAGACCTCACAAATTCTTTGCCAAACCAATGAAGAAGTCTGGATCAAAGATTACCCATCAGAGGATTCCCACATTAAGTGGAAATGGTCAGATTTTTATCATTCATCACCTTCCTTGCTCAATTACTGGACAGATGGCACATAAGGGAATGTGATCCAGGCTACAGAGTTGCCGAAACAGACACTGAAGATGCTACCAAGTAAATTTTGTCAGCTACCACACTCCATGCAGATAGTCAGAAAGCCTTTTCTTGAAGAGGAATCTGAGTGATACATCTTAGTATCTTCGATACAAATAATGATCCAGTGTAGCACTTACAAAATACAGTGAGATACTGGACATTTTTAAAGGCTCAAAATTGATCCTAACTCTTCTGGTAGAAAAACTAGCCAGTCAAGGAACAGTAATTTGAATTGTTCTCTTCAGTTCTTGAAATAATGACCATGATGACAATGGTGATCAGTCAATTCCAAAGCAAGTCCGCTTGTTCTAAGCTATGTGCTTTTGCCAGAGGACCTTTCTATATAATTTTAAAGTACTGATAGGATGAAATTAATTTTGAAAAATTAAATTGTTCTATATTGAGATGAAAATTAATAAGAAAAGAAGCAAAAAGATTACAGTATTAATTCCATCTGACACAATTTTTGAGATTGTTCTTGGGGTAGATATTTCCTCCAGGGGTTAGTAAGTATGAGAGAATTGAAATCTGTAGTGCACTAGATAATATGGAATGAGAAATTCAAATATTCAGTGAATACAAACTATTCCAATTAAGTTGTACATTTAATCATCTGCATACTTTCAGGATATAAAATATTTAAGCCTCTTTGCTCCAAAAAAAGGCAGTTTTTTCTCAGAAACTTACTGAAGCCTGAACTGAAATATGAGGAAGCCACTCAGTCATGAATTCAACCAGACAGACAAATAGTCCCACATAGTTTAATTTAATCAACCAAACTCATTTGAGAAATGCGGGGTCCAGGTACTAAGTCAAGTTAGAGATTACACATGTCAGCAGAGTTAATGGCCTTTCTATTTTGAGAAATTGCTATGGAGGCAGAATTACATTTAAATTTATAACTGGGTAAATTAAGAAAAAATTAATTTAGCATAGTCCATATTACCCAAGTGTGCAATTAAATAATCAATTCACAGATCAACATTTTATTGAGCATCTTTTATATAATCAGGTAGAATGCCTGACCTAGGGTCTCAAAAGAAGGTATAAATAAATGCAAAAAAATAAAGGCTGTAAGACTCGCATGACTCACTGATTCACTAGTTAAGGCTGATTCACTCTATAAGCTTTCCAATAAAATGCCTATGAAAAGAAGGGTGACTCTAATTCACAAAAACAATGAGAGGTATGTACATTATTTAAAAATCTTGGAATTACCACGAGTTATAGTGTGGAAAGACTCAATATAGAAGAAATCAGAGGTTGAACAGGTCCACCAAACCAGAAAGTGCATCAATTTACTAATCCCTTTCACCTACACTCTGCTCCTTTCCTTATGTTTCATTATAGAAATTATGAAGCTAAATTTTAAGAGTACAGTTGGGTGCTACACTGTGAAATATAAAGTCAGATAGCTTTTGCAGACAGGAAGAAACAGGTTATAGAAGAGATGAGGGAACTGTATTTCCTCATAGATTCTTTTAGATAGTAGAGAAGAATTATGAACAATTTCAAATTATAAAGAAAAAAATGGGGTAAAAGGTGTCAAATATATAGTGACAGAAAGAAATCTAACTATGGGCAGTGAACACACAATGCTCACGCACGTGTGTGTGCGCGCGCTCTCTCTCTCTCTCTCTCTCTCTATGCCTCACTGCTGAACTATACGCCTGAAATGTACTGGATTTTGGTAACCAATGTTACCATAATAAAAATAAGTTAAATAATATATTTGTAAAGTGAAAAAAGAATTCTAACTATTCATTCAGGAGTTCTATCGGGCAAAGCTATCAATAGGCACATACAGCTACTGCCACACACATATCATCACTTAGAAGAAATAGAGTAAATTCTTTCTGAAGCCGAACAGTGCCTCATCTGATTTTGCCTTGGAAATCTACAAAAGCTAACCCATGACCAATAATCTGTAAAGCAGGGGTCACAAACCCCTGGGCAGCAGACCAGTACCTGCCCATAGCCTGTTAGGAACCAGGCTGCATAGCAGGAGTTAAGCAAAGCATCATCTGTATTTGCAGCCACTCCCCATCACTAGCATCGCCACCTCAGCTCCACCTAAGATGATGATCAGGCATTAGTCTCACAGGAATACCAGTCCCTGGTGCCAAAAAGGTTGGGGACTGCTGCTGTAAAGTACATTTTAAAGATCCAGATATTTACAAGAGGGGCATAAAAGAGAGAAACACAGCCTTAACTCAAATAGTGAACAAACAATTGTGCAAGTCACTCACACACACACAAAGTCCTACTTATAAAAAGAAATTTAGCTTGAAAAATAGTATTTTACAATAACAAAAAGATTGAACTTTATTAAAAATTAGGTGATTGCAAAATGCATTTTTTCACCTATCACATAGGCACATACATACATTTAAAGGCGGTACTTCAATTATAGCTTTTTAAAGCTGTTGCTGTCACAGAGTAGGAATTTAGAATCTTGAAAGGTGAGCAGATATTTATTAAAGAGATATATGCATACAAATACATATATACCAAGAAGAGTAAACAGCATCTGAAAATATACTGAATCCTGAACAAATGACATTTTCTAAAACAAGCTAAAATCATAGGTCATAATCCCTGCAGTAAGGCCCTGTGGAGGTAGTGGGGTAAAAATGAAGGGAGCCAGGTAATGAGAGATTCAGAGCCTTAGAATCAAGTAGCAGAGTTTGGCTGGTATCTCGCCAGCCTTGGGGAACCACTGGAGTTCTGGGTGTTGTCTTCTTGGAGCTCTGGCCAGAGGGGTTTCAGTTGACTCTTGCCAGAGTCATCCACACACAGAACTGTAAGTCTAAGAGGCTGAGATCCAGAGATGTGATGGGATGGACTCAGGGCCATGTAATGAATTACTAGTTTTACTGCCAAGGGAAAATCCATACCACACATTGCTATAGTCTACATAATCATTCTTAAAAAGGACTATTTTTTTTTTTTTTGCCTAAAAGGCATCTGAAACAGTGCAAAAGTGCAAAAGTCTGTGTGTTTTTTTTTTTAATTTTTTTTATTTTATGCAAGAACATTTTTTCCCCCTCAATCTGTTCCCATCTGTCCTTTAAAGGATACTCTGCCGGGGGCGGTGGGGGGGGGGAATTGGTTGTTTTAAATAAAAAATAAAATAAAAAGCACCCAGTCATTTGTATCAATTATTGGGTACTTTGAATGTTTTCCACAATAACACTCTGAATGGATTGTTCTCTAAAGGTTTTGCAGTTGTATTGTTTATCAATACTGAGTCCCTCACACATGCTTACTGTGAAAAGATAAAGATTAAAGATGTGAATTGGGCTAGAATATGACCTACACAATCTGTAGCCAAGTGGCATGGACTTGACATTGATAAACCTGAGGCTGGATTAGGTCCTTGCCACTCATTGACAGTGAGAGCTTGCTCAATGATAGATGTTCAGCTGTCTCAACTAAACACCTCTACAAAGGCAGACTCCCCAGCTTCTTCACTGGTATTTAATATGCATATAATAAAAATTACACAATTAGAGAAGACTGGGTTAGAATTTGATCTTTCTCATCGGGATGATGTAAACATCACATGACACATCATATGTAACACGCCTTACCCAGTGCCTGGGACAAGAAGGTGGTTAATAAATGTTTATTCTCATTTCTTATCATCACTCTGCCATCCTGTATCCCTTAAACTATAAGCTCATTTCAGGTAGGGCATTCAATTTTATATGTTCATCAGCATCTTATCATTCATTATGCATTGAGATTGCTCAATAACTGCTGCTCTATATGCCAGCTCTCTCCGTCTCAATTCTCACATCTGTAAAGTGATGGTGGGAAAAATTTTCCTGAGCTTAAACTGAGGATTTCACATATCTGTTACGCATGTGAAACTCTCATGGCAAACATTCAATAAATGCTAACCATTAAACGATAATATAGGGACACTGTAGTGCCAGAGTTAAGTACATGGTCTTAGGAGCCAGATTTTTAAATACTAACTGTATGACTTTGGACAAATCATTTTAATACGTTGTGCCTCCACTTCTCACTTGAAAAGGAGAGCTGATAGTAGTACCAATATAACAGGATTATCAGGCTTATTAAATTAGTTAACACAAGCAAAGCGCATAGAACGATGTCTGACATACAGTAAGCACTATTTAGTGCCTGCTATTTTAACACAATAATCCTTCCTTCGGAGATGAATAAATGAGATATCAAAAGACACAACCCATTCTCGTCCTGCCTATTGTTTCAGACCTTAAAATGGAGGGGTAAAGGGGCATATCTTTAGGGCTGGCTGCTCCAATCACCAGCTGCTACTTTGTTAGAATGATCTCTGGTACAATCTGTTACAAACATTTGATAACCCCAGAAGATGTTTGCCTTCTGCTGCCCTGGGCTTTTGCAACTGTTCAGATTTCACCTCTGCCTTCCCTTCCTCTCTTCCTTGTCAGCTGTCGCTTTTGGATTCCGGACTGAAGCCAATGTCAGTCACTTTAGCAAACTTGAGTACTGCTGTGGGCTGTTCTTTGAACCCCTTCCAGCAGGCTCATGGTGTTCATCTGTGAGGAGAGGAGTCTGCCCAAAGAATTCTCTGCACTCCCAAGCATTGCCCTTGTATTTTTATGCATGTCTATTTCAAATTCCTATGTTAGAAAGTTGACAGTGTCTGAATTGGGTGTAAAAATGTTACTTTTGGTATGGCATGTTTCTTTAAAGGCAAAGAGTTTTCTGTCTCAGTGACACCAAAGCAGGTTTAACCCTGCAGAGGTTTTTTGGTAAGATATCTCAGTCACCTCACTCTGTTTGAGATGTTTTAGGGTTTTTCATCTCTTCAGAGAGACCTACTTTTAGGACGAGGTTCCACTACTTTCTGGTTATGGATCGTGTTTTTTGTTTGTTTGTTTTTGTTTTTGTTTTGTTTTGTTTTGTTTTTAATAGGATGATTAATTCATAAATGCAATAAGTATTTATTCAATGCCAAATGTTGGTCAAATACTTTGGTTTAGTGCATCATTACATCACCAGTACTTACAAATAGTACTCATGCTTTCCAAGAGCCTACATTTCAGTGGGACTAGAGAAACACTGACCAACATGGTCACCACTAAGTATGTGAGTATAAATTGAGTCATGTTAATAGGCAAAAGGAACAAAGGCTATAAAAACAGAGAATAAGTTTGCTTAAATATGAGGATGGTAGAGAAGACACCTTGAATTTGTTATATTTGAGCAAAATTTTGAAAGCTGAGTATGAATCCACAGTAGGAGAGAGAAAGTGCTTCAGGGAGAGAAGATAGATGTATGAATGTGCAAAGGCACAGTCGCTGGAAGGAGTGTGGTCTGTCTTAGGATCCAAAACGTCATGAAGAGGACCAAAAATGCATCTGTGTAATTGAGCATCCTAGAGGTCAAGTTTGAAGTAAGAAACCTGCCTTGCCTTCTCTAATCTAGACTAATAAAATGGCTCTTTAATTCTTCTTAAATTGCCAGCTCCCGTTGTGAATTCTTTAAGCAATAAAACCTTGGTAGGGGAAGAGAGCTATTTCTTAAGACTATCCAAATTCTGCAACATCATTTTCTTTGGCGCCTCCAACTCTCCCCATCTATTATGCCCACTCTACAGAAAACTGCTGTTAATTCAGTATTCCTAAAATATATTTTATTCTATTTCCTAGATCAATTGAATCTATTTATATTGTTTTAGTCATGCCAAATTATTTCCAGTCTGGCCCTAATCAACCTTTATTATTCTATTGTGGTGAGAGTGGGGGTACTTTGCCTGAAATAGCTGTCTCCTCTCTCCCTAAAATGTTCCATTTCCTACTGATCCAGGGATCTTAGCCCACAATCACTTGATGTATTCTTCATTCTCATTTCAGTTACAATGAAACTATAGTCCAACTTAACACCTATCCCTCCAGGACTAATGGCAAAGAATCATTGGCCACTCCTCTTAATTGCTTAAATATTTAATTTCATAGTCACATTATTTTGTCCCCATTAAATATAACTTCTTCAAATATAAGAAGCATGTATTGCATGTTTTATTAGCCACAGTACCTCGACTCACCATTTTCTGTTTGGAAATTAGTAAATTAACTTAAGATGGGGAAGAAGGGGAAGTTGAAAATGTCCTTAAAAGACATAAAAAATTAAGAAAGTACACTTGAGAAAGTATCACTAAAAGATTATGAGCAGAATGAGCATAAATACTTTAGACTATATAGTGTGCTATCAGAAATTCAGTCTTTAAACTCACGTAACTAAACCTCATATACTAAAACATAAGCTTTGAAGGATATGAGCTTTCCCAGGGATCTTAAGTTTAAGGTTTTTGTCAGGCTTGGCCAAGGTGTAGTCCTTCCTGAAGTATCTAACAGTGCATTCAACACAGGTCTTTAGAGATTCCACAAGAAGAAATAAATATCCTATGAATAAAATTTCTTAATTCAATTACCCTAAGCCAACCACATGGGGCATCTGAATAAAGTGCTTTTGACATGCAGAACCTGAAGTATAAAATATTTACATTTGGACTTAACTAATCAAACCAGAAAGTAAGCTATAGCTTCATACTTCTTTCACCAACTTACAGTCATAGATCAGGTTATTTCCCACAGCTGATACTCTTCTTAAATAATGGTTTTTCTGAAGTATAAAATGTCATGCTATCAGCAGAAGCTTTTTCTCAAGTAATCCTGATTACTTCCAGGTCCCCTATATCTTATTGAAGCTCCCCATCAAGTCAAATCTCTAGCAGTTCAAAGTCGAGTTATCCAATGAAAAAATATGTCAGTGCACTTGAATGTGTTCACAGCTCTGCTAACTATCATTAAACGTGGGGAGGGAGAAAGTAGTGTCTTAGTCAGCTCAGGTTGTCGTAATGAAATATCAGATTGGGTGGCTTAAACAACAGAAATGCATTTTTTCACAGTCCTAGAGACTAGTACTTCAAGATCAAGGTGCCAGCATTGTCGCTTTGTGGCAAGAACTCTCTCTCTCTCTCTCTCTCTCTCTCTGGCTTTTGGACAGCACCTTCTCGCTATGCCCTCGCATGACAGGAAGAGAGGTGGGAGCAAGCTCTTTAGTATCTCTTCTAATAAGTACACTAATGCCATCATGGGGGCTCCATCCTCATGACCGCTCATCGAAACAAAATTGTTTCCTCATGGCCCCATATACAACTACTGTTACATTGGGAATTAGGACTTCAACACATGAATTGGGGCAGGGGTGGGGAACAATTCAGTTCACTGCAACTAGGAGTTAAGTTAATTTTTATTTTCATTAGACTGAATAATAATAACCTCTGAAGAGTTGGGCTATTATTATAAACTCCATGGAACTTAATCCCATAATATGTTCAGGTCTATTCAGAAAATCCGTGTGACTTCCTTTATGTTGATCTACAGAGAACTGTCAATTCACTGGATTTCTAGCCTACAACATTTGGTCAAGTATACATAAATGTATACTTGATTTCTCCTTCTTGATTTTCACCAGATACAAGACCTCTGGGTTTTTGTTATATTTACCATAACAAGATATGAGATCCTTGAAATAGAATTGAATATGTATTATTTGCTAAGTTACACTTGCATTGCACAATTTTACCTTAATAATTTTACCTTAATAATTTTAATTAATAAAAAGTATCAAATATAGGGTATATAAAATATCAGCAATAAGACATATTCAGATAGGTGAGCATTTCCGAGATCCAATATCATTTTATTCCATGACACTTGCCCTCAGCAGGAGCTCAGTGCCTGTTTGCTGATGGATATATGCCATATGACAACAGCAGAGCTGATGGAAAGCTGGCTCATTCCAAAGACAACAGGGGACAATAGCAGGGGGTAGGGTAGAGGAACTATGAGTACACTTTCAAAATGCAACACTTTAAGGTGATTTTCTCCCTCACTGAATTTGCTGCTTCTTCAAATGAATCCATTAATCTCTTAAAATGGCGTGGATAGACCATGTCCTAAAACAGCATTGAGTTACTTAATATTGGCATAAAATGCATAAATAAACTCTTAGTCCCTTACCCTACCCCCATAACCAACACATAAAAATCAATAAAGATAGTGGTGATATAAGCATTTTCCTTTCCCCACCCCCCCTGAGAAACAGACTCAAGGTATATGTTCTCTAGCTGTTACATCGTATTGGACATTTGGATCTATGAAAGAGAAGAATAAAATGAAACATTATAAACTAAAATTCTATTTAAATATTTATTTTAAAACCAAACCATTAGCTAGTTAAAACAAGTCTTCAATCCCAGTTGCTGATATGAACTAACAAATGAACATGTTCCTGCTCATGCATTTCACTAACATTTAATGAGTTTCTGGTCTGTACTAGGTTCTCTGCTTGATTGATATTTCAAAGATAAATAAGATGCTCACAATCTAGCTGTGGAAATAAATTATGCAAACATAAATTATAATGCATTTTGTAATCAATGGTATCTATATACAAAAGAAGTGGTCTGTGAACCCAAAAAAGAAAGCAACAGAAAACTGGGATGGCCAAACATGAAGATCAAGGTTCTAATTTAAATGATGGAAGGAGACTGCTAAGGGCATAGGTTTCCCACATAGCTCCATTCAGTTCTCATTTTATAAACATCTTAACATAGTTATAGTTTAATTATCAAAGTCAGAAGTTTAATATTGATACAGTTATACTAACTAGTATATAGATTTTACTAAAATTTTGCTGTGACACATAACACAAGCTGAGCTTCTCAGTCTAATCATTCCTTTTGTCTATAGAAATTACTATTAGATGTGGTGAATACAAAGGCCTTATAACATCCAATGAGGCTTAAATCAGGTGTTTTAATGGAATTCATTGAGAAATAGAAGATTCTTTTGTGCTAGAATTTCTAGGCATAGGATGAGAATCTTATTAGGAATTACTAAGGGAGAAGCTTTTCAACTTCAGAGCTGGCCAAAGAAATATGAAAAAATTCTTAATGATATAATCATGTAATAGCTATACCTGATAGAGATCTACCCCTAAATGTTTAGTTACATGGCTAAACACATTGCCTTTTTACTTAGACCACTTTGATGTTCTGCCAAAAGCTAAATAAAAAATACAAATATATATGATTGATAGATGTACACAAGCAACTTCTTTCAAAGAGTGCTTTAAGTCATATGCATACATGTAGTCATTTACACAATTTCCCTTGGAAATAAAGCTATAAATTATAGGAGATGGATCTGTACCCTGAGTATGCTAACTAACTTGTCACAATCTAAGTTTTCTCATATGAGAAAAATCAAATGTGTCTTATTGATTAATAAAAAAAAACAGTGTGCCCCAAGCACCCAGCATGGTGGTATAGATTATGTGCTAAAGACTGTGCCAGGTCATTAATGAATAAAATACACCTCCCCCCACCGCCACAAAATTCAAATGACATCCTCACTGTTGTTACCAAAGATCATTCATTGAGAAAAAGATCCAAGAGAAGCAGAAGAAATTATATTGACTCCATGAATTCCTGAATTGCCCTGCTTTCTATCTCCTTTGGAAGAGAGGGTGACTTATGGTGTGCTGTGGGATTTAAATTCTCCCATTATATTCAGAATTTAGACAAGAATTTTGATATAAAAACTGCCACAATTATTTTCTTGTTCTCATCTTTCAAAGTTGCAGCCAAGCTGGGAGCATGTTTGCCAAGTTTTCCGCCTGGAGGAAAATTGTGTGGCTGAGTTATAAATACATTGATGGATCCAGCTGGAACTGTCTCTTGTAATTTAATATGCAAAGAAATAATCTGAGTCATAGACAGAGACAACCGGCTCCTTTTAGATAACAGCACTCTAAGTTTGGCTCTACAGAAGACTTTCAAGAACTTTTCTCCATAGAAGAACAAGAGATGGTCGCAGGACAAGTGGGGTCAAACTTTGTCCTTGAAACCAGCATTCAATTATCTATCCTGGTCTTTATTCTAAACATCAAAAAAAGGGGCTTATGCCACCTGAATTCTTCCTTAGTAGACTTAAAATCAAAGGACGGTCTATGAAATGTTTGCCAATGTTGGGAAAAAATGGATTTTAATTTCTGACAAGTGCACATGTTCTATATTCCTTTAAGTTAAATAATGTGTATGTGTACCTACTATGAATGAGATGACATGCCAAATAGTACAGATGAAGGGAGGCTAAGAATTATGTATCGCAATTGGATCCTGCCCTCAATTATGTTGAAGTCATAATTTAATCCACATGCAGTTGAAATAGCTCTTAAAACATAACCTTTAATTATTTTTGAGTTTATGATAACTATATGTCAATAGTAGCATTAATAAATGAATTAATACTAATGTTTTTATTAGTGCTTTCTTAATAAGAAGTCATGCCATTTGGTACACATATCGCCAGTTTTAATTAACTATTATATAATAAATCACCCCCAAACTTAGTAGCTACAAATAGCAATTTATACTTTATTTCATTTATGTGGGGTGGTCAGGAGAGTCTCCACTGGATTCATTCTTGTATTCCATTTATCTGGAGGGTTGGCTGTTCTAGAAAGTTCCAGATCTCTTTTGCATGTCTGGTAGTTGGTACTGCTGCTGCAGCACATCCATTCCCTTCGATGTGGCCTCTCACCCTCTAGTTACCTTCCTCACATGGCCACCTCAGGGCCGTGTTCCAGAAGGGGCAAAGGGAAGTTTCAAGGCTTCTTAGGCCTCAGCCTGAGAGGAAGCACAATATCTCTTCTATCACTTTCTATAGTCAAAGTAAGTCCTGAGTTCAATCCAGATTCAAAAGTATTGAAAGATACATGGTAAACAGCAGAAATCTGAGGCTCAGAAAGTTTAAGCAATAATCTAAATAGTAAATGGCAGAGTGAGAATTCAAATACATGGATAACCCTGAGGCCAATGGTTCTGATTTTCCAAAAGTGGCACATCGTATTTTCAGTTTGTTAAGCACATTCACCTACCTAATATTGTTTTTTCTTCTATCATTCCTGTGAGAGAGTTGATGCAGGTATTTTATTGATAAAGAGTAGAGATTCAGAAAAGTTTGTGATTTTACCAGATGCAAATTGGTAAGTCGTGGGTTCACAGAGAGTATTGAACCTCACTCTCCCATTATATCCAGTCATATTTTAGTGGTGCCATTCATTCATTCACTCATGTAACCCTATGTAACCATGGAAAACTCCCCAGCATCATGCAAACATGAGCTGAGTCCTCCTTCATGAAACCATCATTGATGTCAAGAACTAGCCTGCATTTCTGGTTGCACTATCCTGAGATAGTCCTTTTTTTTTTTTCACCCCCTGCAGAGCTACCTTTACCACTATGTTAAGCTTCAGATGACAATATTTTTCTATAGTTGAGCCTTTCCCTGTGTCTATTATTATACCACCTAGATATCTTGTTTTGTGAGTTTATGCCTGATTAGAAAACTTAAAAAACCCAATGTAGGTACCCTCTACATTGAAGGTAGAGGGTACCTTCTAGAAGGTACCCCATCCTAAACAATGCACCTCTACCCAAATGCAATTAACCAGCTCATAATCAGGCTTATTCTTAGGCATAATACCTTGAAAGCAAAGTTGTGCAGAAAAAGGTGTATTGACCTAGGAATTAAATACAGACAGGTTCATCTCACCTCTGCCAGTTACTAGTTTGCTATTCCAATAAATCTCTTCCTATCTCTAAGCACATATTTTCACATTTAAAAGTAAAAGACAATTGCCAAATGATGATTATAATATCTGACACCCAAGATACATTAAATAAACATTTGTTGAAGGAAAAAATGACAGCCTGTTACTCTGAGATTTATGTGATTTTTACACGGGTACAAAGTAACAACCCATGGCCTGTTCCACTGAGGTACTCACCAAATACTACCTCACCAAACCTTGAAATCCTGATTGATATTAGATTACTAGACCTCAAATCATGCTTATTTTACCCAGTCATTATGGTTGTTAATGCCTGTGGAAATCCCAGAAGACTGCCTTACCTCATCTTCATGTGGCTGAAATAATTATGGTCTAACGATTTCTTCTTGGATCTGTGTTCACATAACTGTCCCTACAGCACCCTTGTCTCTACATTTCTAAACCTCATTTCATCCCCACCCCAAAGCACCTCATCTCCTTCTAAATTCTTGTATTTTCAAGCTAAGTGTCACATTACAGAAATGGAATCATCACCCTCTGACCATGAACAATTAGTTTTTTTCACAGAAATCTCTAAATATGTCATTTGCCTCCCTATCTCCATTACCTGTGTATTAGTTCTAGTCCTTGTTGTACAGCTCAATTCTTTTCTATTTTAATAGTCTGCTTATCAGATCACTTGAGGATTCTCATTTCCTGTATATTCCACTCTTTATGTTGCTATTTGAATGACTTTCCTTTTAAAATATCACATAAGTAGATGAAAAATGAAAATACTATCTCGTTATTATATCTCTTATTTGGATCCTCCTAGCATCTAAATCTTCCTACCTCCCTATGCTTGTCACTAAGGTGAGTACACACACACACACACACACACACACGTGTGTGTGTATGTGTATATATATATATATATATATACATGTGCATATATATTTTTTTAATTAAGGCTATTTTTAAAGAGTAGTTTTAAGCTCACATCAAAATTGAGAGAATATAGAGATTTTTCTTAAACTTCCTACCCCCACATATGCATTATATCAACATCCCCCACCAAAGTAGTTTGTTTGTTACAATTGGTGAACTTACACTGAAACATCATAATCACCCAAAGTCCATAGTTTACATTAGGGTTCGATCATTATGTTGTACATTTTATAGTTTTAGACACATGTATGACATATAGCTATCATTATATTATACAGAGTACTTTAACTTCTCTAAAAATTCTCTGTGCTTAACTTATTCTCCAATTCCTGGTACCCTGCTGATCTTTTTACTGTCTTCATAGGTTTACCTTTTTGCAGAATGTCATATCATTGAAATCATATAGGATGTAGCCTTGACGGATTGGCTTCTTTCATTTAGTAATAAGCATTTAAGTTTTCCCCTTGCCTTTTTATGACTTGAGAGCTCAGTTCTTGTTAGCACTGGATAACATTTTATTGCCTGATCGTACCAACATGATCCCTTGAACAACATCTTGGTTGCTTCAAAGTTTTAGCGATAATAAGTAAAAGTACTGTAAAAATCTGTGTGCAGGTATTTGTGTGGACACAAGTTTTTAATGCATGATTATATAATAAGAATATATTCAATTTTGTAAAAACATGACAAACCATCTTCCATTTCGCATTCCCACCAGCAACGAATGAGATTCCTTGCTTCACATCCAGGCCAGCATTTGGTGCTTTCAGTATTCCAGATATCGGCCATTCTAATAGATGTGCAGTGATACCTAATTGTCGTTTTAATTTGTATTTCCCTCCTAACATATGATGCAGAGTATCATTCCATATGCTTGTTTGCCATCTTTATATCTTCTCTACTGAGGTGTCTGTTAAGGTCCGTGGCCCAATTTTTCATTGGGTTGTTTGTTTTCTTATTGTTGAGTTCCCTATGCTTTTAACAATAAAACAGAGCATCACTGCTAATCATTATCAAGGGCAACAGTGATAAACTTGGATTTCCCTTGACAAATGGAGATGCATGCTCACCTTACTTATCACTCCTGATTCTTTCCAATTCATCCTTCACTGAAGGTACCCTGAGCTGCTTATTACACCTTTCAGCCTCAGATCATGTGGTAATATCTACTCATGAAACTTTCTTCCCTCTTTGTCTTACAAACATCTGCAGAATCTTGAACACTGTTACTAATTGCCACATTGGGAATTGTTCCTTGATCATTACCAAGATATCATAATTACTGCTCCTTTTGCAATACTGATAAGAGGCTATTATAAATGACACTGTGTAGTATTATAACAATATATTCATATCGCCCTCTTTAACCATTCTTTCTGAACCTGAAAAACTCAGTAGTCCCGCTTTATTTGTACATTTCCAGTGCCTAATACAGGTGTGTACTGTCCCTAAATACTAGTAAGTACAGTATAACTGGTTTTTATAGTAGTACTAAATCTCATTTAAATAAATAAATCTCATTTTGCCTTGACAATTGCAGCTTGATCTACATAAATAGTATGTAGGATTCAATTTGAAAACTGCTAAAGGACCAGTTGGAGTGGCCAAATTTCCCAGAGTCCAAGGGCCTGATTTCATTTTTGAGGGTCTTCTGTATCTTTAAGGTCATAAAATATATCTTATGATTGCAGTTCTCCCAAGTGAAAACAGTGACCTAGAAGTATAACAAAGCTGTTCATGTCCAACTTGCCCAAAGGAAACTAACTGTGAGTCAGGGAGGTCTGAAAAGATAAAGGGCTTTAAGAGTATGAGAAACATGTCTACAGCCATGCCACCCTGAACAAGACTGATCTCTTCCGATCTTGGAAGCTAAGCAGGGTTGGGCTTGGTTAGTATGTGGATGGGAAACCACCTAGAATGAACAGGTGCTATAGGCGGGGGAAAAAATTAAAAAATAAAATAAATAAAAGTACGAGAAACAACAGGAATAAGTGTTATGTGGAGAACTAATGTGGGTCAATGTGTTAAGCACCATTGATGTGTCTATGATCAACGGGCAGGTCACAATAAGGTAACATTTAAGTTGTGGGTGTTAGTACCAGAAAAAGCTATTTGTGCAAAGAAGGGAGGAGATGATGGGAAGTTAGGTATGCATGGAGGAAAAGATTGTGAACTTGCAGTTTTTCTATTTCTAGAAATGTTTCTAAGAATTTCTTATTATCATAGCCCTGTAAAATTATAGAAAGTGGGATTGTCTGACACAGGATAAATATAAAAAGAGAGAAACCATTATGTTTTGTTCCTCTCTTTTCTTACTACATTAATTGATTTTACTTTTTAAGAGCGATTTTAGATTCATGGAAAAGTTGGGTTGAATGAACAGAGCTCTCATGCACTCCCCTTTACACACACACACACACACACACACACACACACGCACACATCCTCCTTCACCATCAATATTACACACCAGCATGGTATATCTGTTACAATGGTGACCCATATTGACATATTATTATCAACCAAAGTTCTTAGTTTTCATTGTCTATTTTTTATGTTGTGCATTATGAGCTTGACAAATATATATTGATATGAACATGTATCTACCTTATAGTGTTATACAGAATAGTTCCACTGTCCTAAAAATCCCCTGTACTCCATCCTTTCATCCTTTCCTGACCCCAAATCACTGACCATTTTACTGTCTCCATAGTTTCACCTTTTTCAGAATATCACATAATTGGAATTACACAGTATGTAGCCTTTACAGATTGGCTTCTTTCACTTGATAATATGTCTTTAAGTTTCCTCCATGTGTTTTTACAGCTTGAGAGCTCATTTTTTTTTTTTTTTAGTTTTGTCTTTTACTACAATAATTCTTTAGAGAGAGATTCATGCTACATGGTAAGAGTAGCATAATTTCAATTCCCTTGAACCTGGTGATAAAGGACTTTAAAAGTAATTAATCTAGGGAACTCTCAATAGTCACACAAAACCCTCAAAATTAAAGATGTTTTCTTTTTAAAAAATGCACAACCGAGAAAAAAGATTTCTGAACAGGGAACAAAAATAAAACTTAGCAAAGGAAGAAAAACATTATACACTACCAAACACATGCAGTCAGCAGTCATACCCACAGTATCACTGTCCTTGGCATTTTGCATCCCCACCAACAGCCTCTAAGAATAAACAATAAGAAGGAACAGCTTGTTCATCTCTTCATATGCTATCCCAAACATATGTTATCAAAACTTTCCTTTTAAAAAATATCATTAAAAGCATTAAAAATAAATCAGGCTTTTGTGGATTTAATTATTCAGTACATTGTGTTTTAATTATTTATTAATATTCTGTATTTGACAAATATTTCCAGAGAACTGGGGAAGTTATAATAAAAAGATTAATTGATTTGATTAATATTCTGAAATAAGACTAGTTTACGTATCAACTGGGCAAAGCACATTCGTCTTCTCTAAGGAGAACCCAAGACAAGCTTTGTAACCTTGGGAAAACTATATAACATGTCTAAGTGTTCATTTCCTTATCAGTAAAATAAAGATAGTAATAATATCATTCACATGGGATTCTTAGAAGGAATAATGTAAAGAGATAACACATCTGGCACATAAAATGAAGTATTCAATAAATACTTACCATCATTTAATACTATTTCCAGTTAACAGAGACAAGATAATACATATTTGATACTGATGAGGGGGGTTAGGGAATGCCCTGGGAAGGCGATGCATTGAAGAACTCTTAAAGGATGACAAAATGTGCTCCAAGTGGACAAAGCACTCCAGGAAGTAGGAGCAGCATCAACATAAAACTAAATTTAAATCGTACTTCCTCTTCCCGTAATTGAGTTACTCCTGGACACCACTCAAAAATATATTCTTCATTGTCAATGGATTGGGAAGATTCATGGAATATTACTCAGCCATAAGAAGAGATGAAACACTGCCATTTGTGACAACATGGATGGACCTCGTGACAATCATGCTAAGCGACATAAGCCAGACAGAATAAGTTGAAAATCACATACTATCACATGATATGTGAGATATAAACCTAAAAGCAACAAGCAAACAGAATGAACAGACTCATGAATATGGAATATAGACTAGTGGTTACCAGAGAGAAGGGAGTGAGGGGAGGTGGAGCTGATGGGGTGAAGGGTGTCAAATGTGTGGTGATGGAGAGAAATCTAACTATGGGAGGTGAACACACAGTGTAAATATATATATGCCTCACTGTTAAAGTGTACAGCTGAAACTTATTGGATTCCGTTAACCAATGTCACCATAAAAAATTAATTAATTTAAAAAAGAATAAAAGCAATAATTAGAACACAGGAGATGCTGCTGGAATTTCCCACCAGTATATAAAAAACTAACCATCCTAAGCAAGGTATTACATGCATACATAAATATTTAGTATTAAGAACAAAGCAGTTCTTCAAGAAGCCCTCTCAAATGTGATCATGTTCCAAGCTCTTATGAGATAAAAAGTAAATAGTAAGAAAAAGAATCTTTGCCACCATTTTCATGCCTTCACTATTCTTAAATTTAGAAGGAAGAAGTCTCTGAATCCAGGATGATTTATTAAAAACAATACTGTCTGTTGTGACTCTTCTTGTTGTTTATGGTCTAGTGTCGGTCAGCTTCCCCAGAGTGACTAAGGACAAAAATCAATATTTCACAGATAAAAGGAAATAGATAAATAGCTTTTGTGGAATGTTTATTTTTTATAAGTAGTAAGCACAGTACTCTCTCTCTCTCTCTCTCTCTCTCTCTCTCTCTCTCTCTATATATATATATATATATATCATCTTATTTAAACCTCACAACAAGCCTACAAAGATGATAGTATGAAAGTTTTAAAAAAAAAGTTTATAATGAAAAAATTGAGGCACAATAATCTGGTCAGTCACATCAAGGGTACAGTGTAAATCATGTTCTAAAACCCATAACGGTTCAACTGAGAATTTGTATCCTTACCCATTCTGTTATCACATCATTATCATCTTTGGAGAAGTTTGCACTTTTAACCCACCAATGCCAATTAATGACAGAATTTTATTCTGGCAGATGATTTAGGGACATGGAATTTCTAGACAGAATCAGTAAGGTCTGCATTTTGGTTCTGTTACTAACAAAACTGAGTGATTTAGAAAATATTTTATTTGTATTAAATTCAATTCCCTTGTGAGGAAATAGGAATGAACATTAAATGTACCTACCATTTTGAATTGTTGTGTTTCCCACACTCCACCAGCTTACGAAATATTTAACATATTTCCAGTACATTATAAATATTCATATGTTAACTATTTGTATCGTTGTCATCAATGTCATAATTCTCCTCATCATCACTTTATGATGATTTGCTACTTTATTCATCTCCAGTGATCTCTCTGATAAAGAAAAGATCATCAATGTAAAAGAAAGAGCGACAGCAAGTATAGAATTAATTAGCTCTCAGAAAGAAATCTTAAATATGCATTCATAAATTACTTTTATCAAAAAGAACCAAAGTAGGATTTCTAATTGAGCCAAGAAGAACATTTAGCAGATAAGATAGCGAAAGGAGTCAGAGAGAGAGAGAGAAAAAAAAAAAAAATGAGACTGATCGCATAAGAGAAACAGATGCAAAATCTACAACTCAGCTTTCTTGTATAATTAGCTTTTATTTGTTTTTTAATGCTTCACTTTTAACTCAACTTTTCTGTAGTTCAAATAGGAAGGAGACTTGTAATTTGTAGGGAACAGTATCCCCTTGATTGCTTTACTAGGAAAGTGTGAGAGCAGAAATTAACAAGACATTTGTAAGCATAATTTTATTAATTAGATACTCATTGGAATGTTTTCTGGGATATATTTTAAAGAATTTTAGTTAGCCATGAAATAGCTTATTTAGATTTGTTCCCGTGTCAAAAGAAGAAAATGAACGATGCTTAAGTAGAAAAGGATTTTCGCTAACTCAGCTCCCTAGAAGAATCAATACCGTATCATAACTTTTCCCCCTGTTGAAATAGTGTAGTTTAAAATATAAAGATTCTATTCTTCCTTGGGAAAAAGCAATGTTTAAATTTTCCACCTGACATGTTATAGTGTTATATTTCATGTCAGGTTGTTTCAGCCATGGCAAATGATAGGAAGCCTCAGTGATACCACGATACAAATTCTGCAGCTAACATTGAGTTATCTTAGTGAGACATATCAGCTTGAAAACATACATTGGAAAGACTTACAGTTCTGAAAACCAGAGATAATGCCCAGAGGCCCCAGAGATAGTGATATCCTTCATTTATTTCAGATGCAGGGACAAGGTAACAAAGCAAAATAGTAACACTATTTATCTAGCTTAATAAAAGTAAGACACTAGGAAGATGTTTAACTCATGGGTAGATAAACATAAAAATAACCAAACAGAACTGGTCGGGTATAATCATTCTAAAAGTGACAATAAAGAGGGCTAATACTTATTCCATATCTACTGTGTGCCGGATTCTTTCCAATACATCATTCTATGTTTGATTTAATAATCACAATTTTCTTCATATAGGAAATATTATGTTAAGCTCTATGTCTTTTTCAAAAAAAAAAGATAATTAAAAAGTAAATTGGAGTTCACCATGTTTAACTTGGTGATAAGTTAAATATGTTGCCCACTATTATTTTTTCAAGTCATCTAAAGACCACAGAATTTCTCCTAATTTATTTCTTTGCCTGGCTTTCAGTCCAGAGCCTTAAATGTCAGTTCTTTTCGTGCAACAAATGCTACCCTATTTCAGGCCTTTGTTACCTCTGGCTTAAAGTTTTACAGAGATTTTTTCAACTGATTTTCTCAAATTCAGTCTCACTTTAAATCATTCCATACATGGCAGCCAAGTTTTTATTGTCTTTAAATAGAGTAGCAATTATTCATTCTTTTTCACAAAAGGAAAACAACAACAACAACAACAACAACAACAACAACTTCATTGGAATCATTTCCAGTTTTAAATGGCATCTGAGCAACCAAGAGTTCCTGGCTCAGCCTCTCCAAATTTCCCACTGGCATTATTAGAAACCACAGAAATCCCCAATCTTTTTTTCCCAAGCAACCACAGAACTCTGATATAGGACAGTGGAAACTGAGTAGATTATAGATGCAACTAAAGTCTAAAAGGCCTTGTAGCATCCATGGATGAAGGTTAAGGTCATAAAACCAGAGATTCTCTCATAAAGTATCAATGTCAAAGTGATTTAAACAGAGGAAAGCCAGATACAAAGAAAAGGGTCTTCAACTAGTACCTAAAATCTAGGGTATATTTTATGACAGAGTTGAGGAGACAGCTAGAAATACAGGGAAGTTCAGGCCAGAAAGAATTTCTGAAATATCCATATGTGATAGTTGGCTCCATTTAAGAGGGTCATGGTTATATATATTATAGCTGTTAAGGCAAATCCGTAAGAAAAAAAAATTCAAAACTATATTAAACATTAAGTTTACTTATTGCCAGAAAATGTCAGGGCTGGAACTGGCAAGAACCGGAGCCAGACTGAGAAACTGGCAGCTCGCATTTGCTGTACAACAAATTTTAGAAATCTACCAGTCAGATATGTTAGGGAACCCCTTCATCTCTTTATCGATATTCCTTATCTTGATTCAGAAGTGATTTATTTATCAACTCTGCAATCATTTTTTTTTTTTTTTTGGTGCCAGTGCAAGCATATATGACTTTCAGTGGAGGCTGCCTGAGGGTTTCTCCTTTCTCTTCCACATCAAGATCTCAATCGCTACTTCTACTTTTGATCTAGAACATCCAGAAAACAGCTGTCTAGTAAGTACTGCTACAGGGATGGGCTGCAAATTAAGGGTTGTCAGGAAGGCTCCTAGTAGGCACGCATGCAGGAGACTGTTGCTGTCAGGTATTTCATCTGCCAGTTTGTCTGAAAACCTGAATTTCAGTTGAGCAGGTCTACAGTAGATTTAAAAGGGTATTGTACAGGAAAATGGGCTCATATCTATGCACAACAACCTACTTCCAGCTGTGGAACTCCATGGGCATTCTACATAATGGGATGATTGTCAAACTCCAACTAGAAGGCTTCTTCTTATTCAGGTGACCAAAGTAAAATGAAAGTAAAATAAATCTTTCCATCTATCTTTGTATCTCTTTAGAAATACATGGTAGAACAATGGAAAGGTATATCATTTAGACACTAAACAATAACTGCTATAAGTCTCATAAGTTAACATTACTCAGGACATTCTGTTTTTATAGTGTAGTTAATAGGACGAGGTATGAATCATTTAAAAAATAAGTACACAAAAGTGCATACAATATGATACCAACTCTATTGATGACAAAATGTGTGCTGGTGGTTATTATGTATTCATATTTAACTGGAAGGAAATGCATGAAATATATCATTACTACCTCTGAGTAATGCTTTTGGATGACTTTCATGTTCTCTTATATACTTTTCAATGGTTTCAAATTTCCTATAGTTGCCATATTTTCTCTTTGTAATAAACCTGTTAAAATATTTAAAAATAAATAGAGCAGCATGCAGCAAGCTTCTCATGGGCTGCTTAATAATGTTCCATGTGTATTTAGCATTCAAAGACTTCCATATTTGATTTTAATTATCTCTTATCTTCATTATACCATTATAAATATACTGAATTGAATTTCTCCCTTTAAAAAAGAAGCCTCTAGCCAGGGCACTGTAAACACACATAAAGGGAAAAACATATACTGGCAATTTTATATTGCTTTTATAGTCAGACAATTGATATTCGGTGTTTAACTCAAAAAAGATCTATTTCTCTATATGTGACTTAACATACCCATCTCATTATCGAAAGGTTTACTTTTATTTAAATGTGCCATGTTAAGGGAAAAAATCATCTCAGAATAATTTATTGGCTTATCTTTACCCATATTTGTATATAATTTCCTTTTCCCATCATATATTCCAGATCATGCGATCCATTAACCACAGCCCATGTGTAGATCACCTATGGCTCTTTCATACCTTGACTTCAGTTGTTGTTTCTATCGGACATCACTTTTACAAAGTAATACTCCCAGGCCAAAATCATATACCCCCAACAGTTAGAGATCATCCCTTTCTTTTGGCCTCCTTGGGCACACCCCCAACCCTAACTTTTTACAAGTAGTTTTCCCCACTGCATTACTGTGTAACAGTAAACTTTGAGAAGAGAAAAAGCTACCTTTCTCTGTGTTCTCTGGTTGGCACACAGTTGGTCATATAGAATCAATAAATATGGATTTAAAAAGGGACAATCAAGGTTTCACTAGTAAAATTCAATCCTTTGAAAATGTGCCAGGGAGTAGAAAGGACATGTCTAACTACAGGAAAGGAGTTGTAAGGACCAAGAAAGAAAAGAGAAGAAGGCACCAAAACCACTTTTACCTTAATAGTTTTGCCTTAGGCTCAACCCAACGTAATGTAAATGGTAGAGACAGGTCTCTGAAATTGCTATTGATCTCCAACATACTAACTGGAAATTACTCCATTCGCTGCAAATAATAAGAAAGAATTGCCAGAGACAAAGCAAAAGTTAAGTTACTTCCTTTTCTTAAAAGTAAAGTAACCAAGAGTTATAACAGGAAGAAAAACAAAATGGAGAGAAAAAAGCACTGTCTTTGCCACATCTTAACACATTCGTCTCTTTAGTATAAAAGGAATACATGGAGGCTCATTGAAAACTATATGAAGAATACATGTGATATCTTTCACATACATACGTGTGTGTATAATGTGTATACATATATATTATACGTGCATTCCCCTTATTTATAGTATACTTCTACAACAACTCAGTAATAGCACTTGGGATTTGAGAGATTAAAGGTTCCTAAGTTATCATCGGGTCTGATCTTCCACCTATGCAGCAGACTCAGTCATGTCAGAGCATGTGGCCATTTGGCCACTGCTGTATTACTACGAGTGTTCAGTATCATGTCATCCCTACTTGATCACAAGTTTCTCAAGGGAAGCCCTATGTCCATTTAATCTCTATATCCCAAACCCCTACCTTGAGAAATAGTGAACACCAAGAAATGTTTGGATGAGTGCATAAATTATTGAGCCGCTCTATTAATTAAAAATATTTATTCTCAGTTTTATTCTGAGAATTCTTGACTGCGGCTGCCAAGACTTTTGTTCTGCTACTAACACTTCTTGTGGTTCCAAAATGGCACATTTTCATCTCTTTGAACTTCTCATTTTGATATTGGGTCCACTTGGTAAAGACCTCTTGGTCATTGATGGACACTGAGAGGAAGAGATTCTAGGTTATTGGATTCAGGTTACTTGACTTAGTTCAGATTGGTTCATGACTTGAGAATGGAGGCTGCCTTAAAAAATATAGAGTGCTAGATTCTAATTCCAGAGATTGTTTCATTCCATTAAGGAGCATTACAAAGTAGTGAATTTCAAAATTTTCCCAGATGATTTTAATCTATCAATAATTCAGTTAACTTTTGGAGCTGGGGAAGTCAGTTATTTACAACAGAACAGAGGTTGCCCAAGAAAATGGCTCTATGCAGAAAAGCTGGTATGAGAAAGGGAGGTATGAGGTCAGGAATAGGATGGTCAGAACATAAAACCTACCACTAAAGATGGACATGGTCAGCAACAATATTCTTTAAAATGCAGTGCACATATCATAGTATTACCAGAGGTAATTGGGACTAGTAAAAAGTAATCTCTTTAACACTGATTCAAGTATGTTGTAAGAAACGCCCTCTTTGAACTCTTTCAGCCATGCTGATTGGATCGAGAAAAAAAGTTTCAAATCTGTAATACTTGCTAATTTTCTCTTGAAACAAAGAGAAAGCTGGCTCAGGGTCAGAGCCTTGGGAGCAATGAGGTCTTACTTATTCGAATTTAATAGTATTCTCTTGTTTCTGTAGATTTATTTTTACCTGGCCTTTACAGCAAGTAATATGTTTTGCATGTAAAACACCAATATATTTAAACCTCTTGACTACATGCACTTCAGTGAAAACTGGTGAGCTTATTAAACTATTGAATCAATACAACTGATGACAGTTGTGACAAAACCATAGAGATGTCAAAAAATGGCACCAGTTTGAAACACTGATCAATAGCAATGGATGAAAATAGCAAATAATCAACCTCCCAGAAATATATTTCTGATTGATTGGGAGTGGAGAGGGAATTGTTAAGGGCTAAAAATTTAAGTGGCCTTAGATTTCTTAAGAAGGATACCTCTTTTGAGGTCTCCATGTTTCAGAAACTTCTAGGGATCACATTGGTGGGAAAATCATAGGAGAATGAAAGAGAAAATGGATTATCTCATATCCATTAAAATCTATGCCCCTAGCTCATCAACATAGGTCTATTTGTCAGAATTATCCAGAGAAACAGAATCAATATACACCTTCCCTTTCTTGTCTTTTTTTTTTTAATTTTTGTTTCCTTTTCTTTGTTTCTTTCCTTCCTTCCTACCTTTACTTATTAATTATAAGGAGTTGGCTCATATGATTATGAAATTTCACAAGTCTCAGAATCTGCAGTCAGCGAGCTAGGAGTTCCAGTCCAAACAGGATTGGGCTCCAGACCCAGGAAGAATGATGTTTCCATTTGACTTGAAAGTAAAAAAAAAAAAAAAAAAAAAAAAAAAAAAAAAAAAAAAAAAAAAAAAAATTGATGCCCCAGTTTGAAGACAAAGAGGCAGGAGGACTTTCCCTTTACCTATCTGGGAGAGTTAGCCTTTTTGTTCTATACAGTCCTTCAACTGATTGGGTGAGGCCCACTCACATTAGAGAGAATAATCTGATTTACTCTGTCTATGGATTCAAATGTTAATCTTATCCACAAACACCCTCATGACAACACAGAATAGTATTTAATCAAATGTATGAGCACTCCAGGGCCTAGCTAACTTGACATATAAAATTAACCATCACAGTAGGTAATACTTAAAAAATACTTTGGTAGAATGTAAGACTTAGGCTTGTCACATGCTTAGTGCCTAAGAATTGGTAGTTTCTTTCCCTGATTTTTAATCTTTCTTTAATACACTGTCTGACATGTGCTGAAAGCTCAAGGCATGTCTTCTGAATAGAATGGGAAATCGGTCAAGTTTGTAAATTTCTAGGTGTGAGCTTGAAAATTTTCCTTACTGCAGCCATCACCTATATTCTTTTGGCTTTTGTCTCTGTATTCTGTCTTCAGATGTGCCACTGTAGGAAACTTTCCTGGGCAGCCCAACCTCTGGCTCTGCCTACTTGGGAGCTCAGAGCTCTAGAAAGAAAACACTGTCTTAGGGGAGGAGGTCTGCATGAGGTATATTTATTTAGGTCGAATTTTTTAACCATTGAAAATATCATCTATATACAGGATTCAACCAGCAAGGATATGGTCACACATTTATGAGATTTGCCAGAAATTGGAAGGCTTTGTGTTAAGTCAAAGGAAAGAGAAAGGAGATATATAATTGACATAAATTTAAAAAGATTTTTTAACAAGTGAGATGAATTTCAGTAAAATAGGTTAAAAGGCTTTAAATTTAAATTTTCAAAACAGAGTAGAAACTGAGACAGTGTACAGATAAGGTAGCATTAGACAAGAGCCTGGCTTTTAAAAGGATTGAGACTGTAGGTGGCAAATAGATCCACAGCTACTGCGTAATTATTGAATAACTAGTGATTTCTCCATTAACCTTTCTGAGTTTCCGTTATCTCGACCAAAAATAAGCATAGTGATACCTTTCTCTTGGGGTTCTTCTGATGATAATTTAGTGGATAAAATGACATAGTCACTAGCACATACTAATGCTGTTTTTTTTTTCCTCCCTCACTTAAAAGAAATCAAAGATGATAGCAGTACCATAAACAAATGAAGATATTTTGGATTAGTTCGAAAATCCACGCAAATTCGTCAAGACAACGAGTATACAGAGGAGTCTATAAATGCCATTCTTTTATCTACAGAATGCGGGATAGAATGGTGGTGGAGGAATGCATAAATTAATCACAGCCAAAACAAAGAAAAAGGTGTAGATACATAAAACGCTTAAGAGATTAGGTAGTTGGTAATTCTCAATGTTTTTATCCCTATTTTATACCTGTTATAGATTATGCATTCCACAGAATAAGAAATCTTTACAAAACATGAGACTTGCTCTTAGTTTTGAGAAAACTATAATTCAAATGAGAAGACAAGTATGTTCTATGGCAATGAATTTAAGCATTTATCCTGAAAAAAAGATTCCTCTTGAATTTTTGCCCATAACCTTCCCAATATGTATTATATGTGAATTGTTAATATTTATTTGAATATCAAATTCATCAAAAAGGCATTTGGACTGGAAAACTACATTTATGTGATAAAAGCATGAGGGGATACAGTCTCATAAAAAAATATTTTCCTCTTAAGATATACTTAGGTAAGACTTGAGCTTATACATTTTTTTTGATGCACATTAAATGCTCTTCTCAGAGGAAAGAGATTTGAGATTGAAGTCCCTAGAATGGATATACAAAATGGTCTATTTCCTTCTTGTAACCAGTAAACTTGCATTGGAAGTACTCAGAGGGAAAAAATTAACCATCATATTATGCAAACACAGAGAATTCTTTTGAAAAGTTTCCTTATTCATATTTTTAGTGTTTGTCCAGTATCACAAAATAAGTGGCGGAACAGATATTCCTACTTCATCTTTCTCAAAGTTTAGGTAGTCCCACTCTGATGCAGGTTATATGTTTCAGAAAAAAATAATGTCCATAACAATATTTTTAAAAATACATTAAGTATATGCTACTATAATTTGGAAATTCACAGAGGAATGCTTTAAAGCATAAGTAACATTCAATGAGAAACTGCCAAAATTTATACTTGTTATGTGATCACAGTTCTATTCTTAAGAAACTTGACAATATTAAGTAGAGTGATGTTTTTCTTTTGACGACTAAAAGTTTTTGAGGGGTTAATTTATTTTGAGACTATAATTATTAACTTATTTTTATTCCTGACAAGTTTCAATAGCACAAGTTATTTATTAGCTCTAAGTCACTAGTTAGAAAACCTAAACATCACTGAAAAAAAATGAAGCTTTACATGCTGTCCATCATGTGACAATGTTTCTAAAACTAGAATGATAAAACAATTCTAAGCAGAGGAAAAGAATCATACATACTGTGAGTTGATTTAAAATACTATAAAATCATTTAAATACATGCAAACATTATTTTAGGTATAAAATCCTTATACTCACTATAAAACTTTAAAACTAAAACAGACTCATAAATTGAAACAAATAAATTATGAAAGAAAATCATTGATTTAATGTGAAAGATGATGTATATATTAGGTGAGCTAGTGCTTTTGATTAAGAGTACTGTAATGGCAGTTTCCTTTGAATTCTTCATGAAGATGCTGTGTATACTACATAATGACTCAGGTTTTATGTCATTTTTCTACATTCAAACCTCAGAGAAATCTTTATTCCCACAAAATGCAAAATGCCAGTTTATCTTCGTTTAATGAAGCATACAATGTATTAGATCTCACTTTTAAACTAACTAGGAAAAAAGAAAAAAACCTAAACAATTTCCAGCTGGTACCCACACATGTATAACATTAGAAATTAAAAACAAAATATGGAAGAGAGAGACAGAGCTAGAGGGGAGACAGAGGAAGAGGAAGTAGGGGAAATGTGGAGGGGGAAGCAGAGAGAGAATGAGAGAGAGAGAGAGAGAGAGAGAGAGAGAGAGAGAGAGAGAGGAGAGCGAGAGAGAGAGGGGAGGGGGGAGGGGAGGGAGAGGGAGGGGAGGAGAGGGGGAGAGAGAGGGGAGAGAGAGGGGGAGAGAGAGACAGAGACACAGTGACAGAGAGAGAGAGAGAGCATGAGCTCACACACACAAGCCCCCACGTGGTAAAAATAGTTTCATAAGTGGTGCATAGTATATCTTTATTTGTTTAGGATTCTTGTACGCCAATATTTTCTGGAAAATCTCACCACTGAGTACACATTTGACTTTCTGCAATCCAGCATTTCTCAAATTTTTGTTTTTAAAACATAGATTGTTTTTAATGACATATCCAGCAACACAGTTTGAGAAATGCTACATTAGGCTGTCAATTAATTTAAAAAACACTTTTATGTATAATTATTTGTATTCAAATGCATTATTTCAAATCTCTTCAGCTAATTATGGTGAAAACCAAGGATTAAAAATATTAAGTGCATGAAGTTAAGTAAATATAGCCAGTGGAAAATAAAAATATATAGTTTTCCTCTCTGTCTTCTAAATAGAAAACAGCCTATTGTATTAAAACTAATAAGTAAATAGTATCTTATTATCTTTATATTTTACCACTTAAAATATAATTTTATCTGAAATAAGAATTTTTTTGAAATTTTATCGCAATTGATACTGTTAAATTGGAAATTTTATAGACTTTATTTAAGAGTATTGGCTATTGTGATCAGGGTAAGTAATTATATATCCAACAATAAAGTTCTATCTTAGTA
This sequence comes from Eonycteris spelaea, assembly GCA_003508835.1. NCBI lineage: Eukaryota > Metazoa > Chordata > Mammalia > Chiroptera > Pteropodidae > Eonycteris > Eonycteris spelaea. The sequence goes on along the minus strand of PUFA01000026.1, from coordinate 3,090,457 downwards.
AATGGTGCTTTAGTGCTGTATATGAAAAATAACTGAGGCAAAACATGAAGGAAAAATAAAAAGATATAAAGTATAAAATACAGTATTTAACAATGGATACACCATTAGGGAGAGAAGAAAAAAAATATCTATGGCAAATAATTAGAAAGGATTATGTGCAAACTGTGAGATACATATCTATAGAATTAGAAGAGTGTAGATGTTCAAGAATGTAAGGAAGGTCTTCGTAGATATAGGCCACATCCAAACAGCACAAAAAAATATGGCCAGTGTTGCTCTGAATACCCTTTCCAGTGGCCAGACCCCTGTAGATATTCCACTGCTTAGATCCCCTTAGATACTGAGGATTTCTTCCTCTCTTAAATAGAATTTGTTTTTAAACTTTTTCCCACTATACCAGTTTTCAAGCGTATCTTGAGACTTTTTTTTTTTTTTAATTTGGGTGAGACTTGAAGTGGGAAATTGAAAGAGAAAATTTTCTCACTTGTGCTATTATCATTTTCATTTTAACTCTCAAATGACAATATTTCCTCCACATTAGACTCTTCTTAAAAATGGATGATAATGAACTATAAATAGTCTTCCACACTATTCATCTTAACTACCTTGGCTAGTTGATCTACTTCTGTATTTAAAATATATTTGGGGGATTTTTATCCATCTGTATCCTGTGCTCATTCTAAGGATCAGAACAGAGTATAAAATAACAGAAATCACTGATTATGGAATTGTGCAGCAAATGTTGTGATAAAGGTTAAGGCAAATAATTGATTCACATAGAAGAAATAGCTAACATTATATGTGAGAGATGAGAGTAGAAAATGCCTTCCTGGAAGTGATAACGTAAATCCTTAAGAATTAGTATCAACTCATTTGGCAGAGTTACAAAAAAGATATTGAGGTCTATTTGTATTTTTCTGGAAGGGGAGGTGGGCATTTGGGTATGACACCAAACTAATATGACCCTTATAAAATCGGACAGATAGATTGTGTTCTAGTCTGTATCAGTCTAATGCAATTGCGTTAAAATAATAAAGTAATCAGAAGTTTTTCAATTTAAATGTTATTACCTCAAAGTGTATCAAAGTGTATCTATTATACATGTCACAATGTTATTTGGTGAAATTGTATTTCCTCTTCTCTCCCATTCCATTATACCCCCAAAATACTCTAGGTACTGCTACTTGCAAGATGCTCAAAATAGTGCCCCTGACATGCATGGAACTCTTTTTTCAAGTTAGGTCTCTTTTCATTGCAGTAAGAACATTTAACATGGTATCTACCCTCTTAGCAAACTTTTATGTATAAAGCACAATATTATCAAAAGGCACAATGCTACACATCAGATCTCTAGAGCTGTTCATCCTGCATAACTAAAACTTAACAACTTTCCACATCTCCCTTTCCCATATTTTCTGACAATTACCATTCTACTCTTTGCTTCTATAAATTTGATTATTTTAGATACATCATTTAAGTGGAATCATACAGTATTTATCTTTCTGTAACTGATTTATTTTACTTAACATGTCCACAAGTTTCATCCACATTGTTGCATATTGCAGAATTTTATTCTATTTTAAGGCTGAATAATATTCTGTTGTATGTATATACTATATTTCTTTTTTCCAGTCATCTATGAATGGATATTTAGATTGCTTCTACTTCTTAGCTATTGTGAGCAATTATTCAATGAGCATGTGAGTCCAAAGACAATAAATAATAAACAGATATATGAAAAGATGTTCAACATCACTAATAATCAGGAAAATGCACATCAAAACCACAGTGAGATATCAAGCCGCACCTGTTAAGATGGCTATTATCAAAAATAAATAAATAAAAAGACTCAAGAGCTGTCAAAGATGTGAAGAAATTAGAACCCTTGTACACTGTTGGCAGGAATGTAAACTAATGTAAAATGATGCAGTTGCTATGGAAAACAGTATGCAGTTTCCTCAAAAGATTAAAAATTACCAGATGATCCAGCAATCCCACTTCTGCATATTTATCTGAAAGAATTGAAATAAGGGTCTCAAATAAATATGTCCCCTTTTCTCTGAGTATTTTATCCTTACATTGATTTCATCTGTTTAGAGATTCTTCACACACAGATAAGCAGAGAACTGGCCCCTCTATTTTTTTCTCTCTCTATATAAAATTTCCTGCTCCTTAGACGGTGAGAAGTAGGCAATTCAATGTGCAGGAAAAGGAAAAAAAATTGTGCTGTTAAATATCCCGCTTCTCTCCTGACCTACTGCATTGTAGACAGTATATATTCTGTTTCCCTGCAGTGAGTTCTCACTCAGAACCTATACCACAGGTCAGATAAATTAGGAGGGGAGATTCATTCATCAAGCAATTAAATAAGAGGACATGTTTTACCAACTCAAGCACATTTCTCTTGACTCATGTTTCCCTGTTTCATCTGCCTACTTTGGAGCTTTTATACTAATTTTTACTCTTAAATCTCCTTTCATGTAAAGTAGGTTTTCCAGATGGTACATAAAAACTCAAAGAACAAACAAGTTTAGAAAACAAGGCAAGGCTTCCCTTGCTAACCTGTCAAAACCAAAGTCTTTTTTTTTTTTTCTTTTAAAAATCTCTAAAGGCTCAATAGACTGATTAAAACTGTCGGACTTCTGTTAGACAAATTGGCCATAATGTAAATAAATAGTCTCTCTCCTTTGAAATGCTAACACTTAGCAGAAACATAAACCTGAATAGCCACACAAGGAAAAACTACTCTAAATTAAGGATGAGACCTTCCAACACGAAAATAAAATCATATTTAGATGTGGAGTACTTTCTCACTGAGCATGCAGATGAAGTTAGAATTAAGACTGTAAATCCAAAATATGCAGAGTCCTTGGAAACATTTGGTTCTGCTGTTTTTATACTATGCTCCATGGAGTTCTTAGAATTCTACCAGAAGCCCTAGGATCCACCTATTCATTCCAAATTCCCAAAAGTTACTAACCTTTGGCATTTGATGAGAAATCAGAATTCCCAGAAATTCTCAGGAATTTCTGAAATCACAAATAATTCTGCATTTTCATAGTACTTTTAAAATGTTTAAAACAATATGTATAGCTAAAAATAAATAGTAAATCTGTTTTATGATAGAATTATATTAAATATTTCAGGAGGGATTTTATAAAAAATGATATAAAATATATAAGTGGTTATTACTATAAACAAATGTTATGACAAGATTTTATATTTATTTAGTATTCAAAATAAAGCCTGCCTGATAAGGAGATATTTGATAATAGAAATATTAAAGAAGAGAACATTACTATTAATAACAGCCAATTAAAGAATTTAAAATTAAAATATAATAGCCGAGCTATACAATATTTAAAAGTTATTATCCTTAAAAATTAAAGCTTAAAACACACAAAGCTTATCTGTTCTATCTTGTAGTCTTAATCTTTGTTTCACAAGTTTTCCAGACATAGAAAAATTTATTTTATTTTGTATTGATGTTGGCTGAATTGCTATGAGTTCACTCAAAATCATCTACAAGTTGATATATGAAATGCTCCATATAAGCTCCTTTAATTTTTTAATAATAAAAATAATTTTCTACTTGTATGGAGTTTTATTTTGCCATTGATATATACATTTTTCTACTTCAGAGGTTAGATCAGTTTCTAATTTCATGTTGGAGTATTCAACAGAAACATTCGTATGTTCAACAGAAACATTCAAAGACCAGTAGTATACAGTGAATGTCCGAATATTGGGAAACCGCAGTGGACATTATTGGGTAGTATTTAATTAATATAAAATGTAGAACTCCTAAAAAAACTGATAGCACTTCATATAATTATGCATTGAACCTGTCAATTTAAACATTATTTTGCTTCTGAAAGTTATTTCTTGGAACACTACTCAAAGAATTTAAAGTGTATCGCATGTTGAAACTTGTTAATATTTAATGTTGCAAGAATGACTCACCTTTGGTAGCAGCAAACAGTACTATGAACATTCACATATAACGTGGCAACAGCTAAGAGGAAGATTAAATTATCAGATGGTTATTGTCTATTTTCTACATAGTTCTATTTTGGTTCCCTTTATTCTTTAATTCTACAATTCATATAAGTCACTGTTTCCTCTCTTATTTCTACTTGATATTAAGTGATTCCTTCGATCCAGTAGGGTCGCCACGTTAACTGTGAAGTTTTTATTTTCAAAATATAATTATGCTATATTTTCTCTTTTTCCCAAACAAAACAGTAGACTGATACCAAAAGAAAAATATATATATATTTGAGTGATCAAAGTCCCAGAAAACACAAAAGAGTTTGACACCAAAAAATAAATAAATAAACCAATTTCTAATAATAAATATTATGTATATATACACATATTTATATATCCCATATACATACATATATACAAACCTAAGGAGCTCATTGAAATTTAAACAAAATAAGTCCCCCCAAAATTAATTCCTTGAAACATATCCATACTGCTGAAAACTAAAGTCAATGAAAAAACTCTTGAAAACAGAGAAAAATAGCACACTATTAGGAAACAATAGTCCCAAAGCCCAAAGACTAACTGTATCTAATCAAAAAGCTTAGAGGATGTTAAAGGAAGGAAGGAAGGAAGGAAGGAAGGAAGGAAGGAAGGAAGGAAGGAAGGAAGGAAGGAAGGAAGAAAGAGAGTGGCACAATACTTTTCTAGAGCTGGGGTCAGGGGTGAGGGGAATAAGGCAACCCAGAATTCTATATCCAGCAAAATCATAAAATTATGCTTCAAGAATGAGGTGGAATAAAGTTGCAACATCCTTGCACCATTTTTCCCAAGATGAAGAAAAACTAATAGAATCTGTTGCCAGTCAACTTGCTTCAAAATAATTACTAAAGGAAATTCTTTTGACAGAAAGAAATACTATCAGAAGGAAACTTGGAATATTGGGAATAGAATAAAAGCAGCACAAATAGTCAATTTCTTAAGAAAATATAATTGACTATTATTTTCTGAGATCTTTAAACTGTTTGACAATTGTCAACAAAACATTATATCACCTGATGAGGTTTTCAATGTATGTAAAGTAACTTTAATTTATAAAAACTATAACATAAAAAATGAAAGTAAACAGACTGTATGGTGGTAAGGTTTCTATATCCCACATGAAGTGATAAACTGTTGATACTAATTGTATTGTGATGACATTAAGAATCTATACTGTGAGAACCGGGCAAAAAATACATGAAAGTAGAAACAAAAAAACAAGGGGTAAAACAAAACAATTAATACACTGGTAAAACACACTATTATATTAAATGTTAAGCATCTAAATATACCAATTAAAAAACAAAGGTTATGAGATGTATTTTTAAAATATAGGACTCAAACACATATTGCCTACAAGAAATTCACTTCAAATCTAATATATAAATAGACTAAAAGTAAAATCCTGGACAAAAGGCATACCACATGAATATTATTCAAAAGAAAGCTGGAGTGGCAATAATATCAAAGTAGATTTCCAGTCAAAGACAATACTAGGGATAAAGAAAGGCATTACAAAATGATAAAAAGGTGAATTCACTGAGAAAATGTAACAATCTTAAATGCAAAAAAATACTTTATTACAGAGCTTTTGAATACACGAGGCAAAACTGAATGAAAGCAGATAACTTCACAATAACTGAAGACCTCAACATTCTTCCTCAGTAAAAATCAGGATTGATATAAATTAATACTCACAAAATAAGCAAGAATATGGAAAAACTGAACAACTAGATACAACTGGCATTTACAAACCACTCCGGTGAACAGCAACACATGCATCTAAGTATACATAGACCATATACCAAAATGAATCATATCCTGGATCACAAACCAAATCTAAACACATTCAAAATAGAAATCATATAAATTTTGTTCTCTTGTCACAATGAAATTAAACTAGAAACCAGTAACGATTACTTACCTTATTAGCGTCTTTATATCAACTCTTGTTTTTAAAACTCCATTCATATAAAGCAGGTTTTCCGTGGAATACATAAAACTCAAAACATTCTCAACAAAATATGACCAAATAAGATTCAACATAATGTATGAAGAGTAATAAACCACAATTATGTGTGGTTTATCATGAGAATGCAAGGCTTATTTAATATTTGAAAACAAATAATTTCACTATAGTAGGAGTTCAAAGAAGAAAATTTACATGATCTTATTAATTTATGAAAAAATGCATTTGACAAAATTTGACATCCACTGCCAATAAAAATTGTCAGTAAATCAAAAATAGAAAAGAACTTGACTCGACAAAAGGCATCTACCAAAAATAACAATGATAACAAAAACCTAACAAACAAAAAGTCGCCCCTAACTTAATAGTGAAAGACTAAATGCTTTTCCCCTAAGTTCAAGAACAAGATAAAGGTATCAACTCATACCAATCCAATTAAACACACCATTCCTATAAAACAGGAAGCTCTAGTCTGTGCAAGTTAACAGGATAATAAAATAAAAGGCATACTAATTTGAAATGAAGAAATACATAAAACTTACTTGCAGATGACATGATCATCTATGTAGAAAATCCGAAGGAGCCTAAAAAACAAAACAAAACAAAAAATTAAAACTTCTCAGAACTAATAAATGAATTTAATAAGGTTGTAGGATGCAAGGCCAACTAACAAAAATCTATTGGATTTCTATGCACTAGAAATGCAACATACAATTATAAATTAAAATTCAAAAACAATATTGTAAATATTTAAAATAATTCTAAAATAATATTTCTAAAACCTCTAAGATGAAATATTTACGTATTAACATATAAAATATATAGAGGAACTGTCTTCTACAATCTGCACAATGATGAAAGAATTAAAGAAAACCTTAACAGAGATGCACACTGTGTTCAGAGATTATAAGACTCAACCTGGTAAATATGCCATTTCTCCTTTTTTTTTACAGATTTAATTTCAAACAAAATTTTATCTGTATATTTTTGTAGGTATTGAAAAGCTTCCCCTAAAATGTATTTGGAAGTGGGTAGGAGTGACATGATCAAGATAGTGGAGTAGGAGACCATAGCCTCAGTCTCCCTACAAAGAACAAAAATTAGACAGCTTTCCTCAAGTGAAAATAGCTCTGGGAAAGCTCAGGGACCCACCTAAAAGTCTCAGCAACACAGGAGCAAAAAATCTAATACTGTTACCTCGAGCTAAATCGAAAAAGTTACTGAATTTTCCGTTAACTGCACTGCTAGCACATTGCCAGGCAACAATTAGGCCTCCAGGTAAACCACCTGCAGTAACGGCCAAGGGGCTTTTGAGTTGAGGCAGCCATTATGAACTCAAAGTAACCTGGAGCTCATTATAGTAGTAAAATTCCCGCCTCTGGGATACATTTAGATGCCATTTTCTGAAAATCCCACATATGAGGTGTGAAGAAGCATGACCTGCTACTGCCCCTGCACCAACTCGAGGCCACCCCTCACATGCTCTGACGAAAATTTCCATCATGCTATGTATTAATTTGACAGGATAAAAGCACAGAACCAGCTAAAACTTATTGGATTTCGTTAGTCAATGTCACCATAAAAATTAATTAATTTAAAAATAAAATAAAATAAAAGCACAGAGCCACAGCTTTGGAAAGTATTCCCTGTGCACTCATTTGCTACAAATAAATCTAGCTTTGTGTGGAAACTACCCTCTGGATGCCATCCCATTCTTTGTTCACCAAGAAGCAAACCGAAGTTCAGTTCAGTAACAATACCGCGCGAAAAGAGCAGGAAGAACGGTTTTAATTCGCCTGCCTCATCCCGTCCCCCAGACCGGCTCTGCTTGGCGCCATCAAGGAACTCCCAGGCTCTCTCAAGTTCTCACTGGGAAAAGGAGCACTAGCGGGAAAGTGACAAGCTCCCTGGCCTTTTAGGACATTGCATGAAGGACCCGCTTCAGTTTCACGCCACCCAGACTGGTGTGGGGAGATGTCTAAAGACAGCTAAAACAGAAGAAAGCAGAGGCTACCGGTATCAGCCACGCAGCGGTAGTGACCAAACGGTGACCACAGGCAGGAGCTCGCAGAAGCCTACTCTGCAAAAAGCTCCAACAGCCCCTGCCCCGAGGGCCTCAATAGGCCTCACAGACGCTGCACACACCTGCAGCTTGTATCCCTGAGGAAGTCACTGTGGACCTCAGAGAGGCTGTTTTGTGGAACACCGCAGTCTTTGTCACTGAGGAAACCGAGGGTCAGCACAGCCACCACAGACCCCGGTGGCTTTTGTCTGCAGAGGGCTCCACAAGTTTTCGCACCGTTTGCATACTCCAGCTACCTGAGTCCCTGCCTGCTTCTATTCTCCTTCTCAGCTGGCCCATGTAGAACCACCACAGACTCCCCAAGGAACAGAATGCGCACTAGCAACCATTCCCAACCTCCACAACGAACAGCTTAGGCTCCCACAACTGCTCACGTACCCAGATCTGGATTTGGCGGGATTCAGCCCCCAGCGTCCACCATCGTGCGCATGCCCACAGCTAGCACCTGCAGCCTTGGAAGTCGCCCGCCGACAGCCAGACCCACACAGCTGCTCGGGAACCCGGATCTGTCGAGATTCCTAGGGCGGCCTCCACCACTGTGCGCATGCCTAGAGCTAGCACCTGCCGCTTTGCAAGTAATGCGCCAACAGCCAGGCCCACAGCTGCTCAAGTACCCGGATCTGGCGGGATTCTCTCACGAGCCTCCACCACTTTGCGCGCGCCCACAGCTAGCACCTGTGCAGCTTTGATAGTCGCGCGCTAACAGCCGTCCCCACAGACGCTAAAGTACCCGGATACAGGTCTGCACAATGCAGTCACCACACTCCACCGCTCTGCTCCTGCAGGCGGCTATGGCCCCCGCCACCTCAGCCAAGGCCCCCACAGCTGCTCCCATGCCTGGAATCAGCCTCTGCTCCTTGTTGGTTCGCAAACTGGCCCTCGTTCACGGAAGGCAAGGAAAGACTGGAGAAAGTGACCGAGTACTCCAAATTGGTAGGTGGAGGTTTTAATAAGTGAGGGATCTTATATGCGAGGCTTGATTTACGTGACCAAAATGAGACAAGTAGATCTCTGCACCTAACCGCAGAATCTTAAAAGTTTATAGAGGCCTTGACGCGGTTCAGTCACATATTTAGTCAGGAAATTCTAAATAACGTATTGCTCTCAAGGCTATGTATGTCTAGAAAATGGCTCTGGCGGTGGGTATGGTAGGTAGAACGGTACATTCCAAGAACAAGGGAAGGGGTCCCGAGCCTCTAATTTCCCCTGCCCAGCTTTTAGGTCAGCCCGTGGTCACATTCTTTGAATGGCCTCCTCCAACACTTTATCCCTGGTGACTAGCTTTTAAATCTTATTAGTCCCCTTAGTCTGCATTATGTTGAGCAGGGCTTTCACTAGCTTGGAAGTGGTTCATCCGGTGGTTATCTTTTAATATGATTACAGTACATTGCAGATTGGGTTAGACAATATTATCCACAAAATTCTGTGGAAACACAAAATGAGGCCCCAAATATAGCCCCCAAATGCTTCTGAGTCCTGGGAGAAGAGTAGGAAGGAGTCAGCTAGTACACCATAGGAAAGAAGTACTACATGGGAAACATAACAGACTCAAATTTTTGAAAGTGTCGCACATTCGGGGAACTGCAAGAAATTATATGTAGGTGGACACTGGCGAAGTGAGGAGAGACGTACCTGACAGGATGTCTGGACCTAGTTAGTAATAGAACTTCTGTTCCATCAGAGACTAAATCTGATCCTTTAATATTGTCTGGTTCTGAAACCCAATCAAAATTTTCTTTAGAAATTCAGAAAGCAAAATCAGATTAAAACTGCAGGTTTTATAGTTTACATGTGTGTTTGTGAGGATTTTTTTCCCAACTTCTAGTCTGGCTGGTACTCCCTGAGTAAAATGTGAAAAGTACCGCAGTAATAATTGGGCAGTAATTAAGAGACTTCCAGAAAAATGTGAAGCAAAATGTGAAAGCAACATGTGAAAAGTATCCAGTAATAATTGGGTAGTAATTAAGAGACTTCCAGAAAAATCATGGTAAGATAATATTTACAATCTGGAGAGAAAAATATACATACTTCTGGTCAGTGTTTACGGAAGAGGAAATCTCTGAAGAACAAAAATTAAAAGCACCCTATCTGATAAAGGTGATCACCATTGTATACCAGTGTCATACATGGTGGGCAGGGAGTGAGGACAAAATGAGACATCTTTCATTTACAGATAAAGTATGAAATACTTAACGAAAGCCTTTGTCACAGCCTGACAATGCAAAAGAGAGCTGACCTAAAATCATTGTTGGGAATTTGGCCTCCTATAACTAAAGAATGAGCACTGAAGTTTTTTCTCATTCAGGTCAGATTGACAATGTCTCCAGAAAAAACCCTAACCTGCCTAGAGCTAGGTAATAATTAAGATGTAGGGAGAGATATGATGACTCTCACCTGGCTTAATAGCTTCAGATGCCAGTGGGCTTTCAGACTGTGAAGCTCTGAGAGTGCATTCTTTTCTGATGACTTAGACTGAGGAGAGAAGCAGTAGGAAGGAAAGCAATTATACTCATTGTGTAACTTAATGACACAATGTAATGTGTCTGCTAAGTAGATGTGAATATATGTGGGTTATTAAAGCAAGGTTATGGATCTGAAGAAAGCAATAACCAAACTCTAAAACATTTATGACAATATTTAGCAAGCTAATATTAAACAGACTTTTTAAGAAGTTTCAAGCAACTTCATGTAATAAATGGAATTAACCAAAAAGAAACAGCAGCTCCAAAAAAACAGCCCTATCAATCTTTTTCTCATTTTGTAATAATTTATTTGTATTATTCTCCGACACTGTGAACATATGTGTTTATTTCTGCTTTGATGTATTGAAACTCATTACCAAGGGGCCTTTTCTAAATATCCTCTGAAATATTTATATAAATTACAGACATAACAATATTGTTTATAAATTGACTTTTATTTTATTCTTTTTTCTGCACCCAATTCTTAGTGAGTCCTAATCTCAGCATCTAATTGCTGTGCTTCTGTTAGTGGGCGCAGGGAGAAGATATCAGGGTTTATAACTCTCAATCTGTGTTGTCAGTTCTAGAAAGTTGACATTTGTTGCATAATATTGATTTTAATATATATATATATATATATATATAGAGAGAGAGAGAGAGAGAGAGAGAGCGAGCGCGCGTGAGAACATTTTTTGCAGGGTAATGCAACCTTATGCATTGATAGTATTTGCAATTGCTAAGTGTATTATGGACTGTTGATAGCATATATTTGCTCTATGCCAAACCGAGAACTTTTTGCTTTTTAATTGAATCCATTACTAAAGACAATTCTATTATTTCTTTTTAGTTGTGGAAAATATACATAAAATTTATCATTTTAATGATAATTAAGTGTATAGTCAGGTGGTTTTAAGTTTGCTCACATTGCTATACAACTGTTACCACCATCCATCTCCAGAACCTTTTTTTTTTATCTTGCAAAACTGAAAATCTATCTATTAAACCAGCAACCCCAACCTTTTTGGCACCGGGAACTGGTGCTCATAAGAATCTAATGTCTGATGATCTGAGGTGAAGCTGAGGCAGTGATGCTGGTGAGCAGCTGTAAATACAGATGAAGCTCTCCTTGCTTCAGATGAAGCTTTGTTCCTACAAGTCCATGGACAGGAACATGGGTCCGTGGGCCAGGAACTGAGGACCCCTGCATTAAACAATAACTCCTCATTACTCTCTTCTTGATCTCTGATAACCACCACCCTACTTTCTGTCTCTTTGAACTTGGCTTCTCCATATACCCTATGTGATGGAATCATGCAGTATTTGTTCTTTCATCACCGGTTTATTTCAATTAGCACAATGTTGTCAGGATTCAACCATGTTGTAGTATATGTCAAAATTTCATTACTTTTTATTGTTGAATAATATTCCATTATATGTAGATACCATATTTTATGTATCTGTTTATCCATTGATGAGTATATGGGTTGTTTTGGTTTTTGACTAAATAATGCTGCTTTGAATATGGGTGTTCAAATATCTGTTCAAGTGCCTGCTTTCTATTCTTTTAGTTATATAACCAGAAATGGAATTGCTGGAACATATTGTAATTTTTTTTTGAGAAACTCATACTATTTTCTGCAGCTGCTGCCTTATTTTACATTTCAACCAGAAATGTACAAGGATTCCACTTTTTTCACATACTTGTTGTCAATATTTGTTATTCTCTGGGTTGTGTGTATATGTGTGTCTTAATAATAGCCATCCTAATGGTGTAAAGTGTTATTTCATTGTAGTTTTAATTCGCATATCCCTAATGATTAGTTATGTTGAGCAGCTTTCTATGTGCCTATTGGCCATTTGTCTTTCTTCTTCAGAAAAATGCTATTCAAATTTTTTGCCTATTTTTTAAATCAGGTTTGTTGTTGTTAAGTAAATTATGTTCTTAATATTTTTGCAGTTTTAGTATTTCTAAATTTATGGTTTTGGACATTATTCAAGTGTCTTAACAAATGAGATTCCCCTACATAAATTTTCATAGATTTTCTTTGCATCTTTCGGCATCGATATATATGCACATTTTATAAATACACTGATCTCTTTAACCTGAGCTAAACTGGTAACAAGTTCAGTCATAAAGCAATGAAATAGTGGCCAAAAAGGCCAAATCAGTTACCTCTTATAAGCCATAATTTCTCCAAAGGAGATGAAAGAAAACTAGTAGCTATTAGTTGTGTATTATAAAAATAAAGAAACGTGTTGACATAATTTTACTTTAGAAATAATAGAGCTGAATTTAGTTGAACATGGTCTAGTAAAATGGGGGTAGTAGCAACCAGACCCTTAGAATCGAATGTGTCTTTGGCATCTCCACTTAGATATCTATCTGAAAAGCAGTAAATCTAAAACTGAACTCATTCTTTCCCAAAACGTGATCTTCATTTTAGTTCTCCCTTCCAAGCAGTAGCACTACTACCCATTCGCATACTCAAGTCAAAAGCTTCACAGACATCTTAGACAATTCTGCATATTCTCATTCCTCCCTATCCAATTGAAATGTGAATTCTGCCCCCACAAGTACTTTGTAAATTTATTAACCATTTTTTCCATTCCCTTTGATATTTTTTGTTTCCTGATCCATCGTAACAAACACATTGGAACAATTTCATAACTAGACTTACTGATTGCATTTTTGTCTCTCACCAGCCCATCTTCTAATCGTAAATCTTTCTAAAATGCAAACCTGTTAACATGTCACTCTTACCTAATAATTTTTATAAGGTTCTCAGTGCTATTAAGAAAAGCAAACAGTTCTAATTTAGCTTGAAAGGACCATTATGATGGTGCCATGATCTTTTATCTCTGCATACTTTTTTTTTTTTCTCACCACAACCCTTCTACCTTAGGCAAATTCTCCAAATCTATATTCTCATTTCTAGGACTTTGCACACATTGTCATTTGTGTCTACTTCTGCATGACTTGTTAGTTTAGAAGAAATTCTATGATTCTCTTTTCTCAACCCTCAATGTCTGAGTAAAGTGGTCTCTCAGCTTCCAATCACCTGTGACTCCCTTAAAGTAATTCATTACACTGTATTATAATATGCTTTTAAATCATCTATAGCCCCGCCAAACTAAATTCTATGAGGGCAAGTAATACACCTGTTTTGTACATAGGTCTATTCAGTTCCCTACCCAAATACTTATTGTTATGAACTGGGTGGTGCCCTTGCAAAATAAAATCTATGTGTTTTAAGTCCTAAACCTCAGCATCTTAGAATGTAACTGTGTTTAGAAATAGGGCCTTTAAAGTGGTAATTACGGTTAAATGAGATCAGGTGGGTGGACCTTAATCCAATACAACTGGAGTCCTGTATACGAAGAGGAAGAGACACTGGGAATACATGTGCCCAGAGAAAAAACCATGTGAAGACATTAAAAAGGTGACCATATGCAAGCCAAAGAAAGAGGCCTCTGGAGAAATGAAATTAGCTGATATTTTAATCTTGGACTTCCAGCCTCCAGAACTCTGCGAAGTAAATTTTTGTTGTTTAAACCACCAGTCTGGTATTTTGCTATGACAGCCCTAGCAGACTAATACAGTTAATAAATGTCAACAGTCAACAACAAAAAAATGTGTTGAATTAATAAAACTTTGAAAGGCACAGTCAAGGAAAATTTTCATGATTTCTAATTGAACTTTGCCCTGATTATTTTATTACCACAAGTTTTGTACCTATTGTGAATCATTCTGCATATATGTATATTTTTTAATTGTAACAATATTGCAGTTTGGCCATTATAACCTCAAATTTTTGGTGAGAAAACCAGTTCAACTGAGTTTTTTTTTTGTTTTTTTTTTTTGTTTTTTTTTTTTGAGAATAGCCAATTAGTGGTAGCCTGAATTTCAAATTTGTGTTACTGATTCTAAGTACAGACTTTACTACTATAACCCAATACCTCCTAAATCATTCATTCTAGTTAGGTTTAGTTTATTTTGGTTATCCTATAAATAAAGCATTGCCACTCTTCTTTGAATACCCATTTCTTTATCAGAGAGAACTTGAATTTAAATATGATTTTGTGGTTTATACTTTAGACAAACCATGTGAATCAATCTTGAGAGAGATTTGCTCAGTGTTTGCTCTACAATTGGCTCGAATCTGCAAGACATAATTATTTGATGAATTTAGAAAGATCACATTAAAATATCAATTTAAAAAGCCTGTTTTGATTATGAAAAGTCATATGATTAATACATGAGGGTTTAATTTTAAATAAATTATTCTTCTAGCACACATTTAAACCTATCTCTGGTAGCATGATATGGTTGAAAGCCTATCCAACTTAGAGACAGAGGCATCTCGTTTCATATCTCACCTGCAAGACCTGCAAGTGACGTGCTCTTGATTCTCAAATCATCTCCTTGGATGCCCTTTATCTGTAAAATAGTGTGCATCCCAAAGAATGGTTGAGAGGCTAGAAAGAGCAAATATATGAAACCCTGGCAGATATTAGGTTTTTAATCAGTGTTATTACTGTTACCATTGACATGAAGAAAGGTTTACTTTAAGATGTTATAACCAAACATCTCTTCAAATCTAGAGTAATTAATCCACATCTAAAAATTCTTAGGAAAGAATTGGAGTTAATAAATTTGCATAGTTTGCCTAGAGCAATTTATTACAAGTATAAATCTCCAAAGACATCTGAAATATTTCATCACTAGCACTCCCTTTTTGTTCCTTACAGTACATCCAAATGGCTGCTATCTATTTGTGAGCCATTGGAAAACTGCCTTTTCCATCGCTGGATTTATACAGTGAGAGCCGAGCTTGAGGAAACTAAAGGAAGCTGGTGCTTTGGTCAAGTCTCAGGACCTCTGTCTCCAAATTACAAGGGAGAGGAACTCCACCTTTGCCAGGCCTGTAAGTTGTTTTTAAACTTACTTCAGCTTATTCTTATTTGGTCCGTAATTGTCTCTATTACTTAATGGAAGGTCAGTTCTTTCTCCATCTTAAGCCTTTAAACTCATATCCATTTACTGTTAAGTGATTAGAGTTGAAAAGAGGGAGGGGATAGCCTACTACTCCCAATAATTTACTCTGAGTAACTGCTGTAGAGTCAGTGCATGAATAATGGCATTCTTCAAGTCTGGCATGCTCTGGTTGTGTTTAGTTTACTGTGAAGTGTGCCCTGAGTTGATGAGCCCTGCTAAGTCCACAGTGGAAGGAAGTGTCTTCCTTTATCTTTCTTAATAGGTTGATGAACTTTGGTCATTTCTTCATTGTTTCTGTCATGTTTTTAAAGATGTTTTTAACTAGCCTAAGTGTTCCTTGTCTCTTATTTGAGGGCTATTTAGCTGATTGAAAGTAATAAATTTTGCACATTTCCAAAAAGAGATAATTATCGATGTTGTTACGGCTAATGTCTTTTCCGTGTTTTGGCCACAAGTATTTTTCTGTATTTCCATCATAATGGTAATTCTGCATAGCTATGTGTCCTGGCTGATGTTGCCCCCACAGAAAGCGCAACTAGCAATTATTGACAGACAAGAATGCCTTTGTAAAAATTATAGAACTAGGGGCAGGGGTTAAAGATCCCCTTGAACCACCAAAAAAAAGTAACATTAGAAGAGTATAAGGGAGTTCCACTTGTATTGCATCAACCCTCGCTATATATATAACTTTTATATGCATATAAAAAGTTATTTATTACATTGTGTACTTTAAAGATATGAAATTTTACTTGTCCATAATACCTTATTAAGATGGACAAAAATATGCATAATGATGTAGGTGGGGCTTGTTAAGAATAATAAGAGGTGCTATATACTACCAAGAAGGCAGAAAACAGTTTTTTTTTTTAATTGGTGGTCTTTTTTCAGAAAGTAAATATATTTTTGCAACTTGAAAATTTCAGAAAAACAATTCATCACAGAGAACCATTGTTAATAATTTAATATAATTTATCTTATTTATAATTTCCTTTTATGTATATGTCCATATGTTGTAATATAGCATATGTATGTTTGCATATAATTCTATATTTTTAATATTGCCTTAATGCATAAATATTCCCATGTTGTGAAAACTACATGAGCACTGCTCATGATTACATAATTTTTCATCCTATAACTATAGCTCCATTTTTCTTTTTATTTCCATTTGGTGTGTATTTACATTGTGTAATACTTATGAATGAAAAAGCAGTGTATAAATGTTGAGGTGTTTTGTCAAACCCCAATCTTCAAGGAGCATAACTTCAAAATTATTGATCTCAATTACAGTGATGAATTATTTGGGTTCAGGGAGTGTGTCCCACCTTTAAGCTCCAACCACTAGAAAAATTCCTGCCAGATGGTATCAACTCAGGTATTTGTGAGATAATGAAATAATACCTATAAATACATATGGTGACAATGCTTTCTCTCATTGCCGTGTCTAGGCAAGGATCTAAGTAGACATAACCTATAAAAAGTCAATAGCAGATATTTATTTAGAATAGCAGTATGCAGTGACTCCTGAAGGAATATCAGTTGCTCTCAGTGATATGTGCATATTGAGTGCAGGCCAGGCTTTTTGGAGCAGAGCTTCTAGATATTGGCAATCAAAAGTTAGTCCCTAATCTGTGGCCTACGTTCTAAGAGATATAGTATAACTGAGCTTGATGTTGGCTGAAAATGATATGCAAAATCTTGACCGTGTGTAGGCCTGGGCTTGCATCAGTTGTCAAGCAGTAGCAGTCCTCAAGGCTTTTGTTGTATAGTGCTGGGAGAATAAAACATCTATGTCTCTTACCCCCAGCAACCACTCACCTTATTTATGAATCGTTAGACTTTTTCTCTTTGCTCCGTATATGCACCTACCACTTATGGAGTCTAAGGGACCCATTCGACCTCAAATTTTGATGCTTGCAGGTAAGTTGGCTATGTCTTATTTTCCTCCTCTGCTTCCCAGGGTTCTTGGGAAGATTATGTGGGGTGGTATCTGTGATGGATCTGGCACAGTTCAAAGCAGTGAGGAGGTACATAATAAATGGTAGTCTCTGACCCTTCCTCATTTTGGAGTTAATGACGTTTGTGCTTAAACAATTCAAAGAGTTGGTTTTTGGTTAAATTAAGCAAATAACAACAAACTGAATCCCCCAAAATTGACATTAGAAAGCCATTAAAATCTGTGATCTGGAAAATTCCATGATAAAAAATGATACTCTAGAAGATATAATTTGTCAGCATTATAAAAGGTAGATTGGAAGTTAACATGGAAATTGATGTGAAAATATAGCAGTTATGGAACTATTTATAAGAATACTTTGTGAAAATAATATAAGGAAAGGATTTCAGCATCAGGAATTTCTTATTTTCCAGGATGAGAAGAAAGGCATCATAAAGTTGTGTATATTTATTACTAAGAATAACCATTTTCTTTAGTATTTATTCCAAAAAAGGAAAGTTTTTCCTCAGATCAAATAAATAAATAAATAGATAGATAGATAGATAGATAGATAGATAGATAGATAGATAGATAGAGATAGATAAAGGAGATGGACTCATTTTGGTGTAAAATAACTAACATTTTCTGCATTCAGAATAAGGTGGACTGTAGGTAAAACTCATGAATATGATCGGTCACTTCTAACACTAGTTACTTATCTTACTACTTAATGGTAGCTGAAGGAAGCTGGACTTTGGGTGGTAAACACACAATAGAATATACAGATGTTAAATTATATAATTATATAATTGCATTAACCAATATTACCCCAATAAACTTAATTTTAAAAAAGTACTCAGAGGACACAAAAAAGCTAATGCACTGTACCTTCTGTAAGAGTCTAACTTAATCTCCTCTTCCTTTGACTAAGTCTTAATGGACAGATTAAAAAAAAAAAAAATCTCCAAAGGAAATGTCATACAAAATGAAATAATTATACCTTTATTTAATCATGTTTATACAGCATTGTTCATTACGAGAAATATACTCTACTACCTTTAGGAATAGCCCAGCTTAATACCACAATAGTTTATAATTCCCTGTCTTGTGCTTGTAGTAAAGGGTGGTAAAATGGGGAAGATTCTATTTCTCGTTAGAGTACCATTACTTATAAATAGGTCTTTATTTTCTCATGATTTTTGTTACTGGCATAAACAGTTAGCACCCATTTTTTACAAAGAAACTCAATTTTCATCACTTCCTACAGGTTAGTACATGTACAATAAATAGTAAAGGATAATATAGTGAAGGATTTTTTTTTTTTGAGGGGGCGAGAAATTCGTGTGTTATCTATACCTCTACTAAGTGAACGACTACCCCACACCAGCCTCATGTATTCAGATTTCTGCTAAATTGTAAATCAATTTGGTTCATGAAGCTCTTGATTGCTCACAAAAGGAGATGTTTAGTCCATGATCCCAAGGGTTTGTGAGTGCCCTTAATTATAATGCTTTGAATTGTACATAGAACAGGAATAAAAAATTTAGATGCAATTGAAATGTCTTTATGTCCAGCTGAAATGGCCGCACATAGTATAATTGTATTATGATAGCAAAGCATTATCCCATATCAATAATACTAACTGGATTTTGTTTAGGGAATAAAATTAATTGCTCTGCACTTCATTCGGTCTGGAAACATGAGCTAAGTAACTTTGTTTTGATTGCTTCTTGGAAGGTGATTAAAAGTAGATAATCATTTTGCCACAAGGGCCAGTACACAAGCACAATTGAATGAGCCATGAATGGTGAATGTGAACTCCATTCTGATTGTGGGCTTCAACTATGAAATCCATTAGATTTGCTGCTTTTGTTTGAGCAGCTGTTGATCTGCAAATATATTCAGTCTAAATGTTTATATTAAACATTTAGACACAGTGTGCAGTTTGTGTTGTTTTAATTCAATAAAAATGTATCTACAGCCACTCAGTTTTGCATTTTGTATCGGTTTGCTTTATAATGGATCCAAACGCATTGTCTTAAAGTTTGTTTTTTGTTGTTGTTTTTTTTTTTAAATGAGCATTACATTGTTGCATACAAAAGAAACAGACTCAAGTACTTTGGTGAACTGTTGGCAAGTTATCTTTATGAAATAATGTTTAATCTTAGAAACATTTTTTAGACATTGAATTTAAGAGCCAGTCCCTCTTTTCAAAGATACCTCTAAACAATATGAGAAATCGAAAATTGGAATTTACCCCAAAGAGAGCTATTTAACAGTAACTCCCCAAATAAAATTCCCTTGGATAGTAAAATGATGTTCATGGTTTAAGCGTATTTTTATTTGTTTTTGTCAGTAGAATATAGTATATTAGCTCAGTATTGGTGACTTCTTTTGTATTAGAGATGTTTGTTTCAGTGGACCAGAAAAGAAATACAAGTCAAAGACTCCTTTCAGTCACTTTGTTTGTCTTTTTAAAGTCTTACTACCACTTTAAATATCTACAATTCTTTTCAGAATAATGCTCTTATAATTATTCAACCAATGAAATTTATCAATACTTAATTTGTTCTCTCCACTGTGGCATGCTTGGGTATGCCACATGCTTAAGCTGTGTAAACTTTACACTAATATAAAACTTCTCCGAAACTCACTTTAATGACTCTTGAAAATAGAGCAATCTCTACCATACAGGCTTATTGTGAGGTTTGAATGGAACATTGTAATTGGCATCACCAAGAGTGATGTCTGCATACAGCTAGTGAATAATGCATAACTGCTTCCTTCTTTAGGCAGTCTTATCATAATCTAGAAGAAGGGTTCAGCCTACATAAGTTCCTGTAATATTCTACAGCCACTGTCATTGAGAGAATGGTGTGATTTGTTTTGCGGTTAAACCAATAGACTGGAAAAATAATAAACCTGAATCAACGGCATAAGACAAAAACACTTCTGCTTTGTCTTACCTTCTAATGTATCATATGACAGTTGGGGCAGGAATAGCTGGTACAAATTATTTTTTGGAAGACCACCAGGTCTATGGAGGAAACAATCTGATATAGTTACATACTTGAAAATAACTCTGATCTCATTCTCCATTGATGTTGATGTGGACCTTGAACACCACGCAGAGGGAGGGAAGGATGCTGAACTGAATGTAACCTTTTGATCTTCTTTGTCTGCCTTTATATTATTGCTTCCCAGACATTTGGTACAAGACTCTCTCTTGTTCACTTTGCAGTTTCTGCAAGTGCTTCTTAGTGTGTGGATCATGAGGGTCCCATAAGCTAAATGAATGACTTCTTAGACAAAAGCTATTTGAGTAGTATTTGATGTAATAAACCTTTAACTCTGTCTTCAGTAACTGCATGTTTTTTTTTTTTTTTCCCTCATTTCTCTTTAGAAGCTCTATAGATATTTAGTGATAGGCTTAATAGAGGTCAAATAAATAGAAGTGAGAGTTTTAACCTTATTATTGAATTAATGGTGTATTCTGAATAGCATGTGCAAAGAATAATCAGATGAACAGAGTCAGAAGGTAATGAGTATTCCCTGGAAGTTGTACTATATCTTATACCTATGTAGAGCAAGTTTGAGGTGTATCATATCATTTGGTTATTGTTTTATTTCAGTGTGTCAAGTGCTGTGCCCTGGATTCCACAACCCGTTGGTCTCGTAGCAGAGAAAACTGTGTCTCTTTGTAATTTGGCCACAGCCTACCTAACTTTCAGGTTTTTCTCAAGAGAGGATATTAAAAATAAATTGAATTGATGCAGAACTATGAGACAGAATATTAAAAATAAATTAATTTAGTCTGGAGATTTAGGAGCGGCATCCCTGAGGTGATACACATTGAGATGCGAAGACTGCTAAACACTAAAACTCTAGAAGGTGGGATGTGGGAGGACATTCTTGGTTTAGGAAACAGTAGTGGGGAAACAGTAGTCAAAAGGTCAGAACAACTCAGATGTCTACAAGAGATGAAATAGATAAACAAAATTGTGTCATACACATACAGTGGATTATTATTCAGCCATAAAAAAGTGAAATACTAGTACATGGTACAGTATGGATAAACCTCAAAAATATCATTCTACGTAAAAATATCCAGACACAAAAGGTCCCATATGGTATGATTCCATTTATGTGAAATATCCACAATAGGTAAATTCGTAGAGACAAAAAGTATATTGGTGATTTTGGGGGGGGCTGGGACAAGGGGAGCAATGGTGAATAAGTGCTTAATGAACATGGAGTTTCCTTTTTGGGGTAATAGAAATATTTTGGAACTAGATAAAGGTGGTGTTTGCACAGTAATGCGAAGGTACTAAATATAACTAAATTGTTCACTCTAAAATGGTTATATTTTTGTGAATTTCTCCATAATAAAAATAAAAGAAGTTTAAACTTAATTCTTAAAGGTATAGGGAGCTCTGAAAAGAAGAAAGAATTAAAAAAGAGAGAAAGAGAAGGGAGGGAAGAAAAATGGCAAATCACACACATTTCTGAAAAAGGACTCTATCAAAAAAAAAAAAAAAAACCCAAAACTTGAAGGCAGTGTCTTCTGTGGTCTCAGATTTAGATTTCCTGGAGACAGGTCTAAGAAGTCTGAATCCACAATATATACTCGGTACTCATCAGTTTATGATGAGCTGTTTAAACTTTGCAATCACAAAATCTGTTCCTTTAAAAATAATTTCAAGTCCACATTTTCTGACTAGCCGTCAGGCTTTCTAATTATTTTTAGGCTGAAAAGTTTTTAAAGAAAATGTAAGAGCAAAACTCAGAGCCATATCCTCAGGGAGGTCACATTGTATAAAGCATGTCTGCTGAGAGCTGGATTTCAGAGTTAGGACATAAGCAGAGCCAATTATCCAAAGATTTATGAGCAAATTGGTCTGACTGATAAAGAGAAGATGCAATCCAATAATAAAATTTTATGTTTTATTCCCAAACTTTAAAGTGTGTATGTGTATCTTTCCCTTAAAGACATTGATTCTAAGGCTAGACGAGCTCTGTTAATTACATGATGATGTCAACTCTGTTATTTGCTTGACATCTTAGGAAGGGATGACTGGGGAGTCTTTCCTGACTTTTGGGGTCCAGACCATGTGCTCTGACAGATCAGCTCATACTTAGCAACTGACATCACAGCATGGGACAGTTTTATGATGCCCATTGGCCAAGTTCTACCAAATAGCACTGAGAATAAAGAGATTTGGAAAGTAATCTCAGCTAAACATCTTCTCATTCCTGGATCTTATTCATGTCTTCATTTTATCATGAGACTGTTGGACAAGATAAATAGTTCTCTAATTTACTTTGCATAATGAATCACTGAGGGAAAGTATTAAATGTAAATTCTTGGACCCCAAACAAATATACTCTGACCCAGTACTATTTGATCCTGATACTGTTAGCATGAAAGATATTGGAAAAGGCAAAGTTTAAGGTACCTTCCTGCTCAGGTATGCTATGGTTCAATGACTTTATTTTGTATTCTATGGCAGAAATATCTTTACCAGCCATGGTGAATCATACCCATGGAATTTTGTGGATGTGACTAATTATACATTCATGTTGATTTCGTCTTCAAACAAAATGCATCTATAGTGTCTCTTCATTTACACTGTAAAAAACGTAAAAGCTCTAGAAGAAAGTAGTGAATTGGGTTAAAACCTTAAGACTTGAGGTTTTTAAGAATTTTATAGCTAAGTTTATTTCTTCTGTGGTATATTAAGCTACCATTTATTCAGCACTATGGTAAACCAGACATTGGCATAGGTGATTCAGAGATAATAGAGTATTCATTGCTCATGATCTTGAAGAACATCAGGTTAGACCACTTTGTAAAAAGTTGCATTAAAATGCAATAAGTATAATTATTAAAAAATTATAATTTATGCAATAGAGAAATAGTACCTGAAAGGACTAATTAGCTTGTTGAAGGAACCAAGCCATTTTGATAACAGTAGTTAGGCTTATAAAGTATTTTATTCAGTTAAAGAGAGACATTCAAATGATGACACAGTGAATATTAGTTAGATTTGGATAGATCAAAAGGTATGTATTTGAAGAGATCTACATTTTTACATTAAATGATATGTACTAAGACTTGGGCATGCAAATAAACATTTCTTTAAAATCTGCCAACTTAGACAATCAGACTTAGTATTTAACATCAACGATGTAATTGACTCTAAGAAATAAGTTCCTGACTCAGCTTGGGGCAGCTAGCTGACTAGGAAGTAGGAAATAAGTGTCTATTGCCAAGGGAAAGTAGCACATAAAGAAGGATGTCTGTATATGGAAAGTTTTGATATCTTCTCAGAATTCACCTGTATGGAATGCTAGAATCCACATGAAGACAGAAAAAAATAATGACAACTAGTATTAATTCAGCTCAGGTCACATGGCTACAGGCACTGTTCTGAACACTGTACATGTATTATCTAATCTGATATTCAAAAACTGTATTGTGAAGCAAGTGCCATAATTGTGTGATTTGCTGCTACAGAAACTGAGTTTTAAGAAACTGAGTGTTTTGCCCAAGATTCCACAGCTAGTAGAAGAACCAGATATAACATTGATTTGACACCAAAATTTTTGTTACTTGCCTTGACCATTCATTGCACAATATTGCTTTCTACAAACCCTACAGACCTAGCCTATATAGAGGTGTTGTGTCTGTTTACCATTAGGCTTCTCATCAACCCAGGAAAAAAATATAGGAAATAATAGAAAAGAAAGCATGATAATTAATAGTTTTTCTCATATCAGACAAAGACAGGACCATTAGAGTCTTCCACTTGTACTTAGAATCGCAGTACCCCTGTAAATGTGCCATCTATTAATTCACAGCATGAAAACAATCAAATTGTAGTCTTTGAAGGAAGGGTAAATCCAGCCAGGAGATTGATGCTTTTTAAATGAGCTGAATTTGCTGAGCTAGTCTGCAGAAAGCTCCACATCAAAGGGAGTTGTAGCTGTAAAAGGAAAGGGTAGCATGGAGGCAAGTGTCCTAGTGTGAAGAAGTAGAGGCACACTGCTCAGCTCCCAAACTCAGAGGCTGGCTGGCCATTGTTCAAAACACTCAGCTCCACATAGATAGGATAGCTATGAGGTAATGCAGCATGCAGAATTAAATGCTGTTTTGCCAGATTTATTCATTTAGGGATCACTCCCATGGCCTGACCCATAGCTATTGTAAGAGGGGAGGGGGGAGGAAATAGAGTATCTCTCAATGCATGACTACTCTGTTACCATGATATTAGTACTGTAAATAAAATAGAAAATCAGTGCAAAAATAATGTTGAGAGGGAGGAATAACCTGTGAATGACAGATTGATTGTACCATATTAAGAATTAACTCCAGTTTACTCATTTTAGAATAGAACTCTTTTAGAAATGTAAAAGAACACCTAGTCAGATGCCCCCATTTGACAGTTGGAGATCACAGAAGATAAATAACTTTGTCAAAGTCATTGAGAAAATTGGTGGCAGGATCTCAGTTAAAATCCATACTTTATAAATCTCATCCAGTGATGTTTCTGATACAGTATCTTGATCCAGTTTTTCTCTCATTCACATTTAGAAATTGTCTATAATGATGCTCAATGTATAATTCAGATGTCATTTAGGTCAAATAGTCCTTTGATATTCAATGAAAATAGGACTGAGCTGCTATCTCCCATTCAGAGAAAGGTTCAGATTTCCCCCTATGTTTATGGATTTGATTGATTTTTTTCTTCCACACTCTTGCCTCCAGTTTTTTTTCTTCAAATGAATGAGAGGACTTCTCACTTTTCTGTACATGCTGTCCCATTTTACCATTGCACTGAACCCCAGGAAAGCAACTCTATTCATTATTCCAAATTCTGCTATTGTGTTCTTAGTGTGTAGGGGCCTTTTCTTGAAGGATTGGGGGCATTAGAATCTGGTTATAACACAAAACTAAAAATGTAAAATTTATTTATTATATATATACATACATTAAACATTTCTGTTTCAAAAATTTTGAGACCACATGGCCTTGGAAAATTTCCACTGGTCATCAACACCTGTTGGCTCCAGACTTCCAACATACTCATTTGTTTCTTCTCTTTTCAGATTTCTCTCCTCCTTTCTTTACCATGTCTCTAACAGGCACTGAATCCAACTATTTTCTCATGCAGAAAGCTTTTGTTTCTTTGTTTTTGTTTTGTTTTATTTTACTCCCCTGCCCCCACCTATGCTCTAGGTACTCTATTTTCAAAAAATGAATTGTTCTAATGTGGTTTCCATAAAAGAACGAACCCTAATGCCACTTTTGCCACTGTAATGCCACAGTGCTTCCCCATCTATGATATATCAGTCAAGTCTTGACTAAAATAAACTCCCTTGGATAGGACACCTGTTTTTAAAAAGGGTTTGCTTACATCACATTGATCTAACTTCTCTATGTATTTCTATAAAACCTAAATCACATGTTGGTTTATTACATCACATTGATCTAACTTCTCTATGTATTTCTATAAAACCTAAATCACATGTTGGTTTATCTCTTTTATTCACACTCAAAGCTTCGTAAAAGATGGAGCTGGAGAGCAGGAATGTACTGCTTTCGCCCCAGAAAAGCTAACTGAAACAACTGAAGGAAATAGGAATAAGAATAAACTGGTTCCACACTGAAATGATGGAAAGAAGCTATTGGATGCTACATACCTGAGGTCTCTTTGTGAGAAATGCCTCAGATGGCATGGCCATCTGAAAGAAAAAGAAAAAAAAAAAAAAACTATCACTGCCAACTCTAATTTAAAAAATATCTTTTTTCATCTACGATTGAATAAAGAAATTCATAGAGGACTCTTCCCCCACATCCAGAGCCTAATTGATACAGGACAATGCTAGATCCAAAGATAATTCCTGAAAAAGGGATTTCTAAAATTAGTGTTTCTTTTTTCCATGCCTAGTTACCAGACATATACGCTGCCTCAAATGACTTTGACTATGAGACAGACCAGACATAAATGCATGAAATATATATCCATTTGTGTATTCCTACACTCTTTTAGTCAGTGATTTGTACCTTCTGTGTGCAATATGTTCATCCTCAAGTGATTGACACTAGCCTGTTATAGTTGAAAGGCCAGACCTGAAAAGTCATGGTCTGATAGTCGAATAATCTTAAGATTATTTTCTGCCTTAGCTCCCTAAACTTGTTCAAAATCAGGAAATAAAAACAAATCCATAAAAATCAAACCTAAATAGGGAAAAATGAGATGAGTCTTTCAAGTTACAATGCCAAGACCATGTGAAATGGGGACCTGTAAAGGAGGACAAGGGTAAGTAGGTGTGCTTTTGGCTTTTGATGTGATATTTGGGATTTAGAGACACAGGCTGAGAGAGAAGAATAGAAGTTGTATATAAGTATGCTTTTTAAAATATTTGGGCATTACGAAAAATCCAGGATTGTGTTGGATATTATGGTAGATTCACAAAATGTTTAATATTCCTGTGTTTTCTTTAAATATTTTCATCCTGCTTGGAAACAACACCAGTATCTCTCATTTCAAGAAATACTAATTTTTCTATATTTGACAAAAAAGACTTTGTGTGATCAAATTCTGAACAGCCTGTAAAACTATAATTTCTTTTGTCTGACATTTTCTTATTTAAAGCATAAGCATTTTAACATCATTAAAATCATTTTATTCATTTAACATTTCAAGTAATTTACAAAGCGAAAAGAAGAAAGCAACAGATAGCACCAAATACTGTAACCCAGAAATTACTAGAATTCAAATTTGATGATAATGATGATAGCAGTACAAATTAGTCATTAAATAGACCTCTGTCTTTCCATACAAATAGAATGATGGACAGATGGATATAAGGAAGGAAAGATAAATGGTGTATGGATGATTGGAAAGACAAAAAAGGAAGCTAGAAAAGTAGGTGAATGGATGCAAAGATTGCTAGATGTTAGTAAGCAGACTGTTTCTATTTGTACTGATTTTTAAATAAATGCACTTCATTTGTTCTACTTGAATGTAATCTAAATAAAGAAAGCTAAAATCATTGCTAAACTAAAGACAAGATTATTTCCACATTAAGGAATATAATTTATTGAAATATCCCTAAGAAATTACGATACATTATTAAAATAATTGAGGCTAGAGTCATTATGTTCACTACATGGTGAAGGCAATATGGATTGACTCCCTTTTATGCAAATAAGAAAAATAGCACTTGGAAACTTTTTACCCACATCTCATTTTTTATTGCTAATTATATTGGTGCTACTTTGTTAAGGATTACAAAAAATACATTCTCTTCTGAATTGATAATTTTGCGGTTGCTGAGAGTTTTATAAATGGATTAAAAACGAGTGCCACTTTTTATTATAGAATATTTAAAAAAAAGAAAAGAAAAAAAGAATAGTATAGGAAGCCCATTATTAATCTGAAACAAATCCTGCACATCATAACAAATTTGGCATGTTGATACATGTTGTTTTGGAATTAGGAATCACAAACTCACAGTCTCTGCATTGTCAGGCACTTCTAGAGACTTCGCCCTGTAGGGAAGTTTGGCCATGAGTTGTCAGATCTGGGGGTGGGGTGCTATCAGCATCTAGTGGGTAGAAGAAGTAGGGTTGCCACTAAACATCCTAAAATGTGCAGGGCCACAACCCACAATTAAAAAAAAAAAAAATTCTCTCATCCCAAATGTTAGTAATGCCAAGCTTGAGAAACCCTACTCTGATCTAATTCATCGCTCAGTGCACAATTTTTGAATGATATTTTCTGTCTCTGGTGTTTTCCAGAGTCTACTTCAATACCTCCATCTTCTGTAAGGTAAAAACTTTTGTTCTTTTGACAGTTCCTCAAGGAATTGACTTCTAAGCACCCTTACTGTATTGTTAAGTGTTATTTGAAAGTTCGGTTCAGAAGTCCAGAATGAATAAGTTTCATCAGATTAAAATAATTTTCTTTCTAATTAATTCCTGGAAATTTGAAGTTCCTGAACTAGAAGTAGTCCTAGATTAGAACTATCTTTTGGGAAGACTTTTGATCAAGACTTTAATTTCTGCTGCCTGTTTGCCTAATACCATAAGTTTAGTTGTCTGCACTCCACTGATGAGGAGTTATTCTCTTTTGCATAACATGTAATCCTTGAAAATGTTTGAAGCCTTATTTAAAATGCCTTTGCATTATATTTGTAAAAATATACCTGAGTTAAAATGCTTATATGTCTATTAGTCAATTATATAATTAACATATTTAGCGATAGATCTTCAAGTTAGCTAAAAATTAGTTAGCAAAATTTATGAACACACCAAGAAAGCATGTGATAGTTTTTGTCATCAGTCCTCTCCAATGGGAATCTTTCAGTGGTACTTCTGAGAAGTCAGTAGCTACTTATACACATTTAGAAAGGTACATACAGAGGCCTTATTTTAAAAAAAGTTAATCAAGACATAAAGAATGAAAAATGCATTTATGTGGATAATGAATCAGAATAATGGAACAGGATTGTTTTAAGAAATAGAATATATGGTTAGTGTTCTCAGATTGGATCCTGAAGAAAGATGTGGGCTCCAAAGGTAAAATTACTTAGCTAAAATATCAATGCTAGCACTTACTTCAATTTCAGTATCTGTAAAATAGCACCTGATTCAAAGGGTTATGCTAAGAATTCTTTTAGATAATAAATGTATAACTCTTAGTTCAATCATTGTCACCTATGTAACAGCAAATAAATACTAGCTATTACTATTATTAAACATTGTTATAATCTAATTGTATCACACACACCCTTTTTTGATATGATGTTAAATGGCTTTTAGCTGGATGAAATTACTTTTTTAAAGGAGGAAATTCAGTAAGCGGTATAATCAGTCTTAAAATTCTTCTGCCATTGAGTCCATCTGCTCTGCTTTATTTTGAAACTAAAATTGTTAACTAATCCATTATTTTTAAACTCAGAAGCTTCTATAGGATGCCCTACAGAAATAGTGGGGAGACACTTATTGATTGCTTTCAGTAAGAAGTTATCAAAATTATACATGCCAGAATTAAGTTGTTTGACTCTAAGTTTTCTTCTCAAGTTCTCATTTCCTGGTTCCTTCTTTTCATCTCCCCTTGATTTTATGACTTCAATTCAAGGATCTGCTCTAATTGGCTGGTGGAAGCATCCAAGAAAGACCTACATGAGTGAACCTTGACTTCACACCTCAGTTCTTTCTTTCTTTACTTAATTAGATCTAAACCTTAACAACTGCCTCTCCAACAGCAACAGCAAAAAAACCTGTATGCTCTGTGATTTGTTTATGCATTATTCTTGCGCCTGACCAGTCAGTGACCTAGAACAAAACCTGAGAAAAGTTTTATGCAGGACCACCCAGAGACTGACAATGGGAGATTGTATTGGGTAGTCTCTCTCTGCATCTCTTCTGTTTATTTATTTTTTATTTAAAGTGTTCAATTCTTTATTTCTGAACAATTAAAAATTCATTAGGGTGATCTCTTTCAGCCCAAATATTTCTCACTAAATATTTACATTTATTTATGCTAATCACATTCTCTTCCTCTAGTGCTAAAACAGGAGAAATTGTTTTCACTCACCTTCATTAATTCATTAAGTTGGGCATTTAGTGATTAATTCTAGAATTCATTTGTTGTACGTATCAAGTAGCTATAATATGCCAGGAAACTCTGCTAGGTCCTTCAATTGTAAAGATTAGAAATTAAGATGATTGCTCTCTTGAGGCAGTGGAGACATAACAGAGGGTAAAGCAATGCGTCTGTAGGGGAGTGAATGGAGGCATTATAAAGAATAAGCAGTTCATCTAATGCTCAGTGACTTACTAAACATGTACTAGGGATCCAGACTAGAGTGGCTATTCCAGACAGATAAAATAACTTACAAATAATCAAGAAGCCCAACTGGTGTTCTGTAAAGTCCTCAAATCTCTGCCTCACAAATGACATGTCTCTCTAAATGCCTCTAAGACAGGTACATTATAACTTTGTAACCAGGAAAATTCTTGTTGGTCCAAATAGAAGTTGGAACCCTTTCAGCCAACTCTATTCAACAGAAAAAAAAAAAAAATTTGTGTGTGTGTGTGTGTGTACGTATGTGTGTATATATGTGTATATGCATGTGTGCATATATATATATGTATATGTACATATGCGTGCGCGCGCGCGCACCACACACACACACACACACACACACACACACATTCGATTTAACTTTTAGTGACCTTATCCCTTTGATTATTCCCCAGGCACTTGTAGTGCTAAACAATGGAGCAAATTGCATGCAGGAAACCCCTGCTGCTTCCACCCAATAGTTGACTTCTCCACTCCACCCATGTTTGATAGTAATTGAATCGTTAGAGTTTCTTATGTTTGGATTGTCAGTATGTGGGAGGCAGTGTCATTTTTAGTTTTAAAAAATAACTTTCTATATCTTCAGAAACTATTAAACCCTAACTGATAAACTACCAGAGTCACTATGCTCAGAATTAATGCAAGGGTCTCCTGACTTTGTTTTCCTGTATTCTGAAGCTTGAATACTGGCCCCACCAGTAAGCTTTCAATATAAGAGGTGACATTAGGTAGGTTGCTAATAGTGTAAAGATGCTAACCAAAACTAGACCTACTCTGCTATTGTGTATAGGGCTTCTCTCCATGGAAGATATCCGTTTGGTAAAACATTACAAGTATTTTCTTATTTAAGTTATGAATATTTTGGAATTTTAGTAATTTAGCAACAGAACTTTACGAGAAAAAAAAAATGAATAAACACCTATTCTGTGTGGGAGTGAATTTGTTAGATACTTAGATTGAAACACAATTTCTTTAGAATCTTTCTAGACTAGGAATATACTTGGCACTTGCAAGACACTGAATATTCTAGAATTGCTAGAATATAAAGTTTAGAGGAAGAAACGCAGGGGATGGATAATAATGAAGAGAAAAGTATGAACCGGATTATGAAGTGTCCGGTACAGCTCTCAGAAGAGTTAGTTTTGTTTACCTTTTAGCCAATGGGAAGCCTCAGTAATTTTGAGCAAAGGAATGACCTAATTGATTTCAATGGATGAGTCTGAAAGAGGAAAGATGGTTAAGAAACTATTTGAACAAGGGCACTGGCAGTGGGTCAGAGAATGGATTCAGAAATATATAAGAGGTAGAATTACTAAATTAATGACTATTAGACACTACGTTTAATATAGAAAACAATTTGAGGGATATTTTTCTAAATGCAAAATAAAATCAAACTGTTCTCTGCATCCAAATGCCCTTCGCCATCATTTCAGAAAATAATCAGTTATTGCTCACAGTGCCTGTCTTCCCTTTACAGCCACAGACAGCACCGGTATGGTTATTTATAAGTCTCCACATCTGGAGAACTAATTTGATTGTGGACTGTTCCAGTTCCACAGAGTAGTTAGTGATCACTCAGCTGCACAAAGTTCATTCAACCTTGATAATTAAATTAAATATCTACGGGCATCAAGGAGACAGCAGAAACTTACTAACAATACCAAAAAGTTTTCCAGGCCCCTAAAGAAAGCCACAATGCATTATAATGGAGACAGATGACATATTCTGCAGTGGAGTGATGGTCAATTTAATATTCCACTCATATTTAATATGTCTGTAGTGTAGTCTAGCGGAATATGGTCTCACAAGTGGAGTAACACATTGGCAACTCAATATAATAGGACTGACATTACTATGGAGTTCAATATTACATGGGCATGACCTTATTGAAGAAGATTTAATTACTTGAAATACCAGAAGGATGACACTATAACAATATTACTGCAAAGGTTTTTTAGAAAGAAGAGCTCGAGTGTCACGGCTGCCGACTTCCACATATTATTTTATTTTCTTAATTTCTGCATTTATTTTCTTAGTTAAAATGGTCACTATGCAGTTTTACACAGGCTACTCATTTTAGAGTCAATTCTTTTCCTTTCTCTCCTTTTTAAAAAGAATGTATACATTAAAAAAAATAAACAATACAACACAATCTCCCCTACCACGCCTAAGCCACAAGATGTGTTCTCTCTATAAGTAAATACATCATCAGTCTTTATTCTTCCTGTGATAAGCTAAGGATATGTGTGTGTGTGTGTGTGTGTGTGTGTGTGTGTGTGTGTGTGTGTGTATGTGCATGTGTCTGTGTCTGTCAGACTCTGTCTTTTTAATACATAGCATATTTTACTGTTCATCATACTTCTTTAATGCATCTGGGGAAGTGTTTCAAGTCAGCAGATATAGATTATCATGGCCGTATAGTACTTAGTGTGTCTCTGCACCATGATTTATTTAAATAATGCCCTATTGATAGCTATTTAGGTTGCTGGCAGTCTGTTATAGGCTGAACTGTGTCCTCCTACAATCCACACATTGAAGGCCCAACCCCCTAGTACCTTAGAATGTTACCGTGTTGGAGACAAAGACTGTAAAGAGGGAGTTAAATTAAAATGCAGTCCTTGGGATGGGCCCAATCTGACTGACTGGTGTCCTTCTAAGAAGAAGAAGTTTGGACACAAAGAAAGATGTCAGGGACACATACAGGGAAAAGACCATGTGCGGACACTGAGAACGCAGTCATGTACGAGTCAAAAAGAGAGGCCATGGAAGATCCCAAATCTGTGGGCACTTTAATCTTAGCCTTCTAGCCGTCAGAACTGCGAGAAAATAAATTTATGTTATTTAAGTTACTCAGTTTGTGGTATTTTGTTATGGCAACCCTAGCAAACTAATATAGTCCCCTGTCTTTACAGAAATATAAAAATTAATAAGGCTATTAATACTTCTGTACATTAGAGTAGATATATAGGATAATTTCTATAAGTGGAGTTACTGAATCCATTTAAGTTAATGTTGATTCTCGTCACACCTTCACCAGAGAGGATTACCTTTATAAATAAGTGGAAAATTGGTACCTTATTTTTCAGTTTAGTTTTTATTCCTTTAATTTTGAGTTAGCCTATATATCGTTTCATATGTTAACAACTACAAAAATGGGATACTTCCTTTTGAATTTTTATTTTTCTGTTGGTATCTTTGTCTTTCAGAAAAGAAATGTTGCATTTTTATGTAGCCATTGTCAGTCTTTATTAAGTGACTGCAGGGATTTGCTTCTTAGTAAAATCTTCTCCATGTGTAATATGAAGCATAATTTACTACTATTTTACT
The DNA here is from genome assembly GCA_003508835.1 of Eonycteris spelaea. Taxonomy (NCBI): domain Eukaryota; kingdom Metazoa; phylum Chordata; class Mammalia; order Chiroptera; family Pteropodidae; genus Eonycteris; species Eonycteris spelaea. The sequence goes on along the minus strand of PUFA01000026.1, from coordinate 3,056,777 downwards.
CATATTTTGATTTCTAATTAAAAATAACTCACAGTCAATCTGAAATTTATTGAGTATCAGGATGAACGTATGTAAACTGGCTATATTATATTTAATTTATAATTACATTATAAATATAATGATAACTTGTACATACATATGTAGTAGCTTTCTCATATATAGTTATCACAATATTATTGACTGTATACGTTATGCTATATTTTATATCTCCATGACTATTTTGTAACTACTAATTTGTACTTCTTAATCCTTTCCTCTTTTTTCAGCAACTCTCTCAAATTCCCCATCTGATAACCCTTAAAATGTTCTCTGTTTATAGTTTCACATCTCTCGTATTACTTGACAGTGTGAGTTCTTCTCTTGTTATTTTTTCAAAGTTTTTCTGACTATTCCTACATGCTTATAATTTAGAATCAGCTGGTGTATTTTTGAGTACCAAGGTCTGCTGACAACTTAGTCTATAATTATGTTAATTTTTAAAATTAATTTAGGGAGAATAGATTTTTTTAAAATATTGAATTTTACCCTGACAACGATTGTCTTTTTATATATCTGTGTGTGTGTGTGTCCGTCATCATGTAGATCATGCACATTTTAAAAGATATCTCCTAGGTATATTATATTTTCATGGAAGGTTTAATAGGATGTCTTTATCCTCACTATGTTATTCTTTTGTTTTTCTATTTAAGCAACTGTACAGCTATGGTTGGTTTTTTTTTTTTTTTGCACACTAATTTTGTAACTATTCATTGGACCTAATTCCTTTAAATTGTTATAATTTTTTTTTTTCAATTGACTCTCTTGGATTTATTTGATATGCCAGTAAAACATTAGTTTCCTTAACCTTTGTTCCATTCACATTCATTAATTTCTTTTCAATTTATTCTTTAGGTTCTGTACCATCTGCCTTGTCCCACCTTGACTTCTGTCACTTTCGTTCATCTGACCTCCAAGGTCCTAGGTCTCTTGGACCCAGACCTATCTTTTCATAATTACTCTCCATTGTTATCACACCTCTAACAATCAGCAATAATAATGGAATCATCCTGCATAAAAGCATTAGCATTTTTCTGCCTACAACCTAGAATACACTTGGGCGTAGATACTGAGAGTCTGCCACTCTACCATATACAAAAACAGATGAAAATGAAAAAAGGTCAGTATTTTAATTGTGACAGGGGCGTTTGAAGAAGCTTTAAACAAATTTCCTTTGGTCATTCCTGTGCAGTTAAAATTTAATCCTGAGTAATTCCAAGGACTCAGTTGGTCAGATAATTTATTTCAATTCTCTATCCCACATTCTTAGCCAATGGTCTTATTTGATCAAACATAAATGAAAATTCCAAAAGCAGACATTAGGAAGTAAACAACCCTGATTGTGTCTTCTTCTCTAACCTTTCAATGACTGTCATTCCTCAGCTCCAAGAGGTTATGTGATCCAATTAGGCAAATTGAAAAAGACTGCTTTTATGCAAAGGCATGAGAAAGTTAATTGAAATCAACCCATGTTCAGTAAAAATGCACAGACATCACTGATAATTTAGAGCAATTAAAAAATCCCCTGAAGCAAAACAGAAACATTAAGTGTGAAAGCCTGTTAAAGAAAAATTACCAAAAATATTTAAATTATATTATTTACCTAAGATGGACTAGGGACATCTAAACCAATTAGAGATTGTAAGGTATTTTATTAGTCAGAAGCTGTGTTGTTAAAAACATTGAGATGAGAATTCCTCACCTTGTATTCTTTGTTATTGCAAGATAATCCATTCAGAACAATTCATTCACCCTAGTTTTGAGTATTTTTCATGAAAATGGCTGTTGCAGCTCAACCATCAGAAAACAGTTCATCTATCTATAAAAAGGGTGCAGTTTAACTAGAGTAGTGCTTTTCAAGCTGTTTTTAAGAGATCTAAATTTCTAGATAATTGGGCATATATTGATAGAGTGAAGGTAGGACAGAGAGCAAAGGAATAAACTATTAAAAATCTGGAACATTCATCCTATGACCATCACATAAACATCTTTTTTATAATATTGAATGTACATGGAAAACAGGGATATCTAATATTTTTTGTAGTTGTCAAAACACTCTCTTTTATGATATGTCCTATTTTAATATACAATGATAGTTTAATATACAAAAGTGTACAAGTATATTAAGTATATAATATGTTAGCATATCTTATCCTCCTAATAATAGTGAAGGTCTCTCTGAAGAATGCACATAGTAGGCACTAAGAAAATTGAACAAAGTTGATCAGAAAATTATTAATATAGTTTCCACTTTATAGATGAAGATGTTGACCCAGAAATATTAACTAACGTTCAAACTCATGCAGGGATTAATGTGATAAGATGAGATTTGACATGAATCTGGTTTTTGCTAATTCTGAATCCTGTGTGTGTGTGTGTGTGTGTGTGTGTGTGTGTGTGTTTATTTTATTTTATTTTTTTTCCTGTCACAAATGCACATCTGTCCTGGTACTTAGAACTTGGCCCTAGACCTACATCTGGCAGATTTCTGCTTCTAACTGACCATATTTCCTGGGTACCTCACAGCTAGTGCCCCAGTCCTTATGATAAATTGACCTGCTTAATCCTAACATATTAGAACCATGAATATGGCCACCAGCCACAGTAGACTTTGGGTTTGCCATACTTACTGACAGGTTAATTATGCTGATGCCAATTAAGTAATCAAATCTATCACCAAGTTAATCTTTCAGACATCAGTTATACTCTTCCCCTGACTAATGTCCCTTCTCCCTGTTATGACCACAGAAAGACCAAGTTCTTCTTGTCTAAAGGTAACCTGACTCATACAGAATTGTTCTCCCTGCATGAACCCAGGGTCTGTTGTTAACTTCATTGTTCAATAACATTAACTTCACCAGTATATGTGACACAAAATTTACTATGAAGTTTTCTTCAAAATAAGATCAAAGCACCTTAAAACTTTATTAAACAACCCCAAGTATAGAACTTGGTGAATGAGGGAGGGAGGGAAGGAGGGGGAGAGGGTAAAAGAGAGGGAGAAGGAGAAAGGAGCAAAGAGTAAGCCTACTTTCTCTGCCCTCTCTATATAAGAGAATCACTCATCATTGAATTCATTCATTAAACAGACATGCATTAAGGACCTTCTGTATACTATGTGTCATATAATTTCCTCAAGGATGTAGCTCGGCCTACCCCCTCCCTTCTTTCTTCCAATGCCGTTATTGCAGTTTGTACTTCATTTTCTTCATATGTGTATATCTCCCATTTAGACAATAAACTTCACGAGGGAAGGGACCAACGATCTCTATTTGCAGCACTTAAGTGATGTCCGGGACAGAGCAGGCACTCAATAACTATGTCATGAATAAATGAATGATTAAGTTAATTAGAATATTACAGCAGATGAATATAAAACAACCCTCCCACCACAAAGATGTTCCCAGTGCTGTATGCCACACAGAGGTCTGAAGTTCTCACCAAAAACATGGATTTGAAATCTCCTGGCAGGACTTTCTGCCTGTTCTTGGCAGTTCCCAGTTCTTTGCAGAAGATGCTGTGCTAGTCGTTAATCCAAGATGGTGTCTTGCCAGCTCTGAATTTAGATCAATAAAGTTTTTCAGCCTATACTAACAAGTGAAGGCTTTTTTTTTTTTTTTTTTTTTTTTTTTTTTTACTACTGAAAATGTAAGCTCTGTAATGAGGTAAAAACCTCATTTCGTAGATGATTTGTTCATTTAACCTCTGTTAAGGACAAAAAAATATGATTTATTGATTTTGATTTTCTAATAAAAAACTCATGTCACCTTTTAATAAGCAACTTATTACCAGATCCTGAGGTCTTGGGTCCCATAAACAAGGATTATGGTTAAAGCATATCGAAAGGAGAATTTCAATATAAAAATCAATAAAAATATGTAAAAAGTAAAATGAATCAAGAGCAAAAGCAATTTCTTCTCAGGGCTTTGTAATAACATTTATAAAAAAAATCCACAATCCATTGCCTGATCCTGAATAGAGAAATAGAATAGTAGTATTGGAAAAATTAACAATGTAAGTGTAATCATAAATAACTAAGAAAAAAAAATAATAGCAGCTACCATTTACTAAGTACTCATTGCATACTAGATACTGGGGTAGAAATTCAGGATGCTACGGAGAACAAGTTATACTTCACCTTGAATGCATTCCAGGCCAGAGACTTAGTTCTTTTACATAAATTATCATATTTAATGCTCACAGCAATCCTTGGAGCTCTGTGGTTTAATGCCCATATTTTAGAATGAGAAAGTAGAGGCTCAGCTATAAGATTCAGTTTGTGCTAAATCACAGTTAATATATGATCAGGTTTAAATATTTGAACTCTAAATTTGGTGATTTTTTCACTAACCTGCACTGCCCTTCCCAAACACAGGAAAATACTAAAATAAATTCAGTCAACTACCTTGTCAATTGGTGGAGTTTTAATTATTTTTGAGAAGAACTGTAGGTCATTTTCTTTTTTTTTCTTTTTTTTTTTTTTTTTTAAATGGATCATTCCCAAGGTAGTTCTTGGCTATTGCTCAGGCTAGTTTTTAATAAGGGCTGACATTTAAATTCTTGCATATGATAGCAGGGACTATACCACCCGAAGCCAGGGTTTATTTTCTGTGCACAATGTTTAATCAAAAGTGACCCATAATTTCAAGCTTCAGTGCCTACCACTGCTTTATTAACTAGACACTTGTTCACGTTGGAGCCTCCTCACTCAGGTTTAAAATATGGTGGGTGATCCTTAGAGAGGCCCTCTCTATACCCCCTCTCTTCCGCCTGCCCTTTCTAAAGGTTCAATAAAGCAACTTCTATCTTTTGCTTTCTTAAGTTCCCCTACTTGTGACAGATGAGTCAAAAAATATTAGACTTGCTAGTTTTCTTAGACAAAGTACCAACTAGTATGTTTCTGCACATACATGCACATGTATCTATATGCGTGTTCTGGAAGAAGAAGAAAGAAAGCATATAGTACCATTGGTATCAAAATGCAAGCTATTTTCCAGCCTAAATCTAAGCTACTCTCCTGGTCAGTTTATATTTCCAATAATATTTCTCAACATAGCAACAAAGGAGGATATTGTAACTCTCTGACTACAAGAGAAAGAGGAATATTATTCATTAAATCAGTCATGTCAATTATGAGACAAAGGGTACAGATTCTGTCCCTTCACCCTGATGGCAGTATAAACTTGTGTTTTATAAAGTTTTATTTTATATACATTTATGTTTTATAAAGAAAAAAATGGAAAAAGAAATTAAACCTAAAGCCATAAAATGGTATAATTGCCCATGTTTTCAGATTATATGCCCACCTCTAGTCTTGTCCGTCCGTCCTCCGTCCTTCCTTCCTTCCTTCCTTCCTTCCTTCCTTCCTTCCTTCCTCCCCCCCCATCTTTTTATTTGAAATGTAATATTTTTAATGTCATACATCTGCTTTTACCCAAACATTTTCACCAAAGAATGGAAAATGAAACAACCAGATATGGCTATAAGGGAAAAGAAGTTCAGAATGCCACATGGAGAGAGAGCTATATTTTGAGGAGGAGGGATTGAAGAGAGCTGAGAAGTAGGAAAAAGGGAAGTGCAAATAGAGCACAAATAGGAAAAGGGCCAGGTAATTTGTTGAGACTGTTCATATTGATGCCGCCCGCCCCCAATTATGCCATTGTGCATTAAAAATTTTGTTGGATTTATTTGGTTTGCTGTGCTGAAGTTACTGACAGGGAATGGGGACCCTGTGCTGCTTCTAAGGACAGTGTTTGGATTTAGAAAGCCATGAAGTTTGGATCCTTTTTTCTTTTTTTTTTTTTTTTTTTTTTTTTTTTTGTAAATGTAACCTCAAATGAATTCCTAAGTCTCAGTTTGTTACCTATAAGAAATTTTGTAAAATAAATAAATATATGCAGGTAAAAGTGATTAGAGTGAAAGTAATGGAGTAGGTTCAAAATAAAAGTGATGGTCCACCTTGCAGATTTATCAAAATCTTTGACAGTCATTTGTGGCAAGGAAAAATACTTTTATTTTCCTTATGCATAACTCATCTGGACATTTAGAAATATTGAATTCACATCATTATAGCACCGTTCTTCAGCTCAGTCTTTCAATATGGGGGAAGTTAGACAGCCACTTTTTGCTTTATTTCATTTGTCAGTTCTTGACACCTTCCTGTGGAATCTTTACACAGCCAAATATAATAAAATAGCACTGAGATGGCAATAAATAAGCTTAAATAGTGTATTGAATTACTCTTCTAAATAGTGGTCTTCTCTTCGAATTCACACCAGTTCTTCTGTCAGAAGATAAGATTTGGAAATTAGAAGGTTTTTGCCTGTTGCATTATGGTTTGATTCCAGAACAATTTCATTGGTTTCAAATATATTCTCCTACACATTTCTTTATGGCCACCAATGCACTCAGCCTTGATGTCTAACTCTCACTCCAATCCACCTTTCATACTCACTGTTGAATAAATCTATATTTGTGCACACACATATCTCACAGTGCTGATGAATAATATTAATTATAAGGTAATATTTAAAAAGAAATAATGTAAGAGGGGGAAGAAAATGTCAAAACTCAACATCAGCTGTTCTTAGCTAAATCTTACAGAACACTTTTCAGATGTTACTTTTCATGTGCCTCATAGTACTACCATACCTACCACAGTTCTTTGATAGAAACTCCATCCCACTGAGAAGTAACTTGTACTCGAAAGAACTTGTACTTGTCCAGGCTCAGTGATAACCTCATTGGTGCTGGTGCTGGGCTGAAAGTTTAGATTATGCAGGATGGTCAGGGGATTTGGGGACTAGTCAAGGAAAAAGATAGGACCGTGAGAGACTATAACATGGAAGAAGTTTTATTAAGTGGTGTTTGGATAGTTGTATAAGAGAATTCCCTTACTTCACATGACCATCCAGAGGCTTTGGTGAGGAGGCCAGAATGGGAGGAGATTAAGGGAACTTCTGGAGGAACTGGGAGTTGAGATGGGAGATAGAACTTATATGTCTAGATAATGCTGTTCAGCTGCAAGGCAAGGAGTCAGAGAGCTCTGAATGGCAGGAATGGTTTGGACCCTATAACCATTAGACTATCTTATTCATGGCCAACAGTGCTGGGTCAAGTATGCAAAGCAGGCAGGCTCTAAATGGCTATGCCTCTGCTTGTGTTTTTGTTAGTTTGTGTGTTTGTTTTGTTTGTTTTTAAATATTGAGTGTTTAAAAATTTGAGTTTAGTACTTGTAGGCTTTTAGCCTAATAATTCTCAATCTGCGGTGAAGAAATAAAAAAACGTAGGGACCAATACATAGGGGCCACCTTTGGCTCATTTATATAACAGATTCTTAAAGCACTATCAACTGTTGAGACTAGGTTCCTAGACAAAGAACCTTGAAAAGATCTGTTCTTTTGTTTATGTAAACTTTAGGTGGAGAAGAAGTGGGAGACAAAATTTGGAGAAGGCTGGGGTTGACTTATTGCTAACTTTTTGAATCTTGGTGAAATGATCTTTTTCTGAATAATAGTTGAGCATGGTGACATATAAAGCTCATTCTATTGTCAATATGGGGCAACTGCAAATATTCTCTAGAGTAATCATGCCTTATTTACCTATGATTCCAATGGTCTATAGCTACTAAAAGTGTCTAGAGAGCAGAAACACATAATAAACAATAAATGACCTTAACAACTTGGCCTCATGCACCCTTTAAGTTGAACTTTCTATCACAGTGCATCAAGGAACTTGCCCAACAGTCTCACAAAACAACTCAGATAGATTTATTTGTTATTTTTGTTTTTAAACAATCTTTGAGCTAACAGTCTATCAAGGCTGCCTTGAGATTCCCTTGGGTAACTTCTCTCTTGGTAAACTCTTACTAATATATCAGGGTAAACTTATTAGTTACTTCTTCTGTAAAGTTTTCTCTAAATGTTCCAGGCAAAATGAATAAATACATCATCTATATTTTCATAACATTTTGCTTGTGATATTTTTATAGGATTTCTCTTCTTTCAAATTATAATGAGTTTGTTATATTTCCTGAACTGTACACCCCCCTCATCTTATCCCTTCAATGACATATCTCATAATTTAGAATCTCTGTCATCCAGCATAGGGTCTGATACATAGAGTGCTAAAGGTTTCCTAGGTTAATAAAGTAAGAACATTGCTTCTTAGTGACATCGTAAAATGTTTATCTATCCTAATGAAATGTGACTATGTAGTTTAAGTTGCACTAAAGTTAAAATTTTTGTGATTAAATAAATACTATAATTATTTAAAATGTGGATTCAAATTAGCAAGACAAGTTAAAAAAATCTTTATCAATGCCATGAATAAATTTCCAAATATATAAAAATTGGGGGAATATTTCAAAACATTCTGACTCATCTTTGATTCTCTGGAAAAGGTAGAACCAATTACCCAGAATGTTGTGTCCCATAGTTTAGTGAGGGAGCTTCTTTTTGGGCACCAGCAATAATGTTCCATGTTACAAAAAAAAACCAGTGTCATTGGATTTTGCCCTTGAGAGAATTCTGACAATTGTTGGAATAATAGAAAAATTCACTCAGGATCATATCTACTATAGCATGTTGAAAACCTGAGTACACTAACTTCACCTTCACATGCTACTTGTGTATTTTATAATTTACACCATCTGTTCATCTGGATCCTGTGCTGACTTGTGCATCCATTTTAAAGGCAGAAGCAGAACACCTGCCTTCACAGACATTTCAAGAATCAACCAAATGCCCAAAGGTAAACTGATAAAAAGAGAATTGGCTAAATTCTGTATCAGATGAAAAATGGAGTGCAATTACAAAATTCCCATGCACATATATGATAATTAGGAAATGACTTATTAAAGGTCTGTAGACCTAATTGCTTTTTAGACTAATTACAATTATCTAGCTTCCCTTTTTACTATATAGACTAAATTTCCAGATATACTTCTCCTCACTTGATTGCGAACATAAACCTTAAATCTTGGAGCAGAGCCTTACTTGCTAATGTATTATTAAATAAAAAGCTGTTTTTAATAGTTTCTTTATATGATATGTATGGTCATATATCTGCCTGAGTACATACATGGTGCAGTGTGTGCAATTCATCTCTTTTGAATGCTGATAGACATGGCTATATGACTAATCAAAGCATGGTTAACAGTCATTATCAGTCAATCATACTGTACACGTTCATATGAAAAAACTTTATACATGCGTGTGTGCGCGCGCGCGCACACACACACACACACACACACACACACAGAGGAAGAGGGAAAGGGAAAGAAAGAGAAACTTAGGAAGATAGTAATACTGATACTCATTCTTCTCATCTCTATTCAAATATCACCTATTCCTAGAGATTTTCTTTGGTGAAACTATAAAGTGATAAGTAATCCCATTCCCAGGAGTTATTTAATGTATCATTCATTCATTTTCTACTTATCATAATTTTAAATTATTGTGTTTATATTTCTTGCTTTATTTTTTATATACTCCATGAAAATTGAGCTCTAACAGGGGAAGAACTTAATCACCTTATTATTCCCAATATTGAGAGAAATGCCTGATAATTGGTAGGCGCTCAATGAATGTTCAATATATGGAGGAAATATTATAAAGCCCAAGAATAGAAACAAAAAACCTGTTTCTGATTTACACCCATTAGCACTTTTTCTCTAAAAAAAAACTTTGTCCAAAATAAATATAATGTAATCCACATATGCAATTTTAAATTTCTAGTAGTCCCATCAGAGAAAGAAGAAACAAGTGAAATTAATTTTAATAATGTATTTTATCTAACCCAATATATCCAAAATATTAATATTTTAATATGCAATCTATATGAAATGATTAATTAGATATTTTATATATTTTGTACTGTTATTGACATCTGGTGTATATTTTATAATCACAGCATATCTCAATTTAGAGTAGCCACATTCCAAATACTTTATACCATATGTGGCTAGTGGCTGTGATATTAGACACTGTGGATCTAAAATATACGATCTGTTTGGGCTTTTGGTAAAAACTAAAACCAAATGGTAGGGTTGTTGGTTATAATTTAGAAGTCTATAATGGCAGAATGAAATATTTAAATCAAGTAGACAAATGATATTTTCAACATGGGAATGAGGTGATTAGCACTGCTTAAGATAAAGCGGTGTAAGGCAACATGAAGAAAGGGGATGGTAAGAAAAATTTGGAGGTTAGTTGCCATTAAATGAGTGAAAAATTACACATATTTGAATTAAGGTGATGACATAGACTGGGATAGATGGGGCAGATAAATCAGACTAGATAAATATTCTCAAGTAGGCATCTACTCATATAACTTCACAAAATCTTTATGATTATATCTATTTTGTGCCAATAAATTTTTCGGGTTTCATTTAGAGTGATTTGCTGTGATAATAACAGTTAAGAATTATGATTCTTTTCACTCAAAAGAAATCTTCTTGTACCTTTAAATTATACTCAACTGACAGCAAACCTGCTGAAAAGCAAATTGATGGATGAAATATGAACATAACATTTTAAAAACTGTACCTCATTATATCAAACTTAGTGAGGCTCAAAGTAGAATTATCTTTTGAGGCTACATCTTTATGTTCAACAGAAGATAGGAGAAACTATTTAAGTAGTGATTGCCACCCAAATGTCTCCCCCATCATCTCTGCTCACATAAAGCTACCAAGCCCATAAAACATGTCTGAGATCTTGTTTCCTGTGAATATATAACATTTACTGTTGGTCTACAATATACCAGACAGTGTATTAGTGCATTATCGCATAGAGATCCCAACTATTCTTCATCTCATATCTTTCTTCTTCAAAGTTTTAAGGAATTTTTAAGTTTGCCTTTCGATCTATTCCTTTTTTTCCAAAAAACAAAATCAGTTAATATATGAAAAAAGCTTAAAATAAATCTATGTGAAAACCACTTAATATATGGTGTTTTATTCCTTCCAACAGCCTTATAAAATAAGCATTGTCGTTATTCACATTTTCCAAAGAAAACAACTTTGAAATGTTAATTGCTTCCCAAAATGAGAACAGATAGAGAAGGGATAGAAACACCATTGATCTGGCATTTGTAGAGCAATCATATCCAGTATCCTTTACCACTATTCCATGCATACTTCTATTATGATTCTAATCTAATCTGACTATCATAAGGACAATGCCCATGAGAGTTTCAGGGAGATGGTCGTCAGTAATGTCAAATCCCAACAAGAAATTAAAGAAAATGAGAACCAAGGACATTTGTTTAATGGCATTTCTTGAAGAGATCAGTTGTATTTGGTAACTTCTGAAGTAGTGTTTTAGATAAGGAATGGGGAGGGGAGATGATACATCACCATAGAGCAGACAGTGATTGAATAGAAAGTAATGCATTCTCACTGAGAACTTCCAAAACCCTTCCTGCATTTCTGTTCAGCTATATAATTTGACTTCTCTGGGAAGTCACTTATAATTACTATCCAGTCAGAGCCTGTTCTACTGGATAGTCATATATTCTCAAAGCCAAAGTGACTTTAGAAATATTTAATTCAGCCTTCTACCGTAACCCTTCACTTTTCTCTGGTATCTTGGGAAAGAGAATGGTATTTGATACCCTGGGTTTAAATGCTGGTCCTTCCAACTTTTAATTTATTTTAATTGTTAAATGGATGTAAAAATCTTTAAGTTATTAAAATTTTAATTGTTAAAATGGATATAATGCAGGTTTTAGCACTGCTCTGATATTAGAATAAAAACATGATACATATGTGGGTTTATATAAAGAGTTTTAAACAATATTACATGAATTTATATAATATGTAATGTTTTCTCAATGCGGCATATTGTTTCCTTTTCTTTTTCCTTAAAGAATCTCTCATAAGGACCATCCACTTATAAAAAAAAAAAAAAAAAAAAAAAAAACTCTTCGGTTTGGGGGCATTATGGTTGCCAGTGCCCAACTCAGAGCTGCTAAAAATAGTTTGATTTTTTTTTTAATGAAAGAGAAACATCTACTCCATAATGCCTATACACTGATACAAGTAAGATATTTTCTCTTTGCTCAGTTCAATAACACTAAAGATGTTTTTAAAGTTGAATTTTTTATGCCCCCCCCCTTAACTCCCACCTCAAAGTCTTTTCTGACCCAACCTTTCAGGGGTAATCTATAATATTAGTTCTCCAGATGTTCTCACTTTCAAATTCATTTTTGTTTCCAACCATTTCATTTATTTTCAGTTTATCATCCTATTGAGTAATAAGTGAGTGACCAATGCTTAGTAGTTTGGAAGGTTCTGGGCTTCAGTTTAAGAAGAAAAAAAAAAAAATTAAAATACAGTGCAGTGTGTAATGGCCAGCCAAAGAATTGGAGCTGTCCAGATCAATGGTTTTGAGCTTTGTGGTACACATGCTTGTTGAATAAAAAGCTGGCCTTCTGAATAATGTTAGATATTAAATATTTACCCCAAAATTGAAATACACTGATGAACTTACATAAATGAGGGAGCATTACTTCTATAACAAGAAAAATGGAATCAATCATCTACTCCCAATCTATGTACTTATATATTAGTTGCTTTCCCCCCCCCCCCAGAGCCACTACCCAGACCCATGGGGAATTCGTACTACTGCTGTAGCCATTTGCTGGCTCAATAAATCTCTCTTAGCCCCAATTATTTCATGTGCACAAAGTGCCAGTTATCATATCCACCTCACAGGCTTATTGAGAGATTCAAAAGGAATCCCTGCTTAACATCTTAGGACCGTAACCTGCCGTCTGATCATTAATAATATGTGTTATTATTTAACGAATATCTGAATTATGTAACATGTGTCATAGCAGAAGGTTTAAAGAAGCTATAACAAAATTTAGGGGGTATGGTGTAAGAAAGGGTAGTAATTATGAATAGAGCAGATCCTGCTGGTGCCAATTCTGTCAAATTATGCAGTCTAAATATTTTTTTACAAGTCTAAATAAAATTGACATTTAGAAAAATCACAGTGACTTGACAGATTGATTTAGATCAACTCTAAGTAAGTTTTGGTATTGGCAGGGACATTTTAGCCATTAGTGATATTTTGACTATGTAAAAAAGGGTCTGTCTCCATAAGTGAGGATTTACTTATAAGAAACTTACATAAAGATTAAATAGAAGTTGATATGTACATCAAAGGCAGGGGAATTAGCAAATATAGGTATCACTTCTCTCATTCGTCCATGGACAAAGCTAGTAAATGTGTATTTACATAAGTTGCCAGTGCTATTATCACAGGTTGAGTGGGGTGTCTTATGTGAATGGTGATACTTTTGAAAAGTAAAAGCACTAATCATAGATATTAGCAAAACAGTTGCATGGAAATTAATCAGCCTGTACACTACAAGACATTATGAATTAATACATTATTCTTGCCTTACAATCAGTTTATTACCCAACCCTATATAAAGTGATTTAAATATGCAATGAAAGCAGCCACAACCTTTAGAAAAAGTTTTTGGGATTGTGTCTGGAAGCAAGCCAAGGTCATGATTATGAGCAGGCAACTTCATTATACTCTTAAATCATTATTTGTGTGTTTTTCTGACTTGAGTTCACACCAATTTATATTCATTTTACCTATAAAATGGAAAAAGACACAAACTATGCATCGTGATTTAAAAGACATTTAGTTTGCCACATCATGACTACATATCTTTACATTTGAAATCAGAAAGATCACTTACACTTCTTAAAGTCTGGTGAATAGTGCAAGAGATTTCCAAAGCCATATTTTAAGGTACTCTTCACCAGCACAAAAGAAATATGTAAACCAACGTCTGAAGACTCCTTAACCTTTATATATTTTACATCTCTGCATTCTAAAGTTCTTTAGAAATGCTTTTATCAGTCCTGCAATGAAAATGATAATCTCCACCATATAGACCATAGCTTTTTGTTCCTGGGCCAATTTCTGTTTGGCAATAAAGTTAGAGACATTTCCAAAGTTAAGAAAGAATTGAGGGAAGTGGGAGATCACAAAGTTATAGAACACAAGTTGTCTTGTTGGAGCATGAAATGGTTGCAGCAAATGCTACTCCAGGGTAACAGTGCTTTGCCACTGATTTTTCCTGATGAATACATCCAACTGACTCCAAGAAGCATTGCTTCATGATTACTAAGGCAATGCCGTTATTCAAAATCTCAGTCTGCTTTTAACACTAAGGACACAGTTTTAGTGTCCATCAATGCTGAGTTCTCTAGGCAATAACAGCTCTTAAAAGATTGAGGAGTATCAGTTAGAAGGATCCCCACCCTTAAAGTCTAGACGTCAAGGTGCTAATCTTAATATTTTTGTAAACTTAAACAACTGATTAAGCTCTTCTGAGCCTTTGAGGTTTTGAGGGTTCTCTCCTACTGAACCATCTAGATTTCCTAGTAACTAGTGAATCTACAAATATTTATTATTTGCTTAATTTATTGACTGAGTCATTTAGCAAATATGTGTATAGTGACATCTATTGGATTAATAAATGCATGTCAACTCTATAAAAGTTTTACTACCAACTACAAGCTTTAGTTTAACAGATGAGTCATAAAATCTCCTACATACCACCACATAACTCTTGTTTTAACCCTAGATTATATACTCTAGAGCTCAAGTAGAAAGACATTTTACCCTTTGCCAAATTTATAAATTTATAGCCCGTTCGACTAGTGAGACTCCTTCTAATTGTTCATAGATTATTTCTTTTTTAATAACATTCTCATGTTACAGATTCTATGGTGTTTGTTAGCACTTTAATAAAAACTGTGTTACACTTTCTATTGAAAACATGTTATCTCTCTGACATACTGGTAGCCATTAATTTTCCAGCACTTTCTCAGATCTACTTAGTGTAGAGTGCTGTGGAGCATTGTAATATATCTGACATTAGCTCTCATCCTCTTTCATTCTTCAAACAAGTACTGAGCACCTAGTATGTTCTATCCTGTCCCTGGAGATATAAAGGCTAAATGAGACATTATCTGTGTATTTAATGTCTCATAGTTTACAAAGAAGAACTAAGATGTTAAGGCAACTACCAACAACACAAGGAAGAATGTTATGCTTACACCAGGGTGTGTGTGTGTTGGGGTGGGGATGGGGGGAGCTCAAGGAATAAAGTTAATTCTTTAACAATAGAAAGAAAAAAAAAAAAACTTGCTCCTTCAAATATATATATATATTTTTTTGATAGGCCTTACACATTTTAGCTGAATGTATGCAGCCTAAATAACTGCAAGTTTATGTAACAAAAATCGCAATATTAATCTTTCTCCCTACATAAGTAACTATACAGGAATAGTTTGAAAATAATTTATTCTAAACCAAATAACAGATATTCAGTGTCAGTTTATAAAATCAGAAAGATGGGTATATTCACTGTCCCTTTAAAATGTGTATAGCTTTTTTGCTGATCACTGCAGTATGTCAACCTCGAAATTATTCTAGGTTTTATTTTATCAGAGCTACAACAAATATATAGGTACCTAAGGGAAAGAAAAAAAAATTAATAGAGATTTGTATTTCCCATTTGCTGGGCTTTGAGGAAATTTGCAAACTTAGCCCCAGTGTGTCCCAAATGTATCTACAGATTCTAGGCTCTTATTTATTTTTAGATATTTTGAATAATAATTGCTAACATTTGTTGAACACTCACCATGTGCAAGGCTCTCTTCTAAGTGGTGCTGAGGCTCCATCCCATTGAATCATGACAATCACATGGGGCATTTTTCTCACATGAGAGATCTGAGCCATAGGAAAGTTAAGTAGTCTCTGTGAACTAGAGCTGAGCTAAATTTTAGAGTCTGAGACATTTCTTCCATGGTAGATGAGCCACAAGATAAGTTGTAGAGGAGTTGCAAGTCCAAGTTCTTAACTAACTGAAACTGTTGTGCATGTGAAAAGTGACCCAACTACTTTGTAGCCAAATCAGCATATTTCGCAGTCACTTCTTTTTTGCTTTCTCTGCAGAATTCCACACATGGCTCTATTTAATGTTAAGCTACGCATGGAAACATGGTTTAATTGCGACTGAAGAGGCACTTTTTTCACCCCTTAATGTTATTGCTACTGCAAAAAGAAGTGATTTTCTGTGAACTTCAATATGAAGATTATGTTATCTACCATATTGTATCTGGATGTTGCAAAATGCCTAAGAAATTGGCATTGTACATGTTGATCTTGACTTGGCACTGGGATACTGTATGGTGCAGAATAATACCGTAGAACTATTAACAGAATGAGGCTCAAAGCAAAGTATGCCCAACAAACCCATTCCTCCATATAATCAAATTATATAATATAATGTGTATTTTACTACAGTGTTCTAGTTAAAATCAAAAGTGCAACTATTATATATGTTATTTTTAGAGTAACTTTTTAATGAAGTTAGCATGGCATCATAGTTCATATTTCTTAGAAATGCGCTGGGTAGAAAAACGGCTACATCTTTGGAAAACATTTTATTTTTATTTATTAACATTTAGTTCCAGGTAATTTCACATCATCACTCAATACTATTCTGAGATTGAGAGAGTATTAAACCATTATTTGGAATCTTAATTGACGATTTGGGTACTTAAACACTTTTGAATATATAAACTGTTTCAGAAAGCACAATAATAGGTTTTCCTCTGAAATCATTTTTCAAATAGATAAAAATATATAAAAATATATAAAAATATAGAAAATATATATTAAAATATAATGTGAGCTGCTTGTGAATATCTCTAACACGATATATTGAGACTGTATGGGTCCAAATAAATTAATTAATAGTTAAACTTAATATACCCCTTACCTACTTCAAAAATGGCATATCTAAACTATTAGCCAAAGCCAAAAAAGAAGGTAGTCCAATGAACTGAAAGGAGTGATCTGCTTATTTAACTATATGCATATATAATTCCATACATGGAAAACCTATTTCTGAAAATATATCACCGTCTTTACCATTTTTAGCATACTACAGCTATTCATACCTAGTTGAGATGTTCAAAAGGTTTTTACTTTGGTAATTGTATTCCCTGTTTTGTGCTGAGGAAAAAGGTATCTTGTTAAAGAATAATTATTTATAGAGTATATAGGAAGCCAAATAAGTTGTCAGATAGTGGAATAAATTTTCCTACTCAAATGTGACACTTTGTTTAATTCCCTAAACTTGGGGAAGAAAGAAAGGAACTGTAAACATCGAGTGGTTACTAAGCTCAAGCATATGGAAGTGTATATCATTGGGTCATTGTGTTCTTTACCCGGGACAGTGCTCCCTCTTTTTGGAAGCCTCGCATGAAGAACAAAATATCCTATCACCCTCCCTTGTAAATCATTGCAGTCTCAGGTATTTCTCAAAAGGTCTCCTCCATTTATCTTTTCTTATCTGTTAGTCAGTTCTGCATTAGCTGTCACTGTCCCTGGGTTACTTCACAGAGGAGCATGGACTAATCTTCACCATAAGTGATCGCCTTATATAGCCAGGAGATGATTAGATTTTATATTAATTATTCATTATTGACTGGTTGTTTAGTTATGGTAACATTGGGCTATGGATTTTCATTTTTATCTTTGTTAATGTGCGTGTGTCCGTGAATATACACATAGACAGACATACTTGAACTGTCTAACATAAACTATGATAAATATATTTCCCATTTTTCACAAATATTTTAGGGAGAGGAACATTAATATAAAAGTATGCTAATCATACTCATTAGTTCTTGGCACATGATTATCTTGTGTCTGTGCAAGTCTCCCTATCAGGTTTGATCATTATTTTTTTCTGCTTCTCCCACACTCACATCCTCCTGTTCTATTAATAGCAATTCCAAAATTTTGACATATATACCTTTTCAATGTGCACTTTTAAAATTTGTATGTCCATGTATTTTTAATTTACCTAAGTAATATTGCACTATAGGTCTTAATTTAAAAAAAATGAAAAATTTTCTCGCTGAATGCTATTGCCATAAGGTCTATCCATGCTGCTTCGTGCACCTCTAGTATATTTCTCCCAGCAAACTTTTTTTTTTGTAAGAACCCTGTTACACATCAAAATCTCTTATGGAAATATTGACTTTTATGTTTTTGTTTTGTTTCAAGACATACATGCCAGATAGCGACCCTGGAAATTTCTCATTAGGAGATCTGGGGTATCAGCAAGGCTCAAGCAGTTGTAATAGTTTGGTTCAATAAAGTTTGAGAACCAACAGTGGAATCTAATTGTGCATAATTTCTTGCATCTCAGTCTATACCCTTCATGTTAGCAATCCCTCAATGATTAAAGTTAACTTGCTTTCTTTAACATTATTAGCATCTGATCAATGCTAATTGTTCTCTTAATAATAGATCTGTTTGCACCCTCTGCAGGATCTGATATTAATGACTGCCTTTTCTCCCTTGAAACTTTATTTTATTTGCCTTTTCCTACTTCCCACTCCCCCCAGTGCTTGTGACACAGACTTCGGGGCAGGCAGTTTTTTAGAATGTTATCTCAGAAAGAAGAGTGAAGGAATAGAGACTGATCAATGGAAGGGAAAAAAAGCAAAAGGTGCATTATTGAGCAATTTTACCATCATGAAAATTGAGACTCAGTCCTCTTGTTGACCCATCATGGAACCATGTAGAATGTGCCACAAAATTTTCTTCAAATGATCACAATATGAGACATTTTTCCAATAACTCCTGTAGCTTCTTGGTTACAAGTTACCCCTGGAGGTGTTCAGGAAGCTCCTCTCCCACTACAAGCTGTCTCAGGCTGTGCCTTTCCCACCAGAGCCATTCCTTCACATTGGAGAAAGCCTGAGAGTTGCCACAGTGGTCTTGAGATGGGATGCTGGACGTTTGCAAAATGTCCACCACAGCTGTGCTGAAACTAGATGGGCCAACTTTAAGAAGTGTCAGCTTCAAACAACTTTCTCTTCTTTCTATCCTACTGTTTTTATTCTTTCTTCCTTCCCAAACATAGAAATATGACCCAGATACTATGTAAAGATCAAATAATGAGAAATATTTGATCATTTGTCATTAATGAGATCATGATTTAATAGGAAAGGGATATCATGTTGATCCTAACTGGTAGTGGGGGAAATATACAAATGGAACAGTTGAGAATATTGTCCCTAAATCACCTTTAGAAAGTCATAAAAAGGCTTATTATGAAAGGCTATGCCTAAGAAGCTCACAAGAACACCTGTAAAAAAAAAAAAAAAGGCTGTTTGATTATCATCCACTGCTCCTTTTCTTTCATATGCCTGAAAAAATAAATTATTCCTTCTCTCTTTACACATTTATTGTCTGTACAAATTATGTTTCTTATTCGAGTGGTTATTTGATTAATGCTTGACTCTCACAATAGACTAGAGACCACTAAAATAGAGATCATATCTGTTTTCATTTATCTTCCTTGAATCTCAATCCTTGAACATAGTGCTTGACAAACAGATGAATAAACAAGAATCAAAAGATAAATGAAAGAGCCAAGAATCTGATATTTTAGTCTTCCCTTTACTCTAAACTTATTGTATGACCTTGGGGAGGTCACTTGTCTGTAGTGAGCCTTTGTTGTCACAGTAATCAGTATACTTAATGACCTAAAAGGGATCTTCTAACTCAGTGTTCTGTGTCTCTAAATACTGTGAAGGCAGCTTCGATGATTTTGTATTTTTCTAAGTTGATGATAGCTTTGATGATAGCCTTTTTGTTGTTGAGGCCTTGGCCTTGGAAAAGAAGTGACCATCTTATATTTACATGGCCATACGGTTTACTACCTCTGACCATAAATCACCCTTATGTGGTTTCAAACTCCTTCCTTTTCTACCTTCCACAGGTACTACACTTCTATATATAATTTACTCTAGACAGAGAATCTTTTATTATCTGAAGTTCTAACAGCGTAAATATGAGAATCCTTCCATTCAGAAAAATATCCTCGGTCCTATGGTCCCAAACAGCCACATAATAGACATATAATCAGAGTATACTTAGAGCCAGTGTATCTTGTATCTTTTGTTCTTTGTTATAAACTAAATTTCAAAAAAATAGAAAATAAAAATAAAGCATGAGGGATTGCTGTGTCAATTTATATCAGATAATGCCAGAGTTGAAATGTAGTACCTGATCAAGTCCTCATCATGTGGCAGAGCCATGGAGTCTCAGACAGGTGTCACTTGAGCCATATATCCTCTAGGAAAATTAGAGGGGTAAACCCAGACCTTTTCATAAATTCACCGTAAAGCATGGTGGTCATGTACTTTCATGGAATGTTTTTAAAAGCAAAATGAGTCCTTAGCAGTCAAAAGAAGTCCAAAGTTAGTAGTCTGAAGAGCCTCCCTGAATTCAGACCTCTGGCTCCCTTACTACTCATCTGTTCAGATGTTCACAAGAGAGGTCACACGTGCATACTGAATGTTCCCTGCCTTTACCTTTATGTGTAGAAGGGAACACATATCTGCACTGGGTGTGCATTCACAACTTCAGAAAAGAGAATACACTCTGACAAAAACTATCTAGCAAGCTAAACATTTTCTTCAAATTATCAGAGTTGTCAGCAGAACACAGTGTCCCATGCTGAAAATTATGCCAGCCTTTCCCCCCAGAAATCACTCCATAAAAATTTAACTCATACCATTTCAAAGTCATCTGAGGAAAAGAGAGATAAAGTACCCTTAAATCAGAGAGATTTATGTTCTCCAATAAAGCTGCAAGATTTTGTTTTGATAGCAATAATGCAAGAGCCAACAAATTAAATGCTCTTGGGGAATGATTATGGCTATAGGAGTTATTTTGTTTTTATCAGGATTGAATAGCTATGTAACTTGTCTCTTACAGTTATACAGATTGCTGTGGTATTGATAAGTGGCTTATGAGAAATGATGTTGAATTGTGAGGAAAGCATAATTTACTTTTAATTTGATTTCATTTAGTAAACCTGACTGTACAGCTTGAGTTATAGTTATTTATTATTTACCAACGATACAAAGTAACCTGCCACCAGGGATATTAATTATGCCCCTCACAAAGATCGCCTTGTGAAGATCGCGTTCATTGGAAAGGAAAAGCACATACTCTGTCTGCGTGTCAGGGATGAGTAAATTTGAAATTGCCTCTGACCTCTGAGGGAGTTTCTGCTGCTTCTCATTCTCTGTTGCCAGAGGGTCCTTCTCTGCACTTGGCATTCACTAAAGAGCCACAGAGACAGAATGGACTGATCAAGTGATCCAGAGGCCAGTCAAGATAAATTAGATGCTTAATTTATACACCAGGCATTGCAGACAGTCTAATTACACAAAGACAGTTTGATAAAGTAATGTAAGATGCTGTACATATTAGGCAGAACCTGCTTCCATGAAATTATTGCTGATATATGTTCTCTTAGCTTTGAGATTTTGCATGCACAGATGTGCAGTGAGCACTCTGAAACACATTCTATAAAGGTATTAAAACTGAGTGCTATCTGGTAACCTTTTCTAATTTTATGCTGCCCACAATGACACTATTTTTTTTCCCTTTGTCCCCTTTTTCAGCACTCACTGAGATAGATATGAAATGTTTAAATAGGAATCTAAAGACATGATCATTGAGAAAGATTCTGAAAATGAAGCAAAAACAATATTTATAAACTCGAGCTTAAAAAATGGAGGAGAATGGGTCTTTTGCAAAATAAGATTAGACCTGAAAACTCTAGTCTTATCTCTTAAGCAGTCAGGGGGCTATACTAGTATTAAGAGAACCAGATGCAAAATGAGAGTTGAAAAGTTTTATCAGGCGTTTTATTGGGAAAGCACAAGTTGAAGAAGGACGAACTCTACATTCCAGAACTTTTTGTTTGAATAGAGTGGTTAATAGGGGCAGCCAGTAGTTCTGTTCTTGGAATAGCTTTAAGCACTCTAATTGAAATGTAAGTTTAACCCAGTTGCCTAAGGGAAGATGAGAATTGACTGCAGTTAGTATAAATACTAATTTAAAAAAAGACCATTTTAAAATCAAGGGTGTGAGAAAATGGATACTTTGGAGAGAGAAGAATATCAGGTTATTGAAGGAGAAGTTTGAAGATCTAAATAGAGCCAGAGCAAAAAACGATCTCATAATTACAGGTGGGTAATGTTTTTGAAAGTTCTGTGATATAGGAAATTGTAATCAGAATCACACTGGGTTTTAGTGTTCAGATGGTACATGAAAGAAATGTCTTGATTTATTTCCAGAAAAGAATATTTGAACTGAGCAAAGTGCCCTAAAGCTCACTGTTCCCAATGCACTAGGACACAGAATTCCTAGATGAGATAAGCACTACTTATAGCAAATAGCAAACCTGGGTGAATTTCCTCAGATTCTTCTATATGTTCCACTTTCGGTACAGTGGCTACTTCAGGTGAATGGTACCTGGAGTCTGGTGCCTGGGTCATTGTGTATGCTGTTTCTCTCCTTTTCTTAGGTTTCGAGAGACACTTTCAAACCTACCTGAATGTCTTAGAATAAGAACCTTGTTCAAGCTTTTTATAACTTTGAGTTGAAGGCTGTCTTGCTACATAGACTGATAAAGAAAAAAAAAAAAAAAATATATATATATATATATATATATATATATATATATATATATATATATATAGCCAAGACAAAGACTTTTGTGTCTCTGGACTCTATGATACTTTGTTTGCCAATGGCAGTGTACCTCAGTTATGTGTTCAGCTCTCTCCTCTATGTTTTTGCCCTTATAATATTGTGAACCCATTTAACAGCAACAGCAACAAATCCCACATTTTAATTTCTTCTGAGTCATAGACTCTTGATTATAAGTGTATGCTGGGAGATGATGCAGTATCAATAAAAATAAAAAGTCTGCAGGTTTTGGAGTCAGATGCCCTTGATCCAAACCCTAGTACTGTATTTTGCCAAAATATAATTTTAGGCACATTATTTTAAAGCATCGGATTTTCATTTTGTGCAATTATTTGGTTATTTAGTAAAATAGCAATAATAATTATTGGACTATAAGGGAAATGAAATGACATCTTGTATGTGTAGCACTTAGGGATGCTAAATGCAGAATTAGAATTAAAGAAAATTTACAGTTATTATATACTGCTCACTAATCCAGACTTTTCCCCAAGAACATATATGTTTAATATTTAAAGTGAAATGAGAGTGGATTTTGTAGAATTTCAAATGTACAGTGTTCTTGGTAACAAGCCTCCCATTTCTGTTTGCCAGGTAGAGAGTTGGAGATGCAACCTATGAGATATCTTTCCTTGCAGTTGACACAGTCTTTAGTTCAATAATATCATCTTCTGTCTTTATGTCCAAGACAGAGTCTCCATCCATGTGAAACTCAGGTTAGACACCTAAACTTTCTAGCCATTGCTTTTTCATCTGTGTAAAGAAGGTAGTGGGATGATCTGCCCTTCAATACAATTCTATGACTTTCAGTCACCAGAGTTAATAAAAGCCTTATTTTTTAATCTGAAAAATTAACATTGATTATCAATTACAAAACTATCTCCATCCTTAATGTATTTCCAAGTTGAATTTCTGGCCTAATAATATAGAAATGACTGATTCCTCTGGCACAGGGAAACAATCAGTAGATTAAATATTCTTCTGCCTGTATTCCAAACCTAAAATTGCTTGTTGGAAGTAAGAATTAAATGGACTGTTTGATTACGATCTTTAGTAAATGTATTTATTCATTCAATATTTATTTGAATGCCTTTTATGTGCCAGATACTATGGTAACTGGTAAAAAAAATGCGTGTATACTCATTTACGTATATTCTTTATAGTTTATAAGGTGGTTTTGATTGAGATGATCTCATTTAACAGTTACAATAATCCAATAAGAAAGGTGGATAATCTTCCATTTTAAGATTGAAAAACCTGATGATAGGAGAGGCCGAGAGATTTACACATCATTTTATAGATAAGTAATGTACAGAAATTAGATGTTGTCTTTTAAATTTTATGTTATTTCTAACAAAACTACACTTTAGGGGTTTTGTTTATGTGTGTTTTGCCATGTAGAAAAACCCTGGTTTAGTACATGTCTTTCTCAAAGGTGAAGCTTTAAGATAAAGTCTCCTGCCATTGCCTGTGTCAGCCTTAGGTTCACTGTATTTCTGAATGATGAGTTAGCACATAGGAAATCAATGCATTATGCAGAGTTGGAGGTCCTGGGAAAATCACTTGGTTTCTTTTAGCTAATATATAATGATTTTAGGTTGTCTGACTAATGAAGCATAGAATGCATTGTTTCTCTCTAAATGGTGCTATTTCAAGACTCAACCTGGAACTTTCTCAGAAATGCAGATTTAGACAAATAGAGCTATTGGTGCATCTGCTCAGATGGCCTCTGTGAATGTGTGTGCATTCTTTCTTTTGGCAAAATTTAGCCTTTGAGAAATAGGGAAAATGGTCAAGATTACGTATTAATAATTGATGGGTCTGGGGCTCAAATCTATGTCTTCTGGCTTCTTAATCATCATTCCTTTCCTATATAATCTGGGTCTCCTGGTTGATTATCACTTCATTACAGAGGGGCGGGGTGCTCTCTTCATCTTTACACCTAGGTGCATTGCGGGTGTTCAGTAAATGGGTGTTGAATTTTCTGCGTGGATGAACCTTTTTCTCTAGCACCAAATACTAGCCTTTGTACCATAGCCCTCCATTTCAAGGGGCTGGAGGTTTTGAACTAGATAAGCTAGGTGTAGTTCCCTTGCTCAGCTACACTGGATTGACTTTAAAAGCCTATTTATAATAGCCTAATCCAGAGAGTGATTGTTTCATACTTAAAACCTAGGTGAATACACAGTATCTGAGGTGGCCTATTCCAGTTTCTCGTGTGCCTGCATCCATAAGCACACGCATGTGGCAAAAGGTGGTATTTTTAATATTATGAACTGAAATCTGTCCTTTAAATTTTCTATTTTTCCCTATATCTTATGTTGAAAGAAACATAGTTTAATCATTGCAATATATGCATCTCCTACCTTATAATGTTTTCCAGTTATAGCCATTTAAATACAAGGCCATGGAGGTACTTTTTTTTTCTAAAAATATCTTTCTTCATCCCCATGAGCACAACTAACAGTAAGACCAAGGACATCTTCTGTATAATATCTCCCATTAAATTTCAATTTCAGTGAAAGAAAAAGAAAAAAAAAATAAGGAGAAAAGAGAATAACCTTAAAGGCATGAAAATATTGAAATAATAGATTCTTTGGTATGTGAAGATAATTGCTAATAAAAATTGATGAATATTTAAAAGTCCAATTTCCTAGGATTTTTCCCTGCTAAAAGAATATTACAATAAATTATCTGTACTTAATAAATTTATTGCAATTAAATACATTTAATATAAGAATTACCTATTAAAATCAAAAAAACAATTTTCATGAGTATATTGTCTGTAGTACATGTAAAATATTATATATACACATAGTCTATCTGTTATATTCTGTTATACATATTAAATATTCTCCTTCCTCCAAAAAGATCTTACTAGAAAGTTAGAATAATTCCATAAGGGCTGTGATAGTTTTCTCTTTTTTTCACTGTTATATCTTCAATGTCTCAAACAATACCTGGAGTCTAGTAACTGATCAACCTAAGTTTGTTGGAATAATTACCAATAAGAACCAACCTTAAGTATCTCTAATAGCAATAGCAGCTTCGTGCTAGGTATTAGCTTGGCACTGGCTATGTGAAGATGGAGCTGACCTAGTCTCTGTCCTTAAGGACCTAACAGTGTGTTGATCTTTGTAAAACTTAACAGGTTGGGCAAAGCTGTCAGTTATCCCTGTGTCCCAAATGTGGAGGCCAAGGCTCTGTGAAATGGAAATTTGCTCAAATTTGCGCATTTTATCAGTCAGTGGTAGAGACAACACTGGAACCCGGGGTTCTACCAGAAATTTCTTTCAAAAATTGTTTCAAGCAGATGCTTGAGAAGGTCTCAAGGAAGTCAAACTTTTACATGACTTATGAGCATTATGAGAGATCTTGGAAAAGGATTTATCCCAGTCTGCAGAACTCCTGAAGTTATGAGGCGGGGTCATGAGGGAACCACTGAGCCAGGATTTTCATTTCTGGAATGCCCTGGTCTTGAAGCCCCCTAAGAGGGCTGGGTGATTTTATTGATCTCTAAAGGTAAACAAAAGTGACTAATTTGAATATTGCAGACTGGGTTATTTACTTTGGACACTTGGTAATGACAACAGCATGGCCTGATGGCCCAAAAGAAAAAGATACTGATAAAATATCTCACATTGGAACAACGGTAGTAGCCCATACTTCTGTAAATGAATATGTTAATATATGGTAAATGCCTTATAAATGTACATGCCTTTAAATCATGTGTTTGTCCTTCTAGGAGCGTATTTTATAGAAACAATCTCAAATGAGGACAGAAACTTTTAAGAAAATGGCTTAATTTTTTGTATTATTTTAAAATAATAGAAACAAAATGTCTAACATAGAATGTCCTTCACATTCTATAAGAAGTTTCTGTCTATGTATATGTCTGTGTGCATGAGTGTAAATTCATTTTGTGACTACCTAACAACTACCTAAAATAATTAACTGCTATAAATGCAAAGTATTTATTTGCATAGTCATAATTTAAAGTTGAAAATGATTCATCATATAAGATTTCATTTTCTCAAAGCATTGTTCCTCAAAATAGCAGTTTCCTTGAATCCAAAGGAAATATTTTTTTGTGATTTGGGAAAATTATTTTTTTTCCCATTTGGCACAGACTATGAGTTACTCAAATATGAGAAACATTTTATTATAAAGTATAGAGTGAACTATATATGTGTCTTCTTGCACAGAAGAAAATGCTAAAAGGAAATAAAAATATGAATTGCTATTCTCTTTTCAGAATCTTCTTTATTTTAATAATTGTACATTTCCTTTACCATTAAAAACAAAGAAAAAACAGTAAAGATTATATCAAAGCCCTGTGAAATTTACTGGTCATTCTCTGAATGATGCAGACCAAGTACATTTTATTTATTTTTGCTATCTTTTATTTAAGGTCACTTTTAACTGAAAATTTCATATATCAGCTCTTGGCATCTATGAGATCATTTCAATTTACTAGTTGGTCCAGATATTTTGAGAACATTTTAGCACTTTTGAGATCTCTAAGGATATGTTCTGTAAAATTATAATAATATTACTTCTCTGATTAACTCTGTTATTTTCACACAGAGTAAGATATATCCTATAGCAAAAGCATATTATAAAATACATTATTAACTATTACTATTAGGATTAATAAGAATTTTAATTAAACCTTGAGTAATGGATGAATTTGATTATCCACAGGGAGAAATGATAAAAAGAAAGAGGATTTTATGAGTCTCTAATTTTTTAGAATGTTTTACTCGTAAGATTAGTCATGTTATTTCTATTCTCAAGAAAGACAGATTAGCAAATTTGATCAAGGCTACTGTATGTGAATGACACTACCAAAATTTGAACTTGGAACTCTGTCTTCAAATTCATCTTTTCAGTCATTACTGTGTACTTCTCAGGTTTTTGAATCTGAGGCCAAGGGTCTTATATTGTCCCAAGCAGACTCATTATCCCCAATGCGGACTCTGCACATCATAACAGTTTTTTCTTCAACAGTCTTGTTTTCACTCAAAACAGCTTCTCCATGCTATATCTGGAGACCCAAGCTCACTTGACATTTTTCCTTTCTCTCTCTGACTCAAAAATAGGATTTTTGTGTATTTTCTGCTATAGGTATCCTATGGCCCAAATAGATTAGATACTGAGAAATATACAGTTAGGGTACAAATATTCTTTAGAAACATTTTTATTATCTATTATTCTCCAGATTATCTATTTTAAATATGCTCTAAGGATGTTTTTAAAGTATTTGAAGCTTATGAGCAGGCCCTCAGTTCTAAATTACTAACAGAAAAAAAATAATAATAATAACACTTTATATCTTTATTTCTATTTCTCTATTTCCATCTGTACATGCCTGCATGTCTGTATTTTGCCATCAGACTTATATAATTCAAAACCAATGTTGGCTTCCAGTGAATATTCCTATAGCAATATTAGTAGTTTCATTGCTTCTGGCTCAGTTCTTCAAATGGGCCAGCAGGACCATTTCCTGTTGTGTTATGGGCTTCAGTGCACAGCAGAGAGCAACTAAAGCTTTGCTGCCACACATGTGAGTGCCTCTCCACAGAGGTTACCTAAGAACATAAGAAATGGAGAACCAGACACATATCTTTTTTACATCTTCAAAGGCAGACCTTTCAATGTCTGCTTAAGAGAAGGGTTTGTTGCCCCCTACCGCCCCCCCCCCGCCTTTTGTCACCAAGAACAAGACTCTGGCACAAGCCTAACTAGAAAAAAAAAAAAAAAAAAAAAGTAATGCAAGATGTCATCTCCTTATCATGAGTTACATTATCCTACTTTGTCCTATACTTTCTAAGGTGTCAGCATTTATTGTCATGCCGATTCTGCGCTAATTAGAATCATCAGCACCTGGGTACTGAATTTTCTGTGGGGAACTACGGAGGGTATGGGCTTTGTAAACAGACATACCTGGATTTGTATCTCAGTTCTGTCTTTTAGTAACTGTCTTAGATTGAGGTCTATTGGAAGCAGATCCTAAGACAAGGGTTTGAAAAAAGAAAATCCGGAAGTACCAGAGGGGATGCAAGCAAGAGAGAATGGAAAGGAGGAGGAGTCAGCAAAGATGTATTATTCAGCAAGTTACAATTGATTGCAGCTGAGTTTCAGTTCCATTGGGAAACTCTGAGAGACAGTGTAGAACATGTTTCAGCATCATTCCTCCAGAGGGTTAAAGAAACTTTTTTTTTTTCTTTCAACTCCCATCAGTCATTATCTGAGTCATATTCATGAGACTCTTATTACTTGGGTACTTCTGGTCTACTCAATGAACAGATGAGAAAGAAACCCTCAAATGGGGAGTTGCAGTATGACCCTATCAGCATGTATGGGAACTATGAGTGGGATGTGGGTTTGGGTGGGGTTCCAACAGTGCCTGCTGTACTAAATAGGTGATTTAACTTCTCTCACCTTCATCAGTAAAATGAGGACAATAATCAGTGTTTTGCCAAGTGTTTTTAAAGGTTAATTGGAATGACATAAGTAAAATGCCTAGCATAGCACCTAACACCAATGACACTCACAAAACTATATTTTACTTTTAAGAGTTAGCTGACAAACGATGCCTTTAACTGTGTTTAGGACACTTAAAAAAAAAAACAAAAAAAAAAACGAGGTTTAAGGGAGCCAGTTCTCTAGGCTACAGAGAATGTTTTTGCAAAATAATATTTGAAGTATTTTTATCTAGGGAAAGAAGCGCTTTATTTGTAGATGGGGTTAGAGAGTGGGATGGATGATGAGTCCACTTACTAAGTAGTAAAGTGTATTAAGTCCTGGGAAAGAAAAGGTCAGGTAGAAGGAGGAAGGTAGTGAATTAGTTACTGAGCATCTTGCTAAGTAATTGCAAGTACCTGAGAAAAGGCTAAAGTGCCACATGCTGATTGTGGCCATGTATACATTGAGCAATTAGGTCAACTTAACCAAAAGGAATAAAAAAGAAAGCAAAGACCAGGAGGGAGCCAGAAACAATGAAATCGTCTGTTACTCTCGTGGCCTATGAATATCTAAACTTATCCATTTATCTTTAACCATTATTTGTGTATTATATTAGATACTCTGTGTGTGTATGTATGTGCAATATCTATGTTTGAGTTTAAGTTACTGATTTGTGAAACTAGAACTCTTCCCTAGATTCCATGGTTAAGCACCTTTCCATATACAGCAAAAAACAACGAAATACTCAATACAAAATAAAAATAACTTTAAGGCCATTAAAATAGAGTATTTTATTTGACATAATTAGGTAAATTAAATGGTCTTCTAGTACTTTGAATTTCAGATTCAAAGCTTAATTTGAGGCTTATTGGGGCTTTGAGATTTAATAGCTATGCAGTTCTGTGGGAAACAGACTAAAGAAGACAGAGACCTCAGTCCATATTATGGCTGTGTCCTTTAATAGACATGAGATTAACATAACCTCCATAATCCTCAGTTTCTTTTTCTATTATATGTCCAATTCTAATAGAAAAGTGCTTTAGGAGGTATTTGGAGGGAAAATCAAGAATTAATGGTTAGAACTACTACCTACAGGTGACACTGTTTGAAGCGGCAGGGCATATGAAGTAAGAACAAGAATCTGGAGCCAGAACCTTGGTATTTGAGCCCTCGTTCTGCCACTTACTATCAATATGGCTTTCAGTAAGCCATTTAACTTCTATATGTTTTTTGTTTCCTCATCTTAAAAATAATAGTGTTGTGGGGAGTACATTTTTCTTTAACACAGCACAGTCAATTAGTACAGTGTACAGAATGCGGCAAAAGCCAATTAAGTGTTAACCTTTATTATCATGTACTAAATTTTGGATGAAGGACTTTATGTACACCCATTAATCCTATCAATATTGTGAATTAAGGCTACTTTCATCTTTACTTTACAGATGGGTAAATGTTGTCTCAAGACATTATTTGAACTTGCTTAATTGTACAAAGATAATATATAACTGAGGTAGGTTTTCTTCTATGGGACTCCAATATAAGCTCTTATATTGCTTTTTGAAAAAATAAGCAAAGCAAGAATAAAGTCAGGATAATGTCTTTGTTAGAATTTTAGACAGACAGCTAAAGGATGTTGGTGTAAAAAAAGGGGGGGGACTTATAAACTTATAACTATGTATGCAAAATAGTAGGTTGGAACTCACTAATCCATTCCAAAGGCCCTTGCATGTTTGGTGTGATTGGTAACAATCATGGTTAGACCTAAGTTTTATCTGATATTAAAGAGAGTTGGAAAAAAAAAAAAAACTTTTTAGAAGATATTGCCTTCCTCTATGTACTATTGAGATATATACTTAAAGGATATAACCCAAATATCTTTTTTTTGTTTGTTTTACCCCACTCATGAATCTAGCCGAGGTTCCTGAGACCAAGGGAAGACTCGGGAGAGGGGACTGACAAGCCTATGTCTGAGTTCTAGACAATTTTCTGTGAAAGTTCAAGTAAGCAAATAGCTAATTCTGAATGGAAATTGGAAGCTAGAAAGATGACCATGGAAAATCAGCTTTACTCAAGGCTTTGAAAAAATGTGTATGCTATTATTCTTCTATAATGAGTGTTTTACTGATAGTAGATTTAAAACTTCCTTTGCTCAGTTACATTTTAGTTTATCCTTCAGAACTCTTTATTCTCTAGGTGGCCATCCATTCAGTTACCCATTCCAGAAACAAGTTATTAAACATATCCAGCTGTAAACAGTAAATATACTGAAACTGGCCCCTCTTACAGAAAGTGCATAATCAGCAAGTAAAGATAAGTTAATGGGACCTCTTAAATCTTGAACAGGGGTTTTCCTCAGCTGCAGCAATTGACATGTTTGAAAACTAGAATTAATAATCATAGCAAGTTCAACTTCAATTACCATTACAAATGTTTGCATTTATTTTTACAGAACGATTGACATCTAATTAGCATGTCATGAGCTGCTTGTGTTTAGATAGTAACCAGATATCTTTAAAAATCTTATCAGAGTTATTTGTTTAGGGTAAGCCAGACATATGAATAATCATAATTAACTTATATCACTACATGATTCACCTCTAAAATAATTGCTAGAATTGTAACCAGAGATTCACTTGCTTCTTCATTTATTCATTCAATAACTTGATACATCAGAAACCAATTATTCCTTAAAATATACTATTTTAAGATTATTCAAATGATCTCTGCCCCAATATAATTTATCAAAACTCAAAAAGTCAAAGGTGCTGGGGGGGTGCCCTAGTAAACGAAACTGACCTTTCCTATGGCGATTTGTCCAAATTTTTATACCCCTATAATATTTTGATCATATTTTATTAGTTATTAATACATTGTAGTATACTATTCACAAGTTGACCATTTCCAGTGGACTACGAACTTCCCAAAAAATGGTATTGAAGTCTTTATTCCAGTTTGTATCCCCAGTTAATAACACAATGCCTGGAAAATAATAGATGGTCATAAAATCTATTTAAAAGAATGAACTATCTGCTAGTGTAATATGTTGTTAAAATGTGAACTTTAAGTCTCTTGAAATAGAGTTAACTTATGGAAAATTTAGGCTTTGACATTAAACAGACCAAAGATAAGAAACAGCTCAGCCCTGCCCTAGCTAACATGGGCAAATTGTATAACATCTGAATCTCATACATCTCATTCCTAAAGCAGTATTTATGGAGTGATAATGAGTATTTCGTGAGATAATTATGAAAAGAACTTACCACCATTTATGATATAGAATGAGCACTTGGGAGGTAGAATTTCTTTTCATTTCTTTTTTCTTTTTCTTTTTTTTTCTTTTTTTTTTTTTTTTTTATGTAGAAACACAATAATCCTTTAAAATGAGATTGCATTTGCAGAGAATTTGTACCAGTCTCAAGAACTGGTACCATGGCATAGTCTTTGTCCTGCACTTCCTAAAGGAGACATAAGATGGAGCTATTTATGTCCACTTGGAATTGGTCAGTTATGAGACTCTAGGAAGCAATTTTACTGACTCTGAAGAAGCTTTTAGCCCTGTTTGCATGTGGCTTAGAGAAGTCACTTGGGTTTCAGCAGTTCTGTCCTGCTCCTTGTGTCCCAGAAATGCAGTGTGTTTACCCTGACTCAGAACCAGTGCTTGGAAGAAAGTAAAAATAGTCTGGAAGGAAGTTTTTCTATTAAATGGAAGAAAGTGGAGTGGAGCCAACTTCTATACTTAACTCAGAAAGCAAGCAAGTGCTGTTAGTATTTCTATTGTGCCCTGGTTGAGGAAAGCGACCTCTTTGCTGGCTAAGAAGAGCAGCAAGAAATATCTCAGAATTCATATCCGTATCAGACTTTACTACAGTGTATTATAGCTCAGACACTACCTTTGATAATATATTGAGAGATCAGTCTACCTGTTTAAGTTACCACTGGCGACTGAGAGACCTCAACATCTCATTTTGAAATTTGTTTTTGGTTCGGTTATTATTATTATTTTTTAATTTGTACGTTTGTTTTGTTTGTTTGTTTCTGTGTTCAGCAGCAGCTTTGAGGATGTTTTCCAGTAATGTATACCTCCCAATATTTATGCTCTTGTGTAATTGCCTCTGAGACTGGATCTAATGACTTTTAAGGCACAGACTACAGCAAAACCAGTAAGGTTGACTTCTAAGATTATGTTATATAAAAAAAAAAAGTCTAGCATCTGTCTTGCTCAACGTCTCTTGCTTTTTCACTTGCTCATTCTAATTGAAGGTGGCCACCATATTGTCAGATGTCCTGTGGCAAAATCCATGTGCAAGGAAGTGGGGTATGCATCCAGCCAACTGCCAGGGAAAAACTGAGGCTGTCACTTCAACAACCCAAAGTAAACTAAGTCTACCCAACAAAAAAATATTTTGCATATCTCAAAATGTGTGGGTTGCAATAAAATATTGCTTAAAGGAAAATTTATAGCATTTATTTTTTTTATTTCAGAAAAAATCAAAGATCTCTAATCAATAATATAGTCTTCCAACATAAAAAAGAAAAATAGAGAGAGAAAAAGTAACCCAAAGAAAGTGGAAGAAAAAAAGCATATAGATTAAAACAAAAACAATAAAATAAAAATCAAAAATAATATAGAGAAAATCAATGAAAGCAAAAGCTGGTTCTTTGAAAAGACAAATGATAAACTACCAAAAATGACATAAATCAGAAAAGAAGTACATTAGCAATATTAGGACTGGATGTGCAGATATATTTTGAGATTCTGATTCCAATTCTTTTGAATACCCTGGTGTAATTACTGGTAGTTCTAGCTTTAATTTTTTAGAAATCTCCATACCATTTTCCATAGTGGCTGTACCATTTTATGTTCATACCAACAGTGCAGAAGATTTTCAGTTTCTCTACATCTTCGCTAATATTTGTTTTGGTGGCTCCTTTTTTTTTTTTTTTTTCTTTTTGGTTTGTTTGTTTTGTTTTTAGTAGCCACCCTAACTGGTGTGAGGTCAAATCTCATTGTGGTTTTGCTTTTAATGTCCCCATTTAGTGATTTTGACCGCCTTTTAATATAATTGCATGTCTTCTTTGGAGAAATATCTATTTAGTTCCTTTGTTCATTTTTGATTGGGTTATTTTTGCTGCGTGTGATTGAGTCGTCACATTTCCTTCTCTATTTTTGAATTTAACCCTTTTCCATATATATAGTTGGCAAGTATTTTCTCCCATTATGTAAGTTGTCTTCTTATTCTGCTGATTGCTTCCATTGCTGTATAAAAGCTTTTCGGATTGATGTAGTCTCACTTGTCTACGTTTGTTTTTGCTGCTCTGCTTTTGGAGTCATATCCATGAAATCATGCCAACACAGTGTCAAGAAATTTTTCCCTTATGTTTTTCTTCTAGGAGTTTTATGGTTTTAGGCCTTATGTTTAAGTCTGTAATCCATTTTGAGTTGATTTTTTTGTGTGTATGGTGGAAGATGGGGTCCAATATTATTCTTTGCAGGTGGATATCCAGTTCCCCAACACTATTTGTTGAAGAGAATATCCTTTCCTCATTGTGTATTCTTGGCCCCTTGTCAAAGATTAAATGACTCTATATTCATGGATTTATTTCTGGGTTTGCTAATCTCGTCCATTGGTCACTCTATATGCCTGTCTTTCTGCCAGCATCATATGTTTTAATTATTGTAGCTTTAAAATAGGTTTTAAAATCAGGAAGTGATGCCTCCAGTTATGTCTTTTTAAATCAAGATCATTTTGAATATTCTGGATATTTTGTTGTTCTATATGAACTTTAGTATTGTTTTTCTGTTTCTACAAAGAAAGTATCTTGGGAATTTTTCGGGAATTGAAATTAGGACCTCAAAGAGATATTGCACTGCCATATGTCATTGTGACATTATTCATAGTAGCCAAGATACAGAAACTATCTGAATGTTTGTTGACACATGAATGTATTATATGTATACATATATGTATATATGTATAATGTGTTATATGCATATAATAGAATATTAGCCTTAACAAGAAGGAAATGCTACCATTTGTGGCAATATAGATGGACCTGAAATGCATTATAATCAGTAAAATAAGTCAATCACAGGAGGAAAAATACTGCATGATTTCACTTATATGAAGTATCTGAAATAATCAAACTTATAGAAAAAGAAAATAGAATGGTGGTTGCCAGGGAATAGGGACAGAGGGAAATAAGGAGTTTTTATTCAATGAGTATAAAGCTTCAGTTTTGCAAAGTGAATAAGTTCTAGAAATTACTATAGTGTTGTGCACTTAAAAACTTGTTAAGAGGTTATATCTTATGTTAAGTGTCCTTACCACAAAAATAAAAAAGGGACTTTTTGGAACCGATGGATATGTTTATTATCTTGGTCATAAGTGATGATATCAAGGTTGTACAAACTCATCAAAATGCACACCTTACAAATGTATAATGCTTTTGTATATCAATTATATCTTGATAAAGGTGAAAAAAAATATTAGGAACGAATGAAAAGATATCACTACAGACCCCAGAACATTACAGATTTTTAAGGTTCTTCTGCAAACAACGCTACACATATAAAATTGACATTTGTGTGCATGAAATGCAATGCTACAAATTTCCTGAAATACCACAATTATCCACATCCCTAAAGATAAAAGATAATTTGAGTAGTCTTATAATTATTTAAGAAGCTGAATTAGTATTTAAAATGTCAGTTTTGTTTTTAAAATTTTTGCAGAGGCATTCGGAATTGTCCCTCATGTGCACTACCCAGTGGCCAGTCTAGGAACTAGGGGGTGGTCTGTCCTGTAATCCAATTCTTGAAGTTTTGTGAATGCTCTTTAGGGTCAGAGTCATGCAAGAACAGCTCATAAGTGATCCCAAGAGTTCATAAACAACAGTGTGATGCTTCTTTTCTTGAATGTCTCACTCTTCATGATGTCCCACATGCTTTATGACTTCCTGAGGATGCTCTCTCAGTCAGAAAGCTGGGGCTTCATTCACCTTCTTCCACCATGTACTTTTCATAAATGTGCCTGCATTCGGGGCCAGATGGCAAGAGAATAAAGAAAAAATAATCAGGGGGTTCACTCCACCCTCTTGAAATCAAAGTTGCTCCAGAAAAAGAAGAATGTTCCCTCTCT
This sequence comes from Eonycteris spelaea, assembly GCA_003508835.1. Classification (NCBI taxonomy): domain Eukaryota; kingdom Metazoa; phylum Chordata; class Mammalia; order Chiroptera; family Pteropodidae; genus Eonycteris; species Eonycteris spelaea. The sequence continues at coordinate 3,020,506 of PUFA01000026.1, read as the reverse complement.
GAGAAGTTTAAGTGTCTGTGAGCTGTCTTGGACACCAGAGGAAGGAGAAAAGAAAAATAATAGAAAAACAGGAGATTTCTTTCACTCTCTATGGGCACTAGGAGATGTCTTTCCAGCTCTTCACGTGAGAGCTAGACCACTTCCTTTCCACCCCTCTCTGGTCTCAGGCCCACTTCTTGGTCTGGGGCTGGTTTGAGTCCAATTGAGAGACATCAGAGAGGGACCAAAAAATAATCTCATTATTTACTTTGAATTTTGGTCTTCTTCCTCAATCTGTCTGCTACTCTTTAGTTTTCAGAATTCTAAAATGGCCACTATATTTATTCCATTACAGCTATATTCAGAGAGAGAAAGAAAAACACATTCTTGTCTTAAAACTTAAATATCTCAAAATTCAAGTATTTATCAATATTGTTATATGTCATACTTTGTGTTAAAACAGAGAAACTTCTATGTCACCTTTCAAAGTAACTTTAATATTTTTCTATGCATATCTGGCCTCCAAAATAACATATGTTCTCAGGAAAATATAAAATGTACATCCAGAATGTACACTAGTATGACAACTTAAAAGTGTTATAACTATTCTCACAATATAAAAGTGCATTATGTTGCCTGATAAATACCATGATAGGTTTTTCTTGGCTATTCCTTGTAGGATCTAACCAGAAAATGTAAAACTAAACATGGGAAAAAATGTGTCACAAGACCTTGGTTGAATGTTCATTATTTTGAGTTGTATGACCAAGGGTTCTTGACTCAGAAGGGGTCTGGCTCACCCACTGAACTGCAGTTACCTTCTGGATTGAGGCACCAAGCTTTATCTCAACAATAATACTTACCAGATGCTTGGAGTATAAAAAAAAATCATCAAAATCAATATGAGCTTATTTTTATAGAAAACTGTACTTCATAAATAACACTCCTGTCATCTTACAAGTTCAGAAACAGAAGTTTTTTGTTCTAGAGTTTGTCAAAGCTGCTCTCTGTCTCTTTCTCCTATATCATTTCCTTTCCCTTTCCATAAATTTAATATTCTATTTAAAGTTTTATGCAGGCTAATATAATTATTTAAAGATAGTAAACCAAAGATCATGCTGTGTAAGCCCAGTATATTAAGAGATAAGACACATTTCTGATTCCTTTCTTCAATTACAAGAACACTTGGATATCAAATTTACTTAAACAACACTTGCAGAATTTGTATTTTGTACCAGACTTCGACTTGTGGCCTTATTCTCCATTGGGGAAATGAATACATATTTTTCTTCCAAGATAATGATTAAAATCAAGATAGAGTTAAGGTAAAGTGGAGTTACAAGCGATGAGGAGCTCAAAATTGCTTTTTCTAAAGCTAGTTTGGTTTGGATATTCTGTCACTTTCAATCATTGAGTTCTGATTTATACGTATTTTCGTAGAGGAGGTAATATCTCACCTGGATCTTGGAGGAGATATCTGGGTTGGGGGTATTTTCTGCAGTGGAAACAATATCTGCAAAGGCAATTAAGCATTCATCATTAAGCTGTGATCAGAAACTGTGTGCGTGTGTGTGTGTGTGTGTGTGTGTGTGTGCGCGTGCGCGCGCGCGACGCGCGCGTGCTGTGTGTTGTGTGTTGTGTGCTGTGTGTGGTTGGTGGGAGAGATATTTTGGTATTCTTATTTTAGAAAGTGAAAATAATTTATTGGATAAGGAGATACAAGAGTTAGCTTGATCAGTTAGTAGATTATGACAATAATCCAGAAAAAGGAAATGTCTAAAAGTGACTAAAGTAAGATCATTAGTTAAATTCAAAAATCCTTTGTTTAAATTAACTTTGTAAGACAATTTTTAAATATGTCATTACTAATTTAAAATAATGTGCAATAGAACTTTAGATGTATGGATTACAAAAAGCTGAAGTTTTTTTTCCCTACATTTGTATTCACTTTGGGGAGTTTTTAGGCAGATTTTTATATAAAAATAGGAGAAAAGCTATACTGGAGCAAGTCACTTTAACCCACTGAGTTTCTGTTACTGTGCATCTATAGTAAGGATAATAATATCCAGCCATCTGGCCCCTGGGAATGATGTCAGGGTTGTTTAGTTGGAATTAGAGCTTGTATATTTCTGGGATTTGTGTATAAAAGCAGGAAAAGGGGAAAAAATATTTTAATCTGAGTTTTAGAGACTAGTGGGAAAATTAAATGGAACTGGAGGCTAGTGGTTGAGTTAATGCAATAGAAACAAAAGAAATAAAAAACAGGCATTGCTCTGGAAATCATTTGTTGTTCTTTGTTTTCCTAAAATGGCAATATCCAAGGCATTATTTTTACCAATGAGCTACTGGGAACATGTATAATTTAGGTTAGTTTAATGATACCAATATTAGGGTGAAGCATGAATTATTTATCATGTCAATATTAAGACAAAATAAATCAGTCACTGTGAGTTTGATTCAGCAAAGGCAAGTTAATGTTGGTTGTTGTAATTATTTTTATTTTTATTAAGCGAGAAAAACTTCATAACTACTTTGTAAGAGCTATTTATGAAAGCCCTTAACCAACACATTATTAAAATAAACATCATGTGTGTGTGCGTGTGTGTGTGCGTGTGTGTGTGTGTGTGTGTGTTTAAATTCATTTATACACATTTCTGGTATGTTGGCCAGAAATTTGGTCATTGTAGGCATTCAGTTGACTGCTTGTATAAGAACTTTGTGTATCTTTTAAATCACATATTGTTTCTTTGGCAACACCTACAAGATTTTGTCAGATTCATTAGCTTTGCAGAAGAGTGTGACTGGGGAGAATCAGTTGCAACAGCTGTATTGTGAAATTTAGTAATGATTTCAGTTTGGTCTGAAACCTTTTTGAAGACCTCAATTGTCAAACTAGCAGAAAGGAGGCCCATAAGTAATATAAAGATGTGATTTTGCTTTTCAATCTGTGTGGCACAGCCCAGGAATACAAGTGAAAAGAGGCTTAAAATCTATTATGATAAATCTGCCCCATTCATTTAGCTCACTAACTAAAATCCGAAGATATCTCTTCTACTTGAAAAGTGCTCTTTAGTTTGACTAGTTTCATTTTTACTGAGGAGTTGTTGTGGTGTTGATCCCAAAGTTGACCAGTAGCAAAGAATATGTTTGAACACAGGTTTTCTGGCCTTATTTTTCACTTTGAAAGGATTAAGAAGTACAAATCTGAAGTTAAAAAATAGTCATGGGGATGCAAAATATAGCATAAAGAAGATAGTAATATTGCAATAACAGTGTATAGTGTCGGATAAGAATTAGATTTATTGGAGTGATCGCTTTGTAAGTTACATAAATGTCTTCACCATGTTAAACATCTGAAACTAATATAAAAAACTTGAAGAATATGTCTCTTTTATAAAAAGTATTATGTGATAGAAATTTATCCAGTTATGAAAAATATCCAAGCATATTACCATTTAATGAAAGACACTACTGGTTTATGTCATTAATTTAAAGAAATGATTGACATCAGTGAGATTGTAAACATAAAACATTCCCACAATTTTTTCTTTCATAACAAAAACAAGCAGTATTTTCTAGGTTAATGTTAAAATGATTAACTAATGAATATTTTAATCTTAGCCAGTTTGTGTATAAATGTGTTTGAGACTCAGAGCTTTCAGGTCAAATGACATTATTGTGTATTTGAACAAAATTTACTTAATGTAGACAATCCTTTAGGAACTAACTATAAAGCAATTTATAATTAGTTCCTAAAGAATGTAAGAACATTTTTCATTATGCTAAGCCCTACATGTACCATGGGAAGAACACTCCCATAGTATCTGGCAAGTAGGTGCTTCTACCCAGGACTGAAATGTTGAACGAGTGATATAAAGACCCAGAGAAAGCTCAATATCCAAGGTAAAGGTTAAAAGCACATGCTATGAAATGACACAAAACACAATTTCTTATGTGAAGTCCAGACCCCCCTCCACTTCTGTAGATTGCAAATATGTACATTATATTGTTAAAATCTTCAGTAGGTTATCACTTAACCTTCCCAATCTGAGTTTCTTCATCAGAAACATGAAAATAAAATTACTATTTCTAATTAATATGCTATTCGTGAGTAGGTATTGAATGTGGTATATTTAACCAAATGCTTAGCACATAGTAGATGCTTTGAAATTGTTGACTCTTATCAGTATTGGTATCACTCTTTTCTTGTCTTCTTTTCTTTCATCTCTTACTATTTTTTTCTTCCTCAGCAATTTATTATTACAGTAAAATAAGTAGAATCTAGAGAAGCTAAAATACTGTGAAGTAGAGAGATGGACCATAATTTTATTTAAGCAAATGTCATTACACCTACTAAGAAGAATTAAAATGAATAATAACTCAACAGCCATCATAAAATGTTCCAGTGGACACAAGGGAGCTCACAAAGATAGATTTCTAGAGATGTCAATAGTTAACATGATCCAGATTAATGAACATATTAATGATGATTGTTTCTACCAGAGGACATCAGTCCTGACTGAAAACTATATGAATAGTAACAATTGAGAATAAAAATGGGATATTATAGTGCTTTTGCAAATATTCTCCCTGGTAACATAGCCTCCAGGAATGAATTAAAATGCAGTATTTTCTAAAAAGGAAGAAATACTGACAAGTTAATAAGTACTAAATGACAGAATCAGGGAAAATTTCAATCTTAAAAAAAAAAAAAAGAAAAAACAAAGGGAAAAAAGGAAAAGCCAGAAAGAGTCATGTTGGGCATGTTGTGGTCTCAACATTTATTTCACAAAATGCCCAAGTGATCACATATAATTGTCTATCTCCTGAAAATGTTTCTGATAGATTCAAATAAATGGAAGATGATGGTCTGAGCTAGGGGTTAAAAGCACTCTATAATATTGACTCTCAAAGGCAATTATGATAAAGGTCTATTAGGCAATGGAAGGTCAGAAGCATCATAACTTTTTTTTTGGATGACTATTTTCCTTTTAGTCCACCCAAAAACCCCTTCCATCTTCTTCCTTATTCTTTTCTGCTGAATAGCTCTTTGATGGAGCCCAGGTTCCCTTCTCATTTAGTGTGTGTGTGTGTGTGCATGTGTGCACACACAAACACAAATACAAGGAGATGAATTAAGTGTCTCAGAGTTCGGCTGGACTTCCCCAAGTACTTGGGGCATGGCTGAGTCCTCCCTAGTGCTAGCCAGGCACATGGAAACCTAATGAAGAAGCAGACTCTCTATGCTCCATCAATCTCCACCAAACTCATAGTCTCCTAAAAGACCGATGCTACAGCTCTGAGCCCAGGTTTTTTATCCACAGCGATGCCAGTAAGTAGGACTCATGAGTCCATAGGCATCCACAAATACTTAGAATATTTTCACAGGGAGCAATAAGTCCAGTGGGAGAAAAACAGAATCCAGGGGATAATATAATGACCCTTTTCCACATAAGATTTAATTTTCTTCCCACGCAGTCTCCTCCAAAACTTAAGTATGGTACTTTTGTTTTAGCAATAATGCCCAAACTGGCTCTTTTCTGATTTTTAATTGATTGTGTTTCAGTCTCCAGAGATTTTGTTTGTGTGCCTGCAAAACAATATATGCCATGCATGCCCATATAGCGAAACTCTTAGAATGTACATTTCCCAGAAACCAAATAATGCATTCCTTGTATAATAAATGTATTTACTGAAAACACTAGCAAGCATGCCCTATTTCTAGGTTTTCCATCTTATTTTTGTTTTCTATATTGTTTTCTTTTGGTCAGCATGTTATTATTCCTTATCAAATAGAAGGGCTTTTTCAGACATTAGTTCTTTCAATTCTTGCATTAAACCTATGTACATATGTGAAAAAAATTCAGTCTTACAGAATAGTCACAGACACATACATACACACCCTTAGAGACATTGTCAGTGATGAGGGTGAGCTAGGAAGTGAATGGTAGCTATAAAGGCAGAAAGTTATCTATAAGCCACAAATTCTTTTTCTCATTTTTACAAGTAAGAAAACAGAATAAGGGAGATTAAGAAAATAAGCCTTTCAAGATCTGGTTCTTAGTAAAAGGCAATACTAGGATTTCAACTTATATTTGTCTGGTTCTAAAATTAGTACTCTTTCCACTGTATCCTCATCAATACTTACAGATATATATCTGCTTGAATGTTCCCCAAGGAAAGAATGTAACATTAAGTCAGTTGATAGACTCTCAGAAAATGATGTCTGCATAATTATAATTAAGAACTTTCTCTTTTTGTATTTTAAGCTACTTATATTTATTTTCTTAGTAGATTTCCCTTTTGCATTAAGGACCCAGGTTGATTTCAAATTCAGTGCTCCCTAAACTAATGTGTAACCTCGGAAAAATGAATTGCTAGTGAATTTCAAATTAGTTCTTCAATACTAGTTAAATAAATCTCCCTCATTTTTCTAAGACAGACTAATAATCAGAATTGCAGATGGTCTGTATCCTGTTATTAATGTGAGAGACCTAATCACATGTCAAAAATAAAGTACATCAATGAAACTCCTTGGGAAATCAGAAAGAAATTGAGCTTGTCCACTGCTGTCAGCCTGACCTTCAAGATATGACAAGCGGCCAAATTACTTAAGATTTCCAGAAACTCAGAGAAGAGAGCATTTTGAAAAAAAAAAAAAATCTTCCATAATTCAGAATGTGACTTGTATGATGCTTAAAGTCTGAGAATTATTTGAAGCACCTACAGTGGTGGCTGAAAATCACACGCCTACTTTAAAATTTCCAACCACATTTTTTTCTTTTCTCTACATTTATTTTTCTATCTCTGTAAGCAAAACATCAGAAAAGAAGTTCAACAAAAGCGTATTTCATTGCTTCTTGTTAATCTGAATGTGTATGTATATGACTTTAGCAGGGTTTAAGGTATTGAATCTTATTTTTGAATTCAAGATTTTATTTCATTTTTTTGAAGCTCAACAATGAAATTATCTCTTGTACAGAGAGTGCCTGGGGTATAGTATTAGAGCAAACATGTTATTTACTCTACTGTACTTGCCACTGTTAATTTAAACTTTATAATGAACAAATATTACTATCACTGCCCCTATATCACAAATAAGGAAACTGAAGCAAAGAAGTTTAATAACTTAAAAAGTTATGTAGAAAGTAAATAATGGAGGTAGGATTTGAACCCAGGCAACCTGGCTTCAAAGTATACTTTCTTTCCCTACACTATGCTACTAGGCTACATTGCATTCTTGGGCACATGTTCTTTCTTCTGCTTTATCATGATGCTGCTAGAGATGCTGCTAGAGTTTCAAGGCAGTAACATGAATTGCTCAGTGAAATGCCACGGAAGAAAACTGGATTTTATGTACATCATCTTGAATATAAGTTCTGACTTGCCATTGACGAGCTCTGTGGTTATCACTTTAATCTTCAATGTTTTTATTGTAAAATGTTGATACTAATACCAACCATAGACTCATGTTGAATATTAATAATAAATAAATATATAAAGTTCCTATAATAGGGCCTAGAACATAGAACATACTTAAAAGCTATAATTTCTTTCCATGGATATTGCTTATTCTAGCTGTTATACTAGACAAAATAACCTATTTTGACTCTTCTAAGAGAATAGTATACATCTTGAATTGCAGTCTACATTAGTTGTGAAAATAAAGCAGTCATTTTCCTTTAATTTAGTCTAGTTTGTAGGAAAAAAAAATTGGTGTGGGCAGGAAGGAGACGAGACAAGGATTTATTTGCCTTAAATTCCATGAACTCTACAATAGAACCATCATCAAAGAGCAGAATGTGGGAAGGCTGAGTTGCATCAGGAAAACATATTTTTTTTTTAGTTTTATTATAAGAGGAAACATGTATAATTCATTCTTTTTACTAGAAGAAGGCCAAATAAATCTGGAAAAATAAGAGCATCATGAAGCTCCTGAACATCTTCCAAATATTTTTGCTGAGATTCCAATTCTTTCTCAAATGGTGGCTAATGTATTATAGGACAGGAAGAATAGGCCATTTGAGTATCCACTTGTATGGAGGGAAGTGTGCAAATTCCATTGCAAGAACAGACCATCAAAGCTTTCATTGCCACTTTTCCCATGACATAGACAAATATCCTGAAGTGCCCTTTTTATGTCATGTGGGCTTTTGAAACAAAATGGGACAATGTGACAAGCATGGGGCCTAACTTACGTTCATATCTACTAGTTAATTGTGTAACTTTGGACGGTCTCTAAGCTTTAGTCTTTATATGCACCTTGTGATTAATAAGAAAAATAATGACACCTCTTTTAAGGAATGCAGAACTGGACAGCAGCATGCTAAGGACCTCACAACTGGGACCCCAGTAGTAATAAAACAGAATTATCCAGATACTATTTATCAGTTGTCATGTACAAAGCACAGTGCTATGAAGAGGAGATAGAATAATTAGACCTCTGCCAAAAGATTGGTCACAATTTGAATGAATAGAAGAGTGTGAATAGTGTTTGTCAAGACAGATTAGGATTATGGGAGAAATCAGGTAAAGCATCTTAATGAGAAATCAGTAAACAGTTTAGAGATTCATTCATATTTTTTGAGGTATTTGGTGATAATCAATGAGGGATCCAGTCTATTTGAGATGCACAGTGAGTTCTGAGAACAGTGTTCAGGAGGGAGGTAAAGGATTCAGATAGAAGGTCGACTTCATAAAAGAGATTAGACTTAAGACAAATATGTCATCATGCGGAATCATTCATGTTCCCCAAGCATTCCCTACACAAGTTTTTCTGTATCTACTTTTTTTTTTTTTTCCAGACAAATTGTGCTGATGGCAAAGATAGCAGACTATAATATGTTCTTATTATGGTCAGGCTCTGTTTTCTTCCAAAAGCCATTAACTAAACCTTAATACAAACAAATTACTACTGGGGCATCTGGACTTTTCCTAAGATACCTTCTGAAAAATTCCTAAGAACTAATTCATCATAATGAAGTGTGAATTGAATGTTAAAATATAACTCAAAGGTACACTTAATTCTTTCGTACATTTTCTTCATTCTTTTCATAAGAGTTATACAAGCTTATAAGAGGTTTATTAGTATTGTAAATATTATTTATGGAACTACTATCCCTTCCTAGAACCAGTGTGTTACATATTTTTTATAGGCTTCTTTCTGTGGCCAGAGAGAATTTTTTTTAATTCATTAATGTTACCACATATTTCATCCCTTTTACCCCATCTACCTCCCTCCTTCCCTCACCCCCTGCCAGTAACCACTAGCCTATTGTCCAAGTCCATGAGTCTCTGTTTGTTTGTCCTATTCATTTGTTCTTTTTAGGTTTATATTTCTCATTTTTTATCCTTTTTTCTTTATTGTGTACAGTTGGTATGATCCCGAGGTTGACTTTCGCTTGTGGTAGACTCATTCTGTTATTTGACCAAAATTTACCTATATGAAAAGAAGATTTGGATTTTATTTTCTTGACTTATTTTAATGATGTAATAATGGACAGACAGATACATACATTCATAGATACATTCATGGATGGATGGATGGATGGATAAATGATAGATTCTAAGGGCTCGCATCTTATCTCTGTTTCATATCTCTGGGCATGTTAGGTCTTCTTTGCATCTCTGTCCCTCCATCTGTAAAATAGGAACAGACATACTCATCTAATAGGTTATCAGGAAGATCATACAAAATAACATATGTAAAACACCTTGACAAGGGACAGCACATCACTGACGTTTGAAAAACACTCATCTTCTTTGATTGATTCTTGAAATCAACATTGTTATTGAGTATCTGTATAGGAATATGTTTGTTTGTTTGTTTTTCAAAATAAACATTTAGAAATACTTTCTATCCCAGAAATGTTTGGTGTTTCATAATGCCATAATGTGTCTTAAATCGTGAATTGTTTTTAGTTTAACTTTTATTGAGTGTCCTAGCATTTTAAAATCTCTAATTCCATGTTCTGCCATTCAATTCTCAGGTCCCAGGATCCTCCCAAACAATTTTAGATTTACTTAAAGCCTGTGGTAAAAAAGGACCAGGATCCCCATGACCTTGGTAAAGATCATGTTGAAAGATATATTCTAGATTCTTATAATGAATACATCGTATTGACTAGCAGTAATAATAGTCTTTGGAAAATACTCATATGTTTAGGAAGGGAAAATGCATTCATATGCACAGCATCATGTTATTTACATTAAAAAATGTGGAAAGCAGATGGTACCAGCATCGTTTTATAGATAAAGAAACCAAGGCTGTGAAACCAGACTACAAAGCTATTTGGTGATATAGTCAAAGTTCAAAATCAGATTTTCTGACTCCAGATCCTTTTCTTAAGTTTGTGCCAACTTGAGTTTTATAAACTTTTAGAGAGTCTCAAGATCCCTTTTGAGATTCACTAACTCCACCTTTTTAATCAGTAAGAAAATTGAGGTCCCAAGAGCGAAAGTTCTCGTTTAGATTGTATAAAACTAATAGAACATAGAACATGTTTCTTCCTGGTAATATTTTCATTTTCTAGATAGTTAATCTGAAATAATTTATGAGTAATATTTAGATAATTACTCTGAATAAAATTCTATTTTAATTAATAATACCCAGTCTTTTGGTTTGGCTGTCCAAAATAAATGTAGCAGTGACTTATCTTTTTAAAAATAATCTTATACAAGGAAAAATAGATTATAGCTCTAAAATATAGCATGTAAAAAATCTCTTGTAGCATATGTCTTTCTATCACTAGCTTCTTTCACTTCGCGAAATCTCTTCAAGGTTTATTTATGTTATAATATATGACAGAATTTCCTTCCTTTTTAAGACTGAATACTATCCATTGTAGCATCTACCATACTTTTTTATTCATTAATCTATCAATGGACATTTAGGTTGTTTCTATCTCTCGGCTATAATGTGTTCATGCTGCCATGAACATGGGAGAGCAAATATCTCTTTGAGATTCTGATTTCAATTCTTTTGGGTTCTGCAAGATTCTACTTATTAAGGTATCTATATAATTCTTAGAAGCAGATATTAAAATGGTGGTGCCAGGGGCTCGAAAGAGAGGGAAATAAGGCGTTGCTGTTCAAAGAGCATAGATTTTCAGTCATGCAAGATGAAAATGATCTGCTGTACAACATATGCATATGGTTAATGATGTGCTATACACTTAAAATGTGTTTAAAAGGTATAAAAGGAGAACCCCCTACCCATTAGTCTACTCAAGCTGTAGAAATATTCTTTAAGACTGAAGTTCTACTTTATTTCAGTAATACTATTTAGGGGCGATGGAGGAAGTTGTTTATGCATCATGTCATTGAGGTGTTTTCAAAAGTTAAATTATATTTTTAATATGAGACATGAATGAACATTTATATATCCTTCAATTTCTGTTCAGTTTTATACCTATTATTGCCCCTCCCATCTCTTACTGTAGAGGTCACAGGCAATGGACTATTAGTCTTCCTCATCCACTAGGAACTGTCAGTCCAGTCATTCCAAGATAAGTTTAGGAATGCACCTAATAAGTTGGATAATCATTTTTTGCCCTCTTCTGCAGCTTATCTTTCTAGACATATTGTTAAATAACTTTTCAGTCATTGCCAAAAATCCTAAGGAAGTGCAACTCATTTGTTATTTTATATTAATGATGGTTAAAAAAGTTTAAAATGTCATCTCTTTGGAACAACAGCTGAATTTGGGGATGTTATATAACAGTCCCAGCTTAACATTTATTGGTAACAAAATCAGATGTAGGCTGAATATGATAAAAATAAGTGAACTCGTGTTGTATCCTCATGTTGAATTCAATCTGGTTTGGATATAGCAAAATCTGTTTTATTTTTACTTGAGTAGTTATCATTCTTCACCTGTGCTTATGGTTTTGTATTAATAGATACATGAGGCATTTACTCTAAAAACATTATATGTATGGGGTATCTCTCTACCATAAATATTTAAAAGCACAGAGAGGTTATAAATCTAAGTCAAAATTATTCTACATATAGCAACCAAGTCAGATGTTCTCTAATACTAACTTTTATTGTTAGTAATTTCATGTCTCTATATTTTGATTCCCTGTTTGTAAATGGAGGGAGCTTGAACAGACTATTTTTAAGGCCTGTATTAGATTGAAGGTGTGTGTGTGTATGTGTATGTGTGTGTGTGTGTGTGCGCGCGCGTGCGCGCGTGCATGCACACACGCAAAATTACACTGTTTTAACCCTATGTGCCAAGCACTGGACTGGATAGTTATGTACATTATGTCTCCACAGTGACCTTGAAAATAAGGTAGCATTATAGTGTTCCATATCAGATTGGTAATGAGGCTTCTTCAAAAATCAACAGCTTATATAGAACAAAGTGAGAAAATATATTCGAGTCGGCCTATCTTCAAAACCCAATTTTTTCTACTAAGTCAAATTTCCACTTACAACGTATACCAAGATTGGAAAAGTCCTTGATTTTTTTTTTTCGGTCTTATCCTATCATGGGATAGAAAATATTTCACAGGCAATAAGAGAATATAAAAATCGATTTTAATCTTGACTGTAGACTTAACAATTGGAGATCTCAAGTGAAAGGTTTTGGTCCAGATCCTTCTGGAAATCTCTCCTAACATCCTCGAAGGCAGTAGTACACTTCTGTTCCTCGTGCAGTTCTGACCATCAACATCAGGGCTGTTTTCGGTTTCTGTAATTTTTAAAATCCCTTTCCAAGTAGAAATCTAGCCTAGAAATGCCCCAGCTAATGATCTGAGTCAGAGGACTCAGCAGAGACCAAATATTATTATATTCTCTAGCATTGGGTTACCTTTCCTTCCCTCACTTTTCCTTTTTTTAACCACAGTTAAAAAAGAAAAAAAAAGAAACCATGAGAAGGATTGCTTAACAATTTCCAGTCATGACTGGGGATCCAGGAAATTGAAAGCAGGCCAAGAATGCTTACTTTTCAGCCATGCCCTAGAATTCATTTTGGTTTCAGAACAAGATAATAATTTCCTTGAAGGAGAGCTACAAGGAGACTGTGAGATCACATTTCTTTTCCTTGATCAGGAGCAGACATATTGTGAAGGGATCAGGCAGTCCCTCAAGAAGCACCTGAAAGAAACTGATTATAAGAAACATGAAATACACGGGCTTCCTCTTTACACACCTCCTTGCCTCCACCCTCAGCTCCAGGATCAGTGCAAAAAAGGCATTTGAGTTCTGTGGGAGATGTATTCAGTAACAAAAGAACAAGATAGAATCTTGATAATTCAGGGAAATGGAACTTTGAGAAGGTTAAGCTTATCGTACCTGGAAGCAGGCATCCTTTCCAGAATATACACAAAAGTCCTAGAGGTGTTCCCTCTTTGTGCCCCTAATTGTGAAAGCACTTTGCTTCCACTGAGTTAGATTTCATTACTTTTTTTTTTTAATTCTTTGCATTAATCTGAGGATGAGAGAAAGAAAAAAAAAAACAAATAAAGAATTAAAACACAAAGTGCTCCTTATGTAGCATTATGGGGATTCCATTTGCATGGTTGAATCATTATTTTACTGGGAAAAAAAAAAAAAACCCATCAACCCCACCACTTAGAGTAAGAAAATGCTGTAGATGCCTTTCTCACTTATGCCATGACCATCTCCCCCTCACCCAAGTCATTGATAAAACTGGAAGTGTATGTTGATTTATTAAATTTAGTTCTTGCAATAGCTATATGATTTTCCTTTAAGACATTCTTCCCCAAAGAGCAAACTCTCAGACCCACTGAGTTGTTCATGGTTTAGAATAAATAATTTATTTTGATAGCATCTAAAAATGTGTTGCAAAAAACAAACAAACAAACAAACAAAACCCTGAAGTTAAAGATTAATGTGATCAAAAGGAATACAGTGAAATAGGAACATTTAGCAAAATTACTTATTGTGAACCTGTACAGTTCCAAACTCTTGCCAACATCCTATAAATGGTATGTCCTTACTACTGGGAAGGAGCTATCACCGGTACCATGTTGCAGAATACTGGAGGGCCACGCTAGCTGTCCAGCCATTTCTCTTTGGCTATTAAGCACTCAGGATTAAGGGGCATGGCTTTTAGAGAGGAATTTGATTAAAAGCACTTACACAAATGATCGAGGATGAAAAGTTTAACTATATTTTCTGTGAGAAGTATAAGCATTAGGTAGTAATAATGGGAGAAAAAAGGAGAATTGAATAAAAGTCTTAGAAGTCTGGCTAAAGGTACTGTGGCACATCCATACAATGGAATACTACTTAGCGATAAAAAGAAACAAACTACAGACAAATGCAGAAGTTGGATGGATTTCAAGGGCATCATCCTGAATGAAAATGACATGCCATATGATTTCATTAATCTACCATTCTTGAAATTACAGAGATGGACAACAGATCAGTGGTTATCAGGGTTTAGGGAAAAGGAGGAGAATGCGGCCAGAAAAGGAGAGTGCAAGGGATTCCTTTGTGGTAATAGACAGGTCTGTATCCCTCTCTTGCAAACCTACTGAGGTGATAAAATCTCACAGAATTATACACACAGACATAGAAAAAAAGAAAAAAAAAGAAAAACAAAAAAAAAGAAAAATCAGTACATGCAAATAAAATCCAAATGAGATCCAGTACAATTATACTGTGCCAATATAAATTTATTTGCCTTAATAACGCACAATAGTTATGTAAGATGTTACTATTTGGGGAGCTGAGCAATGAGTACAAGAAACCTTTCTCTATTATCCTTGCAATTTCTTATGAGTCTACAGTTATTTCTAAGTATTTTTCGAAAATTCTTAGGAGGCATTTTTTAGAACCTGTAATGATTGGTTCCTTCATTCATTTGAAAAGCAATTTTTTGCTGAGCACCTATTTTTATGTGAAGGTTTCAAATACACAGAGATAAGGCATGAGAAAAGTACAATCTAATCACAAGATGCAAGTGGGACCAACAGACATGCAAATGCAAAATCAAACTATACAATGCAATACAAGCTTGTACTACACAGTGTAATGACACCCATTATACAAGATTTTTTGAGAGTACAGATGGTGATAAAAATGTCTCCCTCCATACATCTCCTCTGTGTACCCTTGAGGAGACTGTATTTGGACAGAACAAAGTCACATGTAGACTACATGAGAAGATGGACAGTCATCCATCACTTTCTCTCCTTTCTTTTATTCCCTCCAGTGATAAGGAATGCCTGGCAAGAGAAACCTATTCAAAAAAGAACTAAAAAGAAATATAAAAGATTTAAGATGCAAGGGTGTGATTCTTGAAAAACTCAGTGATGCCTACAGATTTGGCTGTAGTTATGCTACCTCTTACCCCACCCTCCCACAGTATACATAAAACAGAATATAAGCAACATATATTTGCATTTTAAAAAAAAAGTATGAAAAAAAAAGAAATTATAAATGAACAGGAAGAAATTAAGATATTTTGCATGCATCCTTTGTTCTGGGCTCTTTATTTGGTGCCATTTCAAATTATATCTGTCCCAGTCTACCACATGGTACAAGACCCATCTCAAACAAGCCCTGCCAGTTTCCAGTTGTTTTAACATCTTATATGAAGAAATGCATCTTCTTCTTTCAGTGTTGCCCATCCAGCCATTTTTTTTTTCACACAACAGAGTAATCTTTCTTAAAAGTAATCTGAATATAGCACCCCCTGTATTAAAAAGCATTCAATAACACTCAAAGCTTTTGATAAAGTATAAGCTATTAAGCTAAGTTTCCAAAGCCAAGTATGATTCGATCCTGCTTGCTTTCAGATTTTATCACATTTCTCTCTTATCTCTCTGAGTTTATCTTCTCCTTACTTTCAGATTGTATGCCCTTCTTCCTAACATTCCAAATAAATACACGCATTCCACACACATGAATGTATTATATCCTCTCAGACCTTTTTATGGACCATGTGTCCTTCACACTTGCAGATCTATCTGAAAAAAAAAAAAAAGCCTTCCTGAATACTCCACTGTCTATTCCTATGCCCACCTTCTCTGCCTACACACTCTGTATTCATCCATGTCTCACCTCTAAACATGAGTCAGAGCTATTTTTAGTATTCTGTAGTTTCTAGTGCATCTCTTTCTTAAACTTACTTTTGAGTTTTTTGCATGAGTAGATAAGTGTTCTTTGCCTTTTTTATTCCTAGCCCTTGTAACGATAGCTAGTCTACAGTAAGCCCCCCCACCCCAAAATTGTATTTTGAATTAAAGATGATCATTCGGCTCAGGAAGATAGACTGATTCTGATATTACACTAAAATGTAAAGTGTCATAAATATTGAATGATTCTGAGTGACAACAGTGGAGAAGTGACTGTCAGTATGCGTGCACGCGCACACATACACACACATTACAGATATGATAACAAAGGATTGATTAAGGGGCTTGAAGTCAATTACAACTTGCGGAGACCCCATTCCACAAGTAGAAGTATTTTTCCACTTATAAACGGAAAATTCATTCATTCACCCATTCATTCATTCATTCATTCAACATTCAACATTTATTCACATCTGCTTTGTGATCATATTAAGTTTACCCCAAGGACCAAAAATCAAAGATATACTCCATGACTTCCAGGTGTTCAAAGCTAAATGAAAATGTATACATAGTATTGAATCAAAGAGATACAATAAAGGGGATGCTAGATGAGTCATTTGTCTGCCACTCTCAAAAACTATTTCCCCAATGGTAATGTGCAGCACATAATTTTTAACTATGCCCAACAAGCAAAAGCTGATATCAGTATTGCAGAAGATGTCTTCTGTGAAGTTAATCGTAGGTGTATATTTTTGAAAACTATTTTACTTTGTGTTCCTTTAACTATCGATTCCCTGTCATTCAATATCTACAGTCATTCAATATATCACCCCAGGTTATTCTGTGCAAAAGAGTGAGAGAATGATAGTGTTAGAAAATACAAGCCAAGTTCTGGCAGCGCTAATAACCAACTGTGTGACCTTGGGAGGCTTTTTCTGTTTTCTTGGTCTTAGGTCTTGGTTATTTTATGTATATAGATCTAAACAATCTAGATCAGGATGATTAAAGATGTGGTCATAAATAAATGTAATCTTTATTGCCTAAAGAAAGTGTTCAACAAAGTTGGAAGACTTCTTTTTATCCATTTGGAATAAAATTCAAAACATCTATAGGCCTTTACTGACATTTATATTTGTCTTTTTTTTTTTTTTTTTTTTTTTTAAATCTTGGGACAAAATGCTCTTTCTTTTCTCTTTTCTGATGTGATGCTTTGGCATCAATGCTTTAAGAATCCTTTGTCACTTACACACGAAATTGCATGCATTTCCCAATATTTCTCCATTTCTACCCCATGGCAGTTTCTTGGCCAGATGTTTCTCCCTGATGTTCCTATTATGGAAAATATAACACAATAATCAGAGAACGAATCTGTCCCCAGTACAGAGAACTTTTGCTTGTTGCTTTATTTCAGACATAAACATTGAAAAGGTTGAGAGACTCCGAAATACAGTTGGAAAAAATCCAAAGTGTACTCAGAGAAGACAAGCAAGCTTTATATCATGTGGACACATTGAATGCAAGGTTCTCAGGTTCTTTTTCTGAAGAGAACATTGTCATGGTTTAAAAAAAATAGAGCGTGTGCACTGTATCTGACTTTGTTATTCACAGATAATGTAAAGTGTTCAATGGGCCTCAGTTTCCATAACTATACAATAAGAATGTGGAGTCATAGAAAGGTGATCAATCCTTTTTTTAATGTAAAATAAAATATGTTGTGTAGAAGAAGCGAGACAAGAAAGAGTACATATTTCATAATTCAATTTTGAGGAAGTTCAAGAACAGGTAAAACTAGTAAATGGTGATAGGCATCACAATAGTAGTGGCCTCTGGTGAGGGTGTTGACTAAATGAGCAAGAGGAAGCCTCCCGGGATGCTGCAGATATTTGGATCTAGTTAGAGGACACACAGGTCATATGCATGTGCGAGCTTTGTTCACTCTACTACAGGCATGTTTAAAATCACTTCAAAATAAAGCTTACAACAGTATAGAGAATGACATAAAATTTAAATATTGGTACTTAATTAATTTAGAAAATACACAAACACGTTAAAGACATTCTAGGATGCTGTCTTAGATTGTGGGAGGATTTTGTCATTATGTCTTCTATATTTTATAATTTTCTGTTATGATTATATATATTTTAATACACAAAAGCAAGGATTTTGTTTTGTTTATGATTGTACTTGAATACCTATGGAGTCTGATATAGAGTCTGTTCTCAATAAAAATGAATATAAGCAATATGGCCAGCAAGGGAGCTGTTATCTTGAGTCAAAAATTTTGAATAGCAATAGATATTCCAGCTAACTTCATATATTTGTCTTAGAGTAAATGTCTGTTTTCTTCCTCCATAGTACCCCCAATGCTTAGAAAAATTCTTGACATATTGTAGAATGTTCATTAAATATTTGTTGAATGAGTGAGTGAGTGAATGAATTTGAAGTGCACTAAATTTCTCACTGTAGCCTTAAGTATAACTTGGAAGGAGATGTTGAGTGTCCTCTACCTGTGATGAAATTGTGTTTGCATCTGCCAAGATAGGTATGAATGAGTAATGGGGCATCCTCTGAAAGTAAAGCACTCTTAGCTTCCGTGGCAAGCCATGTAACTTAGCAAAAAAAAAAAAAAAAAAAAAAAGAGAGAGAGAGAGAGAGAGAGAGAGAGATTTAATATCTGGAAGACTCATTTGGAGTCTTGATTCTACCACATTCTGTGAAGTTTGTCTGGCTGCCCAAATATTCAGAGCCTGGTTTCTTCATCTGCAAAACAGAAATGCTTCTGAAATTGAACGAGGTGGTAGTAGTCAGCTTTTACTCGGCATTCACTAGAGCAGCCCCTTATATGCTAGGAACATTGCATTTGTTAACACATTTATTTTATATGAAGTATGTGAATTACTTAGCATAGAGGTCAATAAATATACTTTTCTTCTCTGTGGTGATTGAATTTTTTTTTTATCATGGAAAATGTAAAAATTGATTTTTCTCTTAAATGTTGCATTTTTTCCTTTTTTATTTCTCTTTTTATTAAATCTATTGGGGTGATAGTGGTGAGTAAAATCATAGGTTTCAAGTGTACAATTCAATAATATGCCATATGTGTATTGCATTGTGTGTTCACCACCCAAAGTTAGATTTCCTTCCAGTGATTGAATTCTTAAGACTATTTCAATTAGCTTTCTATATATTTTATATCGCCTATTTTTTTTCTTTAGGTTTTATAAATTATTCTACATCGTACTCGTTGCCCTTTCCCTAAAGATGTTAAAAGTCCTCTAAGAAATGAACCATTCTCTTCTTGAGTTGTATAAAGTTCACTGAATTACCAAACCTTAATGTGGTCTTTGGTGTCACATAATTTTTCCAAAGTAAATACAGTATTATCTCTGATCAGGGTCATTTAATGGCTTTAAGATTTGTTGAGTACAGTAGAATTATTTCCTTCAAAAATATCATTTTTGGACAACTCTTACCTTCACACTTAGACCTTTGTTCTATTATCTGAAAAAGCATAGTTATCTGGCAAGCTTGAGATGAATGAATATCAAAATCCCCATAATTATATAATGGAGATAGTAAGGAAAGTGACAATAACGCTCTTCCATAAATTTAAACTTTGGAGGGAGTGTCATGTTAAAGATTTCTTGATTCACAGAAGGGAAAAGAATTTAGAATAGATTCACACGGAGAACAAGAACAGTTGTTTAAAGGAGGGCAAGAAAATGTCTGATGATGGCTCCTTCCTGAAATGTGGGTTTGGGAAAGGTTATTGGTTAAGTGGGGGGGTGCAAGGTAGTAACTTGAAGCACATGAACAGTGCCAAACAAGTAGGAGCTGATGTCCCTTTAGTTTTAGCTAAATGCATCTAAAGGAAAAGAACCAGTATCTGTGGAGGGACTGCTACATGTCATGCTCTATGATAGGTACTTCTGGCTATTATTTCATTTATTATTTAGAGCACCTTCTGTGTTAGGGAAGAAATTGAGGCTAAGAGAGGCAAAGTGGAAAGAATGAGAGGAAAAACGTATAAAAACTTTCCTCATCTGGAACACAAATGAGAATGAGGCATGAGTTTTTAAAAAGTACTGAAATTTCTCTCTCCACCCCCTCCTGGCTTTTTTTAATGTCCCTGAAAGTCTGGGATTAGGAATCCTCCCACAGCTCATGTCTCCTGAGAACTTTCATAGCACTGCTTCTGATTAAACTAACAGATTAGACCCAATGGCATAAGGCACAGCTTCTCTCCTTTGAGAAAGAACAAATAAGAATGAAGTGTTAGATTGCAAAGCTAATTATATATTCTGTTCAAGTGTCAACCATCTGTTGCAATTGTTTAAAAAGCAGGCATAAGTCAACTGTTGGGGTGAGATGTTTACCATTGTGAACACACAGGAAGTTTATGACACCAGGGAAGATTTGTTGTTCTAGCACGTGCCTAAAGGCTGTGGTGGGATTCTACAGATGTTTTGGGATGCCCACCTTCCTGTGAGAGGGTAAGTGGTAGCTCCAGATAGTTGGTGATTAAGAACTAGTTTTACTTACTTCAGACCTGAAAAAGATTCTTAAAAGATCAACATGCTCAATTTTTAGAAGGGGTAAATGAGATAGAGCGAGGGAAAAATACTGCCTACTTTGCACTTACAATTTCAGCACCTACACTTTACTGCAGAAATTTTGAATTTGCACATAGCACCTCCCCACCCCTACCCCAGGTGTATTAAGTTTCTGCAGATGGGGCACTATTGTCTGTATATTAAGTGCGTAGAATGCTACCCAACACATCACAGCGTTTAGACTATGTTGTGAAAATGCAGTTAGTTGTAAGATGGGTGGAGGTTTTTCACATGGCCAAAAAGCACAGAGAATGTGTCATATACCTCTAGTTCCAGAGTCATTTTCTAAATGTCTTCATTGAATAAGCTGAAATGTTTTGCCAAACTGTGGCTTCCAATAATTCTTTAATGAGAACAACTGACATTAGACTGCAAGTTCGTTTCAGTTTACATATGGAGTCAGTTAAAATCCAGCTATAAGGAGCACTGCTCAAACAAAGAAAAACGTTTTCTTTTGACATACCTCATTCTATTTCTGAGTAGATGAAAAGTCCTTTTGATAGAAGTGATTTTTGACCTTTTGGGTTATTGAATAATTCTAATCTCCAGGACAATCAAGGGGAGAATGTTATAGGCATCATGAACAGGGCTGCCCCCAGCCCAATTTCGTTGACAGCTGTAATTATGGTATGGAGGTGGAAATTATTTTCATACATGCCTGATCTGGGGTCATCAACCAGGGATGGCACTTTACCATAGTCTATCACATTGTATATAGTTACTTCTCTTTCATTGATTTCTTGAAGTCTGCTTTTTTTGTAATTCTATAATTTGTTTCTAGTTTTGCCATCATAAGCAATGCATTGCTAAAGTAAAGTACTTCCTTCTCTTTTTGTTGATCTTCTAATGTTTATAAGAACTTTGATCTTCTCTTTCCTATTCAAAATTGTAAATCCCTTCACTTATTCCTCGTGAGACTTATTATTCAGACCATGAAACTGTTTCTTGTTGAAACATTTCAGTTGTCAGTAACCCTATTAAAATTAAATGCTCAGGTTGAGCCAGTGGAATTTGTGAGGAATATTTAATGGTGCTAATAGCCCTCCTCCATCTAAGTTTCTAACATTCTAATTGAATGCATACTCAGGAAGCTAAGTAAGGATAAATAGTGATCTCAGATTAATTACTGTGCTAGGCAACTATACACAATTTTAACTCAGGACTTCAACTGGACACTGACATTTTTTCAGCTATCTCCATGCTTTTTCAAAGGCAAGCATGCAATGGAGAGTGAAATGGGCCCTTCGTTTCAACTGAAGATCTGCCTGATGAAGCCCAGTAAAAGTTGCAGTCTCACGGGCCTCTGAAATCAGATTGGTTATTTTTCCCACTAAGAGGAGAGGCTACTGAACTTCATAGAGGGCAAGCCTATGGTGTTTCCACAATGCTGCCCTCTTTGGTGGAGTTGGGTTGAAGATCGTTCAATGTGACTTTAAAAAACTAAAAATAGGCACCTTCTTACAGCCTAGCAGGAAAATAAATGAAAACAAATTATTGCAAGAAAAGTTATTGATTTTCTTCACATTATGCTTAGTTTTAACATCAGAGATGCTATGTTAAAAAATATGGCCACAAATGCCTCAACCTCATGGCTGTTTTTAATCTGTGTTTTTGCTGTGTTATGATATAAACAAGGCATAGACCCAAGGATGTTTCCTCATACAAATGCATCTCCAAGGACTACCTCACCCTATTGCCCAAGGGAAACTGCCAATTACTATCTCTTTATAGTCTAGAAAAATAAAACTGCCAATTTGCCTTATTTAGTTGTTATGCATTTATTTGGCATCATCTTTCATCCCCAAAAGATTGTAGGTGAACAGTAACAAAAAAGGCATTCAATGAAATAATAAAAAGAAAAAAGAAAAAAAAAAAAAACGAGAGTAAGAAAATAAGACTAGAGGAAGTATCATTGGGAAGAGAAATTCAAAATTGTGGTGAGAAATGAAATCAAGTGCTCATAATTACATGATGGTCTCTTTCTCACTGTTATTTGGCCCCATTTTTCTTGGAAGCCAAACAAAATAGGTTATGTTGTTTTCATCATGTGGAGGAATAAGATCATTATTATTTTCTCTTAGGTATTTTTATCTAGATGTTTAGTATAGTTTATTTTCACTACTCTGGTTTTATTCGGGGCTCTCTTAATAGAGTTAGGATGTAAGGTTACAGCTAATATGAAGAATAGTTTGCACTCCAAGAAAAATATACAATATGACAAATATAAGATACAGGAAGTAAAGGGGTATAGTAGAGTTCATGTAACTCAAATTCTCCTAATTCTTTCAACAGGAGCTTTTGTTTTCAGACATGCATTGCAACACAAAAGGGAGGACTCGAAATATTGTATCACAGTGTCCAGATCTCTGTAGATAATCTCACTCAGTCCAGATGATCATGACACTCTAATTTCCCTTTCTAAGGCAATGTGGCTCTCACATACAGAATTAGTCCTATTACAGACTAGAAATTCAGGGAGCTCTAGGTGAGGAGTGACTGCACTGAGGAATAGATTCAGAGGGGTATTGAAAGATGCAAGCTATATGGAAGATGATTGGCATGAAAGGAAGCAGAAACATCCAGATTTTCAAGAAAGCAAGTTTTCAGTCATGTTTTCAAGAAGTTGGCAGTAAACAAAGTGAAGAAAAGAAGCAACTAGGATTCAGAGTTAAAAGAAAATACTTGTTTTTGTGAGTTTTGTTGTTAATCAAATGGAAGAAGCAAATAAGTTATAGGTTCAGAGAAAGAAAAAATGAGGAGTGTGTGTATGGATACATAAGAGAAAAGAGAGACAACTGACATGATGATAAAGAAAATGAGAAGTTAATGATTGGTTAAAAGGATTCACTCTGGATCTGAAGCACATCCATTTTTCTGGGATAGGCAGGATGCTGTTAAGGAGAGGGGATACTCCCTGTATTCCATCCTCAGGCCCTGCCAGCCTCCAGGGTTTTACATGGTTATGGAACCATCCCTGACATGGAAAAATCCACCATTCACTTAAATGGTGAAATCCCATGGTTCTGGGTAGCAGCCTCTTCAGAGCAGGATCTGAATCATGGCAGGAAACATCCGTTTTTGTAATGGGATTTTTATATATATAAGCCAAATACTCGAGGCCTCACAAATCTAACTAGAGAGAGTTCAGGATAGATTTCTACTATAAAAGAAGAATTGGCACCAAATCATGGAGACTTAATTAGATTTCAGTCCTATGAAGGGAGCCAGACCTGCCAGATATGAGTCTCAGGACCTTGAAAACAATTGCCATTGAGCTGCTTACTGTTGGAGGCAGGATGCCAAAGACATTTTCCTGATGGGTGTCTTACCTATGGCAGGGCATAGTACTGACCAGAAGAAATTGGCATTAGCAAAAAAAAATGTAATATCAGGCCTTCAAATATAACTTTTTAAAAATGTCACATTGGATCATTCTCTCTGAATTCCATATTCTCCATAACCAAATAATAATTCAGTATTTTTTTTTAACACTAGGAGTTTTTACCCTTTAGTATTTACTGGAGTCAGATGATTTTGCATATTATTTTTAAATGTAAAGCTACTTATTAGTTTGAAACATTTTAGCTTGTATTCATATTAAACAATCATACTTTTACACAGAAACACCATAATAAAATATTTTACATGCCATTAGCCTCTAATAGAGAAAACTTAGAATCCTCTCTGCCATCAGCTGATTCTGTGATCATCAGAAAATTCCGTAAGATCTCTGAATGTCACTTTTATCATTTGTGAAGTGGAGATACTAATAGCAATTTCACAGGGATTTTTTTCTGAGATTAAATGATATAATGTGTATGAAAAAGTCCTGGACATATACCTGCAAAAAATTAGAATATATATGCTTTTCATCAAAATGCAGTAGGGTAAATCCCATGCTTCCAAAACTCTTTGGGGAAGAGAACTAAGACATTGATTGGAAAAGAGAAGAAACACTGCCCCAAAAAATCTTAGCTCCCTTTAGGAGATCTCAGGGGAAAAGTGTGTGTGTGTGTGTGTGTGTGTGTGTGTGTGTGTGTGTGTGTGTGTGTGTGTTCAGAATCATCTGTAAAAATAACAGAATTTTAATGATTGATTAAAAGGAAAAATGTCATCCAGAAATAAAGATTTCTCACTGCTAGAATTTGACTATGTTGGCATTTGAATACTTCACACTACAAAAAGTAGGGACCTTGAAACCAAACCATTGGGAAAATATCAGGGAGAGGTGACAGGTATAAAGCCAAGAAGGCAAGGGATTATTTTTACAGCAATTAAACAGCTAAATTGAATTGGCTGGCATTGTATCAGGGAGCCTCATAACAAAGGTCAAAGCCAATGACAAGCTGTTCAGGTTAACCTAACTTGTGTTCAGGTTAAGGAATGTAATGCCTTAGACATATGGCAAAAACAGCATAGATGACCAGGTTGGGGGAAGTGGTTATGAACATTGTTCTAAGGCAGAGATCCAGTTACTGCCCAGAGTATAAGAAAAAGCCAGATCCCAGTTACTTAGACTAAAGAGGGACTTGTAACCTAGTGAAGGTGCTGCCACCCTTAGCCCTGAAGGAAGAGAAGGCAGTTCTCAGAACCCAGACAAAGCAGACTCGAAAGATGTATATCACAGGGGTTGTGGGCTTCTGTAGACAGGTAACACGACAGGAAGTGAATCTTCTCTTGCTACTCTGTGGAGTTCCTGATGGTGCTTTCAGTGGCCAAATTCAGGTGGCACCAGAGGACAGGGAGCTAACTGATAACGTCCAGGCATATCAGCCTCCCTGGCACAGAGCAAGTAAAGGATGGGGTATAGATCTGTGATAAGTGCCTAAGGTGGCAAGCAAGAAGAGATGAAGATATATTTTAAACGCAGGCAATGTGACTCTGAATCCCCACTCACAACCATTATGCCATACAACCTCTATATAAGACTGAGTAGGGGTCAGAGAATAGCCCTCTAAGTCAAGCTAAGAATGTATCCTACTAGCAATGCAGACCCCAAAAGAGTTTAAGGTAGAGGAGTTACACACAATTATTTATTTATGTATGTATTATGTGTTTTCTTTTGGAGATTGAGAAAAAGCACTCTAATAAGTGGGGTGGAAGATGGAGAAAAGTAGGAATGGGTGATATCTTCCAAGAAGAAGGCGTTTAAAGCTTTGTGCTAACACAGCTGAAACAAGAACTCGGACTCTGGGAATGGAAATGCCAAAGAGTCTGATTTATTAAAACCTATAAGGCCTATTTGTTAAAATCTACAGGTAAATTAGTTGTAGACATGAAGAGAAAGCTAAGAAACTTCCCAGATTTTTGTCGCAAATGGCAGGGTAAATGAAGGGTGATTCTTATTTTTTTTATTTTTATTTTTTTTGCCGTTGGTTACTTGTTTCATTTTATATTTGTTTTGATTATGAACAATGTGAGCTATTTAGGAGGTTGTTATATCTATATCTATATCTATCGATAAATAGATAGATAGAGATATACATTTAGAATTTAAGAGATAAATGGAGGTAAAGATATAAATTGAAAGTTGCCACAAAATGGGTACTAGTTAAAGATAACCTAAGATATTTATATAAAATGCAGAGTCAAAAATCAAGCAAAGGGAAAACTAAACTCAAGTAAAATGTCAAAAAGGAAAGGAAGCCCTGGAAAATACAGAGAAAGAAAAGTAAGAATGATAATAACAGTAGCAATTAAACAACCATTTATAACAGGTAACATAATATATTTAGTACCAGCTGCTCTAAACTTTTTCTAAATATTAAATCATTTGAATTTTATAAAAATTATGTGGCATAGACACTAATATTAAACTCACTTAACATGTGAAACAAATTTAACCTTAGGGTGTATAAAGAGATTATCTAAGATTACACAGCTAGTAATTTGCCAAATTGAAATCCCAACCCAAGTCTCTGTTTACTGAATCCATGAAACATCTTGTTTATTTTCAGAAATGAAGAAGAAAAAAATACAGTTGGTAAGTTTCTCAAGCAAGAGGGCATTTCAGGAAAGCTTAACAGTATCAGTGTTTCTGATAACTGCTTTCTCTCTTTCAAACATCAGTGCGTAGCATTTTCTCCTGTGTCACCAGCCCCATAGCACGCCACCATTTATTGGCCTTTCTCTAGACCT
The DNA here is from genome assembly GCA_003508835.1 of Eonycteris spelaea. Taxonomy (NCBI): domain Eukaryota; kingdom Metazoa; phylum Chordata; class Mammalia; order Chiroptera; family Pteropodidae; genus Eonycteris; species Eonycteris spelaea. The sequence continues at coordinate 2,993,721 of PUFA01000026.1, read as the reverse complement.
ATGATTCTCAAACTTCAGTGTGCCACAGTATCACCAGGGCGGCTTATTAGAATAGAGTTTGCTGGGCTCCATCCGCAGAGTTCTGAATTCAGTAATTCTGGGATTGGGCCTGAGAATTTGCATATCTAACAAATTCTCAAGTAATGCTGAAAATGCTGGTCTTTGAGAACTAACCATTGATTTAAGCCATGCCTAGATATTTATAAACAGCCCCAACAGCTCCAGAATTACCCAGTTTGAAGGTTCTATGGGGGCGCTGACTGAACTGATATGCCACTTAAACGCTCTGACAGCCTTCGGATCTGTAAAATAAGGCAAAGAGTAAAATTGTTTCTGGCTCATGATTTGTTGACAGGATCACATGAAATGCTGTGCAGTCTATGGCATGTACAAAGGGCTCATATGTCTGAGCATTTGTCACCAAGTTGCAGTGTCAGTCTCTCCTGCTTCCCCATGTGTCCCCTGTTTTCCAGCCAAACCAAAGTAAAATTTCTCCACAGTAAACTTTCACGTTTTTATGGATACTGCAGTCAATGTAGGTGATTCAGTCAGCAGTATTCTGGAATTTTTTTCTTCTTCTTCTTGTAATTAAATGCTTCAAGACTCTAGTGCATTCTTAGACTGAGTGCTTTCCTACATTCATCCTAACTCTACCTTATCCCTTATTGCACTACATTGTCTGTCTGCCTGTCTCTCTGAATAGCCTGTGTGGATAGAGATACTGTATCACACATCTCAGTAACCACAGGTTCTTTTCAGTACCCTGCACAGAGTCAATACTCAATGAATTTCAGCCGAATGAATGAACTATTTTTAGATTTTGATTCCTAAACGGTGACCATGTTATGTTATTCAGTTTTGCCTAGGACACTCAGAAAAATAGAAACCCAAACTCAAACTGTCAGGATCCATTAGAATTGTAGTGGCATTGTATATCTCTACTGTCACTGTTTTTCATTATCTGAATAAGACATAGCAAAGGAAACAGATGGTTAGAGAAGTCATAAAATAAACATGAGTAACACAAAACCTGCCATTCAATAACGCTAATCACACCACAGATTTTGGACAGTGGCGTCTTCTTCACTTGCTAATAAAACTATTGTGAAGCATATGTTCTGGGAAAAGTGAAAATAGATAAAGGGAAGTTAGCAAAATTTCAACCCTGCCACTTGTTTTAAAGTACTTGTTGTCCTTTTGGAATGCTTTTCTACAAATTCAGTGAATGTACATGAAAATTTTCCATTTCAGAAGGCTGTCCTAGTATTTGCAACCCCTCTATCATTTACTGTAAAAATCAGCCTGTGCTTTCTCTGAAACCTTATCATTTCATTTGCAAAAGTATTTTATATTCTAAAGCTGAGATGATTTGCATGGGTCCAGGGTTATTTTGAACAAAAGTGACAGCTTCCTAACACAAATATTTTGAAGCCATTATATATAAACATTGCTTTACGACTTTTCTGAAGGATCATTTTGACTTGTAAAAGTTTTATAGTTTTGCACATTTAGAATGAAAATCTTTAGATATTTAAACTAGGCATTTCTGCGCTTGGCCCTGGCAATACAAAGAAGAATATCAGACTTACCCCTTTGATTTAGCACATCTCTTTGTCTAGTGAAGGAGACAGGCCATTAGAGAAGTCACCATGACCCAATGAGAGGTGCTGTGGTAAAGATATGAAACGAGTGTCATAGAGAATGACACAGAATGGAGGGATGATCTAAGAGAGCATCAGAGTGATTAATCTATTAAATTGAGATACACTAGTGGGAGATTACTCAGTAAATCTGATAGCAGGGACCTGAAAAGCAAAGTAAATCATGCTAAACAGCATACAAGACATAGAGAAGTAAAAATGCATATACTTTGAGGCAACACCAGATTTTATGCTCCGTGAGGCTGTGGATGTGTCTAGTTCATGTGTCATTTGTTAGCCTGGCACCTAGCACAGTGTCTAGCATATTACTTACTGTGCATGGAATGCTAAATGAAAGAGTAAATGGATAACTGAACTACCATTCTTGTCCTAGGTCGGAGACAGCAAATGTGGTAGTGAGTGTTGAAACTAAGGATTCCATAAGGAAAGGAATATGCAGGAATATGTCATAAGGATTTAGAACTTACCTTTGCAGGATATAGAGAATCATTAAGGTCGAATATTTAAACCATGCTAAACTCTGAATTAATTTATTATTTCAATAAATATTTATTGGCCCTCTATTATGTTCAACATTCATGCAATGAACAAGTACACTATAACTCCTATCCTCATGAAGCTTCTATTCTAATGAGCATACTGTTGATAAACCAGTATAAAATAAGTGTTCCAACTATAAATTGTAACAAGGACCATGAAACAGGATGTCAGCAGAGTACACCTGCCAGCTGAATCCTGCCAGCATTCTGTTTTATTAATGATCTGGCTTTTTATAGGAAAAAAAAATTATCAACTCCTGCTATAAATGAAACAAATGAAAGAGCATATATTTAAAATGGAGAGTAGGCCATGCAAGATAGAATTCCAAGAATGATCTTTTTATGTAGGTGACATTTAGAGAGGTATGAAGTATGAGAAGAAGTCACCCATGTGGACATGAGGGGAAGGGACATCCTGAAATAGGCAATAGTGGGAGTGAAGGCCAGAGGCTGGATAGATCTTAGGATGTTTGAAGTCCTCAGAGATGGCAATAAAATTGGAAGGAATGATCAAGGGAGAGAAGGCATTGTTGTAAGGTGATGTTGGAGTTAAAAGCAGGTTGATCCATCCATTCATTCATCCATTCATCCATCAAGATAAGCCTCTGGTGGATGAAGCAATTCTGTTTAAAGACAACCCAGCCAGTCCTTAGCCTAGCAGTAAATACCTCTTAGATGTTGACTAGGAATGCTGTTAACAGAAATGACCAGTATATTGATGAAAAAGATAGGTTCTTCTTTAACCACTGCAATAAAGCTGGCATGAAGAAGGTTATTTGTGAGGCAAAGCCAATTAAATCTGCATTTACGCTGATTTTGCAGCAATTCCAGAGTGATTTTTTTTTTTTTTGAATGGCAGAGCTGGCAAGATGCTAACAAATTCAATGTACCATGCACCACATAAAGCCCAGAGAGTATTTCTAGAAAATGATGATGGTTTTCTAAACTAGTCGAAAAGGGGAGGGTTATTTTAGCCCTAATGCACTCTACTATATCAAGTTGTTTACTTGAATTATTTATGTGTGTATTGCAGTTTTTAAACTGGGAGCATCAGAGACATTTATGCCAGTGAGACGTAAAGGACCTTGTAGGTCGTTCAAGGAGAATGTTAACTAGGGCAGGCGACACTGGCTAGAGAAATATGTCCAATCCACTTCACAAATCACAGGGATTTGGCTGTCAGACGGACCTGGATTTAAAGATGGATTTGGCTACTTTTTAACTGTGCATACCGAGGCATTTACAACCCCCAGCTTGAGCCTCAGTTTCCATATGTAGCCTGGGGATCTACATTCTGATTTAGTGCATTATTGTAAGATTTAGCAATGCACCTAAATAATGGAATACATAGTATGTAATGAATCATAACTATAACTATCTTTGTATTTATTGTTATTTTACTCCAGAAAATCCCAGTGAGTATAAGAATGCTCTAACTCAACACAGGAGTTTGCACTTTTCCCAAAATACCTTAGCTATTCTAGTGGTGAAGACACAAATCACATGCAATTTATAATCCATAGGGAAAATAGACCAGTGTTTCAAGAATATCCTTGAGTGCCTGTAAAAATATTGTTTCCTACACCCTAACCCAAAACCCACTGAATCAGAATCTCCAAGGGAAGAGCTAAAAACTACATGTTTAACAGATAACCAGTTATGATACTAAGCATTTGGAAAGCTTGAGTTACCAGCAATATAGACAAACATAACACAAGATAGAATTGGTTTTTGTCTTAAGAGAGGTATAGATAAAATGCATTAAGAAACTCAAGGTAGAAAAAAGCTTCCTTAATGAAGTGCTCAATTTGTGACTTTGAGAACATGTTTGGGAAAAGGGACAGTTGTTATATACAATTAAAATGAGTGAGGTTAAATGATTAAAAATAAGTCTGAATCAAGATATGAATGTCGAATCTGCATAAGAAAGTGCTTATGTTCAGGCACATTTCTTCCAGGGTGTGCAGTTGGAAACCCAAGTTCCTCCATCTGCTAAAATATCATGAAATTTGAGTCATTCTGTGAGAAAACAGAGTTTGTTTTGTTCAAATCTAAATAGTGAAATCTAGTGGGCAACCAAAGAACTGCCTCTGGTTAAGTAAGTATGCATAGCAGGGTGCCCCACTCTCTGTGAATCAATATGCCATAAGAAGAAGCTGGGTGTCAGTCAGGGTCCACCAAAGTGGACAGTATTGAGGTCAACATAGCCATTGAGGACAAGCACACCCAGCCCATTTGAACAACCTGAACTGCAGGTTTAAAGACAAATTCACAGAAGAGAGGTAGATCTGGAACTTTATTCAATGCTTTATTCTATGGAGAAAAATCAGGTAAAATAGGAGTGGGGCTAATGGTTGTGGCAAAACCAGTAACAAGAAATGCAATGATGATGCAATGATAGTGTTGCACTTAACTATATTCCAGTATTGAACGATTGTGTGAGACATCTCCACTAAGTGTCTGCCTTCTCACAGATACATCCTAATGCTGCCCCCATTCACAAAGGGATGAAGACTGCTTTGAAGCAGTTAAGCATCTTTCATTAGGTCACAAGCCTGCTTATAAGTAATTAAGCCAAGATTTGAACCCATACCCTCTGGTCTCCGAGATTCGATTGTTTTTTATCTCAGTTTAAAATTGCATTCCATGAAGGAGGAATGTCATAATGAGGAGTCCAACTCCATTTTTTGACGTTTGTGTAAAATCCAAACCATGAAAGCCCCTACCTCCCCAGAACTCTTATTCCAGCCTCATCTCCTAATAGTGAAAAGCAATACTAGTTTCCTTCCCTTGCTGTCTTGGGTCTATTTGGACCTGTTTAAAAGTCCCACCCTACTCTTCTCCCCAGAGATCTCAATTATGTAAATTATAAATCTTTCTGTTCTCTTTCTTTCGTATGCCATCAATCTTGACCTCCAAACTAAATTTGAGTAGGGGTTCATCTGCCTCTGCAGACACCATAACAAATATGTCACTTAACATATTTTTAACATTTGTTTCTTCCCCATACATATTATTTTAATATCCCATACCAGCCACTCATCCTCTTTGTCTACTATGCTTAGGAAAATTATTTCATAACAGCCAAATTAAATCATTGAACACAACGGGACAATAATCATTCCTAACTAAAGAGAATCCCATTCCCACCTGAATTTTGTGGCTGCTTTGTCATTCTTCCCATCATTTTTTTTTTTCTTGAGACAGCCATAGTTGATTAGTATTTAGAAAAGAGGTGAATCGTTTTACTATCCTAGACTTATAAGTTTGTCTTAGGATAGACAGAGAACTGGGGACATTCTTCAGCCACAGTCCAGGGATGTGAGATGCCCAAGATACAGTGGTTGTTGGAAATACTAAGGAAAAGAGAAGGAAAACTGTATCCCAAAGGCCCTGGAGAGAGTCAGGAAAAATAAATAATATCAGAGATATACCTGAGATAAAATAGTGACCTTAGGGGGCCAGGAGCTTTACTTTATAAAGTTGAGTCCTGTGTTTCTCTGGTAAATATTTTCTCATGATCTGATTTAAAAATAAATAATCAATTAAGCAACAGCAAAACTAATTTTCTCCAACAATAACCGAGTAGTGTGCATTACAGGGACCCCTGTAGGCACCCTCCCATCCTTAAGAAAATACCTTGACCTTAAGCTCAGGGTGTGACACAGCTGGCAGAATATCCCTTGAAAATGTTTCCCTTTCAGCTGCAAAAGTTCTTCTAACAAAGCGGATGTTAGAAGCCCCCAGGCACTCCTGGCTAAGTCTATGGCTCATTATCTCCTCATTACAGGCGACCTGAAGGGGGGGATGAGAAAAATGCATCCGGGAAGACGCGTTCATGTTTTATTGATTGCCTACAGAGCTCAAGCCTCAGAATTCTCACACTTCGGGATATTTTGTTAGGAAAATAAGCACAGTTGGCCCTTGTTTACATGCCCTGTTCCTTCTGGTGCAATTGATTCCAGCACAGCACAAAACTGAGCATCTTCCCCCAATTAGGTTCTCACGAGCCACCTCCACACATGAGCTAGAGTGAGGCTTTCAGTAAGCATATGACTTACTGTCTCAGAGGATTTAAAACACACTTCACTAATTGAATACCTTGTTTTGATTAATGAAGAAACCGAGGCCCAGAGAAGTAAATTGGCTTGTCCATAGTTGCACAGCCAGTGAATGACAGCTGAGGTTGTATTTCAGGGTTCCCAATGTCTCCATCATATCTTTTAAATTATTCTAACTAGCCTGTATATATCCTTTTTCTTCTTCAGATAAAGTAATAAAGTGGTAGTTTTAAACTCTCTTATGTTTTTTTTTTTTTTAATAAAACTCTTAGTCCAGAGTCCATCTAGATACACTTAATAATTACGCTTATGGACAACAGATTGTATTAAGAGTTGGCAAACTGAGGAGGTAATTGTTCTAAAGATATATTAGTGAAGAAACTCAGTATTTCATTACGACATAAAGACAAGACTTTGTGGAAATATGAGAGTTATCTAGAGAAGGATGGAATTGGTTGATTCTTAAAAGTAGAGGTATGTAGAACCAATGAGAAAGTGGTTATGAGCATGGACTTCAAAATCAGAATGACTAGTGTAAATTTGGGCAAAGATTAAACATTTTGAGTTTCAGGTTATGTGCCTGCAAAATAGATATAGGATTGTGAAAATTATATTAAACTCTATTGTTACTTTTAAATAGGATTATGTGTCAGGCAGTGTTCTAAGAATTTCATGTGTTAATATTTGTCCTCACATAACCGTTTGAAACAAGTGTTATTATCTCTATTTGACCAACAGAAAAACTGAGACAAAGAAGAAAGTGCTTCTAATCAAAATATTAGTTTTTCGCTGGGGCAAACTGGCTTTAGAATCCATGATATTTACTGCTATGCTAGATCTATATAGCATATTTTAAGGGCCCTTTACTGAGTACATAGTCACTGCTCAAACAAGGTAGCTTCTGTTGGTGTTATTATTCTTTATATAAAATTAATGATAATGATGATGATGTTAAAGAAGAAGAAGGAAGAGGAGTGGGAGGAAAAGGAGGGGAAGCAAAGGAATAAATGATAACAAGGGACTTTTGAAGGTCACGTGTTGTTTCAGCAAGGAAAGGCTTGATTTTAATGAGTAACAGTAACCCTCAAAATCTCAATAGATTAATATTAAAAAGTTATGTTTCTTGTTCATGTTATGTGATATCTATGAATCAGTGGAGGGAAGTGGAAAAAGTCTACTTATCATAGTCACACAGGAACCCACATTGATGGAGACACAACATCCACATGCGCTTCTGTGATCCACACAACAAGGGGCACTATTGATACAGATCACTTCTGCTCACATCGAAGTGTCCAGGATAAGCCACAAATCACACCTAATATCAGAGTGTGTAGGGAAGTGCTGTCATACCAGGTGTTCTGGAGAAGAATCGAACATTCATGAATAGTCTTAATGACGTCTATAGTTAATAAGTAGGGCAGCCAGAATCAAAACCAGGAAGTGGGGGGTAGATAAATTAGTTTTTAAGGAAGAACTTTCTGTTTGTATTTGTTTTCTCTGTCTACATCAAAGATTACCACACATTTAGTAGAATTAAGCAACACACAAATATTATCTGACATTTCTTAGATCAGAAGTCCAGGGAGTCTCAGCAGAGCTGTCTGATTCATGTCTGACATAGCTATAGTTAAGAGGTCTGGGAAGCTGGGCTCTTAGGCTTGAGGAAAGACTAATTTGTTGTGACTATGGGTAAAAATTAACATTTTCTTACTGGATCTCAAGTCAGGGCTTCTCACTGCTACTAAAGTCAACCTACATTCCTTTTGTCATGGCCTCTTCTACCTTCAAACCAAGAATAGTGTGTCACTCTGTCTCAACCTTTGAACCTCTCTGGTTTCTCCTTCCGCCACCAATCAGGTAAAACTCTCTGCTTTTATCAATTAGATCAGGCCCACCAAGTTACTTTCTGTAAGTCAAGTCCATTGTGCCATATAACTTAACACAATCATGGAAGTGATAGCCCACCATGTTTTCAAGTTCTGGAATTAAAGTGGGACATCTCTGGTAACTCATTTTAGAAAGTCTGCCTGCTACACCATCATCACTGCCCAATGATGATATGGATTGCTCTCCAAAGCAAGTATTCTCCTTATTGCAAGAACTATATCCCAGATGAGGAGATCATCTTTCAGTGAAATCACAGAGTGGATGCTTTCGCTACTAAATCCTAAATTAAATATTTTTCTGTTGACCACCCCCCCCCATAGCAAAAATAAATAAAAGCCAACTGTATTGGTTTTCTATTGCTGCTGTAACAAATTAACACTATCATCGGGGTTTAAACAATCTAAATATATTATCTTGCAGTTTTGGATGTAAGAATCTGACACAGGTGTCACTTACCTAAAATCAGGGTGTCACCAGGGATGTGTTTATTTTCAGAGGCTTTAGGAGAACCTGTTACTTACCTTTTACAGGTTCCAGAGGCTGCCCACATTTCTTGGCTCATGGCCCCCTTCTCCTCTTTTTACAGCCTGCATTGGCAGGTGGAGTCCTAACATTTCATATCTGCTCCTTCATTTGTAATTGCAACTCTCTTTAAACAAATGTTCTTTAAAGGTTCTAAAGCTATTTTTACTGAGTCATGTAATTAGATTTGACCAACCCAGACAAATCAGGATCATCTCCCCATTCAAGATCTATACCTTTAATGACATCTACACAATCCCTTTTGTAAGGTAACATATTCAAAGATTACGGGGATTGGAGCATGGAAAACACTGGGAATCATTGTTCTGCCCACAACACTGACTTAAGCAAAAAAAGTGGAGATTTGAGAACTTCCAGAAGGAGGTGGAATTACAAACCAGAAGGACAGCTGCAGTTTCTCCCCATGTGTTTCCTCTGCCCCTTGCGAAAACCTGCTTCATTCCTATTTTACAGCAGTTCACCCTTTTTATCCAGTCCACATAACAGAAAATGACTATTCAACATCCCCAGATTTTATGATACAAATCTAGCCACCAGCAGAGGTTGTCTTGGCTGTTTCTCAGACTGTATTTCCAAAAGAACTAAAACTAGGGTCCTACCTCTGGTCTAATAAGCCACATTGGTATATAGTATAGGTTGCCCTTTAACCAGTAAATGGATAAACAAAATGTACTGTAGCCATGCAATACAATAATATTTAGTAATAAAAAGAAATAAAGTGCCGATTCAGAAACACCTTGGAAATATTATGCTAAGTGAAAGAAGACACATAGAAAAGTCCACATAATTAATTACTTACCATTTATATAAAATGTCTAGATTACACAAATATATAGAAATAGAACATAGATTAGTGGTTGCTTAGGGCTTGGGAATTGGATGTAAATGGAGAGTGATCAATAATGGGCGTGGGGTTTCTTTCTGAGGTTATAAAATGTCTTAAAATCGATTATGATGATGGTGTGTGTGATGGGTAAATGATGGCAAAACTTTTATACTAAAAGTCATCGAATTGGACACTTTAAGTGTGTGAATTGTATAGTATAATGCTTTATGTCTCATAAAGCTGTTCTGTACTTTAAAATGATATGTATGACAACTTTTCATAGAATCAGTACTCATTTATCTGAAAATTATAAAGATGAGAAAAACCTGGGTATTTAATACTGGTGCTAAGACATAGATTCAGATTTATTAAATTCTCATACTACATACAGTTTCCAAGCTTTATTTTATTTTCTTTTTTTTTCTATATCCAAAGTCGATGGCCTAGTTTTCCTACCAAAGGATTATTAGAAATATTAAATTAGCAGCTAGACCAAAGACACTATGACATTAATGAGAAAGAAGTAAAAGTGGTCCAGCTAACAATAAGGATATAACAAAAAATAAATTCTGCAAATCAGTAAGTGTGCAGGGGTCATTTATTTACAGACTGAGCAATCGGCCACTCAACAGCAATTTATAGCTATGAAAAATGTCACAGCATTCAAGGTAGGTTTAACTTATGTTTACAAGTCTATGTGTATTAAGACAGGGAGAATATAAATGGCTCAAAGCAGTTTGTAGCTGAAATGATTGATTTTAAAAAATTTAGACCTTAAAGTTGGATGTATCAGCTATTTGTAGTACATATATATTTTATTATAAATTATATAGAGAGATACATAAAATTACCAGATAATTCCCCACTTATTCCAAGTGAAGATGATATCATGTTTAATGCGTCCCTATGGCTAATAAAGTGGACCAAATAGAAATTTAGAAATGGTATTCTTATAGCATGTGTGTGTCTCCAATGGTGATGCCTCAAACTTTTCATGTATGTGTGTGCATGTGTGTCTGTGTGTGGCATGTGTGTGTGTGTATGTGTATGATGTGCAACCTTGGTAAGTGCAGAAGTGCGCTATAAGGTTTTATTTTCTGCAATAAACTTTTTATTTGAAATCACAAGAAAGCAATTATCTTCAAATAATTACATTGTGAGACACAAGGTAGTCAAAGGAAGAAAAAAACATGTTCGTAAGTCACACACTTGTGAAAAAAAATATTTAGTACTGCTGACCAGTTTGTATGTTGACTCTAAGGAAGTGTTCCTAATACCTTCATAATCTAAATCCAATGTCAACACAGAATATCTGGCTCCTCCAAGTGTGATTTTATCACATTTGTATGTAGGTGACACCGAACACCTGGTAATTGCTCTGTGTTATATTTCTTGATTTTCTGTCCAGTTCAACTTTCCCCTAAGTGATCCTTCCCCATTAGTAACTCATTGGTTTTAAGTATTGGGTATACAACCTTCATTGCTGTTTCTGAATGTGCCCCACTTATATTTCAGGCAATCGTAACAACTTAATTTAATGAAAGGGAGAGCAAATGAGGTCATGGAGATGTCAGTGCTGGGAGACTGCTACTGCATGATTGCGTTCTTTTTAGAATTTCCAGGTGTTTCACTGTGAACAGGAGTGTTTTAGGGAAAGAGGTTAAGGAACATACTTTTAAGTATCCAATATTTTCAAGTTGTTTTATTACTTTTGTTTTAGGCAGTGATTTGTACTTGAGGATTTCTTCTAGTTCTCACAATTAGTATTATGTCAAATGTTATTTATGACTCAACCACAGTGACCTGGGAACATTACTGATGTAACAACACGGTTACCTCAAAAATTGTGCTGAATGCGGGCCCATCAGCATGATTGTAAATTCTTATGAATATTGCCTTCCTTAGAGTCAACATGCAAACTGGTCAGCAGTACTAAATATTTTTTTTCACAAGTGTGTGACTTACGAACATGTTTTTTTCTTCCTTTGACTACCTTGTGTCTCACAATGTAATTATTTGAAGATAATTGCTTTCTTGTGATTTCAAATAAAAAGTTTATTACAGAAAATTAAAACCACCCAGAAAAATACAAAGAAGGAAGTAAAAATTTACACATATTTCCCCACTTCCAAAGCCAAATTATCATTGCTATAATTAGGTAAACATCATTCCCCCAAAATAATAGTATTTTAGGATGGACATATTTATCAGTTGTACCTACAAACACTAAACATTTTATAAAGTAGTACAGGGTTCTTTTAAAGAAGGAATGAGTGCTTTCTTTTCCAATAGGGAAGTTGGATTTCCCTTGATATAAAGATGTAGTGGTTGGAATCCATGTGGTATAGAGAATTACAGAATCTGTGCCCACGTGCACTAAGGCAACGGTCCCCAAACTTTTTAGCATCAGGCACCGGTGCTCCTATGAGAGTCTAATGCCTGATAATCTGAGATGGAGCTAAGGCTGTGATGCTAGCTCTGGAAGGTGGCTGCAAATACAGATGAAGCTTCTCCTGTTAGCCCACCCACTGCTCACTTTCTTGTCTGCCACCCAGATCTTAACAGGTCATAGAGCAGTACTGCTCCATAGCCTGGGGGTTTGGGACACTTGCACTAAGGCATTGGGAAAATTGAGTGTTTAACAATGTGCCATATTGTTTACCGAATGTTTTAAAATTTGCCAAAACCAAGTATGTGTATGTGTATAAAAAAAAAAAGAAGAAAAAATATATATATATATATGTTTTGAATTGATAATTGAAATTGTTTTTGTGTCACCATGGAAAATTGAATCTTCAACTGTCTACATGGAGAAATAAGTACGTTGATCATATTAATAACTTACTTTCAGAAAATGACATCTCTTAACAAATAGCGAATTAAGAAACAATGCCCATCCCGCATTTTTTAAATAGCTGCTTACATTTCTGCTTTATTTCTCTTATGGACAGACCTTAAAATGACTCCAAATTATACTGATTTTTTGGTATTCACACCAGAACCAATTTTGTACCCTCTTCCCTTTGAATGTGAGCAGAATCTGTGACTCATTCCTAACCCATAGAATATGGCAAAGGTGATGGAATGTCACTCCCTTAATTTTATTACAATATACGGCAAAGGTTATGGGATGTCACTTCATGATTACATCGAATGTGTAGTGTAAGAATCGGTCTTTTATGCAGACCTACACTAGACTCTCTCACTTTCCTGATGATGTCGAAGAAGTAAGCTGCCATATTTTAAATTGCCTCTAGAGAGAACCAGGCAACAGACAACTATAGGAAGATTCTAGGATCTGAGAGTGACTCATTAGACAGAACCAGCAAGCACCCGTCCACCTTAGTCCTCCACTCATGAGAAGATCAGTGCTGCTAACAACCTAAGTGAGCATGGAAATGCATCCATCCCAAGTTAAGCTTTCAGTTCAGAACCCAAGTCTTGACTATATCTTGACTGCAGCCATACAGAGGAACCAGCTAACTCATGCTCAGATTCCTAACTCACAGTAACTGTGAGGCAAGAACTGTGTGTTATTTGAAGATACAAAACATATAGTAGTTTGTTAAACAACAACAGATACCTAATACTGTTTCCTAAATCATATGTGCATATGGACAGAAATGGCATGGATGCAACAATATTATGCAACAAATTAACAGTATAGATAGAAGTCGTTCATATACTTTTGTTTGAAAACAATATTTAAATCTGACAAAATGTTAAATAGATATGAAAGCATGACTTCATGGAAAGCCTGAACTATAACGTCTGTTGCCATCAGTGAATGTTACATGCTCATATGTGTTTTTATGAAATAGAATATTTCAGTCATGCTCGTGGTCCCCAAAGCAGGTAAATAAAAGAGCAGGAATCTCTTTATAGATATATCCTGACTCCAAGTCTTCCTGAGTCATTCTTAATTAATTTATATTTATTATTTCTTATTATATGTAGATATGGCAAAGGTGGTTCCTATTTTATAGATGAGGGAGCATTTATATGGATACAGAATAAAAACAAATACAACTCATATTAGAAAAGATACGTCATAGACAATAACATGATTAATCCCCAAAACAACTTTATATGGAATGGTTTCTCATCTCCTTTTTTAAATAATTAAGTAGTTTAAGTAATTTATCTAGTCACTCTTAGTACATGGCAAAATAGGAAGTTATGGTGCTTAATTTTATTTGTCAGCTTGACTGAGACACAAGTGCCAGCCATTTGATCAAACATTATTTTGGGTGTGTCTGTGAGGGTATTTCTGGGTGAATATAACATTTCATAGACTGAGTAGTAGGTTGCATTCCCTTATATGGATGTATCTTATAAAGACAGTAGAGGGCCTGAATAGAACAAAAAACCTGACCATTCTACTCTTAAGAACAAATTCCTCCTGCTTGGCTGCTGGGAGCTGGGGCACTGGTTCTTCCCTGCCTTCTGACTTGAACTGAAACTGCGCCATTGGCTCTTTGGGTATCTGCAGTGAACTGACTGCAGATCTTGAGACATCTCAGCTTCCATTACCATGTGACCCAAATCTTTATAATAAATAAATAGATAAATATAGATATTGACAGAGATAAAGATAGATATACATATCTCAATCCTATTGGTTCTATTTCTCTAGTGAATCCTGACGAATATGAAAATCAAGGACTAGCCTTTCTATTCTCAAAGCAAGTATTTTTTCTATCACTGTCCTGCTTTCCTGTAAATGCAAATCCTGTTTTGTATGATAATAGTTGGGAAGTAATAAAAAGCCCTTACCATACAATATAAACTACGTTTTTACATGCATCATTTCAATTGTTTTGAAACATTTGTTCTTTTTTATAAAGTGTCTTTTTTTAAGCCTTCAAACACCAAAATGTAATAGAAGTAAGAGAGAAGCTATTACACAACTGAAGTAGGACAATTGTGGGCAGGACACTGATCACTCTCAACCCTTTTCTGAAATTCCAGAACTCCACAGACTGTATATTGAAGAAACGGTAAATGTTTCATCTAGTCTTCATCACACCCCTGGGGATATGGAAGGACAGATATCATTGCTTCTATTTAATATAGAAAGAAGACTGGATTTAAGCCAGACTCTATTGGCAATAATGTATTTCCAGTAAGACCTAAACAGAGGTCTGCTAATCAGGGGTGCAGGAATTCTGGCCTCATCACTTCCTCAGTGGTCAATTCTAAGAAGGTCCTTCCCACTTAAATGCTTATGCAAATCACTTCTAAGCATCACCAGAATATTTAACATCTCATATAGCCCCAGAAAACCGCACCAATTCTATTGACAATGTCTATCCAGAAAACAGATGATAAAGAACTAGTTCATATTTCATATTGACAGCAAAGTAATTATGTGAAAACCAATGTAAGCCTAATGGTTAACAGAATGTTTTATAGCTGTGCAACTTAAAGCAATTTGTCTGCCTTTCTTGCTTAGTTATCTTATGTGAAAATGAAGATGAATGCTATCTCATGGAATATGTTGTGACAATTGAAGTAACGTATGAAACAGTACTGGTAAATGTTTAAGAGCCAATTGTATTAGCTACCAATAGATATGTGAATTCTTTATGAGGTAAATATTTTAATTTTCAGATCTTGAATTGCATATATAAAAAATATAGTTAGAAAATCAATGGCAGATCACCTCGATAAAGAGCAATACACAAAAGTAGTATTTCAGTTTATTTCAATAGACCAAGTTCCGTGAGCACAGTGAAGTATTGAATGTGAAATTATCTCCATCAGACCAATGGGAAATGTTGCATGCTTAATAAAATAAGATCATTGAGTTTTGCCTGTATATTAAATTACTATTTGCCCACCAACTGCAGTTTCAAAGCTGATGCTGCCCTGCAGGTGAATGGAGCTCTATATGGGTTACAGAAAACCATATGCTTCCCTTTTATAAGCCTCCCTGTGCTACGTGTGACTCATTACTTTCTAGGACATAGTGAAGACCAGAAAGCAGGTCAGGTAGAAAGCACAGAGACAAGAATGCCTCATCTCATGTAGTAGCAGACAGCATGGAGCAGGAGGAACATCTGTCTAACTCTAGTGGGATTCTTGGCCTCCTAACCTGCAGATTCTCATGTTGGGATCTGAAGATGGATAGGTCACTGTCAGACTTCATGTACTTTCAGAAAAAAATGTACTAACACATAAGGATCCCCACTGAGTTTTTAGTTAACTCATTAACTATATTAAACACCTGGGCTGAGCCCCTACAGAGCTGGTGTGTTCTGTGCACTGGATGACAGCCCATGATTAGAGAATGTCAGTTCCTTACCTAAGTATTTAAGGTCTTTTCAATCTGGCTCCTGGGTAAAAGCGATCCTGCTAAAGTAGAAATGAATCTATAAGTCCAAGATATCTAGGTGTTACTTCTGCCACTGGAACTGGTGAGTTCTTCGCTATTGCTAAATTATTTAGCTATTCTGGCCTTTGATGCTTTTACTAAGAAGTTGAAATGATAACAATCCCATTTAAACAAAAAGGGCACTGATGGTCAAAGAGTTTAGATATTTTATATAAGGTCACACAGCCAGTAAGCAGTAGAGTCAGCTTGAATCAGGTGTGTTAGCACCAGAGCCCATATTCTTAAACACTCCTTTATATTTCCTGCTGTATTGAATGCTTATCATATCATTCTAAATAAATTTCAGTGTGAATCTCTGGTTTCAACAGAACATAATCTTTTTTTTTTTTTAATTAACTCTGTGATCTTATGCAAATTACTCAACTTTTCCGTGCTTCCAAGCTTCTGTTCCCTAATCTTTAACATGTGTAAAGGAAATAATAATAGCAGTTGAGTTGTAAGTTCGTTTCCAGGACTAAAGGATTATTATTTATAAAGTGTTTAGAAAGTATCTCAATAAATATTGGTTATTCTTCTTCTTATTATCCATTATTATGCCCTGATGCTACCTGGTGACTTTAAGCAGAAATGAAGAGCAGAGCTAGTACCAGTCAACAGACATAGTATCAATCACATTCAAGCAAATAGTTTAATAAAAGCAAAGATCATGTGCCCATAAATTTTACTTTTAAAATGCTGCTATTTATGTTATTAGCAAAAGACAGATTTGGGCTGAGACCAGAGCCATAACTTCTTAATGCTAAAAAAGTATTAGAATTCTCTAGGATCTTTAAAAGAGATTTATGCTCAAGCCCCATTAGAGACCAATTAAGTTAGAATTTATAGATATCCTTATATTTTTAAAGTTTTCAATGCCAGTTAATTGGGAGTTGAAAATGAACCAGGTTATGAAGGGTTTTGAATTCCAAGAAGAGTTATTATTTAGAGAGGGAGAGGGACATGAGACTAGAAAATGCTCTGTCCAGAAATTACATCGTTTTACCTTTGTTCTTACTTCTGTTGTCCTCCTGGGTCAGAATAAAGAAAATTCTAGTCTTCTCCATTTCTTAAAGTTGATATAAACACTCTTCCCCCTGACTTTGTTGTACATACTCCAATAGTTATGTCTCACAGGAAGCCACCCCAATCCTATTTAAAAGATGATGATTTCCCTCCTGACCCTGTCTTTTTGTTTGTTTGTTTGTTTTCTAATCTAGCTGGCTAAGTATTCAGAAAGTATATTCTGAACTGTTTGAAATCTTGATTATTAAGATCACCCTGACATTGGTAAAAATCAAAATAAAACAGCAAAATTTAACTTGGTTATCCTAAATATAACTTTACTACTTCCAGCTTTAGGCATGGTTTTTCACACCTTTTTATGGAAGTAAAGACCAGGAATGTATGTGAGCTCAGAAATAGGGATTAGTTTAACTCTCTAGTCATTAGGCCCCACCATATCTTCTCCCTGAGCAGAAATGGTTAATAAGAGTGACATTTTTTTTGGAGCTGTGAGGACTTTTCTTGCAAGAGAGTCCCCCATGTCCAACCTGGTAGATGAGTTGGGCTCATAGATTGTGATTGTCAGTTAACAGAATCATGTCAAGATCTAAGTGTTTACACAGTCTTTAGTCCATCGAAGTCTGCACTATATATGCACCCCTATCATTCCTTCAACTGCTTTGGTTGTGTTAATTCAAGTTGTTCATTGAACTTAAGCTTCTCCTGTATGAGGAATGATGCAGGAAGAGAGAAACGTGAGATGAAGCAACAGTGCCTTTCCTGAAAGATGCTATGGTCCAGCTGTGCATGTTTGGGATGGAGAGAGAAAGCGTACCTTCTAAATGCACAATTGGAGGATGAACACTCTACTGGGAGAGGCACAGTGCTGCTGGAATGCACTGGAACCACACCTAACTCACCCTCACTCAAGGCTTGGTCGAGGAGGAACTCTTGAGCTGAATCTTATAGGCCTTTCACATGAAAATGAAAGAGTGCAGCCTGTGCAGAGGACTGGAGGGAAAAAAAAGAAAAAGAAACAAAGTTTGTCTGTGGGGCTGCAGTAGCAGGGCATGACTTGAATGAGTCAGAGAAATTGGCTGTGATCTCATCCTAGGCATTTCCATGATAGAGATAAGAGCTTAGCCTTTATCCTGATAGTTATATAAAAACACTTAAGATTTTTAAGCTGGAGAGTGACATGATTTTGTTTTCATTTTAGGTGGGGAAGAAAGCACTTTTGAGTGCTACATTTAAAAGTCACGTGGGGATATCAGAAAGAAATGGTCAGATTGTTGAGGGAATTCCACATCATATCATCTGAGGAACAGATGAAAGAACTGAGGCAATTTAGGCTGGAGGGGGTAAGACCAGTTTGGACAGCTGGTGCCATGTGGAAGAGGGAGAACAGCTTTTATTTGTGACTTCTGGGCACTAAACAATTTCTTGCTTATGAAGCCATATTTCAGTTCAACATTTAAAAAAAAAAAAAAGTATCTCTGGATGTTTGGAGATGTCCCAAGATGGGAAGATTTGTCAGTTGCTTTTGACTGGTCACTGGTTGGGGATATAAGTGCATATACCCAGTGGGTATTTGGCTAGGTATATTTAAATCTTTTGCAAAGACTCTATGCCTTCTTGGTTAGCTTTGGTTACCATAATCAGCCACTAGAAGTGTACTGATGAAACAAACCAGTGAAAGGTCACTAGTGGAACAAACTTCCTCAAGGGCTGAGATGGCAGTTCAGAGAATGAGAATTCTTCATACTCACTGTAAGCACTATCTTTCAATTGGAAGCTAGGAACAAAGTAAAGGTCCTTAAAAATTTGTGGCCTTCACCTTGTAACCAAAAGGACTTGATTCAAAGATTTCTTGATTGGATCCTCTTGGCGAGGGACCTTGTATCATTTTTCCCACCAATGATCGTGAGACTCACCTTTACAACTGCATTATCAAACATCTTTTATATATCTTTCCAGAAACTAGTAAGTAAAATTTAACTCCTGAAATGATATTTTTTTATAGAAAGGATATTTTGAACTAGAACAAAAATAATAGTTTTATATGTGTTTTTGTGTATAATAATATATGATATGTATACTGTATATGTCTTTAATAGATTGTCTCATGATTTATAATATTTAATAGAAAGCAATCTACAAGTAAAAGGAATATTTATGGTGACTTTTAGAAAAATAAGAAGGGATGGTCTTCAAGTATCTCTTCTTTTAGTTTAATGTCCATTTTCATGACAAAAATGGGCTACTTCGGTGCCCAGCTGAACTGAAATTCAGAACCATTTTATTTGACATTTTAGTTGACATTTTGAATTAATTTGCTTTTGCAACCATGGAACCGGTATAAAATTACATGTTGTTGATTGAAATTTTATCACCCTGTGCTTGGAATCTATTAGGTTGAACCATGAAAAGTTGCCAATATTTTAACAGATTTAACCTAAAAAATGGCAATTTCTGTGGTTCACTGTAAGAGATGTTTCTGTTTCAGTCCTTGCTGTAACACAGGGAGACTTGAAAATTAAATGTTATTGTACTGTCAGGACATACATTTTTCTTATCCAGTTAAATATGAACAACATCAGAACCTGTTAGAGGTGCTGTGTGGTTTAAATGAGATACTGGGTGGGAGCACACTTTGAAAAAGGTAAAGTGATTTGGATGGCATTAGCATCCTCACAAAGGCTGGAGGATTGATAACCATTCACTCCCTACTGGTTAAGTGATTTCTTGGTTAGAATACACTGAAGTTTACATGTGTTTATCTCCTTCTGGATGTAATTTGACTTTTTTTCACATAGCGTTTATTCTCAAACCTGTGTTCCTCTTTCCTTAGATTTACTGTACAGATCAACTCTGAAAGGGTAGAATATTTATACATTTCATTAACTGTATATACTCAGGCTTTCTGACTGTTCACCAGTAAAATAGTAGAAGAGATCTTGCTTGAGAATTGTTCCCATTTCCATTAGGGAATCGAAATTAATTTTCTTAACGATTTTCTAAGAGCTTTAAGCACTTTTTTTTTTAGGAGTCAAACAGCTGTGCTGACAAAGCTTCTATTATTGTTGATGTGCTTTGACCTGTTATATCTGGGTGATGCATTTTACAAACATTGGTCAGACAGAACTTTCCACACTTCTAGTCTGGACCATGGTACAAGCCTCCTAAGAGACCTGTTGATCTTCAGTTTCTCTCCCCTTCAAATCTGTTGTCCAACTTACCATCAGAGTATAACTTCTCATCACAAATCAGAATACAGTATCCTCTATTTAAGAAGAATCTTGAATGGACTACTGACCTTATGGTTCATTATGCAAGGCCTTCTTAAAATGCAAGTTGGTGACAGATTATCTCTTGCTTCTTCCCTTCCTTCTGCTGAATCCAACTTAACTAAACTCTTTACTATTCTCTGAATACTCTATCAAAAGTTCTCCTATCTTTAACTATTCACAGCCTGGTCCTCTACCTGGAATGACTTTTTTGTCCTATTTGACCAGCATAACCATCCCTGTAAGGCAGCTCAAATGCCATCTCTCTATCAAGTTCTCTTCTCCCTGAGGCAATCATTTATTCCTCTCAGTTTCCCACAGAACTATGCTCATGCCTTTTATTGTAATTATACATTTACTTAGCTGTCTCTCTTTATTGAGCCTGTGGCCTCCTATAAAACAAGAACTCTTTCTTACTCATCTTTGCTTCTCAGGGCCTAAATACTCTTTGATTTTTTTTTTTTTTAATTCTAAGGATAAATGAAGGATAAGTTTCTCCTGTTTTGATCGATTCTGCTAGTACTGCACAAATGAGGGATTCTGATTACTCAGTAGATATCCAAAATTTCTGAAGGTACCAGAGGAGAAAATTACTGAAGACTTTTCAAGAGGAAAGGAAATTTCAGATATGCATTTTTTTAATACTCTGGCAGGATATGAAGGCATATGTATGGGGCCTGCTTCCCCAAATCTAGCCATGAATAGAGAGCATTGGGATGCTCTGTATCTCAGACAGACCTGTTTTGGTTTCTGGGAACAGCATCTGACATTTGAGCTGATCACTGGTATAATGAGATGCTATAGGTGTTTGGTGTCATTCAGTTAATAACAGCCCTGGCATATTCAGATCACAGAGAGTGATTATTTTACTGTGTACCCCCTCAGAAAGAATATATCTGCATTAATAGGTTCATTTATCGGGATGTGATTTTAAGAGGGGCAATATTGAGCTACAACTGGCCCATAAGTGAAAACCAAAAATTAAGAGGTAGACATGACATCATTAATATAATAGTTAAATAAATTCAAATAATTAGATAAAAGTGAAGAATAAAAGAGTTTCCATATATTCAAATTTGGGCCCACATATGTGACAAATTGACACATGAAAGAGCAGGGAAATACACATCCCACTGTTCCAGAAGAAAACAGCATTCATTACAGAGAGTGCATCCTGCTACTGCCTAATGGAGACAGATTTCATTAGCAAAGGAGCAAGTGAAATTGCCAGATGAAATAGTTCTCGGGCCCTCTGTGCAGGGGATAGACAGTTGTATGTATGGGATTTATAGTGGAAGGGATTGCACTAAACCAATATTTTGCAAACACTAGTATGTGTATGAATCACCTGACATCTTAGTTAAGTGTAGATTCTTATTCAAGAGATCTTGAGAATTGTCATGTCTAATATATTATTAGGCAATTTTGATACTGGTGGTCAGTGTCCATACTCTGAATAGTAATTATTGGATAATATGGAAAAGTAGAACTATTTCATTATTATTAGGACCATAGTTTCCAGAATCAGAAAGTCATGATTTTGAGTTTTCATCCCATATGCCATTGGGAAATTTGTTTCTCCTGCCTGAGCCTTACTTTTCTCATCCGTAAAATGAGAATGCTGTTGCTTCTTCATATTGTCTTGGTCCAAATTAAATGAGAAGATGATGTAGAACATTTGATACAGCATGTAGTTAGATCCTGTATAATGTTGGTGATTATATTTTAGCTTTAACAGTATTACACTTTCTATTTATAGGATTATTCTGATTTATTTCCAAATACGCCAGGATAGTAATATGACAGAAACTACAATGTGAAAATCAATGAAAGTACATTTTATTATTCTGATAATCTGTTTAATAAAACTCCAGCCAGCCTTGGCCCAGTGCAGAATTGGCCTTCTAGTGAACAACTATTTAATTCTAAGATTCAGTTGAAATACTGCCTATTCTCTGCCTTCCCAATCACAATGACAGGATTATCATTAAAGTTTTTAGTTCCTCTGTTATACTTACTGTATGCATCTCTTAAAGCATCCATCATAAAGTTATGAAAACAATTGTTTGACTATAAATATATTTCCTTCTCCCTTAATGGGAATTCCTTGAATTCAGAGGCAAAGTCTTATCACATGTTATATTCCCAGAATCTATATCTAACACATACCATGGTAAATAGTGGATCCTTCAAAATAATCAGTGAGTCAGAAACATAGATGAATAGTCAAATTGACTAATGAATTGGAAAAAAAATCAGTCATTGGTGCTCACATTTTCCTTTGAAAATCTTTCTACCCTGTTCTCTGTCTCATTGGGGTGGGGTTTTGCCCCTAAATACTATAATGAGAGTATTAAGATGTTTTAAACAAAAGATTTGATACTTTGTCTTCTCTTTCAAGGACTTCATATTTTAACCAAGATTTATAAGAGATATGTGAATATGTATGAAGATAAATCACTATTTAAGATCAAAATAGGAACTGAAAGATGGGATAGCTATTTGGGGGAAGTACAGGTCATTGCAGTTTTCTACAGATGATGAATATTCAACTCAGTTTGTTCATGAAGTCAGCTATGACCAAATTCAAGAGCAAAACTTAAGAATAAAGAAATTACTATATCTGTGCTTTTGCTATTGTTTAATGAGAAGACACTTGCCTTATTTTGGTACAAACCACGGACATACTCCATCCAATCAACCAAGAGGTCTTCATGCAGAGTGTAAGTAAGCATCCTTCGAGAAATCCAGATGGCTGGGAAGTTATATCCTCCATTATCGAAGGATGTTCAGAGGTCATTTTTTCCATCCTTCTGCCTCTAGAGACAGTAGCTTTCTGAAACACAGGGCAGTCTCATGTTTATGTCATCCTTGTGCATTGAGAAACTTTGATTTAGAACTCTTTTTGTGCAAAAACTTTCAAATAGTACAAAAGAAAATAAGATAAAGTCGGCCCCTACCCTTGTCCTGCTACCAGTGGTAGCTATTGGAATTGCAAACAAAGTAAAAAGATCAATCTCTGCAACTCCTCATGAAATAAACTAAAAACAGTAGTAACATTTTCTTTCTTTTTTTTTTCTTTTGAAATATTGCTGATGGTGATACAGATAATTATAGTAGTTACTGTTTTTATCGGGTAGTGTGCTAACTTTAAGTTCATTATCATTTTGGTTCATTTTTCATCTTTACCAAACTTGTAATAAGTAGGTGCTATTGTCCCATTTTAGATAATAGGAAAGTTGTCTTAGGTAATGGAATGTAATCAGGTCAGAATGTAACCAGTAGTGTTTTTTCCTCACTTCTTAAGCAAATGCCTTAGAGCAGCCGTCCCCACCCTTTTTGGCACCAGGGGCACGTGCTCCTATGAGACGTTAATGCCTGATGATCTGAGGTGGAGCTGAGGCAGTGATGCTAGCACTGGGGAGCTGCTGCAAATACAAATAAAGTTTCATTTGCTCGCTGCTCACTTCCTACTGTGCAGCTGGGTTCTTAACAGCCCACAGACCACAACTGGGCTTCCACGGTTTGGGGGTGAGAGTGGGGGGATTCTGGCCTTAGAGGTAGCATCAGCGGATTTCCCTGTATTTCCTTTCTCTGAAGCTGCTCATGGAGTTTTATCCTCAGTAAAGGCCACTAAATTCTTTAAATGGCCCTGCCTGTGCTTTGCGGCTTTCATTACAGTCCTCCTAGTTCTGTAGGCTGAGGGAAACACAGATCTGTGTTAGCCCTAGCATGAGGCAGGCAGAGTGAGAAGAGCGTGGCATTAGGGCCCACAGTGACTGTCTAGTCTGTGACCTCCCTGAACACAGCTCTTTAGCATTTCCCTTATCCTTGAGTTAAGAGGTCCTCTAATTTGTAGGTGTTTTGTTTTGTTTCATTTTGTTCAGTTTAGCCAAGTCACTGAGAGGGTCCGGCAGGGCCATTGCCCAAGTCTGTAACTGAAATTGGATAATCTGACTTTGCATTCAATTTGCACATTTTACTCTTATTTCTCCTTTTAGAAAAATCAGTAAATGAATGAGGGGAAAACAGGTGTAGCCATATTATTATGGCAACTGAATATCCTAAAACAGATCCAATTTCTAGAGCAGATCCAACTTCAAATATCTTGTCCCATTCACCAATTGTATATTAGGTCAATATTCCCTGATTTTTATTAAGAAGATATGCTTTCCATGGCTAGCATAATATGGACGGGAGCCTTTTTGGACATCATTTTTTGGTGAGGCAGTTAGAATAGGAGAGGGGATGGTTGTGTGTGTGTGTGTGTGTGTGTGTGTGTGTGTGTGTGTGTGTGTTTGCAGGTGTATGCCTGTATATGTGTATATGTATGCATACATGCATACATATCTAGCTATCTCTATTTATATCTACATAAAGTCGAATTTTCTCCTCATCATGCTCTCATTGCAAAAATGGGGAAATTGATGATTGCAGTTTTCCCTGGGTCTAGTGCAGTTGAAGTAGCTGAGGTGAGATTCCAACCATGCAGTCTTGCTTTAGAGTCTTAGCCTTCCCATCCTCAAACCTTAATTTTTAAATGCAAGCTTGCTTTCTTTACCTAGGTTTATTCCTTTTGAGAACATGCTCCAGGCTCCTGGTCCAATCTGCTACAGATGCCCAGGATGGAATGGGTAAACTTACTCTTGTCCTCAGCCCTCTGCCTATTTGCCCAGACTCCTGACCTTCCTAGTCCTTTTCTAACTCCTTACATTCTTGCTCCAGGGAGATGTGAAGTCAAACACAAGACACCTGAGCTGGTGCCTGTCTGAAGAGCCGTGATTGATTGCCATGCTCTAATTACTTGGAAGGTTTAGGAGTGGGTGAGAATAGAGATGATCACAGATCAGTTAAAAAGAGATTTGTTTCTCTTTCTGCTGCTCCCCTGCCATTTGCAAATGCCTGTTGGTTTCCTTTCAGCCAGTTTGTGATGAAGAATCCTGCTGACACTTGGTGGTGTGAATAGCCAAGTGTTGTGCCTGCATTTCCACAGGTAATTTAGCTGTGGATCCAGGAGATCATCTGCATTTACAGAAACAAGGCTTCCCATAACCTTTTAAAAATATCTGTAACAGTTCTCATAACAAAAATTAGGTAAAATTTTCTAGTGAGAACATAACTGATAAAATACTACTTTGTTTTTTATTAATCTGTGCTTCGACTATCAGCTGTTCAGTTACCTTGCATCTCCTCTTTAAAATACAGGAAAACCACCGGACGATATTTAATAACCAAAAAGATAAACATAGCATTTAGATATTTTATTTAGCTAAATTCAGGTATGATTATTAAACCCTTACATATGTCATGGAGAGAAGAGTTAAAATTAAATTGTTCTAAGGAAAGTAACTCCATAGGTTCACAAGATTCAAAATTGTAAGAGTGACCTCTAGTGACTATGTAACTGCTTAAATCTTTACTACAACTCAAAAGTGTGTGAAATATGAACATGCAAAGAAAAAGAAAGCATACTTTCTTTATCATTATTCACTTTGAATTTAGTAGTTATACTCTGAAAATAATACAATTAGATTGGTAAAACATCAATATTTTCCCTGTAAAATATGTACGCGTTTTTCTATTCATCTTCAGTTCAAATCAGTGAGCCTGTATTGTGAACCTACTGGATGCAAAGCACCATGAAATTCCTGAGGATGAATAAGCACAGAATTCCTCATGATTTTTACAGAGCTCACAGACTCATGAGGAAAAGGAGAAGCAAACCAGGCCAATGCAGGGCATTGGGGGCTGGAGGTATAAGTGTGAGAACAGAGTATAGTGAGAGTGTCTCTAAGAACAGAACCATTGTATAATGGCTGTGTGGCCATCCCTGAGGTGGGTGGATCAGAGCAGGATTTCACCAATGGGAAGAGAGGGAGCAGCTCTACCTGGGCATGGACACATGCAGGCAACAGGAATCTGTGTAAGAACTACAAGTATTTCAGCTGAGCTGGAGCACCTAGAGCTATCAAGATGTGCAAAGTAGGTTTGAGATATGGGCACAAGATAGTTCTGGAAAGGACCTGTACATTCTGCTGAAAGCAGTGGAAATAGACTTAAGCAAAGAAGTAATGTCAATATACATGTATTTTGGAAGAATTATCTGGTTTCAGAGCAGGGTGTAGTCTTGAAGGGATCAAGATATGTTTCAAAATGACCAAGCTGATAGCTTCCAATATCTTCAATATGAAAATGTTATGATTCTTCTCTCATAAGATAGATTAGATTACAGATATCTGGGAAGATATTTTATTCTTTATTCAAATTTGTATCACTAGTCAACACAGTATGTTTTAAAAATGCATAGTGAATGAAAATTAGCATTAATTTTAATGTGCAAGAGTACAGTGTCATCTATGTGTACATATGTGTGTGTGTATATATATATATATATATATATAGTAAATACTTGTCTATAAATTACAATTGCACATACTAATACAAATATTCAAATGATATTTAATAATAAAAAGGTATGTATTTCGATTATATAGACATAAACGTTCACTCAGATATACTAACTATATGAACCACAACATGACATTCCACTTTAGAATCAAACCTTTTAAATCATCATTACATGGCGATTTTTAAATGAACTAGAATGTAGCTGAAGAAAGTATTGTATCCCTAAGTTGTCCAGATACCAGGTCAGAAATTGAAATCTAGAGCTATTGCCCTTGTGATGATGACCGCATCTTCCCCTTTCTGATACACTTAGTTCACCTTCTTGCGACCTGTCATAGTCTGCTTGGATTGGCATATCCAAAAACAAAGCCTTGGTGGCTTATTCAACAGAAAATTGTGTTCTCACATTTCTAAAGCCTGGAAATCCAAAATCAAGGTGTTTGCAGGTTTGGTTTCTGCAGTGGCTTCTCTGGTTTGCAGATGGCCAGCTTCTCACTGTGTCCTCACATGGCTTTCTGCCCATGCCTCTGCTCTCCTGGCATCTCTTGTTATTATAAAAACACCAGCTCTATCTCATTAAGGCCCTATCCTTATGCCCACAATTAACTTCCAAATATAGCCCCTTTGAGGACTAAGGCTTCAAGATGTGAATTTGGGGGAAACTTAATCCAGTTCATATCACTGCCATAAGTTTCCCTGATCACGAAATGAAATAGCAAGAAAATAAATGCATCTTCCAAATTCATACTTTATGGAAAAGTCTTGATCACAATCAGAAATGTGGTTTTTGGTAACAAGGAAAGCAATTATATTAGAAACTGTAGTGGAAGCTGTGGTATGTTGCCCAGATGCCCTCTTCAGAACTGAGGCACTCATTCCTCCAGCTGCCGGGAGCATTATCTGCTGACAATTCAGAGTTGAGTCCACCTCCAAAATTCTCCAAAGCCAAATGAAGTTGCCTTGCCCAAAGTTATATCCCTTGATTGGTAGCAGTTTCTAACCAAAGACAAGTCAGTACAGAGTTTAAAGTCACCTAATATTCAACACAGATGGGACAACTCTAAAAAGACATCTAAAGTCTGGATCTCCCCATGTTGATGACTTAATCCTTCGTTGAGACTGCATTGCAGCCCATCTTCTACCCTGTGCTCAATCCTGCCTTTACCCCTTATGTCCCATACTGAGGAACAGAGACAGAAGACTGCTATTTCTGAGAGAACTAAATCTGTCTTATTTTTCTCAAGGAATGCAGTTAAATTTATTTTAAACATCGAATGTCATATAGAACTGAAATAACCCATTTTAATGCCACCAAGCCTTAAAAACAAAGGGAATAGTTTCCATCCATATCATGGTTTTGTTGTTGTTGTTGTTGTCGTTGTTGTTGTTTGTTGTTTTTTCATTGAGTATTCTTTAGGTATTGGTTTGGTATTGTATTCTACTGTGATACGAACACCATGAGGACAGGAATTTTATTAAACTGGTTCTCTAATGTATTCATAAGAGCAAACAATATAGCTGGCGTATTCGACATACTAAAAACTGTAGTAAAATTATGGTTTATTGTATCTTCTCTAGAAAGCACATAAAAATCTTGATATAGCTTTGAATATAAAAGTGTCACATATCGATCAAGGCACGGGTCAAAAACTATTTCTTCATAATGTTTTTATTGCTTTATCCCTGGTTAAAGAATCATTTGTCACCAAAAATTACCTGCCGCTCCTTTCCAATGTCTATTACTTCCTACCATATATTGTAGTTCTTTGGCTCCTTTGGCTATATTTTTAATTGGACATAGAAATGAGAAGTCGAGAGGGAGGAATTGTGTGTATTCCCCATTATAAGAAGATGTGGAGAAAGTTAGGCCATATATGGATGGAACCTTTTCAAAAAAAACAAATATGTGACTGCACTTTGGGATCTGGAGTTCTTTTTACAGTGATCAAGAAACAGAGTTTGTATTGCAATATCCCCTACTGTGTCTAAGAACAGGTTCATGTCATGTTATAGTTAACTTCTAATGGCTTTAGACATCCATCCTTCCTTCCTGTCTTAAATTTCAAATAGTGGAATTTCAGGTCTCAGAAGAGAAGGGTAGAAGTGGACATTGACTCTTTCAAGTAATGCAGCCATATCCCTCATCGTAACCTGTTCTCAGAGCTAGTAAACCCTGCTTACCTTGATTCTGACAGTTTTATGTATCAAGAACACTGTGTGGTTTTACAGCAGGCACTTTTGTCTTGTCTTCCTGATCCCAGATTCTTAAATCTAACATGTCCATCTATGCATGAAGTGACAGGAAGGAGACAAATACAGAATTTACATGAGGAAGTGACAAATATTCTATATCAATGTCTTCTGCATTGACTTTTCTTACCCAATTGAGATCCATATGCATGTAGATATCCATTTTATATATATATTTATAGACATGCATTTACACACACACACACACACACACACGCACACACACACAACTGATATTTCTTTCTCATTCTCAGAACTGGGTGTGCCTTGCAGTATTGGTAGTAGAATCCAGCTCCTGTATCTTAAATGCTTAATTTTCTGTAGGACATAGTTAGAATTCACTTTGACTTTCTCTACTTCTTAGTATTTGAGAGAGAGAGAGAGAGAGAGAGAGAGAGAGAGAGAGAGAGAGAGAGAGAGGAGAGGGAGGGAGGGAGGAGGGAGGGAGGGAGGAGGGAGGGAGAGAGAGGGAGGGAGAGAGAGAGAGGAGAGAGGGAGCGCCCATGTGCACATGCTGTTCTCAACAAATATGAACAATGGTTACTTATCATTTAGTTTCCAATAAACAGATACTGAAATGGAGATCTGTGTGTGGGACTTATGGTCATGAGCATTCTCTTCAATATTGTCCTAAATTTTGGGGAGGTAGTTTTCATGTTCCTGCATTAAAAAGTCATTTGATGCAGGCTGCCTTCTGGGAGGAGGATGTGATCTCGATAAGACAACTGTCTTTATCTGAGGCAATTCTTCAAGATGCTTGACAGCTGATGGCTGTCAGCTGACGGTGGTGCCAGTAGCTGAGGAATAAATCCCTTTGTCTTAAAGGGAGATCTCCACAGTGTTCCACATGGTACAGTACATTTGGTAAGGTGTCATATCCTGTAATAGTGGAACATATCTAAACACATTATTATTTGCAAATCATAAAAAAATCTGGTGACCTTTCTGTGAGAACAAGATCATATTCTCAATGTTTGATCCTAGAAACCACCACTATGGGGGATGTGTTGAGTGCTTATTTAGAATGTTTACCCTCATAAATATGGAATAAAATCCCTGGGGATGGGTCAAGAATATTCTATTAATTAGCACCTTTTCCAAACCAGATGAAACAGACTCTTCTAATGTTTTTTTGTTTGTTTGTTTTTTGTTTTTTTTTTTGGGAAAAGGGTGATATGTAAGGGGGAGGAAAAGGGGACTCTTCTAATGTTTTTGTTTGTTTGTTTGTTTGTTTGTTTTTGGAAAAGGAGGATATGTAAGGGGGAGTTTTTGTGTTTTTTTTTGGAAAAGGGGGATATTTAAGGGGGATATGTAAAGGGGAGTTACTCATAGTTGTGTGTGTGTGTGAGTGTGTGTGTGTGTTGGTGTGTTTTAACTAAATAATTCATTTTAATAATGTGACCCATTAATTTAAGAGCCTTTGGTGTTTTAAGCTAATTTTAATGAACAATTTTGACATTTTCAAGACTTGGAGTATTTCTTTGTTAAAAGATTTTTAGTGAATGTTGAAAAATCTTTAAAAGTGGAGTAAATCTATTGGAATATAAAGCATTTAGCAATTTACGCATCTGTAAGCAACCTCAGATATCCAAAGTCATTTGAAAGGCTTTAGACAAATGGGAATTTTGATTGAATGGTAGACAAGAGTGAATAGCCAGCTAGTGACATCCAGCTAGTGATAACCTAGAATCTATCTCATAAAATGGTTTTGTGCATGGGGACTATCAGAGGTGATGTAAATGTCATCCTTCAAGATAGGCCATTATTTTTTTTTAATTGTCACAGTAAATCATCTTCATTATCATTAAAATCTTCAATCTATCAGCCCCCTTATGCCACATACCAACTCAATGCTCATGACTCCTTTATATATCCATTCCTAACATATCTTCTAGAATCCAAATTTATTAATTTCTAATATATATTTAAATCTCCACTTAGATATTGTATAATCTCCTGAACATTATCATGGTTAAAAGCAAACCTTTTATTTTCTATCCCCATCTCTTAAACCTGTTTATTGTTTGGCTGGCTTCCTCCATTTTAGTTAATAATGTCATCATATTGAGATTACTTAAACTAAAAACATGGGAATCAACTTTGATGCATCACTACTTCAAAACGTCCTTACACCTAAAAATAGTGGAATAACCTCCAATTTATCTCCCTTTCATTCCTCTCCACGCCACCCCCAATATTTTCTCCCTACAGCAGACACTGCAATTTTTAAAAACCATCAAAGGCTTTTCACCATATCCTATAAGTCCCTACTTGGTAGGACCCATGTTCATCTTCCCAAATCTTTTGTCATTCTTTTCTTTGGTCATTCTTCAAGGCACACTGGCATTCATATTGATTCTAGAAAATAAAACAAAAAGTTAAGTGCTTTCTTGGGACCTTTCTTCCTGCTGTCTTTTTTCTTCCTGGTATGCTCTACCTGCAGATCTTCTCTAGAAGGGAATCTTGTTATTCTTCACACATTTTTACAAATGTGACTTTTCAGATAGTCTTTCCCCTGACAACACAATCTAAGTTAGCCTAATTACTCACCCTGGCCATTTTTCTCTAACACAGCACCTTGTTTTATTCATTATATTTACCATTATACTATTCACTATTGTTTATTAATTTATTACTATTATTTTTTCTCCCAAGATAATGTGAACTCCACAAAGCATGTATCTTGCTTAACTTCTTGGCCACTGTGTTTTCAGCTTTAGGAATAGTACTTTGCCTATTGTAAATGTTCCGCAAACATTTTTGAATTAATAATAACAATCATGACAATAACAATTGATAAAATTTATTAGACACTGTGTACCAGTTATGAGCAATTTTAATGCACTACTTCATTCCATTTTTGTACCGGTTATGAGCAATTTTAATGCACTACTTCATTCCAATTTTAATATACTACTTTATTCCATTTTTATATGAAGTTAGGAGACACGACTATGCTATGGAGAAAATTACAGCTGTAAGAAATTACAGTGTTATTCTGTATAATTTAATAACTTTATATGTGATTTTATAATATAATTAAGGACATGAAGGGTCACTAATTTTTAATAACATTTACATTATTGTATGGTGAAAAAAGAGTAGGCTAGAGTAGTATTTGTTAATTGGAGTATTTATATAGAATCTGCATGTATTTTTTGTATATGATCAATTCCTGGAAGTAGAAAATCAGTTAGTCACATACAGATCTTTTGATAATATAGTTTATTTAAGACATTTTAACCACAGTCGCCGTGGAAAATAATTTATGGAGAAGGTAATCATTGGTTATAGGACCTCATGGAACAGTAGTGTTGGGAAACAAATTAAAACATGTTATGCTGGGTTATTGATTATAAATATATCACCCAGTATTTAGTTACTAAGTTTACTATGTTTCTAGAACTTGGAGCTATTACAATTCATCAAAATACCCCATTGGACATAAAGTATCAAGGCAATAGGATTATAACTAAGTTATCAAAACAGACCTGTTTAAATTTTATATTTAGAGGCTTAATAAAGGAAGCGTCATATAGCATTTCGGGTATACCTATTCTTCATGATTGTTCAATCAAAGGAATTGTATGACCCTCCATCTTGTCCATGTAATAAAAGGTAAATTAGTACCACTGAGTTGGACTAAGATAACAAGAGTTTCAGAGTCAGAATTTCTGACAGGTTTCCTGAGCACTAACTAAACTATACTTAGTATCATGCTGCCGTTGTGAATCTGTTGAATATGAAATGTAGGTCATTGATTTCAGCACATGGATTCAGAAATTTAAGAATGCTATGGAATAATTAAACTTAAACACTATCTTTTTTTTTTTTTTTTAAATCTGAGTGAGAGCAATAAATTTGCCTTAATCCAAATTTATTGGATTAAGTTCAAAGAGAGAAATCTGGGATCAGGTTCAAGGAGAGAAATAACTAAGCTGTTTTGATCTAGATGCCTCCTTCACTTTAATTTTTTTCTTGTGATATTTAAAATTGATAAAGTAGATATTAATAATAGAAAAGACTTACCCCCTACTAAATTATACATCCTTTCAATCATTCTGTTTGTTAGATATTATGATCTACAATTTTTAAAGGAAAAAATAAAAACTCAAGTAATTAAGTAAATCCCCAAATAGAATATAAAACTGAAGTTCAAATCCAGGTCTCCGTACTTTAATTCCAGTGTTCATTAGAAAGCATGGGACCCCAATCTATGGCATCCCTTTGTTTATTTTCTATCTCACTTCTTCCATTTCTGTTTATATAAATTCAGTAGTTAGTGATCATCACAGTGCCAGAGCCTTACAAGATACTAAAGACATGAAAGACATAAGAATACAGTAGATCTTATTCATAAACTTGGGTTGAGAATTACGTGCAATCATTTTTTTTTGCAAAATGCTAAGGTTATTAACTAAGTTATGTATTATTATATTACTTATAAGTAATGCTCAACAAATCTTTTCACTTCTTATCTTCTATATTATTATTGGTGGTTGTTGTTATTATTATTATTATTCAGACACTATTCCTGCACTTGAGGAATTTAAATTTAATGGGAATAACAAATAGAAATACAAATAAACTTATTATAGGTAAGGATTTTGTTAAATGTAAGAGGTGCTATATAAGTTTAGAAAATAATTCTTATTTTGCTTAAGAGACATCTTAAACTTTGATTATGATTTAGCTGAGTAGAGAACAAGGAGAACTCAACATTTGAACTTTCTTGAAAAAGAAAATTTGGGGATCCTAAATCAAATGCCCATTGAAGTTATGAAGCCGATGCTGAGTAGATGGCAGTAAAAGATTCCTTTCTAGGAGATTAATACCCTCCCTCTTCCATGCAGGCTATCAAAGCTCTTGAGGGTGATAAAGTTCCCAGCAGAATCCAAATCCATTCAAAAGTGTCATATTTCCCTGTAAGAGAGGACCAAAAAGAGGAAACACCATGGTGGTCCACATGGATTCCTCTCTATTAAGATACCCTTTAGATCTAAAATAGTCTGCCCCTGTTTCAACAGGGAGTCTTGTTCTGTAGCTTCATAGAAGCAATGACTTCATTAATTCCTGTTCTGGACAGTGCCTCTGTGAAACTGTCAGGCATTAAATTGTTTGATCCCAGCCCTTCCTGTCCCTGCCCAACCATGGTGACTTGCAATGATTTTTTTTTTCCTAGTCTCAGATTAGTTCAGCTAGGATGAATCTGATTTTCACTTAAGTCTGGTTGGTTTCCTCCTGTGAGCTGCTGCTGGGTCTGCTGGGTCTCTGCCAAGGACGCTTCCTCACCTGGAATCCTGTTTAGAGTTTCAGGCACAAAGTTGGCAGCTCAGATATATGTAGTCATAGTAACTCCAGGGAAAGATTAGGGAAGTACACATGCGAGGATGTCTGGCCATGACAATGTGAGGCTATATTTCTTGGTTCATCCTTCAATTCATTCATTCATTCATTCATTCATTCACTGATTCATCTTCCAAACATTCATTGATAATCCCCTATGTGTCCTACAGTGTGTTTGATACTGGAAATGCGGAGTTGAAAATTATTTAGGTGCTGCCTTTGAAGAATCAATCATTCCTTGTCATTATTGAGAGTTCTACAAGCCAACCCCTCTCTAGGTAAGTACTTAAAATGCAGGGAGAAGATGAATACAACTTGATGTTTACCCATACAGTATATGTTGTCTAGAAAGCCATAAAAAATTAGCACCCACTAAGCATAGGCCTTCATGCTCAGTGCCATATAGATTATTTTTAATCTACCGATATTGACAGATATAAAAGCAGACAATTCAAGAGAAACACCACATAAGTCTAAAGCAGTGCTTCTCAATCAGGGACTGTTTTGTTCTACCAGGTGAAATATTTAGCAGTGTCTGGAGGCATGTTTATTTGTCACAGATCATTCTAGCAGCATCTAGTGAGTACAGGGAAGAGATGCTGCTAAACATCATAAAACCCACAGGACAGCTCCCTACTGCAAAGAGTTCTCCCACCTCCAATGTCACTAGTGCCAGGTTGAGAAGCTCTGCATCTATATAGACACATATGCATAGCTAATAAGTACAAAGGAAGGTTTAAGTCATAGTCCTGGGGACAAAGAAAGTCTGTCCAAAGGAGAGGGCATTCCAATTTGGTGATTGTGAATTTCATCACAAATTAGTATGAGTGCCCATGACTCTGAAACATCTTAGAATAAATACTGAGCAACAGAAAATCCATCTTTGTTTATCCACACTAAAAATTCCTAGGGAATAGTTTCCATGTGATTTTTTTTAGATGTTTCTAACAGCCCTGTTAGAACCCTGCAGAGCAGATACAATTTTCCTGAGGAACTTAAAACTCATTGTGTTTTGTTTATTTATATCCTTCATTCCTCTGTCACTACTGTTAGTAAATGACATTCCTTATCAAGTCTAATAACTGTCTGAAATAAATCAGTCCACTCCAGCAGCAAAGAGAGAGGGGAGCTATCAGGAATTCTTCACAAGTAAAATGATACTGTCCTGTTGGACAGAAAGTTACATTTGGGGGATTAAAGGTTAGGGGCCTTGTACATTTTATTTTTCTACCTCACTAGAGTCGTGCATTCCCACAGCACCCTGGTTAAATAGTATGGCAAACCCTATCATTTGGCATAGGGACGATTAATTGACTGATCAGATCCTTGAAAAGGGTGTTGATTCTACAAAGCCTCCTTAAAAACCAGCCAAGAAAGACACATAATTGTGAAAACATTTGCCAAGAAATTGAATACAGAGAGAATGTGGTTGAGCTTTCTTAGACATTTCTGAGATAGGCCTCCCTCCTGCAGGCAGTGCCCACATTCATTGGGTGGTTAACTCTACCGACACCTTGCACTAGCTAGATTGCCTGATGCTCTACTTGACCACTTGAGCATTTGTAGCTTTTTCCTTTCCAAACAAACTGCCTAGTGCTTCTTATTCTACATTCTGAACATGTATTTCCCTGATCTGTTCTTTAATCCCTCCTGTCCAGTGCACACCTAGTTTTGGCCACTATCACCTTGTCTTCTGTACCCATGTAACATGTAAACTGTTACGTACCTAGTATATTTATCTTAATTTGCAAACTTAAATGAATTTATTTTAAAAAGAACCCTTAGATTTCAATCATGAATAGAAAACTAACTCAGAACAGAAAGAAGAAAACCTCAAAGTAATTAATTACAAGTTAAGTAAAGTAAAAGGAGTTGTTGAATTCTAGTTGGAAGCCATTTCCTACATGTCAACTCTGACTGCTGAGAGGTGGTTAGCAAATTTTAGAGAGGTGTGAACAGCCACCACCAAACTGGGACCTTCTACTTTGTGTATTCTAGAGGACTGAAATAGCAATGAAAAGGAAAACTCATTATGTAAATGGTGTTATTTTTGCACCCTGTAACTTATCTCATGCCTCACCAGTGGTGTGGATACTTCGTTTTGGGAAATGCTCATTCACGGCTTGTCATCTTAGCCTAGACCCTAGCAAGGCATTTAAATTTGTCCCTCTGCCGTGTTTCTCCAAAATGTCAACCACACCAGGGGCCCATGTGACTTTTCCACAAAGGTTGGAATATTATTTTTTTCTTATTTACCTTTTATAACTTCAACATCTAGTTCATTGGTCTCATTGCATAGTATGTTTCTCTAATAATATTTGTTACACAAAACTAGACTTTTTAAAAATTTTCTGAAAGGTATGATTCAAGTCACTAGAAAACATAGAAAACAGGCATCAGAGGAAGATTAAAAGGCATGAATGTAGTTTTTCTTTTTTTTTAACTTTAGCCTACAGTAATAACTAACACTTATAATATACAACTTATGATATTTATAAAACAGTGTCAGGAAGTATTCTAAGTAGTTGCATATATTAACACATAAAACATATCAGAAAAGTTGGGTACAATGAAGTTAAGAATCTTGCCCAACATTTCATGCATAGTTAGTGGCAGAGCCAGAGTATTGCTGAATTTGAACATCATCAGGCTTCTGAATTAATGTGTTTAGCTATCTTTTGAGTAGTTCAAAGTTGAATCCATCCTATTAGACTCTTTGCTTTGGTTAGGTACAGATTTACTACATTTAAATTCTTGTTGGATTTTAGATAGAATGAGACACTGACACAGAGCACCAATTCTGTGTAAAATGCACACAAACACATATATTCAAGTTTCTGTCAATTGGATTTGAGGTGGACCTGCTAGTAATTAAAATATTTAAAAAAAACATAGAGGAGAAGGACAAGAAGGAAAGAGTAGCTTT
This sequence comes from Eonycteris spelaea, assembly GCA_003508835.1. Taxonomy (NCBI): domain Eukaryota; kingdom Metazoa; phylum Chordata; class Mammalia; order Chiroptera; family Pteropodidae; genus Eonycteris; species Eonycteris spelaea. The sequence goes on along the minus strand of PUFA01000026.1, from coordinate 2,956,606 downwards.
AATAAATGTTCTGTGAATAGTACCTGGCTTTTTATATTATGAGGTAGAGCTTTCACATGTTGGACATTAATTCTATAAAATACCATTGGGTTCTGAAATACACTTTGTGTGAATTCTATAAAATGGTCTTTTGTGACTTGTGCCGGACGTGAAAAAAAGAATTACACATTTTCAGGCCCATCTTGAAAAGAGTTTATAATATCAACAGTTCCTCTTTCCCATTTTCAGAGGAGAAGGAAATCTAGTTTTCCTCTCAAGACACAGCATGTCACAAATACTAGACTAAACATTTGGAAATAAAGGTGAGCTCCAGGGAGAGCACTGAGCTTCCAAAGGCCAATTTGTACACCCTGTCTTGAGCATTATTTTCTGACAGACAACAAAAGATGCCTTTCTTCAAAAAAGGAGCTTATTTATTTTGGTTGTCTGCTGTAGACTTGTTTGATGTTTCTTTGGCTCTTGATCTTTGTTAGAGTGAGAGAGAGAGAGAGATAGAAAAAAAAAAAAAACCTTATTAAATTGGTAAAGTTCTGAATGTAATTTTGGAAAAGTATGCTTTAACCCAGCTAGAAGTAGAGACCTACCTTGGTTTGCGTTTCTCTGGCTTCCATAGGTCTTTGCTGTGGGCTCTACTCCACCTCTCGCTACTAGCACAGACCCTCATGGTCCCTGACACAATGCTAGCAAAGGCAGGAAGAGGTAATGCTTTCAACACATTTTCTGCCCTCTTTGTGAATCTCTAGAGCATTAAGTTACTGAGTCATATGTAGGTTTTATAGACCCAGAGTTGCTTAGCAAACTCTAGATCATCAGAATTGACTCATACCAAGGCTGGACTGAGTTCTTAAGCTCTCTTCCTTAATCCATGGTTTTAGCCTAGTTAGGAGTGATCTCCTATTTTTTTTTTTCTTTCTTTCCTTCCCTCTCTCTCTCTTTCAATCTTTTTTATCTCTTTCTTTCATTGGTGCACTTATTTAACAAACATTTTTGACAGCTATTCTACCATTATCCATGGATATCATAGAAAACCTTCAGAGACAGAATTGAGATGCAGTTTCCTAATAAAAATGTCATTTTATAGAGAAGCCACATGGAATTTACTTTTTGAATAACTACTGGGATTTCTCCAGAGACACAAATGTAGCCAGCCTCTCTCCAGAGATAAAACTGGGAAAGCCATAAAGGAATCAGGTAATCTTAAATCCTTGTTCTTCTTACGTCTAAGCCTGCATTACGCTCTCACTTTTACAAATTGCTTTTCTCTGTTTCTTCAACATGCCTAGCCCACCTTTTCTATGTTAAGTCACCTCTGCCAGGGAAGTCAAACCAAGCTCACTGACGTGCTCTCAGTCGTAATTCCAGATTTCCCAGAAAGGAAATCTGATTGGCCCTGTTTGCCAGTGTTTAGATAATTTCATGAAAAGAGTGTTTTTTTTTCTTTCTCTGCCGTGGTCACTCACTCTGCCTGACAGGGACAGGTTCTCCACTGCTGTAGTTCTGTCCTGAAGCTTCTTCTCCTCCTCCTCATCATCAACCCAATTCTCTGATAGAATTATGTTGTGAGTCTCCCCAGTACGTGCTTTCTCTCCCTGAGTACTAACAGACTACTTTCAGGCTGGCATATACTAGATTCTCAATAAAATGCACTAGTGATGAAGATGATACTAACATCAGCAAGATGTTAGTGTATGTATATATATATACACACACACTATATATATATATATATAATATATAATATATATATATATACACACTATATATATATATATATATACACACACACACACTATATATATAATTCTTCCAGGTTAAGATGTGATTAATTGAACAGGTGTCTACTTAGGCCAGATTCACACACACACACACACGCACGCACACGCACATGCACACATACTCCACCATATGGATAGATCATTACGTAAATAGATAAAGGTTTTAGAACAGTGAGTAACATGTAAGTGCTAAATAAATAATAGCTAATATTATAGTTTTTTTTTTTCATACAAGGAAGCTTGAGATGTAAAAAGAAAGTTCCGTGCGCACACCTGTGTGTGTGTTTGTGTATTTTCCCAGTATACTTTCAATGTTTGTTTTTTGCCTAAGCCATTTCTCACCATTCCAATTGGCCATTCCGGAACATGCCTTGGTATTTATAAGTTGGTGCCATGGGAGCACAAAGAATGTCTTACAACTTTTTAAAAAAATATGTAATATTGTTAATTGGTGCTTCTAGAGAAATATAGTAAAGGATGGTCTTTGGAAATACCTTTCGTTACAAGAAGTAAACAAAACACTAAGTGCATAGATTTGCCTTCTCACAATCGCTTAAACGTATTGTCTCCTTTTCTTTCCCCACTGCCCTACATGGCTGTTCTCTCTGGCAGTATCTGTGCCTGTCAGTATCTGTCATAATATGTAAAGCTCAAATTGTACACTATTACCTTTACAAATATGTCCCCAGTCCAATTCTACTTGACCCTAATAATGTCGTCTTTATATATACATAACGCTCGATTTGCAGCCTTATGAGAGATGTTGGACAAACTTCCTTTGACTGGATGTTTGGAATTGGAATATTCGCCTTGAGAATCAGGATGCTCACTGTGAATGTGTTGCACTGTGCTGGGCACATGGGGTATAGTTGAGAACAAAGCAGATACCCAGGCCCTTGTAGAGCTTACAAGAAAAAGGTGAATAAGAATCATAGCAAAAAATAATAATAATAATAATAATAATAATAATAATAATAATAATAATAATATAATTGATCTGTTAAGAGTACACCGAATATTATAAAGTGGAAACTCAGGAGTAGTTATCATAACATTTGACAAGAGTTTACTAACAGCTTGTTGAGTCAAAGAAAGCATCCCTGTGGAAAGCTGTGACCTAACAAATGAGTACAAGTTATCAGTAAAAAAAAAAAAAAAAAAAAGGAGAGAACCAGTTTGAAGGGAGGAAAAAATATGCAACTATGCTCAGGTTCTTTATTTATGTATTCACTCAGTAAAAATTGATTGAGTGTCCACTTGATGTTGAGCACTATTAGATTCTAGAACTTTGAAGTGAACGAGTTGAGAAATTGCCATTTCTTTTGGAGCTAAAATTCTAGTGAGGAAGAAAGAAAGTAGACAGACAAACAAATGAGGAACTGATGAAATTTGGGGCACTGACTTTTGTCATGAGGGAAATTGATATTAGGGGTATGTGACAGGCAGTGTTAACAGAGGAAGAGCAAAGAGGAAGCAATATGAGACAGGTAGGTTTAGAAAAACCTCTCTGGGAGAAAACTTGAGCTCAGAGGGTGAGACTGTAGTTTAGTATGATCAGAGTGGAGAACACCAAAGGCATAGAGATACAAGATTAGTCTGAAAATGTAGGTGAGACAGATTCTGCAGCCTTTGGGGTACTAGTGAATTTTGAACAGTATCCTAAAGGCAATAAGCAAGTATTAAAAGATATTAAACAGGGACAGCATATGATCACATTTGCATTTCAGAAAATAAATAAAAAAGATTTTCTTGTGGAGTAAGAGTGGATGTTAAAACCTCTCCTACACTGCTAACAGGGGTATAAATACTAGACACTGATTTCCCCTACTACTCAAGTTGAACATGCCTGTAACCAGGTCACTCTTTAGGTATGTTACCCAACAGAAATGCATGCATATACGCACCAAAAGAGGTGTTCAAGAAATTTATAGCAGCATTATTTGTACTATCTCCAATCTAAAAACAAACCAAATGTTCATCAAGAGTAGAGTAGATAATTTGAAATAATCATATAATAGAATATTTTGCAGCAATGAGAATAAACAAATCACCGTTACATACAACGTTGAGTAACCTGACAAAGCATTAAGTAAAAGAAGCCAAACATAAAAGAATATATATTGTATGATTGATTTATATAATTTTGAATTTAGATCTACAGTGTTTAAACTCAGGATATTGGTTGTCTTTGGGGAGGAGAACGGAAATATCTTTGCAGAGATATCTTCTGAGTACTTATGCTATTCTGTTTCTCAATTGTGACAGAGTGTTATACCTGAAGTTCATGTTGTAAATTTCTATTTGTGCAATTTCATTTTATATTTTATAATTCAATTTAAAAGCCAACAATAAAAGATTTTAAAAACAGTGGCAGTAGTCCAGGTGAGGACTGGTTATAGTCCAGACCAGAAGTTATACGAATAAATAAGCACATTAAAGTGGTATTATGCAGAAGTGGAAAAGCTTCATGATTAATCAGTGAGGAATCAGTAAGAGTCAGATAATTTACAGAATTTTCTCTTAAACTTATTCTCTCTCTTTTTTGCAAGCTTCTGAAAGGTGTGTCTATAACTTGTTCTAATTATCCTCTGGCACCTAGCACTACAATTAGCATGGAATAAATGCTCAATAAATGTTGAATTAATAAATAAACACCATCCTTTTCAGTGTGGGGAGAGTCTCCCACTTGGTATCAGACGACAAAGAGAGGTTGGAAAGCAGGACATTCAACTGCAACTGCTCTCTGTTACCTCAACAAAAGGAAAAAAAAAAAAAAAGTAGAGTTGTTTTGAACAGCCATGCCAATGCCCTTCTTAGGTCTCACGGGCACAGCAGTGAGTTCTGACACAGCGTGGGAGGCCGTCTATTGACAATCGTCACTGATCCTCAGCCTTTCAAGTTTTTGGTGGAGAGCCAAGATGAAATAAAAATAGTATCATTTTATTCTAAGTCTGACTGATGGGAACAGTTGCATAAAGGTTTCATGTTAAGTGCATCATATAATACTCTCTGTATGACTTTGGTTTAGTTTGCTAGACTGATTAAATTCCACTTACCAGCAGACAAAGTAATTGGCATTTATATGTCTGAAGTTGCTATTTCCGGCTATCCTATACAATGTGGCTATTTCTGGAGAGAGAGAGAGAAAAGAAATACCCAGGGCTTAACCACTGCTTTGTAAATGGTCACCAGGAACTAATAGAGATTAGGTCGCAGTGTGGAGTGTAGTCAGGTTCAGTGGCACTGCCTGCCTCTGAGCTCTTCCACGTTGCCCTCTTTTCTGCCCTGTATAAAGCTTCCAACAGTCAATCCTCAAAACTTTTTTTTTTTATTATTATGGTAAGTGGAAGTTTTTCTACAATACATTAGATGCTTAACCACTTTCTTGAAATGTGAATATTTAGAGAAATCAACTATTTCTTTTAAAACAAAAGAATCTGAGGTTTGTGGTTAGAAACAAACATTTTCCAAAGTGGAGCAATGCCAAGTCCATGGGATTTTGAGTGAGGCCCAACATGTTTTACATCTGCACTTTCCCTTATCACAGACATGTGATACCAGCAAAGGCATTAAGCTGTGAGGGCCTTGTTTTCCTTGGCTGTAAACGATGAGAGGAGTATGTACCTAATAGTTTTGTTAGTACTTTAATATTGAAAAAATGCGTGTTTAACCCCTAAATGATTCCTAGCATTACATAGCTCTACTAGTCTCCTCTGTCCCTATCATAGTACTTGATTGCAATTCACTTTTGTTTTACTTTTGGAGTATTGTAATTAATTTTAAAGTTGTGCTTCCAGTTATCATTTTCTCATCAACAATAAGTATTATCACCATGTACCAGTGGCTGTTGGTATTGCCACTGCTCTTCCCTAATCTACTGTGAACTCAGGCATCTACATTCGCAGGAACTGTGTGTAAACTATGAGCAGAGTCTGAATGTGTGCCTGAGGTGCCCTCATGAGTGTATGCTTGGACTCTTGGGGTTGGTCTTTTGTGTCATTTCACTTGGCTGCTCAGAGTTCAGGTTTGCATTCTTGAGGATTCTTATCTGATAAGCAAGGCCTCGTTGATAAGTTTTGGAAATTCTTTATTATGCGCATGAGGAATAGAAGGTTCTTACAAATGTGTGTAGAAGTGAATCACAACTATCCTTAAGATAAGACTGTGGTGTGTTTGGGGAGAAGAACTCTCTGCTATGCTCATTTGAAGGAGATGCCAAGGTTAAGAATAATTACACATGTTTACTCTGTTGAAAGGGAAAGTGACTAAAACCAGTTTTACCAATCAGGGAAAATGAGCTCACAACGGGTTGTTAAATAGAATAATTTGATTGGGGCACTAGATGCAAAGATATTGTAGAAACTAAAAGGCCAAATAGGTGATAATTGGGATAATAATAACTAGAAGTTGCTAACATCCCTAGGAATGAAGGGACAAATAGTATGTTCTAGTGCTGAGGATATGGCCCCACCTAACGGCTTGAAATCTCACTGGTAGGACCCCCCTGCCTGGAAAAATATGCAATAACAGAAAATGCAACCCCACCATCGACAGTGCCTCCCAATGTGTGTGTGTGTGTGTGTGTGTGTGTGTGTGTGTGTGTGTGGTGGTGGTGGTGGTGGTGGTGGTGGTGGTGAGAGGAAGAGTAGGTTTGGATAGAAGGAGAGAAATAGCCTGGCCTCCTCTCATCTGATCTGCACATTTTCTCTCAGGGCATCCCATTGCCTAAAGAGAACCAGAAGTTGGCTTAGTGAATATAGTTTGCAGGGATCCAAGCAGAGCAAGTAAGAGAAAGAAGCAGATCTGAGAGCAAATAGGCCAGCCAACTGGTGAAAGATTATTGGTGTAATCATAGGGTAATGTTTCGGCAAACTCCTGTGGGAACTATGTTAAAAGACCTAGCATGTCAGGGAAATGAGATGGCAGAGTGGAAACCAGGGTTGTCTCAATGATTCCTCACAAATGGATGAAAACAAATGCTTCGGATTTCCATTTTGTGCTCAAGTTACTCTTCATCCCTTTGGTGTGGTCAGAACTCAATCCAGGAGAACAGAAACTATGTTCATGACCTTAATTCTGTTAAATGATTGATGCTAACGCCTCCTTGTCTGCGGACGCACCAAGAGATAAATCTCTGTTGGTCTACAGCCTCTTTCCTTCAGATTCCCAATCTCCAGAGCATACATAAAGCCATAAACCTGGCAGAACACCCAGGGAAAGCAATTGTTCATTTAAGACACATTTAAATATGTTGAATAAACAATTCTGTGTCTTCTGTGGGGCCTATTACACTTGAGCTTGAGAAGTACTTATTAATATTTTTTTTTGGTTAATATCCACTTGAAGCACTCTAAATTAACATTTTAAAATAAGTCTGAGTCCAAAGGGCAGAGGGTTGGCAGGCAGATGATGAAAGAAGCTGAATCTCAACATTCCTCTAGAAAGCCAAGGTCTATAGAGGATTGGTTTTGGCTTACTCGCTGGAAACTTGTTTGGAGAGCCTTTTAATACTAAACCACTTCTGACTGTGCCCGGGATTTGGGTATGAGGCACTGAATTAGCATGATATTGTTGGAAAGAAACATACCTCGGCTAGGATTGAGAAATACAGATGAGATGCCAAGCTTGCCTTTACTTAGCTGTGTAACCTTGAGTGTGCCACTTAACATTGCTGAGGTTTGGAAGGTAGGGACGGGGTTTGGCGGAAGGTAGATGTGTGTGTGCTGGTGGGAGGTAGGAGGGGTAGGTTTACCGAGAGCAAAAAATGAAAGTCTTCTACTACAGTGGGCATTAATCCTTCCTGCTGTGCCAGTGTCCTTGAAGACATGTGCAAGGGACACAGAGATGTGCATTAAACTATGGCATTCGCTACAACTAGTTATCCTATCAGCTTGATCATATTAACCACGTTCCCTAACCTTCTCTTGACTTTTTACTTCTTCCAAAATAACTTTAGACAGATAATAAAACCTTAAAATATAGTGAGTAAGGTTATAATCTCAGCAGTCGGATAAATATAGGCACAAATCCAAGTCCATGACAATGTGACCTTAGGTAAATTACAAAATGTTAAGCCTCTGTTTTCACATCTGTAAAATAGCAAAAATAATAGCTTCTACCTCAATGCTGTATGCACTAGCTGAAGAGGAAAAGGCATTAAAGCTCTTAGTATAGCACCTAACAAAAAGCCTCAGTCAAATCTGGATGTTAATACAATTGTGAATTATTAATATTTTAATCAATGTAGTTATTTCTGTCCAGCTCATGGTCTTTAACCATTTACCCTTCTCCTGTGTGATACTTTTTACCTGGACTGTGTTTCCAGCTACTTGATGATTCTTAGATGTGGAATAGATAAGTCCTTAAGAGTCCCTTTTGAGTCACATCGCCCATTCAGATCCTAAATATTTCCATCTCTTTTCTAGGTATACTAGGCTGGATTTCTCAGGGAAAAATAATCAAGAACAGGATTTATGAGAATTTAATTTAATCTAGAAGAATTTTCAGAAAAACAGTGGGAAAGTGGGGAGTGAGAATAAAAGCGGTCACACACGGGCATGGTATCAAAGTCTTGGGGCTGGAAGTGTTGGCTCAGCCCTGTAGGTAAGCTCTAGTAACAGCATAGATTACACACAGGTGAGCAGGTAATCTGGCTCCCTGAAAGTACTGAAATTATTCCAAACAGCGAGATACTGGCTGTATTATTGGATGATGGGTGGTCCCAGGTACTTGAAGCTCTCTCTGTACTAAGGCAAGGTAGCTGTTGACAGCCTGAGGGCAACCTTCGTGTGAGAATCATTGATGCTAGTTGTTATTAGTGTGGCACACTTGGAATTTACACACAATAGTAGATCCTAAGCATTTTCACCATGCACATAAAAAAGTTGGCTATGGGAAGTGATGAATGTGTTAGTTATATTCACTTTGTCAGTCATTGCACAATGTGTACATATGTGATCCTGGGAACATTGGTGGCATCCTCCATAGCAGTACTACCAATATTAAATAATTTTCCTGAACACAGTACTTTGCCCTTTGTACTTCCGCCCTCGTCTCATTTAGTTGAGAAAGGATTATTATTTTCCACTGACATATGGTGAAGATGAGTCTTATTTAACACATGTGCATATATACACACACATAGACACAAATATCTTTAAATTTATGTTTAACAATCCATGATAATTGGTCTTTCCATGAAAGCAGGCCATTTAACGGTATTGATACAAATTTATTTGTGCTATAGTGCTTCAAAATACTAAAAACATCTTTGGTAAAATATATTTTTATTTAAAAGGTTTTAAATCTCAGCTGAGTCATGACAGCTTAGTTTTCAGAAGTTTGCAAGGGTGGATTGCACAGAAAATCCCAAAGGAGTGAGAAGAGAACATTTGTCTCTCCTTGGGGGAAAGGAACACTTCTAACAGCACTTGATAGTTGCTGTTACCTTACCTATTAGAACCTCTTCTCAATAATATCATACCACTGTCGATTTGCAATTACACGTGTAAACAGCTGAGTAAAGCATACCTGGATTTCTGCCATATGGTGCTCTCTCTTCAGCTCCTGCTGGTCATTCGAAACCCTCACAGCAAGTTATGGATCAAAATTGGATGTGGATATAATGGACCTCAGAGTTCCTCATTTATCAGTTGCTAGAATGAGGAAAGATTTAAGAAACACCTAAATTCTTGACATCCATTGAATCTGACATGTAAATAAAGCAAACTGTAGCAACCAATATCATATTCAGCTCCTTTAGCCATTAATGTATCACCTTCTTTCATGGGAAAAGAGGACAGTGGGATCTTGCTTCCTGATTCCTGGAACCCCGGCCTGCCTTTTTTCCATGTGAGTGAAGACGTTTTGGTTGCCTGGATACAGCTGAGCTTGTGAAAAAAATGTCACTGAGCTGCTGTCATGATGGCCATTTTATTACCATGATTTATAAATGGATTATCTGTGAAAATAGTCCTAGTTTTAATCATGCCCCCTGCAGGAAAAGACCTGTTCTCATTGGTTCATTTCAGTGACACATCCAGCTACTCTGATATTTTTACAAAGGTTGGCAGATGCTTTACTGCAAATGGTATTCATCCTCCGGAAAGAATTAGTTAACTAATTTCTAATATCATTAACCTCGGGATATGTATTCTGCCCACTCCTTGTCTTACTTTAGGTTTCTTCTTTCGAGGCATCAAACTCCCCTTAACTTTCCATCCCATTTTCCTCTAATTCTGTTTCAAGAAGGAAGCAATCAACAACAATAAATTGCTTCCACAGTGTTCCACATATGGGAATCAGTCCGTGATGTTTCATAAGAAATGGGTATCAAATGGAGAGTGGGCAAAGATGCCCAATTTCCTCTATTTTGTGCTTCAGCAAGAGGAAGGTGATATTTTGCTGGTATGCCTGTAATCTTTCATATTATTATCATAATTCGTTGAGTCTGTATTGCATGCTGGTAGCATTACCTGTATTGATCCTAATTCTCAAAACAACCTTTCAAAGAAAGGGTCGTCATCTTCACTCACAGTCACCCAAGAGTTAACTTGGTTAAGTGCCACCAAAGTTCAGTGGCAACAGTGAGATTCTGATCAGGTTTCTAGAATCCTAAACTTTTCTTATTTTCATTATTGTAATGTTTGCTAAATTAGAACAGTAGGCCTGTATACTCTCCAAACTTCTACTTCCCCAACTCCCTTGGAAAAAAAGTTTTAAAAAAATTTTAAAAAGCTATAAATTTCTGCAAAACAGTCACGAGGAATCACGGTATACACTGATGTTCTGGGAGGCCCTGCTTTCTGTAGACCATTTTTTTTCTTTCCCCACATGCAAATATGTGTTTGATTAATACATGCTAACCAAAGCATGTGCGTAAAATTTTAGAAAAAAGCTCCATATTATGTTGCAGTGCCTATACTTAGGGATTTCTTTTTCATTTTAAAAAATTCTATTTTCAGGAGTTTAAGATAATTTTATAGTATCAGTGAAATACATAAACTCTAGCATTTTTTTCTTTCTGCCTTTTGAATACCCTTTTTCTCCTCTCCAGCTCATCCTGTTACGCTCCCTTCTTATTATGTTTAACCATTATCATCATCTTTTTTTTCTTCATCATCATCATGAACTCTAGTTGAGCACAAATGCCATGTGAGTACCATGCTTCGTCTTTTTGTTCTAACTACTTTATAAAAATGAGAGAGAGTAAATATGTTTTTTGTTTGTTTGTTTTTGTTTGTTTGTTTGTTTTTTTCCCAAGATAACAGACCTAGAAAGTGACTGAGCAGAGAGTCAAACCCCTGAATTACTTTTGAATCTTGGCCGTGGTATCACAAAAAAAAGTGGGCCTAGGCATCATTTAATCCTAGTCAATCTTTTGTTCTTGAAAAATTGAGCCTTTGAGAATTTAAGAGACAAACTCCAGCATCAAAGCAAAACAGCAGTACAACAAAGAATAGAACGCTGGCTGCCTGATTACTAGGCCAAAACTTTTCAGAAGAAATTTAGTGGCATGCCTGCCAATGCATCACATAGATTTTCTACCACTTCCTCCTCATTTTAGGAGTTCATACATGTGAATCAGGTCATCCAGCAGTCATCCAGCATGTGATATGCTCCACACTTTGATGCATTTTGTAACTACATGGAAACCCTACTTTTAATTAACTAACAGTGATTAGCGTATCAGTTACTCTAACTTTTTACAAACAACTTGAACCAAAAATTTGACTATATGAGCATGAAATCAGACCTATTAAATTTCTATTTAGATAGAGATTCATCTAAACTGCCAGTTCACGATCAAAAAGTAAAAGTACCTCTTTCTAAGACTTAGCTTGAAATCGGTATTAAAAACTGCCTGTAACTTTTGCTTCATGTATTCGTCTTACCTCTGTGAAATTGTCTGATCTCCTGAATGATAATAAAATAAAATAAAATAAAATAAAATAAAATAAAATAAAATAAATCTTAGGTTCAACTGTAAGGTTTTGTCAGACATGATAAATATTTTAATACATCTTAAATTTTGAACTTTTGCAAGATTTAGGACTTCCTTTATAAGCAAAAACATACTATAGTCATACTCTTTTTAGGAAACACAGATAAACACAAATCTGACCTGAATTGAGATGTGTTTATTTTCACTTCCTAACACTATTTTTTTTGGGGAGATTAAGTATGAATTTTACAAATAGTGATGCTTTCTAGCATCACAACATTATCCGTGGACCATTAATTGTATCAACTGCTAAAGGGTAGTAAAAGGAACAGAAAATGCCTAGGCCACTCAGAAGATGACCAGTCAAAAAATAAAGAAAATCTAGATTTGAAATTGTAGCATGATAACCATCAATAGGAGACATATATACTATGTAGCAAGATGAAGTAAAGGAAAGAGAATGCATGTGTTTTGAAGTTGAGAGACCTGTTTCTCCAATGATTGTTCATCCTTTGGTAAGGTTATTAATTCCTGCAAGTCTTTAAATATCTTCATTAGGCATTTACAGAGAGATTGCAATGCCTCCCTTATAGTTTCACTCTGTAAATTCAAGATAATTGTAGTAAAGTTTCTAACCAAAGTTTTCATAGTGGGAACTCATTAAAGGGGGTGATGTTACATCACCTTGTTATTGACACTTGCATAAAAGTGGTATTACATGGTCAGGTTTGGTGTCCCGTGGGTTAGGAAATGGGCAGAGAAAAGCCAATGTTTTAAAGGTTTGAGAGTCTTGGTTATGTCTCCTTCTTAGAGTTTGGACAGACAATTGATACCTAAAGAAGTCCAAACATATTTACTTTCTATGTCTATAGTCTTATTGGTGTTAATCGAATTGGAAACACTTCATTATATTTTAAAGTATTACAATTAATAAATCTGTGATTGATAAAACCATGCCTGTTACAGAGAATAGCCATGGAATAAATCAAGCTAAAAATGAATGGCCTTCAGCAAGTTATCATCTTTGAAAGATCAAAAGTAGGACAGTATGTGTAAATATCATGAGGTGGTTTGGATATATGATCTGTGCCAATATTCTCATGTTCTGATTTCCAGGTCACGTGTCACATGATGCTAATAAAAATAACATATGTATTGTATATATGTATGCACACACATAATCAGTCTTTGGAAAATAATTGCTATTAGAGTCATTAGCTACTAACTTGACACTTATGTCTATTTATATTCCCAAAATAATAACATTAGAACAGAATATCAGGATAATAGTCCATATCTTCTGTTTGTCAATATGACAACAGTCATATACCCAAGAAGCAAAGTCCTTAACATTGGTAAAGAAAAATAAAAAAGAAAAAAATAAATAAAGAAAATCACTACAGTGTCACCATCATTGAATCGGTTTAACCCAACACAGTATAGGATAGTAAGTCTGTTTACATATAGCCTAATGGTTGGCTCAGAAATTAACTGTCCTCCTGAATCTCAGACCTGCTTATGGTACAACCGATTCCTTATATTTAACTTCACACACACACACACACACACACACACACACACACACACGTACATGCACACACACATTATTCAATTCTTGTAGAGAGTATTATGAACTTGCACTTTAAGTCAATAATTTGATCCGTTTGGGTTTTCAAATATAAATGAAAAATTGAATACTTCTAGATATGACTTCATTGTTTTCAAAGATGATGGTTCTATTACATTGGAATAATCCTCATGTTTTCCTTTCATTTCCCTTTTCATACATAAATTACTTTACAGCTGTAATAATTAAAAGTAAGGTTTTCAGCATGCTGTTTTGTTTTCTACTTTTCTGCATCAATTGTCTCTTGTAAATTAGTAGAAAGTAAACCCTTTAGAAAAAAGCAAGTGAGGGAGAATTTATTGAGAACCCATAGTGTGCCAGGCATGGGGAAAGACACATGACAATGATGATTTCCCTGTCTTCTCAGTCATCCTGGGAGATGGGTATAATTTTGCTCACTTGGCACATGAGTAAACTAAGACCCAGAGAGGCTATCTTGAACCAATAAGTGGCAGCAGAGCTGAGCTTTGAACATGAATTAAGGATTGCAAACCTCAGTGTGTCTCACTTGTTCTTCTGGATATTAGAGATGTAACTCCTTTTCTATTTAACTTCTCAGTCATATAGAATGCCTAGCCCAGTTTTTTGTTTGTTTGTTTGTTTGTTTGTTTCTCCTTAGAGGGCCTCAATAAATGTCAGTTAATGGTGACAAAACAAGACTGGGTCAATGAAATCACGATTAAAGCTTGGCTTTGTTTTATTGGTGAAGTTAATGAGAAACCAGAGTGAAAAAAAAAAAAAATCAATGCATCTGCTTTTCTGCGAATGAGAAACTCATGTGGGGACTTGGCAGTCATACAGAAGAGATTCTTTTACTGGTAGATGTAGTGGTGGTTTTCCTGTAGGGCCTTCTCTCTCATTTCTTTCATCAGTAACACCAGCTATCCTGACATCATCATTATCGACATCAGTTGCTGATACTGATTCCTTCCTTATGATTAAGGTCACTCTACTGAAGGTCACTAGAAATGCCCTTCTGGTCCAGAGAATCCGGTAACTTTTTTGGAAATTGTCTCTCGTATCTTAATGGTCTTCAGGTTACTGTTGTTGAAAACTGACTTTCTTGTAAAAGTGAAAGAGTTGGTGTTTATTGCCAAAACCATCAACACATTGGATGTCTTTACTTGTGATTTATTTTGAAAGATGAGACATTTTTTAGAAAGTGCTGCAAATGCCATACAAGCTGATACTTCTTCAAACATAAATACACACATACACACAGACAGACACAAGAGAGAGAAAGAGAAGGAGAGAGAAAGAGATGCACACAGAGAGAGAGAGATGCAGGTTTCATTATTGACACCACTTAAAATTTCATAGATTCAACCATGTAAAAAATACAGTGCAACGTTTTCCAAATTGAAAATATTACAGTATGAGTACATGAGAAATGTATCTTTGCACATAGGATTTTATTTTATTACTGGAATAAGCTTGAATCACAAAGTTAGTATAATTACAAAGAAGGCATACATGAATGTATAGGACTATGATTATATACAAACTTTGAAGATATCTGAACAACATGTGCACAAATCTTCATGCAGCAACACAGAGAGGCAAATTATCTCCTACAATGAAGTGGGAAGACAAGGACAAGTTAATCAACAAAGAGTATGTGAAGCAGCTCATCTCCCCTCTAAGGATTCCAGCACTTTTGCCATGCATGCTCTGAAAGTTTAGTAATATCTAATTCTGAGCCCACTGTCTAAGTTAAGCACCATGAGCCTCCCAGAGACCCAGGCATTAAGGCCCTAAAGTTTTCTTTATCTCTTCTCTTGTTTTGCTGTTTTAAGTAGTCCAGCAGTACAGAAGGAAGTATGCTGTAGTGGTAGGACTCTGCAGTTAGACTCCTCAGAGCTCAGACTCTGAAGTCAGAAGAAACTTTACAACATCTGTCAGCTACTTGTCAATATTTTAATCTCATCACTTGGAGTAATGTCTCCTTCTCAACAAAACACTTTCCAGGAATATCCTTTTGCCAAATACCTATGAGTTAAATTCTAAACTTGTTTTACCTCTGGATCTTAGTTTTTTTTTCGTTTTGTTCTATGTTAGATATGAATAATATTTACTTCATGAAATTAGTTAGAAATTAGAATATCAAGAAGTTGACTGGATCTAATACAAAAAGAACGCTGTAATAAACTTATCTAAAGGTGTAATGTCCTACCTCAGAAGATAGGAAACCTCTGCCAGTAGAGTTATTTTAGAAGTTAAATATTCCTCGTGTGTGGATAATCTGGAGGAAAAAAAAATACATATGGCAGAGCAAGGGGAAAAGTGAAGTTTCATTCCTAAAATGAACTTGAATTCAATCCTCATGGGTTTGGATCTGGAGCATTAGTCAAGTCTACCAGGCGATCATAGGAAATCCCTGTGCTATCGTTTTCCTATGAAATCAACTAGAATAGTGTCTTCAAGTCCTAATTTTAATCTTAGTTTCATAGACTTTTGAAGCTAGAAGGAACCTTAGAAATTATCTAGGCCAGATTCTACAAAGAGGTTTCACCAACATGGCTGCCTGGGATGGGAAGCTGGAAAGAAGCCTGAGACTACATGCTGGCTCTGCAGAGAGTGGCACCTGACACTGCGAGCGAGAGCGCCTGCTCTGTTACTAACATCTGCTGTGCACGAGGGATCAGAGTAGTAGGATGAGTGAAAGGTTTGTGTGCGTGTAGTAAGTAGCCCAGTATGCGCTGCTTCCTCACCTCATATCGGAGGCTAGAAAATACCAGAATTTCCCCAGCAACAACTAAGTCAAGAAAGAGGCATTGGGTTTTATCAATGATGTTGCCTCTATGCAACATTTCTGCCTACCTTTTGTGAGCCCTTTCTTCAGTTCGTATAACCCATATATACAAAAATTGACACGAATGCTAATTGTTTGGATGATTCTGTAGTAATATCATTTACCTGGCACTTATAATGTGCTCAACACTGTTCTAAGTATTTTCTATATGTAACTTCGTGAGGTTTCCATTACCTACAGTTTTATTCTGAAAACTCACATTTTACAGAAGGGGAAAGTAAACTCAACGAGCTTACATATCTTGCCTAAGGTCCTATGACAGGCGGCAGAGCTCGGATTTGATCCCAGGCAGCCCAGACCCAGAGTCCAGGCTCTTAACTATGGTTTCCCTTTATGAGATGCTCATTCCCCTCACAAATAATTAATGACAGAGCCTCTTCATAATACCTCAGGATGTCTCTGGATGTACTGGGACATTCTTCTGAACGTTTTAGTGTTGTACTACTCTTTCAACTAAGACCTTAAGTATCAGAGAAGTGTGTACAAACCACTCAGAAGAGGCTGACTGTTGTCAAAATAGCTTTGAGAAATAAAGAGTAAAAAAATTTCCAACTTCAAGCCAAATAAAGAGGTTTTTTCATGAGGAAATAAGACAAATGAGGACAAAACCAATCCTAAAATTTGTTTAGACTTAATGATGGGAGACATTGGCAGAATAGTGTGGACCCTCTCTCCTTTTAAATTCACTCATTTTCACAAGGAGAGCCCCTCTTTTTGACCTCTGTGCTATGAAAATTATTTTTTGAAAGTTCTTAAAAGAAATTAGCAAAATAAGCTGTTTACAATAAAGCATTTTCTTTATAAAGGACACATGCCTTAACCATAGCAATCCTCCAAATTGTATGCAACATACTAATTACAAAGAAACCCAGGTTTTGTTAAGTATAGGCTTTTAATGAAAGAAACATAGTCATAAGACTAACTGCAGCTGTTGAGAAAAAAAAAAAAAAGAAATAAAAGGTTGAAATAATAGGGTGAACTGGGAAAGAATGATAGAACTAAATCTGGTTACAATAAGATTTGTGGACCTGTGCCAGCAAAATCAAAGGGAGGAGTGTTCTAAATTTTGTGTTTTACCATTTGAGGACAGCGTGTGCATGCTTACATGAAGACATGTGATCCCCAACTTCACCCAGCATCAGTCGCAAGTCAAACTCAAGCCATTTAAGCCTAGAAAAAGATACTCTCCTTATTTAAAGAACAAGGGTATGAGCAGTCAAGAACACTGTATTATAACAAGCATCATAAGGAATTTTTAAAAACAGTTCTGAGCAGAATGCCTAAAATACCTGTAAAGCACAGGAGGGACACAAATGCCAACAGACAGAAGGGGCATGAAATAACATTCATGGAAGATACAGGAAGGATTAAAAAGATGATACAAGGCCAGAGGGGTTTACTTGCAATGACCATCTAGGCTTAGAGGAGAATCTTTTCTCCACTTTTGTCTCCCACTGTTGAAACTATCTTAGAGCCCTCTATACACTCTTTAATATTTCCCTTCCCCTACTTCTCACCTTCAGAGTATTTGCTGTCTTTGTGTCTTCAGAGTATTTGCCATTCTCATAAATTTCTTGTTAGTGTCTATAATTATTTGACAATTAATTGCCTTTCTCTCCCACTAGTAACTAAACTTAGTGAGAGGTAGAACCTTGTCTGTTTTATTAAGTACATTTTCTTAGTGTAGAGAATAATGTCTAGAATGTACCAGGTTTGGGATGAATTTTTTTATTTTTATTTTTTTTTATTATGTGACATCGGTTAATGAAATCCAGTAAGTTTCCAGTGTACAATTCAACAGTAAGCTATATATATGTTGTATTGTATGTTAATTGTTCATAGTTAGATTTCTTCTGTCACCACATATTTGACTCCTTTTACCCCATCTACCTCCACCCTTCCCCCTACCCTCTGGCAACCACTAGTCTATTGTCCATATCCATGAGTCTCTTTTTGTCATATTTCTTTGTTGCTTTTAGTGTTATATCCCACATATAAGTGATATCATATGGTTTTTAACTTTTTCTGTCTGGCTCATTTCGTTTAGCATGTTTATCTGAAGGTCCATCCATGTTGTCGCAAATGACAGTATTTCATCTCTTCTTATGGCTGAGTAATAGTCCATTGTATATATGTACCACATATTCTTTATGCAATCATCTATTTTAGGATACTTGGTTGTGTATTTTGATTTCCATTTCCCTAATAGATAGCAATGTTGGGCATCCTTTCATATGTTTATTGGCCTTTTGTATGTCTTCTTGGGAGAAGTGACTGTTCAGGTCCTCGGACCATTTTCTAATTGATTATTTTGTTGTTGTTATTGCTGTTAAGTTGTATGAGTTCTTCGTATATTTTAGGTATTATCCCCTTATCAGGGGATCAGAGGTGTTGCTTGCAAATATATTTTTCCATTTGGATGATTATCTCTTTACCTTGTTGATGGTTTATTTTATTTTTATTTTTATTTTTATTTTATTTTTTGCTGTGCAGAAGCTTTTTAGTTTGATGTAGTCCCATTCATTTATTTTTGCTGTTACTTTCTTTGCCTTGAGATCAAATTCATAAAAACCTCCTTAAGTCCAAGGTCCATGAGTTTAGTTCCTATGTTTTCTTCTATGCAATTTATTGTTTGGGATGAAATATTTTAAATGAATAAACACCCCTCATAGGAATGGCTCCCTTTATAAAGAGATATAGGGCTCTTCATTATAAAAAGAACAAGGTTATAAGGCAAGATCTTGGCAGCCTTGAAGGAACCAGAGTCAGTGAGTAGAATAATGTCTTCTGGATAAGGCAGAATCCCAGGTGCCAGTCATGGGGAAGGAAACACAGATAGGTCTCATGGTAGGCAGATCAGTGGCTCACTCTCTTCTTCCAATTAGTTATTATTTAACATATATTGAGAAACTACTACATGATACATATGAGACATTAGTTGGACAATTGTTGGACAATAAATAATGCCCAATCACTCTATTCAAAGAACTTGTGGTCTAGAGAGAAAGCGAATGAGTGGCAGGGCCACTGCAGCACAGAGGGAGAATGCAGATGGCATTGGGCAAGGACAGATACTGGGGAGGCCCCCTGAGCTACGTTATTAAGGCTTTTCTAAATTCTCGTTATCAGGTAAGACCTTGGAACATGGATCATCTACTAAAGACCATTTATGAGCAGAAGAATCAGTTATCTGAATTATGAGGAATTAGGGAATGTAGAGTTACAAAATAAGAAGACATTTTCCTTTTTTCTTTGCATGGGTGTGGAGTTAGTGTAGGGTGAGTTGGAAACCTTTCTAAAGCCTAAAGCTATGCTTTCCAAGATGGTAGTCATTATTCTAGCTATTTTACATTAAATCTTAATTAATTTAATTTGAATTAAATTATAACTTTTTCTCATTTCAAGTGCTCAACAGCCACATATGGCTACTGGTTACCATACTGGAAAGCACAAGCATAGACCATTCCCATCACCACAGAAACTTCTACTGGACAGTGCTGGTCTAGAGAGTATTGCCTGTTCTCTGCTTTCTCTCCCTTGCCTACATCAAGGTCAAGTGACCAGTTTTTCATGGCTTATTGCACTCAAAATTCTCTAACATCATTTATTCATTGCTTAATTCATTTACTCAGGGTTTTTTTTGTGTCCCCCCCCCCCAAGAGGCTATTATATACCATGGAACAAACATTTTGCCAAAAAAGCAAAAAATAAATAAGTAAATATATCTAGAAACAGTATATGTTTAGGAAGTGACATACAGCCTAAAGAAACTTTAGTTGGTTCAAAATTAGTTCAAGTAGCCATCCCATGTCCTGATCTCTTCTTCCTTCAGGTGATATCAGTAGTACCAAAATTAAAATCTTTATCCCACAGTCTGCTTCTATAATATCAGGCATTTCTTCCAAGAGCCTGGACATGATACTTTTTCAAAGACCATATTTTCCAGTCCAAATAACAGAGCAAATAGTCTTTAAAATGCTTTTATTTTCATTTTCTAGATTTGTGAATATATCGATAGAAAATATGACAAAGGAATAAGGTTTTATTGAAAAAATATGGATTTCTAAATATTTAGGAGATTATCAGTAATGAGACTGATACTCTAAAGTGTACTGCATTGCCAACATTTTTTGGATACGGTATTCAATTTTTTTTAATATATTAAACACTTTATTATAAGCTTTGTATTAAATGATTTTGCCCAACGGTAGCCTTGAATTATGTTTTCCGGGCACATCCGAGGTAGGCTAGGCTAAGCTACAATGTTCAGTAGGTTAGGTATATTAAATGCATGTTTGACATACATCATTTTCAGCTTCCCATGAATTAATTGAGATATAAAACCCTATTGTAAATCAAGGAGCATTTGTACTAGAAACATACTGTGGTGTTTATGGGTACAGTCTCTGTAGGCAAACATCACAGGTTCAAGTCTTCACTCTGTTTTTTTCTCAGAAATGTGAACTTAGACAATCCCTTATGTTTAAATTTCTTTACCTTTAAATAGGAATAATAGTAGTACTGACTTTGTATGGTTGTTGTGTAAATTGAATGTGTTAATATATAAGAAATACATAGAATCTGCCTTTTACACGAGCTATTATTAGTATGTCTAATATCCTCTTCAGGTTTTGGATCAGAGCATACACGTAACAAATAGGTTGAATAGAGAAAAAAAGAAAAAAAGAAGGAGAGGGAGGGAGAAAGCACACAGGAGAGAAGAGAAAAAAAAGAGAGAAAAGATTCGCTGAGAGCACCAAGAAGTGCTAGAAGAAAACAGATATTCAGTTATGAAGAATAACCTCACTTTCTACTCACAAGCAGAGACGCTTGGCTCAAAAATGATTGCCACATTTTTTTTTTTCAAAAGGAACTAACAACAAAGTTGATTTATTAAAAAAAAAAAAAAAAAAAAAAAAGGTGCCAGGATCTTACCCAAATAAATACATTTGGAAAAGAATCCATCTCTCTGCTATGTGAAAATAATGAAAAGATGCGCAACGATGACACATTTCAAGAATAAATTTGAAGAGAATTGTTTCATACAATTTCACAAAGGGACCTTAGGGAAGGAGAGCCTATTCGGTAATTAAACCACTCGTCACCTTCCCTCATTGGCAGATCTGTGGAGATGTCACTTCAGGGAATTTGATGACTGCTCTCCCGTGGGAACACTTTGCTTTGGGGAATCTGAAGCTTTACTTAAAGGTCATTTGCTCCAAAGATTCAAAGAGTGATTACAGCAGTGACAGGTTTTCTTGTTATTGTAAGACATGTGGCACACCTTTCATTTAGTCACATATCAAGCCAAGTTGGATTTGTTCCGTGTATGTAGGTATATTCTAAATGTTTCAGAATAAAGATTTCAGATATACATATATATTTTTAAGTGAAAAGGAAAGAATGGAAACCGGTGCTATTTTTTTATGTTCTCTGAATCCAGCCATCATTCCTGATTAAAATTAACATTGTGTAGAGGACAAAAGGAGAGACCTTTTTGGTGTGAGTACAGCTATTTAAGAAGTGCTGCAGGGTCTCTTACTGGAGAGTGTGAATCTGGAGATCAGAGTGACAAAACACTTGTCCAGTTGTGTGTGGATGGGGCATAGAAGTAAATAACACAAAGAACAGCATCAAAGAGGGATTGATGAACCAGGTAAGGAAAGAAGGGGACAGTAGTCAGAACAGATAACTAGGAGGTCAGGTTTTCTTTCTCAAGGTTAAGGGTGAGAAAGGGCAACATCTTCAATTTGGTTTTTGCAGGCAACCGAGATGCACACGAGCAGGCAGCAGGTGCATTGTCAGAGCCACTGTGTTTGCACTTCTCTGACCTCATCCATTTTACTTAATAAGGAAATACTCAACAGGACTGGTATTGCAGGGAGGTTGGAATATCAGACCTTGGAGCAATCCAAGACTGATATTTAGCACCTTGGAAAATGTACTTAGTCACTCTCTACCTTAGTTTCCTCATTTTGTAAAAGGGTGATTAAAAATGGCTGTAACCTAAAAGGTTATTGTGAAAGTAAATAAATAGTGTTTTGTAAGTGCTTACCACAGAGTCTGACACAAAATAAACCCTTAAATAATGTTATGACCACCACCACTATTCAAATGTCTACCACTTCACATAGCTATCTTTTCTCCTGTACATATGTAAGAGGCATTATACAAATATGTATATTTTTCTACTATAGTCTATGAACTGTGTGTTCAAGAAGTTACAACTTATGTGAAATATGCCTTTACAACATTGAAAAAAGTTCATCAAAACAGTAAAATGCACATTATGGGATTTTCATTAGTATAAATTTTATTTCAAAATTCTAACATAAATGGAAAGCCAAAGAAATGTTTACAGACGCCAGTGAGAGGAATAGATGAGAAAAACAAAACAAAACAAACAATCAAATAAACCTGAGTAATTAGAGAATTTTTCATATAGGAAGATTTTTAACCCACTATAATCGGAAGGCCCTGTGTTTTTCATTTCTCAGAATGGACGTATCCAGATACATACATTTGAGCTTACCCAGTCAGATGTACCGACTTTGTAAAAGAGCTAGTTTATGTTAGAGAGGAAGTCTGGGGCTCAGGAACATTGCACAGGATACAAATCTGTGAGAAGATCAAAAATGTGAGGGAGGACCTGGCAGCCCACCTGTTACAAACCAACTTTACCTCGACATGCTAACTCATTACTTCCATATCAAATACACCTCTGGGCACTTTTGTGCCCCTCAAACTACTCAGTACACACCTCTGTCAAACCATGAGCCCTGTTGCTTTGTAGGAGCTAGTTACATATGGGTTTCTTCCCTGTACTTTTAGCTCCCAAGAGACAAATGGAATATATAATTAGGTTATTTATAGTACTTGCTAAGCCTTAGAAAAAATTTGTGGAAAGAAGATAATCTCTCATCAACATTATGAACTGCATTGATCACAAATGCAAAAATGATGTGCAATATGTCTTAATGAGTATTTATAAAACAAAGGGGATGGTGGTAGATTCCTTTAAAATATGCCAGAAAATGCTAAGATTGTAGTTTTCCATCCTTTGCCCAAGAAGTTAAATATGGATAATTTGTAATCTTCAAAATATTCAGTAGAGGGATGGGGAATAGATATATTGCATTTCCCTGAGTAAGCAAGCATTATCTTAGGTCATTAGAGTTTAACCTGGCATGTAACCATGTATAAAAGTTGTCAAAATCCATTGTAAATTAGTTAGTGATTAGAATTGAAATTGAATCTAAATTATATATATTTGAGTTTTTTTGATTCTCCTGAAGTTGTAAATCTGAAAATGTATAAAAGATTCTCACCCTAGATTGTATAGGTCATTAATTGATTATTAAATTTAAAAGCATACATTTGTTATCGAACAATCTATGACTTTTTATAATACCTATAGAACACAAGAGGGATTTTAATTTCTATTAACTTGTAGAGAACAAAATGGCAACTACATTCTAACATTTTTCTTATTCAGGCAATGAAAGCAATAAACTTACTTTGCTTTTCTTTCTGTCAAGGACAAAACATGAAAAGGCAATGCATTTGTATCAGGGTGCTGATGATATTTATAACCTCAGCTACTTTTAGATTGCCTTCATTATAATTTTATCCTCAATTATCCTTTATTAGATTATGTTTAAAAATTTAAGCTAACCTCATTTTTTTGGAGAGGCAGGACATGAATCCTATATTAGTAATAAGAAATATGATGGCTTAAAGAATTTGCTTCTATTCAGAATGCACTTCATTTTTTCCTACTTTAAACATAAACAATACACATTTTAGTCAATGTGCATTTAGTGTGGAAACAGCTGCTTTCATAAAGCACAGCGTATGTTTGCTTTATTTTTTTTACTTTTATTTAAACTATTTAGCTCTTTAATTTCCCAGTATAAAATCTATAAATAGAAGATCTGAAATATTTATTATTGAATAACAATCAAAAGACCATTTGGAAAAAAATACATCTAACAATATATCTAAAAATAATTCATTTTATTCTATTTGTATATTTATAATTTTGTCATTCTTATAATATATTAGTCTGTCAAAACTATATTGAGACTGCTTAAAAATCTTGTTTCTATCAATTTACCTAGTTATTTAAAAGTTATCATTTTTAAATCTACTGGTATCTTATTTGATAATGGTGCATAAAATTGAATAAGTGTTATATCGTTTTGGTTTCTGTTTTACAATACAGTGCTTTTGTTTAATCATTATTCGTTGATATTATTTCAAATATCGTTTTGTGGAATTTTTCTCATTGAAATTGCCTAAAAAATATCCAAGCTTTTAATACTCTTTGCATTTTTATTGCATCTATTTGACTTACATACTTTTACCAAATCTCAGTCTCAGAATTTAAATTCATGTTTATTTAAATAAATGTTGTAATTGATGTACCACTATCATTTCAGTTTTCATTGTTTGTGTTATGTTTTATTTTGACTATCTTACATTTTTATTAATTATGTGTGCCTTGTTTTACATCTTCTTTGGTTGCTGTTTACATCTTCATAAGTTTGAAGATAGTTTACATATTTCGATTTTATTATTAATGGTGATTATCATTACATTTTTGTAAAATAATTTTTTAAAATCAATTTAAAAATTTTTTCAAAATTAATATTTGATTATAGATTTCAATTTCTTCTATGTAACTTGAATAATTTATTAGGTGGGGAATGGACATACAGCTCATCTTAACCCAGTAGGCTTTGGAATCAGAGGTGTGTTTTGATCCAACTCTGGTAACTACACCTTGGGTGAATTATTTATTCTTTCCCAACCTTTTTCACTTGAATGATGTTGATAAACTGACCTATCTTACAGGGATTTGGGAAGAATAAAATGGCATATTAATCACTTAATGCACAAAATAACATACCCAAAGCTCTTAATGGTTAATCGTATTATTATAACCTTAAAAACACCATCATACTTAACATCACCATATTTTTTTTTCACATTTCCTTGATTCTAGCTCAGTTTTTAAAAATATTATCAGGAATTTAAAATTACTTTCATACTTTTCTTTGTAATCTTGAAAAAACTTCTTTTTCAGTATTTTCATTTCTCCCTGAGAGCCTCTTTTCTCTTACAACCACACAAATAAAAACCATGCAATGCTAATTTTTGGAGAGCAGGAGTATAATTAAATTTCTCTTAAATCAAGCTTATTTTTCCTCTGTCTCAAATATCAGGCACTTATAGCTTTACAACATTATATGCCTGTGACAGTCAAATATGCAACATCACTCTAATATACATACATTTTTTAAATTTTATCTATTTGTCTCATTAAATCGGTACCTTGCAAATAAAAGTGAGTAAATATAAAATACTATATTATTTCCTTCTCATAATTTACTTAAAAGAAAATTAATAATTTTAAGCAAAAAGCATTGCAATGTATCTTGAGGTTTATAATAATAAACTATTATATAGAAGAAAAAGGATAATTGAAAGGGTAAATGAAATTATATCATAAGAGTAGTACATTTGTAAAGTGTGAAGCAGGAAGGGGGAAGTGTCACGGTGAAGTGTAAAGCATAAGAAGATACAATAATCTCTAATGAGTTAAAGATGCATCATTGTTAGACCTAGATAAGAAGCCAATAGAGAAACTAGAACAAAACACTAAAACATTTTTCTTTATCAACCCAAACAAGCCATTAAAGGAGCAACAGAAAAACAGAATCAGAAGTACAAATTGAAAACATTAGGGTGGCTTATGCCCAGACATATTAATAATTTTATTAAAAGCAAGTGGCCTAAATGCCTTGGGGGGGGGGGAAGACAGAGATTCTAAGAATAGTATTTTTAAAAGGGAAGATTTAACTGCGCTATGTGTAGAAAACGCCTTTTATATTTAAAAAACCCAGATAAATTTCAAATAATGAAAAGTAACTATGCAAACAGTAATGATTTAAAAAATCCTTCATGACTATATTGATAAATGACAAACCAGACTTCATAAAAGAATACTGAGACAAATAGAAAATCACTTAATGATACATAAATCAATTCGCCGGGAAGATAATACAATTCTAAATAGCTTTTTACCTGATAAAAGTTCATCAAAATTCACGAAGCAATCCGCCAGGACTAAAGAGACAAATAAATATATATAGTTAGATATTTTTACACTTGTTTCAGTAATTAATGGAGCTAGTTTCCCAAAAAATGTTTTTCAGTAAGTACATCTTTAACCTACTTGACCTAATTTGTATGTATAGAAATAACAATCAAAATTCACAAAATATATACTTTTCAAGAGCCCATTTCATTGTACAAGGTAGACCATATACTTGCCCATAAAATAAGTTTAAATACATTTTTAAAAATCAAACTCTTGTAGAGTATTCTCTGTGAAATTTTGGTAAAAATCAGTAACTTAAAATACTTCCAAAAATCTGTAGATATTTGCAAACCAAATACAAATTTGTAAATGATTCATAAATCAAACAAGAAAATACAACTATTTTGAACTATATGAAAATGAAAAGACTAGCATATTAAAATCTGAGATTTAGCTATAACAGTTCTTAGAGGGGAAATTATAGCTTTAAATGACTATTAGAAAAGAAGAAATGTTTAAAAAGTTACCTATTATCTTTCACCTTAAGAGACCAAAATAAACCCCCAAATAGTAAAATGCTAGAAGTAATAAAATGTAAAACAAACAAACAAAAAATTACATAGAAAGTAAAACTAGTAATGAAAATTAGGAATAACAATGGCTAGATCTTTGAAAAGATCAATAAAACTAATACTTAGTAAGAAAAACAGAGAGAACAAATTACCAATATCAGAAATGAGAGTGAATAAATTAGTGTTTATCCCACAAGCATGAAATGATAGTAAAGGAATATTATGAACCACTTTATGTTAATGCATTCTACAAGGTAGATGGAAGAAGAAATTTCTTAAAAACAAGTTATCAAAACTGATGAAATAGAAGATCTGAATGTACTAAATTTATTAAATAAGTCAAATTTCTTTTAACAAACTTGCCCGCAAAGAAATCTACATGAATGTGAATGTTATCAAATAAAGAAGTAGTAGTAGGAATTTTACTCAAACATTCAAACTTTTTCAGTAAGTAAAAGCGGAACGGACACTTTCCACTCATTTTATGAGGTCAGCATAACCCTTACACACAAAATCTAACAGTGACAAATAAAAATATATATATATCCCTTAAGATTCTAGAAGCAAACAAACCCTGAACTACATATTAGCAACTTAAG
The DNA here is from genome assembly GCA_003508835.1 of Eonycteris spelaea. NCBI lineage: Eukaryota > Metazoa > Chordata > Mammalia > Chiroptera > Pteropodidae > Eonycteris > Eonycteris spelaea. The sequence goes on along the minus strand of PUFA01000026.1, from coordinate 2,929,173 downwards.
AAAATATATAATTATCAACTCTATATATTTGTGTGTGTATATCAAAAGTGATCTACCACACAGTAGTAAATGTTTCTAAATCTCAGCTTTCTACATACCAGTCTTTTCGATTCAATTTTTTAATGGTTCTGTCCTGCAAATTTGAGAATACTTTCAATAGAAAATTTGTTTATTCTCTTATCTTTTCCATAAACTCTTTTATGAAGCAGCCAAATTGAAACATATGCACTTTCATGTATATATTCATATATTCCATGATTTCCTGACTTTTTCCATTCAGTTTTATCTATCTTTCGGATCCCTGCTTGAAAGCCAGGCCATTCACTAGGACATTTCAGATTCATACAAAGGAAATATGTAGCTCCTATTATCACATTTCCATGACCTCTGCTTTCCACTCTCCTACATTCTTCCCTCTCTTTCACAGAACGTTTAATATTCTAATGGCACTTATCTTTTTAAAGCAGCAATTTATACATTTAGACACTTTTGTCGATCCTGCAATTGAGTCAACAAAATTTATACACAAATTGCCTGTTACATTCAAGTAATATGGATATTGATTTGTGTTTGTGTCATCTCCCTTACTGTGTTATATAGAATTGCTACTTCCTTAGTCACAGTATCTCCTTAGCTCATGACTAGGTAGTTGAAGATCAACTTAACTATCTTCAGAGCCCATAGTGCCTAGTCAAGAATCTTGCACTTGCTCTTAATGTGCATTTGTTAATTTCTGAACTAATATGGAAACACCTAGTCTTAGAAGCTATTTTGTGATTTTCTAATGCATCTCAAACTCAGAGTCACCTCTTTTAAATAGTTTCATATGCTGCAACTCTCCTCCACTGCATTTACCTTAGTGTAGCACTGGCTAGGTCATGCCATAGTTTTTTGGCTAATGGCTTGGCTAATGAAGAGATAGCAAGTCAGAAAGTATTTAACTTCTAAATACTTTCTTGAGGTTTCCCTTCATAGTTAATGTATTTATTTCAGCGCGCACGCGCGCGCGCGCACACACACACACACACACACACACACACACACACACACCTCTCCCCCCCCCCCCGCCTGCCCTTATTAGCTTGTAATTGTCATCTCCTGGAGTAGCTTTCAGTACCTAATGGGGAATTTTTTCCTATAAAAGAGGTCTAAATTGGTCCCGTCGTCCAATATGGCCCACATATTCTAGTAAATATTTATGACAATAATTAATAAAACAGCCTGTCAGTATCTATAAGGTCAGTGGCACATTCCACTGTCTGTCTTGCTTGCCTGCAGTAACTTCCTCTTTGGCCGAATTTTCAAATTAAACCTTTAAAGGAAAATAAGGTCTCCAAAGATAGCCAAGCATCAGAAAACATTGCAAGAAAAAAATCGTATTCTCTTAGGTATAAAATATTATTTGAAGTGGGTGCATTTTATTTATTCCTCTAATCTTATTCTTTATTCTATCTGACAGGCATAAATTCAAAGGTGTCCTTGTCTCTTACCATTTGTGAATATGCCAATTATGTGTACCTCAGGCATTTACTGAATGTGACATTCACCTGGTTACCAGCTATTGTATACAAATAAATCTAAGTCAAATTTAATAATGATTTCAAAGTGCCAAGTTCCGTGTTGGCATATAAGACCAGGTAACATTTTAAGCATTTTAAGGCAAGCTAACACAATTGCATGGGAATTCAGAGGAAATACTGCTGCCTTGTATTGTGGGACACACACATTTTTTTTCTTTTTTCTTTTTTTTTTTAAGTCTAGAAGACATAAATTTCAATCCAGGCTGTGTTATTGACTGGTTGACGACTTTGAGCAATGTAATTGCCTTTCTTTGCCTATGTTTCCTAAACTATTTAGTGAGAGACAACTTTGATGTAAAGAATTGTTCTAAAGACTAAGATGGCAGTTGTAAAGAACCCAGCAGGGCACTTGGCTTGTAGTCAGTGACCAATAAATGTTTGCCGGAATCCATTATTTTATTTGATGTATTCAAAAGACTTCCTGTAAGGGAAGTGGACATTCAAATTAGATTTTGAAGTATGAATGGAATTTTAAAGTATAGACCTTGGTGATAGTAAAGTTTGCAGAGTAGGCATGTTTGACATTAAGATTCTACATTAGTACCCTCATTATTGAAAATGATATGTTGTTATATGAAAGAGCAAGTAAAATCGCAGGTGCACAAGAATACTGTAGTTAATACCTTAAATTTGACTTCTCCTTGTCATCTCTTCCCTCTCCCTCTGTCTCTCTCTCCCTCTCCCTGCCAACTTCCCTCCCTCCCTCCCTACTTACCTCTCACTCTTTCTCTCTCTTTTTCTCATTCTCTCATTCTCACATCTTCTCATTATCTCCCTCCCCTGACAGGACAAAACAAAGGCAGCCAGGGATACATTCAATCACAATTCTCTCTAAACCTTTGTATACATATTATGAGGTAAATCATTACTCTTATTATCGTGATGAATAAGTATTGTGAACCATTGCATTCTTGATAGCTTAATAAACATTTTGTTGCTTTATTAAAGACATAATTACCCTCTCTTTTCTCCTGCCCACTATCCAGTGCCTAGTGTTGTGCCTGACCTCATTAACCATCAATCTCTAAGTGTTTGCTGAATAAGTAAATCTGAGCTTGGATTTAATTCTTCTCTCCTTAAGTTCATTAAGTGCAAGCCAGTTATGCTATTGTCATGAAAACTCTAAATTCTGTTAATTTCTGATATACATGGTAAATAGGGTATTTGTATTCAGCCAGTGTTTCGTCTGACTTGCTATCTCTTCGAATAAGCCTTGTGTGGTCAATGTCCCTTCGGAATGGAACAGCATTGATTTTGCTTTTCCTCTTACAAAGCAACAACAAATATATAAATTCCTTCTTCGGTGAAGTGTTTATATGCAAGAGATACTGCCTGTGTCTCTTTCTAAACACATATTCCCCAGCCCATTTGTTATATGTTTAAATATTTTACAGATTCTATTTTTCTACTAATTGACCTTCTGACTAAAGTAATTTGTGATCAGTGAAATAGTCACCAAAATTAATGTGTCAATTTAATATGTTTAAAGGATCTAATCAAAGCAGTTAACTTTCAGTGGAAAGCTATCAGATTCATTTTAGGAAACTAGCAAAATGATAATACTAAAAGCTGGTGAAGATAGAAAACATACACAAAGGAACTATCTCCTTTATTAATATCATGAAAATACATGAAAACCCCTCTCATTTGTAGATATCATGATTCTACCCTCATTAAGTGGAGTATGCTGCTCCTTCAACCAAGAACAATTTGGAATTTCTAAATATGATTCTAAATATCCATCTAGTTATAAATGTAATAAGAAGAAAAAAGGTCCATGGCTATCTTAGTTAAAGAATATATTTTTCATATAGGTTATGTTTTTATGTACAGGGTACATAGCTTAATTTCTACTTAACAGTAAAACAGTATTGATATTTGGATAAAAAATAATAAAAAACAAATTTGTACCAATATCATTTTGAACACTGTTCTGGAAACTTTGAATATTAAAAAGATCACATAAAATAATTTAAAAAGACACATAATCAGTATTTATAAAAAGTTATATGTTTTCTTATATTTGTAAAATAGAAAAAATTGATATAAACCCAATGCATTCAATTTTGATATTCTCACCACAAGAGAGATTGATGTTAAGAGTCATCCAGTTCGCCCATGTACTGAAATCTGGGAGTGCCAATGTTGCATCTCTGTGTTTTAGATTCCAAGTTAATTGAAAAAGAGACACAAAAGTCAGATATACATCAAATTAAAGGACTCCTTATACCTAAAGACATGTGGAAGTTTCTCCTAAAATTAAACTCTCCTTGTCAATCACAACCAAAGCCAGCAGGAAAGATAGTGGCTTCCACCTACTGTTATCATCCTCACAGACTGACAGCAGGGAAGAAGAGAGAGCCCTTATCTTTGACCAGTGGGCAGGCAGATCCCGACAGAGACAAAAGACCGAAACCATTCACGAGATGTCACCAAATAATTTTTCATCATGTAGTAGAAAGAAGAGAAATTAGGAGAGATTGAGAGAGAGAAAGAACAAATTGAGGAGAGTAGAGAAGTTGAAAGTGTTATCCTAACATTTCTCCCTCTTAGTGGATGTTAACCTGGAAAATGGAATTGAGGCAATAAGAGCCCACCTCAAACTCCCCAATTTTTCAGAGAGCCGGCACTTTGTTCATGGTTACTACATAAGGAATGTTCACAGTTTGAGACAATGTTCTCTATTGAAGATAGTCAATCAGATCTTTACTCAAGAGTGGTGTAGAGAAATATGGGTTTTTGAGTCCAGCACACATTGTGCAATGGATTAAAATGGCCACTTGACATGTTTCTGGTTAAGAGGTGGGGGTCGGGGATCTATATCCCCTGTCCTTTTTTTCTGGACTGGGCCTGTGACTCCCTTTTGACCAACAAAATATGGCAAAAATAAGGTAGTGTGACTTTTGAGGCTACATCATAAATCTCTTGGAATTTTCACTCTGGGAGAAGCCAGGGAGAAGTCTGACTGTTCTAAGACTGCTATGTTGTAAGGGAGACCAAGCTAGCCATGTGGAAACACCACACAAAGAAAAAGAGAGATGCCTAAACACCTCAGGCTGTGATAGTCATCCTAGCCCAGACGTCAGCCATGTAAATGAAGAGGCAGTGTTGGCCATGTCAGACTCAGTAGAGGTGATGTAGGGAAATAATGAAGAACTCAGCTGACAGTCAGAACAAAGGCCCTGAACAAATAGCCCCAGTGAAACTGTCTTAGACATCTTTTTAAGCCACCGCAACTGAAGCCCCAGTTATTAGGGAAAAGGGATAAGCAGTGCCTACTGTAGCCTGCCTTAATTCCTAACCACAAAATCTTGAGCATAGGAAATAGTAACATGATTCAGGAAAATAATTTTTAATAAAAATTATTTTATTTGTATTTTCTCATCTTTAAAATGAGAACAAAATATGTGTGTCTTTCACATAATGTGGTCGTATGCATTAAATGAAGTGATGCATGCAAAATCTTGAACATAATGCTAGATACAGAGCATTCAACAAACTTAACTATGATGTTTCGGTAAGGTGAAAAATTGGAGAGTGATGTAAAGAAATAGCACCACAACAGCGATAGAATTCTTAAATGAAATTTATGCCGAAACCAGAAATTGTCTTGGTATGGAATTTCAAAGCACTTCCAGATTGCAGCACTCCAGAAAATATGTTTTGTGATACCATGGCAATGTTTTAATTATACACTTAGCGGTTAGTGATAGTGTTATATTCCAGATGGCCATGTGCCTCTCCAAAGGGGATAGCATTGTCGTTTCATGAAGGAACCATGACCCTGGTTTATTCTGATGAAAGGAAGAAAGGAAGTAGGAAGGAAAAAAAAAAAGGAAGGGAAGGAGGGACAGAGGGAGAGAGAGAGAAGGTGGGAAAAGAGAGATTCTAGCAGTGAGAGAGTCATATTCAATTTGAAAATTCATTTGGTATATGCATTAAGAGCTTTAAAAATGAAGGTTATTTCACTCAGCAAGTCTTCTCTAGGAATTTATTTCCTCCAAAATGTAGGAAAATCTCTGTATAAAAGGATATTTGTTATAGTCAATGTATTAACAAAACATCAGAAATTGCTTGAAATATTCAACATAAGTAATTTATGTTTAACCTATTCTAAATATTACTATTTCATTACCATTATATTTATTGAGAGCAAAGACATAAAGGTAGGAAAATTTTAAACTCAGTATGACTAATAGTAAACAAATATGTGAAGTTTACACATAATAATTGGAAAGGAATCACAATCATAATACCAGTGGTTTTCCAGAGATTTGTGAAATTATTGGTAATTTGTTTTATCTTTTTTTTGTTATATTTCTCCAATTTCTACCATGAACATTTGTACTTATTTGATTTTATAAAAACATAAACAAAACAAAAGTTTCTGCTTTCATTAAGGTGATAGCAATTTGTAGAATCATAAAATAGCTTATCATTATAAACATGATGAAACAAAATCCTTGGTGAAATTTATTTATTTTTCCTCTATAACTCTCATCTCTCATATCTGAGAACCTTTCTGACAGGTTTAATGAAGATGTTAAAAAGTGAAAAGATGTAAAATAGGAAAAAAATAATAGAGAAATTTCCTCCCTTTCACATCAAGGTGTGTCTTGGGAGAAATCTTCAGAGAATTTTAGTCTAGCTGCTGATTAATTTCATTTTTACCTCCAGATAAATAACTACATATTACTGTCAGTCATATCATGGAATGAAAAAATAAAACTCTATTAAATGTAATCTTACAACCCCATTATTCATTCACAAGGTATAGTAACATTTGTAATTTTTTTTTTTTTCCCTGATAAACTCTTAGGCAGCCCATGCATTTGGCAAGATCAGAGCTTAAAGTTATCCCTGTTTCTGGGATCAGATGCCTACAGCGTTCTTGGAAATGTATATATAGACTTACCTTCATTGATCTGTTTCATATGGTCCTTCTATGCCAAGGATGCTCACTTTTCTAAACATAGGAAAATAGGTGTTGAGAACTTGTTTGCCCATTCAAGATTTTGACAGTCCCTACAAGAGTTAAATTTCAGTAGACATATGTTTGCTGCCAGATTTTAGCAACATAGTTCTGAGCTTAGTCCCCCCACCCCCCATTGAGTTTATAAATGCTCGACAGTATGATTACAAAGGAGGCAAATAATCTTTAATGTACAAGTCTTTGTATATGTTGTACTAAGGATTGCGAGCTTAGCTTTTAATGGCATCTCATTTTTAATTAGTTATTGCTTTTGAAGGTCTAATGGTTGCCCTGTCCTTTACAGGGCTGAACTGACTTTTCTTCTGTCGCTATTTAAAGAAGTTTGAGCAATTAGCTCAGTGCTCCATGCCTGGATGAAACCATACTTATTCGTGCACAACTAGGTGCTCAGGAGCATGGACAGAGTCTGATTTGGAAAGCACCTCATAAAAATCTAATCAGAGACTGGCATGTGAGTCTCAGAGATGAAAAGTAGTAAGACATTAATCTGAGCTCATGCCCAAAATGTAGTTGAAAACTTCACTGTGGTCAATCACTTAGGGAAAAAAAAATGCATTTAGGTACTTGCTACAAATATGGAATTGCCAATAGCAGCATCTGTTTATGAATAAAGGCAGTTTTTACAATATTAGCTAGCAACAGTAAGAGAAGAAGGCCCTATTTCCACTCTGTCTTTCAAAGGGCAAGGGGATGTAGCCCGAGGCTGTTATCACACCTGTCTCTCTGCTACTCACCTGCTCTACAGAGTCCCCTTCAGATTCCTTCCTGATATCCCTAGAATGGAGGAAAGTACCTTATCTCTAGGACACAAAAGGGCCAAGGCGTTGACTCTAAAACTATAGAAGACTAGTGTCCGTCTCAATAGACCTGAAGCCAAGAAATCTGGTTCCACTCCTTATTCCTGAGTTACTGTGTTGTGACTTTCGGCAACAGGCTACTTAGTTCTTCTGAGCCTCGGTTTCACCATCCATAAAAGAGGGATAATATTTCCAAACACTCAGGATACTTGTGGATATAAAATGAGATCACAACTTAAAGTTACTTTGTGCACTGGGATCCGCTATATTGTTGTGAGGATATCTGGTTTAGCAATTAGACTATCTACTCCCTGATACACTACAGTCACAGGGAATTAGAACAGATTAAAAAGAAAAAAAAAAAAATGGAGAGCCTCTCAAATGGGCATTAAACAGGGAGGCTGGGTTTAGAAATCTACTTTTAATAGGGCGAAACTCAGTGTTTGCAAACCAAAGGGAAAACTGATCCACTGCTGTGCCTTTTCGATCCCACTCCTGAACCGTCATCACTAGTCTGAGACCTAATTACTCTGGGTGGAGAGCAGACTGGCTCCATTCTGCCATTGATTAGAATGAGATTTAATGATCAAATGAAGGTTTATTAAAATGTGTGTTTCTAGCTAGCTGTCTTCTCACCACCCAGCAATTTGCCATCAAGGAGAAACTGCCCCTGGCAGCGTGAGAGACATTAACTTCTTATGTGCATGGGGGCCGAACACAATTTCTAAGTGGCATGGGAAAAGTCCAGAAGGAAAACAGTGAAAGGAAATGAGTTTTCAGGTGGAAGAATGAGATTTCAGTGTGACAAGGGTACAATTTCCTCCCTTGAATGAAGGAACAGAGCACCGATTCCTTCTGAGTTGCAGGTGACCCCTACCTCTGATGGGGGATAAGAAAGTAATCTCCCGCCTCCACTGTGGAACGGACCCTTCATTTTGAAACCAGGCTAGTGTGCTGATTAGTTCTGCTAAGTGACTCTGAAGAGACCCATTTGTTTAGCACTACATGTAATTTTAAAGGAAAGGACGTGTCAGCAGCAGGGAGAAGAGTCAAATGAGGTCACTCGTGAAATAGCGGGAGAAATTTGCCAGTGCCTCTGCCTTGTTTTATTCTATTCCATCTCCACTGACCTGTGCACCTGAAAAACGATGTGCGACTAAATGGAACCTTCATTTCCTCATTCCCTGAATGACCAGGCCAGCTCTCCAGCACCCTCAGAAATGGATCTCTATTTCTCTACCTGTTGGGGCACCACACTTAACCCTTAATGTTAAAGCAGGTTTCACCTGCAGAGCATCCATCAGGATAAGCTGCTTATATCATAGAAGACTTGTATGCTCAAAAATCTCACCTCTGATGAGGTTTTGCTTTGCCTGCACGATGGAATAATTGCCACATTTGTAGAAACTGGGGACTATCCTGGGCAGACAATTTGAAAGTTCTAAACATGACAACCCAAGAAAATAACCAAGCACTGCCTTTTTACCTATAGGTTACTCTCAGACTTAAATTAGTTTATGCCCTAAAAAGGTACTTGGTGCTTCAAACCATGTCAAGCGAATCTGATTTCACATAAAAACAGCAATGCAGTTAAGTGTTATATTCTTAACTTTGATTCTTAACATTATTGTGCCTGAGAGGAAAAAAAAAAAATCCCAAAAGAAACTATAAATAACAAACCTTATTGTTCTTTTCTCTGCAATTCCAGAATATTAAAAAATGTATCCATATCATGGTCAAGATCACTTTATAATAGAAGAAGTCACTTATTTGAGCTTTCTTCCCATCTATTTAGTGAGAACTTGTGACTGCAGATGCTGCTTTATCCATCTTTGTTTACCCAGGGTTTTAGCAGAAATTTGGTATATGACAAGCACTCAGAAATTTGAATTGAATAAATATTTATTGAACACTGTTTGAGTTTTCGAAATATGAGCCAATGTATTAAACAGAAAAATAGAGTCATCACTCACATATTTTTCTTCGTATGTTATAGCCTTACACTTTTCATTCAAAATCCTTATCTTCTTATTCCCTGACTATTATTTACTGCTTCTGGTTATCAGCTCATGGAGCATTTCATTGTGGAGGTTTGGATAGCTCTCACTGACGCCAGCATTTCTGGCTACTTAAAAGGGCTTAAGAAATGAAAGTTAGGGGGAAGGGCAGTTTCTTTTCAGGTGTTTTATTTTTCTCAGGGAATATTAATCAGAAGCATATATTGGGATTCACAATTTAGTTTTTTATTTGTTGGCTACTTTGTGGCATTTGATCTGATCCATCATTTGCTATACTGTGCAGCTTTCATAAATACATTGTCAGAGGTTTGAGAATAGAAAACCCCCAAGATGAAAACTGGCTGTGTGAATTCTGTGTGTGCCCTGTGTAGAATTTACTTATCTCTGTGAAAGGCAAAGCAGACTAGGAAAGAGACTGATAAACAAAATGTGAGTAAGAGTCAAATCCAGCATCTGTGACTTAGTGAGGTTAACATACTCTCTCTGGGCGCTCTTCCATCACTATAAAAATAGAGATAATACTTTCTTCAGGAATATTATGTAAAAATTAAATGTTACAGTGTCAATTTATCAATTCATTTCTTCATTCAGCAGTGTCAGCATTTAGAATATTCCAGACAAAGGAAAAGTAGTTCTAAGCAAAAACCAGCCCAGAACCTGCCTCTGTTTGGCTTTGATCTAGTTTGAAAAAAACAGAATCAACCAAATACTGTGTGTTTACAACCCAAGACATGCTCTGGAGAAAAGAACTGGATTCTATGAACATGAACTGTTCCTATAGAGCAGTCGAAACCAAGGAGGCAGACCTGGATAATGTGCCATCAGCGGCCCTCTTGCCTCAAGCCAAGATGACACGTGAATAACAAAGAGGAGCTTTTCAAATGAAGGAGTAGGGGAGGTGTTTCATGCAGAGACCTGCAGGGCCTAAGGCTCAGAGTGGCAGCACATGGAGGAGGTGGAAGAAATGAATGGGCAATATGGCAGGAGGAGGAATGAACTGGCGAGAAGTAAAATTGAAGAGCTAGGCACAGGTTATTCTTGTAAGTTTTATAGACCATGTTAAATATTTTATAGTCTTTAAATCAAGATTTTGTAACAATACTAATTCCCCTTCAAATGTACTGGTATTTTGTTTCCCAGTTTTAAGTAGAAACAGAGATGTGTTTCTTGAATCATGCCCAACATGCCTACAACCTGACATTTCCACTCTAAGCACTAGTTTCTAGGATACTATACTATCGGTGTAGGCACCCAAGGTTGCGTGCTCTAGTTCTTTTAGAATCCAAGGATTTATTGGTAAGGATGTCCACCATCCTCTACCAGATATCTTTGTGTCTGGGTAAAATGTGCTGAGTACAGAAAGACCATCCTAACATACAGATTTCCTGGGTTCAGAGCCTCTGCCTCTGCCACTTTGTCTCGTCTCGTGTCTCTCTCTCTCTCTCTCTCTCTCTCTCTCTCTCTCTCTCTCTCTCTCTCTCTCTCTCTCCACCCCTCTCCTCCTCCCTCCCTCCCTCCCTCCCTTCCTCTCCCACACACACACACACACACTCACACACACACTTCTCCCCAACATTGCACTGAACTTCACCAATAAGTCAATTTTAGCATTTTGACACCTTCAGTAGAAAAGTCCCATGGGTCCCAAAACCAAGGCAGGACACATGGAAAGGATGAAAGCATAGAGAGAGATTAGGGTGTAAAAAAGACATCAGAATGATTGTTCTTTCAAAGCTTCCATTCTGGTTAGCCACTGAATCTAAAGGATTTTCTCATTATAGTATTTTTAAATGCCTCCTCCTCTCTATCCCCGCAGCCATTTCCTTGGATCAGACTCTTAATTAATTTTTTTCACCAATATCTTCAATTGAACATTGACCCAATGTGTCAGTCAGGCCAACCCATTTTCCTTATGCTTTCAGACCAATCATTCTTCAGTACAAAATGGGATCCAGTCACTCCTCTATCTAACATTTTTCAATAGCTCTGTTATAAAACGGTATGGCATTCGGCATGTGGTCTTATGCTGGTAGATTTGTGCAGTGGATGCTCAGATGGTTTACATTCTATGGTGTGGATGAGCCAAGCATTCCCAGTGCACTGGTGACTCTGGGCTTTTCTCCTTCTTTGTATCAAGCATTAGTGAATTGAGGCACTGTAGTAGAGAATGGATGTTCCAGATCGTGAGAGCAACAAAACAAATCATATTTCTTCTTAATGAGGGTAGTTGGCACCAGAACTGTGCTAGGAATTGTGCTAAGCACTTTACATGGAATACTTTATTTGGTTCTCATGGCCATGCTTTGAAGTATGTGGTGTTATTATCTTTATTTTATACATATAGAAACTGAGGTTCAGGGCATTACTAAACTTCTGAGTCACTAAGTGGCACAATTTGAATTTAGACACAGACAGGCTTTGCGAACATGCCGTTATGTACTGTTATGTACTTCCATATCCTAATTGTTTCCTTCTTTTCTTATAGACAAAGATTAACAAACTAAAATCGAACTGAGTGATAAACTATATAATCAGACCTGATAATACAAATTTGCAAAAAATGATCCCGTTTTGTTTTGTTTTGTTTTTTTGTTTTCTTTCTAAATGCATTAGTCTTTGGCTTGATTTAAGGTAGCTATCAGTAAACCCTTGACAACTTTGTGGTATTCTAAAATTCCACTTAAAAATGCATGTAATAACCATAGCTAAAATTTAGCCATGACCTAACCATGGGTCAGGTTCTCAAAGCCTCTCGATTTGTTTGCATCTTTTTGAAAGAATTTTGAGTTAATGTCCCTGCCACGTCTCCCAACCCTCTACTCAGACGAACCTCACCAGCCCTTTGAGATTTTTCTGAAAGCCCAACACTCTGTCTTTCAGGAGCATTACCATATAGTCTTAGTATCATGAACTGAATAAAAATGGACACATTACAGTCTTGGTTCCTCCAACAGTGATTGGAAATAGATCAAAAAAGCTGAGGCACTAACTCAAACCAGCCATTCCATCATCAGCTTGTCTCAGGGTAGTAATAAACTTCTTGGTCTGCTAAATTTATGAAGTAGAGGTGTGAGCACAGCCTTTCAATGGTACCCATGGCTTTGATCAGGTCAATAACAGTGGTCCGGAGGTCTGCATGCTGACCATCATAATCACCACGTGGACTCTCACCAATGTGCTATCATTAGCAATTGCTTCCACACTGGCTCTGTAGCTGGAAGATAAATCAGATTGCCTAAGGGAGGGGTTTAATAGGAGATTGCATGGCAGTGTTTCCTATGTAAAAGTGTAAGATTAAAGGTTAAACTCCCAAATACTCTATATTTATATACTCCACTACCTTAGCCAGCAACTCTGAACCATGAAGGAGCTAGACTAATCAGTCATGAGTCACCTTCTTATCTGACTCAAGGTATGATGTCTACCTTTGCAAGGACAACAGTGTCATGTGTTGCAATGGAAAAAATCCTCAAGTTGTATGATTTACACCATTAATAAGCATAAGATGCTCAACCCCTACACTATGTTTACAATAGATATCAGAATATAATTGACTTTATATCAAATTTAAAACGCAAGTTTTAGTGATCCTTAAGATCATGCTGGCTCTGCCACTAGACCCCTGCAGATGCTAGTTCATCTGCCTTTATCACTGTTGTCCTCTTCATTGCCTCATTAACCCTAACTCTCTTTCCAATAGCTCTTCAGAGCGCCTCCTCAGGGAAGGGCTCTCAGGCCTTACTGACTAAATCTCCATCTGCCACCCAACTCCATGTGAACACTCATTTCCATGTAGTAAATATGTGCAGTGATTCTTGGATTTGTGCCTGTCTCCCACTGAGCTGGAAGCTCCATGAGGGTCAGAACCCCGTGCTTTTTCTCAGTGTGTCATCCTCAGTAGCAAGGACAGTCTTCACACAGTAGGAAAGTGACAGATATTGCAATTGAGAATATGATGAGAAAAATACTTTAAAAAACTAAAATATAGATACTATCTTTAAAAAAAAATGTCTAAAGAGAATTATCCATCTTAAATTCTAAAACCATTTATTGATTTTTTTCCCAGAGGGTATTTTGCAACCTTCCACTACTTTCCAGGTGTTAGATAAGACCTGGGTCTACAGTGGGAAATAAATCACACATAAATATATATTTATAGAAACCTTTAAAAATATTTCTATCTTTCTCATTCTCTTTTTCTATGACAGAAATAACAGCACATATTTATTAATATAATTAGAATCGTATAAATCCTTACCCTCTGTTTATATACCCGTATTTGGTGGCAATCTTTATGTTTGTTTTTTCTAAGAGTAAAAAATCTCCTCTTTTGTAGACTAGGAATGATGTATTTTAAATGGCTTTTTTAATGTTAAATAGGGATTTCCTCCCTTATGGCATCAGAGCCTTTGGAAACCACTGCCAGACAGTGGTTATATTATAAGGAAAATAAGCATGTGCTAGTAAAAAATGAAGTATTTGGAAATCCAATGTATATATGTATTTCTAGTATATGATGTGTCAGTGTATAATAGTGGATGGTCTGGAGCGACAGTTGGGTGTCAGAGGGAAAACTTGGAATTCTCACAGCAGCATGTTGAATAAAAGCCAAACATAATAAAGTACATCTGGCTTGCTTTTGAGAGAGATCTAAAAAATTCATTTTTCTGCAAACTATACCCAATTTGTACTGAATTCCTCTGTATAAGCAAATTAAGATTGACTATAAATAGCTTTTATTCACTATGCTTTTTATTAGCCACTTGCTTGTTTAGGACAAATAGAGAAACAGCCCACCACACTTCTAGTAAGAGTTTACAGAATTTGCATCTTCAAACAAGAGCAAGATCCAGCACTGGCAGGATAGTAAGGTGATTTTATTTTCTAGCCTGGAACATTCACTCACAAACACAAGTAGCTGTACATAGAGCCTAAATATCAAACAGCTATATGTAGTTCAACCACAAGTCATATCTGCTCAGAATTTTAGTAGGAAACATAGAATGGCACTCTTCACATCTGTTAATCAGGTGAAGCCTAATGCCATGGCTGGAGTGCCCTACATCAGAGATTCTCAAGTGTGGTCCCTGGACCAGCAGCATTAGCATCACATGAGAGCTTATTAGAAACACACATTATCAGTCCCTACCCCAAACCTATTGAATCAGAAACTTTAAGGGTTGGGGTCTAGCAATCTGTTTTGACTGGCCCTCTTGGTGATTCTGTTGACCACTCAAGTTTGAAAACACTGTCCAAAATTCAGATAAACCAAATTCACCTGGCTTTGTGCTGTTATCATTCATGATGGTGAAAAATGAGGTATTTGGCTAGTCAACGTATACACGTATTTGCTTCCCTCTTTTCTTACACTTCTAAATTAGAGATGGACTAAACTACCTCTAAAGGTTGTTTAATAGGGATGCAAGTAATAGAAAGAGCACAGTCAGACAGAATTGGCTTCACCATCTAAATTTCCCCCTTCTACCATATGGCTTTGGGTTGACAATAATGAAAACTAATTTTTATCGAGCCTTTAGATGCCAAGCTCTGTAACAAGTGTTTTACCTTTGTCTCAGTTTACCCACACAAAAATACCATACAATAATAGTGTCCCATTTTATAAATGAATTACTGAGAATGAGAGAGATTTTGTAAATTGTATAACTGGAATTAATGCATATAGTAAAATTACTCGAGCCCAGCTGAGACTGTACTATTAGAAGTAATTCTTCTATAATCTTCTATATAAACATCTATAATCCTGAATAGAATGGGATAATACAGCTATCCTCATAAAAAATTAGTGAGTCAAATGGGTGTAGCTGGATAGCTGACACCCTGTAGCTACTCAAATATTAAAATCTTATTTGTTCCAGTCTTCTAACATATATAATGATGCATACACACACACACTAATTAAAGGGATGATTAATGATGTCACTGAAGCAAAATTTTTGAAATGTCACCTCCCTCTGCCTATTTTAGTTTTGATGTTTTTTGAAACATTCATTTTACAAATTCACCACTTCACAGTCCTGCCTCTGAACTTCTGCCTTCTCCTCTAGACTGCCCATTCTTACCTTCTTCAAAAGTCCAGCATGTGTCAGGTGTCCTCCCCTCTAGGAACCTGCCCCAGTGAATGCTGTTCTGAAGTTAGAGACACTCTGCAGTGCTTCCCTGGCTTCCTTCTTTAGTCTGGATGTATTTTGTCTGCATTGTAAAAACAACAGCCTTCAGAAGAACAGGCACTCTCCCTTTTCTCTCCTTGGGTCTTAAAATTATCAGACTGTAGTATGTATAATAGGCATGCAGATATTTGTTATATTAATGAATCCACAGTCACATTCAATCTGCACCATGACCCCATGCGATAGATGAAATATACATGGCATTTTATTCTGAATAGAAAGCAATTTTTGCTCACTACAAAAAATTTGAAAAATACCGAATAGTATGAAGTATTAAAGAAAATCAGCTTATACTCTTACCAATCATAGATAATCACTGTCAACAATTTTGTGAATTTCTAAGTGCTCTGCATTAAAAAAAAAAAAAAAAAAAAAAAAAAAAGCCAAGATTGGAGTGATGTGCTCTACACTTCCCAAGCTTGCTTTCCATCACTCTTCCTTATATATTGCAGGGTCAAACAACAACCTTCGTTTGTTTCCATCCTTTTGAAAACGCTTATCCTCCTTGAAACACTCACTCTTTCTACTCTTACATTACCCACTGCTGTACTTTAGTAGTGAATAACTCAATTTCTGTCCCCTTTGTGACTCTCTGACATCCTCAAGTGGAGTTTTTTATTACTCTCTATACTGCCTACTACCTGGCTCATGTATCTCTTGTCACGTTGTAGACCTTTCATTTTAGGTGTATGCTCATTGGACATTTTACCCATTTGATACTGACCATCTCACCTTTGCCTCTTCTCCCACTGTGTCCCTTCTTTCCCCTTCCCATCCTCACTCTTCACATGTGATTTGACCTGCCCTATATACTTAATACATGATTACAAAATAAATGAACCATGCCATGAGCTTTTAGTCCTGTACCTGATATGGACCTGATACAGGTGATCAAAGAGAGGCATGTGTAAGTTATGTCAATCGCCCAGTAACACACGGTGCACTGCTTTTATTTTCCGGAAGGAGAAAAGAAATCAATAGTCTGCAGTGTCTTTCAATAGATTAAACACACTTTAACTAGTTTTGCATGTAGAGTTGAGTATTTGCAATGTTGATACTCCAAAATGAAATTGAGTGTTTCCCATCACCAGAGTGTCATAATGCCAGTGAGTTAATTGCTTCCAACAACCATGAGGTACAATTGAAAATTCCCTGAAAATTGGCTTTCTTTCAGTGGCAGCTCTTGTAGGCACCAACTCACCTCATACCTACATAAGACCTACATAGAGGCTGACATGGTTTGCATCACTGTCCAGGTGTGTTAGTTTAGTTAAGGATGACAAAGAAACAAAGGAAAGAGAGCCCTTGTTAGATAAAAGTTTTGTTTAACTTGTTCCCTCTCCTTCTCCGCCTCCTCCAGACTTTGCATTGCTAAACAGTAATTGTAACATCTTCTCCTTGAGGAAGACAGGAAAATAAAAGCACTCACTTATATCGACAAAAAGCATGCACTCCCTGTAGTCATCCCAGCGATGCACAATAGAACATGCTGCAAACACAAAAGCAATGTGATCCGTCTACAAAGAACATCGTTCAGATTCTGTCTTCTGTGTTTTGGGTTGTTTTCGTGTTTGTTTATTTGAGAAAATGACACAGTTATAAAGAAAAACAAGAGGTACATGGGTTTTGCGCACCCAGTAATAACCAACAGGTAATTGTAAATTAATTTCCCAAAGCAACTAGAGAGAGAAGATTATACAGTTGCATGAGAAAAAGAAGGTACAGAGTCCATTATTAAAATCTGAGGGTGCACATATTCTGTCCCCTATTATGACAGGGTATTACTTTAACCCATTAGCAGAAAATAAACTCCTCTGAAGGATCTGTATTGTCAGTCCACCTTAGCTATGAAATCAGTCAATGATGTTTAAAGAGAGCCAACTACATACACAGGTGGGAATGCCCAGGAGCATTCTACCAACATAGTCACTCAGTGCTATTGTAGTCATCCACAAATACAGGTCCAAGGGAGTTCTCTCAGACTGTGCTTCAAAGGGGCAAGACTAGAACCAGCAAAATATTGTAATTACTATGAGTAACGCTAAATGAGTACTAGACTAACCAGGAGATCACTTCATAAATTGCATCACTATCTAAACACTCTGTGGTACATTTGAAACTAATGTAAAATAATATTGAATGTCAACATTAATTGAAATAAAAATAAATAAATAAATAAATAAATAATAAATAAATAATAAATAAGACTTTTACCAGCAACATTCCCTCCTAACCCCACACAATATAAATAAAACGGATGACAAAGAAGCCAATTTAAGATTGTTGTAGTAGTTTCTCTAACTAGAAGCTGGGAACAATTACATGATTACCAACACTACTCTGTCATTTCCCAAAATACATGTGAACAGTAACAACAAACGTTACATTGCTTTCTTTCATTATTTCCCCTTCATTAACTAGAGCATCATGAAGGGCAATAAAACTTAAGAATAATATTTTCTTAGCTCACTCATTCCTAAACATAACTTCTCAGGACCCAGTAAAATTTTATGGTTTAAGGAGCTAGCAAGGCAGAATGAATGCCATTGCATTCATTTGCTCACGTGGGCATTTGTTTATTCAATATATATTTTTATACCTGTCATAGTCAGTTCCTATTCTAGATACTGGGTATATAAAAATGAGAAAAACGTAAAAAATTCTTTTAGGGGATCAAAATCCAGTGGGGAAGACGAGTAAATATAAAACTACCAGATGCGATTGCACAAGGATAGCAGCAAGCACAAAGGAGAAGCTTCAATTTCAAACAGGTTAGGAAGAAATGTCAGGAAATGCTTCTAGAGTAGCCGATACCTGTACTACGTTGGAGAATATGGAAGCCCATGTGTCTAATAGGTACAGTGTTGGGCTCCCAGAATGATGATATGACCAGAGACAGGACAGTTTTTTTGTTTGTTTTTTTTTTTGAAAACAAGAGCCCTGTTGCAATGTTAATGAAGAGATTAAAAACAATTGTCTTAGGGATAAACCCTCTGAGGTTTGTTTGTTGTTGTTGTTGTTGGTTTTTAATTGAAATATAGTTAACATAGCATTGTGTAAATTTAAGATATGCATGTCTATTTGGTACATTTTATATTGTAATGTTATTGTCACTAGTGATAGCACTTCTATCACATAATAATCCATTTCTATTTTGGTGGTGAGAATAATTAAGGTCTAGTTTCTTAGCAAGTTTGGTGATTACAATATTGAGCCCTCTGATTTTGAAGCCTGGTCTGGTCACTTGAAACTTTCACAGCCTTGGACAAATCACTCAACTTTTATAAGCCCCAACTTTTCATTTGCAACATATAGATAATAATAGTGCTTGGATTGTGTTGCGGAATCAAATTCAAGATAATGTATTTAAAGGCCCTTGTACACTTATTGCCCTGTATGTAGATATCCTCTCTACATAGCGTGGAAATGGTAATGCATGTAAAATGAATTAAACACAAGTTACAACCGTACACTGGTGGGAAAGACTGGAAACACAACACTGGTTCATTGGTAATAGGGATCTAAAATGAACTTTCACATCAGCCTTGTTTATCATATTCCTAGAACATCTGTACATTTCATTTATAAACTAAAGGTTCTGTGCATCCCTCTGAGTACTCATTGAACTTTCTGTCTGAAAAGAGCATAAGAAAATCTTGTCTAGCCCTTTCAAAGTAAGTGGAAGTAACCCAAGGTCCAGGGGGTACGAATGGCCTGGTAAACCATTTTTAGTAGGCTGTAGGTTTCTTGAAGACCTGAGGCACATTTGCTGACTGTAATCTCCATTCTTAACACAAGCCTCAGACACAGAATAAACAATCCAAGTCTTTGTTCTGTTTTCTGTTCTTTTAATTTTTATGAGCTATGTTGTCAAAAATGCAATCAGCATAAAACGTATATCTGAGACAAAGACAAAACTTTTTGATATATAAAGAGATAGGGTATATTCAAGTGCTTTGCTCATTATGCATACTTTAAATTCTTTAATGCAGTTCCAAAGATTCTTGCATAAAACAGCTTCTGTCCATGATTTTATTTAAATTATTGGCTTATAGTGAGCCTCATAACAGGGTAAAATATTTCTGATATTTTCTGCATTATTTTTCTTTAAGAGCATTAAGGAATAGTTTTCTGAACCTTCAATTAATATTGAATAAATAAATGCAGTTGGCTTTGACTTTTTTGGGTTTTACCCCTTTTCTTACCATTCCTGACATGGAACCTATGGCATTCAAGATCAGCTCTTGGCATCAGGAATGGGTTCCTCACGTGAAAGGAAATGCATGCCTCCATTGGTCAAAGTATAACTAGAGCCTCATGCTCTCCCTTTTGTTATCATTATAGTCTATGCCTCCACCCTCTCATATTTTCAGCCTTGAGAGCCCTTCATATCATCTTTGTCAACAAGAGATGATCTATAAATTGATACTATCCCTAAATTAAACATTTATTGTTTCTCATTTTATGGTAAGTTTAGGCATTTTTGTCAACACTTTTAAACATAAGTTGGTACCATTGGTGTCAAAATGTTTCTTAGACACTAGAGAACCATTTGGCTCTCCTATTTGTGTTACAATGATTTTGATTTTGCACAGGCCTTTGGTGGCATTTGATAATTTTTATAAGACTGTGGTCTGCCTGTAATTTAGTTGGTATGAAAAGCATAAGATCTGGGTAAGCACATACCTTATTTTCCCAGGGCGTGGCTTCTCAGTTGGTATATTCTTGAGTGAGACACTTAAACTCTTTCAGCCTTACCATTAGCTGAGGCCTATTTTGATTCAAAAAGAAGGCTGGACTTCTCAATATTCCATCCAATGAAAAGGGAAACCTCAGCCCATGGTTATCCAGTATCAAGATTCTGTGAAAATATGTTATATACCTTGGAGTTTATCACTATTTTCATGTGCTGAATTTTTTATTACTAGGTAGAGTGAAAGGATGAAATAGGTCGACAAAAGGAAAGCTCCATGAGTGACACTAAAAGGATTTTAAATTAGCATTTGATAATTTTATTAATTTTGTAAATGGGAAAGTAAGTTCTTCTGTCATAATACATTCAATCAGAATTGTCTAATGATATCCCTTGCTTCTGCAAAGAGAGTGATGGAGTCTCCCTTTTGAGGGTGAGCTTAACAGTCATTAATTTTAATGAGAGTAATGTGGAGGTTTTTTTTAATTAAATGTGGAGATTAATTGGATAGTAAGCATGCTGAAAACTAGCAGTGGCTCTGCGCTAAATGATAAAAACAGGTCATAAATACACTATCAGAGGTCTCTGTGTGACCAAAGTTTTCTGTAGACGGGATTACCAAGGAGTTATTAAGTCAATAAGTAAATCTCTAATTTGCAAATGAGTGATATTGGCACTAAGTAGCAGGTCAACTGGTATTTGAGGTCTTCAGTATTTCAAAGACTGTCATTATTCCATAAGAAAGGCATTAATTCACTTTATACAGCAGGCAGAAAGGCGAATTATTTTAGAAATTTGAATAATACAGTAAAAATATCTTCTTCTGTCATATAGAAGAAGCCTTTTGGCCTTCTGCTTAAAGGCAGTGCTCAGTCTTTCCAGTGCATCCCAGCTACTTTAATTCAAAACACCTAAAGTGGGGCCCAGGACAAGCATTTTAGCGAGTGCTTCAGAGGGTTTGGGTGCAAGTTTCCAAGGTTCTATATTAATAAGCTCTACTTCCAGCTGTGCAGAACTATTTTTAAATGGCAGACCTGATCTACATTCATCCCCACCTTCAACGCCACGACCTAATAATCTTTCAGGGCAAAAATTAACAAACCCTTATCTGAGGGTTTATAAATTGGAATTTGCTGACAACATATGATGTAGTTTGGCCTATGTGTTTGCGTATGTGTGTATAGAATTTGTTGTCATTTTAGAAAAAGATTTTACAGAAATAACAGATAAAAAGCTGTCTTTTTTTTAATAAGTAAATAAATTTGTTTATTTTTTATGGTAACACTGGTTAACGAATCCGAAAAGTTTCGATTTTAACAATAATTTTAATAGTAAGGCGAAATATTATTTGCATTGTTGTTCAGCCTCCCATGATGTAGATTTCAATTCTGCTACCCACATATAATTGACTCCTTTTACCCCCATAACCACCCCTCCCCTCTCCTCTGGTAACACTGTCTGCTGTCCATGTCCATGAGTCTCTGTTTGTTCTACTTATTTGTTTATTTATTATTCCCACATATAAGTGATATCGTGATTTTCAGCTTTTTTCTGTCTGGCTTATTTCGCTTAGCATGATTATTTCGAGGTCCATCCATCTTGTCTCAAATGGCAGTATTTCATCTCTTCTTATGACTGAGTAATATTCCTTGTATATATGTACCACAGCTTCTTTATCCAGTCATCTATCATAGGACACTTCGGTTCCTTTTATGTCCTGGCCACTGTGAGTAGTGCTGTTATGAACATCAGTATACAAATATCTTTTTAGACTAAAATCTGTTTTAAATAGTATTCTGAATGGCTTGTCCAGGTTAATAAGTTCTCTTCAAATGGAACACACCCTATTCACTAATCCTAATCATTTCTGCTCTATAACACTAATTGGTCTCTAGCTTTTACCTGATGAGAGAACTCAAAGTTCTAGAGATTTTTGGACTCCTCTACAAAATTGTCACTCCATCTTATAAAACTCTTCTTTAATGCTAGCATAGAAATTTGACCTCTGACCAAAACATTTTTTTCCCCTTAAATATATTGTGTTTCTGTTGTTTCATTTTTAATTCTTCTGTGTTTTTGTACAGGTTTTGTATTGAATTCCCAGGCTCCATAATCTAGGGTAAATTTGTCTTTTTTTTTAAATCTCAGCTCAGAGATGATACAATTTAGAGTACTATGAATTGTTTCTTCTTTAAAATCCTATCGCCATGCTTAGTAGTATTTAACTCCATTTCTTAATAAACTATATTGTTTACTTTAAAAAGATAAACTTTGAACTTTACAGAGCTGGGACCTAAATTAATCACCTATGTTTCCCTCAGACGTAACAAGCTAGACACATGGTAGTTGCACATAAAAAGTGAATATGGATGGACGTATGCATTTACATTATAAAATACTTGTTGGTAACTGACTTCAATGAGCTCTCTTTATTATTATTTAATATCTATTGGATGGATGCAGAAATTAGTTTTAATCAATGGAGAGAAAACAGATTAAAATAAAAAGCTAATTTTGTTTAGCATATTAGTTATTCACATTCATCCAGATAGTTATTAATAGAAAAAAAATTATAGCCACCTCTATGCGGAAACTGCAGCATATTTATATAATCTGCCATAGGAGGGACAAAAGATAGGGATCTAGAATCTAGGAGAGTGACTGGTACAAAGTAGGTTCTTAATAAGTATTTGTTGGGTGATTAAATGAGTGGATGCATAAATAAATAAATTTAAAGATGATTGTGATTCCAGATTTCAGAGAACTTACACATTAGTGAGGACACTGTTAGGGCCATAACAGCCAGTTAGTAAAAGGTATCCTCCTTTGTGTCAGATAAATGATAAAATGCAACTTCTACAGGCAGATAAACTGAAAAACATACTCCATCTTATTGAACAAATTAGACCCAGTCCCACACCCGGGAGCATTGACTGATGACCAGGAATGTTTTTAAACAGCCACTTAACTTGTCATAAGATCTTGTACAGATCACAACCTCTACAACTATATGTGGTAGCCCTGTTTGATGCTAACTGATGCTAATATTCTGTGATGAACACAGGCAATAAAATGGGTCCCAGAGAGCAAAGGCGAGCTCAGATGAGGTGCTTTCTATGGAGGCCAAGGGGTCAGTGAAGGTACGGAGGCAGAGCTGACATCTGGATGTAGTTGTAGAGGATAGGGAGAAGGTAGGCAGTCCCGGGACACAGGACAGGCCATTCTAGACACAGAATGTACTCACACATGAGGGCTATTCAGGGGACTCTTGTCAAATGAGTGTGTGAGGACTCATGGGTCCAGTAACTTATAAATACCTGTTATAGGAAACAGAAGAAAGCACAGAATCAAGAGTTAGGTAAAATCAAATAAAAATAGCACCATATAATTAACTCCTATTGAGCAGTTATAGGCCAGAAGCTATTCTAAGCCCTTTATATACATCAGTAATTCATTTCTCTACACAACCTCATGAGAGATATGATTAAAAGTGCCCATAATCTGAGTACTTCCTATGCATCATAGATTTTAGAAGCATGTGGGTTACGTTTGATTGGTATCTTTATTTTGCAAAGGGACAAACAGTACATTTTCAACTCTGTCAATTTCCAGTTGGAGGCCCAAAGTGGTTAAGTGACTTGACTAAGTTTACACATTTAATAAGAGGTAGAATTAGGCTATTTCTGACTAGATTCTTGCTACTAACAAACAGGACTAACCCTTGTCTCTTAATAAAATCATTGAGCGGTTTTAAATTGACTCTACTAAATGAAGGACCTTCCCTGGTCTAATCAGCTGTAGCCAAGGTAAAGAATTCTCTGGTAAAAAACACAGTTGTTGGGGGCACAACTATTACTGCGAAACATGAGCACTCATCATCAGAATCAGTAGGGAAAAATATCACACAGATCCCCCATCGGTCTATGGTAAGGACAAGAAATCAAGGCAGAGGATATTTTGTTTTTATTAAGTTCTACTAATAATTCTGAGAACCAGCCATATTCTAAAACCATATATTTTATAGTACGATAATCTAGTTCTACTAAAATGCCCTCTGCTTGTATTTAAATTAGTAAATCGATTAAATTTGCTTCATGTCGAAGTTAACTCTTGAATGTCATCAGAGTGGCTCCTAAATTTGGTGAAATTAAAACATGTACCCAAGGGAAATAATAAATAAAAGTGCAGTAGCTTGTGTTTAGACTACTAATAACTGGATATAAATTAGAGTTATCTGAAAACTGTAGTACAGATAGATATACATATGCACACACATACATAGTTGTTAGAGGTATTGGAGATCTTTTACATAGTGGAAAGAGAGGTTATATTTCTTTGAGTATTTCCAGGGAGCAGAAATGTGAATAGTAATATATTTTGATCTTTACAGCAACCCTTTAAAAAGAAGGCTTTGATATTTCTACTTAAGGAATGAGGAAATAGAATCTATCCAGTTCCTAAGACATAGCAAAAGTCAAGATGGCTCTCAAATGTCAAATGTCAAGTCCTTACCCTATCTACCTCTTCATGGTGCCCCTTGCAGAAGAAGAAGGAACTGGAGGAGGGAGAGGAGAATAGGAGGAAGGAGGAGGAAAAGAGAGAAGAATAGAATCCTTTAGCCTTTTTTTTTCCATATTTGTAGAGGAAACATTAGTGAATATGCCCCACTTCAAAAGATAGGTAAACTTTGGTCCTTTAGCATAACTAAGAGCTCAGATGAATGTTATGCAACTAGATGTCTTCAGTACCTTCTCCAAACTATTAGATTGAAGGTGATTATGTTGATATTCTTATCTTGAACTTAGTGAAGGCTTTAGAATTCTCATTTATTCAATAAAAACCCTGAAACAGGTCTTGGTTCTAGCTACAGCACAAGATACTAAAGATAGAGGGCCTATAGCCCCTGCTTTTGAAGACAGCACACACGTATGAGTAAATGAGCTATTGCATCCCAGTGAGAACAGAATTGTAACAGAGATATGTGCACTTAGTCTTTTTTGTACAACAGGGGAGATCCTGAGCTGAATCTCAAAAGTTAGGTCAGGCCAAGTCAACCCAAAAGGAAGCTGGAGCTCATCCATGTAAAAGAGAAATAAATCCAAGGAAGAAAGAGTTGGGCACTTTTGAGTATGCTGAAAAGAGGTAATCAATTATTACCTTCCTAAAGAGTCATAGAAAGTTGCATAGATCTTACACTTTTCCAATGAATATTTCATATTTACTCCACACCTGTAACGTTCATAGCACTAGCCTGTGCTGGTCTCAGAGGACCAGAGGGGGAAATTCAAACACACCAGAAAGAGCACCTGTGATTAATAAATGGGTGAGCCCTGCTCCCACACAACATCTGACAAATTGTAATGCAGCACCTAAAATCAATGCAGCTCTTGGAGAGGGCACCAAATGCATTAACAGTGGCTTTCATCTCTCAGTAGCTAAAAGTGTAATGAACTATGGCAGGAAGAAACACCTGGATATTTTTTGGGAAACACAAAATGTTGAATGAGTCATGAGATTACAGCAAAATGAGAAAGCTATGGTGTAGAAGAGGCTTCCATGGACCCAGATTGATACTTCCAATGTGTACTCTGGCCTGAGGCAGTACTGTGATGTACCCCTGGGACAAAAAAAAAATGTCTTCCATTTCATTGTCACTACACTACTACCAAGAAGGAGAGTCATTGAGCAACGTACTAGCATTGAGTCTGGGAAATATATGGATAGGGAAAAGAAAAGACATATGCTTTAATTCAATCTGGCATTCCCAGACACACATCCAGGAGAATATGCCCAAATCTTGACTTCTGGCTTTATGGTCTAAAGGGATCAAAAGGTTTCACTCAAGAGCTCCATAAACATGTAATGACTGAGCAGTGGTTTAATGTGTATTGAGGGAGGATGTATGGTTTCATAAAAAGCATGTACCTGGAAGGCAGGTGGACAGGCACAAGTTTACTTCCAGGAAGTGTCCCCTTCTGTGCCTCACTTTCCTTCTCTAAAAAACGAGAATGGTAACTGTGTCTCTTACATACTGCTGATGTGAGGATGTAACGATAGATGCTGCTGAAGTACTTGGTAGAGTGCCTGGCACATAATAAGTGTTTCATGGATGTTAAATCTTCTCCTACTACTGTTGCATATTCTTGTTTCCTCCCTTTTTTCCTCCTCTCCTTATATGTCACCTCCATCTCCAAAACTCATTGGAAATAGGTCATCGGTAAAGCTGCTATTATGGAAAAGGAGAAAGGAATAATACACAGAGAGTTCAGTGAGATTTCACGTAGTGAAGGCCAGAGATAAGGGATGAAAGGGGACAGAATGGTGGGGAGAGGAGAGGAGAAGAAAGAAGAGGAGAGGAGAGGAAAGATTGGTCTAAGTCTTGATTCTTGTAATTGTTCCCTGTCGCAAAACTCATTTTTTAGTTCCTTCCACTAATATTTATTGAGACACTTCTATTTTCAGAAACTGTGATAAAGCCTTAATTTAAAATGATGAATGTATCACAATTTGCTCTTATGGACTAGTTGGAAAAACAGCTAAGAAAATAGGCTGTTCAGTACACTAAAAGGAGTATATGAGTTGCAATGTGGTATGTATGATGAGAACACGTGAGCGATTCCTGGGCTATCCGAAAAGAAAGTGACATGAGAGAACTGGTGGCTTTGGCCAAATAAATGAGCATGTGTCAGGGAGTGAATTAGATTTGGAGTGATTGCTTAAGAGAAAACATGAGCTGTTTTTATAGGATTAAAGAAGCTTGATGTGGCTGAGAAGTAGAGTAGAACAAAAGGAATTGTGAGTGACTGGAGAACAAAGCAATGGCCATCTCAGGAAGGCCTTTTACGGCAGCTTTAGAAGCTTGGGGTTTACACTGACAGCTATAGACATGGGAGGTTTTAATCAAATAAATGGCAGGGCCAGATCACTCCTCAGATTAGATAGATCCCTCTTTGCTGCTCTGTGAAGAAGGGAGAATTATGCAGGGAATGTTTTGGAAATTACTCAGATTAAAGTTTAGAACGGCCCACACTTGGGAGGAGGTGGTAGCTGAGATGAAGTGAAGTGTGTGGATTTAAGAGAAATTCAGGGGACAAAGTCGCTAGTATTCAAAAATGTATTGATATAGAAGTTGGAAAGAAGGAAGAATGACAGATAATGCAAATATAGGCATATATTGTAAGACAAATTTAGGGAGAAAAGAATCAAGATACCACCTTTCACTGGGGAGCCATGAATAAGGATGCTTTTTAAAATCAGAGTATTAATGTAGTAAATCAGTTTTCAGCATGTGTGGTCTAATGATGAAAGAGACTTTTATAAAATAATGATTGTCCTGGTGTTCTATGATATTATGTAAAGTAATTTTGGAACTCAGGCATAGCACTTAATATTATTCACCTTTCCTAGCCTATTCTGTGTTTCTGTCAGAAAGCTGGAATATATCAAAACTTTTAACCAAATGGTGATCTCATTGCTTTTGATAGTCCTTGAAAATATTTAAAAACTTCTCCAAATTAGAGCTTCCAGATAATTAATTTTACATATTCCTTAATTTAACTCAGTGGAGCTCTGAATGAATATGGATTTCTAAAATCATTTGTAGTGCTAGGAGCATTGACCTTACTTTAAAATCACAAATAAAGTTTGTCTTTTATTTAGTTGCAAACACTATCAAATTTTCTCTGAAAAGTGGAATTTTGGGCATTTGAAAATGCTTCGTTCAGGTCTTTTACTACATTTATTTAAGTGTGGCTGAATAATACTTCTCTTGATTTCAGGCACAAATAACTCTGATCTTGCACTCTCTATGGCCCATAAAACTTCTGAACACAGAATAAAGGAAAAGGTCATTCATCAACTACCTGGGAAAGGGGGAGAGATTGCCAAATTACTTCTTCAGTCTATATTAACGCTGACTGCCCAAACCATAGACTTTTAACTACGTTGCTGTTCTTGCATTCAGAGGTCATTTTTATATAATAACCTCTATTTGAAAAATAAATCTTAACCTGTGGACTTTGTAGAGGATAGAGACAAGAAAAATCAAAGCAAATAGCATTTCCTAAAATAAGTACATGCTTTTCTGTGATAACAGATGTGCTACTCTGCTTCCCTGAATAAGGCCTCTAAGTTCTGCCCTAGATTTTCCCAAAGTATGTTTAATAAAGGACTTCTTATAGTCCCTACTACATGCAACACAGCAGAAGAATACAGGGTTAAATGATAGAGCCTCTCTAGGTTTTTTGTTTGTTTTTTAATTAATACCAGCAGTAATGTAAGGAGATGCTATGATAGAGCTTTTTGCAATTTAATCATTGAAATACTATATCTGAAGGAGTGATATAAGCAAATGATCTTATGTATAAAAATGCCCAGCAAAATGCTTGTTACCTAATGTTAATAACATTGATACATTATGTTAATAATAAAAAAATTATTATAACAACAACAACAACAACATATATTGGGAACTTAATTGTGATGATTAATTTTGTGTCAACTTAACCAGGCCATTGAATGCCCACATATTTGGTCAAACATTATTCTCTATGTACCTTCGAGGGTGTTTTTAGATAAGATTAACATTTGAATCAGTGGACTGCGTGAAGCAGATTGCACTCTTTAATATGGACAGGCCTCATCCCATCACTTGAAGGCCCTGATAGAACAAGAAGACTGACTCTCCCACATGAGTCAGAGGGAAATAATCTTGCCTGACTCCCTTTGAGCTGGGACAATGGTTTTTTCTTACCTCTGGATTTACACTGTAAGGTTTGCTCTTCCTGGGTCTCAAGTCTGACGGCCTTCAGACTGGGATTCACACCATTGGCTCTCCTGGTTCTTAGCCCTTTGACTCAGACTGAAACTATACACCGTAAGTTCTCCTGATTCTCCAACCTGCCAACGACAGTTCTTGGTACCTGTCAGCCTTCATAATAGCATGGTCCATTCCTTACGATAAATCCTTTTCTATATAAACATGTACATTCTTTTTGTTTTATTTCTCTGAGTGCTCTGTTTTAACTAATACATTATTATGTTATTGTATTAATAATACATTATTAATGTACAACTAATACATTTTATAAGCACTTGGCCAAATACTTTATAAATACTTATTTCCTTTATTTTTAAAAGTAGCAATCAGGTATATAATATTTTCCAAATGTATAGATGAGAAATCTGAAATTTAGAATTTAAGTAATTTATCCCAAACTACATAGCTTATATGTGATACTTGGGATTTTTAACTCATATTCAATGAATTAAATACTGTTGTTCTTAAACATGCTAAATTTTTATATTTTTACATATTTCTATATTTATAAGGTAGAATATTCTACCTTATAATATCTACATGATATTTATCTGTGAGTTTTATTAGGACTGTTGGAAATTTTCTTTTGACTATGGCTCACACCAAGGTCAAAGGAATAAGTATGAGCAGAGTAAATGCAATGATTTAGTCTGTTTTCCAATGTATAAACATAGAAAAAAATACATATATAGTTTCATTAAATCATCTCTGTGTATCAAAATTACCTTGGTTTATTATGTATTACCAAATAGATACTCTAAATATTTTTTCTATTTTTTTTTCATTTTCTCTCAAACTCTAAGGCCCATTTGAGCATCAATTGATTATATGCAGTTTAAGGACAAGGATTAGATTGTGTGTGTGTGTGCGCGCGCGCGTGCACCACACACACACACACACACACATTCATTAGAGCTGGTGAAGATCCCAAACTGGTCTCTAATATGCAAGTACATTTCATAGTCAGACCCTCAATAATTATGAGTCAGTATAATGAAGAATGATTATGGAACATTGGTTGCAGTATTGCCTAATGATACTGTCTACTCAAGCCTTAGGAAAATTGATTAAAATTGGCTAATACTCCTGCACATGATGGATGGATGGATGGATGGATAGAAAGAAAGAAAGAATGTTCAACCTGTTTCCCTCACCTTAGAAAAAAGCTCATCTAGGCCTTGTGAGTATAGTTATCACAGCTCCGAAGAAACTATTCATGCATTTTATTCAATTGACAAGTATCAATCGGGGCTCTTCCATGTTGCAAGCATGTTCCTCAGCACTGGGACAGAGCAAATGCCGCAGAAGTAAATGTTTAATAACTACTTCCCCAGAAAAGAAACATATATTTGTAGGTGTTACTGATTCTCGAATAACACCCACAACATGATTTTAAGCTACTGGCATTATATATAACTTTTTTTTTTTTTAACTTAAAATTCACTCTCCCAAGCTCAAACAAGCCAGTCCCAGCACACCATTGACTCAGCTGTGAACAAAACAGGTAAGGGCCATTCCCTTGTGGAGTGAACACTGTAAGAAAGAGAAAAAAATAATAAGCATGCATCTGAATAAATACACACAAAAAAATACCATGTAGTGATCATTTCTATGAAAATGATTGGGTTGAAAAGAATGGGACAGTGAAGATGAGAAGACATTGTCAGAAGTGAAAACATGTAAAATGAATCTGTAATAAGGAAAAGTTTCTTGTTCAGAAGAATAACATTGTGTTTCCAGAAAGGGTACAACTACTTTAGAGGTCTTATAGCATAGTCTAGTGTACATAAGGAAAAGAAAATCTAGTTTGGCCGGGTATGAATTTTACTCGCTAACTCAAGGGTACACTGTCTCCCTCTACCTCTGTGGTTAACTTTTGAATTGAACTAGAGTCACTTGGTTGGGTAAAACTCCCACAGGTAATTTATACTTCCCAACCTTTGAATGAAAGCCTTTGACCATGGTTGAGAATTAATTTCCTATTGCATTCACTTTGGAACTCATGACCTACAGCTGCCACTGTGAGAATCAACCAAAGGACAAATCAGTGCCTGCTTTTTGAAGTGACAGGTCTTGTGGCTCAAATTGGACTGTGTATTTGAAACTGTGCTGCTTCCTTTGATGATGCCACATTGGCGTTCTTGCCACTCCCTCTTTGTTTTTGAGCGTCAGCTGTTCTGGTAGCTTAACACTGAGGCAGCAGCATGCAAGACCCTCAAAGTGAAACGCTTACTCTGTATAGCCTATATTTTATATCATGTCATCCCAGATATAATCTCCAAAAGGGGTGAAAATCTACCCATGTGATTTGACAAAAACAAAAAGAGAGAAACTTACGTTTGTTGATTCTCCTCCCTTTATAATAAACTGAGCGGACAAAATATCAGATTATCGTTCTAATTCAAGTCCCCCCACTCCCCAAATTTAAGATCCTGTCTCTTTCCTTTCCTGTATTTTTGCTTGAGCATTTTCACATCTACAGTTGAGTAATACTTACCGTAAGTAATATATTGGAGATTTATAAGAGTGCAAATTAGATGACAAATGTAAAAATAACTTAAACTGAAAGTATTATGCTCTTCAGCTAAATGTCACCATAAGGAACCAAGGTTTCAACCAGAAGTAGACATGGTAAATTTATTCTACAGCCAGATTGTATTCCGTCATAGTACCTTAGCACAGTGCAGTACTATAACTGCAGCAGCAGTAGAAGTAGTATCAGTGGTACCATGGAACTAGTGACCACAGTACCTAACATTTATTGTTTGCCATTACCACTATTCATTAAGTATCTCTAATTGGTTCCCCTGGCTCTGCCACTTAATAGCAGAGTCATTTTGGGAATTTGCATCCTTTCTCTAAGCCTCAAGTCTTCATCTATAAAATAAGGGTAATAATAACACCCACTGTATGAAGTTGACTTAATGATTTAATTAATACATGTAAATAGTTAGAACTTTTCTGGCACATTGGAGGTAGTCAATTAATTGCAATTAATTAATTATTTAATAGAGTGAAACAGCATCTCTACTAAGTAAGTTGTCTAAAATATCTCATGTCATCATCACAATGATTTCTTTGATGCACATTATCCTATTTTTTAAAAAATAAAATTGTTAAAAAAAATCAGTGGCT
The DNA here is from genome assembly GCA_003508835.1 of Eonycteris spelaea. Taxonomy (NCBI): domain Eukaryota; kingdom Metazoa; phylum Chordata; class Mammalia; order Chiroptera; family Pteropodidae; genus Eonycteris; species Eonycteris spelaea. The sequence continues at coordinate 2,896,951 of PUFA01000026.1, read as the reverse complement.
AAGTGGAGGAACTGAGATTTAAACCCAGATATGTCTGAACACAGAACCTGAGGGCTAAACCTTTGAACTCTTTTGGCTGCATGGGCCATAAGAGTCATTCTTCTTGGCTCTACATCCACAAGACATAAGAGGAACTATTGAAAGCAAGGGTGACTGAGCCCTGTTGACTTCTGTATGTGGCATCATTAGTGATTTGTGGACACCTGAAGTGCAAGCTGTGGACAATGAAATGAAGAAACACAGCTTTGTTGTTGTTGACTCTCTCCTAACTGAATGCTTCTGCAGCTGACCCATTGTTAATTTAAAGATCTGCTTGGCCAAAGGCACTCTGAGATATCAGCTATCATTTAGAATAAGTGTCATGCCAGAGAGCCTATTTCTACATGAATTCCCTCAGTGGCTAGTGTATGTAGTCCTTATTCCGCTTTTCAGGCTCTTGCAGAATAAGAGCTTTTTTTTTAATTATTATTATTGTTATACAGTGTGCCGTTTTCTCCCATGGTTGGTAAAAAAAAAAAATATATATTTCAATTGTTGGCTTTGTAAGCTATAATCATGTAATTGGAAACAGCTGTGCATACAAGCAATATAATTCAAAGCAATTTAATTAATACATCTTTATTGACAACTTCCACTCATAAGACCGATATTATTACATAATTCTATAATCAAAATGAGAAGTTCTGAACCCTGGCCATTTCTCGATTATCTGCTCAACTTTTAAGTTCTTTTAAAAAATACCTGAAAAAGATATTTTGAGGATAACTCCATTTGATCACTTCACTCTTTTCTTCTTGCTGCAATCTCCTTCTCTCCTCAAAGCTACGGGACAATAAAATCAAGCTTCAGAGTTTGGTTTAATAGTGCAGTGGATGCTGTTTATGCTTCCAGTCTCCCTCTCAGGTCTGAGGTGTTCATTCTCCCAACTGCCATGTTGGTGCCTCCCTTGAAACTGCCCTGAGTTGAAGAGAACAGCCTTCTAATAGGTTGTCTGTGTCCAATAACTGGTCAATGGTAGGGACATAAAAGCTTGCCTTAAGGTGGGCCAACTCCGAAGGACCATACTAACTGTGGGTGGCTGAAACTTTTGTTACAACTGTATCACAACCCAAGTGCCCCCTCTTCCCAACACCACTCTCTTTATTCCCCCAAAGTTGTACACTCTGAGGATACTTCCTAATAAACTCCCAGCTGGAAAATTTCTTAGGGAACCTATCCTAAGATGTTTTGAGACTTATTTTTACTTTATATTATCTCTTAAGCCCTCAATTTTTGATGCATTTCCTTTTTTTTTTTTTAAGCCCTAATACTGGCCCATTCTTAATTTACTATTTGTTTCTTGACTCTACTTTAAAAATCTGACTTTGATTCTTTTGAATTCATGTTGCTGGTAAATGTTATTGTTTGAGGTAGAAAGCCCCTGTTCTGACTCCACTCTGTTAGTTTGTGTCAAACCTAGAAAGCCTTTTACTTAATGAAGCAGCTTCTTTCCATCTACATTTCAATACACACACCCACACCATGTCTTACAGAGCAGGGGTTAAAACATGATTCATTAAATTAATCTAATTGCCTGGAACTTTGAACAATTTAATTTTAGAAGATAAATTTTTTTATTGGAAAACAATACAGTGACAAAATAGCAGTTAACTTTTATTAGGCACTTACTGTATTTTAGGTGTTGGTAACTACCTCACCTGTCTTCATTTACTGTTCATACCTACCCAAAAAAGAGTGTTTCATTGCTTTCTTCATTTTACACATAAAGGATATCTAGAAAGATGTCCTTAATTGCCATAGTTCCCCTGAAGAAAAAGACTATTCAAGATACTTTAACTTTTTTTAAAATAGCAATAACTTAGACATGGTAGCGACAGATTTCTTTTGTAAGACATTTGTTTCAAAATGCTGTTGGACTATTTTAAATTCTGTAAAGAAACATGATTAGCATATACTTCTCTGCAAAAAGTTCACAATATTGAAAACATATGATTCTGAATGAACATTTGTCAAGAAAGCCTTAGTGTGTTTGAACTTTCACAATGCAAATATTTATAATAGGTAACAATATATCTGCATCATAAACTTTGCCATTAGCTAATACTACAGTTCAAGTTCAAGTATGATTTCTAATCAACTCTCCAAAGTTAGAATGTTTATTTGAATACTTGGGAGATTACTATCATGAAACCCTTGACAACTCCTGTTCTCAAGTATAATAGTATCACATTAAAAAAAATAATTTTGCTCCTAAAAAAAGACAGAATTTTCATATATTGTTCTTTTTTTTTTAATTTTAATTCATCACTTATATTAATCTTTATACCCTCAGACTTAATAAAGTACTATGAACATGTTGACTTTAGGTTGGGTTTATAAGGAAGTTGAAAAAATATAATGAAAATAAATTTATCATTAATACTTAAGGGTCAAGAAAAAAAGAGGCATCAAATTGAATGCAAAGCAGAATTCCTCATACTAATATTTTAACCATGGCAAATTTTCAGTCCAAGAAAATTTTATTCACCCTCAGAAGTAACACTTTATTCAGTAGTGCCTTGAGGTTAGGTATTATAATCAACATCTCATCTCTGACGAGAGTAGCAGAAAGTCATATCTTAAATGTCTTCTGATGATAACAAAATTAGCTAATATTGCATTGCATTTTACTTCAATGCTTCTAAATATGTTTTTAATTTATACTTTGATGGTGTGTAGCCATGGCAATCATATATTGAGAATTTCTTGATGCAATTCTGATTTTAAATATTCTTCCAATTTGTTTTAGTATTAGTAAGACCACATGTTTCACTAGACTTGTACATGAAATAACACTGCTCATCACCATTGACAAAGATGTGGAAGAATTTACAAGACTAAAGTCACATTCCATAGTTCCAAAAATGTGTACACTAAACAGCATGTGGCAAAGCCTAATTTCCACAAACTATAGTATGTGAATTTGTTTTTACACAAAAACATTAAGAAGGTTAGAAGGAGCTGTATAATAAGTTCATTGACGTTGCTCAGTCATAGGCACATGTGTATAAACTTGAATTCAAGTGATGCTACTGGAAAAAAATGTAAAATCCTGTTATACATCGTGTCTAAAATAAGAGTGTGTCCATAGTTTGAAAGAAATGTGAATGAAGTTATTTCTAGATAGTATCTGTATCCTTGTAATATATATTAGCTTTGAGAGCATCAAATATAACAATTGAGACCAGATTGGTTAAAGTTAGATGCTTAAGTAGCATTCTGTTCTACATATTGTGGGCTATTATGGGTTGAATTGTGGTTCCCCCAAAACTTGTGTGATGAAAATCTAACCCCCAGTGCTTTGGATTGTGACCTTTTTTGAAGATAGGGTCTTTACAGAGATAATCTAGTTTAAATTAGGTTATTAGAATAGACTCTAATCCACTATGACTAGTATCCTTAAAAAGAGGAGAAATTTAGATGCAGAAACATGTACAGAGAGGATGCCATGTAAACATGAAAACAACCACCTACAAGCTGAGTTAGTGAGAAACAGGTCCTTGCTCATAGTCCTCTGGGGGAACCAACATTGCCAGTACCTTCACTTCAGACTTACAGCTTCCAGAACTGTGAGATAATAAATTTCTATTCTTTAAGGCACCCAACTGGTGGTACTTTGTACTGCTGTAAGAAATACCTGAAAATGTGGAAGTGAATTTCAGATTGGGTAATGGGTAGAAAGTAATCTGAGTGCTTGATAGAAAAGGCTTAGATTGACTGAAGAAGCTTAATGCTAGAAGTATGGACATTAAAGGTAATTCTGATGAGAGCTCAGAAAGAGGAGAGCTATAAAGAAAGCTTCCTCATCTTAGAGAATACGCATATTGTCATAAATTGAATGTCAAAGTGCTTCTGTGAAGATCTCATGTGGAAATATCTTATTGGAAACTGGGGAAAAGTCTGTTCTTGCTATAAAATGGCAGAGAGCTTGGGTGATTTGTGTTCCAATGTTTTGTAGAATGTAGAACTTGTAAGCAATGACCTTGAATAACTGATCTAAGGATCTAAGCAGTGTTGAAATTGTAGCCTGATTTGTCCTTGCAGTTTGTAGCAAAATCCAAGAGGCCAGATGTATGGAAGAGAAAATTGGTAAGCTAAAGGGAACCAAAACTTGAAGGTTTACAAAATTCTCAGCCTATCCAGATAGTATACGCTTTTTCCCATGAGATAGCTGATGAGATAAGAGAAAAAGTATGATGGGTCATGCAAGGTACTTTAGAAGTCAGTCTTGAACCTAAGTGCATTGTCTTGGCCGGAACATGGTAATATGGTACCAATCTAATAAAAAGAAAGGCTGGAAAATATCATCTTCCTGCGAACTCTGGAAAAAGGAATTGGACTTTCTGAGATACTGAACTCCTGCTGACTTTCTCTAACCAAATTGATCCTGAGAGCAGGGGTCAAACAAATGATGGCCTGCAGGCCAAATTCATCTCAAAGCCCTTGCTATTCACCCATGAACTAAGAATGCTGTTGTTATTGTTATTGTTGCTGTTGTTGTTTTACATTTTTAAAGTGTTTTGAAAACAAATGGTAAAAAAATAACAAAGAAAACAATGACTGTTAAGATGAAAAGGATGGAGAACAAAGAGAATGAGAAGGAGGGGGAAAATATGCGTCAGGAACTATATGACCCACAAAGCCCAAAATATTTATTATCTGGCCCTTTACAGAAAAAGATTGTAGATCCCTGCTCTGATGTGTCCTCCCACAGCCCACCTGTGGGAGGACAAAACAGAAAAATAACTGTTGGAATTACATTCCTATTCATAATCATTGACATGAGACTTAGTGTATCTGCCATATATTAACTATATTAATATCAGATAAAATATACTTTCAGATAAATGTGCAAATATTATAACAAGTGATCTAAACACCACAATCAATCAGCTTGATGTTGTGGACCTATGTATTATTCTTAAGCTCTCAAATTCCCTGGGGACATCAACAGGAAAAAAAAAAAAAAAAAGATTTTTCCCAGTTATCTATTGCTACATATTAAATCACTCCAACTTCAGTGTCTTAAAACAACAGTAATTTATTATCATCTCTCATAGTTCTAAAGGTTGACTGGACGTAGCTAGGTGGTTCTTACAGGTTATCTCAAGTAGCTGCAGTCAGATTGGAGCTGGGACTGGAATTATATAAGGATTTCTCACTCATGTTTCTGGCACTTGAACTGGGAATACTCAACATCAGAGAGCTGAAACAACTGAGGCTCCGTAAGCCTCTCTGTCTCCAAGCAATACTACCAAGTTGTGTTTCCAGCATGGAGACTCAGAGTAGCTGTACTCATCACTTGATAGCTCAAAGGCCAAAGGCTGTGTCCAGAAAGACAGAGGGACAGTCAGGCTCTATTGACTTTAATACCTAACCTTGGAAGTCACAAAACATACACATTCCACAATCTATTCTCCAAAATAGTCAAAGCAACCTACCTAGGTACCCCTATGAGCGGAGAGTCAAAGAATGTGTACACATGTTGTAAAACCACCACAGTGTTCTAGGCCATCAAGATCTAAATAAAAGAGAAAATAATGTTATGTATAGACAAGAAGATAATATCATAAAGGTGTCTATTTTTCAAAATATCAATCTTGTCTTATGATAATACTTGATAAGATGGTTCTAAAATAGAGAAGTAAAATTAAAATAATAGAAGAATTCTTCTAAAGAGGACATGGGACTGGTCATAATCTAGTAAGGCTTTGCTATACTTTGGTAAGATTCTGGATCATTTTATGATGAATTATAATTATTTTGCTGTGATAAGGCATTGGTGTGTTTTGAGAAGCCATCTGATCATTCTGGCTGTTTTCTGGAGGAGGCAAGAATAGAGAACAAAGAACCATCTGAAAGTCCTAAAAATAGATGAGGATGAATTGCAGAGACAGTGGTGAGTACTGGTCAAATCTAACATGATTTTCAAGAGGAGCTGACAGAATTTAGTGATGAATTGTGTATGAGAGGAGGGAAACAGAGGAAGCAAGAATAAATTGCCAATTTGGGTCTTGAGCAACTGGGTGAGTAATGATGTTCTTTTTTGAAACAGAGAAGGTATGGAGGGGGATTTAATTTGAGGAAGGACAAGTAGTTCTGTTTGGGCCATGGTAAGATTCCTAGCAGAGAAGAAATTAGGCAGTTGGATATATGAGTGTGGAACTTAGGGGACTAGATGGACATAAAGATTTAAGTTTGAGAGTCAACAGGAAATAGATATTTAACAACATACAACCAGATGATATTTTTTAGAGGAATTAGCAATAGAGAAGGGTAAAGCCAAAGTCAGAACCTAAGCAGGCCCCTAATTTAGAAGTCTGCTAGCCATCCTCAGCCTTTCCAGGAAGGGCCTTCCTTTCCATCACTTTCCTTGTTTGCTGTGAATTTAGGAGGAGTTACCAATGGTATTAATAAAAATCTAGGGCACTCCTGCACCCTATTTATAAGTTGGCTGTCTTAGTGCTGCGTAGACAGGAGGTAAAGTGGTGGCCTCATTCTTGCACTGCCTGCCACCCCATAAATTGTGTGTATGTGGTAGGGTTTGTCTCTAGCGAAGCAAAGAAATAGTAAGTAACCAAATTATTAAAATCCAACACTTAAAGCCTAACAGCCAATGTTGTCTAATTCCCAGTGAGTTTCCATCAAAAGAATTTTACCATGAGGATAGTCCAATCTATAAAGTTTTGTTAGAAGTGAGTATGAATATTATTTTGGTTGTGTCAAAAGATTCTCCTAAAAATGGAATCCTCATCCAACTTTAACTTTCTCTCTTGGGGAAAAATCATCAGAAAATCCCAGATCCATTCTCAACTTAATTTATAATTTTATTATACTTGACACAGTTTTAAATGGGATGATTTGTGCTCTTAATTAGCTGTATCTGAAATTTTCTCCTGTCACCAAAATGATTCCTAGAAGATTTTACTTTAGTTCAGTATACTTTTAAATAGGACCAGATTGTTAAATGTATAAAGTTCTTAGCAAATGAATTAACGTCATTAAAATAAATATGTGTACACTTTAATTGCATTAACTAATTTCCTTTAAACATGTTTTCGAAGAGAATTGTGTTCATATTTTTCTGCAACTCCTGATTTTTCTCTGACCTTTCTTGCAGGCATCCTCATGTATAACAAGATCTGCCCAAAATTATCTTAAGACTATAGCAAAGCTACTTATTTTATCCCTATGAGCATTCTTTAAATTACTCAACCATCTTGATGCAGATTTTTATGTTTCTCACTATCTCTTTTGCAGTTGCTTATATAATGTATCATTAGTTCTGTGCCCTTGGATAAGCCTCTTATTTCAGAGAGCATCAGGTTTCTGTACATTTGTTAAAATTATATACATTTGGAAACAACAGAACCTGCTGTTTTAGTCCTGTCTGTTATACAGGAGGGCTTCAAAATGGGGGGAAGAGACTCTCTCTCTACACACACACGCACGTGCACTCTCTCTGATTGGATTATTTGGTATTTCTTTTTTCTCTTTTCTTTCCTTTTTCCTTTTGCAACTGTTTGAGTTTTATTTAGAGACAGGAAAAAATATTTCATAAAGTTTAAAAGAAAAAAATAGAGTTGCATTATGACATATGATACATTTATATTACTTTGGTTATAAGTTGGGTATTTTTCCTTTTTACCTCTCTTTTTTATCAGATTTATTAGGGTGACATTGGCTAATAAAATTATGTAGGCTTCAAGTGTATGGTTCAATAATACATCATGTGTATGTTGCATTGTGTTCCTCAAATCAGAACTCTTTCTCTCACCATATTATTTGACCCCCTTTAGGCTTATCTACACCTCTCCCGCTTTCCCTCTGTTAACCACTAAACTGTTGTTGGTTTCTATAAGTTGTTGTTTGTTTGTGTATCTGTCTTATTTGCGTATTGCTTTCAGTTGTATGTCCCATATATGAGTGAAATCATATGGTCTCAGCTTTATCTGTTTGAATTATTTTCTTAGCATGATAATCTCAAGATCCATCCATGTAGCTGCAAATGACAGTATTCATTTTTTTTTTCTTATGGCTAAGTAATATTCCATTGTATATATGTACCACATCTTCTTTATCTAATCATCGTTGAAAGAGCATTTCATTTTTTTTTTTTTCATGTCTTGGCCACTGGGAATAATGCTGCTGTGAAAATTGGGGTGCATATATCTTTACAGAAAAATGTTTTAAAGTTTTAGGTATAAATACCCAGAAGAAGGATTGCTGGGTAATATGCTAATTCTATTCCTAATTTTTTTAGAAATCTCCATATTGTTTTTCATAGTGGCTATACCAATTTACATTCCCACCAGCAGTGTATGAGGGTTCCTTTTCCCCTACAACCTCTCTAGCACTTGTTATTTCTTCTCTTGTTGATGATAGTCATTCTAACAGATGTTAGCTGGTATTGCAATGTGGTTTTGATTTACATTTCCCTAATAGCTAGTGAGCTTGAGCTTTTTTTTTTCATATGTCTGTTGGCCATTTGTATGCCTTTTTAGGAGAAATGTCTGTTCAGGTTCTCTGCCCATTTTTTAATTAGATTGTTTTTTTGTTGTTGTTGAGTTGTGTGAATTCTTTATATATTTTGGATATTAGCCCCTTATTGGTGGAGTTGTTTGCAAATATTTCCTCCCATTTAATCGATATTTCTTAATAAATCAGAAATCTAGAAGTAGTGTGGGATCTCCTAGAGTAGGCGCACAATTAAACATGCTTACCGTTGGTTTCCTTGGTTCCCACTTTCTCAGCCAGAGAGCTCCCAATGACCCTGATAACAGGATGGCATTGTAACTGATGTTTAGTTTCTTGTCATCCCATAATCCTTTTGCACTTGGACTTTTATCGTTACCTAGGAAGCAATTATACGATAATACTTTCCTATTGTAGGACATGTTTAGAGTTCCTCTTAGTTATCAAACCACATTCAACATCAGTCCAGCTATGTCTTGTAAAAGGAAGAGCAAGTCAGTATCCATGCATCCCCCAGATGTAGCTCTGCTTTCAAATTTATGGTGAGCCAGAAAGCTCCTTTCCTGGAAAGAAAATTTAGGTCACAAAGTGTGTATTTTGTGCTTAGTTTATAAACAATATAGTTTTATAGTTCATGGAAGTTGGTTCAATATTTGGGTAAATGAATGCTATGAATAATGAATAGTCTAGCAGATTACACAAAGATTAATATGAAATGAGATTATTGAGACAGTTTCCTGATAATTATAATTATTGCTGGAAATTATTGTTAGATTCTATAATAACGTGAAACTAAGGGTAAGTACGTTATTCCTACCATTTGCAACCTAAAACCTCCAGTTCTGGTAAAGTAGCTGAACTTAAGTTTGTTCTTCATGATACATTCTCTATACTTAGTAAAAAATACAATAAAAGGTTCATAGTTATGTTTGTAGCAGTAAGCTAGGACCATCCTATACTTCTAGTTTACTGTGAACAGGTAATGGCTAAAAAATGACTGATTTTAACAGAAATGTAAATGAGTTTATATACATATCTAATTAGTATGCTTAGTTAGACCAAAGATTTCCCACAGTTTATCACAGTCACAGCTCCAAAAAAGGGAGTCATTTAATTGGTGCATGTTCTTTATTTTTCTTTTGAAAAGAGTCTTATGAAGACTTTAAAAAATGTAAAGTGAAAAGAGATCATTTTATTTATCAAGAGGTCAAAAGTATTCAAGAATTTCATAATATATTCTAAAGAGAAATAGTAGTGTGACTAAGTTCATTAGTTATTAGTTATGTGTGTTTATTATTTTTTTACTTATAAAACTTAATAATGTTCTAAAATTGTTATTTTCCTTATCATGGGGTGCAAAATATTCAAGGATTTCAGGATATAGCCTAAGAAGTCGGCATAGTAGAGGTATCTGTTTTTTTTTTTTATAAATACTTTAATGTTCTAAAATAAAGCATATTTGAAATAAAGTTATTCAACAACAACAACAAAAGTGGAAATGAAAGGTGTACAGCTGAATCTCCCAGGGAAAACACTGCACATGAATTAGTGCATTGTCAATCTCAAAAGCTAAGCAGAGTCAGGCCTGGTTAGTAGTTGGATGGGAGACCAAAAACTAAGAGAATGCAAGCTGACGAGGTCCTTGTAATCTGTGAGGTCAACCAAGTGTTGCCTCGCCTTAAAAAAAAAAAAAAAAATAGTGTGTTGTCCAGAAGTTTTCTTTCCTTTCTCTGGGTTGGTCTACCTGTCTTTCCTATTGCTGTCCCTTTATCTGACTCTGCCATATTCCACTCTGATATCCATCTGCCTGTCTCTCTGCGTATGTCTCATTTACCTGATTGCCTCTCTCTCTCTCATTGCCCCTCTGGCTCTTCCTTCCTTACATGTGTTTGTTTGCATATGCATGCATATCAGCATTTAATATGTATATTTAGCAGCTTTCATTTTCCATTTAACAGTATTTCATGGACATATTTAAAATATTATTTATATATAAATCTTCATTAGAGGTTGAACAAATGTAAACTACTTTAGAAAAAAATACCCTTACTGTAACATATACATATATAGGAAATGGTAGAGAACAAATAAGCACCTACACATCACAGAGCCTTATCAAATGCAAACATTTTCCATAGTTCTTTCAGACAATGGTAGTAATCAAATAAAAATATGTAGTTAACAGTTTCTGAGTATCCCAACCTGATATGCATAGTGTTGCATTCACTATAGTTTTAATAAGCATTTTCCTGATCATCAGTGAAATCAAGCATCTTCTAACATATGCTATTATTTAGTTTTTATTTCCATGAATTTCTTCTTTATACGATAGAAGTTAAGTAATCATCAGTTCCAAATAAATTGAAATTAAAATTAAAATTAATTTAGGATCTTAGGCCAAAGATTTCAAAAGAGAAAGAGAAATGTTGGGCTGCTGACACGATTGCTTGAAAATTTACAATTCAGGATTAGCCTTCAACAATGTGTTAAACAGATGAGGAGACTGAAGAATAGTTAGTTGAAGGGACACAGCCAAAGAACACGGATATTAAACAGATTGTATTAGAGGGTCTTTCCCTGTCATATATACACATATTCTGAGTCTTATAAAACATTGCCTTGGCTGGTTTCTCTCTTTTTTTCTTCTCTCACTCTCTCTTACAAGAAATTTTGTTGTGACCGACTGACTTCTAAAAACAGAACATACAACAAAAATTATATATGATAGTTTATCATTTTATATGTCCTATACTGTGGATAATTGTATTTACCCATTCACATTTATTATAGGTAATTGATTTTACTTACCAAACAGTAATCACTCATATTTAACCCAATGATTATCTTTTACCAGTCTTTTATAATTAACTCACTAATTATAAAAAACTGGTCATATTACTTTGGTAGTACAATGCTATTTTTTTTTTTGCTTGATTCATTGTAAATATTATTTCCCTAAGTATGACTTATCTTTTCATTTTGATCATAAGGTCTTTCCTTGAATGAAATACTTTTATTTTAATTTAATGAAGTTTATCATATCTATTTATAGTTCATTTAGTGTTTGTGTGTCTATATGTGTGTGTGTTAAGAAATTTTTTCTGTACCATTCAGCCATACAGATATTCTCATATGTATGTTTAATGATTATTAACAATTTGATTTTCAATGTAGGTGTTGAATATACTATGAAAAGGTTTTGGGTGATGGATGGAGTAAGAATCTAATCTTATTTTTTTTTTATTTGACATGTATAGTCACATTCTCATAGTGCCATTTACTGAATAATCCTTCTTTCCCCCACAGACTTGTGATACCAACTTGTTAGATATTTGTGGTCCTTCTCTAGACACCAGTACTATAGATTTCTGGATCCAGCTTTGTGCTATTTTTTAATCTTTGCACAAAAACTACATACTTTATGTACTGTATATATTATGGCTTCATAATAAATTTTGGCAGAACATTGGGCAAGGACCCACAACACACAACATCCATTATTCTTAAAATTTATATCAGTGCGATTGGTGCTGTTCTGTATATACTTTAGTTAGAACCTGTTGTCTTCAGGAAAAACTCTGTTGAGATTTTTATTTGGATTATGTTTAATTGTTAGATTAATTTAGGTGAGAATTTTCATTACAATAATGAATTATCTCATTAATGAACTTTCTGTGTGTCCATTTGGTTAGTTGTTTAATTACTTTAAATATTATTTTGTAAATTTCTCAATTAAATCTTGCCCAAGTTTATATTCGCTAATATTTTCTTTTAGTCTTGTATTACAAGAGAAAAATCTTTTTATATATTTTTAATTAGCTGTTAATATATAGTGATGCAGTTGTCTTTTTTATTGATACTATATATCGATATAAAAGACTGATTTACTTTAATTGTACTAATATCTTTTGATTTCTATTTAGAAGTAATATAATCTTCAAATATTTTTTTCTTTTTTTTCTCCTTATCTTCTTACTTTTAATTTGCTTTCTATTATATTAGGCTTTTTGTTGGTCTCCTGTACAAAGTTCAATAAAAATGTTATTCTTACTTGACGAATAGATTTCTAAAGTTTTTTTTTGCCATTCATATGAACTTTGTTTTAGGTTTTTTATATTTTCAATATGTTAAGGAAATACACATCTTTCCAGTTTGGTAAGATTTAATATGAATGACTCTTTTAACTGAATTTTATTGACTTTTTTTGTATCTCTTGAAATGATCTATTGCATCTACATTATTTGATTTTTCCTCCCCTTCTTTATCTTCTCAGAAATTTCCTAATTTCAGCTTCATTGTTTTGATGTCTTTACATTTTAACTTTATCTATGTATCTATAGTTTTATTACTATGCTTTTTGATGCATGCCAAATTGCACCACCCCACTTCTACTTAGTGTAGGCTTTCTTCAATCACATGTTTTCCTAAATTTCTGAAATAAAATAAAATTTTCAAATCTCACATTTTTAATTTCCTCTCTCCTCTTCCAGAACAATAAAATTCTTTAGGAATCTCTCAATCTGTCTTCCATAGTGGGCCATTTCTACTTTTTCTTCAGTTCATTCCATCCTTATTGTGTGCTATATCAACATTATTTTGTCTTTATTCCCATTACTGTCTTCAGCATTTATAGGTTTTTGCTAGGGTCTATTTCATATCTTCTTATTCTTGTTCTTTTGTAATTTCTAGTTCTCTTTTTTAAATCAATGTTTGTTACCTCTTTATTTATCTGACGATCTTGAATTTCATTGATTTTAAATTATATTAGTCTAATACTTTAGATTTTTTGAAAGATATGTCTATTGACTTAATATTTGTGATTCTTTATATTGGTATGCTTTAATTCTTTTTGTCATTGTCCTTGCAGGCTCATTTTGACTGATACTCAATTCCATCTTCTCTCTTTCATTATCTCCTAGGAGTCTATGTAGGTCTGCCTCTGCCTCCCAACCCCCAGTCCTCTGAGGCAGTCTACTGTTTAGTTCACAGGCATGGAGTTCTCACCCCTCTTTGACAACATGTATATGATTTCTCTCACTCTTCCTGTTGTGTATGACCTTAGCTGCTGGCTGTGAAGCCGCCTGTGCTTCTGCATCCCCTTGTTCTTTTCTATGTCACATAAGCTAAAGCAGCAGCAAATCTTAGACTTTGTCAGCATCTGTTCTGGGTCAGAGATTTGCCATTCCAGCCTCCGGTCTCAAGCCATAAGTCTGGCTCCAGCCCAACTATATGCAGGTCACTTTATTCCCTGTTACTTGACAAGAGCCAACAATCACTGCCATGACAGGACCACAGGACCACGACTCTAGCTGTGCTTGCTGTCTTGCCTTGCAGTTCTAGTCTGTTCTACAGAGATGTTCGTTGTGTTTTTCAACATTACAGTACCTTTTCGTATTTCTATGTACTTTCCATATAATTTCTATGATGTGTTTGATGCAGGGTAGAGTTGGGGAATCCCAAAATCTGAATTTATGAACTTTTCTGACTAAATATATAAATTAGTCAGAATTTATATATTGTCATTAACTCCATTATTTTTTCTATTGAGTTTATTTTGTTTTATTGTCATTTATGTATTTGAAAGAGCACTTTCTACATTAAAAATAGTAAAACTTTCTTTGTTATTTATTCTTCTGTATCTCATTTAATATAAAGACATACGGCTCACCTTTTAAAAATGATTTTAATGATTTTTGACTTAACTTTTACCTTTATGGTATCTTGGTTTCATTATATGCATAGAAAAACTTATCAGTAGCAGAAAAAGAAAAAAAAATATCTAAGCCTTTTTCCAGTGTGTTTGTTTGTTTAACTATCGATGCTTCTGAAATTTATTTTGATGAATGGAGTGACAGAGTTTTAACTCTCCTCTCAAGGATTTAGGGTATATTGACATTATTTATGAATAATTTATATTTCCCCCTCTTAATTAAATTGCCTTTTTCTCACTAATTTCACAAAAAAATACTAGTTGCATTTCAGGTTTTATTACCTTCTCTTGATCTGTCCTTTGTGTCATTACCATGCTTTTTGATTGATATTTTATGATACACTTAAATATTTAGAAGAGCTATCACCCTTTAATTTATTCTCTTCATCCTTTTTTATTGTTTTCTGATTAGTTCACAGACTTGGTCTTTTAGGTTATACTTTTAGATTTAGATTAATAGTTTTCATGTTTTCCCTCCAAATATTTTTAGGGATTTAATGAAATTACATTATATATACATATTGATTTATAAATATAAACTGAGTATTCTTATAAATAAAGATTATATGTTTGCATGGTCCTTTATGTCTCTTATTCCATAAAGGTCCTAGATAATTTTGAGAAGTTAAGCATTAATGATCTTTATCATTATGAGTATTTTACTTCTTATTTATATTTTAACAAGTCATTATTTGTGTATAAGAATAACATTCTTTTTATAACTTATAGTCAACCTCATTTTTTAAATATTTAGACATTTTTTCATTTGCTATACTTAGTCCTCATAATCATATACACACACACACACACACACACACATACATACATATATAATTTCCAAATTGACTATAAATATGCTTACACTTTTCCAAAATGCACCACTCTTATTTTATTTTATTTTCTAATTTTATTATCCAGTACCTTTAAAGTACTGCTAAACCATGGAGGTTATCATGAACAATCATAATTTTATTTTAGCTGTAATATAAATGTTTCTATTTATCATAGCTAAGAATAAAGCAGACTATTGACCTTCAAAATTTATTAAATGCCTTTTTAATGCCTGCTGAGATGACTATATTATAAATTGCCCTAATATCACAAAATCCTTACGGTTTTTAATTAAACCTCAATCGGTTTTGGTACATTGCTCTATTACTATATTACTAGAATCAGTATGCTATCAGGTTATTTTTTGTTTAGCATTCAAAAATGAAATTGCCTGTGGTTTTTAACTTTTCTGTTAATTTTGACAGGGGTTGGTGTTTTGGAGAATTACCATTTAAAATATTATTTACACTGCCCTATGTAGGCATTGACTTCAGTTTTGAAAATGGCTTTATTCAAAATGGAAAGATATGCCTTTGAGACTCACTAATTTGATTTTACAGTGATACCGTAATTCTCAATAAATATTAGATATGAGGAAAAAGGAAATTGCTGCACAGGAAGACCTTTTTTACTCAATTATTTATTCACCAAATATTTATTAAGATTTTTCTATGTCCCAAGCTCTGTTCTAGGATCTGGGAACAGAATAAAGTAATCTCTTCAGACAGGCAAAGTTTCTGCTTTCATGAAGCTTACATTCTAGTCAGGGACAAAGATAGTGAACAAGTGAACTAATGTCACTATTTTAAAGTGATTGCATTTATGTAGCTGCTGTTAAGGTAGAAAATATACCAGGTAGAGTGAACAAAGATGAAGAATGGTGGACATATCCATCTGTGTTCAGGAGAGGCCTCCAGAGATGATATTTGAGCTAATGTATACGAGACACAAATCTAAATTACTCAAATGTGTGTTTTTTGTTTTTTTTTTTTTATGAATATAAAAAGGATGAAGAGAGCACTTAAAAGCATCTCTCCTTGCAGGTTTTTGGCATACACAATAAATTTAAGTTCTTTTGGTGATAAATATAAGAAAAAGAAGGAAAACCCACTATTTTTGCATTAGAACACAAAGACAGGGATGTTTCTGGTATTTAGGTCAGAATCTGTGCAAGCAAAAGAGCAGAATCCTTCAAAGTAATTCCTTGGTGAAGTTTACACATATTTCAAAAAATGCAGCTATGACTCAATAGATTTAGGGACTCGTCACTGGATATTACTCCCACATTTTTGAGACGCAAGAAATTCTGTCTCACTATTTTGTATTCATTCGGGAATTGAGACTACACTCGACAGCAAAGCCAATACACCAAACTTGGCTCTGAATGAGTAATTTTAAATATTCATAAAAGTAAGTGGTGGTGTGCCTGAACAATAGTAGTTTAGATAATTATTCAGTCACTGTTGTGTAAAACAAGATACTTTATTTTACTACTGGAGGTACCAAAAGAATGATTTTTCAAAAGCTTATAGAAATAGTGAAGTCCCTTCCCTAAAAATTAATTAATAATATAATAATAATAATAATAACAGTAATAGTAATAATAATAAGAAGAATAAATAATAGATTTTAGTGTCTTCCAAAGAAGAGCTTGTGTTTTAGTATTCATTTTTCAATCCCTAGTGTCTGGAAAATACCTGGTATATTGTTTGATTCTCAGTTAATATGTATTTAACAAATGAAATATTTTTAATCCAGTGTTTCATAACAACCAAAGAATTTGTTGAGAAGTTCCTGCACCCTGCAGAGTAAACTATGTTTAGATCACCGCTCAGTAATCTAATGAATAGATATTTATTCAAATTGCAAATAAAGCAAGATAGGACCACATAGAGGAAGTTATGGTTGTTAAATATCTGTATTTTGTAACTGAATAATTGATGAATTCTTTTGTTAGAGGCTCCGTTGTAAACGAATCAACTAATATTTTAAGGGATCTTTATCAGACCCTGCTCTAGAGTTTGTGGATAGAATAGTGAATACAAAAGAGTCCTTGCCCTCAAATAACTTTCTCATATTATATTTTCTTTCTTGCTTACTCTCTATGGCCACTTCTTTTACTTGTTTATTTTTTCCCAACATCATTCTGTTTCTCTGCCTGATGTTATTGTATTTCTACCTTCAAAATTAGATGGGATGCTTCCAGGAGTCTGAGTTGAAGCAAATAAACTACCCAAATAATTGCAGAGATCTCATTTTCTTTGCCAGCTAATGCTCACAGTTCAGTCTTTAAGAGAGAGAGGTATTTTCAACAGAGCATACAACAATCACAACGGTTTTCCTTTTGCTACAGCCATTATATTTAGTATCAGAATCGGCACTGCAGATTTTGTGGACATAGGAATGTTATTAAATGGACAATTTATGCACATCCTCAGAATGAAATGAGCTTTGCAGATGATATCTGTCAAAAAGTTGTGATAGGGGAAATTCTGATAACTTTCCTCCTTGAGTAGGGTGAAGGAAAAGGGACAATGGAACTGAGAATTATCTTCTAAAAAAGGTCACAGGGAAGCTATTACTCCATTAGTACCTGACTTTCTCTCATTTATGGTTTCCTGAGTCCTACTCACACATTTCTCTCCAGTGATAAGAGTTATCATTAAGAGGTACCCTACTGTGAGAGGTAGCTGCTTCCTTGTGATACTTCTAATTTCTTCTCCTCTACTACACATGGATTTCAGAAATAATAAAATCTGTGTGGGTGATGAGGGTATTAATGGAATAGTTCACCTGTCCTAAAACTAGCTTCCAAAAAATACGATCATCTTGAGCAATAGCATCATCCATCATCCAAACCCCTTATTTAGTTTTATTTCTTTCTTTAAGTGAACAGTTGAGTGCCTGTCATGTGTGTGAGGCATTGTGTTGATAGTTCAAAGATTCCCATTGAATTGATTATTCGTGAATTTTTTTAAGGATTATTGATCCAAACTTGTGTATATATGTTTATGTACCTCTTAACCAAATGATATTGCTCTACTCTACCACCTTTATTCATATATTGTAATATTCTTCAATGTATTTATTTTATTTGGTATGAACAGGGAATGTTTCAAAATTTGTTTGCACATTTATTCTGGGCATTTGCATATGAAGACATTTTCTTTCAAATAGCATTCACCAGTACATAAAACTACAATTCACCTAGAATATTTGGGAAAGACATCTGTTTTGAGGCTTTTGAAACTGTGTTTGACATTGCAAGTGTGGCTTTCTTAAATTTATTTGCTAAAGGTAACCTGGTGTAGTGAATAGAACAGTGGGCTGAGTTGAAGGTGTGTGGTCATTTGACTTTTCTGCCATCTAGGTGTCATCCATTAGTTTGCAAGCATCCTGAGGGGAGAGAAACTAAAAGGTATATATCTTCAGAACACATATATTGCTCATGAACATCTGTTGAATTGAATTATATTGAAGAACAGAGCTATATATTTCATTGGGTGCATCTCAGTCACTAGCTATAAAATCAGAGAGTGATCTTTGATGACCAAAGATATATTAGTTCATTGCCCTACCCACAGTTGCCCCTCATCTCCTAAATCCAGACCTTAAGTTAAAGTGATTCTGAAAATAATTATAAGTGGTCATTCATTTGCTTCCTAAGCTAATGCATAACATATATTTATGTGTAGGAAATTTCATAAACACAATTCATTTGATTTATGCTTTGATTTTCAGTACTTTGCTCTTTCCAGTTTTATTTGAGTTTCCTTGCTCATGCTCTTTCCTCAATGTCTTTGAGAAATCATGAAAACAAAGACAACTAAAACTTAATTTGGGTGGCTTGGGGGTAAAATTTTTTTCATACCCAGATTACTAAGCCCAGTGAAGAATATATAAGTCATTTCAGGCTTGGAGAACACAGACGTATTTTGACCTGATTTTTTTTTTTTTCTTTTATTCCTCTTGGTGAGATTATAAACATTCTTTTATATGGTAAGCCACACTCTGGGAAAAGTTGTTGGTTTATGCAAACAGTCTTTCCAAAACAAGATTATGTTCTCCCAGTGTCTAACATGTTGCCCACAAAAAGGAGCCTGATTCCTGAAGCTCGAATATTAAAGTTCTTGGGCTGAAATGCAAATTGGAATTTGAAAAACTGCAAAGCAATGTAACTAAAGTTTTTCATACTAACAAAAGAAAATTTTAAATATAAAGAAAGCTCAATCTCAACATATTAACTAATTTATAACCATTTGGGTTGAATTCAAAGTCAGGTTAATTGCACTTTTGAATGCACATCTGATTATGAGAGATGCAAATTAGACTTTTGTATTGTTCTGACTTTTGTACCTGGGGAGTATTGTGCTTGGATGAAAGAATCTTTAGCTTGATTTTAAATTTTTTCAGAACTGTTCAGAAGCATCAGAATTGTTAGGTTTGTGTGTATGTTGTTCAATATGCAGGCAGGAAACAGCATGAAATGATTGCTTAATACTCTAATGTCTTTAAATTACAGTCTTTATAAAGCCGCTTCATTGAACTGGTAGATTTTTTTCATCATTTTATTAGACAAATTGGCTTACATCGAAAATGTATAGTATATTAAGTGCACAGAGCTAAAATACTCAGCTAGAGTTTATACAATGATTATGAATATCCCAATATCTAATTTAAACTGTTATCATTACAAATAAATCACTGAAATACCCAAACAACTCTTGTTTATTATTCAGATTGTTGTTTTTCGGTGCACTCATCACATTATTTATTCATTTAATAACCGGAACTTCTAAGCTCATGCATGTTTTTATGAACAATCATAAAATGTTGCTTTTGTAGTATACAGAGCCAAAATGTATTTCAAGGTTACTGCCTCTGAACAGCTTAGTAGATCTTAATTACTAGTTTTGTGAAACAATGTCTTAGATATGCAAGATTTTGTCGTTGTTTTTCCCCCCAATTACCCTGTGTGTATTCAGTGATTCAGTCTTCTAGCCAAGTGTGCTTATAGAAGGATGCAAATTAGTTTCTATGAGCATTACCAGGGAAGAAACTGATCTATCTTTGAAGAAGGTCTCTGTGATGAATAATGCCTGGATATGAGGAGAGTGTGCTATGGCAGTTTGTGTTTATTACACTCAAATTATTTCATTGACTGGACATTTATTTGCACATTCAATTTTCATTGAATATGTACTAATTGTCTACCAATAGCCAAGTACTGTTGTGGTCTAATATATAATCATTCAAATTTCAAAACAACCCTGTGAGAAAGATGTTATTGTTTCCAACACATAGTTTATGATTAAAAGGATCTTCTGCTTTGAGGTCAAATACACATAGTTTCAACCCAGTTTTATCATTTATATTCCATATAATTTTGGAAATGGTAGTCAGCATCAACGCGCTACAGATTCTTATGTGTAAAGGTAGAAAATGTTACTCAGGGTGTTCAAAGGATAAATTTAGATAAAATGCCCTAACAAATTTTGAAAAATTTGTCACGCATAGGAGGTTATCAGTAAATGCTAGTTTCCTCTCCTCCTCCTCCTCACCCAGTGCAGAAATTCTAAACCAGATGTGTCTCACCCAAAATCGCACAACACAGGAGTGGCATATCTCAGTTCTTTGTTCACCAAAATCAAATGCCTACATAATTTAAGATCATTTGGCCTTTTATTTCAACATTTTAAATTTAAATATCCTGTGCCACTTTTATTCTTTTTGAGATGATTGCAATGCCAATAAATTGGTTACTTGCAATGGAAATACATTTCTTAGGAATAGGGAAATCCCTATCTACCTACTTATATCTATCTATTTATCAGTAGAAAATAGTCTTGAAATAAAATAGTCCCACTTGTTATTGGTGACCATATATTGCACTATTAATGCCATAATGCCTTCAAATCAGTGAGATCCCTAATATCATAGAGTTTACATTGTCATTGGGAAGAAAGTTTGTGATCAATAATAAACACACAAAAATGGTTACACAAAATTGGTTAAGATATATTCCTAAAGTGGAAATATAGCAAGCTAGGAATATGAATATATTAGGTACTTGATCTGGACAGAGTTAAGATTTCTTCAGGAAGGGAATTTTGAAGTAGCTTCTCAAAGGCAGGTTAAGAATTAAGTAGACAAATGTGTTGGATAGCAGGGGTGAAATAGGCAGAGGTCAAGTAGCTATGAAGACCTGGAGACAGGGTAACATATGGTTTGTTGGGAAAAAAATAAAAAGAGAACTGAAAGAAGGCTGACATGGTTACAGTTGAAAGAGCAAGGGTGGATAAATGTGTGATGAAGCTAGAGACATGAGCCGGACCAGAACTCACAGAGCCCATGGGCCATGATGAGGGCTTAAGTCTTTATCCTAAAAGTATTTCAAAGGCAGCAGATAAAGAGTTTTAACTAGGGGGGTGACTTACCAAAAATTTTGTTGAAACTTTGTTTTTAATTTTGTTATGTCTATTGTGTGAGAGGTTCAAGAAGATGAATGCAAGAAAACAAGTCTGGAGGTTGGTAAGGTGGACTAGGCACTGAAAGGTGGTAGCTGGGATTGGTGGGGAAAGTTTTGTTTACTCATGGAGAAAAGTGAATGGATCTGATAGATCTGTGGGATGCTCTAAGAAAAATCAAAAGAACAACTTGATTTGATTACCTTCTTTATCTAACTTCCAATTGCGTTTCCTGTTGGAAATCATGGTAAATGATTGCTCACTTGACGTATATACTTAGAATTATTGGAATATTCACAATTATGTATATTACTGGAAATGTGCAAATAAATATGTAAAAAGTGAGGTGTATACACATAATAATATACATGAAAACATTGAAATATTTATCAGAATGATATAAAGACATGAAAATGTGCAAGCTATACTCAAGTGAATAAGTGAATAAATGATTTGTAAAAAAAGATACTTGAAATATGAATGATTCCCCATTTTTTAGCCCCTCTTTCATCCCATAAACACCTACATATATTGAGGGAAAAGAAAACTAGAAGCATAGACCAACATTATGATGGTAATTAACTGGGGAGTGGTTTGATAACGATGGTTTTGCATTGTAATTTTTTTCCTTCATATTTTAGACATTGAGACACTGAGTTTATATTACCTTTAAAAAGTTAAGGGTAGAGGGAGTCAAATAAGTAGTAACAGAAGATATGATTTTGAGTGGTGAACACACAGTTAAACAGATGATGTATTATTGAATTGTTCACTTGAAACTTACATAATTTAATAACTCATGTCACCCCAATAGATTTAATTTTTAAAAGGTGTATACATATGTAATATAATAAGTTCTTAGTTAATTATCTGGAAACCTGTATAGCTAGGAAAAGAATAAAAGATATTTGGAATCTTCCTATGTAAGTCATGTTTCTCCATCAGGTATCTCTAAATACTACAAGCTAACATCCGATTCCTCTTTAGACAGCTAAAAGTTGATAAGATTGTTTTCTAAAGTTCAAGTATTTGATAATGGAAATCAATTGGTTATTTCAGGGTGCTTATGAACAGATTTAGCTGTCACAGAGTCCAAAAAAGCAAATCAAAAATGAAATGTGAACATCAAAATTTTTCTAACTCAGTTAATTATTGATAATACACAAGGTGATAGCAATGCCTACAATTCATTTGGAAAACATTTAAAAACATTTAATACATCTGAATAAGCATATATTTTTCCCTATGTAATTAGATATGTCATCATTGACAATTTTCAGGCAGCATTGACTTACACTTCGAATCTCCTACATTTTCACGGTTGAAAATACAAGTCTATCAATGCAAAATCATACCATTCATCTTTATTATTGTCAGTATTGTTTTATTATTTTGATGCATGAAGGTGCCTTGCCCCTGGCTAGTGTGGAAAGCCCCATGCATGAATATCAGATCCCAGAGTTTCAACCTTCATTGAATAGTAAAATTGTTACCCTTGAACTGATTTAATATCTACTTTACAAGCCTGAAAAGGATGGTAGGAGAAGCCATTTTTCCAGTTATTCTGAATCACTACATACACAAGCTCTAAATAAGTAAATAAGTATTCATTATTTGTGTGCAGTGTAGTATTTTATTATTTTCAAGGTATCCACTCATTCAGCATAATTTTAAAAATACACGCAGTAAAATCACCATATTAGAGTCTGGGGATGTGATATGTTATTTTATCAAAAGTTTTTCTCAATTGATATCCAGGGGAAAGACAGAGAAAGTGTTTATTGCCCTTATTTTACAAATGAAGAAATAGAAATCTAGAGAAATTTTCTGACCTGCCTAAGGACATACATAAACATAAGTAATCCTGATGCTTCATGTTCTATGTCTTCTACTTCATCTCCCATCTTAACTATATCTTGACTTAATGCATTACAGTTCATTAGCATTAGATAACCTTGCTCAACAGAGAACAGTAAAAAGATGAACTGGGACTTTAAAATTCGGAAGGATTGAAGTACTATTCTGTTATAAAACACTAACTTCTTAATAGTCACAAAAAAACAACCTCCATTTTTTTAGAACAATGAAGAATCATAGTGGTAATTAGGCAAAATACAGAAGTTTCAAAGGATAAATTCTATGGACGATGTAATAGCAGTGCCTCAAAGAAAAGCCTAGAATATGTGATGTTGGGGAAAGGTAACAGATTCTCAAGGTAAGAATGTGAAAACTACTCTCTTACTGAATTTATTACATAGTTATAGAGAAATTGATTTGTATTCCTATGTCCACCAAGTCCATTGTAGATAGTATACTGATCACTGCCCGCCATATCTAATACAGCTCTAGCTATTTCATAGGGGTGTACATATGTCTGCTGAATTCAAGCAAGAGTAAGAGCAAGTAAGGGAGAATGGATGGAGGAAAGAAAAATGATGATTCAAATAATGTTTTGTCAATTTGGGGAATGAAATAGGTCCTAAAGTACCCCCTTCCCCACTCCAGTTCATTCCTCTTTGCCATCTGAGCATACTCCTTCAGCATCTCACATTTATATGATGTGTGTCCTGGCTGCTGGAAATAGAAGTAGACATTTCTTCCTGACCAATGATCCCCTAAAGGAAAGAGCACCCCTACAGCAACGTAAGAATCTGGAAGATCTGGCACTAACCTTAAACATGAAAAAAAGTGGATAATTCAAAATAAAGAATTGTCTATAAAAACATGAAGTGGTTGTAAGAAAAAAAAAAGAAACCTCTTTATTGAATTTGAAAATCTAACATTGAACTGAAAATATGCTTCAATATGGAAATAAATGTACAGTTTCTAGCTAGGATTAGTACTAGAAAAGATAATAAGGGATCTTCCATTGGGAAAGGACCAGCTCAGAATTTGTCCCAGCCCAGCCCTTTGTGCTCTAGGTTTTTATGATTCAACTACTTCTTCTGCAAGAGTCCTAGATTCCCAATTTATCATTCCTTAATTATGATCGTAATATATAAAAACACACACTCTGTGAAGATGTCTCAATCAATCATTTACTTTAGCACCTTTCTCTTTCCTTTTCTCTTTCTTTATCTCTCTCCCTCTCTCCCCCTCCTCTTTCCCACTCTCTCTCTCTCATTTCTCTCTTTCCCTTCCTCCCTTCTCCCTCATGTATATGTAATATACATACAAACATGCATACACATGCATATACATTTATATACATGCATATGGAAAATTAATATACGTAAACGTCTCTATTTTACAAATGATTATACAATCACGCACATAGCTAATCAAGCACGATCATGTATAATGATGTAATATGAATAATGATATATATGGATAACCATACATAGATATATAGATTTAGACATAAATAAACATAATATAAATTAAATACTGTAAGTAAAATTATTCCTGTTTTACAAATGAAGAACTAAGGCTAAATTACTTAACATTTTAATGATGATCCAGTAACTAAGTTATTTAATGAGCATGTTAAATAATTTCTCCTTAGTCACAATGGCAAAGCAAATGGCTGAGCCATAATGTAAACTTAGACTTCTGCGTGCTAGGTTTTAGAGCTGTGCCACTCTGCCTCCTGCTTATTGTTGATTTATCAGTGCCTACCACTGTCTGAAAATAGTCAATACATAGGTGTTGAATGAATATTATTATCTGAATTTTTATATTCCATAGTCCAATTTCATGTGGCTGAATCTTAAAATTGTTTATGAATTGGTTTAATATGGACTTCCACTGAGAGTAAATTATTTAGTGGTAACATGTTTAATTGGTTTCAGTGCTCTTTCTGGATAAAGTCAAAGCATTTATGCTTGAATAATCTCTAATAAAATCTAATATTTCAGTATTAAAATACTATTTCCATGTTCTCTGTTAATAATTTATTTCCCACAATTTATTCCTGTGTGTATAGTGAATTTTCTTCAAAAATGTGTCTTTTATGAATTCAAAAACTACTTTCATTTCTATTGCAGAAGCTTGTTGTTAAGGCTCATGCTGTCCCTCATCTCCTTGTCCTCCCTGCTTTGTTATCCATCCTTAATTAAGTGAACGGCTGTCCTATGCTTTGGAAGCCTGTAAGCAGAATGAGTGGAGTGGCCTGGCTTTCTCTCAGGTCACACTAGGCCTCTATTATAATCTTTCCCCAGCTCCATATGCACAAAACCTAGTCCACTTCCTGGATATCTAGTTGTCATGTTTAAAATAGAGGTTTTCTATGTCAAGGAAGTATCTTCTCTCAGCTTTCTATGATTCATTGTCTGTGTATAAGGGACAGTGTAAGTCTGCATGAAATATTGTTCTTGCCCAGACAGTGCTCAAAAAACTACAACTACTATTGTACAATTCTTGGGGAAATCCTATCTGAGACTCGTTCTACCCTCTCCTTTACATTTCAGAAAGCAACAGGGGTGTGTGTGTAAAGTGGGTTTGTTTGTCATGGAAAGCAAATTCTGCAAGTTGGGCCATGGTCTTCTTTCTTCAAATTAGTACTTTATGTAAGTCTCTAGGTGCAGGTGCACAGTGGAGATGATACAGATCTTTTACCATTTTTCCCCTAAGCTTTCTATTATCTCTTAGTGTTCCATTAAGTAATTTGGTGACTAGAAAAAAATCATTCCAGTGACTGGCGATATCCCTACCTTCCAGTTCTGGTGCAGTATACACTTGTTCATCTGTATCACATGAATATTTCAGTGGAAGGTGAGCAAAAATGGCTCAAATCATTATTAATTCTTTTTTGTCCTAACCCAAAAGATCATATTTCCCTTTGTTCTGGACCATTATTTCCTTATGATGTTGTATAATAATTTTATGAATTTCTCTTCTCCTTGTAGTCTCCTAAAAGTGACAAACACAACTCAATTTTTTTTGTTTGTTTGTTTGTTCTCAGTGTATCGTTACAAAAGTATGTTCACTTTCTGAGTATCGGTTTCCTTGTCCCTTATTCTCAGATTTTGTTTGTTGGATTTTTGTCCATGTGTTTAGCTCTCTTGAATGAGGAGATATATACCTGGATGAATAATTTTTGCCTATTGACACAAGATGCAGATTACCCTCTTTCTGCTTCCATTTGGGAATGGGGGAGAAAACTTCTGCCCCAGTCTGGCTGGCACTCTGAATTTATAGAGCACAAATTACTAGAGAACCAGAAAGATACAGATTTAAAGTGTTTCCCATATCGACTATATCCTATAACAATTTATTCATGAGGGTTACTTATTCTTTAGGCAATAAATAACTGCTAGTCTCACACAAGCCCCTTTATTTCTCTCCTAATGTTGGTCAAATATTGAAAATCTGACAAAATTGTAGAGAGACGGTCTTTATTATTTGCTTAATCTACATTGTATTTACATTGAGTAGAAAATCATCTCAGATTCAGGAATAAGTTTCTCTCATTTTTTTTTTTTTTTTTATGTAATGTTAAATTCTAGAGTTTCTTGCCCTTTTTTTCCTCAGAATTTTTTCAGGTATTGTTTTGAGAAGGTTAAAGAGGTATTTTCATTATCTTCTAGCAAGATTCACATTAAAATGGTAGTCCCCAGAAATATTTGTAAGTCCATAAAATATCCTATTGCCTAATAGAAAAAAAAAAAACCATAAATTTTCTAATGTTTCTTTTAAATTATCTAATATTTTGATAATGTAATTCAGGAGACTATTTTGTCCCTCAGTCATTCCCATTATTTTTCTTTTAGCCAACATTTCATGCTATCTAATCTTCTCATCCAGAAATTAAAAGATAACTGAGGTTAAGAAAAAAATAAAAAAGAACTTGTGAAGTTATTGAATTGTGCTGGTTTGACTAACAAGGCTTATATGCAATGTTGACATCTCCTAAATATAAAATACTCGACCTTCTGATTCTAGGAAGATGGAGGAGACATACTTTTCTCTATTTCTCTCATTAAGCATAACCAAAACCCTGGCTATTATATGTAAAACAAATATAAAGAAGATTCCAGAAGGTGGAAAGAAGAAGGCAAACAGGCTAGGAATTTTAGGACTTAAGGAATGACATTATGATGAGTTCTTTAGGTTTTATTTTTGCCTCATGTACCCCAAACATGGCACTAAAGATGCTAGTAACTGGGAAATGTCAATGCACACACAAAAGAAAAGAAAAGAATAAAAGAAAACCCAACACAGAAATCTGAGAATATTGCCAGTATTTCCATCCCAGTCCAGCAATAACAGCTCCCACCCCCAATGGCGTCGGTGGAGACTGTGTGGCAATCCGACACCGCCACTCCCACCTGGCAGTAACGAGGCACCTCTCTCTCTCCATGGTGGTGGCGTAGAGTAGGCCAAGTAGAGAGTCAGGGTGTTGACACTGTTCATAGGTGATGAGACCACTGACCTCCTCTGCTCCAGGTCATCTAGTCCAGGAAGAAGACAAGAGTACAGTACTAAAGATATACATATAAATATAACCCTGCTATTTCACATGCATTTTTATTAATTCAGATTTCATAATTTATAAATCTATTATGTATTTATTAATTAGTTAATAATATTCCATCATGCCCAAGAAACGGGATTTATTTATCCATTTACCTGCTGTTGAAGTTTAGTTCATTTCAGCTTTTTAAGCTTTACTTTTAAAAATAAGCTTATAGTGAACATATCTGTGCCCAAGTACCTATAACATGCGTGCGTGCGTGCGTGTGTGTGTGTGTGTGTGTGTGTGTGTGTGTGTCTTAGGGGTTTGGAGCTAGGTTGCTAGGTTCTGTGTCCAGAAATGATAAGAAAGAAAAAAAAAAAGCAATATAGTTTTTAAATGGTATATCCTGACTAGAACATGGTGGAATAATTCCTCTAACTTTAATTATAGGATTTTAGTTAGAGAGTTATAGTTAAGACACCTTAATTTTCAGTCACCACAGGCCAGAAAATCTTTATTTGAATTAAATAGTAAAGTTTCCAGCAAATCTTCCCCTTTTTTTGTAGCAGATAACAAGGATTCTTCCAGTCAACTTCAGGCTTTCTCAGATACACATGTTAACTCAAATTCCCCACTAATGAAGAGGGTTATATATTGGCTCATATACATAGAAATATGTTTAGAACATCTAGGCGACCATACCTACTATTGCACAATATTTTTGCCAGACCTTGGAGAAAAAAAATCAAAATGTCAAATCCAAGATACAAGCAATACCAACCATGCCAATTTTATTGCCAATTTATTTGTCAAATTTCCAAGAGAAATATCAGATCATTTAGAGTACACTTTTTATCTAGCGATGGTTCTTTCAAAGAACCATACCACCTAAACTGACGAACTTAAATTATATGACATTAAAAACAAGCACTTAGATGTTCTATATGCCTAAGATTATTTATTGAAGATGTTTAAGCCTAAGGACCACTTTTCCTGAGAACATTTAGAATGAACAAAGTAGAATAAAATAGAGTTACCTATGGTCCCTTTGAAATTATTTAAGATTGAAAATACTGAAACTTTTAAAACAGATGTGCACACACAGTTTATAAGCATGCATTTTGGGAACTGTGCAAGCTAGATTGCAATTATGAAAATGAAAGAACAATATACCAGTTTCCAGGGGACATAAAGCAAGACAAATTGCAAATGAAAATATGAATAACCAAGTCAGGCGGAGACGGGGGGGGGGGGGGCGGGGAACAAGAGCCACTAGTTAATTATTTGGGTACAATATTCCCCAATGACTGTTTCGTTTCTGCACAAGATCAGAGCTGCATAAAATGGGCACCATTTGTATTTGACCATCCACAAAATCAGGTAAAATTTTCTATAACAAAATTTTCAAGTACTTTGGAATTTCAAAGCTTTAAATTATTCATTTTTGCACTTATTTATTGTTACATATACTTTAGCTCACAAAAGCTATCATGAATTAATTCTCATTAAAACTCATTATTAGTGCAAATTCTGAATAAGTATTAAAGAAGAAATGTTATGTAATAATTTGGAAAGAATTGGGAAGTATTTACACCAGAAATTTAGACTGTCGACATTTTACTTGAACACAGAGTAGGACTTTGAGTTTTTAATAGCCAGAGTAATATAGGAAACATGGCAGATATATACTTGTGAAACTATTAGTAGACATATATGTAATCTACTTTTTGGAACCCAAAGAAATGTTATTAATAGTGAGATTCAGAACATTGAAATTCTGATGAAATTAGAAATACATGCAAATTGATGACACAATGTGAGACTGGTTTTACTTTGCTATTGGACTTCCAGTAGGTGTTAGATACAAAAATCTGCAGAAGCAACATTGAAGAGATGAGGGTAGCAGACAGAATTCCATAAAAGATACTTTTTAAAATGCAGAAACAAAAAAGCAAGGACAGCATGGAGATGAAGAGATTAGTCTTTGTTTTGTTATGTTATACCTCAGTTGCTTATCTGAAAATAAACTAATATTGTTGAGATAAGTTTAACAGAAAATATATTCATGGAGTTAGGTTTAGAGGTATCAGTTCAGAAGATTCATGTCTGTGGATATTTTAAACCTCCTTGGCCTATATATTATAGATTTCTAATACTTTCCATGTTCTTACTGTCATCTCAAAGGCTCCAAATAAGGAAGAAAAATCAGTAAACAAAAACTGTTTTAGCATTTTTTCCTCATAAATTTGAAGGAAAGCTCACATTTTATTGTTAATACCCTTTAATTTACCATGAATTGCAAACTATTATATGATGTGCTTAAGGTCTGGACTTAGAGTTAATAATATGGAAAGATATAACCAACAAAAATACTGAGTCTGTAAAACAGATTTGATCTCCAACTTCTTAGATAAGCACAGATTCTAAATTAGGGTGGGAGAAGAACAGGAGGGCATGAATAGGAAAAGCCCTTGGAATAGAGAGGCAAAAATTATTAACATCTAGGAGACTAAAATTAGGAAAAATTGTTTGTCCAGGGTTGGTCATGAAGAAGTAACTTGAATTGGACTAGTCCTATCGTTGGGATTAACTATGTATACTGGACATAATTCAATTTTAAAACAAACCTACCCGAACACATAACAGAATAACCACTGTAGGCAAGACCTGAGGGGATGAAATACTGGAGAAAAGACAAATACACAAACATAAGCTCCATGTTCACCCATCTTTTCCCTAAGGCTTTATGCCAACTCTCAGCAAGGATGAAGTAGAACCCAAAGAGAAAGCTCAGCACTGCTGACTGAACAAAGAATAGGGTCCCGAGTTGCTAGATGAACTGGGATTAAAGGGTAAAATCCTAGAGAATTGGAAAGAGGTAGCCAAAAAGCTATGTGTGTCATATCCCCTTGAAGAAATGGCCAATTCCAAAGGTCTGCAAGCACAAGGCAAAGGCCCAGAAAAACCCAGAATAAAACAGCATCTGGGAGCTGAAGAACTGGGCAGAGATTTCCACAATCATGTTGCTGAGAAGATGAGGCTGGAGTTAGACCCTGTTCATGTGAAAAGGATGAGGTGACACAACCAACTATAGGAGTTAGGGGGACACTGAAATAGATCAGCCTGAATACTAATGCAGCCAAAGCCAACCCAGAATAGCATCAAAATACCCAACTGGCACTCTCCCTACCAGCTGGAAAAGAAATGTAGTGTTTTTTGAAGTAGATAACACCGTTCAGAGTCTCTACACTTTTTAACTCAAAATGCATAGCATTTTGGGGGGAAAAAACCATAAGGCAATTAAAAAAATAAAAAAAAAGGATCAAATTATTAAATACAGATAATTCATATATTGAGATAATTAGAGTGGTTTGAAATAAATAGTTCAAGATGCAAAAGAAATGTAAATTTTATAGTCTTCTCTCATATATTCTCTCTCTCTCTTTTGTATATATGTTCAAAAAGTCTTTTATTGATCTTTTATTCAAAGCACAACATTCAAAGGATCATTTGGTTTGCTATGTTAAAAAGAGACCAGAGGTAGAATTGGGGAAGAGTAGGAGCAGAAAGGCATGTGTCTTGGTTACTGGAGAAATCCACACATCTAAACAAGCTGGTTGGTACCACAATGGTGGCAGCGCAGGGGGAAAAAATCATTTGGTTGTAGTTACTCTTTGAAACCAGAGCCAACGGGATTTCTGGTTTCTGGATGGGCAGTCTGTGGGGTATCGGGGAGGGGCTGAAGGTGAGTCAAGAAGGAATTGTTTTGTCGTTAGCATCCGAAAGAAGCCACCTACAACCAAATTAAGAAACACTGAGGATAAAGCAAGTTCTGAGAAGGAAATCAAATGTCTTTGGGGCATGTTATAATAAAAAATATTAACTGAAATGGATGGTAAACTCAACCTATTTATCATTTGTTTCAACATAAAAAGATGAAATACATGGATTGCTCCTATTCTGCCTTTCTTAACCATTCCCCCTGAGCAATATAGGAGGTGAACTTAATAGAATCGGTGATATTTACTACTTTTTGAGCATAAATCTTGTTCATTTTCAAGTGAGTAGTGTGGTCCCTTGCAATTACTTTTTTCTTTGCAACCTGTTCAAATATTTGGCAGGAAAATGGCCTTATCAGGTCATCACGAAGCCTTCACTATTGCTGAGCTAATAATACATTTTTGGAAAACTCTATTTAAACGTCGCAGATGAAAATCCATGCCTACACTCTATGTCACTCCCAAACACGTTGGAAAATGAGCCACAGGGGAAGCCCATATGTTAGAAAGGCATGCTTCATTTAGCTATTGCAACATGATGGCTGAAGGGTGCTATAGATGGAGTTGCTCAGAAAAGATTACATCTCTTCCCTTCTGGCAAAGAAAAAAAAAAAAGCATAAAAAGGCTGTGCTAAGGGCTAAGAGCTTTATTGAAATTCCACAGAAGCCTTACAGAAACTGTGAGCTTCTGACTTGTTATCAGGTACCTGCATTTGGGCATCCTGACACTCTATAATTGAAATTCATTGCTCGACCTTTAGTCTATAAAAATGGTATGCTGTCATTAGCACTGACTGCTTGCTATATTCTCCTGTCACTCCTTAGGCCAGCTTAATCCATCTCAGATAAAATAGCCTATTTCATGTCAGACCTCAGAGTTTGCCACTATTAAAGTGAAAAGCTAAAGCAATATTTAGCAATGTGGTAAAGACTAATGCAGTAGGATTGCTGCAGAAGTAAGTCTTTTTTAATTCTCTTAAAAATTAATGCTCTCATATAGTACCATCTCTATTATTACACTGCTCCTGACAGAATGAGAATTATTACTCTTTTAATTGCATTTTAATTTAACCTGCTAATGCCATACTGTCTACCTTATACTTTAAGAAGTATTTGAATGTTAGTTCAGCAATAAGACAAGTTAATGGAAGAATTACAAGGTAATATTTCACACTCATGATGTGAAGAATTGAGGCAATTACATGGATAATTCAGCCCCCCAAAAGGGGGTGGTCATGTTGCCATTTTTGTTTTTTTAAATACTTAAGTAAGAGAGGAGAGCCTTGATTTAGGATATTTAACCCTTAGTTAATTCTGGAATGACTGTATTTGTCACTTGCTATTGAAGTTATAGTCAGATGGTCCAAGGAAAGTTTGTGGTCCCAAGTGCTCATGTTATATAAGGGGATTTACCTCATTAACCAAAGAAACAGGGGACTGTGGCTGTTGACAGCTAGAGCCGTTGGGCTGTCCCAAATCACCTTAGCACACAGAGCTAATGAGGATCGGCCTTCTCAAGGAGCTAAGAAACTAAATTAAAACCCCACTGAAAATATTTCAGTTTCTCTTTCTCTCACTGTATAGTCTTGATTTTCTTTTAGATGATGTGGGATTTTGTTTTTGTTTTTGTTTTGTTTTCAGTCACCAACATGGAATGATTTTAATAAAAGCAAAAGATAGTATTTAAGGGTGATGGAAATGGTTTTCTCAAATCGATACTCTGTTCTGTTTCTGGTCACTCGTAACCTTAATATGTGCATGACTGTTCAACATTCTCTTTTGTCCCTCTTTTTTCCCTTTATTTTAAGAATCTAATAACTGTGTGTGTGTGTGTGTGTGTGTGTGTGTGCACACACATGTGTGTTTAATTTCAATCACAAAATCTCTTAATGTAGTCAAGCAGCATGGGATTGAATACTAGAATGACCAGCTTACTATCCTGACTTCATTACTAATGAACATGGTGATCTTCATGTGTCCCTTCCCATATCTAGCACCAGAATCTGTACTCTAAATTCAATAATTTGTATTTGATGATCTTACAGGTGTCATTTGCTCTCTTGAGCTCTGATTCTCAGTCTCAGAGGATTGTCTTGCCCTCAGCCAGTGAAGGATTACTTTGAATCACCCCTCCCATTACTGAGGGTCTCTTGAATTGGGGACCTGATGTTCTGAAAAAATGCTTCAATGGAGCCATATGTTGGTCCTATCAGTACTTTGAGAGGAATTTCCATTCCTGAAATTACCATCGTAAATCCAATAACACACATGGAGATAGAGGCCCCCATGCATAAGCAAGGTTTATAATTAAAATGTGATCTAGTCACTGGATTTTGCTATTAAGAAAGAAGAAAAGATATTGCTCTGCCCTGTGGATGTGATGCTCAGAGAGGCTCCCAGGAGACACAGGTGAGGCTGTGCTGTAGAGATTATGCCTCAGTATATTTCACTGCTACAGAGTAAAAACCTCAAGTGCAATAAAATCCTGCGTATTAATTGTAGAGTTCCTAGAACACCTGTTCAATAATTATTTGGAGAAAAAAAAAAGAGAGAGAGGAACCCCCCCCAAAAAAAATATATATTAGTAATTAAGGTAATAGTAAGGATAAGAAAATAAGAGAAGGAAAAGAATCAGCACAAGTTATCACACATTCCTTTTTTGGTAATTGTTCTGGGCTGAATGTTTGTGTTCCTCCAAAATTCACATATTGAAGTCCTATCTCCCAGTGTGACTATATTTGGAAAATGAGCCAGTAAGGAAGTAAGTTAGATAGGTCATAAGAGTGAGACCCTAATCTGATAAGATCAGTGCCCTTAAAAGAGCTCTCTCCTCTCTCTCTCTCCCTCTGCATCTGTCTCTTTCCCTCCCCTCCCTCCCTCTCTTCCTCTCTTTTTCTCTCCCTCTCTTGGCACATTGTCATGAACTTCTAGCCTCCAGAACACTAAGAAAATAAAATTTCTGTTGCTTAAGATACCCAGAGTATGGTATTTTGTTTTGGCAGTCTGAGCAGATTAATACAGTAATCCATCCAAAAACTAGAAGACTTTAACTTTGCTGAACTCAACTGGAAAATATTCTTTTATATCTGTCTTCTTATCAAAGTCATCCTTCTAACTCCTGTTCAAGGTATCCTTCTCCACTGAAGCTTCCGCTGACTCTTCAGCCCAGCTAGTCTCATCTCTCTCTCTCTCTCTCTCTCTCTCTCTCTCTCTCTCTCTCTCTCTCTCTCTCTCTCTCTCTCTTCGTTTTCTGAGTGTTTGACAGTGGTTTTCATCTTTCCCTCATCTGAGAATTTTTTTTTCTCACAATTCTAACACCTGCACTAAGCTCTAGAACAATTAAGTCAGAAACTGTGACAGTAGAAACCAGACATCATGCTTTAAAGCTCCTCTTTGTGGTTTATTTAAGGTATGTTTTAGGTAATTAAAATGATGTGCTCATTATCCTATAGATTTTTCTGGGAATAAGATCCCTAATTGCGCTCTCCCTATACTTCTGTGCCATGAGATAAAAATGTGATTGGCTAATTCAAGAATATGTTTATTTTTTGTTTATTCACAAATAAAGTTTTATCCAATAGAGGCAATGTAATGTGTTCTTGATCAATACGTTGTAAAGAAAATAGATGATACATATATCCTAGGGAAAAAAGCCATTACTTGTAAACAATGCTCTTTCAGTTGTCTTCATAAACTAAGTAAAGTAATATATATATATATCAATAATGTAAAGGAAAGCTGTATCTACCCTTTAAATTCTTATAATAGTGCTGTGCTCAAGAAAGTCTATGAAATGGTCTTTATTAATCAAGCGCTCCCAAAGGCACAAATTAGGCTGATTTTATAATTCATACTTCTTTTATTTGCTCTCTTATCATAATAACTATGATTGATTTCTAATGCCAAAAAATATATATATTCCTTTTGTGTATTTTGTATATGTGAGAATAAGCATTTTTTTAGCCAAAAGTGAATATAACAACAGTGCGAGCCTTTTACCTTGGGAAGACCTTGACAAGATACATATAAAAGAGAAGCAGAGCAGATCTGAAGGTAACACTGTAGCTCCACAGAGAAACAAAGACAATATGTTTTAAAGGGCGACTGTTGTTCCAGGAGGAACACACCAAGGGAGACAAAGTGATGCTAGTCTCCACGAACAGAGAAAAATAGCCACTTTGCAAATAGTGCCAGTGGTGGTGGGTATGATTGTGGATGTGATGGTGGGGGCAGAAAGCGAATGGCAATCATTAACCTTAACTAAAAGCCTTTCAGGTGAAATACCCTATTTCCACATCAACAGAAGTGAGACTTCTTCCTGTATATAGATATAAATAATTAGCTAAAAGTGATCAAGTGCACTAGTGCATTCATGAAGGAAACACAGGTCACCAAGCCAAAGGAAGAACCAGATTATAAGAACACATTTTTAAAATTCAGAATGAGTTCATCCCCTATAAATGAGCAAAGGAGTTCCCAGGGAGGAATTCAGTAGAAGAATAACTAGGCCTAAATAAGGTGGAAGTTAAAGAACAAGAAAGACAGATTTTGAGTTTTTATTATCTATTGGAAGCTCAATGCAAAATAATAACAGTAATAATAACAACAACATGAGAGAGGATAAAGAATAATAAAGGTAAAGAATATCAAAATAAAATTGAAAATTAAAGTAAAAATTAATTTTTATATTTGGTAACCATGATTTCAGACAACGGTGTGTAAGTGCAGAGAGATACCATTTTAAAAATCTAATAACGAGCTCAGATTTTATTTAAAAAGTTATAAATGTATTAAATGCAAGTTCACTTAAAGCATTGGAGCATTTGGTGAATTTCAAATAAATGTTTTCTTTATCACACACACAAAAAATGAAATAATAGTGTAAGAGACATTTTTTGAACTGAAGAAACACATTAGTCCTCAGAATGAAAGCATCTACTGAAAGCCAAAGGGTGATAGTTTCTCTTCTTGAGAATTTCAAGGATATAGAGAAATCTAAAAATATCTCACAGAAAGGAAAAAAAAGAGAGACAGAGAAGAAAGGGGAAAAGAAGAGAGAGAGAGAGAGTAGAAGTAAATGAAAGAGGACGAGGAAAAAAGACAGAAAATCAAAGGGAAGAGAAAAGCAATGACAAAGACAGAGTAGAGAGGTGAAGGATAAGAAGAGAATTCATGGTTGCTATTTATTTTTTCTTTTAGCTGTTTTGCTCTATTTTTCTAATTCCTTGCACATATTACTTTTATAATTATAAGAAAATATACTGTTTAAAAAAATGAAAAACACAAAAGGAAGAAAATAACAATCAACCACTAGTGTGAAATTTCGCTTGCTCCTAACACTCAAGGTCACCTTATTTTCAAAGCTTTTTCTAAACTACTCTCAGGCAAGACACCCTGAGGGGCTGACAAAACATTCATCTGTGATGAAACATTTTCCTATCTATTGGAATTATTTTTCCAAAGATGTTTCTTTGTTAGATTATAATTAGTTGGAGGCAGGGACCAGGGCTTAGTTATAACTGTGAACTCAGAACTGAGACAGGGTTTTGAGTACTTAGGGTTTAATGTGTGCTGCAGGTATGCTGAGGAAAGAAGCCATGACTGTTAAAGAAAGGCAAATGATTAAGTAAAAAAGAAACAAAATTATTTTCAACAGGTTGAATAATGTCTTAGGAAAACTTGGTTAAATCTTAAATACAGAATATTAAATATTAAAAATATAACAAAATATATGCGAAGGACTGTGGGTAATTAAGATGGCTGATGAAAACTCTTAATTTGGAAAGAAACAAAGACCTGTTTTGTCTCTGCCTTATAAGAATAGTATGGCCCTCTTCTTAAAAGTTTTAGTAATCATGATTCATTAAGAAACAGATGTTCCATCTTACTAATGAGAAAGTGAAGAGGTGAACTCTTATTCATGTGTATATGTCTGAATTTAACTTTTCTTTCCACCTTGGAAGATGAGTGATAACCTTATAGACATTACCCATACTAGATGACAATGCTGACGGTGGTGGTGGTGGTGATGGCAATGGTAGTGATGGTGTTGATAATGGAAAAAAAAACAAATCACAACCATTTATGGACTGTCAGTAGTGTCAGTGTGACTGAAACTTTGGTAGGAATTTGTCTTACATAATCCCCATCTCATCTTCTGAAGCTGGTGTTACAAGTTCCGTCGGAAATGGCATTTTGAGACTTATCCAATCTCATCCATCTAGCAGTTAATGGAGCTAGGATGGAAACTTGAATATGACTGATTCAGCGCTCCCCACTGCATGACTAACCTCCACTGGACCTTTTTTTTTTTTTTTTTTTTTTTTTTTGCCAAAGTGCTACTTTTAGTCCCAATTTCCCAATTTTCTGTTTCGGGTTACAAACAATTTGTCATTTCTACAGTCATACTTTTGGATTCTTTCAGCTCTGTTAAAGAGCCATATTGTCAGAACGGTTTTCCACTCCATAAGCAAATTGCAGATTTCATACTCCCATGTAGGCAACTTGTCACATCTTCAGTTTTCTTACATGTTTAATTCAAAGCAATTCTAGTTCTGTTTTCATTTAATTTTCTTTTTGTTGAGAATGCTCATGCCATCATAGTACTGATATCAAAACTCCCGTCATTATATTGTCCTGCTGCTTTGACATAAAAGATATTTCAGCAAAACCAGTTACCCTTTTTCTTAACTCTACAACAAATTTCTTCTTGAATTATGTATTGGAGGGACACTGTAACTGTTGCTTGAGTCATTGCCTGTGCCATTGGTGCGGTAAATGAAGACTATATCTCCTTTCTTTACACTGTACTCCAATGTCAAAGAATGAGAAAGAATCGTGGAATCGTGATAAGTTTGATCTCTAATACTCTTTTTTCAACCCTTCTGTGCCCAGTCACTGTGCCACTTTAGATAAATCGCTCAGTTAATCTGAATCCCAGATTCCTTTTCAAAGGAGATGCTAATATATGTCCTACCTGCCTTATGAGATAGATTTGTTTTTTAAAAAGTTAAAAATACTATGAACTTTTTTTGAACAAAAATATCATATAAATGTTTACTAAACTGAATTCTCTACCTTATAAATGATTAAATTATATGCTAAAATAGGTGTTTTTATTATAATTTCTAATCATTTAAGCAACCTGTTTTATGGTTGTCAAATTCTTTAAACTGAAATTCTCTTGGACCAATATTCCAAACTAGTTTATAAATTACAAACATATTAATATTGACTCTCCTAAATAAAAACTTTAGATGCCGAACTCTCCTTAAGATTATAGACAAATTTTCCTGGCAGTACTTTGCAATCCTGCAAATACAATTTGTAAGGAATAAAGTTGTATGGGATAATACACACAGGAAAACATGTGGTTTAAAAATAGCTATATATTCATAAATATTATCTACATATCCTGTGTGTCTATGAGAAGATACATATATACCTTAATAAGAGCAAGATTATGGCCATTTTGAGGCCTCTGACAGAACATCTAGCGTAGAAATTACCTGTACAATGAAATCATCTGTGCACTAAAAAAGTGACAATAAAGAGTGAACAAAGAGACTTTATCAGAGTTCACAGAGAGGAAAAAAATAGCATCATACTCTAATGGAAGGCATCTTCTATCCAGTGACCAGAAGAATTGTGGCATTCTTAACTAGAATATTATTTATTGTGAAACTGCATTCAACTCTGTGGCCTCAATTCCTTCATCTATTAAATTGGTGGGGAGTTGGAGAAGAAGTTACAATCAAATCTAATGTTAGAAAACTTAAAAATTAAAAGGAAAAGATAATTGAAAATCAACAAAGATTACTCAAGTCCTGAGTTAAATTTAGTAAGCCAAATCACATCATCATCATCATCATCATCATCATCATCATCATCATCATTATTATTATTATTGTTATTGTTATTATTATTGTTGTTGTTTATTTTTATTATGGTGACATTGGTTAATAAAATCCAGTAAGTTTCAGGCATACAGTTCAACAGAAAGGCATATATATATTGCATAGTGTGTTCACCGCCCATAGTTAGATTTCTTTCTGTCACCACATGTTTGACCCCTTTCACCTCATCTACTCCCCCCTCCTTCCCCTCCTGCTGCTTCTAGTTACCACTCTATTGTCCATACCCATGAGTCTCCATTTGTTTAGCTTGTTCGTTTGTTGCTTTTAGGTTTATATCTCACATATAAGTCATGTCATGTAGTTTTCAACTTTTTCTGTCTGGCTTATTTTTATAGTTTGTTTCAAGGAAAAGAATTAAATAAGTCTCCAAGTTGAAAATTATATTCCAAACTGCCAAACTTATGTGTAAATTTAGACCTTACGATACTGTTCAATTTCCAATGAAAAATGAGTGTGGCCAAAAAAAAAAAAAAAAAAAAGTTGATGTCCTTTGTTTATCTGTCAGTCTAATGTAAGGACACCATGAAAACAATCTAAATCAAAAAAAAATTCTTCTTCAAGATTCTCTTCAGACATGCATAATCTTATCAAATCGCCCCATAAAATTGTAAAATGCATTTAAAATCTCATTGCCTGTTATAGAAATTAGTAAATAACAATCTGTACAGTGGGTATATTATTTGATTAATTAGCATGGTGCTATATATATTTCAGCTCTAACCTAAATGAGTTACAGAAGACAACAAATATTTGCTGAAGGTGCTTACCTGTCATCTATTATTTATATATTTTCACATCTAACCCTTGTAGTAACACTAGTCTTATCTTTGTTTTACAGGTAAGGACATTGAAGATTAGAGGCAGTAAATCATTCATTCTTGGGCATGCAACTTGTAGATAAATGCTTAAAATTGTGTTCTAGAAGAAAGCTCTGTCTGGCACAAAATATCAAATTTATTTTTCTGAACTCCACTTTTTAAAGGTAAGAACTAAAACTTGGTTTGACTGTTTTTCATTTTTTACTGTTGTTTCAGCCATTTGTGATTTCAAGGTGGTGGTGCTTTTCTAGATCTTCTTAACCTCTGGGGATGGGACTCTGATGTCGGCAATGTATACAATTCCTCGCCATCATAAACTTCAGACTCTGCATTTTTCTATAGCTTTTATCTTTATCCAAATTTTCAAGCAGATGCCAGTTGCATAACCATTATCTATAGCCATTGCTCAGCAAATTCTTCCTCAGTTTTACAGCCTTGAGTACTTTCCATGTGTCTTACTTATGGTCAATTTTACAGGAACCATAATGTTGAATTTAGTCCAGAAGAATGTTCATCCACCCCCCTTGTACTTCTGTGCTTGAAGAAAACTTGCAGCAGTGATATATTGCCCGTATGTTGGAGTTACTTTTGGCAGGAAAGATTCAGTGACTTTATTGGAAATATAAAGCTTCATTGAGCTTTCTCCCTCTGCGAGGCTAGAACATACTTTCCTCGAGACAACTGGATGAACCCCACTTATAATCCTTCTTCACATAATGTTAGAAAAAAGAAGCTTAACCACATAAAATATTGTCAATAAGTATTAGACCTGTTTATTGTTGGTTGAGAGTAATAGCCGCAGTCCTTTGAGGTATCTTATGAATCTTTGGCATCATGGGTGTCTATAAAGAAATAACTAATGAATAGTAAGTGCTATACTGTCTTCTCTTACCCCCTCAGTTACTAACCCTCCCCCATGGTATGTGTAAATACTTTATTGAACCTACTCTTTGAATTAATATTTGAACTCAGTCTTACATCATATTCCATTATACTCTTGATATCTCAGCATCAAGTTTCATAGTTATTTATTCTCATTTCTGTTTTTCCCTTATATTTTGTCCTTTAACCTTATCTCTGGCATTATAACCCCCTGATTGTACTGACCACACTTTTGCTTCCTTCTTACTCATTCTTATTGGAGAAATTTCCCTGAAAGCATATGTGTATTTTCTCAGGGTGGCAGGTAGGTGGGCTATAAAGATTATACAGAATTATTATCCATAGATTTTCTTCTTTTTTTTCCCTTTGTAACAAAACTTGATTGATAATCCTGTCTCCATAGACACGGACATAATTGAAAATATGGACTACCATAAGAAGGGTTATTTGTAAAATCATACTATACAGAGATATAAAGAAAATTTCACTCCCAACTCGTAGGAAAGAAAGAACATAGCGCAAAGTGGTTTGCTGGTATCTAGTCAGAGTGTTCCTTCATATTCTGTCATGAAACTTTTATGGACACAGTTTTTATGTAACAGTGAAGGTTTCATGAAAGGCAAATCTGTGTTGATAGAGTCTTATCTGATCACTGCCTATTATCTGAATAATTTGGGAGTATGGCTGTGAAACAACTTTTAGGAAGAAAAGTTACCAGGACAGCACTGGGAATCTCCAAGTTCTATATTTACATCTTCAGTTGCTCAACTCCAACTGTATTCAGTCCCTGTGAATTTTTATGCTAGTTCTAAGTTCCTGAGAGTACATAATTAGCCCACCTTGGGTCACATTGCTGTCACTGTAGACAGTTCAGTGGATCTGTCTGACAGAGAAAGAAGTTGGGGAGTATGGTAAGCAAACAAGTACAGAAGTTACCATGATGTTGATTAAATGTAGGGAAGAATCCACCTCGTACCTTTCTTCTATCTGAAGGGAGCAGTAGAAATGCATTTAACTCTTTGCTAATGTAAAATGCAAATTAATGACAACATCACAATGATTGTCTCATTCTCAGCATATTTTGGAATGTTTAACATTTAATGCCTAAGAATAAACTAGAGGCTTTCATGCTCTTTGCAATTAGATTTGGATAAGCAGTAGGGAAATAGTTCAGTGAAAATATGATTTTTTTTTTTAAATCAAGTAAAGATGATCTGAAGAAAACATAAAACATAAATGCAATCAAGTCATTAAAAATACAGAATTAAATTAGAAATCTTGATTTTACCTTTGTTTTGTTTTTATTGTTTTTTTTTTTTTCAGTACTTTGCCCTAACATCAGAGCAGAGCATCTTATATATGGAGCTTAGCATG
Source organism: Eonycteris spelaea (assembly GCA_003508835.1). Classification (NCBI taxonomy): domain Eukaryota; kingdom Metazoa; phylum Chordata; class Mammalia; order Chiroptera; family Pteropodidae; genus Eonycteris; species Eonycteris spelaea. Next base: position 2,854,263 of record PUFA01000026.1, on the reverse strand, counting down.
ACCTTGAAATGATAGGAGCCTTTAAGCAATAGACTGAAAGCTTTATAATAAAGGCAGCATGATTGCAGGGCAATTGTCAGACAGATATGAATTTGAATTGTTTCTTCATTCTATGCTCTATGAAATTTTGACTAGTGTTTTTTCTCTCCAGTCATCAATTTCTTAATCTGAAAATTGGGTACATTAAAATTGACCTGGTGTTTGTGAGGATTAAGGAAGATGTTGTTTGTGGAAGATTCTAGCACAGGGCCTCCCAAAAAGTAAAATGAAACAAAACAAACAAATAAAAAATCTGTTATTCAGCGGTACTATTCCTAGTAGTACCCAAATGGCTTCAAACCAACCTTTCTCAAATAACAACAGTAAACTCTGACAAAATAAATAATAACTCAATTAAGTCACTGGAGAGCAAACAAAATCAGGGAGATAGTGGAACATGGGCACTTTGAAAAAGGGAATAGCATTTAATGAATTTTGCATTTTTATAGTTTTTAATACTGACAGTACACCCAAGTCTGAAGCTTTCTGGGTGGCTAAAGCTGGATAGCAAAACTAAAGACAAATATTTAGATGACCCCTAAAGTACATTTTAAATAGCTGAACTAAAATTTTAACTGTCCCTCCCACCCCCCTCAGAAAAAATAAATTTGAGTTAATCTAAGTTAACTGACTACCAAAACAAATAGAACAGTTTTTTTTAGAGTCCTCTACAAAATATAATTCACAATGTAGAGGATGTAATCCTAAATTACTCAACACAGAAAGAAACAGGAAAATAAAAACACTTTTCAAGAGAAAACAATCAATGGAAATGAACCCGCGATGATCCAGGCATTAGAATTAATGCACAAGGATTTTATAGGAACTATTATAACTAAGCTCAAGTATATAAAAGAAAATGTATCTATAATGAATAAAAAGATAAGAGATCTTTGCCAAGAAATACACGATAAAAAAAAAAAAAAACCCAAACAAATATTGTAGAACTATATCTATCCCAGATTGATCATCAAGTAAATCTTCTTTAGGAAAGATCCCGTAGACTCAAATGTCAAGAATAGCCAGGCTGGGAACGTACATGAATGATATGCTCAAGGTGCAACACAAAAGGTATTAATAGGACTTATGGTAAACTATAAAACACTGCCTATATGTAAAGAGAATATTTGCTATTTAATTTTAGACAATTGTTGCTTTAAGTAGGGATTGATAAATATTTTCTGTATAGAGCTAGATATTAAGTATTATAGGCTTTGTGAGCCATATGGCCTCTGCTTCAACTATTCACTTCAGCTGTTATACCATAAAAGCAACCAGAGACAATACATAAATGAATGCTTGTAACTGAGGTTCAGTAACACTTTATTTACAGAACATGCGATGCGTCAGATTTGGCCTATGGGATGTAGTTTGTAGAACCTTGCCTTACAGAAATTTGGATGCAGGGCTGCATGACAGTCTATTTTAAGAAAAAAACTGAACTATAAGACCTGGACTCTTATCCTAGACCAAATATGCATAAAGTCCTGAAAGATGAAGAATTATTTTCTAGTCAACAGAAAGGAGAATTGAGTATCAATCTGAACAAAGATGCAATGTTGTGAAAGATGGAAATTCATGGGTGGTGCGAGTAATTTGATTTAGTTGCAGAACAGAAATTATCAGGGGAAGTTAAGAAAACCAGATGGAATTTGATGCAACCAATAAATAGCACCCTTTTTGTTTGTTTTCCTGAATTAGACAACAATTAAGATGGGCAAAGAATACACTCAGATGGATCCCTACATATCAGTGTTACGTCCAATAAATACTAGATTGGAAGACATCTTATTAATGCAAACGGCATTAGGCATTTTAATATTTCTTCCACTTTTATCACCTGGATACCCCCTTTCACACCACACACACACTAATCTAGGAATATTTGGGATGCAGAACAGAAACCCCGGATCTCTGCCTCCCAGTTGTTAGGGAGGGCAAGAACACAACTGTAAATCAATTTCCCCGCCTTGGGGATTCAAGATTGATTATCTCTCCCCAACAGAGAAAGGTGAACCAGAGATTGCACCTACCAACAGGGTGATTCCGTTTCCTTAAGTAGGAATAACAGGTGAAACAAGAGGATAAAAATGTTTAGGGAATTTTTTTTTTCTTTCACACTACAGGAGAGGAAATGAACGTCTCTCACCCCCAACTGCATACAGATTCCAAATGTGAAATCCCTTAAGAATATTGAAGTATATTCCTTGCTTTGCTCCACATAAAAAATAATCCTGAGGTAGAAAATCAGTTATGTTAAAATGATTTATATTGTTAACTCCTTATTGCAAAGACCGCATAACTTCATTTTAAATGTACTCATGCAATCCACGTTACTGAATCTTTGTTAGAGCTGCATCCTGATTTGAAAATGCCATATAAAAATTGCACCCCCTCTAAAATGATTTAAAAGCAAGCAAAATCATCATAAAAGATCTGAGTTACTCTTCTTTTGGATGTCCATTTAAAGTCCCCAAGGGAAGCTTTTCATTTAAAGCCTCACATTAAAAACTAGCTTTGACTTGTGCTTTTGCCTCTGAGCTACCGCAAATAATTTTTAAAAGTGTGCCATACATCTTAGTCAGATATTCTCCATTACCAAATGGACCCAGCACCTCAGCCTTGTTTGTCCTTTGGATTCCAGAAACATTTGTTACATGTATTCCCAATAGTCTGTGAACACTGCAGTTAATTATACATCATAAATGATTTTTTAAAGCTAGATTAAAATGTTCTTCCCTTCAACAAATTCTGATGAGTTTCCCTCAAATTGCCAAGCTTTCCAAATCCATACATCCATGTCACCAGATAACAGAAGTCATCAGGAAATATAACAGCTCTGCATAAAATACAACACAAAAATCACATCTCTGGCTTTTGCAGTAGGCAACATACAAGGGCTTAGGGTGAAGTGACATTATGTCTGTTGTACATGAAATGTGAGCGTAAGTATTAGTGCATGTACATTTACTTGTTTATTCATTCATAAAACAATTTCAGTGCTTATAAAGTAACAGAAGATATAGATGGTTATATAAACATGCAAACAAACAAAAATATAACATATGCTAATCATGAAAATATTGCCCAGAAAAAAGATGATTTAATAATAATGATAATATTTTCTGGGTAACAAAGTGGCCCCTGCAGTTACCTAGAAAATATTACTTTCCAGTGTTACCTAGAAATAATGATTTCTATCACTTATTTATCAACTTCTTAATATTTATTAGGCACTTAGAATGTGCCAGGCATTCTGCTAAGCTTAATAGATGAAATAACAAATAAGACATAAAGAATTTTTACCTTCACATTGCTTATAATCTGTAAATGGTTCTAATCTTTTATTTTTTAATCACACACTGAACAGCAAGATATTTTTAAATGCTAACACAAATATGCATATATTTTGTTTATGAAAAATATATGTATATATAAATGAATTATAGCATAAAACACAATCCAAATGCAGTTAAGTGATTAGATAAAATAGTCTTTAAAATATTATTTTGTTTCTTAACACTATAAAAGTTTTTATCTCACTCAAATATTAATATAATATGATAAATGTTATATTAATATTATTCATATAGATAATTATTTAATACCACTTTCACAATTAATAACATTTTTGGTGAGAACAAATGTGTTCATATATGTTTAATTATTTTTAAAATATGTTTTATTTATTAAACCATATCAAGCAATAGATGATTTTAAAACCTAATGAAATTTAGAAATATTTATTAAAATAAAATTATCTTTCCTGGATTTATTCAATTTTTCCCTATCTTTTTCTTTGTAACATATACAAAAAAACTTTTAAGCAGATAACACATATCATTCACAGGAACAAAATCTCATAATTACAAGAGCACTTTTAAACTCAATTTTAATTATTTTTCCCTTGCCTGAATTTCTAAAAACCTTGAATTCTTCACTAATCATTTAAGATAGCATCTTTATTTGAAGAGACTTTGATATCTTCCAAGGAGGTCCCAAAGATGCCCTGTCCTGGCCTCAGCACCTCTATAGCTTTCTGTAGGGCTGAAACATCCATATTCCCAGGAAATGGGAAATGGTCAGGTGATGTAAAACAGAGGAAGAACAGCCTTTGAGGAAATCTGTAAAACTGGAAAAAAAAAAGTACTGGGACAAAGGACAAGTGTGGTCCAAGAAAGAATTGTCTGCGATGACGTGGAAAGCAGTTTCCGGAACTTCAGCCTTCGGTGTAGAGGTTTGAACTGAGCACTAAACACATGGGCAGGGGATGGAGCAATCCTGGGAACTCGAGATTCCCCAGACAGAAGGAAAGCGTCTTCCTTAGAGCATGTAGGGAGCTGGTGTTCTCTGCACTGAAGTGATTGGGCAGGCCCTCAGGTCGTACTCTAATGGAAAAGTTCATTTCTGCACCCAGAGACAGACAGAAGGCATCATTTTCTGCAGGACATCTTCATTGTTCACAGGCTTACTGAATTTTCCCATCTCTTTGCTCTCATGGAATCTGCTCTCTCTGCCCTCTTTTCTGTACATTGCAATTATCTATTTTCCTTGACCAGATAAATGAAGACTTCCTTCGAGGCTAGGTCTCTGTATTACTTTGACCAACTCCATCCCCTTAAGCAAGCAGGAACTCCAAAAATGTTTATAGAATAGATATTTAAATTTATTTTCATTGATAATTTGGATTTGAATAACTGAATATGATATTGTTCTTAGAGATAATCAGCTTTCAGAATACTCTTTTGGTCGCTAGTGACCTCTTCCCCTCCCCCGAAAAAGGCTGCTATACCAACAGCAATAACAACAAACTCAAACAAGCTTACAGAAAAAGGCTGGTTTTTTTTGTTTTGTTTTTTTGTTTTTTTTTTTTTTTTGTTTTTTTATTATTTGCTTATATAACAGACAAACCCAAGTTGAGGTTATGACTTTGTATGGGAATTCTTATAACATCATCAGATCCAGTTTCTCTCTGTTTCCCATTTACTATTATTCTTATTGGCTTTATTCTCCTTTCATTGTGAAAAGATGGCTAGAGAAACTCCAATCTTAATCCTCACAGGGAAATCTACTGTAGGAAAGCTGCTTTCAGCAAGTACCAGCAAATCTGATTTGATGATCGTATGTCACAGATTCCCCCTGGACCAGTCACTGTGGGGGCTATAGTTAATTAACATCAATAGAATACATACTGATGAGGGAACACGAATAATATCCCCATAGGCATAAAGAAATAACATTTCCAAACCCCATACACCATCAGAGCCCTCAAGTTTCTGTGTAATTTTCAACGTTCTTTCAACTTTCTGCAGTTGTGGGTGTTTTTCACTAATGATGTTTTACTGCCAAATTTGCCATATGTTGATCTTCTCTAACAACCACTCTTAAGGAAAGGAGAGCTAAGGAGGGCAGCAGGAGCCATTTAAACCCACTTACACTGAGACTGGTTTCTTTACAGCCACACAGCTGACACTGACATATGTTGTAAAATTCCTTTCTGAAATGATAGAATTGTTTTGACAGGTCTTAAAGTTAAGAGTAATTTTTATGACTCCAATGGCTATTATTTTCAGAACCCATTATGATGTGTACCTATCGGTAACTCTCTTGACAAAAAAAAAAAAAAAAGCAACAATAACCCCACTTTGCATCTGATTATCTTGTCCTTTCACTCACTTCAATCTTAAAATACATCTCAAACTTTAATAATTCTTTAATGTAACCAGTGTAAACATAGATATTATTAGACCTTGTTCCTACTTAGTACTTCCATTTATTTTTTCCCCTTCTTAGTTATACACAATCCACGCAGTGGCTTCTCGAAGTGTTGAAATAGCTACACTGTTTGCCTTCTACGTAGTTTTCATCTTTTTTCCATTAACTTCTAGGACTTATGTATTCATTGTGTTCATTTCAGGGTTCTTATATTTGCAATATTTAGAGAAGGCACTTAGCATTGTATCTGGTGTCAGATAGACTTATGTTCTGTTTTTCTCTCTGTGACTTATTGAACCTTCTCTGAACCCTCAATTTCCAAAACATGAGATGAAAATAATGGTATAATTGAAACAGCAAGAATGGAATTGGTTTTGCTGCTGTAACAACTCCAGAATTCTTAGTGGTTTAGAATAACAATGTGAATCTCTCGTTTCTACTACATGTCCACCATAGGCTGGCTGGAAATTCATTCCATGTTGTCTTTATTCTAGGAGCCAAGGTGGTAGAACAACCTCTATCTAGATTTATTAAAGGGAAATAGAATAGGACAAATGATGTGCTTGCTCTTAAAGCTTTAACCCAGAAGTGGCAGGTAGTTTTTATGTTCCTGTTTGTTTGGCCAAAACAGAGTACACAATTGAAACTAGCATCAAGAGAGAAGAGTTCTAAGAAAATCCTTGGGAGAACTAAAAGTATTTGGTGAACAGCATTGTTGAGCCAGCTACCTTTCTTAAAGTATTTTTTAATATAAATTTAATTTTAACTAAAAGGGCTGCCAAAAACTGGACACTCAGATTTGTGAACCCTAAGAACATATTTTTTACCCCCTGAGGACCAATTCCCTTCTCCTTGAGATTAGATTAATAATTCCTAATTGTTAGTATTGGAAATCACCATTTTTGTATGTTCTGCCTCCACAATAAATGTCAAACCTTTTCCCTCCTCTCCATCCTCATGTCACAGTTCTCTACTGGAAGAGTTTATAAAATGGTATTCTAAATGAGTACCTATGGATGCTCTTATCCCTTCCCCTTAATCTGTCCTTTATAAAGTAGCAGATTACATCATTTCCTTGCTTAAAAGCCTTAATGTCTTCTCATTGAATAAAGTTCACAATTATTAATTTGGGTTATATGGCTCTGAGTAATCTGGTGCCTACCATTCCACCAGGATCACTTTAAGTCACTCTACTATCTCTTACCATATGCCAACCATGCTGGCCTTCCCTTTGTTTCTCAAATTGGACAAAATTATTTCTGTTTCTGAGGTATTGTATGTTCTTTTTCTTTTCCCTAGAGGGCTTTAACCATACTCTTCAACTTGATTACTCTTGATCATCATTTAAGTTGCAGATGAAAGAGTACAAAGTATAGACTCCTTGTTGTTTCATTGGACCTTGAACTTTTCTTCCGCAGTACTTTTACAACTGTGATGACATATTCATCTATATAGTTTTATATGTTATTTCCTGTCACTGCCCTTGCCTCTGTTTTTGTGGACACATCATCTGGTCCATTTTGAATCCCCAGTTGCTAATAGAGTGCCCAGCATTTATTAAATGTCAGTAATTTTTGTCTAAATGCAGAATAAATGAATAAAAATTAAAGAAAGAGCAAATATAGTAGTATATTTTCCAGATATTTGTTAATGTAAAAGAAAATGTAGAAATATACAGAAGAAGTATAGTTATACAAATGATCGTTTTAAGATAAAACATGTTATGTTTTGCAGAAGGAGTTTTAATTCATTTTTTCCTAATAGTGTTTGCATCTTTCTAAAGATGAGGAGAAGATAAGCTGAGAGTATGGCTTTAAATTTTTCTCATGAATTAAGATGTTGAAATGTTTTTGTAGAAGAAGGAATGGAAGCTCTATATTTAAGAGAATGTCTAAATGTAAAAAAGATATTATGGAATTTTATTTTTCTTTTCCCAAGCAACAGATAAATTGTTAACTTACTAAAAATGTGCATCAAGTATTTACTATGTTCTAGGTGTTTCTTTTTGTTGTTCTGAGACCCAGTTTAAACATGAGTAGTGTTACCCTCCCCCCACCTGCACACATCACCAAGCAATGCTCAGGACACCAGCTGGGTCTCCTACAATTTAATTCAAATTCTAACACTACCTACCTAGCGACAGAGTCAGATTCTATAAGTTATCGGTTCAGTCCTACAAGATTACTCCACACACACTTCATTCAAAACTATAGGGAAAACTGTATTTTTAATGTAAATTGCTTCATTACAGTGACACATTTGATTAAATCATTGACCATTGGCAATTGATTCAACCTCCAGCCCTTCTCCCATCCTTGGAGGTTGTGGATAGGACTGAGATTCCCAACCCTCTAATCTCATGGTTCGGTTCCCTAGTCAACAACATCTATCCTTAGATGCTTTCCAAAAGTCACCTCATTAACATAAGACACCTTTGTTGCTCCCAACACTTAGAAAATTCCAAGGATTTTTTAGGAGCTCTGAGCCAGAAATGAAGATGAAGGCCAAATACATATTTATTATAAATCAAAATGTAATTGTGCTAGACAAGGACCTTATACGAAAAGAGTAAACAGCATATGACAAAGCACAGATGTTATAGTTTCCCTGGCAGGAGAGAAGAGTACAAGTCTGTCCAACAAACCTCTTAAAAACAGGAAGGAAGGGAAAGGGGGCTAGGTGTGTTTCAGAGCTTTGTGGACTGAGTCACCCCGGATGATTAAAAATAGGCCTAAATGGGCAACCTAAATATGCTTTGTATGGTGTCACCTGTACAAGTCTGAAATATACATGCTGGGACTTGATGGAGCCTGACTCATTAGTTAAACCTGATTATGACTGACATCCAGGTGAGCCGGAAGCTAGTCTATCTACATCTGTTTATTCATTCATTCATTCATTCATTCACGCATTCAACAAATATTTATTGAGCATCTATCAACTTCCTGATTCTGCTATAGATTCTAGCGATAATCAGTGAATAAAATGCTGGGTTTTGCCTCTTGTGCAACTTGTTAGTGGACAGTGGAAGAGCACACAGGGGGACTAAACTGTCGAGGAGGAAAATTCCATAAACTAGGACATGGGAGGAAAATGGAGAACTCCAGTGGAGAGTTGCCTTCTTCTCAAGGTCTTTCGGTGTTTGCCAAGGACACAGAGGATCTCCTTGTCCCAGAAGATGGGAGGATTTAGTTTGCTACCTAAGAGCTGGCGACTTCATGGCCAGAATGGACCTAATTCCTCAGAAAAGCAGTGCTCTGTTAGAAAGGAACAGGCAGCCACAGCAATGTCAAGGATGATCTTCTGATTCATTTGTAGGCAGCCAAGGTCATCTAGAAAGAAAACTGCCTGGGTGTGCTTTGCAGAGGACTTGTGTGGCATTCTGGGTATTTCCCAGAATATCAAGGGAGATCTTTGAGATGTGGGCCAAAGTATTCAGGTGGGAATGAGTCAGGTGATTTGGACTGCATTTGTTGACATTGTTAGAAAATTGAAGAGACAGTGAAAGACAGAAAAAGGATATTCACTTGTAATTCCCAGATCTTAAAGTCAGTATTTGCATTTACAAATATTTCTTGCAATATTTCTCAACATAAAAGCATGTTTAATGCCATGATAATTTTACATTCCGCCTTTTTGGCTTACCATTATACAAAAAGAACTGTTCATGGTTTTCCTAACTTCACAATTACCATAGTGAATGGTTATGTTAGTTTCTTTTTGAAAGACAAATAGTAATTTACTAAGGAGTCCTCTACTCAGGCATTTTAGCCATTTCAATCTTTTTATGATTTTGATGAGTCACATGAAGTAAAATGTAATGTGCATATTACACCTTTTGCAATTATTTTTAGATTCCTTCCCATATTTTTTGGGTCAAGTAATTTTTGTTTTGTAAGCCAAATTGCTTGTCAGCACCTTCACCAATAGATGTTAATTGTTTAAAGTTTGCCAATTGAATCAATATTAAATAGAATTCTATTATTGTTAAAACTTGTATTGTATAGATTAGTGTTTTATGGAGTATAATCCATATTCCTCTTAAATTTTTGGAACATGATGAATTTCAGAGAAATTCCAGTTTTCCCTTTTCCTAGAATTATTGATCTGACAAAATGTAATGTTTTATTCCTTGGCGACTATCTAGTATGGTTCTTTTCAAGTCTTATCATTTTACCTCTCAGATTAACCTCTTCCCACTCCAAATGAATGGGAAGATACCTAGTCAGGATGAATCCCCTGTATATTTGTCTCTGGATTGTTTTTATCCTCTTCTTCAATTGGCACATTTGCTTATGCTCATACAGCAGATAGTCATGATACATAGAAACCCCAACTGAGCAGTAAAATAAGCTATTGTTGGTACAGCCATCACCCCTAAATTGTGTGCCATATTTGATAACCTATAACCTCTCTGGGTCTACCTGGGCCTTAGTTTATTCATCTTAGAAATTAGATCAGTGAGTGTATTCAGTTTTAATGATTTTTTTTCTTTTTTGAAAATCTATATTTGCAGATTTATTTTTTATTCTGATTTCTTTTTCTTAGTGTTTAATACCTTTAAAATGAGGATAAATCTTTCTGTAGATATCAAAAGCTAACACTGAGGCCTAAGGAGTTGATGTTGATAACACATAGACCAGCTCATGTATATAGCTGTCTCATGTGATCATCTACATGACTAAAGAAAGATGTGGCATTTATGTGTGGTGCCCCATGGTGATGAATTTTAATTTGAACTTGATTTTTTAATTGACACTTACAATGCATTTTACTAGATTAAATGATGATATAGATTGAAATGACAATCAACTTGTGAATAGATCATTTCCAGTCACATGTCAAGCAATGTGATAGAAGAAAATAGATGGTCAGATTTCTCAGGATACGTCTTAGACTTCAAAGCTAAGAGAAGTTGGCCCAAGCAATCTATGTACCATCAAGATTTATATTCATGCTACTCTAGACACTTCCCTCTGGTCTTAGAGAAAAGTTTTTCAATTTTACATGGTAAATAATTTCACAAAGGAAAAGAATAAAATGATAAATTTAGTCACAAATGAAAAACAAAAAAACCCTAGATTTTTCTGTTTCTTAAAATGATACTATTAATATAAGAGTTTTTGAAGACATAAGAAACAAAAATGCAATTATCAAAAAAAAGTGTGTCAACGTGTACATTAGTGTATAATATAAACTAAAAGTGAATCAGAAAATGTTTCAAATGCTGAATTAAAGGAGGTTTAAGAGTGATACTTGAGGAATTTAGGAATTGATCTATCCGTGGTCGGTAACAATAAACATTAGCGATCATCATACTATTATGTCTACTTTTAAAAAAACTCTAAAGTGTTTATATGATTCTGTCTCGAGTATTATAGCCACATGTAAACCCCTTGAAATTTTAAGTCCTTTGACTTTTCAAGAATATCCATTTGTTTTCATTAACTATAGCACACTTTTAAAGTAATTACATTTTTGCATCCCATTTCCTGTGAATCGCTTGTTCATTTGTTCTCTGCAAATTTAAGAAATTAAGAAGCTTGGAATTAATCAAGAGAAAAAACCATTCACAGTACTGTATGGAAGTGATGATCAATAAGACTAGGGGAAAAAATAATACAGAGAAGGGTCTTATATAAAATATTAGTTAATAGCAAGTGGACTTGTCTATAAAAGACCAATGGTAAATGATTTTAATAAAAAGAGTATCAATGAACCATTTAATGACTTGCAAAGAAAAATCAGGAAGCACTTGGTAAATTCTATAGTCATAATGCTTTCTATCCTACTTCATCTTTCTCTGAAAATTAGCAAAAAAAAATAAATGATTCCAAAAACATTGTCCACTTATTATTACAATTTTCCAAGATTCTCCAATCTTTTGACACTATGCCCAGCACTTGCGTGGTCTTCTGCCCACCATAGATTACAAATTTCTACTCAAATTTCTTTGTATAGCTCACCCTCTCTCTCCTCATTGGGTTCTTTGTGTGGGGATCCTCCCCCCTCCAAGTTCCTCTGAGAAGATTCTCTGTGCTATGGTAATTAGAGGAGTAAATATACTAAATATATTTTTGGCAGGGAAGTGCTCCGCCAGATAAATAAAGCAGCCCAGGTGTAACAGTAGAAAGGAAGCAGACACTGCAAGAGGAGCTGCCGGCTTTGTTTCCCCAGATGAATTTCTAAGTCTGTTCCAAACCTTTTTGTATATCTGGACAGTGACATTCACAGTGCTTTGGAAAATTTACTTGGAGCAATTCCATTAAACAGAATGGTTCAGAAGAATCACAAAGAGACGTTTAGATGGGAAAAGTGAAAGTATACCAATGCAACTCAATTACCTGAAAAGATTAATTTCATCTTATGCTTCTCCAAAATGTGGTTGTTAATAAAATTCACATTAAGTGTAACTACACAAAATGTTAAAATTGGGATTAATATCTTAAAATGTAAAATCACAAATTAATGTAAAAAAAGGGTGAAAAAGTTAAGATTATATAAAATATCTTATTGGACTTGAAAATGGATTTAAATATGTCCAAAAAGAAGCATTCATCTATCCAACCCATCCTGACCTCCTCGAGTCAGGATTTGGTTTTCTTCGTCTTTTTAACCCCTGAGTGAGTACCTATGATATTATGTGTCCAGAGTTCCCCTTTTTCTAGGAGATGCCACATTTTTCTGCCATGTCGGTACAAATAGACCCAACCGCTGTCTCAAATATCAGCAAATAATCCAAGTTGAGCCAAGCAGATACTTTCTTGGATATTTAAAATGGACGAACATACCAATCGAGTCCGCCCACACTATTTTGAACTGGGGAACTGTAAACTTGGGATCTTTATTTGCCGTGTCCTAACATGTGGAAGAGGATATCGAAATTTTAGCAGATTGAGTGGTATATTACACAGAGAAATTGATAAGATAGAAATGAGAAGGGAGACCTGATCATGTTTTTATCCTAATACCCAGGTTTTCCTAAAATTAAACTGTGATCTTGTCATTGTGCTCTCTGAGACACTTGAGTACATTTACAGAAAACTTTAATTATTTATTTTTAAAATATTCTTCATTTTTTTTTAATTGAAATCTACCGTGATGTTGAATAAGCCAAAAGCATAGAGGTATGTAAAGTAATTACTCTTCCTCTCTGCAATGCAGCCACGTGATCTAAAACATCTCTTAAAAAGAGTTGAATTTCTCTTATACAAACCCCAAACAGTGCTAATTAATAAATACCCACATGAAGTATATATTCATTTAGTATTTAGAAAACATTGAATGAATGCATAAAAACAAGCGAAGGATTAATATGATAAAACTTATGCAACATGTTATGAGTTTTAAAAGAGAGAGTGTGTACAATTTTAAGAAATAGAGGTATTAAGAAGAATTTTCAACTGAAAGACGTTTTGTCAGTCAACATAAGGGAGAAGAGAAACAGGCCATGGTGAAAAGAGGCAGTTTAAGGGAGGCAGAGACTCCGATGAAAACATGGTAGGATGAAGGAATAAGGTTGGGGGCCTTATGTTTAAGAGAAAAGAGAAAACAAGTGATGGGTTAGGGGTTTGAGGGTCATAGGGTCACAGCTGTATTTTAGGACTATTCTGCAATCTGTATCTAGCATTGTAAACTTGAACAGAGTTAAAGACACCAAAACTGGTTAAGATGTTCTTTGACTAGTTCAATTATCACCTGTTCAGGCTCTGAGCCAGCAATAAGATATTAAATGAATGAATCTCTTCCAAAGAAGAAATTAGAGAAATTTGTAACAGAAGGTAGAGAGAAAGAGAGATTCGCAGAGGATTCCAGATTCTTATGGATGTGTTGTCAGTCTATATAGAAACTCTCAGACATCAAAGCAAATACCATTTTGCACGTTTGTAAATTCAAAGATAGGTTTTAAACACATCGAATTTGAGGTGTTGTAGTGGAGGTGACTAATAAGGATCAGGAACCTATAAATAATATTTGATTAAAAGTTCTTGAAATATACAATGATAACTAAAATTATAGCCACTCATTATTTCATTATTTTCCAAAATAGCATAAACCCAGTACCTTTCTACAGGATATATATGTTCCTGAACTTTAGAAATACATACAGGTTTCATTTAGGTTTATTTTTACCGAAACATGGCATCAAATCCAAATTTTCCTCATTGTAAAAGTGTTTTTTATCTATGAAATAATAAAGAGCCCTAATTTTTATTCCATAAAACAGCGGTCCCCAACTATTTTGACACCAGGGACCAGTGTTCCTATGAGAATCTAATGCCTGATGATCTGAGGTGGAGCTGAGGCAGTGATGCTAGCACTAGGGAGCAGCTGCAAATCCAGATGAAGCTTCTGCTCGCTCACCTGCCACTCACCTCCTGTTGCGCAGTCCAGTTCCTAACAGGTCATGGATGAGTACCTTTAATAGAAGGTAAATTTATGACTCTGGAGAGAAATATTTCTAGACGGGCTCTCTAAAAAACATTTCTTGGTTGAATAAACAAAAGACTAGAACTCTAGAAGAGAGGGACATAATGCATGACGTAACCCAGAGTCTAAACACACAGCCGACCTTTAGGAAATGCTTACCGTTAAGTTTATTCTTCCATCAAACACAGTCCTAGGCTCACCTATGGCCAGACTAAGTCAAATACGTGCCCTGACAGGTCAGCGGTTTGACATCTGGGTAGGAAAACACATACATATACGCAAGCACATACATGCACAAATACTTATTTTATATTTATAGAACTTCACCTCTTTCAATATGTTTGCAGTTCAGCCACCTTTTTCTTCAACCACCTTTCCCCAAAAACCCTTTGCCAAAGAACGTTAATGAGCAAGGCATCATTGCAAAAAAGGATCACAAAAAATATGTAGACAGGAGTCCGCACCTCGCAGTGTACATTTCACTTGAAAAGCTGCTTTAGCAACATCTCCCTTCTCTGCAGGTCCCTTCCTCTAAGCTGCTGTGTGCCCCCTACGTCTCTTCTAGGACTTAGCCTACCTTCCTCTTGGTCCCTTGTTGAGAAATGTCCTACCTCCTTTCATCCCTCTAATATGCAGAATAAGTTAATTGTCCCCATTTCTATTGCCAAATTTGCCTGCTTCCACCCACAATTTTGAAAGTCTTTAAGTGTGGCATTGACCAATCAGCAAAGAAAAGGACCTCTAGCTGCCAGGGTCAGCCCTTCTTAAAAGAGAATGGAAATTTAAAAATGACAAATAACTATCTTTTTCTTGACTAATCTTCAAGATATTTCAAAGGATTTACTTTATGCACTGAAATAGATAGAGCAATTTATTTTTCACCAGTTATGTTGCAGTCGTGTATAGAAACCTGAACCAACTGACACTATATTTCAGGTTTATTCCAATGGTGTTTTATCTGCCCCACTAGTCCGTCTCTCAATAACATTCTAGACTCATTTAGCAGGCAATGTGGAATTGCAGAATGCGTGGTTAAGAAACCAGTGATGTCAAATAAAAGAAATGTTCTGATATCGGAGTTTTTAATAGCATGTGTTTACTTTAATATGCTTATCTTTTATATCACGACTCAATAACTTCAAAAAATAGAACAGACTTTACCAAATAGGTGACAGAGTACCAGTACCACTGATGGACTCTCTCATTCAATTAGGGAAAATATATATTGCAAGTGTCAACTTACAACTTGATTTTTAAAATTGTATCACAGAAAAGGAAAGAGGTAGATTTTTAGGGAATGTGTGCTTCTGGCACTTAGCATTGTCCCTCCCTCCCTCTTTTCCTTCTTTATTTTCTTCCTTCCTTTCTTCCTACCTTAGAAAATGCAGAAAGAAGTGCTTACTTATACTAGTTAGACTGTTAAAGGAAAAAAGTGAGATTATTATTGTGAGACTATATGAGTTTTAAGATTTTTTTTAAAGGCCGTAATATAACCATCCTAAAGCAAGTACTTTATATCTGCAGATGCCAAGAGATGAAATGAGGACTTTTTATGGGGGTATTTATTCACTCTTTCCTTCAACTCTCATCTATTAAGGAGCTCCTCTATACTACGTATCAACTTGTCAGTGGAGAATAGAGAAAATAAAAAACATAAATTAATAATGAGACAGCCTCATAGATACTACAATGGGAGGGTCCAGTGTAGGCAGTGGGCCCACCTCTAAAGTTTGCAGGGCTTAAAGCAAAAGTACGCTTGGAGGCCCACATACCTTATTTTTAAATATTTAAGAGTAATGACGGTTAAGAGTAGCAACTGTTTAATAAAACATTGAACCTTGACAAATATACAGCCGTAACACAGGTAATATAAATAAGTGCTGACCTGCTCATTTTTGCTCTTTCATTCTTCTAATCAGGTAGGAAATCCACAGAACAAAATTCCACTATTTTTTTTTTCTCTTTTTTTCTTTGGAGAGAGAGAGGAGGCTCATCTTTCTCCATCCAAGGTTACCTCCTAACCACCGAGCAATTCTCTCTCCCCTGTCTCTGTTTGTTGGGCTTCCTCTCCCTGGACCCCGTTCAAATCAGGACACATCTACCCATAAGCGGCTCATGACCTGTATCTCTTTTAAGAACCTGAGGCATAAAAGCCAGGTGCAGATTTTAAATGATCATTAGTGGCACAAGGAAAGCAAATCCTTGGCCCACGCCCTTCTCTTCCCATCTCTGGCCCACCCCACCTCTCTCCTGGTCTCCCACACAGCTATGTATAACCGTGAGCACACTCAGAAGCTCCAGCCGCAACCACTACTCAGACTGAATTTTCATCCAGAAAGAGTCAGCATAAGTCCCAGCACTTGGGCCCATTTGAGCATGTAATTCTGGGGACTAGGGAGAGTAGTTTACAAAGGGAAGGAGATAGGTTCCAAGTGCCAGTCCCTCATTAGGAGAGGCGCTGACAGAGGAAGGCCCTGGGCAGGGGGTAAGGCTGTGCAGTCAAAAACAGGAACTGTTAGCAACGTATGGCTGTTTAAATTGATTAAAATTAAATTAAATTGAAAGTTCAGTTCTTCAGTCTGAGTAACCACATTTCAAGAACTTAATAGCTGCAAGTGGCCAGTGGCTATTATGTCGTACAGTGCAGATATTGAATACTTCCCCCAGTGCAGAAAGTTCCTCTGGACAGTGCCAAGCCAGGCAAAACTCCAGCCATTTGGTTTGACAGGGATGCCTCTGAAACGCTCTATCTCAAATAAGTTAGATTTCCATATGCACAGGTTATTGGCTTACATCTAGTTGTCACACCAAAGGCAACTGATGGAAAAGGTGGCAAAAGCATGTTAGGATGGAAGAGAAATTTTATAATTCATCAAAATGTTGGAACTTGGTCTTTGTAGAAAACTTTAGATTTTTCTTACATATCCTCTGAAATGATTGTTTAGCAGATGAACATGAAATAGCCAATGAAGTGGTAGACTAAAATAATAATCAGGGAAGGTGTCAGGTGGTCAGAATCATATCAGCTCTGCAAAACTAATATCAACTAGAAACTTGGGAATGTAGCAGAGGAAGGATCAACACAGTCTAGCAAGTAACCTGGCTAAGTAGAGCAGAGGCCAGGGAAAAATAAATCTCATTCTGTCCCCACCATGACTTCAGAGTTAAAAGTAAGCTTACATTTTTGGAAATACAGACAGGTAAAAACACTGAATTTATTTATTTTAATACTATTAAAGTCTAACTGCATTTAAATATAATGTCATCGTATAAGGGAACACTCAGATTATGTCCTTTAAAGGAGAAAATTAATATTGCATATGGCTGATACAAGAAATAAATTAGAGCCAGAGGGCCATTGCTGTGCACTGTAATATATAGCTCCCTTCCTTTGAAATTACTTAGCCACTTTCCATTGTGGTAGAGTGAATATTAAAGCCCAAACAGCTAAGATGAAGAATAATTCCTAGCTAGTCTGAGTTCCTGTAGTCACGGCTGGCTTTACTTTTCTTTCTTGTTACCCTGGGCCTCTTTCAGGACCACAGACTGTGATGCTCCCTTGTTTCCTGGAACAGTTAATTTTATGTGTCAATTTGGCTAGAGCATGGCGCCTAGCTGTTTGATCAAACACTAGTCTAGCTGCTGCCACGAAGGTATTTTTCAGATGCACTAACGTTTATAATCAGTTGACCTATCTATGTAAGGCCCGTTATCCAAAGGTATTTTTCAGATGCACTAACGTTTATAATCAGTTGACCTATCTATGTAAGGCCCGTTATCCTCGATAATGTGGATTATCCAATCAGATGAAGACCTTAAAAGCAAAGCTAGAGGCCGCCCTATTAGAAAGAACTTCTCCTTAAGACTGCAACGTAGAAACTCCGCTCGAGTTTCTAGCCAGCTGCCTTTCCAGAGTTTGGATCCAAGACTACAGTTAAGATGTTTCCCCACCACCACCCCCCCTGCCCCCCCCACACACACACACACACAATGTCTTTGAACATACTGTTCCATCTTCTAATAATATCTCACCACCATAACGCTTTCACACAATCTCAACTTGTTCAACTCTTATTTATCTTTAGGTCTTTCTTTCAAAGTAATTTTCTCTAAAAATAACCTCTGACCATCAATACTGCAATAGGTGCCTTTCCTCAGTGTACATAGAGTATCTTCATAGTTCATTATCTTCATTCTTATGATATAACAATGTAATTACTCTTAAGTTTTATAAGGGCAGAGATTTCATTTGTGATTTTTACAAGCTACCAGTACCTTGAGCAGAGTAAATCCTCCTTAAATTTATGATTAAAAAAAAAATGAGTTAATAAATAAATGAGTGAATAAAGGAATGAGTAAGTGGCAGGATAAGAAATACAGACAAAAATATTTCAAGGGAAACAAAACTTTTGCCAGAATGCTGGTAGGCTGAATTTATGGAAGGAGATCAAAGACATAACCGCAGATAAGAGTTGTGAGATGGGGAAATACTGATGTGGCAGTTAGAAAGTCTTATCATTACCATTACAGAATGCCTACTGTGCCCTACTGATATGTGCAGTTAATGTTCTAAGCACGTGCACACCTATTAGGTGAGACAGGCAGTATCTAACCAGTTGTGACTGGACCCAGGGCCCATGGCTAATAAGGACTCTTTAATACCGCCCGCGATCCCCTGAAAGAAACAGATACTTTAGAAAGGTTCTTTGTCTCCTAGCCTAAATGCTGTTTTTCATGTGTTATATTAGGTTTTAAATCGCCAGTAACTTTTTTTTTTTTCAATCAATTTTTACCAGTAAAGCTTGCCATTAATTCTATAATCATTACCATCCATTATGGTCTTATACATGTCAGTTTACCTAAACAAATCAAAATACTCAGACTATAAGAAGTTGTTTTCAGGTAAATTGAAGAGGAAAATGTCTGTTTATAAGAAATCTTTATCAGTGTGAAATGGACCGAAAATGGATGTTGTTTAGCATGAAATCATGTAGAGTGACCCTGAAAGATTTTAAAAAGTAATCAAGGACATTCCATCTTCGCCTGCTGATTCATAATAGTTGTAAGTTCACCTTTCCAAACAAGAAAACAAATTCTGAACTCATAATATATTTCTATGGCATGTAGAGCTTTAAGAGATTTGTAACCATCAAGTAAGCAAAATGGGTAGAACCATTCAGGCAACGGTTTTATTCTGGACCTCTCTCCTACCACCACCTGTTGTTTCTTTGCCTCTCTGTCTGCTCACAGATGAACCACTCTGGCTGGCATTGACCGTATTTTGTAATAATATGTGCAGTATTTTGTTATGTTTGGTACAGGCAGTTTCATATCACATTCTCTTAGTATAACATGATATGGAACCCCCAAGAGAAAATTTGTATATTAAAATATTTGCAGGGGGTGAAAAAAAAGTAAGTTACAAAAAGACACATGGACTGACGTGTGTATGTGTTGAGGGGTGGGGAGAGGGGCGGGCAAGACAGGAAAGGATGTCTAACCCAGTTACACAGAATCCATGGATGATATAATTATGTGAGATGTTTATCGTTCTACTACCTATAATTTCTATAATAACAAATATATTCTTTTATGGTGGAGAAAAGAAAATAGGCATGAAAAATATAGGAATATATTTCTGTCTTTTGTTTTTCATCACTATTCCAAGCTAAAATTGCAACAATGCTTTTTGAAAGAATTTCATTTGTTCCGGTGTTTCTTACTGGTACAAATTAGAAAAAGAGAATTATAGTCTGAGAACAGAGAAAAAGTTAAATCATATACTTTGGTGAGACTACTATAATTTTTAAATTCAGACTTGGGAAAGGGAAAAAGACTCTATTTCTGTCTGTTATGTAAGAAGCAGCTAAAATCCAAAGTGAGGGGAATGATGGAATTGGCCAGGAGGCCCCAGTAAAATTCGATGTGTTCCGCTGGGAGGGAACTTGGGTGTGGCCAGAGTCATCTGTTGAGTAGAGATTCCTTCATTTTGTTGGAATTAACTGAATCTCCACTCCAACAGGCAATCCTCTAGGTACTAGGGATTTAGTAACAAAAACGAAAAGGCAAAGCAAGCCCTGCCTCAGGGAATTCGTCTTCCAGTGGTACTGCAGAAATGACCATGGAAGTGGGTAGAGGATTTCAGATGCAGGGCAATGGGATTCCAGGGCTCTGCGAAGCAAGAGGTAGAGGTGATACCCTAGGACATGTGGCCTCCTAGTAAGGCTGATCCTAAGTTTGGCTTTTGGATAAAGGCAGGTCTGGCTCCCCATAAATATCCAGAATGGTGAATAAAACTTACGTGTAAAAGCAACTATTTGTGCTCTTCTGATCCCTTAGGCCTGCCTCAAGTAGACAGAGTTGTCAGCTGAGGGCCTTGTTCTGCTGTGTGGGTTCCCGTTTATGCGCTAGCTTGTTTTCAGTATCTTTGGTAAAAAAACTGTTAATTAGCCCAATACTAAAATGACCATGTGGACATTATATACAAGAAGGCATTAAACAAGCACTACTCTCCTGGGTGCAGGAACTAACCTATATCATTGCAAAATGCCACACATATCAGAGCATCCATTTTCTATCCAAACAGGAAGCTGTACTTGGCTTTGCTACATGTGAATTTATTTCTTTACTCATGCGTGCAATGAAAAATCTTATCCGCAATGAAGATTTAAAGGCTTAATAGATACTAATGAACTTTCAAAGAAAGTTTAAATAATGCTTTATTTTTTTAATCTGCAAAAGAATATAATAATGCTCACTTCATTGAAATGTGATAGATTATAATGAGAAAATGTTGATTTATTATGAGTGTCATTATTTTCAATATTCCTAAGGCTATTCCAATCTCTTAGGTATATAAATGCCCTTAAAAATATAACAAACTTGTTAATTCCTCACTATATCTCAATATTGGGTCTATAATTCAGGTCAAAATAACATTTACAAGGAAATACCCAGAAGACTTAAACTTATTTTATACCATACCAGAAGTATGTCATCCATGCATTCATACTTACATACCTTTTGTTTCACATCCCTGCATTCAAAAATAAAAACACAGATTTATCTTCTGTAGCCTATTACTTCAATGATATGTAAAGTGATTTAGTGATTTTTGTTAAGAGATCCAAATGGACCCCAGTAAGATGTGTTGACATTCACATTCCAGACAAATTTTCAACTTTCCAATAAACGCAAAAAATTTCATGATATATTTCAATTCTCCAAATAGATTCAAAATTTATTCCTATAAAAAGTACAATTGAAATATATTTGAAAGTCCCTAATGCCATTAATATAATCTAACTTGCCACGAATGAAAGCTAGGCTCCTTTAATAAAAATGGAAGTACTGTGGACAATTACTCTAGCAACGATCCCAACAAGAAAGATATTTAATTATGTTAACAAAGGGTATTCATTTCCCCTTGTTTCCCCTTTTTTCAGTTTTACCATTTTGTTCACAAAAGTCATTTGTTTCCTCTTGTCCTGCCTTGGAAATCATTATTATTAACTGCTGTAGGTCAGCTTGGTGGGATCTACTCAGCTATTCTTATACTCGGATTTCTCTTTCATAGCCTAGAAAACTGACCTTTACTGAATTTTAATTTTAGCTAAAACTTCTAATGCTTTCCATGGCTCAAAGATGAATTCACTAAATGAGCAAGTCAGAATGGCAGTTTCTGTTGCAGTTTTCAACTTTTCAAAGTGATCCAAGAAAATAAACCAGTATGGAATAAATAAACCAGGATGTCCATTCTGAGTCTTCATATATCCTTAACTTGAAATGGCATACCCCTTTGTATCCATCCATTCAGTGTCTCCTGTCAGGGCCATGAGTAATCAGCCTGTGCAAGTGAGGAATTGTGTTGCTGGAATGTGAAGCTTTTTAATTAGACTGATATTATCCTACATTTACAGAGCCCTATGTATCTATCATGCATTTACATTTTGTAATCATGGTCGTTTTCAAACATCAGACAAATGTGTAAGAGCCAGAGGTTCCATTCAGAGCAAATGCAGCAAATTTGGTTCAGAGATTTCACTCTGCCAACTGCCGCAAAAGGAGAAAAGGCTTCCAAGATGGGCGACAGCAGAGGACTTTCTAAGGGATGTTTGCATGCTCATCCTTGGCTTAGTTTTGCCTAAATACTAGCCCATCCTTATATAAATGTAATCAATAAGAAACTGAATTATTCAGGTGCCAGTGAGAACCTTCATCCCCCTCCCCCACCCCATCTGGTACATGCACAGACAGACTGGATGGATTCCCAGCAGAGAATAGTAAAAGGCTACGTTGAGCATTGCATTTTCAGAGAAGTTCAAATTCCTACTGGGAAACCAGAGACCAAGAAAGCAAAGAGCGGATAAGTGATAAAGGAAAGACTACCTCTAATAAAACTATTTGTGAGCCTGATATTAAAATCATTGACATTGATGAAGTTGAAGTCAAGGAAAGAGTATAGATGCATTTTCTTTCTAACAAAAACATTTGTGTTTAAATTCTTGAGAAGAAATGACCGTTTATATCAATATTTCTGCACACATCTCTTGCCAGAGAGATTATTTTGACAAAAATCATCTACCATGGTCAAATCTCATAGAAATATTTCATATTGCTTCTTTTGGAGAATAACTATGCATTACTTTATTAAAGACTGAAAGAAGTTCTTCAGCACACATATATCCTTAACTTTGTTTTAGCAGCATTTCCGAAACTAACCACAGAACACTATTTTTCAGATATACCTATTAACATTCTATGAAACATATTCTTCTGGCGTTTACCTTGCAGCAATAAAATTAAGGAGATGGACTAGATGACATGTAAGGACACACCCACCTCTAAATTTCAGGACCTCTGCTCTGGGAATGTCCATCCCTCCATTTCTTTATGCTGCTAACCAGTTTCATTATCATATTCAAGGGCAGAAGCTCCTCTACTTGAAACCCCAATCTCTTCTGTTTTAATGCAAATCCATTCCTCTGTTTTAGCTCCTTGAACTTTGAGAGCCAGTCCTGAGGCAGCACCTTTATCAGAAATAACCCTTTTATTAGTTAGAGGACCGCAAAGGTTGTCTGTCAGAGTTCTCACAACATAAATTTGTTTGATTCTTCCCTCAAAGAATCTATCCTTCCACCTCGGTATCTTCATTTTCTTATAGAGCCTATGGATTTGAATATTACAGTATAAAGGACACAGTTAAAGATGTAATAAATGTATGGTTGAAAAAGTCAAGGAAATGATCCGGCTCCTACATAACCTTCCTAAATCCTGTTTCAGACCACAGGCTCTTCCTCATTTTTTCTTCTGTAACCTCTGACCTCAACCCACACAGTAGTCCAGCTTTACTGAGCTTCAATCCATCCCTCCCCCACATTTACAACCACTGAGAGAAAATTCATCCACCAGCAACACTGCAGCTCATAAAGCTCGGGTTATAGAGATGGAGGGCAATCCGAGGTGGGCCCTGATGTATAATAAAACCCGGACCCATGTTACTGCTCACTAAACATTCCCAAGAATTCTAAGCTTCTTGAAGTTAACTAGTTGCATGTAACTAGTTCAGGCCCATCACTGTGATCCAAACTGATGTGTGTCTTTTGGGAACTATGACAGCAAAATGTCGTGCACAAATTTTCAGTGTCTCTATCCCTTCGCCTAAGTAACAAGGTATACAAAGTGGTGTAGCCTCTGTCAGCCGTGATTCCTGAAAGACTGTATGGAACAGAACAGGCAGTATAAGTGAGAAGTATTTGTTGAGACATTTCTCAGTACCCACTTGTTAAGAATAAGCACCAGCTCCATAATGATCAGGGACAGGAGAGAGATCTCTGGACACACTAAAATCCTTGGTGAAAGGGACTGATTTTTGGGCACACTGAGAAAGCAATTCTAAGTGCCCATTCAAAATATACCTTTAACTATTCTCCATAGACCTATTATACATTTATAAGGTTCTGTATTAAGGATTGTTAAATTACAGATTTCTCACCTTGAGGCCCCACCTGACCATCAAAGTTCCTGGAGTGGCTTAAATGAGGGAAATAACACCCCGTTTCTCTTAAATAATTTAGTTATAGCAAGCTTACTGCAGCCATATTATCTTTATATAGAATGGCATAACTAAATGGAAATGGAATCCTAAGGATACATGTTCTGATTCCTCAACAAGAAAATTTGCTAAAGCAATTTCTAATCATTATGATTGTACTTACTATAGCCATGTTCTAATATAGTCTTCCCCCAAAAAAGACTAAAAAGGCCAAAAATATATTTTTATCTATAGTATAGCTAATAATAATGATATAAAAAATAAATTATGACTTTTATTCCATATTCCACTATTAAATACTTTAAGTAAATTTGTTCCATATAGAAAATATAAATTTTTTAAAAAATAATCCAGAGCACATTAACTTAGGCTAGCCATGCTATTACTATGACTTAGCTCTTAAGGGGGAAAAAAAAAAAAAAAAAAAAAAAAAAACCATCTTGCCCCCTATTTTGATAAGAGCAGGAGAGTATAGGTGAACGAAAAGGGGGAGAAACGACATATAAATAACAATCTTTCAAACTTCTATTCACGAATATTGTTTTTTGTCATCGCAATTGCACAATGAAATATGAAAGTTCAATTTCCTCTTCATTTCCTTTTAATAAAACTTCTGTTCATTTCATTTCTGAGAGAAGATTGAATCTAAATTACTTTGACTTCTCTTGGCCTAACTTTGGTGACTGTACCAGACAGGAAAACGGAGGCCTTTTCAAGTATCACCTAAGGAAATAAAGAGGGACAGCCTCCTCCATGTTCTGCTTTGGATCTTATTCTCCTGATGTGTGGATCTTCTGCAGGAGCAGTGAGTGCTTACTGCACGTTATATTGTAATCTTTGCTCCATATCTGAATCAGGACACTTGCAGAAAGAGAAAATCTACAAGAAGCCTCTCATGGGGTTTTTCTCATCCATTCCACAGCAGTTGTATTTCCTAGTTATAGGAGAAAATGGGGTACTCTTTCATGAGGTGGCATTTGAATTTACATATTATGTCAAAAATATTTTTGATGAACATTCATATAATGGGTTGAATTGTATAAAAAAAAAGTCTTTTTTACCTCCAGCGCCTCAGAATGTGACCTTATATGGAAATAGCATCATTGCAAATGTAATTAATTAAATTAAGATGAGCTTATACTGGAGTAAGGGGGGCCACTAATCGAGTTTGATCGGTGTCCTTATAAAAAGGGGAAATTTGGACACGCACACTAGAAAAATGTCATGTAAAATTAGAGTTATGCTGCCATGAGTTAAGAACATACCAGGCAGTAGGAGACTCGTTGAACACTTCCTTCCCCAGTAGCTGCAGAGGGATCATGGTCCTGCCAACAACTTGATCTCTGACCTCAAACCTCTGAAACAGTAAAATAATAAATGTCTGTTGGTAAGCCACTCAGTTTATGGTACCTTGATACTGTAGCCCTAGCAAACTAATACAACCCAGAATGTTAAAAATAATAAATAATTCATCAATTTTCAATGGTAACTTATTGTCTAAAAAAAAAAAAAAGTTATTCGGCATGGGCTTGAAAGAGTTCTTGTCACCTGTCCTCCATGTATTGTTCAGCCTAACATGTCTTCCACATCATTTGACCTTTATAATATTAATCCTTATTCTCCTGAAAGTGCCATCTTCTTCTGCCTCATGCCTTTGAATATGGAATTCTCTCTAAAAATGATGGAAAATATATGGTCTAAACTTCATACAATTCATACTATAGCCCAACAATAGTATATTCAAGGGAGTGGATTAATAATGGGCTGTGTCATCTAAATTAATTAAGGATGATAATGAAAATATGAAGGGTATTTTCAGTGTAAAGATATGTTGTAAATGGATTAGAAGTCTCAATAAGATCAAAGAACTTTTGAATTAGCAGTAATACAATAGTGAGGTAGAAAGATGGAAAGTAGAGGAGAATGCTGTACTTAAAATCCAGATTTTGCAAATAATGCAGTTGTTATTAATGTCTTAGATGTGACCATGAAAATGTGTCCCTGAGAGAGACAATAGTAGGCAAGTGTAAGAATGAGTTCAGGGACTCATAAGACCAGGCTGTCGAATAAATGGTTTACATGAATGCTGTCTTTTTCTAAGAAGAATAAGAAACAATAGTGAATAGCACATAGGGATGTAATGCTTAAAATCTTTAATGAATGAAGGGAAGTGACCAGAAAGCTCATGATGATCTGATATTACATGTTTCAAAGGAACTCAGGTTGTTGGGGGAAAGGGAAAGTAAATGGTCTGGATCAGCAATGACAAACAGGGTGTCCTATGCCACTGAAAGGCCCTATGGTCATCGTGGGAGAAAAAAGCAACTTCAGACCTTCTAAGTAATACATAAATACCACAGACAGAACAACTAGATTACAAAACCCAAAGCAATAGATAACATTTACAACAAAAACTAAGTGACAAAGAATCACCACAAACACTAATATTCAAGTGAGTGAGCAGAAGACCTGTATGGCATCTGGTTTGAGAGGAGAGTGGAGGAATGGAGAGGGAAACAATGACCAAAAATAGCCAATAGATAGTCACTGGAGAACAGAACCTGAAACTGGGAGGCGCTTTGATTTGTCTAACGTTCGGTCTCCCACCTACGACAGTTTCAAGGGGTGGGAGCAATCTACGCCCTGTGGATTTTTGAACCTGACCTCCCAGGATCCTTTCTTGGACAGAGCCACACACTTGTTTTCTACTCAGTCTATTCTCTTCACGCTCCAGCCTCTCACACACTGGCAGCTCTTTGACCTTGCAAAAGACTACGCAGAACCTTGGAACCCACCCTCTTACTATGTGCTTTTTTTTTTTCCTCCCAGACTTACTTAACTTCAACATTTTCTGTGATTAAATTGATTTGGAAGAGAAAGATCGGGGCACTGGGGATTGGAATTAAAGCAGTGCTTCCAAGTTTAATTACATTTTGCTTGCTAAAAGGAAAGCAGACCAAAGCCAATGAGTGCTAAGGAAAGAACAAATAACTATCAAAAGGATGCATATCAGATGGGAATCAATTCAGAGCTCGTTGCAGGTGTCAGCATTATCAGTAAGATTTATCCTTAGGGGCCAGAGGAAAGCTGACCCACAGCTGGAATGACTGGAGTGAAAACATGTCCCCCCAAAATCATACATTCTGATTTCTGGGAAAGCTTTCAGTATATAAGATCTTCCCCTGTATGGCAGGGATCTTTCAAAGGTGACTTTGATGGACGCCCTTGTACTTATAAGCATATAAACATCTTTCTATCATCTGTTTATCTATTTATCTTTTGACAGCCTAGAATGGTAGAAAGGGCACAGACTATGACATAATACAGATTGAGATTGAAAACCAGACTCTGTCACTTCCTGGCTTCGAACAGGTTACTTATTATCATGAGCCACTGTTTCCTTAAGTTAAAATGGCACCAATAACATTTGTGATGGCCACGAGCATCAAAATAGAGAATACAGAGAAAGTGGTCTCCTGTGATTCGACATTCCATAAATATTAGCTGTTGGCAATATATAAGAAATTTTATGCATTTGTTAAAAAGACTGTATTTTTCAAACCATGTTTTATTCTCTGACTTGCATGAGAGTCTTCATGGAGAATATAGGAGAGAAAATATTAAGATCAAAAGTATTTCAGAAAACATTAGAGGGGCATCCCCTGAAGCTTCAGGCTTTGACCTACCATCACTAGCTTCAGGACTGGATGCCTGCCTGAGAGATCAGCTCTACTAATTAGTCTTTAAAGGGTCCCTGGGGGCTTGAAAGGAGGCTTCTTCCCCTGAATCCACATTTCCTCTGTGGCTGGCTTCCATGAATTTAGGCTGCTGGCCAAAACAGGCAGCTCTGGTGGGGCACATGCTTTTCTCAGCATGAAGTGAACAGATGAAAAGGAGGGAGGAAGGGAATGTCTAAGGACTTCCTAATGAGATCTCTCCTTGCTGTGAGCCCTCTGGGCAGAGGGATTAGTGTGCAGATCATTTGCTAATGAGTGTGACCACGGCTATATAATAACCTAAATGCTCAAGGAATGTAGAGTAATTCTACTGACTGCCTTTCTTGACTGGATGTACTGAGAAACACGATGACCCATTTCAAAATGCAAGTCCTAAAAATAGCAAAGGTACAAAACACAAATTCTAATAAACATCTCTAAGACATGTATTGTTAATAAACACTGTGAAACTTCACCCTTTGCCAGTGGGTTTGACAGAGGTAGCTCTTCCTCAGAAATCTGTGATGGGTAGGTGTCTAACTCAGGTCTAAATTAACTTTTTCTTTGTCCCACCCCACCAGTCTAATATTGAAAAGTTTCCCCCTTAATTCATAGGAGTTCAGTAAACACCTCATGGTATTTCCTCCACTTTCCTTCTTTTTTTTTATTCCTTTCTTCTGAATTATACGCAACTAATAGGCCCCAAAACACGTAGTGTAGGTCTGATTTTCTTACTTTTAGGAAATTCAAGATAGGAAGAAGCAAAAAGTACTGAGATAACTCTAAATGGCTATCCTGATATTAACTAAATTCTTATCAGAATTGGATGTCTAAAGCATCTGTTGCTAATTAATTTTTATTAAGCACCCACACTCACACCTACACTTTTCTGCTTAACCTCTTTGGAAACAAGGAAAAAGAAAGGAAAAAAAGAAGGTGTTTTCTTGGTTCCCCCAAGTGCTTACAAGTTTATCAGCAAACCATGCACATTCAATCATGCTCCCCTAATGAACTGCTGCTGTCAATTTAGTTCTCATAAAAACACAAGCAAAGCAACATACAGAGGAGCAATTCCTGAGCCTGTTCTGTGATACACCAGGGTGTCTCCAATTATTTCCAGGAGGGGGTTGAGGGTGTCATGAAATTCTCTGGCAAAACTAATTTTAATCCACTTTAATCTGCAAAATTGCTGGCCACTCAGCACTTTGATTAAGAAGGACATTTCAGAAAATCAAGTGAGTCACAGTAGGGTATTGAAAATGGAAAAACAAACAAAAAATTTTGGTATAGAAATTCATACCCAATTATGTTTTTCTTTCTTTCGCCCAGGTAGCAGGTGTGGCAACTCCTATTATTATCCTACTATCTGTGTAGATTCTCAGGTGCTAAGGAGAAGAAAAAAAGGGAAGCTAATATTTATTGAGAATTTGCAATGTGAAGATCATTGTAAGAGATTTGTTTTTACATATTATGTTCCATATCATTCCTGCAACATCCTTATGAAATAGAACCAGTAAGAATGGAAACTGAGAGCTTAGAGACACTAAATAATTAGCCCAGCTTCCAAAGTTGATAAAGGAGAGAGCTGGAAGCTGAGCTTACATCTCTCTTAATTTCAAAGCTAATGTTTTTTTTTTTTCATTCCTTTATTTTCATAAATAGTGGGAAGACAGAACACTTAAACGCTCAAGGAGAATTAAATAGACATAAGACAATATAGGAGTGTTAAGTTTTTGGTAAAGAAATAAGATAAGGTGAGATAGCAATGTGGGCTAGAGGAAATAAAAAGGTCTCATGAACTAGCATGCTCAAGACCCTGAAGACTAAGCTAAATTGGAAAACACTGAGAAAAGCAGAAATAGGATTTTAGGTTAAAGAAAAGGTAGGAATTTAGTTGGATGTAAGAAAGACCACCTTGGTCACAAGAAGAGTTGATTGCCCAGAGTGGCCAATTTGGGTAGAGCAGCAGCGGGGAATCCGTTCAGTTAGGTAGTGTGTGGTTAGACTCAAGAACTATCAAATCTTGACAGACAGCTGTTCCTTGCCTTATCTAATTTTGTTGTTGTTTGTTTGTTTGTTTTTAAATGTATGTATTAACCACCTCCTCTGTGTACAAGAGAAGCCCAGTCAAGCGCTCTGCACTAGAAGTTAATTGTTTAGGGATTTGTTCTAGCATCATCCGAACAAGCTACTGAGCCTTGCTTAATCCAAAATGCCTGCATATCTTGAAATGAAACCATAACACAATATTTGTATGATTGTTAAAATTCCAATTTATAGCCCTGATCTTGACAGATTGATAGGCCTTTGAATTCAACTACCTATTTGACAGCTCCACTTGGATGTCTAATCAAAAAATTAAAACTTAATATGCCCAAATAGAACTCCTGATTTCATCCCTACACACACACACACACACACACACACACACACACACAAATATATATATGTTTTTCCACCCCCTCAAAACTTGATTTTTTTTTTCTTGCAGCGTTAACTCAGCCACAAAATTTTGATTTCTTCTTCCAATATTAACTACATCCGGCCAGTCTTTTCTCCAAAACACAGCCAAAGTATACTTTTAAAAAATGTAAGTCACTACCTTTAAAAGTCTTCAGTGTCTTCATCGCTCTTAGAATGGAATCTAAACCTCATTTTCAAGTCCTTAAGTGGTTTTCCCTCTGCCTTTCTTCAATATCATTTATCAAATCATTTATTTTCCCTTTTTGTGCTGCAGCCACACTGGCCTTTGTTTCTCTGCCTCGATAAGGTCATTCTTGCTACCTCGTGGCCTCTGCACCAGCTGTTAATTCCGTGTAGAATGGTTCTTCTCACTAATCTTTGCGTATTTGGCACTTTCTTGCTATTTAAGTATTGACTCAAAGGTACTCTCTTTAAAGAAGTCTTGCAGCACTCATTCTAAAGGAGACACCCAGTTATGGTCTATCACATCATTCCTTCAGTTTGCTGCATTTTACTCATCATTACCTAAGATTTTTCTTAGATATTTCTCCAATTAGTTTTATGTTTATTTTCTCTCTCACTCCACCAGTGTGAGCTTCCCTTCAAGCTGCATGAGAACTAAGAGACCTTCCCTTCTTGTTCACCTTTTATTCTTCCACATGGCAGTGTATCTGGCACGTAGAATGGCCCAATAAACACTTGCTGTATTAATTAATAACCAATGTTTGAGTAGATGTTTGACATGAAGCAAATACACATCGATGGGCAAGATGATATGCAGGCTTATCTGAGTAGGGGATGATTCAAATCTGGATATAATTTGGATGGCTAGACCAGTAAGAGAGTAAGGGAGTCAGTACACTGGGGACAACTGGAATGGAACATAAAAGGAATAAATGAAAAGAAATATTATAGGAAAATTTGGAAAGATTTAATGACTAACTACTATGAAAATATGTAAATCTTTCTGCTTTCTATCCTCAGAGATCATGTAAAATACAGAAACTATAAGGTGAAGAGAATCCTTAGGCAAGAATGTGGAAAGTGATGCCCCTTAGATATAGCATGGTACATTCAAAGAAAGATATCCAGTAGGCTATTTACTAATCTAATGTGTTGAGAAGACCATAAAACTTCAGGTACTGATTTTGGCAAATGTAGGTAGGACTATTGTTGAAAAATATTCAGTCCCCCTTTTGTGATTCTGTGTAGGGAATGAAGTCCTCTGCCCTTTAATTTTGAACTCAATCGCATGATTCTTTTAGATAATATGAGATGAGATGGAAGCAGTTTTGGAATAGGCACTGGTTCCCGTGCTTCTGCTGTGAGATGCTTAGCTGCTTTTCTGAGGGAGGATGAGAAACACAAGAGAAACAGTGGATCCACACTCTAGCCCAAGGCCAAGCCCAGATGAATCTAAGCTAGGCTAACTGAATCCCAACCAATGTGAAGTCATGTGAGCAAAAATAAGTAATTACTGTTTTAAGACAATGAGTTTTGGATTGGTTTGTTAAACAGCTTTGTGGCAATTTCTGACTGATACAGAATTATCAGAAAAATTAAGGAGTCGAAACTGTTAAAATAGTCGAATTTACTGAGTGAGTATAGAAAATTACAAACAGATAAGTAATATAGAGTACTGAAATATTTCTTCGCTTAAAATATTTATTCTATCTTCATTTACTCCAACATAACTCCTTCTCTCTCTAATAATATTTTGATTCACTCATTGGTTCATATATTTATTTATTCAAAAATACATACCGAGTGATGCAGACATTTATGTGTCAGGAGTCTAACAGAAAACAAGATAAAATATACATTGCAACCTTGATATCCAGAGTTTCTAATGCACTTTACTGCAAACTCTCCCAAAATGTATAACTACACCCTCAACTGCTTACCATACTCATGATATATATTTCCAAATGTCATCATGGCCTCTTGGATATCTCAAAGGTATCTTGAATTCTACCTATCCAAATACTAGTTTGTTAACTTTCTCACCTTTTAAGCAACAATCTACTCCTTTCCTCTCTTTCTCACATATGAATCAGTCATCAGTTCATTCAAGCAAGGATATCTGGAATCTTAATTTCTTCTCCATCTCCTATTCCATTCCCAGTCAACCTTCTCCCACCATCAAGTCTATCTCCTCAGTGTCTCTCTGGAGAATGTCCTCCTCTCTATCACTTCCCTTAAGGAAGTCTCTTATTCTGTTAGAACAGTCATTGTGTGTGTGTGTGTGTGTGTGTGTGTGTGTGTGTATGAAATAAATGATGAAAAACATATGTAAGGAGCTAATACAGTCTCCAATACAAGTATATCACTAGGTTTTTGTTTATTTGTTTGTTTGTTTGTGTTTGTTTGTTCCTGGCTAGAAAATTTATATTCATCTGCTGAAAGCCAGCAGAAATGCCATCTCTATGTTGAGAATGAGTATAGCAAGCCATGTGAGCTGGTAAGTACACAGGCCTAGGGAAGAGAAGAAATATTTCTCCTAGAACTTTATCCTGTGAGCCAAAAGAAAAGGAGAAGGAGGACACTCAACCAGAATACTTGCACGTATAAAGAGTTTTTGTTTCAAAACTTTAATGAATAATCCAGAAATGAGAGCATTACATTTATTTTTTTTCTTAATTTGCACCAAATATTTTAAAAAGAATCTCTTGACAGACTAGTTTATTTAAAAAGGGAAACACCAGACCTTCAGAACCTCCATTTCTCTTATTAAAATAAAATAAATGAATTTTGGCTTTGTTTGTGCTTAATCTTGGCTGGAAATTTACATTACCCAATCAGGAGTTAACAAGCCCCACAGGGGAAATCAAATGTCACATAAAAATTCCACAGGAAATCCACTAATAAATCAGGGCAGGCGAAGCTGTATATATGGAAATTTCTAGGCCGTCTAAAGTCTATTAAAAACCTCTAAATCCTACATTAGACAAAACATAAAGGAGAGTTGGGAGCTCTGTCATTCCTGGGAGTCCCTTCAATTTCTACATACTAATATTTAATCATTGAAAATGTCTATACATCCAAAGTTAAGTCATTTAGGCTTGGTATATATAACACATTAATTTTATATAAATTCTTATTCTGACATGAAGTAGTTTACATAAAAGGGAAATAAAATCTTCTAGAGCTGAGCACAGAACATTTGTCTTCTATCTTTCCTTTATCAAAAGAGAGTTATGATGATGGTTTAATATGGCATTTGGAAAGCCTTCCTTGATGGTGTCTTTCCCACCTTTCTGCCAAAATACCTTCGAAGACACCAACAGAGGTGAAAAATCACATCTCTGAAAACTAGACTGCACTACCAGAATTTGAGAGAAATTTGTATTCACCCAAGACTGAAGGCAAGAAATGGAAAAGCACAAGAAATGGAGGGGGGGGGGAGAGAGAGAGAGAGAGAGAGAGAGAGAGAGAGAGAGAGAGAATGAAAGAATGAGAACGAGAATGACAATGAATGAGAAAGATTGATTGTAAATAGGATGTTTCCTAATTGTTCCCTACTCTTCGGTCCTTATTCCACAGTTCACATTCTGTAATATGCTGATTATTAAACAAGCTGTTGCCCACCCCCAACATCGAAGGCCAACTTGTCATCATTTGGTTGTGTATGCTTGAGCAGGGGGTGTGCTGCTACTTTTAATACCTCTCCCATAGAAATGTTCCTTTTTAACATCAAAAAAAGTGTGAAACTGCAGGAAGACTGTTGGGCAGGAAGTAAAAGAAAATGGCAGACAATAGCACTTCTGGAGATAGAAACAAGTCATAAATAAAAGTTGTGACAGGATCTTGGTATTGAAGAGCACTTGCAGGAGTTCATCCAGCTATAAATTCTCATTCATTCCAACCAGTCAGTGTCAGAGAACCAGGGGTTGAGGGACAGGAAAACTCACTTCTTGCACAGCAAAGTTGAACCCTGCAACTGACAAAGTCCCATGGGCTTTGGAAGAGAGGCTGAGCAGTGCTCAAGCAAACTGTGAAGCCCAAATAAATCCACATGTTCTGTTAATTGCCATGTACCAAAAAAAAAAACAAAACAAACAACAACAACAACAACAAAACAGTCTAGTGCATCTGCATGTATATGCAAGAATAAAGAAAATAGACCAGGCTTTCCGTTCATAAAAGAACTTACTGAAACAAATAGACCATATCTGTCATGTGTATGTTTACACTGAGACCAGCTGTGGACATGACTAGGCTTTGCCTCACTCATGTGATTTTAAAATAGGATACTTCTTATCAACTTGACCATTTTTACAAACGATCCATAGAATATTATTTCTATATTTTGCGGCAGAGAATAGAAAATGAGGCAGTCTCCACACTAAAGGAAGTTCTCTGCACTGAAAATTAGGTCAGAGCGAATGTGACCTCTTTCCTTCCTAAAATTCTTAAATTGTTGCACAGTTGTATGATTTCTATGTTTACAGTTTCTTTCATTGAAAGTAATATTTTGATTTTATTTTCAAAGTTCTCAAATCAGAAACTAAAGTGCTAAAGCTTGGCTTGGCTGTCAAGTCCCCTATGTCGGGCTGGTCCATTAACCTCTCTCAGCCTCCATTTCTTTAGAAGGAAGTGATGGGACTTAATCTGTGCTTTTAAACTGTAGTCTGGAGATGAGGAGCTTGTAGGGTTGGATTTGGGGGGGAGGTGATTGGACAGGTCTTCAATCTCCTTTCTTTGTTCAACCTGGGTAGTTTAGCATCAGTCTGTTTTCTATGATGGTCTTCTGCATGAGTGTGTGTCTTGTTTTAGTCAGAGTTCTCCAGAGAAATAGAAACAGTAGGAGATTCATATAAACACATATATGAACAGATTTATTATAAGGAACTGGATCATGTAATTATAGAGGCTGAGAAGTCCCACAGTCTGCTGCCTACAAACTGGAGATAAAGGAAAGCCAATGGCGACATTCAGTCCTATTCTGAAGGCTTAAGAACCATTAGCACCAGGGGCAGGAAAGACAAGCTGAGTGTTCTAGCTCAAGCAAGAGTAAATTCTTTCTCCGTCTAACTTTTTGTTATGTTCACACATTCAAGGGATTGGATGATGCCCCCACCCCCACCCCACATTAGAGAGGGAGAATTGCTTTACTGAGTTCATCAAATCAAAAGCTAATTTTATGCAGGAAAAAGTGGCCATGCCAGTAAATATATTTAATTGTAAAATATATTGACTCTGAGCCAACTCTTACAGTTTATTTCCTATCAATGAATTTTTCATGTTAAAATTTTTTTAAATGAGAATAGTTTGTTCTAACATACCTACCCTGTCAGTGTCAAAGATGTAATCCAGACCAAATTCATAGTATTCATCCCTGAGATGAATTAGCTAAAGCTCTATCTAGACCACTCATAAGTTTTTGGAGGGAAATTGATTTCATTTTCTCTTCACTGCAGCAGTAAATAATTTTATAACTTGGAAACAATTCCTATGAAAAGTCTTCAGTATATACTTTAAAAGAATAGAATTTATCTCTTGCAGAGTCATGAAATTACTCCACAAGTGTAATACTACACCTTAATTAAAACAAAAACTCTTTAAACCATTTCGGATAATATATACATTATAAACAATTTTATTCTAAAAGGTATAATGCAACTAAAATAGGAAGCAAAATAATGGAATAGACAAAATTGTGTGATCAAATTGTATCCATCTGTCCATCCATTTATTATATACTGTATCACATCTACATGGTGTCCAGCCCCTTGCTGACAGCTGAAGAAGACATAACATTAATTCTACATGATTCTTCAAGGAGCTCATAAAATTCTAAATGAGTAGGTACAAATGTTGATACCCATAGCATAATACATCATAAATAAGTAATGCCTAGTAATATATGTATATTGAAGTGTAGATGAGCAGAGAAGTCCAAGCTGGCAAGCATGAAGTTGCTAAAACAAGAAGCAAAATAATATTGAATATAAGGAAGAGGGCTTTGGCCTAAGACAGATCTATATTATAAAATCCCCTTTGGGCCACTTGCCAATGGTGTGACTTTGGGCAGATTTTTAACATCTCACATTTTTAGTCATGTCTGGTGTGAAAATAAGGAGAAAGTTCCACTCAAAATCTTGTGAGAATAAAAAAATAATTATGAATATTGTCAAGCATACAGGAAATGTCTGATGGACATTATTCATTCTCCCTTCCTCTTCTTTATAAATTTACTAGTTGAAGAGGAGGCATCAGTAGGTGTAAATGCATCAAGGTGTGAATGAAAGGATGTAGCATGATCAAGGATCAGCTGGATGTTTCCTGTAGTGAGAATATGCTTTCTGTAAATCAATAGCCAATGGGGGGAGGGGGGGCCGCAGTGGCAAACCAGAGAAGGGAGTTGGATCTGAATTTTGATAGACCTTGTGTGCCATGCTGACCTTTTATGTCATGTTTATTAACATACTTTAAATATAGTAATAAAATGACATAAATATCATGAAAATAATTTAAAATTACTTTTGTATGCCAAATATTTTCTGAATACCAGTATTAAAAATCATAACAGTTCCTTGTATCAGAACATATATGAAAATTAATTTCAACTCGATTAAATTATTAAATGTAAAATTCAAAAGGATGTTTTTAAAATAAGAAGCAAGTATAGATAACTAATCAGTCATGTAGAGGCAGCACTTCTCTACTTACTAAGCAATAGAATGACATGAAAAAGATGGAAAGATTTGGCCTCAGAAAACTGAAATTTTTTCAAATACTGAAAAAAATAAAAATTAACTCAAAAACAATCAAAAAATTACAAATCTACATATATTAATACATCATTAAGTATTTTTTTAACCTTTCTAAACATGCACATATTCAGCCAACACTGGGTCCTTCTGCAAATTTGTATTAAGTATAAAAAGATCATTAATGGCATTCCTGCTAATCCAAAATTAGAAGAGCCATCAAAGCAAATGTTAGCTGTTTAGACTGAACAATGAAATATTCCCATTGGAAAAGCACAGAAATAAATAATCAAGACTCTCCCTGATAATATTTGGTAGGGTAGAATGAGATGTTACATATTTATTAAAAGATATTGCTATGATTTCAGGGTTCTAATTAAAAGCAAATTTGCTACTTATTTTCTTCCTTGATTAATTTTGAAGCTTATCATTGACATTTATCCTAAAAATAAAAAGATATATATTGGAATTAGTGATCTGGAATCATCTACTACTTATTGAACACTAACTTTGTACCCAAAACTGTGCTGGCTGTTTTGACTTGTGTTTTATTATTCAATTCTTACAGAAGTCTATAGCCACACATTTTTATTGGAATGAAAATGAAACCAAATGTAGAGAGATGAAGTTAAATAAATTGCCCTAAGTAATGTAGCTAAAAGGAATTAGTTTCTGGGTTCTTATCCAAATTCTAAACTCTAACATCCATTACATCACATGTGATTGCTTCAGGAAGGTTTAATTTATGATAAAGATTATAAAACAAAGTAGGAGATGAGACAAAACCAAAGAACCCTTCTTTTCAAAGACAACAATGACCACAAATAAGCTGACCCATTATTAGGCAGTATCACAAAACTGGTAACTCCATCTCTGTGATTTAAATGACTCATCTGTATGATTTAAATGACTAGTGTTACTAGGGCTTCCGAGTCTTAATCTTTGTTGGAACTGAGAATAATCTGGAGGGCCTTTAACAAATACCAGAGTCTAGGCCAATCTCAGATTTACAATTCAGGCTTAAATGCTTTGGGTTGGTGCTTAGGCATCGGCACTTTCTTTTTTGAGGCTCTCTAGGTGAATGTAGTGTGCAAAGTTGAGAACTACTGCTCTAGATCCTTGGCTATTTCAACAGTAATAAGTGGAGCTTGTGAGTTGGTGGTGGTGGTGGTGTTTTTTTTTTTTTTTTTTTGGTTTCTTTTTTGGTTTTTTCATGTTTAAATAATTGCTCATAATTAGACTGCACAGTTTAAAATAACATAACAATAACAAGTTTCCTTTTTGGGGGGAGTGAAATTGTATGAAGTCTCTGTGGTGAGTGCATACGGATAAGACACTCTGATTGAAAGGTATGTCTTTGATTAATAATCACAATAAATGCATGAGCTATTAATAAATGCAGTTTCTTTGGTAAATAACTCAGATCATGGAGTTGATAGAAAAATAATAGAAACAGCAATCTGAAAATGGAAAAATTGGAAACTACCCCAGACGAAATTATAATGTATACGCCAATTACTAGCTAGATCTAAGCAGGCAAGGGTTTTGGGGGAGGATTATAGAATGTGCAAAAAACATTAAACATAATTCAAAAAATTGATGAATAGACCTGGTGAATTTATAATAATAGAGTTGATAAACTAAAGAATGAGCAGATTTCTCAATACCCCTCTGCATTGCCCTTCACCCCCTCACCTGGATATTGTTATGCATTAATATGTTTAAAATAATTCTATCATCAAATAAATTAGAAATTTTCGAGTTAAAGTAAGATGAATGTTTTTGTTTGTTTGTTTTTGGACTGTCACAGATGTTAAAATGATAATCAACACTATAAATCTCTAAGAAAAAAATGTGATATTTCTCAAATTTATTACATCATGGGGTTTTTTTCTTACCACATTATAGGACAAATAACTAGATTGCCACATTGTCCTATAAACAGCAGCAATATCGACAAATTCCACAAAATGTGCCAAGTGCCTATTATATGCCAAGGCTGGATTTGAAATATATCAGGACCTGAATCCAGCTTTATTACAACTTTAACTTTTAGATTTCACAACAGAAGTGACCGTCAATTAATTGTAAAGTGGCAGGTTCTCTTACAGCAGATAATGCTAACATAACTATTCAATCTTAAGGCAGCTTACTTTAGGACATGAATGTGCTCAGCCTTAAGGAGCCACAGGATGGGATGAATATATATTCAAGACTAACTGAAGTGTGATGGTTGGGAGGAAGGGAGGGAAGGAGGAAGGAAAAAGGAAAGAGGAAGGGAGGAAGGGAGAGAATATTCATGTTTCCTGGTAGAAACTTGGAAGGTAAAATCACTGACAGTGCAGTTGTGTTGGTGCTAGTAATTCACAGTTTTTAAAAGTTTTCTTTATACCATTTTTTAAACATGCCTTGAGATCACTGTGGTTTGAGGTAACTATTATCTTCTATTCCTCTTTGCATTCTTTTGTAGAGAGCAGAGCAGGAATAAAGATGCAGATAGCAGATTTTGAAACTAAGAGATAAAAGAAATGGCCAACGGGAGATCTAATTACCCTCCTCCAAATTCACATAGTAAAATCCTGTGATAATGTTGCCACCAGAGAGACCAAAGAAGGAATTTGCCTTAAAAGTTGTTAACAGAAATTTAATTAGTATGTGCATAAATACTTAAGAGTGGCTCAAGTTTGCCCTGATATCTTCCTTGACCACAGTTTAGTGAGCAAACTTAGGTCATGGGGTCAATAGAAAAATAATGAAAACAGTACTTTCCTAATGAAAAGCTTGGAAACTACCTTACACAAAATCATAAGTTGAACCGTTGAACCATCTGTGTGAAAAGTAGCACTGTTATTTCTGTTCTAGACCTGAGAATTAGAGAAATGACGTCACTTGTCCAATCATGCACAATGCGGCTGGAAATGCAAGTCAGTTTTCTGACTACAGATCCTGGGCATTTTCTTCCCTGTGCCCTGTTATGCTTTTGTGGGCTTTCCATTACTTTGCTTATTTCTCTAAGGTCTCAAAAGGTATGTGAAGTGAGCCATGTATCGCTCTCTCTCATGTTGCTTCAGCATTTCCCAAAATGTCTTCCATAGAGTGCATTATAATTTGGGTAACTCTTAAAATATTTCATGGGGAAAAAAACAAAAGAGAGAGAGATCTATGATCAAATCTATTTAGAAATCCTCCATAATATATATATTATTTTGATTAGAATATTAAAAGCCATGAGAAATCCTGAAGAAATTCTGCAAGTCTATTAAGTAAGGAAAGCTGTTTACACAAGTTCACCCTACTGTTGTCCAAACTTCTATGACTGCAGGGAGCTTTCTGTAATTTCCCTATTGCCATTTTTAAACCCCACAGAACCAAGATTCTACTTTAGTATTCTACGTACGCATGTGATCATCTTTCTCCCACTTCCTGAATAAGACATAGACATTGCAAATAGTATTATGTAATTGCAATTTGTGTTTTTTTTTTTTTTTTTTTTTTGATATTCCGTTAGAGTTTGGTAGGTTATCTCTAAAGGAATCTGCATATTCCATAGAAAGCTATAGGTACTTGCCGCTGCTCCCATCAAGTGATAGAGTCTATTTACCCTGGCCTTATATAACTAACTAATAGATGTGGCAGAAATAGTACAGTTCCCGATCTGAACTAGCCCTTTAAGAAGTACATACAGTGTCAACTTTTGCTTTCATATAAAACAACATGGATCCAGGGTACTGAATAAGAAGGGACCAGGAAGACGGCAAGAAGCCACTTATATAACTGAGGCTTTCCAGCCACCAGCCAGGAACAAGAACCTAGATCTATGAGGAAGACCATCTAGAATGTTCTAGCTGTACAAAATCCCAGCTGAATGAACCATATAGGCAGCCTCAGCCAACAACACATGGAGAAGAACCACTCAGCCAAACCTCAGCATCATAAGAATCAATGGATTGCTGTTGCTTTAAGCCACTACATTGTGGGGTTGTTTCTTATGTAGCAATCAATAAACAAAACACACAGTATTTCACACAACTGGGAAGAATTCAGGGCAAGCCCTGCATTTTTAACTTTTTATTGCCCTTTAGACTACACAAGGACATTGAAAAACTGGATGGCCTCAGGGTTAAAAATTGCACAGTCGTGAGTGGAAATTTTTCCCTTGCCTAAGCTGACACACACAACGTTTGGGATAGGCTGACTTCTCTGCCATCATTAAACAACCTCTTGTCTTAACCATAACTCCTATTAAGTGCACGCTCACCAGAATGGATAGCACCAGTTTCTGCAGGCCCTGTCCTGATTCCCTGTTCACTGTCTCCTCTCAGCCAGTCCCCTATCCCTTCTATCAGACATTTCTGTTACTTTCCTGTGAGCTATTTGCCAATAAAGAACCCAGAGTGAGAATTAATCAGCCCATTTCAGACTTAAATGTATCAAATGCAATTTTTGTTATTATTCTTGATTTTCCTGTTAAGTCTTAATTGCTGAAATATTTTAGGCAAGAGAGATATCCAGACTGACAGTGGTGTTTGAAAAATAATTTGTTTTAATAGCTGTCTTAGATGAGGAATGCCCAAATAATAAATGTACAAAAATAGTATCCAGAAAAATATTTTTTTGAACTTTGTTTTTAATCTTCATTTCATGAATGGCCCACTAGAATGGGCAAACAGTCAGCATTGGGGGGTGGGGGGAGGGAGGGAGCATTTCTTTAGAGTAGATTTGTTATTTACTTCCCATTCTAACAAATCTCCCATCTAAATTAGTGGTTTGTGGCCTCTTTATCTTCTCCTCTTTTGTCCTTTAACATATACCCAGGGGTTATAAAGATAAATTTTATTGGGATATAGAATTATCGACACTAGAGCTGGAAGGATCCATAAAAGCTTCCTGAATCACACAAAAACTATAGCAGAAAGGATACAATGTGAACCTTACTCTACTATAGAAAATGTTAAATCAGATGTAAAATCAACTAAACTTGAATCTCCCTGTCCCTTTCTTCCACCCCTAACTAGGGCCCAGATGCCTATGTAAATAATCCCAATTAGAAATGCATTCATCACATAAAAGCTCAACAAATGAATGCCTACAGGAAATAACACTCCAATAAATCTTGCAAAATGTCTGCCATTCACCATCTTGGAAGTTATGAGCATATGGAAATGAACATAATGTTTGCAATTAAAAGACTTACTTGACTTCAGGTACAGTAAAACCATGTGTGAACCTTTCAAACGTATTCCAAGACTATGAATAAGATTCTATAAAAAATTGGAGTATGCCTTATTATATAGAAACTTAGCATTTATTTTTTAAAGATTGTATTCTTTCGGTGACTTGCTTCCTCCATCAGTGTGCTTTGTTTGCATACATTACAGAGATGAAATCTGAAATTCTGCCATGTATTTTAAAAAGAACTAGGTAATAATATTTTGTTGATGATCATAAAAAAGACTTTGCAGTAGCTATTATGAACAGTTAAACTTGGAATATTAATGCCTCCCACTCATGATTATTTTAATGAGGTAATCCATAAATTCTCCATCAAGCTATAATTTCCTTGTAGTACTTATTTATAAGGGTGTGTTTCTGTGAAATATTTTTGGAAATTAAATCATTTTTCTCTCTATTACTTCCAAATGGAGATTACTTTCTTTTAAAAAGCGAGACAAAGTCAGAAAATTTAACCTCTCAGGCTCTCAATGTGTGCACTTGAGTTTCTTATTACAGTGGAGATTAGCATTTTTTTTTCTTTAAACAAGTGGATAGTAAATACTGGAGGATGTTTGGGCCATATAGTCTCTGTTGCAGCAACTCAGCTCTGCTTTGTAGAGATAAAGGACACAGACAATACGTGAGTGAGGGGGTAAGGTGAGTCCCAGTAACACTGGTAGCAGGCTGAGCTTGGCCCAGGGGACTTAGTTTACTGATTCCTTCTACAACATACTAGCCAGATGCTTTTTGCAAGATATCTTTGGACCCTCTAGTGACTAGTATACCACTATAACCTATAAAGCATTTTTTTTTCATTTGAGGATGAATCTGATCTTCACAAAGTAATCTTAATTTGTTGAAATAAATATATATTTTCAAACTTTTTTTTAATTACTGGAAAAAAAGGTCAGTTTCACAGTTTCTGCTTTTTTCAGACCTCAATTCTGCCCTCATGTTCTCTTGTTTATTTTCTTCTCTAGGCTCCAGTTCCTCAATTTTTCCAGTATTTTTGGGTTACTTATCTATTTTTGCCAGTTTCTTCTGAACACCATTTGTTTGTCAAAGTTCATTTAGTGTGCTACTCAGAGTGAAACCCAACACTCCCGGTGTAGGACAGTCACTGTCTGGGTAGAAACTTCACCTTCCTTACTTGAGACATTTTTTATCTTTCATCAACATTCACAAAGCCATCATTTGACCAACCATGAGCAAACCATCAATTATACTTAATAAGGAATAATTAAAAGGAGGTTGGCTTTTAAGAAGAAAAATGCCATGTAGAATGCATAGCATGTCAGAAAAAAAAATGTTTTTTGTTTTTTTTTGTTTTTTTTGTTTTTTTTTTTTTGTTTTTTTGTTTATAGCGCAGTCTTGGAAAAGAGGATTAAATTACACCCCTAGTGCTTTGGGGCCAAAGGCGTGGTTCCTGGGGTCTCATGGGGAAAGGATCTGAGACCCAGCAAGGCTGATGCACTGTAGTCTGAACACCAATATGATGTTTTCATGGGCAAACTAAAGTCATATCCTGCATGATAGGGTTGATAGCCTTTGTGTTGCCCATGAGAAGGATAGAGAAATAGCTTGGATACACATAAGATTTCTCCTCCAGCTATATCTAGCTGAGGAGATTAAATACAGGTCAGTCAAAGAGCGATTGTGTATTTTTGTGAGCTCTATCACTGGGGTTATGTTCATTCATCTCTAGGGCTAAGATGAGACAATGAGGTTAAAGTTAACAAGTACCTGGACTCTTCTTTCCTGCCCCCTGCTGCACATGCATGTTTCCTCCATCCCGACTTTGGGCTCTCCA
Organism: Eonycteris spelaea; assembly: GCA_003508835.1. Classification (NCBI taxonomy): domain Eukaryota; kingdom Metazoa; phylum Chordata; class Mammalia; order Chiroptera; family Pteropodidae; genus Eonycteris; species Eonycteris spelaea. The sequence goes on along the minus strand of PUFA01000026.1, from coordinate 2,810,109 downwards.
GCTCTCTTTGACAGACAGCTTTACTCTCAAATGTAGATGCCCAGCCCATGGGCTTCCTTATTGCTTTGGAATCCTGTGACTTGCTTTGGTGGAACCTTATGACTTGGCTTCAAGGAATCCTAATATGAAGTCCAGAGTTAACTGAGATTCTTGGTACAGCAAGAAGCAGAGAGCAATGAACAGAGAAAAAGCTAAATGTAGAATCTCCTACCTCCTTCAAATTGATTCTGCAAGGTCAGAGGTTATGCAAAAGGGTTGCATGACGTAACCTTCAAATGCTCTGTCTCTACATTCTTAAAGTGTCTGTGTGTTTTAGACCACTGTGCCCACCTGTTCCATACCTTGCTGTAGCCTTCCCCATACCATGCCTTTTGTCTCAGAATATGTCCTCATACCTCTAACTAAAACCAATTGAGAGGTTAGTTAATTAAAAGTTTAGATATATTGTGAGTAAGCAATAGAAGGTTTATCATATTTCAATTCTTATTTTCAAAGAAACCAAAAAATACATGAAACTGCCAAACTTATTTTTTATTTTAATTTTTGCTAGATCACTCATTCCTCTGTTAGAAATTTTATCTATGACTTTGGAAAAATGAGGAACCTTGTTGAAACAGACACGTGCACATCATCACTCACACTTAAATGGTTCCAGGTCTTTGCTTGGATGTGCAAAGTGATGATAATTCTGTCTGGCACCCAGGTCTGCAGCACTGTCTTTGCAAATTGTGGGAAAAGATGATATTTGAGCATATTAGACATTCTCAAATTTCAATATCATTCTTATTTACAACAATGGGCTCTTCCCTTATCCTTTCTTTCACAAAATATTTTTGAGCTCCTACTACGTGACATGCACTGTTCCAGATGCCAGTACTTGGGACACAACAGTGTAAAAGCTTACACTTAATTTGCTGCTTCTGTCATGTCAGTATTGGCAAAGGGTCCAGCACTTATTTATTTATTTTTTTCTTCCAAACTATCTCTAGTGGGAAAACTTCCATGGAAAGGAGACTTCAGATGTTGCAAATGTGGAGATCATTCTGTTTTTCCCCATAAGTATTCTTTCCTTAAAAAAAAAAAAAAAAGATAGTGAAATAATTGCATTAACCTAGTCCTTTGAGCTACATAGAATTTCCTAATAAAAGTTTATAACCTCACAATTATAAAAGGTTATAACCATTGTGTTTTTCCTGGTTTTGACTAATATGTATTTAAGTACATTTAAGTATTTAAGTTTATCTGCTATAGACACTTATTTCTAAGTCAACTATTGTTTCACTTTCAAAGCAACAGATTTTCATTCTGTACATGTAAAAAAATGCAAGTAATTAGCTATAAGGAAGTCATCTCACTTCTTCAGGGAAAAGAAAAGCTGTGCTCTCCATCCATTTATTAACAAAAGAAATGGAATCAATGATAATTGAGAGCACATCCTCCCTTGAAGTTGACTGTGTTCACTGTGGTAAGCAATGCATCCTCTGATTATGATGAATGGGTTTTGTAGCCTTTTCATGATTGTGCAACATACAATCTGTAATGAAGCTGTGAGGTGCCCCCTTCTCAGGGAACAGTTCTGGAATTTACCCAAGCTTAGCAGGAGCATTGTTGATGTACATCAATCCACATGTGGCAGCGTGTTTTTATGCTTCTAACAGAAGTCTCCGATAAGCTTGAACACATCGTTGTCTTTTCTTTTTTAATGTAGTGGTTCATAACACAAGCTGTTGCCTGTGATGACTTTCTGTTTTATGGACTACACAAACACTGACAGCTGAATGCAGTTATCAGCTGTTGTTGACTCATCAGGCTGAATACCCACTTTCAAGGGACAAATCTTGATATCTTGTATAGCCTGTTCTGAAAGATCCTGGTTCCTTTCGTTAGTTCTAACACAAAACATTTCACCTAACAATGAAACAGTGCAAAATGTTTTTTGATTTTGTTTGTTTTTGATGTGTAAGCTGCAATACCATTTTGCCATTTACAAGTTTTATTTTTCAACTATAGTAAAACTGCCCTTCATACCACTTCTATATCTAATATATCATATGTAATATTCACTCCATGTATTTAGAATAAGGCTTTTTTCATTCTTTTACTCTTTGTCCACTTCTGTGTTATTTTTGTTCTAAGAGAAGTTGTTTTTGTGTATTGACTACCTTTCTGCCCCCCTACCTTCTAGAAATACATCCTCTGATCTCTAAGTTAAATAGAAAATTGTATCTTCCCTTAAAATTAAAAAAGAAAAAGGTTATTAGGCAATGTCAACTCAGGTTGTTCCTTTCCGGGCCATCGCACTATCCCTGAATCAATTTTTGAGGCCTGGAGGATGTGAGACTCTAGTTGGCCAAATTTGGTTACATACTCAACTCCTGGCACTAAAAAAAAAGAGTCAGTTTGACCACACCCAGAAAGACTAAAGGTGATGTCTCCAGAATCCAAGTGTTCTTACTAGTAGAAAGAAAACAAGTGTGAAGCAGGTGGAAACAATAAATATTCTATGTAATATTAACCATATTATATAGGGCTTCTCTAATGACCAGATCCCAAATGTCTTCAAGTTTCTGCCATCATCATATCATGCTCTGGTAGATTTCAGTGTGTCAGTGTCATATCCAACTTCACTTCTACGTAAGACTTCAGTTCAGGCAGCATCTGTGCTTTGAGATTGATATTTAAAACTAATGTGTTGCATAGTGTACATTAGGTCACTGAGGTCTGTTCATTTTATGCCATCTGTGTATATCCACTGTATATCTACTTCTTCAAATGACAGACAAGAATCCACAGATAATTAGCAGAAATAGCATTGGGTATTTTTGTGGGAGTGCACTCTTTCCAATGAATACAGTTAAGTTCTAACTGAATTCAAAGGAACAGTTTGCACAGGCAGATCATCATATTGGTGCACATAAAAAAATCACAGAAATGTAGACCGAATTTAACTTTGACTATATTATTTAACTTAGGCAACCTCCCTAAATCTAGCTCACTGTAGATCCTTCACTAGAGTCACGTAGGTACTAAAAATGCTAGCACAAATTTATTTTGACATGCCCAGCACTGCTGAGTTGTATGTCTCACATTTGCTGTTTTAGCATAATTTATATTTGTAATGATTTGATTTTTAAACAAACCACATGTGTCTCCCATTCCAAGAAAAAGCAGCTTCAGTCCTTAATTACCAAGCATTATTCCACAGGTTGAAATGCAAGTATATTTATGCCCGGGGTCGTACAAACAGGAAGCTATGGACTCCATCAGAATTAGCCAACATCTACTGTGGCAGTGCAGCAACATACTCAGAAAGAACAAAATGCCATTTTCTGCTTCTCTTAACTTTCATACTGTTTCCCCTCATTTCAACTCTACTAAAACCAGGTATTTCTTACCTATTTGCTCATCAGTCTCTTCTGGGCACTCACAAATCTAAAACATGCCTCCAATTTATTCTTGCATGGAATCAAAGACTCTCTACATTGAATGGGACCTTTTAGTTCACCTGACTCTATACTTGAATTACCTCTATAATGTGCACAACAAGAAATTTATCTCTAAGTCTCTGCTTTATGAAGGAGTGGTATTTGGAGTAGACCAAATCATGGGTGCTAGAGGCTAACACCTAGGGTTTCCAATTCAAGCTCTCTCATAGGAGTGGGTAATATTGGCAATTTACTTCCTTCTCTAAGATCCAATTTCATCATATGGAAATAATGATGGAAATAATTGTACCTGCTTCCTGGAGTTCTAGAAGGAAATTTATGAGGCAATGCCTATATAGTGAATTTAACACAAGGCCAGATATGTGTGGTAAGAGTTCAATAAATGATAATATTTACATTTATCTATGTATCTATATTAACTCTATATTCAATATAGGTTTATTCAAATACATAAGTAATATATGCTCAAAAAATAAAATTTGGGTAATATAGAGTTAAAGAACAACAACAAAAAAAAAACATGTAGAATCTCTGATGAGAGCCATAGTTTGTTAAATTGGTGCTTTTCCCTCTAAGCTTTTTTTTTTTTTTTACAAAATTGAGATCATCACACACACACACACACACACACACACACACACACACACACCCCACACACTTTGGTACCACATTTTAAATATTTTAACATAAGTCATTCCCCCTGTTATTGAAAATGCTACATAAACATCATTTTTAATGGTTTATTAACTCTCCATCTTGTGGTCTTACCCAATTTACTTCACCACACCTATGTTTTTGAACGTGGAGGACAAACATTTTTTTCAAGCCATATTTGCATAAAAACATGATAATATCCGTACTGACAGAGGGTTTGTTGGAATGGAAATAGGGGTATATATATTTCTAACCTGAACAGAAGAAAAGAGATATAAGATAAGATACCAAGAATGGTTTTCCTTGTAATTCTTCATTATACTGATACTAACGCTAATCCTATAACCAATAATAACTTTTATTGAGTACCTACTATGTGCCAGAAATCCTGCATTATTTAATTTAATAATCTCAAAAGACTCATGAGTTAGCTTTTAATATCCTGTCTTACAGAGATGAAATGGAGCATAAGAGATGTAAGCATCTTGTAAAGTTCATGTCACCAGTGGCTGATTCAAGATTTTAATTTAAATATGACTGCTTCAAATGTCCTAGTTTTTGTTTTGTTTTGTTTTTTGTTTTTTGTTTTTTGTTTTTTGTTTTTTGTTTTCCACAAGTCCAGGTGGCTATCCCAGTCTTGGTCTACTGGAGATGCTCACCCTGGTGTCAGGGACATTCCTTTGACAACAATAGCAAAGCTAAGGTTCTTTTTTTTAGATCCCAAGAGAACACAGTGCAGATGCTATCAGAATAAGAAAACCTTCCTTTAAGGAGGAAATGCTGCTCCGGGAATTGAAAGCTAAGTAAACCTTGTTACTCTGGTTGATTCCTTAATATTCTAAATCCATGCAACATGTTTAGTTCAAACCAAATATATGACAATCGTATTCCCTTTGCCAATGATTACTTAAGAATAGTCATGTGGCCCAATTCTGGCAAATAAGCTTTGAGGGGATTTCTACTAGGAAGTGGAGGGAAGGGTGGAATTTATGTAAATGTTTCTTCAGACTCAAGAAAAAGAACCAATGGATAATGACCCTTTTTCTTAACTGTTTGGTCTTGGTATGACACCCGGAACTGTCACAGTTCCCTTGTTCATGGACTGAGGATGAAGTTAGCATGAAGGATATCAATGTGGAGACATGAAACAAACTTCAGCCATTTAAGATCTGCCATATTAACTTTCCTCTGGACTTGTCATATAGAAAATAATGTCCTCATTGTTGAAACCTGTTTTAAGTCAAGTCATCGGTTACTGCTGAAAGCATTTTATCTGACATCAAGAGGTTTTATAGGGAGTCAAAACCTTAAACTCAACTTATCAATCAATATATTATGCTTACAAAGTACATAACGATTTTGACACATCTATACCTATCATAAAAAAAAAAAAAAACCCTCATAACTCACCTCTGATGGTTTTAGGGAAAATATCATTATTCCATTTAAGTAATGAGAAATCTGAAACTTAAAAACATCAAGTAGCTTGACAAAAAAGTTTGAATAAGTGTTGGTATCAGAATCTGAACAAAGGTACAATGGCACTAGGACCTTCATTTTTTGTGATGCATATAAATTCCCTTGGAATGCTGCTTTAAGGCAGGCTCTGCTCTTCATGATCATTATTCCACTTGATCTTTGACACAATTTTACCACTCGAAAATAGTTTTATGCACTCATTCTTGAGTCTCCTGTAGTCCAAGAGGTCATGCGAGCTTTACAAGGTCATACAGCAAGGTCAGAGATACAGTCAAGAGCCACCCTGAAAAAGAACAGCTGTATCAAAACAGTAGTGCTCACCATACAGCTCCCCTTACTTCAGTTTATCTCATATAAAGTTAAGGCTGTGTGGCTAGTCCTGGGCAATGGGTTGTAAGCAGAATTGGCATATGTTATTCTAAGTCCAAGGTAGTTAGGAAAGGAGGTGAATCTTTTATGCTCTCTTATCTCTTTCCTTTATTCACATGGAAATGAAAAGCACCAAAACATCAAAGTTGGCAAGAGAGAAGTAGCCAGGATCCACCCTAGATCTCCAAGTTGATGTGGATGAGAGTTATGACCTCAAACCTATGCAGGACTTAACTCGAGTAAAAAGTTTAGTAAGTTAAGCCACTGAAATTTTGGGAGTGTGTATTACTCCAGCACACATATCTTATTCTAACTAATTCAGCTGCAGTAAAGGAGTCAATGGCTAGTTGGCATAACCAGCTAGAAGAAGTTTGGTTTAACTTTTGAGTGCCTAGTGGACCATTTTATCATGCAAAATACCTTCCTAGGTTTTTTAGCTTCTGCTTTGAAGTCCTGAGATACAAAGTACTTGGTGCTTTTTAAAGCTCCTTCTTTTCTTTGTTGTACATGAATGAATAGTTGCTTTATTTATTATGCAGTTGGTAGTGGTTATGGCGAATTTTTCTTCACTAGGCTTGAGATTTATAGAGCTGGGCTTCCCTTTTATTAGGCAATATATTCAGTTTGGCATTCTTAGGTACCTAGAGAATTTGGCATAGATATACTTTTATCATAAAAAAAAATCCTCATAATGATTATTATTAGCATACCCTGTTGTTTATCAAGACTCGGTGCAAAAAAAAAATACCGTGCAATGTAATTTTGAGAAGCTAAGTCTTTGGTCTTTCAGTAAAACAAACAATGGCATAAATAATTTCGAGGCTTGGTGAACATACTCATTAAGAAATACATGAGGTACTAAAATTACAAATAGGGCATCGCTGCTGGCATCTTTGAAACTAAGCCCCCCCCCACACACACACAATGGATTTATCACACCAGAATTTCGCCTTCAGGGCATAGTCATAATTTATTTGAATTTTGAAACTATCAAACTGCTCCTGGAAACAAAAGGAAAGCTCAGTTTCTTACCCCTAACATTATAAAGCCCAAAGAAACATTAACAATTACCTAATTGAAACCCCTTAAATTATAGGCAAGAAAAAGAGAAGTCAAGAGGACAGGAAATGACTTTTAAAAGATCACAAAGTGATTAGGGCCCAGTCAAATACGCTTCTATGTTGATCATATGTCTTCTTCCAGACCTCAGAATAAGGAACGACTGGGCCATACCATGTGTCCGCCAACATGTTTCCTGTATCAATGGGCATTTGCTTTACATCTGGGATATAATAAAAAATATATATAAACCTTTTAGGCCAGGTATGATCTCAAAATTCCTACTATACCATTTGTTGAACACCTACTAAGTGCCAGAAACTACAGTTCTTTAATTATCACACACACACACACACACACACACACACAAAATCCTGTGAGGTAGGTATCATCATCTTAAGGAGGGTCATATAAGTTAAGTGATTTGACCTAGTAAGTTTAACAATTTATCACTACAAGAAGATAGGATTCCAAGTCAGGCTGCTCCTATCTAATACTCCAATGTGACAGTGTTCTCAGGAACAAAGTGAAATATCATCATTCCCATTTTACATAAAGACAGATGTGGCAAAGGAATGTTAAGTTGTTTAAAATTTGTTCATTTTATTTAAATCGTGTTAAATTGGTGACCGAGCTGAAACCAACTATAATAAATGTCCCAATAATCAGAGATTATTTCTCCCCCAGCTAAACCTTTATTTCCTGTATGGTAGTTAATGTCATATTGTTGTGGTACAACCAAATTCAAGACCCTCAGAGCCAATTGAGATTAATTATGAGCCTTTATTAGCTGGCCGGCGACTGACTCTCCCCACTGGAGAATCAGTCCTGAACCTCTAGAAGGAACAGCTTAAAAAGCCCCAAAACCTCCTCTAGCAAGCGAGCAGGTTTACAGCAGAGGCTGTCCATTAACATATCTTTGCACAGGATAACTACACCCTTAACATTAGCATATCTTTGCACAGAATATCTCCTAGAACTACACCCTGTTTAACATTAAACAATGGAGCAGAAGTTGGCCATTTGAAAATTTTCCACCCTTAACAATATGAAGTTCAGAATGGAACGAGTATGGTCTGAAAAACATTTTTTTTTCCCTTTTTTCAAGCTCTTGTTTTCCATTGAAAGTGTAGTGTCTACATAGTATGTACATTTCACACCTTAAAATGTATCAGAGTACGGTTTCATTCTTAGAAGGAAAGAAAATGGGAATTTGACACATAACAGTGGCAAATGATGCTGTGGTGTCATCTGTGGGAAGAGGACTATACATATGAGACGTCGAGACAAGGTCTAGGCACAGGGACATTCAAGAAGACGCCCTGCACCCTCAGGTCTGGTGATACAACTCATGAGAATCTGTGAGTGTCACTTGTTTATAAGAAAACTTTCAAATCTATGAGCATCACTTGTTTACAAGAAAACTTTCCATTTGGCAATTTATTCCAGGCTTACTTACTTCTGGAATGAAGGTGGCTTTCCCAAGGGCATGGAACTTAGATAATGAAAGGTCTTGAAAACCAGTGAGTCCGCTACCTCATTTTGCAGGTGGAGAAGCTGTGGTCCAGAGAGGGCAGTGTTTTCCGTCCAGGGCCATGCAGCTAAATCTGTAACAAAGTCTAAACCAAAAGGAAGGTTATTACGAATCTCACATCTGGATCAGCCTGATGCCTGGACACCTGGGTATATAATCTGTAAACAAATCCACAATGACCTGGGCGGGGGGAGGCTGGAAAAGAAGTGTCTGTGATGATGACAGTAAACCAAAGGCAGAGACAAGAAGAGGAGTAGGAAAAGGAGAAATCTCTCTGTATTTGTTTAGCCAGCATTTATTGTTACTTCCTCCGTGTAAATGCATAACCCTGGTGCTAAGGGCACTGAGGGAAGAAAACAATTGCATTGACCATGTCTTTAAGGGACTCACATTCTATTATAAGAGAGGAGACCTGAGTCATAAAGATGAGAAGAGACACATTTTGGAAGAGTAGTGTAGATAAATGGTATTGAGAGTAGTGAACAATTTTCATAGATTTCATAGATGATCAAGCATTGTCAGCCTACTTAACATGAAGAAAATTTGCTCATCGTTTGGAGGGCTTACTTTGTTGGAATTCATACAATGTCTCCAGCTTAGGAAGCCTTATGAAGACGGACAGAGCAGAGCTGCTGGTTTAAAAAAAAAAAAAAAAAAACAATTAAAAAGGTGTTATACCTTCTCTCCTTCAGCTCCCTCCATCCACACATCTACCTCAGATTGTCCTTGAATTTATCTCTTTTCTTTTGAGCCTGCCTTATGTGACTTAATATCTCCTTTATTCATGGCTACTGTCTGCTGACCACTGATATACATTCCATCAACTGCCAGCCTACATAGTAGACATATGGCATAATTATTTTCAGAAGGGAAGCTGTGGTGTAGAAATGTCAATACCCTTTGCTAAAAGGCACACAGCTAGAAAGCTTGGATTTCAATCCTGGAACCAAGTTGTAACTATACAGGAAAAAAAAAAAAATCAACTCGACTGTATAAAAATAATGTATATTCATGTAAGATATCATTAAATCTATGTATAGATCTAGCCAAAGGATAAATATAAACATGCATAAAATAATATCTATTATCTCTCTATTATCTATTTACCTAGATGAGAGGGAGGAAGGGAGGGGGAGAGGGAGAGGGAGAGGGAGAGAGAGAGAGAGATTTGTATCTGAAATAATATCACTGAATACTGGTGGAATAAGGACACTATTCTTACAAAGTTTTACTATATTAGACAACTCAATTCTCCTTTCTTGGGCTTCAGGAAAAGCAGAAGCTGATTAAACTAAAGAGGAATGTAATGAATAAAATTAAATATGCAGGTATCAGCTTCAGAATGTTCTGGTTGCAAATTCCAGGTTCAATATATCACTAATTTGTGGACAAGCTACTTCATTTTTCTATAACTTAGTTTTGTTATCTGTAACATGGGAAAACACTAGTGAATATCTTACATAGTTGTACAAATTAATTAAAGGTGATCATATATTTTGAATGTTCAAAACAGTGCCTGGCATCAGTCAAAAATTAAGAATTGTGAATCTTTTGATGCTTTGCATTAATGAACATTTCCAGGTATTTGGAGTAAGAATATCAGTAATAGAGCGGGTCTCCCTTTCAGTGCTGCTTCTTCAGAGAAGCCTTGCTGATTTTGTGAATAGATTAGTCCTCTTTTTATGTGGATTTCTAAGACCCCATAGTTCTCTTTCATATAGTTGGTTTTTCTAAGACTCTGTACTTCTCTCTCAGATCATCTATCATCTTAGTTATTATGTGATCTTTTCTAATGGCTTCTTTACTTCTATCTCCACCACTAAAAGGTAAGTCCTCTGGGATAGGAAACGTCACTCTTGTTTACCATCCACCTTTATTTTGCCTGTGATGGTGCCTAGCACAACTAACAAAATAATGGGAGCAAAACAAAAAGGAGGGAGGAGACAGAAATGTGGGAGAAAGAAGTGATGCTGGAATTTGATTCATTTCTTCTGAAGTCATGTTCAGAGCCTTTCCCTTCAGTACACCAGACTCTTTCCTTCCCTTCCTTTTCCCTCCATCTTGTTCATTTTATTTGAAAAATACAATTCAGATTATATTGTGTGTCTGGATGCTGGACTCACGTCTAAACAGACCTGGGAGAACCTTTTCTTACTGGGCAGTTTTATGCTTTCATCAGCACTGCTGAACATGGGCAGTGGAGATGCTGACCTTGGACAGTGCAGTCACCAGCTCACTTTTAGCAGAGTCCAAAAAAGGCACAGCTGGGTAATAAAGGTGATGAGTTTGTCATTAGTTGATGCCAGTCACCTTAATGAGGTTTAGTAGATCTACAACACTGCTTCAGGTGTGGCCATGGGTCCCTTTAACCAACAGCCCTCCTTGTCCCCGAATCTGCTTCAGTCATGGGTCACCTTGACCCTCTCCTAGATTCAGGGGTTAATTTTCTAATTTTGGTTTATGGACCAAGCATATCTTTACAGACTGTTGAAAATAAAATGACCTCCAGCAATAAGCCCTGCTCAAGTCAATCCTTTTGCTCCCAACACTTTCTCATGGCTGTGTTACTGACATGGGTCAGTCTCCCATCCCGGTTCACCCATCACCCCTGGTTACCAGAAGCCCAGCTTTCTAGACCCTTATATTTGTACCTGGAACACTCTGGAAGGAATCTCAGAGAAAAAAAAAAAAAATCATCATCCTCTCTCTCCATTTTAAAATGATGATTGAACTAAGGCCCAAAGAGGGGAAGTGACTTGACTAAGGTTTCACATTGAGACATTATGACAGCTCGATCTATCTTTGACTTAAGTCCTAAGTACTAATGTAGGATGATAACAATCTTCTCTTTTTCTTTTTCTTCTCTTTTCTTTCCTTTCCTTTATTTCCCCCCCCCCCTTTTCTTTTTAATGCATTGTAGGTACTAAGACAAGCCTAAGGACTATTTCCGAGGCCAAATATCCAGGCCCACATTAAACATACCACTGACTCCCTTTATAATCCCTCTTCCATTACGCAAGAAAAGAGAAGAGAGGCTTCTTCTTCACTCTTCCTATTTATACACCACATTTAAGCTCAGGCTCAGAATATCTCCCCCATCCCAACACACAACACACACACACACACACACACACACACACACACACACCACACACACACACCACACACACACACACACCCCACACCACCCCCCCCCACACACACACATCTTGATTTAGACTAGGACTTGAGATCTACTGAATAACCCACTAAATACAGGCACACACAGGATGGAGACTGTTTAAATCGTATTATAGTTCATTTTAATGTAATTTTAGTGATCACTAAGGGGTACCCCAAATGCAATGACTCTGCTCCCCTGGTATAAGTCCCCCCACCTAAGTACCTTGGAAAAATAAACAGAAAGAACAAGATCCACATTTTTCATGTCTGTTAACTTTGTAGCATGTGGTCACCAAGTAGGTTGCTGTAATAGGAAACTGTTATAATTAAGCCCTTTTCTCCCCACGCCATGCTGGAGCTGAGAGTCTGCTGGGAGCGATAAGAAAGTTCTGTTCTACTGAAGTTTCGATGTTGTCTTTTGAAATTTACGGCTGTAGAATATAAAACCTTTTTTATTTGAATTGTGGGAGACCAAAAACTGTATAAACAATTATATGTGAATTGGAAATGCAATCTTAAATGTTGAACAAAGAGTATATTTTCTCCTAATTCCAATGTAGCTGTATTTTTCTAATGGACTCCCATGATTCAAAGATATTTAAACAAAAAAAAAAAAAAAAAAAAAAAAAAGCCTTCAATCTTCCAGTTTGTTATAAGACCCTGGTGTACAGAGAAACTTTACAACAGCATGGGAGTTTATAATCCACCAGCAGGAGAATTATAAATTTGCAATAAGAGAAGTTCTTAATCTTACACTTACATAAATACACATTTTTAGATTTAAATTGTACAAATCAAGAAATAAAATCAAGATCATTTTATTCTTTCTAAAGGGTACTCATAGATAAATGATGACTGGTTAAAGCCTATTGAATGTTTGAAACATTTGTAGAATGTAATTTATTCATGCCAAATACATCAGAAAAGTAACTCTAGTGTTAAATAATAGCATGAAGAAATTAAAAGGCAGAAGCAAGCAGTTGGGCTTAAATGGATGCTCTGAGGTTTGTAGAAAATGTCAAAAGAGTTCAAATGTTTATAATGTGAAAGTAAATATTTGGGCATACTGTAGGAAGGCTTTATCCCAGTGTAAGATAATACAGTTCTTCTTGGGACATGTTATAAAGAGAAGACTATTTAGTCTAGCTCATTTAATTTCCATATGTTTTATTAATAAACAGTTATGCCAAAAAAGGTAATGTTCTTGCCCCCCTCTTTTTTATTCCACTCTATCTAGTTCCCCTATAAAGTTCATGTCTCAATAAATCAAATCAATCATGATTTTCCTTTTTCTTAATGATTTTTATTCATTTATCAGAAAATTTACTAGATCAACAAGATATATATAGTGGGACCTGAGGGTAGGAGATGAATAAGGGGTACTTGATCCCCAGACTATAGAAATTGAAACACTATGGCCATCTGTGCATAATTCCCTCCATTGTGTATGGGAAGATATAGACACAAAGAAGATAAAGGAAGGTAAAATGTTACTTTATATGTGGCTAGCTTTGGCCTTAAATTTAGTTAAGCTGAGCTGGGCTATGAAGAATTCTTTTGCTATGGTTTAAAATTTTAAATGGTTACCTTTCTTGAAACCCAAACTTTCATTTTAGAACTAAGCACTTTAGTAGGTCTAAAACAACAATATTGAGCTACAACAAGAACTAAAAAATATTAACAAAATCAAAGAAAATAAAACTGTAGAGCCAAGGAATAGAATTAAAGAGAGATGTTTAACACTTAAGGGAATAAGGAATTTATTCACATACTTACCTAATATCCACATTACCACCTGATATTTGTTCAGGAATGTAATCAGCAAGGTCAGGTGCACTTATTCCTTTAAACTGAAGCAAAAAAGATTAGAGTATATCCATGGCTTTAAAGGCAAGTTCAAAAACAAAAACAGAACACCAAAAACTCTAGCCACATAGACCAAAAAGAAAGATAAAATGGACTACGATAAAATTTAAAATACATGTTCATAAAAAATCTATTGTTAAAAATTATTGTTAAAAATTATTAAAGAAGAAAATTTAGGTGATGCCAACTATTTAATACTTCATGCAATGGATAGTCTCAGAGAACTGCAAAAGTTGCAGAAGTCAAGAAACTTTTATAGGATAAAGAATAAAGAACAAGGAGGAAACAAATATAAAATATCTAACTGGCTGGAGCAATATGTCAATGTGTTTGGGGTGAGAAAACCCAGAATTGGCTTTGTGTTTGGAGATTGCCTGATTAAATGTAATGCATTTCTAGTCAAGCAAAGAATTTACAGGAAATGGAAGTTGTCTAAGTTTCAGTGTGCTGATGTGGCATCCCAGGCAGGAACAGCTCCATTATGGGCCTAAATATTTATTTCAACACTATTTATCTAGATGAGAGAGGGGAAGGGGGAAATAAACATGAGTAGTGAAACTTTAATATTTAAGGAATCTGAGTAAAGGGTCACCAGTAAGATTTTTTTTCCTCAATGCTTTGAAATGCATATATTTAACAGAGGACTCTTTTATTTACAATATGTAAAGAATGTCAACAGATCAATAGTAAAGAAACAAAGAATATTTTTAAGTGGCAAAACATATGAACAGATATTCAAATTCACTAGTAATCAGAGAAACACAAATTAAAACAATAATGCAATACTAAAATATGCCCAAAACAATAGGGAAAAAGAAGGAAGGAGGAAGGTCAAAAAGGAGGGAGGGAAGGAGGCAAGGAAGGGAAGGGAGGGAGGGAAGAAGGAAGGAAGGGAAGAAGGAAGGAAGGGAGGAGGAAGGAAGAGGAAGGAAGGAAGGAAGGAAGGAAGGAAGGAAGGAAGGAAGGAAGGAAGGAAGGAAGGAAGGAAGGAAGGAAGAAAGAAAGGAAGGAAGAAAAGGAAAGAGGGCAGGAGGGATAGAGAAGGAAGGAAGGGGAAAGGGGATGGAAGGCAGAAGAGAAGAAGTGGAGGGGGAGGAATAGGCAATTCCAAGTATGAACAAGGATATGGACTAACCAAAACTCTTATACATTTCTGGTGGAAATGTAATATGGTATAACCACTTTGAAAAATTGCTTGGTAATATCTGCTCAAGCTAAATTTCTCATACCGTATCACCCAGCAATGCTACTCCAAGCTCAAAAGTATATATCCTTACAAACATTCACATGTCCACCAAAAGACATGCACAAAAGATATATTTTCAAAAATGTTCACAGCAACACTTTTTAATAGTAAAAAAACTGAAAGCAATCTAAATGTCCATCTACAATAGAGATAAATTAGTTATGGTTCATCCACACAATGGATTACAATATAAAAATGAGGATGAAGAAACTGCAGCTGCACAACACATGATGAACAAATCTTACAAAGGTTAAGGAAAAGCCCTTCAAGAGCAGAGAGCAGATACAGTATGATGTCATTTATATGAAGTTCAAAAATGAGCAAAACTAATCAATGGTGTCAGAAGTCTTGATAGAGTTTAATCTTGACTCTGAGCAGGGAAGGGTATTGATTAGAATGGGGTAGAAGAGAGGCTTTGGGGCTAGGGGATGCTAATCTTAATGATAATGACTCAGTTGTGCTCATTTTATAAAACTTCATTGACCTTTATGATTTGTGCAATTTTCTGTATGCATTTTATATTTCATTGAAATTTACCTCAAAAATAGAATTAAAGATTATTAAGGAGGACCTTTTCAACTAGAAGAGTATTTCTTGAGCTTAGATATTAGACAGATCATTTTATAAAAATATATATGTATGTTTTTTTTTATTTAAATAAAGGACCAAGGACTCATTTTGTCTAGAGAAACTGGTGTGAATAATATTTAATTAAAGAAAATAAAGTCTTAGTGTAACAAACCTGTTTTTAATTGCTATAATATGGCAAATAGGAAAGTTTATCACCCTAAATTATAAATGCGTTATTTTGTTATAAATGCATTTTTAATTTTTTTTTTAATGTCTGAATATTTTGGTCTTCAGTTTAAGAAGTACTAAATATATCAGTCAGGATAAATTAGGATATACTGTGAAAAATTAATAATCTCAGGAAGTTAAAATAATGTTTTATTTTTCCTCTAGAGCTCATGTTCATCATGGGTCATTGGATGACTCAGTTCTACCTCATCTTATTCTAGGACTTAGGTTGTTGGAAGAGCTACCAGTGCTACTGCTCACTTTGGCAGAGGGAAAGGGGGAGTGTGGTAAATCATTCACTACTTTTTAATGTTTTCCCCTGAAAAAAAGTGATACCCATCAGTACCTCTTACATTTCAGTCCCCACCAAAAGTCAAATAGCCATACCTAACATCAGTGAGGGAGAGACCTATAATATAACACTATGCCTGGTAAAAAAAAAACAATGGTAACTATTGAGAGAACCATACAAATTTTTTCAGTTTGTTCTCACATCACATCAATTAGTTCTCATATCTATAAGCCTAATCAGAATATTTTAATAGTGATAAGATCAAATGACACTGGGAATGCATCCCAGATACATGTGGGTCAATTGCAATCACCTTCCATTAAAGCTCTCATGCTTGGCAGAGTGCCTAACAGATTGCTTATGCTCCCTGAATCTTTGTTGGATGACTGAAGAGAACTAAGCATACAATCAATCTGTGTAAAGGGTTTGGGTATCATTAAAAAAATATTAAAAAAAAAAAAAAAGAAAAGAAAAGAATTACCTTTGAAGAAGGCTAAGAAAGCGTCCATCAGAAAGGGGAGAAAAAGAGAAAACCAGGAAGGAGGGTCAAAGGGGCACCATAAAGAAAGACAAGGAAGTAGAAAAGTACATGATGGCAAAATTAAAATATCTATAATGGTCAAGTATGTATTGTAAATGAACAAAACAACCCAGAGATAACACAATAGGGAAGGGTAAGGACTGTGGCAAACAGGAGTCCTTCTCATATAGTTAAGACATTACTTAGTTCTAGCTAATTGTTGCTATGTAGGAATATGAACCTCCTATTTATAGACCTTTCCATTTTTATTGTTGCCAAAGTCGCTTTTTAAGTAAAATATCCCAATTTTCAAATACCAAAAAGGTCAAACAAAACACTTCCATTTATGATATTTAGACTATGGGTCATCGATATGTAACTAATTCACTCTTGTTATAAGTGAAATTTAGGGAATAGTGATTGCTTATGAAGAATAGTGATGACACTATTGGAGCTGAATGTTGAAATCTGGTTGTGGAGGACTTCATAGGAAAAGCCTTAAATATTTTTCTCTGAAGTTTACAGAGATTAATTAAACATTGAAGCAACTTGAAAACTTATATGAAAATTAATTTTAACTGTTCCAGAATTAACCCTGGTTTCAAAAGTCTCTAAGCAGTCATTGTTTCCTGACTGTAAGACAAAGAAAAAGACTGTTTTCTCAGTTATCATTGTCCACTTTGTGGGATAACAGTTCAAGGATACTGACGATAAAAAATAGAATGTGTACCTCAAGTGTTCTGTTTTGTGATGCTGTTGTTAAAATGTTCAAAACTTTTTGGCGTTCAACATGATCAAACATTTATTGAGCAAATAAATACAAAAAGTTTCAGCCTAAGTTAGGCAGATATAGTAAGGTCAAATGTTTCTATAACCTAAACATTTCAGAGCTGAGTTAAAAAAAAAAAAAAAAGAATGCCACTCATTAAGTATTTAATTATTTTTCTGTGCTTGGGGCTAATAGTGCTTGAGCACATAGTTCTCCTTAATTTCATTAGCAGGCAGGCATTTATGAGTCCCTGCAGCAGGATGGATATAAAAGAAATATAAACTTTAGGGTATTTTTCTTTCCTATTAAGATAAAATGCAAAACAATTAATTGTAATTTTCAGGGTCAAAATAGAGCAGTCTTTTGTGGCTAGGGAGCATCTGTCACCTTCCCCATTCAACAAAAGAAGGCGTTAGTCCAGATTTCTAGAACTAAAATTCATCCAGGGGACATACTTTAATTTGAGCACATACTCAAAAATGGCTGGGTATTTACTTCTTATTTCTAAAGGAACCTCAAAAGTGACCAAGTAAGCCTAAATTTAGAATTCATTTCCATTGGTTCCATACTCTCATCTACTGGTTCCATCTTCTTCATCTTCACTAACAGCTGAAGGTGTCAATAGTGCCAGGATGAAGTCAGCAAGGATATAACTGGTGTTATATCATCCTTGCTTTAATTGTTGTTTGTGGTATTATTATTTTTTTTCTCTTTCCATAATAGGAACTGGTTCATTATAACTCTAAATTAATTTAAACTTGGGCATTTCCTTGAATGTCTTTATTTTCCATCTTTTTCTTCAAGAAACGTGGGCTTATTTGTTTCAGCTTTCAGATATTTACACAACTAAAGGAGGTCGTTCCTTTAGAAGGTTTCTATAGGTCGTAGGTCATTGATTCAGTAAGGTGTAAACACACACACACACACACACACACACACACGCAACACACACTCACACACTCTCACTCACTCACACTCCCTCTCTCACATGCGCACAGATGCAGACCCGTGGCTCTTTTTTTCCTAGTCGTTTATGCATTCATTCCACAAATGTTTACTTGTATATAATGACTCTATACTATATCTCAAGGTTGCCTTGGCTGTAGTCTATAGAAGCTATAGGAAGATAATTTCAATGTATCTCAGATGTATGCTGTACGTGTGAAGGGAACATATTCAGGGGGTATCATTGCTATGAGATTGTTTGTATTTCAGCTGATGAAACTGCTACAAAACAAAGTTAAGTGAGCGGTGTGAAATCTTTTGAAAGTTTGCCCTGAGGGCAATACCTCAGGCTTTCAGCAAGAGCCTTCTGCAAACAAGCACCTTCCACAAACGGCACTCTTTCTAATCAAGCCAAAACCGTGACTGCCGGTTCACTATTTTTGCTTCTTATCTTTGGCTTGATCCAAGTTTAGCTGTGTCACTTGATCATAGGCACTTCCCGTTGCTTGGACATTACCCTTGCCATGCTGATTGGCATCTGATCTTCTTCCTGAGATTTTGATTGAGGACCCCTTCCTGAATTTGGCTTCAGATGCTTCTCTAAGAAGCATAAGAGTTCACCCCAGCCCCAGTTATTGTTGCTGGCTTTTTTTCTTCACATAATTAATTGTAAGTCGGGGACCATTTCAGTTATCTGTCTCTGGATCTGTGTGTTTGAAAATCCTCCATTGGACAGGTAAAAGCTTGGTTCCTGCTGCTTCTCTGCCTCCCTCCCCTGTATATATTTCCCTAGAACAATCAGGGTCTCTAATTAAAGGAATCTATTATTCCATAATTACTGGCCTACTGGATGCACTAGCCTCTTCTCTGGAGTCCAGGCCCAGAGGCTGTTAGCTGAGTTAGTGTTCATCGAATTAATTGATCAAATTTCATCAATTTTCATTTTCATAACCACTTTTATTCAGAGCTTGTGCATTTGTAAGAATGTGAAGTAATTATCATTTAACAGTGGTTGTGCAAACCATTTAGAAAGAATTGTTTTCAATTCTCTTTACCAAAGGACGACTCCCCCAAATTACCCCTCCCAACATGTCTCTGAGCCTAGATATATCAACAAGCCTTAGTCCTGACTACCCGACTCACACGCAAGCAGTCAGGGCAGTGTGAAATACACGGATGGGGTACATAGGCACATAGATCTTGGGTTCAAATTCTAGTTTAGCTCCTTCTAAGTTGTAAGAACTGAGGCAAGTCTCATAACTTCTAGGAGTCTCACATCACTCATCCAAAAATTATGGATATTGTCTACAGTCCAGAGTTTTACCAAATATTAAATATATTAGATATATACACAGACATATGTCACTAAATTATATTGTGTAGGTGTGGAATTTGATCACCAGCAAATACCTAATGAACAAAATAGCTATTGTCATTATTTTTCACTGAGGAAAAGGAAAAGGTGAGATTTTCTTGGGTCAGAAGGTAATGTGATTTAGGCTTAAGGCATATTTGCCAGCTTATGTTAAAAATACAAAACGGTAAATGACAGAAAGATGAAAGATGATAGATGACTCTTAGATAGATAGATTGATGATAGATGAAATTCATTTAAAAATTTTTGAGACTGACTAAGTTCAAACCATGAAGTGCCTACCACCTCCAAGACTGCCTGCCGCCCATCATCTGGGATTTTTTGGCCTGTGAAACTGACTTAAAAGTCCATGCTGTCTTTACAACCTTTGCATCCAAATAAGAAACGAATCAGCTCTAGAGCTTGGCTTCCTCCCTTTGCTCCTCCTCCTATATATAGAGTCCACTAGCTGCAGCACTTGAAATTCCAGTCCCTGAGGGATTTGGGTCGATTTTGTTTGTTGCTGTAATGTTGCTGCCAGTCTCCTGCCCCTAGCCAGCTCTGTGGGGCTGTGCCACCAGGGCTCCCTCTTAAGTTTACCTCCAGCACCACCAACGCACTAATGTACTCTATCATTCACCCTCAGCCAGGGGACTAAAAATAGCCTCTGGCTTCAATTGCTTGTTTGAAAAGTAAAAATAAAATTGAGAGCTAGAGAACAGAAATGATGACAATTCTCTCTTTTATTCAGTGGTACCGACAACGTTCTCCAAGGGAAACGTAGTCCTCTCAATTAGGCTCATATGATTACATCATCAGACACCCTCCCACAAGAATTTGCAGATGCTGGGGGGTAGCCCGGCTCCCGCCAAGCTTCTGCTGTCTCCTGCTTTATGTCCTTCCAGGCCCCCGATCCCTTCCTGTCAGGTGCGAGAATCTAAATCACTGCCTTTCCAGGAAGTGGCGAGAGAACCTTTCTGACAAGAGCTTATTAGGTGGAGCTCTAGTGAAATTATGCAGCTCAGAGAACCTCAGTGACTAAGAGATTGAGTTTCAAGTTAGCCACTCTCTACATGCGCAGAGCATCCATATACCTCAAATTGTGTACCATTCATGGGGAATATTACATAAAGGTCTCCATGTACACTGACATTCAAGGACCTAAGTAACTAGGTCCAAAGTCACCTTAGTACCTTTTTGCCTGACCCCTACCTCCAGCCCCTAGTTCCTTATACAGTGCTGTGTTCTGTCCATCCCAAATTTTCTTGCCATCTCCCCCCATGCATGCCACCTGCACAAATAGATTCTTGGTTTTATTACAATTCCTGAAGCACCCAAACGCCTTCCCTTCTTTATTTTTTATCCTTGCATAATACAGAAATCTCATTTTGTATGGTGACATCGGTTAATGAAATCCAGTAAGCTTCAGGTGTGTAACTCAGCAGCAAGGCATACATATATGTTACATTGTGTATCCACTGCCCACAGATAGTAGAATCTTGTTCTAAAGTAGCACTTACTTTAAAAGGTTTTCTCTGAATCTTATACCCCATACAATGCTAAAATTAGAAAACAAAACACATGAAGACCCGAATCTGCTTGTTTTTGTGGCACAATGCATGTTAGTATATATTCTTACTATGGTGATGACACTAATGATGATGATGGTGATGTTGATGATGATAATGATAACTTATGTGCACATCTTTTCTTCAACATTAAAAGGTGAAGCTTTTACAGAATATCTTAATATTTCTGCCTCTTGAGCATATTGAATGGCACATAATGAGTCCTCAACAATTTTGGTTGAATTGGATTGAGTAATGCAGAGAAAGCTCAAAGCAATTGATGTTCTTGGTATATTTGGTATTTGAAACTTTAGAGTTGTTTTCATTGTAATGACCTTTCTTTAGACTTTTTCTCCATCTTTCAAAAATAGATTGTATCTTTGGAAACTACCAAGCTCAGGGTAATTGAAGGCTTGCAAATGCAAAAGATATAGCTTTACATTTTGAACAATTTCTTTACACAAATTTTCTTGTACTATTTTATGGCTGGGATCTCTTATCTAAGCCAAAGCAAAGAGCATATTAAGCTGAGATTATTCATAGGTATTTTGAATCCCATTTGGCATTCAGAATTCTGATTATTTCTATTCTATCTGGCACACTCTTTCTTTGAAAAAGTAAAATAAATGTAGCAAGAAGCACTCTTGAAAGAAAAAAAAAAGATAGTGGATATCTAATGATAATAATTGTGGCTGTTAAAATGTCCATTGTGCTACATCATTTGGAACTTCCTTACATTTTGATCCCTAGAAAATTAAAGTACAGGGAAGCAAGGAAGGTGGGTTATTATTCCTCTATGCACCAGAGCATCCCATTTCCAAATATAGATGGAGCTTACCAGAGTCCAGCTATGTGTCATAGGGATAAAGAGAAGGAAGAATAACTATGGAAACAGTCATGATATGATCCACAGGTACACAATTTCAATGGTAGGCAAAACATGTATGTATAAGTCTTCCCCAGCACATCAAAAAGAGCAGTATTTTGTTTTTGTTTTATTTTATTTTTTATTTTTTTTATTTTTTTTAATCGTAGGACTTCAATAAATATATTAAAATATGCCTTCTGGAGTCTTATGCTCTAATAACTTAAAGTGATTATTTATCAAGGTAGACACATAAGAGAGGCATTTTGTAATTTTGGAATAGATGTTCAGAGTTTTTTTTTTTTCTCTCTCTCTTTTGGAGATGAGGGGTTTCTGCTTGTTTTGAAGCCTTTTGTCAAGGAATGATTATTCTCTCCTTTACCTCTCTTCTTCCACCACACTCAAGGGCACTACCATGCCTACAGCCCAAATGGAGAAGTATCTACAGATCAGATGCCATTTTTTTTGTCATCTTAGTCCGAGAAAATCATCTAATAGCTAAGAAATTCCACCAATCCTTACATGGCACACATGAGAAAGGTTTAGACAAGTAATTCTCAACTAAGATTGATTTCCCCACCGAGTGACTTTTCACAATGCCTGCGATCATTTTTGATTGTTACATCTCGCGGGGAGCAATTAGCATCTAGTAGGTAGTGCCAGGTATGCTCTTAAACATTTTGCAATGCATAGGACAGCCCTTCACAACAAAGAATTATCTGATCCAAAATTGTTTATAGTGCTAAGGTGGAAAATCTGGTCTGGAGCCCCTTTGCTCAAATGGTGGTCCATGGACCAGCAGCATCAGCATCACCTGAAAGCTGAACAGAAGTGCAGTGTTTCTCCTTGCCCTCAATATTAAATCATAACCTTTATTTGGACAAGACTCCAAAGGATTTGTGTGCTCATAGTTTGAGAAGCTCTAGACTAGAATGCTGGTTCTTCACACTTATGAGCTCACAGAGTCACTTGGGTAGCTCTTAAATAAAAGCAAAAATCATCCACACCTCGCCATACCCTAGAGAATTCTGATTCATTGGTCTGGGGTGATGCTTCTGGCAGCAACAGCTTTTAAAAGCTACTTATGTAATTTAATATGCCAAAAAATTTGAGACTCACTGGTCTGGTGTCATTCAGAATGGAGAGAACATGTTTAGAGTGAACAGATGTCGTGGTATGCTTAGGACAGTATGGTATATGTCTTTTGTTCTAGAATATTATAGCATCACTTTTCACTCTCAAATGTGTCCTGAGCTTATAGTAAGCAACAATTTCTAAAACAAACCAAAAGTGCTAATCATAAGGATAAAACAAGATAAATTGTATCTTATTAAAATTAAAAACTTCTGTTTCTCAAAAGATTCCATTAATATTGTGAAAAGGCCATCCACAAAGTGGGAAAAATATTTTTTAATGCATATAATGAACAAATAATTGGTGTATACTGAATATATAAAGAACTCCTACAGATCAATAAGGGAAAAAAATAAGATAACCCTCTAGGGACAAAATACTTGAACTATGCAAATAGATAATCAACATATGAAAACATGCTCAACTTCAGTTATTATCATGGAAATGAAAGTTTAAACAGAAGTAAACTAACAATACAAACAGACACAGTAGCTAAAATAATAAAGAATGAGGACATCAGGGGGTGTGGAGCAAGCTGAACCCTCTTGCCTGGCTAATGGAAGAGTAAATCGATACAACCACTTCAAAAAAATGTTTTGGAAGTTTTCTTCCAAAGCTCAATATATGCGTATGTTTACCCATGATGAATGCTTCTACCCCTAGATATATGCCCAAAAGAAATACTACATATACTCACCAAATCCATGTGTTAAATTTCTCATAGAAGCATTATTAGTGTGATAGACCAAGATTAGAAACTACCCAAATCCCCAGCCATAAGATGAACAAATAAGTCATAATATATTCAGAATCGTGAAAATTATACAGCAACAAGAATGGATAATCTTCAGCTAAATAGAATGGTGTGGTTGAATCTTCCAAACATAATGCTGAGTGAAAGCAACCAGACAATCGAGCATATACTGGTTGGTGTTGTTATGATTTCAATTGTTTTGTGATGTTTGGTGACCTGTATACTTAGGTGCATTCTTTAATATGTATACTTGTATTATTTTTGAAAGTGCCCCATATTGGATGATAGTGTTCATAGTCAGTCACCCTGATGGAATGGCCTCAGATCACTTGTGTAGGACCCAAAGAGCAATCATCCCAAGTCTACCCATAGGAGCACTCCATCTTCTGTCTTCTGAAGAAGCCCAGAGAGAACCAACGTGATTTCACGCTGATCTTCTTTAACATAGCCATTCTCAACTCAGGCTACACATGAGAATTATCTGTGTGTTTCTATTACTTCTGGCAATTAGATCAGGAACTTTTAGAGCTCCCTAGGTAATGCCACTGTTCCCAGGCTTGAGAAAGACTTCCTTGTCCCACCTCTCTGCAGCCATATGAACCCGCTGATTCACCACTGTTATTATGATGGTGCTAATTGGGATTCCTTGGACACCCTTATTTTCTTTATGACATGCATTCATTTTTGTTTTTTTGCTATCTCAGTAAGCATGCACTATTGCTAGGTCTTGTGTTAGGTGCTAAGCTCTAGGCCAGTGTTATGAGAGTAGATTGTAAGCCTCTGGGAGCAAAGACCATATCTTTTTAGTCTATGCTATATTCTCAATACCAAGCACTGATCCACACAATGGAAAACTTTTAGAGAAAGCAAGGGTGAAGATATTTTAGATGAAAGAAGCAACATTGTAATGGTGTGAAGCCAAATCTTATCATCAAAATGAAATGGCTGCCTTCTAATCCCAGGGTATCAGAAGGCTCAACAATTCCAGAAATGGAAACTGTAATTACAGTAATAATAATTATAATAATTATTATTATTATTAATTAATACGGATAAATAACAACAACAATAACTATAATATAATGTCATAAACAATTAAACTTTGCCCTTTTTCCTCTCATTATTTCATACTCAGTCCTTAGCATAGTTCCTGACATCCTAAAGTTAGTCAGTGAATATTTGTGGAATAAATTAATAATTGAACAAGTGAAAGAAAATTTTCTCTCAGGAAAGAAAGGATAAATGAACATTTATTGAATACCAAATATGTTCTTATGCCATTTAGTAGTCATGGCACATTGTGAATACTAAACATGATTATCCTCATCTCAAAGCTTAAATAAAATGTAAGTCCCAGAGAGTATACAGAATATCCCAAGGTCACAGGGCTGTTTGGCAAAGCCAAGATGCAAACCAAGATCTGTTGCAATTTGACACCCCTGCTCTGGGCATTGTACTGCACAGACCAGCAGGGTGGTGATGAGCTTGGGACATAATCCATTCAGGCCCATCTGGCCCCTGCTCTCCTCTGAGGCCAAGTGTCTTCCCCACACCTTTCCCACCACCAACCCTTGCTTTCCTCTCATCGCTCATGTTTGTAATTCAGCATCAAATTATCTTATTAACAGCATGAAGATTAAGATATGATAGAGGTGCTACTATGGAATTAGAGGTGTTTCTATGGAAACTAAGTGTCAAACCCCTCTTCTCAAGCCTGGAGTTTTATTTGAGTCTCCCAAGGTGGTGATGGAGTGGGAATACAGAATTTTGAGAATAGCCCGTTCTTGTTGAAAAGTAAGCTCCCTAAGTTGGCACTTGCTGGATCTTTTTTTCCTCCCCCTCCTTTTTCCCTCTTTATTCTTCTCCCATTCTTCTTCTTCCTTTCCAGTCCCTAGATCGTCCCCTACTCATAACGATCCATAGCTTATTATTGAAATCACAGCCCTCAGTGTCACTTATATCTGGCTGGAGAAGCAATGGGCTCCCAAGTTTTTATGGAAATTTCCAACTTCTCACTGGTCACAAGAACTAAATAAGTATTTACTTAGAACTATGGATTCAATGATTGCCTAGATTACTTTGTGTTATATGTCCTCCTCCTTTTCTTAACTTCTGTATTAGTCTAAGTTCTAAGAGTTCTCCAGAGTAATAAAACCACTAGGATAGATGGATGGATGGATGGACGGATGGACGGACAGACGGACAGAGAGAGAGAGAGAGAGAGAGAGAGAGATAGGGAGATAGGATACATATATAAATAACAAGATATGTATATTTATCAAGAGATATTGATTTACTCTAAGGAACTGGTTTATCCAATAATAGAAGCTAGGAAATCCCAAGATCTGCAGTAGATAAGCTATAGACCCAGGAGAGCTAATCCGTAGTTCAAGTTGTCTAAGTCTCAGTCCAAAAGTAGAAGCAGATCGATGTCCCAACTCAAAGGCAGTCAGGTAGAGAGAAAGAATTTTTGCTTATTCAGCCTTTTATTCTAGTTAGGCTTTCCAGGAATTTGATGAGGCCCATCTACTTCGGGGAGTGCAATCTGCTTTACTCAGTCTATGGATTCAAATATTAATCTCATCTAGACACACCCAGAAATAATGGTTAACCAAAACCCTGGACAGCTCATGGTCCAGTTAAGGTGACACATAAAACTAACCATCACAACTTTTATTTTAGCAATTTACTGTTTCCTTTAATAATCTTTTCACCTATCTTCTGAGACTGTGTTTATTGGCTTCAACTGGATTTTTTGTTCTACTTTTCAATCTCAGAGCCCAGAGTCTTCCCCCACATCACAGAGACAGACCTGCAGACTACTCATTCCCTTTGGATCTGACTCATTGCAGGCCCCAAAGTCAGGATGGTTCCCTTCCCTTTGCACCTGTTAGAACAGTAATTCCCAAAGTGTGTTTAGAACATGATAGCTTCCATGATAAGTTGGTACTAACATGATTAGTAAATAGTTGCTGAAGAAATGAATAAATGTAAGATAATAGATCCATGTCCAAATTGTTGAGAAGCACCAAGACTCATATCCTATTCTTGATTTTAATGATTTGTTTATTTTTATAATGCATTTAACAGGATAAGTTCTCTGAAAGTCATTCGTTTCCTCAGTGAATATCAATTGAGTGCCTACCATGTCTAAGGCACAGTTCTAAGCACAAAAAAAGTTATAAATAAAATATCCCTGTTCTCATGGAGCTTGAAGTTTAATTGGGGAAAAATAGACAGTAAATAAATAAGTGCTATACAGACAAATAAAACAGGTGAGGAGTTAAAGCATTGGGAAGTATGATACTCCATTAAGGGCAGTCAGAGAAACCATTTCTGAAAAGGCGATTTTAAACAAAGACCTAAATGAAGAGCATGGGGCTCTGCATTGTAATATCATATGGATATTATAAAGGAGCAATGAAGCAGCCTTGAAATGGGAGTATGATTTGTAGGTTAAAAAGGAGCAAAGACTATGTGTCTAGAGTGAAATGGGAAGAGAGGTGGGATTGACCAGTGAGGTACCAAGAGGCCAGATTTTCTATCTACTGTTTTAGAAGCCGGTGTAAGGATTGTTGAAATTTATTCTGTACAAGACAGGACGCAGTTGGAGGGATCTGGGAAGAGTGACATAATCTGACTAACATTTTAGAAGGATCATTCACTGTGGCTTACACATTACAAGGAGGTAGAAGATGAGTTCAGAAATTATCATATTCTTCCAGATGCGACATGACTGGGGTTTGGGCTAAATGTATTCTAGTGAAGGTCAGGGGAAGTAGGTAGAGTTTGAGAATATGTCATTTTCCAGTGAGAAATTTGTTTAATTTTATACAATCTAACTCTCTCAAATTTGTTTGCCCATAGGCCACATTATCCATTGGCTTTCTGCTCAATTTTTTTTTTCAGTTAATAGTTCAAATTTAAATTAGCCTCTGATAAATATATAATGCAGTTTATGCTTATGTATAGTATGTTTCTATTTCAGATTGTCCTCTTGTGTGGTTTGTTTTTGTTTTTGTTTTTTGGTATGCAAGTACCCCTACAAGTGGTAACATATGAATTTACCACTAATAGCTTATGTGGATTGATTGATCTGGTTTTCATATGTGAAATCAGTAAATGTGTGTGCTTTCTAATATGGACTTGAGGTCTCCTCGTGAGTGTTACTCTACTACTTCCGTCCAGTGTAAACCTCTGTGTTCAACTATCAGACTCCTATTCATCCTTCAGTGTCACTTCCTCTGTGAAGCCCTCCTGAACACATGTGAACACAGGTGTTCCTCCCGGTTAATTTCAGAGAAGCCTTAACATCTCTCTTGTAGCATTGCTTTCTTCAGTGGGTATGCTCTGAATATGTGGACAAAACTTCTCACTGCACTGCCAGCTTCTTGAGGCAGGAACTGTGTGTAGCCCTCACTTCATCTACAATACTCATCTTGCATAACATACAGCAGTTAGAAATGAAGGCCTGATGAGTGAAAGGTTTTATTATTTATTTCTTCAAGAAATATTTACTTAGTGCTTACTGGACTCACAGGATCTGATACTAAATACATACATATGATACTGCATACATACTAAATTCATACAGATGATCAAGTCAGTAGAATTTTACAAGGCATGATGCATACTATAAAGACATAAAGAGCCAATTAAGCATAAAAGGGCTTTAGGCAATAGTATGTCATTCAATGGAAACTCTAGCAGGAGGAAAATCTAGAAGACAGGGAATGCCATGTGTTTTCAGAAGACAGGTAGCCCAGAATGATTAGAAGTGCTACAGGGGGGATGGTAATAAATAAAAGGGATGGATTTGTACTCTGATGGGTATAATGATTGCAGATGGGTGTAACTTAAAAAATGCTGTTTTGTCAATGGTTAGATTCCATTTATTTGGGCTTTCTCTTCTATTTGTTCCTACAATCGACATAGAGTCTGAAGTCAACATTTTACTCAACTAGCATATGGAAAAGTATCAGAAGGTAAATATATTGGGAAAAAAAGGGATCCAGGCATTCATCAGAGAACACTAAGACTCATGTAACTAGGGAACATGAGATCTGTCTTATAAAGATAATACAAACAAAGGGTTTGATGAATTAGTGCGGTCGTGTTGTTCAGTTGGTATATGAGATTGGACTGAATTAATGCTGGGAAATGTTATTTATGTGCCCACATTTTTCTCACTTGGTTTACCTGAAGCTCTTAGGTTACTGTAAGGAAAAAAAAATTGATACTAGATGCAAGTGGCAAAAAGAACAGTTACAATTTGTATGAGGATAAATCACAATTATCTTTTCATAATTATTATCAGATTCCTTTGCTCAGACAATTAAACACCTTTTTTCTCTTTAAATCTAAAAATTCAATACAACAATAGCAACAAGTCCATGCATTTAGGAAATATATTCAATATAATAAAAATGATTGTTACTCAAGTTAATATCTCATAGTAGTAGCTAAACTTCTGTGTTATAGGAAATGCCTTTTGTGAATATTATCTTCAGGCTATGTTTCTCTTTTTTTCTAAGCAGTACTGTAAAGAAAATCTCTGGTTTATGTGACCAATAATTTTTGAGGACAAAGTATGTTCTATTGTTAACTTCCACCTGAAACATTCATTAAATAATAGAGCATCAGGGAAAAAAAAAGGTTTATATCCATTTAAACTAATATGCTTTCTCTTCCTATAGTCTGTTCAAAACACTGACTGTTCTTTTGGCCTTGATATCTACGAAGCCCAGAACTAGATTTACTGCTAAAAGTCACAGTATTAATCTTTTAAGTATATTCTTCTTTCCATTTCAATGCTATTTTTCATTATGCTTGCTATTTTATCATATGCCACTTCTAATCAGCCTTGGAAATGGATGGAATATAAATGAATATATTAGCAAGCAACAGCATAAATAAATGGGAGATGAGAGAGAATAATATGGAAATTGTAAGATCCGAAAGGGTCATTCTTCCTGTGTAAATTACAATCAGCAAATATAACTGGTGCTCCAGAAGTAATGCGTTGTCCTAAAACAGTGATGTGAAAATAGAAACAGGGGCATTTGACAATTCTTAAGAGATGGGTTAATGGAAGATACATTAATAATTTATGTGAAGAAATACTGGAAATTATAAAGATGCCATAATTTACTAATCATTGGCTATGTACAAAAAAAGTTGGCAATGCTGCATTTTGACCAAGTGGGGAAATGGACACTTCTCTGTGTGGTTAAATGTAATAAAAATCGGTGCAGCCGTTTGCAAAGCGATTTAGCAGTGTCTGTCGACATGTCAAAATGCCTGTTTTTGTCCCACCTACTTTTAAAAATCATTGCACTACATTTACTTACATTTACAAAGGTATTCGTACAAAAAAATGTTTATTGAAGTATTTGTTGCAATAGTCAAGTTGTAGGAAAACTCTTTTAAAGTACTGATCAATAGTGGGCCAAGTAAATGATGGTGATCGCTCTCTCTCCCTCTCTCTCTCTATGCATGTGTGTGTGAGTGCGTGTATGTGTATAATGGAATTATATTCAGTCGGTAAAAAGAATGGAGCAGATCTTTGTATATAAAGATGGGAATATGTTTCAAGCATATAATTTAAAGTGTTGCAGAATATATGTTTATTTTATTTATAATTATAATAAACCATTGTTTGTAGTTAGATGTACAAGTGATGATAAATAGCCAGACTGATGGGATTATACACCAAGATACTGTTAAAAGCAATGCTCTGGAAATTGGAACTAGTATTAGGCATTCATAGAGTGACTTTTGTTATTTAATTTCCATTCTAAAGCATGCCAATATTTCCCCTGAATTGTTATAAAAATAACAAAACTAGTTTAGAAAAGAGCTTATAAAAAGCAAATGTACTCTAAAAATCCAGAAGATTCTATATTATTACTCTCTCAACTAAGTCCAGAGTTGATTCATCATGAGATTCACCAACATATAGAATATATATATGCTAATAAAAATATAGGAAAAGTATGTTTACCCTGATTCAAATACTAGGCACCATAGCATAAGGAAGAAAACTTAAAAAAAAGAAATACCAGCTATATTTTCTGTCATTCAGAGTGAATGCATCCTCGTCAATGCAGGACAGATGCTTTCACTCATGCTAAAAATGTCTAAGATGAAGCATTTCGTCCAAACCAAAGAACACAGCAGGAACATGGGATAGATCTCACTGTCTTTCCTATTAAATCTCTTTTTCTTTTGCATTCTCTTTCTTTCTCTCCCTCCCCATGCTCCCCCTCTCTTTTTCCTCCTCCTTCTCTCATGCCCCCACCCTCGTGCTCCAAGTTATATTTCAAAATTCTTGTACTTTCACAACTCCACAGGGTTTGATATATTTAACACCATTTTTATAGATGAAAAATAAATAAGATCTATAGAAAAAAGAAACATGTTAGCAAGCCCTAACAAATAATTGATAGTTGATAGATGTTGAACAAATGCCTACTGATGACTTCTATATGTATTAAGATAGGAATATGTATGTATACATACATGTATATTATACATGTCTGGGAAATAGGAGAGGGTGCATTACCCATCTCTGTCCTTGCCTCAGTCTCCACTTTTGGAAGGGGTAGAATTCCTCTAAAGCAGTTATTCAAAGAAAGATGCCTGCCTCAAATTAATTAATTATCCCACACCCAAAGACTTCGACAACAGACAGACATGACATTCAAACCGAACTCCTCACTTGTGTACCCCTGGAGATTCAGTTTTCCCAACACTAAAATGAGGCTAGTAATTCCAATGTGTGGATTTGTTATGTTAATTAATAGATGTATATTAAAGGCTCGGTTTATGTACTTACCCTGAGATTCTTAATCTAGAAAACAAAAGCCTCCTGGGAGAGGCTTCGGGATCCTTGGCATGCATAAACCCTTTGATAATGTGAATGTATGTCTTTGATTGTGTGAGTGTAAGCATTCTTTTCTTTGGGATAATGTCCTTAACTCTTATTAGTCTCAAAGTTGCCTGTATTCCCTATTATTTTAAGAAACTTGCTTTACTAGAAACTGTAATTGCTGATATTAATAATAATTATTATAACCACAATGTCATTACTAATAGTTCACTACAAATAATAATGATAGTATTAATACTCAATGCTATGAACATGAGCCAAAATGGGTAAATGAGTAATATTGAAATCTTTGTGTGTTTTGCTTTTACCAGGTAGAATGAATGTTCCAATTTCTCTTATTACAGGTGCCCTTGAGATCTTATTTCACTCTTATCCACAAAGAGGAACTCATTTCCCCCAGAAAGGCAGGCTAATGAGGTCTGCTAAATTTATAGCTGAGTCCGTTTAATGTGGTCTCTTCGTTAGCAGGGTCCCTGTTTAATTCGGCAGAAGGCTGCACGTGGCCCCGTCCACTTCACACCCATTTATTACCCTGATGCCTCTGACATTCACACACAAACAGTGTTTTACAAACTGCTTAGAAATTTGATTAAGTCGCATCGTGCCTCGTGTGGTAATGAGAAGGGTGATTTACCATCATTAGGCCTAAAATTAAGGCCTCGGTGTGTTTTTAAGTCAAGGGGAACAATTTGTCAGCTGGTTGATCTTTTGCTGCTAAAGCTGGTTAACTGATCAATCTAATGTCAAAGGAACAGAGACAAATGGGAGACATTTTACTATGTGGAAAACTGTACATGAAGATAAATCCAACATTCTGCTTCATTTCATCTGCAGTTATCTTTGCAGTAATTGCTTTGGAACACTCAAGGTGCTTTTCGCATGTAAGTGTGGGAAGCCTTTAAATCATCTGCATAGACAGTAGCTTCTTGAAGTGGAATCTTGCTTTGTTCCATTTTTGGGTAGCGAGGGCCATAATCTCTCACTTTAAATGCATCTTTGGCAAGGAACAAAGGTTGGGATTCTTGACTAGTTGTTTACTGCATAATCTGTTCACACATTTCTGAAATTTCTTGACATGTTTGCAAAGTAAATCTATTCCTTAGTGAATTTATTTGATTTTCGCTATGAACATAATGACGAAACTAGATCCAGAGTGAAAGCTTCCCGTGAATAGATTCAGTTGTGCCAGCTGTTCCGGTCATCTGCTGCTGCATAGAAAACTACTCCCAAACGAACGGGCTTAATCGGCAGCTGTATGATTATAGTTCATAAACTTACGGATCAGGAATTGAAACTGGGTGGTGATGACAAAGGTCACTTACTGGTAACGAGCTAGCAGGTAGACTGTAGAGTCCAATATACCTTTACTCATGTGTCTAGCGCTTTGGATTGGGTGAGGGTGTGTGTGACAAGGAGGTCAGGCTCTGCTGGAATTCAACCAGAGCCTCTACATGTGGCCTCTCTAGCAGGCAGTATTAGGCAGTCAGACTTCTTACTTGGCAGCTCGGGGCTCTCAGAGAGTTCCAGAAGACCATGCTGGAAGCTAAAGCCATTATTATAACCTAGCATCGAAGCTGCAGAATGTCACTTGCTACTTGTCAAGCAAACAGCTAAGGTCATCTCAGACTTAAGGTGAGGAAACAGGACTTCACCTCATAAAGGAAGGAGGAACGAGGTGTCTACACCCATCTTTAAGCCACACCAGCACACTCTGATTCTTTACAAGCTCCATTAAGAAATTATTTTACTGCCATAAACTCAGGTTTTTCTGATATGTGTTAGAATTTTCAGCATTATGAGTAGAGGAGAGAGAGAAGAAGTGATTGATTTGATAGCTATTCTTCTGATAGCCTACAATGGGAATGTGCATTTGCTTAATTCTCAGCAATTACTCTGCTTTAGGAAAATCAACAAGTAAATTTCTACCCTTAAAAAGAGATTAGAAACTTTTGAGGAGGACGTTTATCCTCCCCGCTTTGACATTCCCCTCCTCCATTTTGAGGCTGAGAGATTACTTTGGAAAATGACCCCCTTCCCCCCACATCTCTAAAAACAGAAAATGGTTTTGATGATTTTTACTGATTTTGAAGGCAATTTTTTTTTTCACTTTGATTTTAAACTTTAAGCCATCTATATCTGTCTGTCATCCTAGGAGACTGGGGTATATTTTATAGAGGATACAGAACAGGTACTTCATAAATAAATTTTTAATCCATTGACACTTTATTAAGCACGTCTTAAATACTCTGTGTAAATGAGAAATGCAAATAAGAACAAATGAAATATAATCTCAAAAATCTTTTGTTGTTCTTAGTTTACTGATAAATGTAAATATGCATATAATATATGTACATAAATGTACTGCAAAGCAAAAAATATATATTATATTTAGAGGACTTTGAATGGCTTCAGTTGGAATTACCTTTCTGCTTATTTTTATTTTTGTTTCTAGAGGAATTTGAATAATTTAAGTTGGAGTTGCATTTCTACAGATAGCCAGCAGGGCAACTTTAGACAGTTATTGGAAATCCTATTTTCCTGTTGGTAATGAGAGTAATAACCGGTAGAACTTAAATGATAAAGGTGATGAGAAGCTTTGCTTCTGAACCCATCTTTCATGTGCTTAAACATCACCTGAGTTTTTACAAAAAGGGACTGTGTGGTCCAAAGGACGAGGGTCTGTGATTCCAGATTTCTAACAAGCTTCCCGGCTTAGGCGGAGGGCACAGGCAGGCCCATGGACCACAGCCTGGATAGAAAGGCTGCAGAGCATCTCATATTAATACACACTCAGAAATGTTGGTTCCTGGACCCTGCCGCTTCCATCTTCCCATGAGAAATTTCCAGGAGACAGGAACGGATTTCTGTATTTGTTCCAGTCTCCAGTGGGATAGCTTCTCAGTTGTGTTCCTCATTTAAAATATTCTAGCTCCTGCACTTTATTTAACTCTGCTTGACAATTGGTGATTTGTGATTCTCCTCTTTCCTGAGAGCGTTTATAAGATGACGATCTTGAAATTTAAAAGTGCTGCCGGACAGAATTATTTGAATGACCATTTTATCCCGAGGTTTGTTTTCTTTCTTTTCTTCCTTTCTATTTTTTTCTTTTTTTCTCTCTCTCTCTCTCTCTCTCTCTTCCTCTCTCTCTCTCTTCTCTCTCTCTCTCTCTCTCTCTCTCTCTCTCTCTCTCCCCCCACTCCTCTTTCCCTCCCTCCCTTTTTCTTTCTTTATACCCTAAGAGAGTCAACATCCTAGTTTGCCATTTTAATATTTCTTAGGAAGCTTTATTTCAGAATTCCCTATGGGTTTTTTTGCTCATTAGTCCTCTCACTGAATCAGAGATTTCCTGCTATAACGCCACGAGGTTTCTCAATAGACCCTCTTGGCTCCTCGAGTCTTTTAAACGACTTTATTATGACAAAGTTGACTTGGAGCCAGAGAAGGCAGAGCTCCAGTGCTGGGCTTTCTTTTGAGTTTTTTGAGTATTTTTTTTTTTTCTCAGAAGTCTAATACTTGTTTGATGAAGTTTTATAGCTATTAATACTCCACCACTGTAGCTACTCTAAGAAATATGTAAACAATAACTTGAAATAGGTAAATTTGTGATTAAGTTGCACTAAAAGCTAATGTCTCTTGGTCATAGTTCATAATTTTCAAATGTATATCATTTAGAATGATTGGTAACTTCAACCTTGTAACTCTTTCAAGGAGAATGACTGTAAACTTAAATCATGGCACTAAGCTGACATTGAGACTCATATTTTCTGAGTTAAAGATATATTTTTATGGCCACACAGTGGACTCTGTTTATCACTTATCATAAACCATAAGAAACCATTTTTGTTTTAAATTAGGTGCTTAGGCTTTTGTCCTATAATCTGTTTCTTTGCTTTCCCTTTTTTGCTTTTGTTGGTCCATTTTCAATAGCTCCCAATTGTCTTCCATTTCCTATAAATGGCTCATATTTTATAACTTAGCTTCTTGAGAGGTATTTCATCCTAGTTGAGGTCACCTTAATTTACACCTTAAATTACAGTTCCAAAGCCAACTTCAATGCTGCTGATATTGAATAATCCTGCTAAAGAGTCTAATTTTAAAATAAGAAACAGTCTTATCCTAAAATGCCAGGCGTAAAAAACCCATGAATTTTGCATATCTCTTTAGTACTTACTGTGTTACATCCCTCCCCTTCCTTTGAGCCACTTAGTCAATTACACTTCATTTTACTGTCTAGTCTGGTTCTAGAGGGTGTCCTTTCTAAAAGACCACAAGTAAGTCACTAGGCAACAGCCCCAAATAATTTGAAAGTTAAATGACTGTGGAATTTAGGACTTAATGGTTTGTAAAGCCAACTCAATTATATTTATTAAAATGGAAGATATTGTTAAAGTAGATTTCTTTTTTCCTCTCTTTCTCTATCTTTTCCCACCCCCTTCTCTTATCCAACTCACCAAGACCCATGTTTTTGTTGCCTGATTTTACACAATTGGATCAAGGCTACACATATGACAGCTGCTACAGCCCCATTGACTGGGCAGGGAGAAGGAAAGCGATGGGCACAGAGGTCTCCTTGATGAAAAACACTGTACCTTTAATACATAGAGAATTATTAAAATACACTGACAATACATAAATGGCAAAAAAATAAAAGGACAAATAAAGATGAGGTGTTACATCATACTCAATTTTTTTTTTTTTATAATTTCTAGGGCAATTAAAGGAAGATTTGTCTCAATATCATCTTGCATAAATGGATAAGGAAAGTGGGCCTATTCTTCAGAATCACAGTAGATGAAAATCTACACCCTTTTCTTCTGAGTGCTCTTGAAAGGTGAGTTTTACCCTTTTTTCTTCATTTTCTTCTCTCATCTCTATCCACCTCTCTATTGTTCTTACCTGTTTACAGGCTTATCTTATTTTTCTAGACCTGAACTGTTTCATAAAGTAAGTTTTAGCTACACATGAGCATTAGAACTATGACTAGCTCAAGCTGAGATGAAAATACTGGATTTCAAAGACTTCCCACACACACAAAAAAAGCAGAATGCAAAGTATCTTAATGACTCATATTATTACATATTGAAATGATACTATTTTGGATAAATTGGATTCATTAAAATATGTTAGAATCATCTGTTTCTTTTAAAACTTCCTGGAAAATTTTAAATTGCATAGTAGATCTCATTTAAAACTTGAATTTTATTTCCATTGGACACATCTATTCTAGATCTGAAGCCTCTCAAAAGCAGAAATTAGGTCTTATTTCTTCCCATACAACCAGGCAGTAGATCAGAAGGCACTTGGGGTTATTAAGTGAATCAGTGGATACATCGATTAATTAATTTATTATTTGTTCCAGTTTGTACTCCACTCCCAAATGTAGCTTCAATGCTTCAGATTCCGTAGATGTGGGAACACCGTTTTTCTGTGTCTTAGCTCAGAGCTTCACAACTTTGGCCTCTGATATTCCTTAATTGGTTGCAAATAGGTCAAAATAGCAAGTCTGTCAGCTCTAGGGACTACCAGGTGGAACATGGGGCTGTCTGGGCCCCAACTCCATTGCTCCCCACTACAAGCAACCACAACCATTTAATCCAGAGCATTGTGGAAACATAATCATATTCTCTGTCACACAATGAAAATGACTGGGAAATATTTCTATATTTTATGTAATGAAGTTGAAATTTTAAATTTAAAAGAAACAACTCAAAAATTAATTTAACTAAAAACTCTACACTATATATATATTTTTTTTTATTTTTTTAAACCATTAGAATTGGTAAATATTCGTTTGAGGGTTAATCTCATTTTAGAGTGGTATAGTTTGAGGATTATTTCAAATTGGTATAAAGTTTCCTTTCAAACCTCTCTGAATGTGGTGGGTATAAATAATGTTATTTCCCTGGAATATATCATTCTTCTGGTTTGATTAAACACATCCTAGGCAACAGAGATCCATTTTATTGGGCACTATGAAACTCTACAGTATTAGAATTTTTGACATAATCCTTATGCCAACCTGATGGAGTATTATTAGTCATATTTTGCAGTAGCTAAGTTCTGCTCAAATCCACACACTATTCTGTTAATATTTTTCAGCGTCGAGTCTCAGCTTGTTCATGTCTAATGCCTTTACCATATTTCATAAGTGTGCTGCTTAGGGGAAAACAAGCAAACTGAAAGAGAATTAATTACTTTTATAATTTATTGAGATACAAATTTTACTATATCCTCCATATAGTTTCTCTTCCCTTTTTATTTTATTTTATTTTTTTATCTTAGAGATTTTGTAAAACAGAAAACAATTTCTTGCATCTAAAGTTTATTTCTAAATACTGAAAAGAAAATGCTCTGATTGTGAGAGGAAAGCAGAGAGTAAAGAGAGTGGAGATTACCAAAATCGGAAGTAAACAGGACTGGCCCCCAACACACAGGTCCCTGGGCTTACGTGGGCCATTTTTTTTCTCATTGTAGACAAGGAGGCAGCAGAATGCTGAAACAACCGCACTATTCTTTCAGGCAGGGGAAAGAGTGTGTATTAGATACCATTGTTATCAAACACAAGGGGTTCACTTTTCCTGTGAGCATCAAAGACAAACAAGGCACAAAATAGGAGTTTGCAGCAAAGAAAGTAAAGGTTCATCTAAGGAAATGGCATCAAGCCCGGAGACACAGGTGTGCTAGCACTCAAAGACCTGGCTCCCCAGTAGCCTCCGCGGGATAGTTATATAAGGGAAAACTCATTAGTCACGGTAGCTGAGGGAGTTGGGGTCATGAGCTCTACTGACTGGTCGAGGCTTGGGTAAGAGGCACTTGATCACTGCATCAGGTCCTGAAGTCAGTCATAACGTCCTTCTGTCTAGTTTGAGGGGATGCCAGTAGGATCGATCCACCTTTAGGAGTCTGAAGCTGAAACACAACTGAGGTCAAGATTACCTTTAGTCTGCTTAAAACTCTGTTTCTGTTGTCAGCAGACCTGAGGCTTTGTTCCTGAGACTGCCCTCTGATGTCCTAAGGGCCTTAATGATTTAGGGAGTGGTTGTGCAGTATGTACAAAGGTGGAAGGAAAAGGAAAGAAAAGAAGCTAGTGAGTACGAGGCCGAGGCCGGTTTAAATCAAGAAGAAAGAGAAGAAGAAAAAGTCATTTTAAGGAAGATTTGCATGATGATCCCATTGCCCGGGAGGTTGTCTCCAATGCTGGATATGGCATTGTGATTTATAGTAAGAGATGCATATTTGATCTTAGCTTCCATCTGTGGGACAGAGCTCCTAAACCGTCTTAGAATTTAAGTGCCTAGAGTAACAAAAGTGACCTTTAGACTCCACCTAAGGATGGGGCCTGGTCACCAGGAAAGGCAACCCTGTGATTAGACGGTTGGAATTTTCAGCACCATCTGGTGACCTCCAAGGAGAGGAGAGTAGCTAGAGGTTGAATCAGTCATCGATAGCTGATGATTTAATCAATCATGTCTATGTAGTGGAGCCTCCATAACAAACCAAAAGTATGGGTTTCAGAGAGCTTCTGGGATGGTGAATTTGTGAGGATTCCAAGAGAGTGGCATGTTCAGAGAGGGCGTGGAAGTCTGTGCCCTTTCCTCAAACCTTGCCCTGTGCATTCTTCCATCTCTCTGTTCCCTTGTTATATCCTTTCATAATAAACTAGTAATTTAGTAAGCAAAATATTTCTCTAGAGTTCTGTGAGCCACTCTAGCAAATTAATCAAACCCAAGGTGGGGGTCATTGGAACCTCCAGTTTATAGCCAGTTGATCAGAGACGACTTAGACTTGCAGTTGGTCCCTGAAATTGGGGGGGGTAGAGAGGGGGGTGGGGAGGGGAGACTTAGCCCTTAATCTATCAATCTGACCCTGTCTCCAGGTAGGCAGTGTCAATCGTGTGTTAAATTATAGGACACCCAGCTGGTGTCTGAGATTTGCTTGTGGGTGGGAGAAGCCTCACATGTGGAATTGGTATCATAGTTATACTGAGATGTGACAGAGCACTGGTAGAAATCGAGATGAGACATCACTGACAAATACACTTCCTTCATCTCACAAAAGTTTTCATGCACTAACTCCAAAGCCCATCTATGGCCAACCCAGGAGACTGGAATGGGGATCACAATGCGAAACAGATGATTTCAGTGGCTGCTCGTCCACCGAGCAGGTTCATAGCTTGTTTGACTGTTCCCCAGTTGACATTCTCACACAGCCTTTGCCAGATGCTTACTCTGTCTCTGAAAGGACATTGTTTCCCTTTTGGAAGCCAAGGTGTAGAGGGAGGATGGACTTTTCTAGTCTCAGGAAATGGTCCTTTTCAAGTCTACTCCATCTCTCTTTGTGCCCTCTGGCGTACCCTAAGTGCTTTGAACTGTTTATCAACCTTAATCAGCATGAGTGACAGAAAACCTGATAATAGCCAAGAGCTTGTACAGCTGATGGGGGTGACCTCTTTTAAAATGTCAAACCTGAATAAGCTGTATTTACATTTCTTTGGGCTCCAGCTTTCAACAATGTTCATCTTCCACATAGGAGGGAAGAAAATAAAAGTTATTTTAGTATCTATCCAAAATTACATCTTAGGACAGTGTTGCAAACTCTCTGCCTCCTGCAAACTGAGAACTCCTATGTCAAGATCAGTAGTCAATAGTAAAGCAGCTACTATAAGCTTCACACACCTTCAGCCTTGGAAATATTGAAATCCATTCAAAAATAAACAAGGGCGTAATGGTGTATTTTAATTAACTCAAAGATGCCAGAATTACTGTGTTGTAATGTAAATGACAGGTAGGATTCTAGGGCAGAGGAACTGGGTAGGACCCCTGCCCTGTTATTTTTCTGGGTTACTCGAGGATATCTCATAGCAGATATAAAAGAGAAAAGAATACATTGTTGCAGTTAGAACTGAATGATATAATGGAAGGAAGGATGTCAGCCACAGTACCTAGCACAGTACTGGGCACATAGTAAGTACTTCAGATGCCTTAGGTTTCTCTTATTCCCTCATTCTTTCTCTACCTTAATTGGGACCCTCTCGCCAGAAGAAAGAAAAATTATCCTGGAAAAAATTAGTTCAGTTCAGCATGTGCAAGCCAAGCCAAAGTATGATTAAGTAATGTGCTTTATCTGGCTACTGTGATTTAATACTTAGCCTCTCAAAGTGAGGTGCTTGGCCCAGCAGCACGGAGCTTCTTATTAAAAAAAAAAAAAAAAAAAAAAAAAAAACTCAGGCCTAACTCTAGACCTGCTTCACCAGAATGGGCATTGAACAAGACCTCCCACGATTCCTATGCATGTTCGTGTTTAAGCTGCACTGTCTAATGGAAAGAGCACTGATTTAGGAGTTAAGAGATTGGCCTTCTAGTTTGTTTTTCTTACAAACAAGTAAGGACTCTAAATTCTATGGTTCTGTTTCCTCTTCTCTCAAAGGAATGTGTTTTCATTCACTGTTGCTGGAAAGGTCAGGTGTGATCTGGCTTGACTATGTACTACGAATAATATGCATATAATATTCTCGGATGTGAATGAATTCAGATGGAACTGCAAAAATGAACCACCCCCCCTCCCAAACACGCATGCATGCGCGCGCGCGCACACACACACACACACACACACACACACACACTCCTAATTGTCAGCTACTGTGCCACCCAAGCCAGATGAGAAGCAGCCAGCCTCACTCCCTCAGACACTTCCTGTAACATTTATCACTTTGCAGATGTGTTTTTTTTTTCTATTTTCCTGACCAAAAAAAAAAAAAAAAGTATTTGCAATTCTGTGAAGCTGCCCTTTATCTAGCACTGCAAGGGCCGAGAGGCAGAAGAACGGGCGTTGAGTCTAGTTGGTGCATCAAACGCTGGGTTGAATCTGTAATCAAGTCATGTAATTGGGACCCATTTGTAAACACTGCTGCTGTTTGGGGAAAGGGTGTTATTGTAGAGGACACTTTTGAAAATGGGTCCCCGGAGGAAAGACTTTTATCATCGCAGGGTTTGAGACGCTATTTTGCTTCTCATCGTTCCTTATTCAATTCACTTTCATTCTTCGTTCTTTCAGGGGCTTACATTTTATGTTTCCCTCTGTGGTCAAAATAGCCTCACTCCTCCTAATTTAAAGATGTTTCATCATTAAAAATTATATTAAATAGTCAACCATCCTGAGGGAAGACTTAATTTCCACTTTCTGCTGCAGTCAGCATGATTGAGGTTCAGTCTTTCCATAAACTTGGAATCTATTTAAAGCGATTTCCATAAAGTTGGAGTCATCTGATACCTTTTCATGGGCTTGCTAACCCACTACCTACCTATTTTTAAGAGCAATAAAATTGACCTGATTTTGGCTAAAAGAGAGAAACACACTTTAAATTCTGCAGAACAGAGAAATTATAGAAACAGAGTTTATTGGGTGAAAGCAATAAAATTGCAAAGTGCAAATATTTAGGCGTGTTAGACTGTTGATGTTGGATTTTGAAAGTAACTTGAGGGAGACAGTGAGAGCAGAGGCTCCCCCAAGGTTACGTTCACAGGTGTTTTTAAACCAAACCCACGTGTGACTGACACTGGCTTTTTTCTTTCTGAAGGAAAACATATTATTATTCTTAATGTTATTTTGCTGTTTGTCAAAGCAACATGTACTCGATGGAGAAAACTGAGAAAACACCTAAAATCTATGAAGAGGGGGAAAAAATCCCTTTTTAATTAGACGTGACAGTCCCATCTCTAACACATTTCTCTTATATCTGTAATTTGAATACATTACA
Organism: Eonycteris spelaea; assembly: GCA_003508835.1. Taxonomy (NCBI): domain Eukaryota; kingdom Metazoa; phylum Chordata; class Mammalia; order Chiroptera; family Pteropodidae; genus Eonycteris; species Eonycteris spelaea. The sequence continues at coordinate 2,767,648 of PUFA01000026.1, read as the reverse complement.
CCCGTCTGCTAGTTACACATTTTAGTGTATGGAGTTAAGTTAAACAGATTGATGGAAAATGCAGTGTCACACTAATATCATCTTCCCTGAGTCACCTAAGGGTTGCTTAGTTTAAGTGGGGAGCCTGACATAGTTCCACTCTCAAGAAGGAAGAGGCCTGGCATTTCTTTTCCCTGTTGACTCCACTGCTGTGGTTTTTGCCCTTCTTACAAATGGTGCTGGGTATGTGACAAAGAGGATGCTGTGAAAGAGAGAATCAGGGACCGACTTTAGAAGAGGTGGTCAGAGAAGCTTATTTTATAGGTAGTAAATGTTAACTGAGACTTAAAAGATAACTCAGAGTCGGTCTACAAAATGCAGACTCTTGACAACCATGCCAGGAACATTCCACTTCAACACTGGCATGTTTCATCCAAGCCAAAAGCAGAGCCACGCAGACCTCATACCCCTTAAGGAGTACATTGGAGTAGCTGTGGCTCAGAAGCAGGTCCTTCCTTGGAGGAGTGGGTCCCAACCCTGACTACCAGAATTTTAAAGTAGTGACACCTGGTCTCACTCCCTAGCCAATTATATTAGAAAACCTGGGGGGTGGGGTGAGTACTGTATATCAGCATTTTTCAAAGTTCTTCAGATAAAGCTAAATGCAAGGAGGGTTGAGAAGCACTTCTCCAGAAATTCACCAGCCCTTAAGACTGTAAACGAATCTGTGAGTAAAGAGTTATCTATGGAATAATAGATATATTTATGGAATTCTGTAGGGAGAAAAAAAAAACAATTTGTCCAAGTTTCTATATTTTATATAAAATGAATGTAACAACATAGTAGAGTAAATGAACTAGGCAGCATCCTCCAAGATTAAGATCATCTTGATTACTTTATTTTCTCTTATAAATCATCCTCACCACCATCATCATCATCATCTCAACACAAAGCCAAAGAAAGGCATTTCCCCTTTGAATACTCAGAAAGCATATAGGAACCTCTGTTTGGATTTTTGTGAAATTCAAATCAGTAAATCCTCATCTCATGAGAGTTTTGCCCCAAAATGGTTCTATTATACAAATAACATTTGGAAAACACTAAAAGAATGGGAAAAAACTCTGCATTATCACCCCCCAATTCCCTCATTTGGCATGTAAGCAATTTCTTTCCATGTTTCATCTGAGACCTCCTCTATACCCATGAACATTTTGCATAGTTGTATTTATAATGTGGGTATAATTCTTTTTACCTAAATTATTTTATAAATAGTTTCAGCCTTGCCTTGTGATTTGTTATGGCAGCCACAGCAAACTAATAAACCCGTTAAAGGCTTTACACTTTGTCATGAGTGCAATAAGAAACCACCGACATGCTTGAAATAAGATGGAACATGGTCACATTGAAAAGATTACTCTAGGTGGAAAGCTAGTGTGGCAGTGGGAAGATGAGAATACTGAAGGCAGAGAGATTTCATTCATTCATGCACTTATTCATTCTTCAAATAGTTATCACATCCTGATTAACTATGGCACTGTGCATGACAAAACAAACTCTGCACTCATGAAACTAGAAATTTAGTTAAGTGTCTGACAAGAAAAAAGAACAAATGAATAATCACAAATCATATGCACAGGAAAGAAGAAAAGGGATGGTGAAGGATGGGAATGCGGGTAGGAGTGGGAAATAGGTGGTCTGATGCTGGCATGGCAGTAGAGAAGTCCATGTTAAAGTGAGGGTGTATATGACAAGATCTCAAGATGAGGAAAAGCCAGTCTGCGAAGGAAAGAGAGAATGGCATTCCTGGCAGAGGGCACTCCATGCTCAAAGGAGGTCTTGAAGCTGGGAAAAGAATAGAAAGAAGACAGAGAGGCCAGGGCATTGTGAAGGAGGGGGAATGGCACCAAATATGGCTGGAGACCCATGAGAGCCACATTATGCTGCAGCTTGTGGGCCATGATTAAGAGTACAGCATCTATTCTAGTATAAGCAGACACTGGGGCCCATTGCTCAGAAGAATAACAATGTGGTTTGTGTTTGTGAAGATCCCTGTCTTCAGAGTACAGAATAAGGAAGAGTCAAAGTGGGGTGGTCAGAGAAAATGTTACGATGGTCTTCTGAACAAGAGTCACTGCAGCTTCAACTAAGACAATAGAAGTAGAAATGGGGAAAGTTGGTCAGATTCAATTTATTTTGGAAGCAGAATTAACAGTGCCTTAAGAATGTAACCTCTAGGCAGGTGAAAGAGGATAAAGGTTAATGGGTCATATCAAATGACTTTTCAATTACACTGAAACCACATTTTAAGTATAGACATTTCAAAGCAATGTTGTGCTTATTTCTATTAATATATATAAAGTATGCATTGAATGGCTTTAGTGTACATTTCTGTGATTATCTGAACAGAATATATCTGTTAAACCTAAATGTATTTCCTCTCATGTGAATTTTACCATCCCTTTCTGTTTTTACTTCTACTGGAGATTTGATTTTTTTCTTCATCCAGTTATGTGAGTTAGATCCTCATGTGGTATAACAGTTATATTACATCAGTTATAGTTGATGTGAAAGTTTTTTCTTGTTTTATATTTTGATTTTTGTCATATTTAAAATTTCTACAGTATTGAATTCACATCTTCTTTTCTGATTTTCCCTGTTGATTTAAAGCTTACTAAGTTGTTATGCTTTGGAAGATCTCACTAGTTCTTTTATTTTATTACATACACATGTACACGTATGTATGCACACATATACAGACACACTCATACATATACTTATTATCATTTGTTTTGACATATGCTATAAGATCTGTTTATAAATTAATTCTGATTCTTCAATAGCTAACCAGTTTCCCGCATCATTTATTAAATGATTACCTCTTGCCCATTACTATGAAATCCTACTTTATCATATATTAAGTTCCATATATGTTATCAGATATTTTCCTTGGACTTCTACTCTGTTCTTTTGATCTGAGTTCTTGTGTTTCTTGAAGGAGGAAGCATAGCACTAGTCCTTATTGCTATTAGCAAAGACTTTCTGTTGGAGATTTCTTTATCAAAGAAATATTTGATAGCATACTTGTCGAATCTTCCAAGAGAACAAGCTTCTAATATATTTGGTTAGCATTTAGTTAAATGTGGAAGTATTTTAAAATTATGTGTATGCACGTATTTCATAATTTTTTTTTTAAGGATTGCAGTTTTAAACTCTGTGGGAACACACCTGGAGTTCTCCCATTGAATCCCCAGCACTCAGCATAGAATATGGCATCTCATAAGCGCTCAAAAATATTTTATGACTAAATAAATGAAATAATACATTTTAGTAAATCACATCTGTATCTCAAAATTAATCTGGAAAAGTGATATTTATATTTTTCAGTTTTCTCATGCAGAAATAGCTCTCTTTATGCAAGACCTCTTTTATACATTTTATCACAAATACAGATCGCACATATTTTGTTATGTTTACTGTAAAGATATTTTGTTATCGGTATCGACAAGGAGATTTGTTTTTTTATTATATAAAAAATTACTGCTCTTCACAGAAAAGCAGTTGATTTTATTTATATTGTATTCAGCCAAAGTAATAAACATTTACTGATTTGAGTGACATTTTACTAAAACCGAAGATACCTTTTATTGTAAGATACACCATTGATTTAATAATAATTTAAAATATAACCATATTAAATTGACACATGATAGTAATACTCATTTCAATTTCAATTTTTTTTTTTTTTAATGAGACCTAATATTGATGTCTTTCAGTAGTTTCTATTTAATTATTTGGACTACGTGCATAATCTGTAAGATATAACATCTATCATGCATGGCATTGTCCTTTTTTTCTCCATTTTTATGTCATATTTTATAATGCCAAAATTTAAAAAACTGTGTTAATAAATACATTGTTGGCCTTATTAGGAATGACAGAAATGCTTTATTTATTTTTATTTTTATTATTATTTTTTATTTAGCACATATTCAGAGTCCCCACCATGATAGAGCCTCCTCTTTCAGTGCTCTGGGAAACGTGCTGCCTTCAACAGGCATGACCCTCAACACAGCTGCTGCAAAGAGAGCTCAGTAAATGCCCCCCGATAACTCTGTGCAGAATCAAATAACAATATAATTCTTGTTGAAAGTTGTCCTCAGTAAAGATGTGAAAATGTTTATAATACATCTGCAATATTTTTATGAAATCTCAGAAGACCTCTTCCTAAAAACAAAAATTTAAAATTGTGTGAGAATGATCAGGGGAATGGTCTCCTGCTCACAGGTCCAGGAAATCACCCAAAGTTATATAAAAGGAGGTGAGACAAGTCTAATCATCAGATGTATCAGCTCAAAACTCTGAATCATCTTTCAGTTGTTTTTTCCTCTCAAATAAGGTTCTTTTGGGAGTGTTTGGAAGAATCAGTTCTCCTGAGAAAATATCACTGACTGACATTTAGAAGTAATACAATTTCCAGTTATGAACCATCCTTTTCATTGCCCCTGTTTTAACGAAAAGAGAAGGGTCGGGAAAGGCGACAGGGAAGGAAGTGATAAGTAATGTTCAGTTACAAGGGAGAGAGGAACCAAAAAAAGTTTACTTTTGAAAAATAACACTGCCTACTCAACTATTATTGATAACAAATACCAGGTGTGGGATACTTACAGCATACCAGCACTGTGCTGAATGCCTCGTGTGTTTTGTTCATTGAACCCTTACCCCAGGCAAGATGGGTATAATTTCCCCTACTTTTCAAATGTGGAAACTAGGGCATACATTTGGGAAATAACTGTCCAAGATGACCTAGAGAGTAAAAGGCAAAGAGAATTCATATTCAGGTCCCTGGATTGTGCAGGTCACATTTTAAATCATTATGGTGTTTCCACCTGACTGAGATTCACCTGAAATCTGTCAGGCTTCAGGACTAATAAGAACCTTCTTGGAGATCCCAGTATGGAAAGTGTGAAGATCTGCAGGCTCCTCCTGTGACATAAACCTTGGTTCAATTTAGTATTCACCGAAGTTGCAGGTTCTAGCTTGCCTTACTCACGCTTAACAGAAAAGGTGGGGAGGAGGAGGAAGTAAATTTTATTTTGGTTCAGGGAAAAGTTTTCTTCTGTCAGTGTTGAAAAGACAGTTGCCCATGCTCTGGCATACAAAGTATTATTCTTTTGTTGTCAGACCTCTTAAGTGTGATTAAGTTGTCTTTTCTCAGTCACATCATTTTCAGAGAGGTAGTGGGTCATGGTCATCACTGCATTGAACTTGGAGTCCAAGAACTTGACATGGAAATAAATAAATATATAAATAGAAGGGATGATAATATTTACATCCTAGGCTTGTTATAGGAGTGATGCAATGATGTTTACAAAGACCCTAGTAAAGTACCTGGCACATAGTAGGAGCTTTGTAAATGTTCTTTGTTAAAGCGGGATAATGATTATTATAGGCATTAGTAGAGAATAGAAATGAAGTGGACTGTGCTGTTAAACACTATATTTAATTTTTTAAAAAGTCTTGTTAGGAAATGAGTGCAGAATGTTTCTGTGTTTACAGTAAAGCAGAAAACAAGGCAATTATACCAATAAATAATTGACTGTAATCACCAGTCAGAGATGACGGATTGCAACACAGGCTCCCAAAAGGAACAATGAGAAGGAAGTTTGGATTCAAGTTCAAATAGATTTGAAGAGAGGACAGAGAGAATGTGAAAACTGTTCTGTGGTTACTTTAGTAGGATAATTTAATATGGGAAAGAGAAGTTAAATAAAGTTTCCTGAAACAGACTGTGGAAAAGTTAATGGATAAATTCAGGGAATATTTTATCATTAACACTACCATATTCATTGTCAACATCACACAAATTGTTCATTGATTTTTTCCAAATATAAAAAATTACTCGAATAACAATTAACGAGTACTTACTGTGTGTTAGGCACTGCTACCATATCTATATTTAATCTTCACATTTAAGATAAATATTATTCACAAGTTATGACTACATAAATGAGTTCCAGAGATGAGTGCTCATCTTCAAGTGCTTGCAATTTAAACATGGAAGGTATGAAATTGCTTGATATATATTGAGGAGCTGATATGTTATTTTATATGCATTGTCTCATGTGATCATCTGAACAATCCATGGCTTAACTGTCATCGCATCCATCGTACACATGAGAAAATTGAATTTCGTAGAGTTCGAGAAACTTGCCCGCAATCACAGTTATAAATGGCAGAGGAAATCCTGGTTTGTCTGATTTGCCAAGGTATTGTGTGAGAAACCAGGTGAATACCCCATTATGATAGATAGGCTTAGTTTAAGACGTCAGTCCCAGGGGAAAATATCAATGATTAAAGTCATGCTTAATGGTGCAGTCCTTTTCTTTCAACAAATCCTGAATTTATTCATTTGTGGTCATTAGTTGTACATAGTCATGGCCAACCTGCCAGGTAAACAGCTAATTATTTGAGTTGTATTATAAGCAAATAAGCTCGCCTGCCTGCAAAATGACAAATGAGACCTGATCAACAGAGAACAATTGTTCCAGGGCTGTAAATTCCCAGTAGTCTAATGAACAATGGCTTACTGAATGAGCAATTGCAAACAAAGAGATTACCTTAGTGTGGTTTCTTTAGAAACCGAGAGCAATCCATTGGATTTAATGCCTTCACAATAAAGAACTGTTGGTGTTGAGGGTTGGGCAGCTGAGAAAGCACAGAGGGAATGCTCATGCCTTCAGCACAACTGTCAAGGACAGTACAGCACTCCTTGGACACAGCCCACCATCATACCCCATCTTTAGGACCTTGTGATTCCCAGAACTTTCCCCTAAACTCGGTGGCCTAGAAAGGTCAACACCACCTTTCCAAGCCAAAGGCTGTCTTTGCGAGCACGTACCACATGCTTGTGTTTTGTGAATGTCTGGTGCCTTGTTAAAGCAGGAGGCAGTGTGACTACTGGTGAAAAAGATGAACTTTAGGCTCAAGCAGATCTGGATTTGAATCTAGTCTCTTCACTTACGAGCTCTGTGCCTTGGGACAAATAGTTTAACTCCTTTTCACCTAAGGGATCTTATCTATAAAACTGGGGCTACACTTTTGTACTTTTCAGATCTTTGCAAATATTAACTAAAATAATGACAAAACGCTAATATGGAACAACAAATTGATAACAATGTGTGTGTATGTATGTGCGTCTGACTCTGACATTCAGAGAAGACAAATCGAGTAGCAGTGAGTAGGATGTCCCAGCAAAATCATTCCCTTTCAAGATCGTATTTTTGAATTTTGTAATTCCCCTGGAATTTTTTTCAAGATGAGGAACTGGGGAAGTAAGATCAACCAAAAAGCAGAGTAAATACAGTTAAACGGCTTTGAACAAATTCGGCTTATGCTCTTGTAAGTAGCTTATTCACTCCAGTTTTAGGAAAACAGGAAGTAATAAGATTAAGGATCCAAAGCTCAAATGAAAACATAATGTCAAACCTAGTCCAAGGAGGATTTGAGTCAGGATAGAGATTGAAATACTCCATAAAATTAAAAGAAGATGAACAGGCTTACAATAAGCCTTATGTGTGCACTTTCCCTGTAGTTCATAAATTCATAATGGAGCACTACATGGAAAATAATAATGCATTTATTATATGGGGGCTATAATAATAAAAATAAATAAACAGCTTCTACTTGTTTAGCATTAATTATGTGCCATGTGCTGATCTAGCTGCTTCGTGTATATTTATTAACTACCACTTACTGCTTCAAGATCCTTAGTAGTATCAATGAAGTAGATACTAATATCATTTGAATAGTGTCTATTTTTAGATTCTATTTGAAGATAACTAAACGAGGAGATTGTATAACCTAATGGATTAAATTTCTGGGTTCCAAGCCTGTCTCTCCCAGTTATTGCCTGACCTTCACCACTCTGGCTGCTGTCGCTACCTCTGTGAAATATCTGGGTTTTAAACAAATAACACATGTCCAGTTATTTCACTTAGAGCCAAACACATAATGGATATCATGTAAATGTTAGTTCCTCTGAATCTGAAATCTGATTTGGCAAGAAAGAAAAATTGATATTCAGATCCTTTAGTTTGTGGCTTTTAAATCTAACTAAATCTGAATACATTTTTCTTGTACGTTTCTTGAGACAGTTTACATTATGTTTTGCAATCTTCATTTTACCTGCAGTCACTTAATATATAGATATGTATCTACAAAAGTATGTACTTTAAATGTGGGGAAGGTATTTCTCTTTATTGGATTATATTAGAAAACTGGATAAAATTTAGCATTGATTCACTTAACAGGGGAAAGAATTATAAGTATTGTACATTTAATTTTATATTCATCATGGGAAATCCAAGGAGATATTTACAGATGTCTTCATGTGATTTGAATAGAACTGACTGTCATTCTGAAAGCTAGGTAGTATTCATGATGTTTCATTTAAAGGAAGGGACAATATAAAAACTAGCTGAGGTAAGGACTCCAATGTCAACTTCTTACTTCGAAGTTGACAGAACCCCATGCTGGCAGAGCACTCAAAGATAATTAGACTCAGGACTGTCTCTCATTAACCAAACCCCTAAAACACTGCCAGATAAAAATATTCAATTATATTGACTAAAAGAATTATGACTTTTAGGAGGTCTTAAATGGAAGTTTGGGGTCAGTAAGTTTTCTGATTATGGTGATTCTTCCAAATAATAAATAAAAGGTATATTTAATTAATTGATATATTTATTCATTCAACACTGAGATATGTGCTAGAGATATAATTTTAGCAAAAATAGATACTATCCTTGGCCTTTGTCCTCCTGAGATTTAGACTAGTAGATGAGATTGCTGTACATAAAAATTACACAAATATTTTTGACATTGCGTGTGTGCAAATGGACAGAATTGGTACACGACCTAGTGCTGTATGAGCCTTGCACTTTACACTCAAGCAGTGCCTCCTGCACTCAGGCCTCTGTTTTCATAGAGGTAAAAAGTCCTCTAGCCAGGCTTCCTCTGACCCGGAAGAGAAAGAACATTCCCAGCTCTGCCTGTATTAAGCACATATTTCTGTTTTCTGCACCAACCATCCATCCCTCTTCTCTTGTCACATTCCTAATTGAGATGCGAATGGAATCCATTCAGCTAGAGCTGAAAGTCACCCCTTTGTGTTCCTGCCAGATCGGTATGTCTTTTTTACAGCACTCACTACAGATAACTGAGCCCGTCAGGTGGCGGTTTTACCTGCGTTGGAGATGTCACGCTCCTTTGGCTAAGTTTCATCAACAACATGATGCAGAATATGACCTCGTGGTGGAGAACTGCGCCTGATGGTCTTTTGGCTTTCTAGCACTGTGCAGTGAGCACGCTGGTTACAAAGGGGTTCCAAGGACCATTTCACAGAAACTTACAGGCGGGTGCTCACTTACGGGTCGTTTCCAAGAACTGTTTGTTGGTATGCAGCACATTGACTGACTTATCAAGGACAGGAGGAAATTTTAAAAAAACACATGAGCAAAACCCCAAAGAAAAGGCAAGTAGCTAAAATTCAGTGGAATTCTTAGAAGAGAGCCTAATTCCTTGCCTCCTTTTCTAAACTGCTATCAACATGGTCTAATCTGAAAAGTATGTTCGGTAGAGTCAAGAATGACAATGGCTGATGGCCTTAGATATGTTCTTATACCAATGGAAAGTTTGCAGAAGCTACCCATAGCTTTGAAAGAGGAGGAAGATACATGCTGTATTATGTACAGATCACACTCTGCAGCTATCACTATAGGTCCAACCAATGACTTTCTATTGATTTCCATTCTTTTTAGGTATTTCAGACCTCAAAAGTAAGGAGTCTGAGCAATCGCAGGCTTTTGGGAAGTCAGTTCATCATTTGGAGCTGGCTTGGCCATGTGGCATATGGAATAGAGAAAGAGAAAAAGTTATGTCTTCAAAGATCTAGATATTTGAATACTGTCCCTTACTGAAATTCATTGTAGAACCAGACGCACCATTCTAATTAAGTTTACAATGTCTATTGTTAAAAGAAATAGTCCTTACTGTGTGGAAGAAATTATACCCAGCAATTTCAGCCTATAATAGTCTGCAAAAATAACTCCTTAATTGACTGTAGAGAGTAATGATAACAAGATTTAAAACATAGTTAGCACCAGAAAATTTAGTGCAGAAGACCAGTCCTAGGGTTGAGCTGTCAGTAAAGCTGCCCATTGAATTTTTCTAAGCTAATTCAAATGAAAATGCCAAGATTAAAAGTGATAACATGGTGCCAATGCAATAAGAATTTCTACAAAATTAAATCACTGCCTTCTTGTGGCCATAACAACCATATTATCTCTAACACTACTAAATCAATCACTGCAAGAAAATTATCTTCCAAGTTCATCTAGTGCTTTTTCTTTGAACCTGAAGAGTTTGGTCTGTTTTCTTGCTATTGAGAAACAGCAGTGGTACTTCTTTATCTGGGTGAAGAGGAATACACGCTTCACAACCAGCTTTATGACAAAGAAATGGCAGCATTTGCCTATATTATCTCCAAAGATACTATTTAATTTAAAAGAGAAAAAAAAAGTGTGCAAAGTATTGAATTGTGAGATGCAATAACTTTTACAACTTGTCATCTGGCCAGTTATTGACATCTAGTCGCAACTTGTTAGAGCATAAGTTAATTTCTGTGTTCATGCAACATAGGTAGCCATTTCCTGATGCATCTGTTCATTTCTTAGCAGTGCAGGCATATTTAAGGAGTAGTTTTCATTTAGGATACTATTTACCCTGTTCAATGAAGTTTATTTTATTGAGACTGATATTCCTGGTCTGATTGTATAGTAGGACAACAGAGAACAATAGAATAAGCTTTACATAAAAAAAGAAGAAAAAGCAAATTCCACAAAACAGATGGAGCCCATGACATCCTGACCTTTTGTCTGTTCTGGAGTAAAATGTATATGGTAAAAGCACAAACTCAGAATTCAGAGGGGTCCTGAGTCTGAGTTCCTGCTGTGTTACATGGTAGTAATATAAGCTTGGGAAAGTCATATAAACTCTCTGCCCTGAGTTCCTTCGTGGTAAAAAATAAAAATAAAAAATAAGTAGGGCTGACGTGAGAGTTAAATTAAGTATGAACCATGATTCTTGACACAGGGAAGCTCTTGACTTATTGAAGTATTATTATTGTATTATCATCTTCATCAGTATTATTTGTACATCTACATTATATCAACTAAAGTCAAAATTATTAAAATATGCTGTCTTGTTTCAAATCCTATCTCATGGAGCATTCTGTTCCATCTTTCTAAAAGACCTTCAGATTTTATTGGTGGCCTGGCAAATATTCATCAACTTTGAAGATTTATTTTAAATGCTTAAAATGGTCAGTGGTGTCAGTGATTGATAAATCATCTCCACTTATCCTGGCAGACTGATGCCATTGTCTCTTGACCCACCATTCACAATCTTATAGGGACATCCATTATTAGACTTTAACTTGTAAGGTAACCATCGGTTGTTTTTTTTGTTTGTTTTTGTTTGTTTGTTTTGTTTGTTTTTTTGCATAAGAGAGTTTGAGTTCTTCAAAGATAAACTTCTAGTCTAATTCATCTTTGTCTACTTATCTTGCATAACTACAAAATCTGGCATATAGTAGGTGTTCAGCATTTGCTGAAGAAGAGACTGTTTCTATGGCATTTTAATTTTTTTAAACAGACTTTTATAGAACAATTTTAGATTCACAGCAAAACCTAGTCGAAAGTACAGAAAATTTCCATATCTCCCTGCCCCTACTATCAGCACTCTGCACCAGAGCTGCACCTTTGTTGTAATTGATAAACTTACGTGGACATTCCAAGGTTCCCCCTAAGTCTGTATTTTGCATTAGGGATCACCCTTGGTGTTGTGCATTCTATGGGTTTTGACAGATGTATAATGACATGTATCCACCATTATAGTATCATCCAGAATAGTTTCACTGCCCCAAATCTTCAGTGTCCCACTTATTTATTGCTCCTCCCCAACCCCTGGCATCCACTTATCTTTTTACTGTCTCCATAGGTTTTCCTTTTCCAGAATATTATATAGTTGGAATCACATAGTATGTACCTTTTCAGATTTGCTTCTTTCACTTAGTAATGCACATTTAAGTTTCCTCCATGTCTTCTCTCACTGGATAGCTTTTTTTTTTTTTTTTTTTTTTTTTTTTTTTTTTTTTTTTTTTTTTTTACAATTAAATAATATTTTGTTGTCTGGATATACCCCAGTTTATTTATTTGTTCACCCACTGAAGGAAATCTTGATTGTTTCCAAGTTTTGGTAATTATGAGTTAAACTGCTATAAACATCCATGTGCATGTTTTTGTTTGGATATAAGTTCTGCATTAAATTTAGATCTGTGATTCCTTTTGAGTTATTTTCTTGTAAAAGGTGTGTTATGGACTGAATTGTGTCTTCTCCAAATAACTAGGTTGAAACCCTAACCCTTAATGTGGCTGTATTTAGAGATGGGGCCTTCAAGGAGGCAATTAAGATTAAAGCCATAAGGGTAGGTCACTAATTTAACAGGAATGAGATATCCTTATAAGAAAACTAAGAGACACAAGGGATGTGCACACATAGAGAAAAGACCATATGAAACCACCATGAGAAGGTGGTGGTCAGCAAGTCAAGGACAGAGGCCTCTAATGACTAAATTTGCCAACACCTTGATCTTGGACTTGCAGCTGCCTAGTCTGTATAATTCAATTATGGCACCTCTGGCTGACTCATATAGGTTATAAGGACTATGTCTAGTTGTTCCAGCACCATTTGTTGAAAACACTGTCTTTTCTTCATTGCATTACCTTTGCTCCGTTGTCAAAGATCAGTTGACTATATTAACAACGTGGGTCTGTTTCTGACCTCTCTCTTCTGTTCTATTGATCTATATGTGTATTCTTTTCCTGATATTACATGACCTGATTACTATGGCTTTCTAATAAGTCTTAAAGTTGAGTAGTATTGGTCTTCCTTTAATATTGTTTGCTATTTGGGGGCTTTTATCATTCCCTATAGACTTTAGAACCAGTTTAATAATATCCACAAAATAACTTTCTGGGCTTGGAATGAGATTGTTTTGAATCTATAGGTCAAATTAGGAAGAACTGACATCTTGACAATATTGAATCTTCATGCACATGGAGTATCTCTTCATTTATTCAGTCCTCCTTTGACTTCTTTCATCAGAGTTTCATAGTTTTCCTCATAGAGATAGTAAACATTTTGTTATATTTGTACATAAATATTTCATTTTGGGGAGGTGCTAATATAAATGGTTTTGTGTTTTTAATTTCAAATTCTACTTATTTATTGCTGTATAAGAAACAATTGACTTTTGTACGTTAATCTTGTGTCCTACAGCTTTCTGTTAATTGCATATTAGTTGTAGGGGTTTTTTGTTGTTGATTCTTTTGGATTTTCTACATGGACAAGTATGCCACTGGTAAACAAAGACAGTTTTATTTCTTCCTTCCCAATCTGTATACCTTTGATTTCCTTTTTTTTGTTATGTTCTATTGTGTTAGTGAGGACTTCTAGTAAGAAGTTAAAAATAGTTAAAAATGTGTGCTTAAAGGGGGACATTCTTTCTTTGTTCCTGAAAGCTTCCAGGTTTTTTTTTTTTACCACATTTTAACTTTTTATAATGATTTTACATGTGCTAATCCTACTCAGCATGGAAAATATTTCAAATTGAATTTATTGCTGTTTCATGGGCCTATTTTCAGCCATAAATTATTGCATATTCCTGTGTGTTACACACTTAGAAAGAAACACCTCTGTCTTGGTAGTCTTTTCCTAATCTCATTATAAAGTATTCCAGAAGCAAGGCATGTCACATAAATTCTTGGCTTTAAGAATTTGGTTACTGTTTTTGTATTTTATTTAAACTCTTCTATAAGGTCTGTTCATTCTTCAATAAGAAGGTAAAACATAAGATTTAACAAAACCCACTCTGCTTAATTCTGCATTTCTCAAAATGTGAAGCAATATTACATTAAGTTGCAAATAAAATGTAAGACAACTAAAACAACTCTTATTTAATATGCCCTTCCTGTAGACAAATGGACAATTTAGCTGAAAAATTAACAAAATAATTTTATGCTATACACTTAAGAAAGTACTCTGACTTTAAGCAACAACAACACAAAAGAGCAAATAGAAACACTATTTTGATTTAAACTCCAAGGTAGCAAAAATAATCTTAAAATTAATAAATTGCTGATGAGTTTCACATATTAGGGTCAGTATTTAATCTCATTTTTTGTATACAAGTCATATTTTGGAAGCCATGTTTGCAGTCTTACAGCCATAAAGGGATTGATCGTGTATTCTATTTGTGATAACTATAAAAGTTTGTGACAAATATTGTAAGATATTTACTTTTTTAAAGTACAATTAGTGATATTTCTAGAGAGCAACTTGGTTGGATTACTGAAATTTACCAAAAAGATTTTATACTAATACTAATACAACTCAGGTAAATATACCAAATTAGAATCTGGAAATATCTGTAATGACTCTAACTAGATTGATTATATGAGGAAGAGAAAGTGTACAGAAGCAGCAACATGAGAGCTTAGTCTCCAATTTTCATTTTAGAAAAAAAAAATAGGATGTAAGAAAATAAAGTATATTTAATTTAATTTTTCACCCTATTCTTCAAGTATGGTTTTAAACCATCTTAAGCTTTAAAGAATGGTATTTATTTCTAATGTGTGCATGTATCAGGAAAATATAAGCAAATATAAGGAAGCCCCACAGTAGTTAAAATTTTGAAGATATTATTTATTTTGAATGTTTCCTTGTGTTCATTAAACTTTACTAGATAGTGTGACCTTGAGTACTGCCTGCACTTGATTGCTTAGAATTTCAAATCTGATCTGTAAAATCACCTCCAGTGTGTGACTGGGTTTACTATGTAATTTTTCTTTTCAAATATGCCATTATTGTAGTCTTCCACCTAAACCCAAAGAATGCTGTTATTAACTTGCTTTTAAGTTCCTCAATAAAGCAACATTTAGGATGTACGTGAAAACACTGCATTTTTATTAAATAGCGCTAGAGGAAGGAAAGGTTATTTCAGTCATATCAACAGTATGAATCTGTGTTTCTCTTCAATTAGCATCGGCTTGCCAACCTCAAGTCCTGGCACAATGTCCATGTTTGCTTATTAATAGACTTTTATTTTTCTACTTTTACCCAATATCATAAAACTCTGGCAAGAACATGTCCTAGATTATTCAAGGCTAGTAAT
This sequence comes from Eonycteris spelaea, assembly GCA_003508835.1. Classification (NCBI taxonomy): domain Eukaryota; kingdom Metazoa; phylum Chordata; class Mammalia; order Chiroptera; family Pteropodidae; genus Eonycteris; species Eonycteris spelaea. Next base: position 2,752,377 of record PUFA01000026.1, on the reverse strand, counting down.
ATCGCCTTTCCTCCCCACCCCCATCTCTTCAATTCATCCTTTCCTTAACCCGCCCTCCCCCCATTTTCTAAGGATAAGCCACATTCAGAGAGAGAGAGAATAAGGTTAAATATAGTGAAGTTTTATTTAAGCCTTGGTATGTGCCACATACTATTCTAAATTCTTTTTAAATGCTCTTCCATTTAATCCTCAAAACATATTAGAGATAAAGAAACTGAGATACAAGGAGGTTAAGAAATTCGCCAAAGGTCATATCTATAATAAGTGCTGAGTAGGGATTCATGGCCAGACATTCTGATGTCAGAGCCCACTCTGTTAATTAGCATCCCCCTTTGCCACGCTAAGTTTGAGATGCCTATACCCATCTAGGTGGAGATGTCACCGATATGCTGGATATGGGATTTTGAAATTCAGGAGGTATGGGTACTGTTTTTGATGTTTAAAGCAGTGGTCTGCAGATAGAATGCTAGGAAATACCAACATTTACAGGAAGGGCTGAGGAGAGAGAATGTAGTAATGAGACAAGGAAATAATATGCACAGACGGGGAATAGGAGTCAGAGGATACAGAGTAACCAACATCAGGGGTGGTAGATAGTTTAAAGAAATAGAACATGGCCAACATCAGTGCTTACTGCAGCAAATGGCATGCAGCAGAGAGGTCAGTTCTAAGAAAGGCACATCATGTCTGTTGGGTAGAAGATGTTTTTGAACCTTCACCAAGAGCAGTTCCAGTAGAGAATTGGGGAAAGATAGTACTACAATGGGCAGGAAAGAATTGTGGGGTTTTCGTGGGCTAAAGGATGCCCAGCAGATGTGTTTGCATGTAATGTGATCACCATAAGCAGTGTTATGCTTATACATATTTTTTTTTTTTTTTTGCGTAGTGTTTGTGCCTAGAGTATCATACAGATATTTCATGCAGAGATGTTGCTAAAAATAACCTAGACTGTGACCTCTAAAATTTTAGCACCAGGGGCAGATTTTAATGGAATCACTATTGAAAATTTTTTTGGAAGCCTCAGAATATTCAAGAGATATATTTAAGTCCACCTAAAGACCTTCATTTGGTAAAGCAAAAATGCCACAATCTTTTAAAATTGGTACTTTTTCTAAAACTGAAAACTTCACACATTTTACATTTCATTTGCTAACTTTCACAGCAGGCCTCCTGAAACCCAACTTCCTACTGAAATGTGTTTCCAAGCAATTTAATTTGGAAATTCAGAGCTGTCTTGACCTTTTCATGGGTTTTAACTCTGTATCCTAAAAGACTTCAGAGACAACACTCGACAGGTGACCAAACATTCCAGAATAATAGGATTTCTATTTTTAGATAGCATTTTCTATAACTAAAAAACAGATTATTCAGTCGGTTCTCTTTTAAAAGGCCTTCTTGGGGAAGCAGTTTTTACATTTCAGTTTGCATGACATTTACCACTTTACTTGTACCATTAAGTATCACTATGTGGCCTTTTACATCCAGCAATACACGGCTCTAATACAGAAAACTCCAGTTGTTCCTGGGCTCAAGGCTCTGAATTAAGAATCACAAAACTGAAGAAAGATAGCACTTTAAGATCATTGGTGCTACAGGGAAACGTAGCATTCTCAGCCGTTTGCTAAGGTTCCAGTCAGAGTGAAATAATTTTTACCGAAGAGTAAAAATTTGAGCTGGGAAACCATTCATCCCTTTTTTGTTTATTTATTCAAGTTTTCTGCAATCCTTTTTTTTTTTTTTAAGAGTCGTTTTATAAGGGGTTTAAAATATGGATCTGCATCACCCCTCATTTTACATCCGAGAGAAACCGAGGCCTAAACTAAGGCCTAAATATGGTATTGGAGGAGAGCTCTACCAATGAACATGAGGGTCCTACAGCAAGTTAAGCTTGAAACATCTTTTAAGGCAAAAATGACAAAACCGAAGTTGCTCTACTTTGGGCACATTGTGAGAAGGCAGGGTTCTTTGGAAAAGACAATATGCTGGGAAAAAAAATAGAAAGCAGCAGGAAAAGAGAAAGATCACATATGAAATGGATTGACTCCATAAAAGAAGCCATGCCTTAGTCTGCAGGAGCTGAGCAGGGCTGTTGAGGACAGGACAATGTGGACATCACTCATTCACAGGGTCACCAGGAGTCAGAACCAATTCATTAGTGTGTAACACACACACACACACACACACACACACACACACACACACACACACACACACACACACACACACACACTTAGGACCTACCCCCAGACACTGATTTACTTAAGCTGATTAGGACCGGGCCCTATTTTTTGTTTAAGATGATGCTGCTTCTAGCAGAAGTTAAGGGAGAAGGAAGATTATAATGTTTGAAAGAGGATGGCATCTCTTAATTGACTAAGAACTCAGAGAATATTCAGCCTCTTTATTCCTGCACTTGATGGCAGGTCAGATTAACCAAGGGAACCTGTTGTAAAATTCAGATTACAAAACCTCCATTCCAAACCCACTGAATGAGTGACTATATAAGAGGAATTCCCTAGAACCTTGTTTTTAAGACTCTCTTTAGGTCTTTCTCATATGGACACATCTGTACTGGACCTGTAATTCGGTCTGATCTTTCTAGGCCAGTGGTTCTTAAATTTAAGCGTGTATCAGAATGACCTGGGGGGCTTATTGAAATACAGGTTGCTGGGCCCCACCATAGTGTTTTCTAATTCAGTGGATCTGAGTATGGGCCTGAGAATTTGCTTTTCTAATAAGTACTCTGGTGATGTTGGTAATGCTGGTCCAGGAACCACATTTTGAGAATCATACTGTTAAGAGATTAATGCTGCTTCTCTCATGGCGCTGGATTATAAAAGGCTTTTAAAGTCAAACCTATGACAGTGATTCTAGAGGAAAGCTATGATGGAGAGCTAATTCAGAAGAGAAAGGAGAAGCAAGGTCAGTCAAAAAGGAAATGGGCCATGCATGTTAAAAATACAATTCTACTGCATGTTATAAAGCATTACTGAGCCCATAGTCTTCTGATCTGCCATGTCTTAAATTGACCTATCATGGTTGATGTTGCTACTATTTGTCACATTTCTTTTGAAATTAGCCCTAGTGCATAATTATACATCTTTCTAAGAGATAACCAGTGCTTTGGGGCATTTACTACACCATCTCTTTCCAAATATCTATCAAGAATTTCTCTCACTATCTGAGTAGATATTCATTAAATTACCCTAAATCATTAAACTGTAAATGTAAAATATTACAAATCATTCATTATTAATTATTCATTTATCAATATGTTTTGAATGTTGATTATGCACTATGCTGGGCACTAAGGAAACATAAAAATGAGAGATTTGGTTTTTAAGGATATATTGCCTATGTAAATACACATTTAGGCAGTATACACATATATTTATATACCAGTACAATGAAATATAAATAAAAAAGTGGGCAGTACTATAGGAAGACAAATGTGGGAATAGGTTAGAGAAGCTTTAACATGCTTGAGTTCTTAAAGCTGTGTAAATTGGTTAAGCAGATGAAGGGAATAGTCACAGAAGAGGTAGCAGCAGAAATAAAGTAGTAGAATAAAGAGAAACCTGTGGTAAAGCAGCAAATACTGATGCTTATCTATGAGGAGAAAAATGAGGAATAGGTGGGCGGGGCCATATCTTGGAGGTTCCCATGCGCCATGCAAAGGTGATAGGCAGATTCTAAAGGACCGTTTGTAGGAGTTATACCAATGGTGCTTAGCCCTAATGTGAGCATCAACTCATGAGCTGTAGCAATTTTAACACCTAGGACCCTACGCCAAATTAATGGAATTTCTAAAGATGGGCTTTGTATTTAAAAAACGAGTATTTTTTTAAAAAGCTTTTTCTTGGTGATTCTAACATGTAGCAATGTATGAGAATTGACAAATTGTAGTGTTTTATTTGCCAATAGTCGAGGTGGCCCAGCATCCAGATTTAAAGTGGATTGGCACGGACAAACTGAAAGCAGGGAGGCAATTAGCAGGTTTTTGCAAGAGTCTTGGAAAGGTGGTAAGCACTGACCTTGGTGGTTGCAGTGGAAATGAAGAAGAATGAACTCTAAGAAGAATGTCAAAGAGGCAGGGTTTATTGAATGAGAATTCTGATTTAACGTGTTGGACAAGGGACTTGGAGGAGACCAACAGAATCCCCAAGTCCCTGCAGTGGCCATACTTCATTTAGCTTTCCCTTCTTTTCAATTTCATAGTGTTTCCCTGAACCAGATATAAATTGAGCAAGACACTGCATTCCTGTATTCCAGGACTGGTCACCTCCCTGAGCAATCATCTTAAAACAAGGTCTTAAGCAACATGCCATAGAATTTTTCTTCCACTTTAAAACCAGTAATATATATATATATAATATATATATATATATATATATATATATATATTATATATATATATATATATATATATTTTTTTTATGGCAAATAACGAAGCACTTTTAACAAAGAGAACATTTACACATAAAACTGAAGCTACTATCAGTGTTCCCTCTTTCTGTTTTAAAGAGTATCTACATCTGGAAAAAAAAAATGGCAGGTAAAATATTATAGAAATATAATGCATGGTTTAATACCTCCATTTTCCAAAATGTCAACTGCCAAACACCCAGCATTTTTTCTAGGGTGTGGGGAGCTTGCCAACTCCAAAGACAATGTCTCTAAAGAGAGTTCTAAGTATCAAGAATGAACAAATTTCTCTTTTCTAAATTAATGTCTGACAGGGTAAAAGTATAGGAAAAAAACAGGGTGTGCCTGCATCGTCTTGTAATTGTGTCTATGATATTGCAAAAATAGGTAGTGATTTTCCTTCTTTTCATGGATGATGCTTTTGATTTTTCTTTTCCAGAAGCAATGAGTTTGGGTAGACATAAGGGTTTAATTCTGATTTTGTTGTAATAGTGTTAACTTTCACCTTTATAACAAAAAACTCATGTGATAGACACTTAAGGGATTGTTATCGTTTTGGAATAATGAAAAGCCTTTGTCTTATCTAGCATTGCACAGCAGGGAAAAAAACAAACCACAGGTTTCAGATTCCAGATCCTCACAACTTCTGTTCACCTGCCCGGTCACCTCCACCATTAGTCATCAGCAGACTGTCTTAGCCTACTACGACTGCTATAACAAAATACCAGACTAGGTGGCTTGTAGACATTTATTTCCCACAGTTTTGGAGGCTGGAAATCTGAGATCAGGGTGCAGCATGGTCAGGTGAGGGTTTTCTTCTCATTCACAAACTTCTCGTCCTACCTTCACATGATGGAAGGGATAAGGGATCTCTCTGGGGTTTCTTTTATAAGAACAGTAATCTCATTCACGAAGCCTCCACACTATGTTCTAATCACATCCCCAATGCCTCACCTTCTAATACTATTGCCTTGGGCCTCAGGATTTCAAGATACGAGTTTGGGGAAACACAAGCATTCAGACAATAGCATAGCCCAATGTGGGAAAGGTTCAGCTTTGCAATCAGAGAGATGAGTTTAAAACAGAACTCTCCATTAGTGTGACCTTAAGTTCCTTGAGCCCCAGTTTCCTCACTTTTAAATCTGGATAGAGGTACACTTGTCATCAGATACTTTGGGAGACAGAATAAGATATCTGATGTCATACCTCACCACCCACCATCCCTCCACACACATATACCCTCACTTATGAAATAGTGAGGAAGCAGGGATTTTGCTTTGGTTCCTGTTGAATCTGCTTTGTCTAGATATGACATCTTCAATGATGGGAGAAATAAATTTGTAAAACACATCAAATACCTGAAAACCATTATGTGTCATTTACTCCGACGTCTATATTTTTTATCTTCTACATACTTAATTGTAGAAGTTTCTAAGGACACGATTTCATAGCCTTTGTGTAACAGACACAAAGTTCTCAAGCAGCCTCAGCAGAAATAAAACACCCAGGATGACTGCATATCCATGCGAGACAGCTGGTATCTGAGGCAGTATGTAAATAATAAATTTAGGATTTGAAAATCTTGCATAGGTCTTCTGATTAACCTAGACAACTTATAATAATTATGATAAACAGACATAGTCATTAAATATAGCAGCCATTTGATAAGATTAAGCATAATGCAATACATCTTCCTTTCTACCCAATTCAGTATAATAAATTACCCGTAGGCTTCTAAATAAAGCATTTCATAATTGAAAAAAACAGATCAATTTTTAGGGGCCCTTATTTATATGCAAAACAGACTTTTTGAGAATGGTAAACTTGATTAAAATCTCTCTAAGTGCACATCGCAAATAACTTCTTCTCCCAAGCTATAACTATCCTATTAATGTATAATTTATTGCATACAAAGATAGTAAAATTCTAATGTGCTTATGATCCAGATGGAAGAAAGAGTTAAATAGAGAAAACAACAAACCATATAAAATAAGAAGAAAATGGAATTGAAATTTAATAAATATTGCACAAGATAGTGTCTCAGCTGGTACAGATGCTATAGGAAACTGATTGGGATACAATATCATAGTCAAATCAATCTCAGGAGAATTTACAAAGAGGTAAGTTTCCATGAAAGTTGTAGATTTAGAGAGGAAAAAAGTCCTAGCTCAGAAAAAGCATAAACAATGCATTAGATGTGGAAAAAAGCTTTGCAAATGTGGCATTTTTGAGGCTGTTCGTGCCTGCTGAAAATCATAGATTCCTTTTGGTCACTATCCAACAAACTAAGAGATGATGTCCTAGGTGAGTGGACTTTTGCCCAGCTGTGTATCATTTATGAAACAAGGAAACGTGATTTTTAACCGAAAGAACACATGAATAAGAGGATCAACCTATGTGTCACTAAAAGCAAGGACTAATTTCTATCAATCATGGCCTCTGCAGGTACCCCATTAGGCCAATTCCACATGGCTCCCCTGGGTCCCACTCTAGAAGGAAATCCAGGGAAGATGTTCTCCTGAAAAGAAGATTTACAGATTTAAAGTCTCTGACTCATGGCCTTCGACCTACCTCATCATAGGCATCCATGTCACACTCACATTAAATTGGCTTTATTCCCTATTCAGAAATGGGGACTGCTACTAGCAGGGTGCCCATTATTGAGTCAGAGAACGTGATAGTATTTCTTCTCTAATAAAGGTAAGCATTTGAAAAGGGCCTCCAGATTCTTCTCCCAGGCTTGCAGGAAGTTGTTTACATAGTGAGATGGTTCCAGATGTTGGTTTGCCTTCATCTAGGCTTGACGCCTTACGTTCTTTCCACTATAATATTTATCTGTTCACTCAAAATTGCTGAATTGTCACCAACATGTGTGGTATCTAATCCTGTGTGCTAGGAGAATGTTTTAAAGCTGTTTCAGATAGTTTTAAATTATTTAATAATTGTACACAAAGAACAAAAAGTTATAAATAATGCCTATATTATTTATTGGGCATGTTCAGCAGGGACCTTGCCCAGGGGATGCAGTGTTAAGCAAGGACACGGCTCCACCCTTAAGACAGACCAAGATGGACAATAAGATCTTCTTATAAATGACATGATAGCCAAAGCCCAGGACTATGGGGCCATGTGACAGAGTAAAGAAAGGCTTCCTAGAGGGTGAACTAGGACTCAGTCAGGCTAATATCTTTCTTCTGGACTCAACATAATAATTATTTTGATGAATTGAAGAATGAGGCATTTTAGAATGCAGCAAAACAAATCAATTTAGAGTCCATATTCATCGGGAAAACAGGATTTTTGAGACTGATAATGCTGGTATAGAGCTAGGGAGAGGACTCCGAGAGGAGGGAATAAGCTGTGCAAAGAGCAGGCCACTGCTCCGCTCATCACAAGATACTTCAGGGAAAGAGCTATGGAGGAAGTGGTCAATGATCATTCTGGACAAGGAGCCTCTACACAGAAAGGGTTCAATATAAGTACAAGTACTGTCAGCCTCATGACTATTGGTTCTTTTCAAATAAAAGGATCCTAAAAGCATTTCAGCCATTGACAAGCCTAGAACATGATATTTAGATATTATGTGTTTGCTCAAATTTAAATATCATCTCAGGATATTCATTTTTCTGGCTCAGCAGGATTGTTAGACTCAGTGCTACTATTTTGATTGAAAGCAGCAGAAAAAAAGGATGCTGATACAGTATGCCTTTGAATACTTTCAGGTTTGGGCAGCTTTCTGCAAAGCGCAAGTTGCAATAGTGTCAACAGGCAGTTGTGGGGGGCAGAGAGAGACCTGGACTTATAGTCAAAAAGCTAAGGCTCAAGTTCTTCTCTGCCACGTATTCCACATGGTCTGACACAGTTACCACTATGGAAGCTCAGTTTCTTCATGTGTAAGACAGAGCTAGAAAGGCCTTCCTTGTCACAGAGTTTACCAAAAAAGTAAAATCTATAAAATTTATCCACTTGCTAAAAGTAGTACAGACATTTGGGATCATTGTGTGCAAGTCAGAGTTCCTGGAGGAGCAAGATTTCCCAAGCTAATTCATTGTCCTGCAAATTCACACCATGGGCAACTCACGACAGAAGCCATTCTACAAAATGCCTAACCAGTACTCCTCAAAACTGTCAAAGTCATCAAAAACTAGGGAAGTCTGTCAAACTATCATAACTGAGAGAAGCCTAATGTTATATGGTATCCTAGATGGGATCCTGGAACAGTTTAAAAAAAAGGGGGGGAGATGGAAAATATTCAGTTTAGCATATACACCATAATAGGTTAATAAAAAGGGAAACTGGTTGTGGAGTATATGAGAACTATACCTTCACAATCTTTCTGTAAATCTAAAACTGTTCTGAAGTAAAAATATATATATATTTAATTTTTTAAATAGCATTGTGGAAAATTCTTATTTGTTGATTTAGCCAACAAATATATGTGTTAGGTGGCTGTACATGGCAAACACAGTGTTCTAGGAGCTGGTGACAGAGTGATGAACAAAATAAAGTCCTAGCCCTCCCTCAAAGACTTTGTTCATCAATGGGGAAAGGAAAATAAATTGAACGCAAATATATTGAAAATAATAAAGCTGTTATTTTCTTCTGTAGAAAAAATAAAATTGCATCATGTTGTGTTAAGTGCTATGGATAAGAGTGACAGGGGTCAGAGAGATTGACAAGGTGGCTAGGGGAGGCCGCTTGCAGGAAGAGCCATTGAGCAGACAGGAATAAATGAGTGGGGAGAGGCAAGTAGCCAAGCAAATAGCTGGGATGAGAGCATTCTATGCAGAGGTAGCAATATGTGTGAGAGCTCTGAGACTAGAAAGGCTAGGAGAGAACTACTAGGAGCAGTAAGGAACCCACTGTCACTGGGAAAAAAGCCAGGGGTGGGATCAGAGTGTGAGCAGATGAAGTCAGAGAGGTAACCAGGAACCATATTGTGCAGGAGTTTATAGTCCAAAATAGCTACTTTGTACTTTTATTCTAAGTATGCTGGGAAGCCCTTAGAAAATTTGTGCAGGAGAGAGAAATATTTTCATTTTCCAACATTTTACTATAAGAATGTCAGCCATACCAAAAAGGTAAATAAGTTTTTACAGTGAATACACATGTACCCATCACTTAGATTCTGTAATTGTTTTTGTAATAGGTTGTTTTAGCACGTGTTTGTCTGTGTGTTCATCCATCAATCTATCTTATTTTTGGGTGAACTTAAAATTAAGTTTCAGACATCAGAATAATTCCTTCCAAACACGTCAATATAATATCATTAACTGAAGTTCAGTATATTTTTCTGATTCCTTATATTTGGGATTAGATTTATGTATATTGAAATGTACAAACCTTAGGTATATCCATTTGCTTTGGCAAACGTATAAACCCATGTAATCAAACCCCTTTTAAGATAAAGAGTATTATGTCACTCCAAAAACTTATCCCAAGCTCCTTCTCAGTCCATTCTCATCCCCGCCCACTATTTTTCAGTTTTATTGAGGTATAATTGACAAATAAAATTTTAACATATTTAAAGTATATAATGTGATGATTTGATGCACATATACATTACAAAAGGATCCCCACATCAAGTTGCACATGCATCACCTCCCATATATGCCTTTTCCTTTTTGTTGTTGTTGAGAACATTTAAGTTCTTTGCTCTTAACATTATTGCAATTATGCAATACAGTGTAGTCACCATGTTATACATTAGATCTTCAGACCTTTTTATCTTATAGTTGAAAAGTATGTACACTTTGACCAACCTTTCCATGTTTCCCCCACCTGCCAGCTTCTGGCAACCACTTTTTCAGCCTGTTCTACCAGTTAGACTGACTGACTGATTAATTGATTGATATTCCACATACAAGTGATACCATGTGGTGTTTGTCTTTCTCTGACTGGTTTATTTCACTTTTCTTAATCCATTCTGTCACAAATAGCAAGGTTTCCTTCTTTTTTAAGGCTGAATAATATCCATTGTGTGTGTGTGTGTGTGTGTGTGTGTGTGTGTGTGTGTGTCACGTTTTCTTGATGCATTCATCAATCAGTGAAACTTAGGTTGTTTCCATACCTTGGCTATTGTAAATAATTCTACTGCAAACATGAGAGTGCATGTATCTCTTTGAGATAATGATTTCATTTTCTTCGGAAGTATACCCAGAAGGATTACTGGATCATGTGGTAGTTCTATTTTTAATTTCTTGAGTAATGCCCATGCTATTTTCCATAGTGGCAGTATCGGTTTATCTTCCCACAAACAGTGTACAAGGGTTTCCTTTTCTCCACTCACCAGCATTTGTTATCTCTTATCTTTTTGATAATAACCGTCCTAACAGGCATGAGGTGATATCTCAATGTGGTTTTGATTTGCATTTTTCTGATGACTAGTGATGTTGAACACCTTTTTTTCTACCTGTTGGCCATTTATGTGTCTCCTTTGGAAAATATCAATTCAGGTCCTTTATCCATTTTTAAATGAGTTATTTCATTTTATTTTATTTTATTTTATTTATTTTATTTTATTTTGCTATAGAGCTGTATGAGTTTCCCTACCCATTTTTAGAGGCAACCTGTGATACAGTAATATGATTCTTGGTATTTACCAAGAGAAATGAAAACATATCCAGAAAAAAAAAAAAAAGATTTCAAGAAAGTTAATAGCAACTTTATTGGTAGAATGGAAACATCCCAGTTACCCATCAACAAGTAAATCATTTAAAAAGTGGTGTATTCATACAAGGGTATGCTTACATTAAAAACCAACAAACTACTAAATTGCAGAGTAATATAGATAAATCTCAAATATATTTTACTCAATAAAAGAAGCCAGACACAAAGAAATATATATACTGTATAATCCCATTTAAATGAAGTTCATGAGCAGGAAGATTTAACCCATGACAATAAATAAATTACTTAATTAATTTAAGAAAAACAGACTTTGACTTTTAAAGGATCCCTTACATACTTTGGGTAGAAAAAAATTTGATTCAGATGAATGAAAGCAAAAGATATTTGCCTGCTTTTGATCCACCTTCCTTAATGCTAAGAACAGTGCTCAATAATGGTAGAATGAGTGAGTAAATGAAGAGCTAAATAAAATGACTTAGGAGCTAAGACATCTTTCCCTGAGATGGGAACTCTCTGGGGCAGAAAACTTTCTTTCCTTAGGCAGAAATTCCCTAATCGTAAACCCTTGAAGCAGTACCTACTATACTCTGCCATATTTTCCCTTTCTTTCTTTCTCTTCTCCAACCTTTTCAATACCTTTGTTCACTGACCTGAAACACACATGCTAATATCCAGGCAATGCCTTTAGAGGCTCCTTGTTCATCTTTGTCTCAGGAACCAACTAGGTTATAAGAATTTATATTTCACAGCATTTATTGGGTTCTTGCTACCTGCTGAATCCTTAAGCTGCGTGTCAGTGAGGCAGAAGAAAATCATATGTGATTATTTCAAGAAAGAGCTATATTGAAAGAAGCATAAAAATAATAATAATGTGATAAGGATCTGGGTGAAAATAGGAAGAGTCATCTAAACCAAACTAGGATGGGATAATCAAATCAGGTTTTTATGTATTTGGTGTTTGGATCAGCAGACACGAAATGCATTAATTAACATTTGTTTACAAATATGTGATACCATATACGAGTTTGACAAACAATCATGCAAGTCTCTTCTATTACAGGTATTGTAGAACTAAATTAAAATTATCTTTTGTACACCTAATCTATCCAAGAGAAAGATTACATGCTAAATTCAAGCTCAATTAGCCATTTCTTTGTTCTTAGGATAGGTAAAAAGAGTTTTATATGTTTAAAAAACTGTTCATTTATGTAAAAAAAAAAATCACATATAACATTACCACCCAGTCATGTATAATCACAATCAACATTTAATATGCAATGTGCATTTTTATTATGCATATGTGATTATATTCTGTAAAGTACTTGGGGACCTTCTTTTTGGATGTAATTAATATCACCAATATTTTCCAAGCCAGTTAATATGTCTACCTTTTCACTTTAATTGATTACATAATATTCCATGGCGTGACTGTAACACGATTTATATAGTCGGTCCCCTGTTGGTGAGCATTTAGGTTGTCTCCAGTTCTTTGTGTTTATGATGTGGACTTCTTAATTTTGCCTAGAAAGGAGGCTTAGCTAAATGACTACCCCTGTATTACTTTCAGAATGTCATTTAAACAGTTTCTGCTGTTCCCCTCTAACGGAAGGTTATAAATGGCACTGCTAAGTGAACGGAAAGGTTTCTAAAAGCTCAGGTGCTACCTAGCAGCTGATGCTGGCAATATTTCAACTCACCTAATGCAGAGATCATTAATCAAGGGACAGGACTGAAGCTATGAAGAAGCAGCTGAGGGGGAAAGGTACCTGGTTTTGAGTACAGATAACCAGTTATGGTTAGCCCTCTGACCTTGGGCAAGGCATTTAGCCTTCCCAAAGCTTAATTTCACAGCTACCAAATGAAAATGTTAACCCTTGGTTCTCATGGAGTTGTTGAGGACATCATAATAACATTGAATTAATTTTCAGGCTGTTTATTTATCTATGGCTTTGTCCACATTCCCTGATATTCCTGAGGATATCTAATACATACAGTGAAACTGTTGGCAAAAGTTAAATTGTTTAACAAACAAACAAAAATCCCTTAAACTATGACATAAATCTCATGATAATAGGCTTCATATAGGTGTTAAGATTTTTCTAGGGAACTGCAGCCTGTAAAAGGCTGTTATACCCAAACAGGAAGTTTTTCTTAGCCTCATTCATCTTCAAATACAGAATAGGCCAGATACCCAGTGAGGCAGGCTTAAATCTAAGTCTCAAAGGAAGGACCAGACTTTGACAAGCGGAGAGGAGGCTGTACTAAGGTGTGCTTGAGACAGAGAGCTTCCGTGTCATCCTTTATCCTCCTTGACGTTTGCCATCATGGTGATAAAACACTTATTTTTAATTGATCAGCAAATTGGATCTCCCAAACTAGAATGGCTGCCAGACAGAAACTGAGCTTCTTCAATTCACCTCCTTAAACTCACTGCCTAGCTAAGAACAATGATCAAACATCCATGTTTGGTGAAACCTGCTCTACCCATACTGCTTGCAACAATAAAAAGTTCTCTTTATTATTGATTTACTTTTTTTTTTTTTCTTTCAGCTAGCTCCACAGTATTGGTAAAATGGTGCTACATTGTTACAAAGACTATTTTAGACATTATCTCATTTAATCTTCACTTAATGAAATATAGGTGTTATTGGATTTATTTTACATATTGTAATGGAAAACCCAAAGTGAATGCAACAGCTCAATCAGGTCTCTGAATCACAGTCCTATACCACCAGTAATTTTTTTATACTATGTTTGTGAAGGTACGTAATATGATGAGCCTGTAGGGGAGAAAAAATAATATTTCCTTTACTCTTCTAGGTTCTTGGCTGAGACTTCCCTAATAATAAGAGACAGATTAATGTGAGGGAAAGAACGGTTTTAATTATGTATGCACATACTAGACCCCACAAAGATTGGAGACTTACAAACCAGATAATTGAGGTTTACATACCATTCTAAGCTAAGGAAAGAGCTAAGGGTCTGGGGCCTCAAATGGGAGATGCCAATTCATGGGGAGGTGAGAAAAGGAAATATTTGGCAAACAAAAGTTGCCATGCCCTGCAAGTGAGATTCTCTGTTGAAAATCTTATCTCTGATCATAGCTCTGTTCCTGGTACACCCCTTCCTAATGTAAATTTCCCTTATGAAAGGATTTTTAGAGCTTCTTCTGTGACTACGGCTTCTCAAAATAATCCTTATACCAAAGCTGCCCATTTTGGGATGGCATAGTCTATCCTTCAATCTCCTGAGATCTCAGTGAACACATAGTTATCAGAGAGCCATCCTGACTCAAGCACTGCCTCCAGGCACTGGGAATGAAGTAGTCCAAGATGGGGAAATGTCCCTTCTCACTATTATGCTGAATAAAACAGTCCTATGTAGGCCATGTTACTTAGGTCTGTCCTTTTCCCTTTTTTGTGGATGCCTGACCAAAAGATAGCATGGGCCAGAGGAACATGACATGGCCTAAAGAGGGATGAGCAAACACACACACACACACACACACACACACACACACACACACACACACACACGACAGTCAACTTCTGCCTTATACAATCCAACCTAAGAAATGTAGGAATCAAGGAGTTGTCAGTGAGAGCTGAACCTGAAAGACAAGGCAATGGACAGGGAGGCCAGAGAGGCCACAGTGAAGAGCAGCAGTGTGGGAAGAGAGCATGAGAGAAGGCATGAGGTAGAGAGGGAAGAAGCTGCACTGGAGGAAGAGCCCCAAGGGAAGGTCTCTACCTCTAACTCCTAAAGTCCCATGAGCAGTTTTCACTCCAGAATTAACTGTCCTATAGGAGAGCCCCTACATTTCCTGGAACCAGATCACTCAGCTCTTACTGGGTCTCTCGACATGTGTATTTATAATTTGATTGAATTTGTTTGTTATAAACAAAATAACCTGCTAAATTATCTACTTATATGTTGATTGCAGCATTATTTGTAATATCATTTGGAAACAAATGGCCATGTGAGTGGGCTGGTCATATAAACTCTGTATTTACTTTCTATTGATAAACTATAGCAGTAAAGGAAATTGTGGTATTTTCCATATAGTATCTATTATATTTCCTTTTACTGCTATAGTGTATGTATTGCACAGGAATTATATGCATATGTATTAATATATAATATACAGATACTTCATTCTGTATATATCTGAATATAAATATGCAATTTATCATGTATTTTATAAGAATATAGGTGTTGTATATCTCATACATATACATGAATGTGTGTGTGTGTGTGTGTGTGTGTGTGTGTGTACTGTTAAGTGAAACAAGTTTTGGTGCACACCAAACAAAACTTATAAATATAGATTTATATTTATACAATGCATATAAATGGATTGGAAGGACATATAGCTGATTGAAAAAAGAAGTTACCTTTTGAGAGATGGTTAGAATTGTAAGGGAAGAGTTAATGGGGATGACCTGTTTATGCATTTATTTCTTAGCTTTTTTTTTGTAATTAAAATGAATCTAAAAATATTTTTAAAGAAATCAAGTAAGTGAACCTCAATTTCCATTTTATATTTTGTTTCATTTTGTTTTGCTTTTTCCACACAGCTAAATATGTAGTGGATAAGGTCAGTCTGTGGAAAATACCTCAGTGTTCTAAAAATGAAGGAACAAAAGGAGAATATAAAGTTACTCTGAATTCTGTGTCTGCTGAGATGATTTTTTTTAATTTCAATAATATGGACATGGATAAAAATGTAACCTAAAGCTTGAGCATTTGAGTTTTCATCAAAATTATGCCAGTTGCAGAATACTTTTAAAGTCATTTAGCACAATGACCCAGAAAATACTTACTTCATCTTTTAAATATTAAAGTACTTTAAAAATAGCCTTTTAATAGCCCTCTTAAAAAGTAATGGAGGTATTAAATCTATTTGTCGTATGCTGTGTAACTTTTTGTGAGAGTATGTGTACCAGAGTCCTCATGTGGATGAAAATACCAACATATTTTAATCAGCAAAGGAGAAAACCTCTGGGTCCAGAATGTGCCAGTTGGATGATGTTAAATTTAACAATTTAAACATATTTATTCTTATATGAAATTTACATGCACATGGACATCCTATATACATAGGAGAGCAGTTTGGAGATACAGCTAGCTGTGCTAAGAGGCTTCTTTGTTTATATTTTTTAGCAGAGTTTTTAGCTCTTTCATTAAAATAAGCACTCCAATATTTTTTTTTAAATGATATTCCTGTGCACTATCAAGGGAGGTCAAACCTGAGCCTTCCTATGACTTAGCAACATGGATGATAAGATTCAGAAGAGGAAATATGAAATCTAGAGATTGAAACTAGAGAAACAGAACCACTTTCCCCTCCTCAAGAATGGAGTCTGGATGGAGCCTCTGAGACATCCAGCGTCCTATATGCAAAGGTCAGGGAGATGTAGCACCGATGTACAACGTGGAAAAGGGGGCTCATCAGTAAGGACATAACAGATTTCCTAGACCACTCCCAGAGTCACCTGGGAAAAGCAGTGTTCTGATTGAGTTGTACAATAGCAGGGTCCAGACTAGGGCAAGGAAACTAACAGGAAGTAAGTGAAGGGTCCAGGTTCTGGCAAAACAAAGGCAGAGGACAGGACCTGTTAATGGAGTGGGAAGAACTCAGTTGGTGCTCTGAGGGTTGCCTTGTCTGGGCCAATAAGTAGAGTGTAAAAGTCAACACCTTGGGAGCCACCACAGTGGTCTAGACTTACCATTATCCAGCTTATCTGAAGTCCATTGGAGAGACAAAATCAAAGAAACAAAAATGCTGATACGAATGGCCACACAGTGATGGGGTAGAAGATGCTCATGTACTTCCTGCCCTGATGAGTAATATTCTAATAACTGGCTTGGGACAGGGCTTGCTGGTGAGTCCAAAAGTGGGCACTCAATGGAGAAATCGACTACTGGTCTTGGAGATGCATCTCACATTTTCTGTACAGATGTAATATCTGCTATTGCCTTAGTACTTTGTATATTCACTGAGTAGGCCCATAACCTACTTGGTAATAAAAAAAGCCATCATAGTAGTGCATCCCATTCCTCTCCCACTTCACAGCCCTCCCCAGCTTTCAAGATTGCCATCACTGTTTTTCAGAGACTCAAAGGCAGTAGCTGGCATAGTCCCTAACATTAAAAAATCAATGAAGTCCAGAAGAGTTAAGTGGCATGATCTGGTCGATACAGCTCATAATGCTAAACCTAGAACTTGAATGCGGACTTTAGCTCTCAAGGTAAACTTCCTTCCACTCCACATTGTCTCTTTTTTGTGGAATTTCTTCTGTCTGCCACCTCCCTCACTCAGTTTCATGATGTCCACACAGTGTTGGTAGACTCAGTTCACTGTTGACACGTAATTATTTTTCTAAGAGAGAAAAATGATCACCTGAAATAGAGAATCCACTTACTGAAGCCACATCAAAGTGATCTGCATCCAGGGTGATATGTGCAAAAGCTGCCACACTACATAAGGTCACCAGAGAAATCAGCTTAATTCCCACTGTGCAGACTGGCATGCTCCCAGCCAAACGTCCAGCCCTTGTGTCTTGATTTTAAAAGCCACTTAGCAATAAGCCTCTCGTTGACCTATATGGTTTCATAACTACTGGCTCGTCTACATTTGAGATCATTCTTTTTGAGTTGCCTTCCTGTATGTACTGAATATATATTTTTTTGCAGTTTTCTGGATACCTAATGAACCTACTTGGAGGCCGGGTGAAAATATTTTTGGAACACAATCACCCTGCACTTTACAGGTCATGAATTTCTTTATTATTTTCCATGGCAGGCGTTGCTACCCAAAAAGTTATTATCTATTCAGTCTCAGTTCTAACCTGCAAGCAAATCTGTCCGAGGAGCCAATTTATTACTGATATAACAGCACCAGGGAAGATGAGTTTGCTTGTTTAAAGAGATGAGCGGCATCAGCAACGCTATCAATTTTCACATGCAGAAATCCCAGACATGGGATTTTTTGTAGTTATTAGAAATCATGCATAACAATGTTTCTCTCCTTCATTGTGCATTTACTGGGTTTACACATCCATCATGGCTTGTTCCTCTCTAAATGGCTTTGTCTTTCAGAAATCGGTAGCCTTACAGGGTTTTTGCCAAGCACTTAAGCTGTGAGACAAGAAAGGTCACGATGCCATCTACATTTGTCTCTGCGTTTTTCCATGAATGGCCCATATGATGCCCTTTGCATCTCCAGTTATCAGTTTCATGTGACTGATCCACTCATTCACTGACATAATTGCATGAGCCATATCCATAGGCTCTTCATACTGGTAGAGGGTGTGGAGTACAGGATAACATTGTGGAATATAAATAAATTATAATATTGACAAAAAATATGCATATACATACACATAATTAAGCACACAACTTATTGAGTAAGACAGACCTGGATTCTAACCCTGCTTTCTGCTTACTTGCTGAAAGAATTTGAATAAGTCACTTAGCTTCTCTGAATCTGTTTTGTGTCTAATCTATAAAATGGAAGAATAAAGTCTTCCTCATAGCAATGTTTTAATAATGAAATAAGATAGCACATATAAATCAGTTAGCACAAGTTCTGGCACATAATAGCTACTCTTAGTTAATGACATTGAATTATTATTAATTACAACATATTAAGGATAAATATTTAAGATGATTTCCTTTGAAAATACACGATCTAATGCTGGACGAGAGGAAGGCACCACAATTCAAGCAATTAAGCATTAAACCAGTCAGTAAAAGAGAAAATCTGAATAGAAGGGAAGGAAATGTACTCTGCTGGTGACCTCTGGCTGAGGAGATCAAAGGATATGACATGAGGAAGCATAAACTGAAGCATACTCAAACCTAAAACTTTGTAACTCAATATTTAAAAGAAAAGAGAGTCTTTCTCTTGCAGAATTCATATAGTAAATCACGGAGAAGACTGTGATTGGTCCTGTTTTGGCCATATGTCCTCCCTGGACCAATTGCTAATGTCCAGGAAAGACTGAGTGCCTGATAAGACAACTAGGATCATTTTCCTAGCTCTATGTTAAGAGGTTGTATGCTGTGATTTACAGCCTCACCGGGGCCACTGGAATGATGGTAGAATGGTTTCTCGAGGAAAAGTGGGGTTCTCTGAGAAAAACAGAAGTAGGAGGAGGAGAAAGGCATAAAACTAGAAATTCTAAATGGTAGATTTCTATTGTAAAGGATATTATAGGATATGTAGAGATCCAGGATAAGAAGGATATATGACGGAACATTACAAGGAAAGCTATTGAGGAAAGAAAACTTTGCATATGAAGCACAGCAATAATTTATTGTATATTCTACTACACTAGCCATTCTCACACACCATCCCTCATTTCACCAAACAGTGCTTATTCAGAAACCAGCCATAGTAGATATTTAATTTTTCTCAACAAGTAAATAAATGGATAGATGGCTAAAGAAATGCGTACACTTTTCAACTTACAACTGTGTTATTCCCATTTTACAGATAATGAAACTGACTTGAAGAAGTTTAGTGGCTTGCTCTAGGCTATCAGCTAAGAGCTTAGAGAATTTGGTTTTTACCTCAGTTAACCCTGCCTCCAAGCTTGGTTTTCTTGTCACCCTACCACAACTTTCTCTTCTTCAAACTGTTGCTATTTTCCAGGCTGACTCACAGAAACCTGAACTCTTAGGACTCATTGGCCAAATTTTATTTCCAACATATTTCCATTGTTCCTTAACTTCTTACTTAAGGCTTTGAACTAAATTATTTTGTATCCCAGTAAGTTCCAGACACGTTAGAGTTGGAGGGGACGTTGACAGCCGTCTGATCCAAAGGATATTATACAGTAAATTGAAGGTAACTGACCATCCCTACTGGAGAATGAGTGGGAGTTGGGTCCTCCCTTCTCTGTCTTCTAGTGACTGAGTTTCCGCTCTGACTATTCGAGTGATTGCTGTAAACGTGACGCTAACAAATGTCAGACAGGCTCTCACTTGAAAAGAGTTTCAGGAGTTTGGAGAAATAATGAAGAAACACCAAGCCTCCCCCCCTAGTGCAGATACTGGAATAATACAGTTCCCCTGGTGACTGGGAAGCTGCCACCCACCAGGATCTAACATATGGAACACCCACATTTAAAAAATAACAAGACTGAAGACTGCCATATTGCTTTTACTGCCCCCATCTCAGCCACCTTTTCACATCCTAAATTCCCTTATCATTTAATAAAGACAGCCACCAGTTTGGCTTAAGAAGTAAGCCAGCTGGGCTGAAGGGGAAGAGGGGGTGTGGGTAGACAGGGAATAGCTCTGTGTGTGGTCTCTCCCACTCCGCTTAGGACGATGCTAAAGACGGAGGCAACCTGCTTATTCTCTGACCCCATTCTCAACCCTCATTTTTAAGAAAATCTTCACACTTTCACTCCTGGCCACGAATGGCATGATTCCATATCTCCAGCTTCAAATGGAGTTTAGGGTAACTTTGTATTCTCTGTTAGTGGCAGTGTTTATCCAAATATTGTATGCCCCTCCTTTTTTAAATCAAAAACCCCTGAGTTCTTGCTAAACATTCAGACTCCAGAGCCCCTGCCAAACCTACCGGATTGCAATCTTTGAGCATTCTAAAATATTGTACAACTCCCTGAGAGATTCTGAAACAAACTAAACTGTGAGACCTTTAGCCTCTTCTTTCCCTGCAATTTGTTTGTTTGTTTGTTTGTTTGTTTTTATTTGGATGTGTCCTCTCACATAGCAAAACAGAGGAGAAGAAACACGTTGGGAAGCAGAGAGAGAATAAGAGGTATATCCAGGTGAAAGGGAGTGTGGAACAGGCTGTTTCCATCGACTCTTGGTCTAAGCCTGGGACCATAGGAGAACTCAGAAATCAGTTGTAGTACAGCCTTATTTATTAGGGTAGGAGACTCTACAGAAATTTAGGAGCAATACTCTGTTTAGATGTAATGGGCATTTATCAGAGATGTGTTGTGTACCATATGTTGTTCTAGGGTAATTTTTTTAATCAAGACCCATTGATGGGCATGGAATCAGTTCAGTGGATCATGGCCATATTAAAATAAAAATGTCATAATAAAATATTGAATATTTATTTGATAATACAGTATCACATTTTGAATAAAAATATGGGAGTGCATTGTGCATTGTAAGAATAAGAATAAGGATTGTTTTATGAAACTTCAGTTCCACTTTGGGTTGAGCTGTTCAATATATTTCTTACCATAGAATGTAGTCAAAAAATTTGAGAATCATTGAGCTAGGGAACCTAGTGTTCTAGGCAATTTTACACATGTTAACTTAAAGTCCCATTTCACAGATAGGATACCAAGGCTTATATACAGTAGTTAAAGTCAGAATTTAAAGGTACTTGAATAACAGCCCAATTGTTGGCTGTAACAACACCGGAGGACCAGAGAGACAATAAATATTGCCTGATTGTCATGGGTCCACTTACGTCTTTATTCACCATTTCACTATATCATTTAAATAACCTGACTCTTTAACCTTGTACTCCTCATCCTGGCCTTTACCCTGTGATGTCCTAAATATATAATTGATAAACAGTTCTATACTGTAAAAGATCTGCACACTAATTGCTATGCAGTGCCATGCTTTTAATGCTGTTTGACAGGAATTTGTGAGGAGTTGATAGAGTCTTGTTTGTTTAGCTTTTACTGAAGGTCAGAACCAAGATTCACTGCCTTCAGTGGAGAACTGGCATTAATATTCAGATCATCGTTCCCATAGCAAAGGCTCCTTGTTAAGGGTCCTTTCCGGACCATCAATGGCAGCTTTGTTTACTGCGTAAGAATCTCTTCAAAAAATTAACCGATACCTACTTAACACATAAGACGCAGTTGGTGGCAAGTGACAGAAAACTAGACTCAAACTGGTTTAAGCAGTGAGCAGAACTATGTTTTTTCAAGTAAATTAGGCACGAGGGTGAGAGCTGGCTAGGTTCATGTTTGGATCTGACTGGGCAAAAAGGATATAACCAGGATCTCATTTCTCTCCATGTTTCAAGCCCACTTCTCCTGTGTTGAATCCATTCTCGGAAATGATCTCCCCCAATGGTTACAAGAGGATTACCATCCTATCCCATGTTAAGGCACAGGAATCCTTGTTTCTCACTAAGTATGCTGGTTTTGGTTGAGTGACAGCCCATTTCTAACCATTCACATAATCGCTGTGACTATGCAACATGATATGCTGATTGATGGAACTCTGCATAAAGACATTAGAGCGAATCAAGAGTGGATTCCCACCCTTGCCCCAGAAAAATATTAGGAAGCAGTAACCAAGCTAAATGGAGTCCAGCCATCAGCAGCCCCAGAACTCTGGTGCAGGAACCTTTGCCCTCGATGAGCTCACATGCATGGGTTCGGTCATCGCTATGTGTGTGTGTGTGTGCGTGTGTGTGCGCGCGCGTGCGTGCTGGCGCTGAGCACCACGAGAGCTCTCTGGAGATTGGCAAGCATTCTTCGTAAGGGAATTTGCAGTCTAACATCCAAGAAAAAAATTGCCTACATCATTAGTAATTTAAATTTAATGAGGAAAATGATGAAGTAACTTTTATTCTTCTACCTGGGGGAAATTGTGAAAGGCAGAACATATAAAGGACAAGCTAAGCCTATCAGCATATGTAGGATTTGGATGTTATGGGAAGGCACATCTACATGGGTTGGCAAGTGAAGCGGGGAACAGGAGGCTGTCACACTTGGTACCTACAGGGGGACAGTGTGAAGAAGGTGAAAACCTAATAAGAGAAGGCCCAGAGTACCAAATGTCAGGTCTCAGTGTTTAGGTTTTAGAGTCATGTAAAGTACATCAGGCTTTACAAGATGGGATGTACCAGCACTGTATTACAAAGTTACCCTGACAATAATGATAGTGATGGTTTCGAGGGGAGAACATTGAGAGTAGGAGGCCTTAGAAATCCATAATAGAGATTATGTGAGCATAAATTTAACAGCTGTGGCAGATGTAAAAAGGGGAAATGGTTACAAATGTGACCTCAGAGACAGAGATGACAGGACCTAAAAGTTCCTTAGACATGAGCAGCCCTGGAAAAGGGGGGTGAAAGTTGAGTTCAATCTCCACCGTCTATGATTGCAAAAAGCATGGTCCTCTAAGTGGTATCCTCTCCAGAGGAGAGTGTTTGAGAGCGAACATCTCTTCTTTGTTTATAACCAGCTATCTTGATGTACTTGAGATTGATTTCCGATCATGGGGGAAGACAAGAGGGAATCTCCAGGCATTATGGAAGGTACATCATCACATATACAAGTCAGTACTTTGGATTAGAAGGTTCATGAAATGTGGAGCTAGGCAGACCTTAGTTAAATCCCAATCCTTTTAGGCCAGTCATCTAATATCAATTTTTTTTCCTTGAAAATGAGTCTTATAAAACAAGCATCCTGGGATATTGTGAGGTTTGAATGAAAACTGCACAAACAATTCCCACTGAAATATATTAATTTGGTATTATTTCATTTAGAGCAATACCAAAATGAGGAATCAATAATATCTTCACTTTATATTATATAAAGAAACTTGTGAGAGAAATTGAAAATAAGAGTTTGAGGTTTATTAAAATTATTTGCAGACAGCAAGTGGTAAAACTAAGGTTCAAATCCATGTGGATCTGAGTGAAAGATCTGAGCTATTTCTGTTGCCCTAAGAATATTGACTTCTTAAATTTTATAATCAAACATTTTACAAATCGCCACTTAAAAAAATAACAAATGATTTTAGTGCTGTGGTCAGTCAATTAAGTATTCTACGTAACCCTTAGGCCACTCATGGTTTTTTAACATGAAAGCAATTATTTGATTACCTTGATAGATGTATTATTGGAATAACAACTCTTTCAGTAGATATCAATTAACATCCTTGTTGTACAGATGTTCCAGGGTTGAAGAAGAAACACACAGATTAATACCTCCCCCAAATCCTGGGATAAAGATGAAAGTATTATATTATCCATTTGCTGGCCAGTACAATAAATTAAAGAAGGAATGAGAAGCCATTCCCTGCAGGCTTAATGAAATATGGGTTTAGCGGAGGCAGCTGGTCAGAGTTGAGCCTCCTTGTACAGACATCTGTTACCAAATAATGTTTTTGTTTCATTCTGCCTTCTATTATTATTAACACTGATGGTGACCCAACATTCCTGCTGCTGCCTTTGAGTTCTAAAATTTTACATCCAACAAAAAGTAGACATAATCCCAGTATTTTAACTATGAGAAAAGAATAAGCTGGGCCAATTTTGGACAGGGCATAAAGAAGTTGCTATCTCTTATTGCCATAGGAGCATAAAGAAGACACCTATAACTGGGCGTGTGGGGTACAGAGTAGAACTGCTCCCCTATGAGATAAGGGGTTGTGGGTTCCTGCTTGCATCTTGCTTATAAATGGCTAAAGGTTTTCTCTGTAAAGAGAGTTCACAACCAAGATGTAGTTCTAGTGGGACTTAAAAGACATACATGGGTATTGGTGTTAAAAATGCCAACAAAATAATATTTTATCTTGCTAAAAATATGTGTAACAAATTCAACTCAATGCATCTCCTATATATCTCCCCTCAAATCTTAACTTCCTTGTTTAAAGGGTTAATAGACTATGTTTCCTGTGTTCCTTTCCCCATTATTTGCCTGGCTTTCTCCTCATCCAGCCACTGACCCAAAGACATCTTCCTGAACCATATTCTCTAAATTACTATCTTTCTCTCAACCTGCTTCACTGAGAATACTCCATCACACCACCCTGTATATTTTCTCTGTATAATTATTTCTAGGTATCCTTAACTAATCTCTTTGTTTACTTTGTAAACCAGTTAAAATTAATTGAACACATTATGTGTCAGCCAATTTCTATATATATACAGTTATTAAAACATTTGATCTTTATGAGTTAAGTGGTATGAATAGCCCCTTTATTTAGGCTGAGAAACTGAGATTTACTCAAGTTGGTCTACTTACCAATGCCTCATAACTAGTAAGTAGGAAGGCCAGGATTTGAACTCAGGAAGTCTTAATCAAGAACTATGCTCTTAATTATAGTCCTATATACCTCCAAGATCTGCATATTATTTATCTCTCACAATTAAAAATAAATATGTAAGAGATCAATGTACTTTTATGCATTATTTTATTGTATCTTTGTTAAAACATACACACATCATAGTGATTCACAAACTTGGCTTTTCCTGGTAGCTAACAAATATAACATCATATATGTATATATGTACACACATATACATACACATGCACACAATACATTTACATACACACACACATATATACACATAAGCTAATAAATATATACATTTATATATGGAAAAATAATAACTACACATCAGGCACAGTTCTGCTCACATTAATATCCATAATCCAGAACACGAAGTCACATTAAAAAGAAAAAGAAAAAGAAGAGAATTCACAGAGGAGCTACAAATGACTATAAACTCATAAGCAAATGTTCAGCCTTACTATTCATTAATGAAATGAGATACCATTTCCTACTTCTCTAATTAGCAAGGATTAAAAAATAAATAATACTCATCGTTGGCAGGAGTACAGGGAAAGGACTTTGTCATACAATAGTGGTAGGAGGAACAAAATGTTTACAGCCTCGGTGCCATGCAAATTTGTATCAAAGGACTGAAGGTTTACCTTGACCTGCAATCATTTTTTTTTTCAATTCACCTTTAGTAAATTTTTAAAAAATGAAGAATCAGACTAAGATTTGGGTTGAGAAATGTTCACTGTAGGACTAAGGGTGTTGTGTGCATGTGTGTGTGAGCAAAAGTAAAATGGTGATGATAATACAAATACCCAACGACAGTCAATCAGTTGGCAAACATTGACTGGTGCCTACTGTGTGCAAGGCTCTGAGTGAGGGGGCGGGGATTTGATGGCGAATGAGCAGACAAGGGTAGGCCCTTACCTTCTCAGAGTATAGCCCCTCCTGGGATTGATTAAATGCATGCTGTTAAATACACAGTGGAGAATGTTAATTAACTATGGCAATAACATTATAATGAAGACATCCCAAAGCATGATTTTGGAGAATATTTAAATAATGATGATGGAAAACCTATGGGAAAAGAATGGTGGTAAAGCTAGCTAGTAAGCGAGTCTAATTTTGTGTAAGGTGGATAACATATAGTGCATACAGAAACATAAAACAAACAGATATAAAAAGAACACCACGGGTAGAAACGCACCAGAATGTTAACAGTGACTATTACTATGAAATGGAATTAAGGGAATGTTTTCCCTAAAATTCCCACCGGAACATACAAATATTTTATTGAGGGAATAATGCTGTTAATACTAAAAAGTTCCCAGTGTAAAAGAGGTGATCAATAACTTCCACAGAACTGTCCCCGTGACTAAGTTTCTGGGTCCCTCTGTGGGGAAACAAGAAGTCCATTCCTTCTTCTGCTCATTGGTTGGCAACTCATCCCCCTCAAGGTAGTAAAAGCATAACCTCTTCCCAAAACCACCTCAGAGCCCCACCTCCTAGACACAGTGAGGTCATCTTACCTCTCTGCATCCCTGCCTCCAGCAACCTCCCCTTCCCTTATCATATGCTGCTTCTTGGCTTCATATGAGTCAGTTTGCTCAGACCACCCCCCTATTCCCTGGGAGCTCCTGAAGAGCTTGGAAGCATCCAACTTGTAGTTGGGACTCAGAGTTTATAGAATTAGTGAATTATTAGCTAATTAGTTAATAATTGAAATCAGAAAAGACTCAAACCAAGGGATACCACATCACTATACAAAATAGCATATTATTAAAAGAGAAGTGGCTCTGCATAATGCAACGGTGTTGCTCTCTTGAGTCTGTCACACCTGAGTCACAAGCCTGCCCTGACCTCTTTATGTGCATGAACTGAGGCAAGCTGCTTATGCCCTTAGAGTCTTAACTTCCTCCTGTGCAAACTAACTGTGGAAGGGTGGTAAGACTATTTATTACAAGATAACAGGGGTAAAGTATTTTTGTCAAGTAGATGTTTATTCTAGTTTAACATATTCATGTTATTTTCAAGTTTATACTCATATTAGGGTATGGTTAACTGTCTTTTTCACCTCTTCTAATTTCTAAACTTCTAATTTCTAAACTGACCCATTGGTATTCATTCGACAACTTTTTTATAAGTCTGTGTCTGAAAAGTTAGTGTTCTATACCTACTTAAGTTACAAAATAGCAAACTTGCTTTCAGAAAGGAAGATAGAGAGAGAGAGAGAGAGAGAGAGAGAGAGAGTGTGTGTGAGTGTGTGTATGATTTCATTTGTTCGTACTATAGGTTTTATTGTCAAATAATATTCTGCTGGAACCGGGTTCCTCCATTGGTAGGGAGGAAATGAAGGAATAGATGAATAGTGAGAAGTTACTTTCAACTACAGAATAGTTTTTCTAGACACTATGCTAGGCACTTTATATACCATTTCTTAATCCTATAGTGATCCCCCATGGAATTATCGTCCTCTCTTGCTTTTAGCATAAGAGGAAATCCTAAAAGCTTGGAGAGGTTCAGAGGCATTCCCAAGGTTCTGAATGAGTCAGTATTAGAAGCTGGATTCAAATTCAGGCCTGTGCAAGTAGAATAATCAATGCTGAGAAAGGCAAAGTGAGCTGCAATCTATGTATATCCTAGCTTCATCTCATGTTGGTCCTGAGCCTCCTGCCTTTACATAACTTTGCAGCAAAGAGTTATCTGTGACCCATCTGCTACCCATCTTGTTTGAAGACATCACTTCCATCTGTAACCTGTTATGAAGGCATGTCATTAATGAGATGCTGGGAACAGAAACTGTGCTGCTTTCCATGGCTCTGCTACAAAATGCCTAATTGGGATTTATAGGTGGTTTTTATAAAATTTCTGCATAGTAAAATCCTGAGACTTCTCTTGAACTCCTAAATAATGGCCAAGCAAAGCCTTAATGGCTGAAGTGGTGAAATACACTTTTGCATTGCAAGTATGTGTGTATACATGCGTGTATGTGCTGGGGATAGGCGAGGCAGCTTGTTTACACAAATTAAGCTAATATGAAAGTCTGCAGCTTCAAGTATTGTCTGCGTTTTGTTAGTTTAGACCTGAAGTAGATTAAATTCAAGGCTTTCACTCACTAATAGTGAAGAGCCATTTACAGTGTCGAGAGCTTGGTGGTTTGTTTTCCCAAGTATCTTCCTCACCTCTGATCGCTGAGCCAAATGCATTGCCTTTGGAACCCAATCACAAGTGACATAATCCTAGTTGAATGCCATCACTCTCTCCTCTCTGGTAAGAATGTTAAATAATAACAATAATAATAACTGCATAATGATGTTGGTACATCATCTTTGACTAGTGCTAAACATGTATGAGAAAGCCTTGTATCAATTAGATGTCATATTATCCTATCAGGCAACAATGTAGCTAGGAATGACCTCATTTTATAGCTGAGGAAAGAAATGCTCAGAGTGGGAGTAACTCGCCCAAGGTCAGAGAGTTTAACATATGGCAGAGCCAGGATGTGGGCACAGTTGTTTTCTGTAACAAAACTTTCACAATTACTTAAGATTTTTAACCACACGACTTTATTAAGATTTTTTCAAAATTAGATATGGACAGAAACAGCATTAGCTATTAAATTGAGAATCTAGAAGGCCTCAAAGGAAGAGAAAGCATGTGAGCTTGGCCTAGATTGCCAAGGAGAATGTAAGTGATGGTGTGGGAGATGGTGGAAGTGATGATCGAAGGCAAAAATGTGCATGACACATGTAGAAAACATGGCCCTTCCAAAACTAGCTCACTCAGGCTAAAACCATCGGAGTCATCCTCCATTACTCTTTTTCTCTCTAACCCACATCTAAGCGTCACTACCCACTACTAACCCCTAGCCAGTCCACAGTCATTCTGACCTCAAAGGCGGCATAGCCTCCTGACTGGTCTCCCTGCCTCCACCTTTGCCCCCTTGCCTCACGCGCTGTCCTGCACAGGATTCCAGAAAGAAGTCTCTAACATGTAAACCAGACAACCCTATTCTCCTGCTTAAAAACCTCCAGTACAGTTGATGGTATGGTATAATTTTTATTCATTTTAGGTTTAATAAGAACACTAATGATATACACAAAATTGTTATATTTGAATATTTAAAATAAAAATAAGAATGAAATAAGAATGTTTAGAGATGACATTTTATTGTGTCTGGGATCTGGGGCGAGGCCAGTAAATGGGGTTATGGACAGACAGGATCAGCCGTGGGAAACTGGGTGACTAATTACGTTCAAACAGGGTAACTTATGACACTGTTTTACCAATTTAACTTTGAAATTGTCCATAAAAAAATAAAAAATAAAAAGTTAAAAGAAAAACTCCTGACAGATGCCATTGAAATCAGAATAAGATAGGAATTCCCAGCCACAGCCTGGAATGTCGTGCGTGATCTGGCCCAGCCTGCCTCTCTGCCTCTCCGTGCTCCTGTCTCCTGATCACTCAGTCTGCTCCAGACCCACTGGTCTTCCGAGCCTTTGTAAACAGCATGCGGTCTCTGTCTGGAGGGGCTTTGCACTTGCTCATCTTTTTCTTGAGATTTTCTCTCTCTTAACCTTGGGGTAGCTATTCCTTTTCAATATTAGGTCTCAACCCAATGCAGCCTTCACAGACAGGCCTTTTCTGATCACTCCAGAAAAAGCATACACTGCACCCCTTCACCCTCCACTGTCTTATCCTGTTTTGCCTTTGATAGCATTTAAAACTACCTAAATGCGTTTATCTCTTTGTCCACACATTAAAAAAAAAAAAAAAAAAAAAAAAAAACAAAAACAAAAAAACTATCACATTACAATGTAACTCTCTCCAAGGCAAAAACTCTATTTTATTGACTCAGATTATCCAGTATTACAAGAGTTGTTGGTATTTAGAAATTATTCAAAACATGCTGGTTGAATATTTACATATTGCTTAAGACGATGCTCGAACTTAACACCTCTAGGGGAATTTATTTTATTTTATTTTATTTTATTTGCCACAATGACTGGGAAATGCCACTGGCTTTTAGGACCCAAGGATCTAGAGTGGCAAAAGTCTTGTAATGGCTGGGATGATGTCCTGTCCAATGAGGAATTTCTCATCCCAAATTTCAATAACATCCCCATTGAAAAATCCAAGGCTGGAGAATGACAGCCAGGGGTGGTGATGTTGAGGGTTATTTGACATTTCAAGGAGGAGTATGGAAGGAAGTGCTAGAGTACAGTCAGGACTAGACCAAGACAGGCCTTCTTAACACCATCTTAAATAATGGAAATTTATGTTTAGAAATTGTATTCATTTTGTATCAGTGCCACAGGAAATTATCACAAACTTACCAGCTTGTAACGGCTCAAATTTACTATCCCATAGTGCTGTAGGTCAGAAGATCAGGTGAGCTCCATTGAATCCTTTGATCAGGCTTTCTCAAGGCCAAAACAAGGTGTGCTACCTGGCCTGGGTTCTTACCTGGAGGCTCTGGAGAATGACCTATTTCCAAGCTCAGTCAAGTTGTCGACTGAATCTATGTGGTTATAGAACTGAGGCCCCTCTTTCCTTGGTGTTGTCAGCTGGGGACTTGTCTTTGCTCTTCAGTCATGGCCACAGTTTTTTTTTTTTTTTTTTTTTTTTTTTTTTTTTTTTTTTTTTATGCTTTCTCAGCGACCACCTCCAGTCACAGAGGGTCGGGACCCTCTCATGCTTTGACTCACTCTGCCCTCTCCTTCCAGCACAACCCTCTCTCTAGAGGTGGAGAAAATTCTCTGCTTCTAAGGAATTATGGAATGAGATTGGAGTCACCTGGATGATCCAGGTTACCCTCGCTGCTTTAAAGCCCGTAACTTTAATTAGATCAGCCATGTCCCTTGTGCTATTTAATGTAACATATTCACAGGTTCCAAAGATTAGGGCACGGACACCTTTGGGGGAGCCATTATTCTGCCTTCCACAGGAGTTATCGAATGCTTTTAAAGACACAAATTGAATTACCTAAACCTGTTTAAATAAGCATTCCTTTCTCTGTGGCCCTTCTTTTAACAATAGGCTTCCTTCTCCTCTAGGAACTATGACAGTGAAGCCTGCAGGGACTCTGCTGGGAAAGTCATTATAAGCCAGCAGCCGCATATCAAGCCAAATAGTGCTGTGGCCCTAGCTCCAAACAGATAAAGCAGAGAGGAAGAGAGTGTGTCTGCTTCCGCAAGTGGTGGGGCTCAGCTGTATCCCCATTTCTGGAAGAATTTATGTGCAGTGCACATGCCAGGGAGCATGGAGAGCTTCTCTCCCAGAAGCAGATGCTGCTGATCCCCCCATAGAAGCCGCCTCTCTCTCCAGCAGTCCCGGACTCTGACTGCCAGATGGCCACAGCTGAATCCATGGCTGAATAGATGTTGGCTATTGGCACCACATACACCTCTGTGGGACTGGTTAAGGACCCAAGGTGATATGGCAGAGCATTGAATAGACGGGAACAGTAAAAATGCTTAGGATGAGCCAAGCACTGTGCTAAGCACTTGCAGGCATTAATTCAACCTACATAATATTCTCGGGTGAGTGATATAATTTTCATGCCCATTTCATACAAAGAGAGACCAAGACTTGGAGAGGTTGGGAATCTTGCCAAAAATAATAGAACCAGTAACCAGCAGAGGTGGAATTTGGATGGAGGCAAATAATATATGATCACAGCCTTTAAAATCTCTGTTCTCAGGCACGGCATTAGCTATACCTGAAATCGTGAGGCCTTAAGTCCTCTTCCCCAGGCTCCATGGCATCCAACCTCGCTTCGTACCAGATTAGATATGCCCAAATCTGAGCAGTCGCCGTCTGGGGAACCACCCTCATCTACAGGTCAGTAGACCAGCTTATTTGCCTCCTGTGGAATGGCACATAAAGCGGAGGAGGGGAAAATTGAAGCTGGCAGACAAAAAGGATGCCTGTTGCCAAGACAAGCTTGGGGAATTGCAGCCACGTGTAGAAATGACACCGGAAGAGGGTGCAAAATGGGAGACAGTGATGCCTGAGGCAAGACTCATCTTAGACATTCTGAGTGCTCAGTGTGAGGTTGCACCTGAAGGCCAGGCGTCTGCATCCTGAGCATGTATTCAGTGCTTAATACGCTTAATAAATAAATGGTCTCATTTAATTCTAAAATCCTCTTTATGAGAAGAAAAGTTATTACCCCTAGTTCATGATGTTAAGTAACCTGTTTCAGGTAGTACAGCTGATAAAAGGCAGTCCCAAAATTTGAACCCAGGCAGTCTGACATAAAAAAAATGATTTGTTAAATCCCATGTTTTCTGTTCCAAAATACCGCAGAACATTTTCTAGTTAGTTTTTTAGGTGCTGGATTGACTCAGAGGAGAAACACAATCTGTCTTAGCACTGTACAAAAATGGATATGAGTCAGGTAAATATAGGCTTCATGGAATAATACCTGCAGGTTAAGAGACGTTCTACTTTCTACCAATACGTCTGACACAGAATGTATTTCATAAATGATAGTCGAATGAATGAATTGAATCAAACTGAAAGAGTAAAAGCATTGAAGAAATAAGGCCTATTGTTGGGTTGCCACATCAGAAAGAGAGGAAGTCGTGGTAAGAATATAGAACATGATCCAGAGGGAAACATGAGGGTATAACTTGAGATTAAGTTAAGTCGGGTCTAAGGTACTATTAAATGGAGACATTAGGCATGAAAGGAGTTGGATAACTCCTTCCATTTGCTATCAGATGTATACGGCAGATGCCAGTACCATAATGCCAAAGTACCACCCTGGCTGGACCCTACGACCACCATGTCTCAACGTTGGGTCAGGGCACATTCAGGGAGATGACAGGAACAGAAGGCTTACGTCTTCCCTGGGAACCTAGTGATTAGTATGGTGAGCATATTACAGAGACACATCTGACCAGGGTACATGACAAGTATTGCCAACAGTATGGGAATTTTTTAGAAATCCACCGTTTATATGAATGGCCAAGGAACATAGGATCCTTCCCTGTGTATACTAGGTACTGAAATTTTGCCAACACTGGCAAATGAAGCTCACATATTTAAAACTTTGTACCTGAAACATATAAATAATATACTATCTCCATAGAGTTTTGATAGTTTAATATACTTAGAAACATTCCTGACAATAAGGAAGTAGGACACACACACACAATGTGAATGAGTAAATAAAGCATGAACCTCTTCAAAGAAACATAGTAGGAATTCATTAAAAGTTAGCTTTCTTTTCCCTCTTTTTCTTTTTTAAAATTATCGCCTGTTCCAGTTTGTTGTGGCTATTTTGTAAAATGTAGGGACATAAAACAACCCTTTAGCACACTCATGGATATGTGTTTCCTGGGCTATGACAGGTCATAGCTGGGACAGGTTGTTTCTGCTCAGCGATCTCAAAGGCTGGATCTGGAGCCAGCTATAGGTTTTATCACTCACATATCTGGCTGATATATCTATATCATATATTTTATCTAGTATTATGTGATAGCTGCATCACATATGATATCTAGTCCTACATGAGTACTGGCTGTGGACTGAGACGTTAGAGACCCTCTAATGGGAACACCTGCATGTCAGCTCTCCAAGTGGCCCGGGCTTCCTTACAACTAGGTGGTTGGGTCTGACAGGCCAGCAGCCCAAGAGGAAGGCAGGTTGACACTGTACTCCATTGGTCAGAGCAGTCCCTTCTTACTCAAATTCAAGGCAAAGGGAAATCATCTCCAACTCAGCAGGGAGTGGCAAGGCTCTGAAAGAAGAGGCAGAACTGCAAATATTGCTGTGGCCGTTTTTAAGAAATATAATGCCACACCCTCTGACATCCAAACCCCTATGGTTATCATCTATCTGATTTAATATAAAAAGAAACTAGGGAAAGAAGTTTTGTTTTGTTTGTTTGTTTTAATTGCATTAACCTTGTGTCAGTATCCCAGCACATCTAAATCTTGACAAAATTATATTCTGAATAATAAAGAAAGTTTGGGTTAGGAATATGTCTTTATTGCTTCCCATTTTAATGGCATATGCATGTCCAACCTTAAAAATTAAAAGGATAAATTTTTATTAAGCGAGCATAGTAAGTCCTCATTGAATCAGTAATGTTTTTGCATGATATGCATTTTCTCATTCCCCCTCATGTTTGGATATTTACAGCTACATATTTCTTTCTAATTCAGACATAACATTAGGGAAAATATATAACCCAGCTTCTCTTTGGCCCAATTTCCTCTTCTGTCAAATCCAAAGAAAGGGATACTAAAACGACTCACAAAGTATACTCTTTGGCATGCTAATGATGATAACATAGAAAGGACAGAGTGGTTAATTAATTTAAACAGACTGAAACAGGATTTTTGTTGTAAGATTTCTTGGGGCCTTTAATGTTTGGCTCAAATCCTTTTTTGACCATTGACTTTCTTTTGCAAAATCACCTTAAAGGCTTAGAGGTCCCTGGGCTATACATTGAGAAATGCTGAGGTAGGCCAGTTATTCTAAATTTGTGGGTTTTTATAGAACACAGTGTTTTAGAGAATGGAGAGGGAAAACAGATTTTACTCAATGTTACATGCCCATCTTATTTTTTTCTAGCCATTTTGGCATCTAGTACATCTTCTTCTAAAAATATTTTTAAATGGCATCTTTTTCAATCTTGCTTTTCAATAATAATGATTACCATTCATTGAGCTTATCATGGGCTAGCTCGTGTCAAACACTTCGAATAAATGACTTCATTTAATTCCCTAAATGACCCTAAAAAGCCAGAAATGTTAATGTTCCATTTTCCAGATGATGAAGCTGAGGCTCAGAAATATTAAGGAATTTGTCCAAGGTCACAAGTAAGGAGAAGAGGCAGGATTAAAAACCAGGTCTTGAGAAGTCCAGTAAACTAAGTTAATACCCGACAGTCTGGTATTTTTATGATACAGCCACCATTTTAAAAATGGGTGAGCCTTCACATTCCACAGATTACTTATATTTTTAGTAAATTCCTCATACTTTTTCTAATCCTGCACATTCGTTCCTGACCATTCCCAACCTTCTTCACGTGGATCTGAGGTGATGGGGAAAGTGGTCATCGTTTATGCTGCCTCTGCTACTGCTGATGATAATGGAGGTGGTTTCTTATTTTATTCTTATTTATTTTTTA
Source organism: Eonycteris spelaea (assembly GCA_003508835.1). NCBI lineage: Eukaryota > Metazoa > Chordata > Mammalia > Chiroptera > Pteropodidae > Eonycteris > Eonycteris spelaea. Next base: position 2,717,144 of record PUFA01000026.1, on the reverse strand, counting down.
TTACTATTTTATCATGGGCTATTGTACCTGACTCTTGACATCGCTTTTCTAGCTTCAGTAATGGCTTTCTTTCTCATCTAAAATTCATTCATTCTCTTGTTATGGGACTTTTAGTGGCTCTGGAACAATACCTCATCTGACCCAGCCCAGCCCAGGACATCCTCTCAGTGTTGGTCCTGCACTGAGGTGCCATTGTTGTACGGATCCTGTTGAGCATATGTGCAGTGCTTTGGGTCAGAGTCACCACGGGGTGACTGCAGGGTGCTTCCACAAAGAGTACCATCAAGGTACACTCCCATGAAAACAAGATGGAGAGTTGGTGCCAGCTGATTACCTTAAGTATTTATTGACCACCTACTATGCAGTGAGCTCTGTGCCGGCGATACATTGATGTGCAAGACAGAGCCAGTATCCGCCCTCATGAAACTGGCCAGCTGGTAGAAGAGACCAATAGTAGTGCCAAACTCATGCAAGTGGATTTATAAAAATAAACTGAGTTAAGCAGTCTGAAGTAAAGGATCAGGAGTTCATGAGCCTACTTTCTTCCCAGGGCCAGAGAAATTGTGAGAGAGTGATCCTATAGTGATCTGAAGGACAAGTAGGATAAACGAGGCGAAAGTGTGAGAGAAGGGGCCAGTATGTGCAAAGACCCAGGGGTGCACTGAAGCATAGACTTCGATTAGCAGAAGCTGACCACTGTGGCTGGAGCACGGGGAACGGGGTCTGGCCCATTCACCCCTTTGCACTCACAGCCTTGTAAGCGAAGAAAATGACTGTATTGTAAGAGTGGTGGAGTCCCCCTGAAGCTCCCAAACAGGGAACCGAAATTAACTTATTTGCATTTTTGAAAAAAATCAGTTTGACTGCAATCGTGAAGGAGAATGGGAGGGGCAGGGTGTATTTAGGGAGACTGGCGAGGCTGTTATGTAGTCCAATAGAAAGCTGTTGACAGCTGGTCTCTACAGGCCTTTCCTGCTCTTATATTGGGCGATTTTATGTTTATCCAGCAAAAATTATAGGCATTATTGGCCTCCATTTATTTGAACCAAACACTGAGTTTTATTGAATTTTTATTTTTTCTCAAGAGATATATCTTATTTGAAATTGGGCTGCCTATGCTATCAGATTGTCTCTGCAGGTAGGGGACAATTCATTGATTATGATTGTTAAAGAAGCAACTCAACTAATCAAATTTTTAAGAAGTCAAACCACCTGGTGTGTGTGTGTGTGTGTGTCTGTGTGTCTCTGTGTGTACATGTATGCTAGTTAATGAAATAGAAATGTCCTTGAGGAAAGATAGAAGGGAGACATCTATTTTTGAAGGCACTATCATCTACTGATGCACTGAATAAAATTTATCGAGAATATTTATTGAGCACTCACTGTGTGCTCATCACTGTCCTAGCCTCTAGGATAAAGTGGAATGAAACAAACTTGCTCTTTCTCTCTGTCTCTCTCTGTCTCTCTCTCTGTCTCTCTCTCTCTCTCTCTCTCTCTGTCTCTCTGTCTCTCTCTTCCTCCCTCTCTCTCTCTGTATGTGTGTGTGTGTATTCCAACTTAAGTCTATTTGAAACAGTGAAGGGTTTTAGATATGTATAGTTCTGACTTTTCATTCCTGTCCCACAACTATGTGACTTTGAATAAATCAGCTTTCTCAGATTGATGTGCCTTGTCTGTAATTCAAGGAGAATAATATCTAAGCATTTTAAGAATATAATAAGGATGTTCTGAAGATGAAATAACATATGTCAGTCACCTAACACAATATCTGGCACATGTTTTCAAGATTAAACTAAGTAAGGCTCTCAAATTGAGATTGGGTCATACTAGTTTTGGGCACTCATGTTCGTATTTGGCAATAATGTTAATGACATTAGCAAAACACTATACTCTTTTGACTGGGAGATACCAATTTTGGGTAGTTTATTACTTAAAAAACTCCCAGTTGGCTGTGCAAACCAATTTCAACTTTTGATTCTAAGTTATGATGCAGAGCCCCTTAATTATACCAATATTGTGTCCTTTCTCTCTTTCTAATCTTGAAAACTTTAGTCAAAATATGTGCATATGAATATGTATACAAACGTATATATGAATACACACACACCCATGAAGAGGGAATATCTTTGATATTTGCAGTGGTTTACATTTTGAATGTATTAACAAAGTACAGAAGTAATTTCTGAAGCTTTGAAATAGTGGTGCTGCTGGCAATTTAATCCCACTTCATCCCTTGCTTCTGCCCTAGGCTGCAAAAAAATAACAACAACACATTGTTTGTGAGTAATTCCCCACCCTTTCATGCTGCTAACAAAATGGGTACTTTCTTTAAACCAGAAAACACACTGCCTGGCATTACTCACTTCAATTGGCAATGGGTTCCAAATGATCAAAGTCACAGCCTGTGGGTAGACAGTTCTGTGTCTTTGAAAAAAGACTCAGTGGTCTCTAATTCACAGCCTTGCACCTACGGATGTTTTAATACATTTACTTTCACATGAGTAGGGTCAGCAAATACCCTATCTTCCCAAATATAAGTCGATCTTCTGTTTTTCTAATCTCAAAAAGATGTGAAGCATCTACTTGTTATTGAATTTCTTAATTTACATCCAGATTATTTTATAATTCACATGAAATGTCAACCTTTCCTTTCTTCGACATCGATGTCCTTGTGTCATTTAACACAGCCTTTTAGAGTGTATCATTTTCACTTCTATCAAAGTTATCTAAATGACAGAATTTGAGCCTCTGTATGATGATGTCACTTGCTCCTAGTGAACACTCCCATAATTCGCTCTTCTGCTATCCATGCTTCTGCATTCTTCTCATTAGCATGGATTTCTGACCTCCATAATGTAACCACTTACTCTTATTTCTTTTTAAAAGTCATCTTTAAGAAGTTTGTTTACAACACCATCTAAACTTGCAGTTGTGAGGTAAGGCCTCCAGGAATAATTGCTAAATTGTGTTCAATTCCCTTCTTCTTCTTCTTCTTCTTCTTCTTCTTCTTTTCTTTTTTTTTTTTTTTTTTTTTTTTTTTTTTTTTTTAATTTTTAACTAATTCTGCCAGTGACCCCTTTAAGCAATCCAAGCTAGTATTGATTGAAGTCCTTTCAGGCTAATGTGCTGTACTTTGTGCAATAATTGAGAAAGTGCTCTGTAATGTATGAGATATTTTATTAGGACTCAAATCTCAATTTTCCAGAGGGGGGTGGTGATATTTCTTGGTGGAAAAGAAAACGTTATTTCTTATATAAACATTGATAGTTGGTTGCATGGAGGCCACTATGCTCCCTTTCCCTTTGCCTTTGAAAAATATATATATTTTTAACATTCCATGGAATTCTTTTGTGTTCAGGCCAGCCTCCACCTCTCACAACACTGCTATAGACAACCCATTTTGTTAGCTATTCTGAGACCGATTGGTCTGTATAGATTTGTTTGTTTGTCATTTACTCTATATTAGGCATTGGGATACAATGCTTTCCATTTATTTTTACAATTTCAGTAGTTCACAACAAACTATGAGGCAGATATTTTTGTTCTCTCCATTTTGCAGATGAGAAAAACTGAGGCTTAGACAAATTTAATCTCTTACCAAAAATTGCACATTACCAGTGGCAGAACTGACCCTCAAACTCAAATCTGTGTGGTTTTAAAATTTTGTGCTTTTATTGAAAATTGTACATATAGACAGTCCTAGCATATGTCTATGGAAGAAGTAGTTTTAGACATCTTTTGGAAAAAGAAAAAAGATGTTTTGTAGTTAGAAAAGGTATAATTTAATGGCCCTGTTCCCACATTTCAAAATTCAAAGGATGACCCTAACAATTTCACTCCTAGGTGTTTAAAGAAGAGAAATGAAAACAAATGTTCACATAAAAACTAGTACATAAATGCTCATAGCAGCTTTATTCATTATAGCCTCAAGCTGGAAACCACCCAAATTATCTACAAATAGACACTAACAAGTGAATTGTTTAAAAAGTTGTGTTATAGTTTAATGTAATACTATTGAAAAATAAAAAGGAAGGGACTATTAATACATATAACAACATAGGTTAAATCTGAGAAACATTTTGAGCAAAAGAAGCAAAGCACAAAAGCATATATAATGAATGATTTCTTTTATATGAAGTCCAAGAACAGGCAAAACCAACCTATAGAAACAGAAAGCAGATCGATTAGTCATTACCTTAGCTAGGGATTAGGGTTGACTGCAAAAGGGCTGTAGGGAACTTTCTGAGGTGATGGGAATATTCTACATATTGATTGCTTATATGAGTGTGTATACTTATCAGAACTTGCAGTGATGCACATTTAAATGAGGATCTTTTATGTAACATATATCTCAAAAATTTGATTAAAAATTAAAGAAGGAGATTTACCATTAAAGCTAGGAATATTGAGGCATTAAAGAAATAAAGACTAGCTAAATTTGAAGACAAAGATATTGAGAATTGGAAGTCAGTTAACAAAGGCAAAAATGAAGAATGGGAGAAAGTGGACTTTGAAAATAGATGACTCAAGGGAAGAGGTGAACTTCAAACATCAGACACAAGGTTACATGTAAGAGAGGTTTGAACAGCATTAAACAATTCAGGGGACGGAGGTCTTGTTCTACATAAGGAAACCTTTCTAACAAGTATTTGCCCACTTAAATAACCTGTCCTGTGCAATGGTAAACCCCAACAGAAGTGCTCAATAGAACTTGGGTAAATAACTATCAACACTGATGTTCGAAAAATCCTTAAAATAAACAAAAGGTCAAATTATAAAGCCTTCAAATAAATATAACTGCATTAATGACATGAAAACCACAACTTCATTTAAGGTGTCTATAAAGTCTAGTTCAATTCAAAAAGCATGTATGAGCACATCTAATTGAGGGTCAGCTGTCTATGTGCCAACATTTGGAATGGTTCATTAAATTAAAGTGCACAGAAAATTGGTCCTTAATTCTAAGAAGGCATTTGGGCCTCCTTATAAATGAAATACATTTACCCCCGCCACAAACACACACACTTTGAACTGCTTCATTTCATCAAATTTTATGTACCTCCTATTAAAGGCTGGGAAATGTGTTTCAAGTCATAGAGAATATATACACACACAGAGTACCCATGCTAATATAATTGTTGGGGAGAGAACCACACATATTACAACTACAGCAAGGTATGTATCCAAAGAGTATCAAATACAAATTGCTCTGGAGTGCGAGAGGCCTGTAAGAACCTAGCTATATATACACTCTGCCCATTGCGTATCTTCACCAAGATATAGCAGGAGTTCCTCAAAATTGACATAGTGAAAACCTAACTAAATATCTGTTTGGTCAACCTTCTCCTCTTATACATAAACCTAATCCTGGGATTCACTCTCACTTCTCATTCCCACCACATTTAAGTGCCCATTAATTTTCTGATTTACCTCTAGCATTTTTATATCCAACCCTTTCTCTTTATTCTCACTGCCACTCTCTATCATCTGGCACCCATAGTTTACTACCTGGTTTAAAGAAATAGCTTTTAAATAGTCTCCTTGTGCCCAGTTTACCCTTCTGTGTAAGGAAGCCATTTCAGCAAAGCATTTAAGGCCCTCTGTGATTTAAACCTTACCACTTCATCATCTGAGCCCATCTTGCAGCTTCTTTCCTTTTATGTTAGTAGTAGGTTGTTTGAAATGTTTGCCATTGTCACTGGTTTGGTTTCAGGGCTACTGTCTTGCCCAACCTTTTATCTGATGTTTCCTGCCATGGAAAACTTAAGCAAGAGAAGCCAAAAGAACATTCAGTTCGTCAGTGCCTGATACCCTCCAGGGCAGAACTCTGGAGAACGTGAGTAGGATGATGTGATTTGAGGTTTCCTAAGTCCTCTCTTGACTCTAAGACAGTAGTTCTGCCAAGCCTAATCATACCCAACTTATTCAACCAGTTACAGATGCTTAGATGGTGGAACAGAGAGACACCTGGCCTTACCAAGAGAAGCAGTCATCGAGGAAAAGCTAAGGTTACGAAAGGTGTGTTGAGAAGTAGCACCTGTGATGGAAAAGAGGAGGAAGCAGGATTGGACAGAAGGAGTCCTTCACTGCAAAGTGCCTTTCCTGCAGCCAAATGCTCTATTGTGTAGGATTCCATGCCTGTGGATAAGGTACTACATAAACCCTAGAATAACAGCACTGTATGAGTGAGGCTCTGTGAGTAGAAAAAGCAAATGCATATCCAGGATCTGTGTCTATCCTGGAGGAACAAATAAATGGATAGAAAGGTCCCAATGTAATCAATTTTCCATCGAGTGGCCAATTAGCCTCCTTAGGAAACAGTGCTAGGCTAGGTGCTTAACACTGGTCTCTGCTATTGATAGGTTAGCCATTCAGAGGCAGCAGTAGATCAGGCTTGGTACGCAGGAGTCCATGTAGTGAGGTCCATGCATAACCTCCATCTCTGCTTCCATAACTGCTTCCTTCACATGCCTGTCATGTCACCATTTGGTGTCACTGATAAAAGCTGGCTGACATTAACTGCCCAAGTCATGTTATCTCCTTGACTGGAGAAATAGAAGTGTACTGTTGGGTATGAATGAGTGACACAAAGATGTTCATACTTTGTGCTCACTCCCATATGTTCATTCATTGCTCATAAATGCATATATTCTTACCCTGCGACATTCACCTTCCTCACAATGTGGTTCACCAGGGTCACCATCTAAATCCCTATCCAGAAGATCTACCCTTACACCTGTATTCCAAAGCTATCTTGACTAAGGCTATAATGCAACTGCCATCCATTTACAAATACCAGGCCACCCTATTCATAAACTAAGATGACAGTATATGTGAGGTGAAGGTAGGCCACTGGTGTAATGTGGTAAGTGACTCGTCATACTGCTGTCTTATGACTTCTGTTCATCCTCATGTTTGGTCCCCAATATTGCCATTTCTGCATGTCCATCTCAAAATGAATTGCTTCTGGACCAGGCCAACCTTTTGAGGAAAATGTACCTCTTTTTGGGCAATTCTTGATCCATGATCACTTGGACTTCCATATTCAGTCATGCTATTTATACCTGGCCTCTGCAGCATTCCAGTAGCTGTTTTTCAAAAGGAATTTAATTCTTTACTATAGATGGAATGGCTCTCTTTGGAATTCAAGGAGCCCGCTTGGTGGTTATCGCTCTGAGGTTTGGTATAAACTCCATACTGCATCTTTTCCCACCACTTAAACATCCAACACCACATTGTATGGCCAGATTGTATGGCTCAAGTGGCAGACCTGCTTTCACCACAGCCTAGATCTGCCAGAGTCCTTCCTTGTTCCTCACCCTACTCAAACTTGAAAGTCTTTCATTTTGCCCAGGATATAGACTACACCACTGTTCCTAGGTATGGGATTATCTTCATAATCAGAACAGAACACTAGATATGTGATTCCTTCTCTGTAGTAAACAATTTATGATATAGCAATTTATGTTTTATCCTGGAGGGGAAGGTTGGTACATCCATGACTACTTAGTGATTAAAAAAAAAAAAAAAAAAACTTTATTAAAGTGGCAATAGCTTATTCCTGAGAATTAGTAGGGTTCATCTCCACCTTCCAGCCACCTCTTGCTCATCCTCCCCAATTAGCATGATGTGATCAATGATAAATCAAAGTGAGGTTTTCTGAGACATCCAGAAATCCAGATGTCTTCAGACTATAGTATAATAGTGGACAGGACATTTGACTGAGCCCTAGGGCAAAATTATTAATGTATATTGTTATTCATTCCATGGGAATGAGAGCTGTTTTTCACCCTATTTCCCAACTGAGATAGCAAAGAATACACTCACCAGATCGGTGGCTACACACCTTGAAGTTTTATTGATCTGCTCTAGGAGATACGTCATCCGGCACAGTCGTTGCAGTTGTGGCCACTACTTGGCTGAGTTGCCTACAGCCCTTTTCCAGGATCCTTCTGGTTTCTGCAGGGGCCAGGCTGGTCAATGAAATGGAGATCTTTAAGAGTAGCACTAATCTCCATGACACCACGTCACCCCCCTTCCAAAAATACCGTTTTGATTTTGTATCTTGGCTGGATCAGGAGCCATTTTAGAGTCTTCCACTTGACTTTTTCAACCATAATAGCTCTTATCTCATAGGCCAAATCCATAATGTGTAGGTCGCTTATACTGGCAAGAATGCCAATCTCATATATATATAGAGAACTGAGAAAATGACCTCGGGATGAGTCAAAAAATCTGTGGGCCCACTGTCTACTGTAAGCCAGATTTTGGCCAAGACTATTTATTACTTGACCCCCAAATGGCTCACTCTTAAAAAAGAAGAACTATGATGATTCTTTGCTCATAGTTTTCTTTGGAAAGTTTTTAGACCTGTAACTAATTGACTGAAAAAAGTGGTCAGGCCTTCAGAGGGCAGGACCTTGTAACAAGATGATGAGTATATGCTGTAATAACTTCCCCAAAGAAACCTATGATCATTTATTCAAGTGACTGTAGACTGGAGAAATGGGACTGCATAGACATTTCAGTGCACAAACAATTTTAAATTGATGTTGATATTCAGAGATACTCAAAGAATCCCCGCCCCCAATACATGGAAAGAGATTCCTGACTGGTCCCTCAGTTTTCCACACCTCCTTCTGTAGTAGTGCTTTTAAGATATAAGGCAAACAAAAGTGTTTCTTCCTCACCTGTATTCTCAGAAAAGCATTTTCAATTTCTCAAACCACAGTATTGAAATTATTATGTCTGATTTCTCATCTTAAAAGGAAAGATCTTCATCCCAGCGAGATCAGTTTATTTTTTTCACATCCTGAGAAACCTTCTTGAACGAATCCAATTATGGGAAACTCAAAAGTCTGTAGAGAATGCAAAATTGAAGAATTTTGAAACAAAATACAAAATAAGCATCTTATCTTCAAAGTAATATATTCTAATCAGTTTCTACCCCAAATAGCCATGTAAATACATGGGTTAAACTAGTTGTTTGTTTGTTTGTTACTTTGTTTGTTTGTTTTTTAGGGGGGGGCTTTGTAATTCGGATTTTTTTTTAAGTGATAGTGCATGGTTTTGCTACTCTTGATATAAGACCATGGATAAGTCACTTTACTTCTTTGTGAAATATTTCTTCATCTCTAAAAAGAAATGGAGAGACTCAATTTATCAAAGTTCCTTCCTTCTTCCCAAACCCACAACTCTGTTTCCCTAAGGTGTTAAAGAAATTCCTTGAGAAATTTTTGAAAATTTGTGAAATCTCTAAAACAGTGTGATTTTAATGAGTTTTCTTGCACATGGTGTGTGCATCTATACCTTTCATTTCCTTATAGCTACATGTCAGTGAAGTTCATATTACTTTTGAATCTCCACATTTCAAATAACCTCTACGTGAAATCTTAGCTTTTTTCAAGATATCCATTAGGATTCAAAGCAAAGTAATTTTCCTGCCAAGATTTCTCCCTTTGTTATCTTGTCTTTCTATCATGGGCTCCATTCAGTCTGTTATAGAACTGGGGCATTGCTTAGGGTTGCCCCCTTACATGGAGTATTAAGTCATTGGCCATCTTTTCTAATGTATTTGCACACAAAGACCTGGTATGAAGGTTAAAAATCCATCTTGATATTATCACTTGGATAATCAAAGAAGTAATTACAAAAATGCTCTTGGAAAAGAGACAGCATGATTCAGCCTTGGAAAAGCAATTTACTTCCTCTTTTTTTTCAAAGGCATATTTGGCATGTGTCCATGATTAATTTAACGTTTACTCAACATAGCAATGAAGAGGGACCTCTTTTTATTATAGACAAGTTATTACAACCAAGTCGAGAAATGATTGCATATTTAAACATGTGATTATATCATAGTTTATAGGCTGAATATATGAATTACTAATTAAGACAACTCTAATGCTTAGGGCATAGCAAATATACCCTGGTGATATCTCTTTGTTTCAAATCTTTCTGATGAGTTGCTTCCTAATAAATCATAAAGCCATAAAAATTACTGAACTGGCAGGAAGCAATGAGAACATCTACTCCAGCAATTTTCAAAGTGTACTCTGTCGAACTCTAGAGATCCCCAAAAAGAACTCAAGAGAGCCACAAGAAAGAATAGGAAGGCAAAGTAAGTGAAGTCAAAGACCCTTGACCTACTTCAACTTGAGCAACCCCTTTTATAGAGTTTGAAAGTTAGTTGTGCTACTAAGGAAGCTCATATTTTTTTTTTCCTAATTTGGTTTTCTAAATATAAATCCCTTGTGTCACATTTCCTCCACATGGTTATCTCATCTCTACTTGAATTGCTTCAGGTGATAGGACCTTCTCTACTTGTGAGGGTGTCAATTTTACTTCCACACTGGTCTCAGGAGGTCTTTTCTGATTTGGACAGTATACATTCTGTCCTTGACAGAAGTGTTTGGATTCATTTACAAGGATTTAATTAGGTGTGTTAACAGGTTGTGTTCACCATGGAAGTAACTCAGAGATGGAGGTAGTGTCCAGGATGTTTATTAGGGAATGCCGTTGGAATCTATGCCTGTGGAAAAGTGAGAAAGGAGAGGGAAGACAGAGAAGCTAGGCTGTGATGCACTCACCCCACAAGGAGCTTGGGAGCTGAAAGTGAACAACCTCCTTAATCAAGAAAACTCAGAATCCAATTCTACATATCCTATCCCATCTTTCGCTATTCTCTCATGCTGAAATCCCTTTGAGAATGGTCTCTTCCTTCTCTTATTAGGCTTAGCACATCTGAACATCTGAGCATCAAAGCTGTGCTGTGATGCACATCACCACCATTTCTACACAAATATTGACAGATACCTCAAGATTAGCATGTTCAAATCTAATCCCTTCCCCTTCTTCATCTCAATGATGAGAACTCCACCTACCAGTTGCTAAGGTCAACATATTTGAAATGACTCTTAACTCCTATCATTCTTACATGCCCCGTATCCATTCCTCATAAAATCATGTTTGCTCTACCTTCAAAGCATGGCAGGAATCCAGCCACCTCTCACTGTATCCAATACTATCATCCTGGTCTGGGGCACTATTTTCTCTCACTTTGATTACTACAACTCTCCCTGATTCTGTCCTTGATAACCTACATTCCCAGTACATCAACTAGAGTGATGATTTTGTGCTCAAAAATCTTCATTGGCTCCCTCCCTGTTTTACTTAGAGCACAATAGAAATCTCTTCCCAAATGATCTACTTTCCATTATCTGTATGACCTCATTGTCTAACAATCTCATGCCTGTTCACTCCATTTCTAGCACACGAGTTAGTACATCACATGTATGCATCAGTGGTGAGAAATGAAACCACTGCCAGATGGAGCAGAGCAGAAAGAACTTTGTATGGTAGAGCAAGAGCAAGGTGACTGTACATTTTTTTTTTCTTTTTAAAAGTAGTGGAAAGACTTTGAATCACTTTAAACAAGAAAGTAAAATGATTAGAAACTTGTTTTTAAAAGATAAGCTAATAGCTTATACCAAAGATGGACTAAGGGAGTAAAACACAGGAGACACGGAGGATAATGTTGCAGTAGATGAGAGAAGAGCCTAAAAAAGAGCACCAGCATCTGAAATAGGAAACATTCAGAGCTTGATACTTAATATATAATTGGCAGCCCTTTGAGTAATTGAATGACTTGTATGGAAGACGAATAAGAGGGATTCCTGGAATCCTGGATTGCACAACTGGGAGGTTGTGGGCACCATTCATTAAGCTAAGCAATAAAGGAAGAGGAACAAATTGGAGAACAGCATGCTTTCTATTGGGGATGTTTTGAGTTGAATGCACTAGTTGAATGCAAGTGAGATATTTTAGGAAGAAGTCAGTCAAACAATTGGAGTTATAAAACAAATTCAGGAAAAAAATCAAAGATATTGGGAGTCAGCTTAGAATGGCAATTGAAATAAGACAGCCTTGGAAATATCAGTAATTAGGTATAAGTAGCAGAGAATCACTCACTCAGAATTGACAGAAAGGAGCTATTGAAGTTTGAAATACAAATTAGTCACCTTTTAACCTCTCTAGGTCATAACCAGTAGAAAAGAGACAGAAGGAGCCATGTGGCAATCAATAGAACACTGGTACTTAGGTTCTAATAACTCGTTAAACACACTACTCAGAATAGTTGGGTTTACTTAAAACCCTACCCCTCAATGTCCCCTGCAGACTCTGTTTCCCATGCTGCCATGCCAATGGGCTTCTGGGTGTACAGTCAGCTCTCCATACCCATGGGTTCCATACTCAAGGATTCAACCATGAATCAAAAATATTAAAAAAAAAAAAAAAAGTTACATTGTTCCTGACGTGCACTATGTAGTTAGGCCTATGATGGTTGTGTTTGCACTGAGGATGTACAGATTGTTGTTGTTGTTGTTGTTGTTGTTGTTGTTGTTGTTACCTAAACAATATAACAATTACTTATGTAGTATTATATTTATATAGTATAGTATGAGGTATTATAAGTAACCTAGAAATGATTTAAAAGATACAGTAGTATATGTGAATACTACATCATTTTACTAAGGACTTGTACATCCATGAATTTTGGTATCCACAGAAGTCCTGGAAACAATCTCCTGTGGATACCAAGGGCAACTGCATTTGAACAATGTATAAAAAAATGATGGAAGATTGCAGGGACAGGAAAAAGAAGTGGAATTTTCTTTCTCCTTTTCAAGGTTTGGGGGCATTTTATGATAGTGGCTGAGTATCCCCAATGGTTCTAGTTTCTAACAAAGTTTCCCTTTTCTGTGGAATGAAGCAGCCTTCTCCAATTCTAGCTTCCATCAGATAGGCCTTGCACCTAGGTTCTGATAATACCACCTTTTTCCTCTCTTTTCCCCGTCCATAGGGATGGTAGCATATTCCCAGTGTTGCTGAAATCTCTTTCATTGTTTGACTTTTCACCATGCCGTGTTGACTTCTCAGCTCTTTCATCATTTATGTAACCCACTAAATCTGTATACCTCAACTTCTGTTAAATTTGCATTACCTATAGTGGTCTTAATTTTTAACGTAATAGGTGTTGACTCATATATTTGAAAAACATATCTGGAGACTAATGCCAAAAGTGAAAAGGCCTCTTACTAACTCTGTCTCAGGCAGTAACCCCAAAATAATAAAAGGAGTTCACTTTCACTATTTTTAACAGACTTGATCATACCTATCCAATGGAAAAGAAAGGAACTAGGAGACCAGGGCAGAGAGAACATGTCTATTTCCCTCCCAAAGACTAGAAAAACAGATGGAGTCAATTCTGTCTGTGGGCAGAAAGGGGGAAAGCCATGAACTTCCTTTCTGGGCTGAGAAATTACCCTCTGGTAAACAAAATCCTGGTTCTCAGCTATCTCATCAATCAGATAAGTCATCCCCAAGGTGAGGGGGCTAGTCCTGCATGCCTTCCTTGCCTATGAAGGACTCAGTCACTGGGAAGGGAGAGCACGGACACGCTCACTCTCCCACACCTTCTTCAAAGGAACGGAGTGGCTGGCACCTTCCCTCTATTGAAAGCTATGGTCTGGAAAATTAATTCCTTCCTAAGTAAAGGGAGCCAGGGAAAACTGGTATAGCTGAGTCCAAAAAGAAAGCAAACTTCAATAAGAAGGAGAGATCAATAAGATTAAATGTTCCAGAAACCTTAAGTTAAGATAGCAATTGAAAATTAGTTATTGGATTCACCAACAAGGAGGGATTTGATGAGTTTTAATAAGCAGCTTCAGAGTTGTAATGGAGGCATTAAGCAGACTCCAGTGCCTTGGGAATTAAATAGTAAAAAAGTGATTTGGATGTGACTAGACATTTTTTTCAAGTAATTTATCAGGGAAGGATATATGCAACTGTGAACAAAAGAACAAGGGTGAACAAATAGGGAGAGCATGTTTTTAATTAAAAATATTTGTACATGTTTATATGCTGATAGAAAGAACCCATAAAGAGGTAAAAGTTTGCAGATAGAGTAAAAAGAGGATTCATTGATGAAGCAAGATCACTCAAGGGCCAAAAGAAAATAGAGCGGGAAATAAATATAATAGGCAGATAAATCATGGAAGAAAGAAACTTAATTCTTGTCTTGACATTAAGACAGTGAAAGGTGAAAGTAAGTATTGATGCATATGCATTTCTTGAATGCATTTAAATATCCTTAATTATTTTCTTCTTAAAATTAATTCAAGATACATATTACTGTGTGTCAAAGATATTGATTAGTATTCTAAATCAGAATTAAAAAGTTAGTCACATTAGTAATGTTATCTCACTGATTTCATATAATTCCACCCAAAGGAGAAATATCCCCAATGTCACCTGGTGGAAGAAGTCACTTCCCCTTATAGCTTCCCTCACCTTGCTTGTCTCCATTATTTTTGCCAATGGTGGTAGTCTGAAACAAAGTTGGACAAAGTTGTTTCATTGGCATATAAATTAAACCAGCAGTTTCCATGTTGTGCATATTTAGGAGTTATATGAAAAAGTTGTTCCATGAGATAAACAATATTTACAGTTTTCTGCAAAATATATTGCATGTCTTATTATTGACCGTCTCAGGAGAATTACACAAAATGCACTGTCCACCATCACTGGACTGTAGAAAATTCTACACAGGGTCACACAGGACAATTTTCTAGGAAGCACACTTCCATATTGAGGTTTTGTGAAGTATTTCACTTCTATCTCCTAGGGTGTTTCTATGTGAAAACAGCCCCAGTGATGTATTCCACTGGGCTCCATACTCAGAAATTTTTAGGGAAGCTATAAAAGTGCTCATGTTATAATGTCTGTGGCATGTGATTGTCAACACGTGATTGAAAGTGGCTACTTGAGCATAGGAAGTGTTCCACACCCATTATCAGAACCCTTCCTCTTTCCTATTGTTTGCTTCTAGGATTGCTGTAAAGCTGTTTGTTAAATGGAAACCATCCCAAGGATGTCACTCGTATAAACAATAAACCCTGCAACTGTGATCAGGACAATGAATTTCCATGCTAACTTCTTAAACCAAAAATTTTAGTGATTATACCCTTGTAACCTTATGATTAGCTTGATCTGCTAGTTGCCTACACAGGTTCAAAATATCAAAGTTGAAAGACTCCTTATTACAACATTTCTCAAAATGTGTTCCCAAGAACCCATCTGAGTTAGAATCACCTAGATTGCTTAGTTTGAAATTGGCGCATCCCTGGTCTTAACAACGTTTTCTGAAGATGGAGCAAATCTGTTGTTTTAGCAAATCCCCCAGAATTATTGTTTGTGAACTAAAACCTAATGAACATTCTCTCAGAAACCCTCTACTCTGACTCACCGTACTTTATTTTTTTTCAAATTTTATTTAGAAATTACAGAGAAAAGAACACGAATGCATGAATTTTAACAGTGAATATATCCATGTAAGAGCACTTCTAACAGGAAATAGACCCCGATTACCACCTCAGAAGTCCCCGTGTACCCCTTTCTAACCAATAACCCCATGGAGGAGACTCACTCTACTGACTTGTAACATAATCAATTTGTTTTCCTATTTTAGAGCCTTATATAGATGAAATCACATAATGTATGCTTTAGGGGGACTGGCTTCTTTGAGTAAACATTATTTGGTGCGATTTATTCACACCGTCAAGATCCTTATAGTTTGTTTCTGAACTTTGCCGTGCAGTATTCTATTGCATGGATATACAATTTAATCATCCTTTCTATTATACATAAACATTTGGCTTTGCCTGGGCTATTAAAAATAGTGCTGCTCTGAACGTTTTTGTACATGTCTTTCGGCCCACATTTGTACACATTGCTATATGACTAGAGATAAAATTGCTGGATCATAAGGCATCTTATATTTTGTTCAGCTTTAGTGTTTGGTTTTGTTTTTTTGTTTTGTTTTAATTTCAAAATGATTGCACCAAGTTAAGCCCCAACCAGCAGGGTGTGAGTTTTCAGTTGCTCTACACCCTTTCCCCCTCCACTTGATACCATCTGTCTTTATCACGTTACCCATTGTGGTGGAGCTATAACAGCATCATATTGTGGTTTAATTGTATTTCCCTAATGACTAGTTAAGCACCGTTTCCTATGTTTTTTGAACAATTTAACATCCTCTTTTATGAAGTGCTATTCAAGTCTTTCACTCATTTTTAAAAATGGAGTCCTCTGCCTTTTGCTTATTGAAGCAATCTTTTTTGCATTTGGATTCAAGTCCATTGTTGGATAAATATATATATATATATATATATATATAATATATATATATATATATATATATATCCCAAATTGTGTGGTTTGACTTTTCACTTCCTAATGGGTAATTTTTTTAAAATTTAATTTAAATATAGTCTAGTTTATCATGTATCATTTTTTATGTCTTTCTTAAGATTATTTACCTGCCCCAAGTTCATGAAAATATCTTCCCACATTTTTTTTTTCCCCAAATGCGTCCTTGTTTTATCTTTTACACTGAGGTGGGCTATCTGGCTGGAATTTATTTATTTTTATTTTATTTGTATGGTATGCAATCTCTCTCTCTCTTCCCATATACATATAAAATGAAGCCTAAAGAGAGGGCCAAGGGTACGCATTTGGTACAGAGGAGGCAGGTTACAGTGTTAGAGCCCACTTGCTGTCTGGTTTGTTTGTTTGTTCATTTGTTTGTTTGGATATGATTATTTTAGTTCTCAGTATCGATTTCTCCAGGTAAAAGAGCCTCACCAACTTATGGTTTCATTTAAAGTCTTATTTCCTTTCCTCCATTCTGATCTCAACCACCTCTAACTCCCTATTCTTTAAGCTTCTTATTGTACTCAGGCAAAACAAAGATATCAAAAAAAAGCTCAGCCCCCTAACCCATGGGTCATATGTCTGGTACATGTAGTACCACTTTCCAGACATGATTGTGAGTCATGGTCTCCAAATATCCTGGTTCCATGCTAGTCTTTGTCATTATTTAATTATCTAGAGAAAAAAGTAAATTTACCTGTTTTTGTTTAACTGTAAAATGAATAGAATGAAATTAGATCTAAGTTTCCTTTTATATCTGTTTTTCAAAAAAAAAAAACCCTATAATCTCATTATTTTATTTTCAAAATAGCCAGTTTCTCTGTAATTATGGCAATGTATGACACATTTTCTCCTTATTCATTCATTGCAAAAAAAAAGAATGTCTAGATATTATTAAAACTTAAGGACATTCTGTGAAAGCAACTCAAAGTATTGAAATTTTTGCAATACATAAAAAATATCTTATCTCTTTATTGCATTTTGCCAAAGGATTTCCATTTAAAAACCCAACTCTCGTCTGACACCTTCATTAACCACGCAGATGTGTTGTTTGATGTGTTATTCCTTCAAAAAAGAAAAAAAATCTCAGTTTCTAACCAGGCAGGAAAGACAGATTGAGATTGAGACCAAAGAATGAATTTTATTAATGATTGCTGCCTGATTTTGTATACATATCTCAGCTCACATCCTGAGAAATTCTTTTTCACTCAATCCATTTCTATTACAGTCCTGTATTGTGTTACCACCTCATTATCTGTCTGAGAGTCTGATTCAAAGTGAGGTTTAACATGCTGTGCATTTGGACAGCAAAGAGCAAGATTTTTTTTTTTTTTTTTTTTTTTTTTTCCCTAACAGGAAATTCCTGGGAGGTCTCAGGCCACTTTCTTTTTATCACTGACAAGTTGGTTTTGATATTTGAGAATGTAGAGATCAATACAGACTTAGCTGTCAAAATGGCTTGATAGAAGAAACTCTTTAATATTGTGCCAGGAATAATACCTCATATCTCTGAGACCCATGCTATAAACTGTGCGACAATTTCCGAGTGCCCCTACAGGAAGACCCCTGGAATAACTTCAAAGGATTTAAGGGAAGCATTTATATCTAGTTCTAGACCAGACCCACTCATCACCTTTAGACCTGAGTTTAGGCTTCATTGAAGGTACTGTTAGGAATCCATGAGATGCTTCCACGATTTTAAATGGCCTGAAGAAGAATGACATTTTATTGACAATCTGGCTGCTCAAGGCAATTAAAATTCCACATCCCTTTACTATTGGAATATTTTAACAGATCATATTAATTACTCTGGATCTCTTACCCAGATCAGAAACTGTGATTGAAAGATAACTGCTGGGAATAAAAAATAAGGAATTAATTAAATATTACTGAACAAATAACATTTGTTTGAAAGATAGTCCTTGGTGTTCTGTCCTGATTGCAGTGGTGGTTATATGCATCTATGCATTTGTCAAAGCACATTGAGCTATATACCAAAAAGGGTAAATTTTATCATACATAAATATAACAATATATTTTTAATTAAGCCTTTCAAAACAGAGTAAAGGTGAAAGTCATTCTCTTAGATGGACAGAATGTATTGTCCTAAAACAACAATGGTAGAGAGAGAGTATGTCTTGAGTGAGACTCAGGGACCCAAAAGTCTTGATGGAGAGAGGCACGCAAATGCATTAGGGTCACACCACTGGGGTGATGGCATTGCCCATTATCAGTCCTGGGGGAAGCCAAGAGAGAGGGACAGGAAGTCAAGGAAGTAGAGATGGAAACTTGAAGTGTCACCAATTGATCCTTCAAGTAAAGGGGGTTGGGATGGAGGTGGCACAGACAACAAGGGCACCAAGAAAGAGCATAGTCAGGCGGATGCAGGAGACCTCGGATGCAGAGCCTAGAGCTCAGCCCGTGAAAGGACACCATGGCAGGTTTTGTTTTTTTTCTATTTTTTCTAACAACTTCTTCAAGTCAAGTAATTTTAGCCCTGATCTCTGCACTAAGTGGCAGTGTAAGCTTGCTTCTTCTCTCTGGGCTTCAGTTTTCTCATCACCAAAATGTTTAGATTGGGAGGGAGCATCTTCCTGGTTCCTTCCACTGGAAAACATCATGTGAATTCCAAGTTTAAGTCAGAGTCTCTCTTGAATAAGCTTTGTCTCATATATACATGGCACATAAACATCATTAATATTGGTGTATACAATCTCATTCATGATAGAAATAATAGCTCTTCACCTGGTTTTTATCGTGAAGCTCCCTTACTTTTTCTTTGTGAAGCAAGTAGAGATGTAGGGAAAAACAAAAAACAAAAAACAAAAACAAAAAACAAACAAAAAAAAAACCCAAAAATAAAAAACAAAAACAGGCAGGTTTAACACAGATCCAGCTGTGATTAATCCCTACTCTTTCACCTATAACACTTTATTTGGTTAATCTTGGAAGTGGCAAGTAGGGAGTAGGGACTTAGATGAGCTTTAGAAAGGTTGGACCAGGCCTGGGTTTTTGCATTTATTAGCATTAGGCAGTGATATTGTCACCTGCACAATCAAAGATATGTACAAAACAAGTAACTGGGAAGGAGCTGCCTCTGCTGCTCTCTGTTCCAAGAAACTTTATACCAGCTGTTGCATTCAGTTCCCCCAGATGCTCTCTGGGGTAGGTAACATGCGTTCCATTGTTCAAAGGTGGAACCAGAACTCAGAGTCTTAAAGTATCGCTTCAGGATCTCTCTGTATCCAGTGATACTGGCACAGGCTCAGAACACAGTGAGAAGGATGTGGAGACTCTCCCGGGAAAGCTCATAGTCAGGAGATGAGGCTCCTGGTTTGAAACAAGAACCACGATACTGGTCCTCAACCTTTCACGTTCCTGAGAATCAGGGAGGAGCTTGTGAACAGTGTAGATTCCAGGGCCCCTTCTAAGCTATTTGGGATAGTAGGAATGGAGCTAAGCCCAGGATTCTGCATAATTCTGATGCAAGATTTGTTGTTTTGGATGAGGATGGGCCACTCACCTAGGTCACAGGTTATAACTGTGGCTCATAAAAGAAAACGATAAGGTGGTCACTCGAAGTCACAGGGAATACCATCAGAGACAAATTTGAATAAACAGTCTATACTGCTACATAAATAATAAAATAGGAAAATCCAAAATATTGACACCAGCAAATGCTGGAAGGACATGAAACAAAAGTAACTCTCATTTATTGTTTGTGGGAATACAAAAAGGTACAGCCACTTTGTAAGACATTTTGGCAGTTTCTTACAAAACTAAATAGACTTCTATACAGTGCAATAATCATTCTCCCAGGTATTGCCCCAAATGAGTTGAATACTTATGTTATAAACATCTCTGCACAAAAATCATACATGAATGTGTATAGCAACTTTATTTATAATTGCCAAAACATGGAAGCAACCAAGATGACCTTTAATAACATAAGTTGTGATGCATCCAGGCAGTAGAATATTGCCAGTGTTTGGAAGAAATGAGCTATCAAGCCACAAACAGACATGGAGGAACTTAAATGCTTATTGTGAAGTGAAGGAGGCCAATTTGAAAAGGCTACAAACTACATACCAACTATATGCCATTTTGGAAGTGATAAAACTAGGAAGACAGTAAAAGAGGCAGTGTTTGCCAGAGGCTTTGGGGAAAGGAGAGAAGGAAGGGAAGAATACATGGAACACAGGGGATTTTTAGATCATAGAACTAGTAAAGGTACATACATGCCATATGTTTGTCAAAACCCATAGACTATAGAACAAAAAGAATCGACCCTAATGTAAACTATGAACTGTAGTTAATATTTTATAGCAAATGAACGACACTAATGGCAGAGTTAATAATAGGGGGACGGGGTTTGTGTGTGAGGGCCTGAGGTGATACATGCAAACGCTCTATTTTATTCTGTACTTTTCTGTAAACCTAAAACTGCTTTTAAAAACAAATTTTATTAATTTTAAAAAATAAAAAAAGCATTTGGTAAGATTATTAAAAAAAAAAAAAAAGTCTCAGGCTACCTTTGAGCAATAATCTCGGCTAAATCCACCCTAACAGGATAACTTAATTCTAAACCAGGCTATCATTTTGTGACATTGTTTTGTCTGAATTCTCTATTTTGACTTTATCATGATCTTAGTGATTCATTTCATACATGATAACAATATTCCTTCATTTGTTCAACCTGTATATGTTAAAATGTCTTCTGCACACACATCTCCCCAGTAGGTATAATGAATTTCGTCCACTTTGTTGGAAACAGATGTTGGTGAGTGTTCTGACTATAGCCTGCTGGAATGAAATCAGGTACCCAGTCTGTGCAGGGACCTCAGATGTGGGAAAGATTTGGGCGATGATACGCCCAGCAAATCAAGCACCACCCACTGTGTTGGTAGGATTACTACAAATGACGGAAACCCAAATCTAGAAACTAACAGACAAAAAAATAAATAAAATGGTATATTAGCTGATGTAAATTAACATTTCAGAGCGAAAAAAAATATCTGATTTCTTGCTCCTTTCCTTCCCATTGCCTCTCTTCTCCCTTTATCCATTCCTCTCCATCTTTTGTCTGTTCTTATTATTTTTATTTTCTTTCAGACTGTCTTTTTGGTCAGAAAAATGCACTTGGTAGATCCTCGCTTTCAGTGTTATTTCACATGTTTATCTCAGAATGAGAGCTGCTTCTTTCTCTTTTTCCCTCCCTCTTTCCTTTTTCTTTCTTCTTTGCCACTACTTATGCCCCCCCCCTTTCTTCCTGTCTCCTTCTTTGCCTCTCCCTCTTCTAGTCTCAGTTTCCTGTATTAAATCTTATAGAAGATAATCTTATGGATCATGCAAAGGTCAGTATGTATCTCCCAGGGCCAGTCTTTGTGCATAAGGAAAGAAGGGATGGAGCACATGACTGACAAGGGCTGGATCAAAGGTCCAGATATGCAGCCATGGTCATCAAAGCCCCATGATAGGCTGCTTGGCCAGAACCACACAGCATGAAGAAGGGTATTGGAGAGACACATTTAGCACCTGTCCCCACCAATGAGAAAGCTCAATGTCCTTGGTGAGGTAAGCCTTACCCATGGGAGTTGCATCACGATACCTGAGGAACTCAGAGCTTTAACAATTTGAGACTCTTTGAGACACACTTCTACACCAACATGACCAAAGAGTACTCTTGGGATTGAGACATGACCTAAGTAAAAATCACCCTTATTTTTGTATTCCTTAGTTGTCGGAACAAAGGACTTTCTCAGGGCTGGCTCCCTGGGAGGGTAGGGTGTAAGTCTACAAGAGCACTGCTCATCTCCGCCACCCTGTGGGAAGAGCTTGAGAATGAAGTCGGTTAGAGCAGACACAAGAGAAAGAAAGAGTTTTGATACCTTATGAAGTTCTATCTGTGTCTGAGGGCAGTAATACCTTTATATTCCATAGATAAATTAACCAGTAAAATTTAAACTTGACAGGTACACTAATACAATGAATGTTACTGAAGTAACATATCTATACTTTATGTGGGACCTTCTGGAAGTACCTTTTTATGCAAATTAATGATGGTACTTTTCCACACACAATAGGCATTCAAGAAGCATTTGTTAACCAAATTATCAACCACCAGCCTTGGCCCTACTATGTGAAATACTGCTCTTGGCCTGGGGGTATATATAAATAATAGCCCTTCAAGAAGCTCACAGCCCAGTGGGTAGAGAAAGGCATGACGAATCAGTTCAATGCTTAGCATAGTAAGATAATATGAAGTTTAGTAGTGGTAAAAAGGAAGGAGAAATAATTTTTCTGGGTGAGAAAAAAAAAACTTGGAGGAGACCACATCTCTGACAATGGAAGAGAAAGCAAGTGCTCACAAGACAGGAAAATAGGGTCAGAGCTTTCCGAAACAGGCTCAGCCTGGTCCTTAGGCAAGGCGTAACGAATGGCATGTTCAGGGAAGAGAAAGTTTTTCTGTACAGGAAGAGTGAAGTGCGGTCCAGCAAGAATGGATCGAAACGCATCTAAGAAGTGTACTGAGATTCTATGATGAGGAAGTGTTTATTCTGCACCAATCAATTTTGTGAAAAATAGGAAGCCAAAAACATTTTTAAAATAAGAACCGAATTGCTCATATTTAAATTTTAGAAGATGCATCCAGTAGTAAGAGAGGAGATCTGATAATGCGTGGGGCAGAAATAGACTAGAGATAGGTATAAAAAGTATTCTTCTAATAGACTAAGAGATGATAGGGCAAACCGAAGTCAGTTATCATTAGAATGAGAAGAAAGGACAAAGGGGTAAGAGAAGAGAGGGTAAGAGAAAGAATGACAGAATGCTAGGTGAGAATACAGAATAAATAGTTTTACCTTCTTAAGGATCTTTGCAAAGATTAGTATGCCAGGAAGTAAAGGGGTTCTGGGTGAATTTGACCTAGATATCTTCAAGTGGCCAATTCTTTAGTGTCAGGCATTTTTTGGAATAGTTCATGGGAAGAATAACCTACATCTTTGGATCCTGTATCACCATAAGCAGAAGTCTTCCCTGCAAGCATTGGCCAGCCACAGTTCTTACAATGAAATAACATCCCAGAGCCCATCTACCAGCCAGGCTTCACTGAGGTTTTCAAAAAGGAATCAGCATCATTCTCAGTCAACATACACCTGTTATGTGTAAGATGCTACTGGATCAGACTAGCCTCCTAAGCATTTCGCAGGTGTTTACCTCATGCAATTCTCACAACTACCCTATGAGGTGAGCAGTATTATTATCTTCATTTACCATGTGAGGAAATAAAGTTTAGAATAAGTTTGCATTCTGTTGCTTTTGTTTTCTTCTATTTAAATCATCTTGCATATATACATTAGACTCATAGGGAAAAAGATCCTAAATATTTGCCACACCCTTACATAACATTTGAAACAGGATAATAAGGATCAAATAATAGTCAAATGGATTGAACATTATTCGGGGAGTATTTTTTTTTTCTGGCATTATAAATAATGCTGCGATAAACATCCTTATTTACAAAAGAACAGATCTCTGGTTATCCTCTGCAATGAACAGGTCTTAGTCATAACATTTTTTTCTCAAATTTTGAAAGGTTTCTAAAAATAGTGTTGAAGCTTAGTGATATTATGGGTTGTCATAGTTTTAAAACAAAGTTTGGAGGAAGAATGGGTTGGTTAATGAAGGAAAGTTGGTAATACAGTCAGTTACATGTCTTACTAATTCAACTGGCCTTTTCTCCCCATCATCACCTAATAATCATAAGGCTGCTTTAGACAGTAAATTCTAATTGAGCAACAAAACAATTCAAAGCCATAAATCAGTTATTTGCTAACTTTCCCTTCCTTAAATCGTGAATCCCTATTTATTTTAATCTACTTCACTTATTGATATATATTTTTAACTGTCAATATTTGATAGATTTGTAGTAAGGTAAAACATTTTTAGTAACAAAATCACATAGCAGTGGAAACAGTCTCAAAATGTTCTCTCAGAAGCATAAACTTCTTTCAAAAATGTTATTTCTATTTCTTTGTGAATTAAAAATCTTAAACCTAGGTTGAGCATAAATTTAAAGGATGATGATTTGTCTTTGAAATAATTTTCTTAAAAAGTCAAACATAGAATAGAAAAGTAATTGCTAGAACTAGGAGGGTAGAATAATAGGGGGAAGTTAGTAAGGGACAAACTTTCAGTTATAAGATGAATAAGGTTCTGAGGATCTAACGTGTGACACAGTGACTATTCTTACAACGCAGTATTGTATATCTGAAATGTGCTAATAGAGTAGAACTTAAATGTTCTCACCTAAAAAGAGAGAGAGAGAGAGAGAGAGTAAATTCATAAGATGATAGACATGTTAATTCAATGGGGGAATCATTTCACAATGTATATGTATGTTTATCAAATCATCACATACACTTTAAATACCTTACAATTTTATTTTTCAATTGTACCTTAATAAAGCTGGAAAAAATAAAAATAGATCTAAAATATTTTATCGGAGATATCGGAGAATATATAATTAAGGTCTTTAACAGAAACAAAACAAAATGAGTAAAAATGTGAAAATATACAAATAAATAAAATTGGGCTTTTTTCTTAGAATTTCAAGTGTTTTTTATAGTTGATTTGTCAGGATTTTTCATTTCTTTTATAACTACTTATTCCTCCACAGTTCAGCTTGAATCATTTTAATAAGCTTTCCATTTTGAAATTATTTTAAATTTACAGAAAAGTTACACTGATAATACAGACTGTTTCTGTTATATATATACTTTACTTAGTTTCTCTCAGTGTTAACTCTGTATACAACCATTTATTAAAACTAAGACATTAATATTGATATACTTCTATTAACTAAACTACAGACTTATTTGGATTTCACCAGTTTTTCTACGAATGTCTTTTTTCTGTTCCAGAATCCAGTTACTTCAGAATCCAAATACTAAATTGCATTTAGTCTGTTTTATCATTTATATGATTGATAGATCTGACTGGATTGTTACTGTTGTTAATTTGAAATGTGGCTGACGGAGGCTCATCCTCAGAGTAGCAGTTTCTTCCGTTGCCTTGTGGTCCATTTCTGCCTGGCTTATTAGTATTACTGTCAATCAATATTCTCTTTTAAAGAATTTTAAATATCCACTTCTTTTTAAATGGATTAGTTTAATCACACCCCTATTAAATAATCCATAAATCTACTTAACTGAGCCACCCTGAATTGCAGAACTGAACGACACAATGGCAGTAGAATAATGGCCACCTTTGCCAGGTTATGATGCTCTCACCCTTTCACAAGACACATCGAGCCTTGTTCAGGACCTGGGACCCCCTGAAAGATTGGAGACACCAATGGCATGAGCTTCAGTCAATGTGTAAGTTTCATTAAAAAAAATTGTTTCTTATATTTTAGTGAAATGGTTATAAGTTCTATGTAGATATACAAATACAAAAATAGATTCCAGTATTTTCTTCCTACACCTCCATGAATTTGCTTGACACACTGAAGGGATTCTACCCCACTGGAGACTTCCCAACTTCTGTAGGCTTCAGTGATGCTGGTGGGGAGTACCAGTGCTCAGGGGCTGGCTGGCTGGAGTCCCCACCCCATAGCCTCCCTGTCTAGTTCTCACCTCTCAGGAATGCATCCTTATTAAACCAGGTTCAGAAGCTCAGTGCATCTGCTCTGAGTCACTCAAAACACTCCTGAAATATGACATCTGCAGTGTTAGGGAGAGCGGGACTTTGTTGTGTGCCATTTAAACATTCAGTAGGATCACAGGACGTCTGTTATTTCAAGTTGGACTTGATTATTATTTTTTTTTGAAACTGCCAGACTTTCAGACCATACAATACCAGCTTTTCTTCAAATGCAACTCTTTAGTTCCTTTTATGGTAAAGTTTAATACTGTGAACATATGGAGGGTCTGAACGTCTGCCAAATGTTTTAAAAGACAAGGTTATAAATACCCTGGCAGCGAGCTTTGTTCTTTAATGTATGGCTCTGTTACTCAGAGTCAATGTGGAAGATAAATCAGAACATAGAGCCGGCTTGGGCATTAACTTGATATTTCTGGCAAGTATTCGTGGTATCTCATTTGATGGAGAGAAAGAGAAACGGTTGCTCTGAGGTAACATTAACAGAATGCAAAAAAAAAAAAAAAAAAAAAAAGGGAAAAAAATTATAAAAGACCAAGAGCAGAATGGTAGTTTAACTGAAACATCTAAAATGTAAATACACGGTCCAATTTTCCTACCAGAAAATTGAGGCTTAAAGAGTCATTACGATGCCCATGGGATTGGAAATCACACTCATTGCCCCTTTCCTCTAGATCTGGAATTGATACCCCTTCATTTTCTTTGTAATGGATCTCCCTCTCCCACCCCAGCTCAGTCCTTCACTAATTCCCAGGGCCCTATTCTCAAGTGTCCCTCCGCCCAAATTTGGGCCTATGCCTACCTGCCTCAGTTCAGGACCCACCATTGCCATCCCTTTGTTCCTGCTCTTTCTCTAGAAACGGGGATTTTCTCACCTACCCTTGCTCTCCCCCAGCATCTGACATAGCTGGTCCCACTGTGGCTGGGCTGACAGCCGAAAGGGGCCTTACCTACTTTCGCAACATAAGATGTACTGTGTCAAGACTGGGCCTACCATGTCTTTGAGATGAGGCCTCTTGGGTGAATAAACCTCAGCATTGGTGTAAGGAATGCCCTTTGCATGAACTTTCCAGGTCACTAGGATAATGTTGCATAATTCATGTCCTTCTCACAGTAAGTGCACTTAGTGTTCTGAGTGGCTTAGTGTAGCTTCCGGAGAGCCTGGACTGAGCTCATTTATGTGGCAGAATATGACCATGGGAAGGGGGCTAAGGAAGGAGTCAGGGGAAGTCCACTATTTTTTCAATTCCTGGATGAGGATTTTTTTTTTCTTTTGGGTACACCATCTAAGCCTGAATTTCTCCATCTCTAAAATGGGAATAATAACAAATCTGACTGCCTTAAAATATGAATATAAGACTCATATGACATAAGACACAAGAAAGCTCATAACCCGAGAAGTACTCTCGTTATTTGTATTAATGAGTGACGTTTTCTGGAGTAACAAAGAACCTTCAACTCTTATGGGTTACAAACACAATTTAATCTCTCACACATGATACATGTTGTCTGTGGGTTTTTTGCCACTCTGCTCCAAGTGTCTGCTTCATTCCAGAATTCAGGGTAACCTCTAGCTGGGATACTGTTTCCTGGTAGTGGTGGGGAAAGGCAAGATAGAACCCCATGATGGTTCTTGGACCTTCTGCTCAAATGTGCCATATGTTACACCTGCTCATAGTTCATTAGCTAAAGCAAGTCATAGTAACAAAGGTGACCTCAGTTGGGTGGGTGTGTGACTTACCTCACAGGAAGGAACTAGGAAAGTATCTAACAGGGCTGGGCCTGTTGAGAGGACCAGAAACTAGTTTGAACAAATAATACAAATATAAAACTGGGAGTGGAATTCAGGTCCAATCAAGTCCCTTGAAAATGTTCCTTGGTTACTACACAGTTCATTTTTTAAAAATTGTCAGTTTTCTCTTTTCTGCTTTATCTGTATGCCTTGAACAGCTGCCATGAAGTAGCCTAGGAACAGGGGACTAATCTGAAATTAAATAAACATGAAGGAAGTAGAAGATGAGAGATTTTATGGAGAAAATTATAGAAAAAAAAAAGCCAATGAGGAATGAAAAGGAGAAAAAGAAAGAATTAAAATACCATGCATGACACATTTGTCACCAGAATTTATGAAGGAGATGTTGTATTTCACAGCACAAGATGTATTCTTAGTGAAAGCCAGGGTTCACCCACTGGTCTGTCAATAGCTCTGGCAACTTGCATTAGCCTCTGGGTCTCACTGAGCCTCCATCTCTTGGCTATAAAATTAGAAGAATTCAGGCAAGTGCATCTCCTAAGTTTCAATGAGATAGACATGAAAATATAAATCATAGAACCATCAGACATAAATATTAAAGCAAAATACTTTTAGGGGATGTTTATTTAGTTTTGCTCATTCTAACAATAATCATGGTAGACGGACCCAGTAATGACCAATCATTCTCTCCTTCCACCTACTGTCATCAGCCGCGAAGTCATCCATCTACTTATCCAACCTATATTTCCTACATCAATAATTTTAAAAAAAAATGTGTTTGTTACATACTGTGAGTAGGTTCTGACTGTCAGTGACCCTAT
This sequence comes from Eonycteris spelaea, assembly GCA_003508835.1. Classification (NCBI taxonomy): domain Eukaryota; kingdom Metazoa; phylum Chordata; class Mammalia; order Chiroptera; family Pteropodidae; genus Eonycteris; species Eonycteris spelaea. The sequence continues at coordinate 2,688,638 of PUFA01000026.1, read as the reverse complement.
GAATGAGTAACATGCACAATGTCCTGTGCTTAGCAGCCCTGCTCAGCTCCAATACACTCATGCATATGGCTTCTTTTATGGGCTCAATCCATCTCATATTTGGTCTTCCTCTTTTTCTACTGCCTTTTGTTTTTCCCAGCATTATTGTCTTTTCCAAACAGCCCTACCCTTCTCGTGATGTGCCCAAAGCAGGACAGCTTCAGTTTTGTCAGTTTTCCCTCCAGTGAGGCTTCAGGCTTAATTTGCTCTAGGACCCACTTGGTCTTTTTGGCAGTTCATGGTGTCTGTAGCTCTCTTCCAACACTTCCTTTCAGATAAATCTTTTTTTTTTTTTCCTATCACCTTTCTTCACTGTCCAACTTTCACATCTGTATATAATAATCGAGGATATGAAGATGCGGACGATCTTACCCTTGGTCGGTAATGACACATCTTTGCTCTTGGTGGTCTTTCCTAATTCTTCCATTGCTGAACCTAAGAACTGGTATTTTATAAAAGCTTCCAAGGTAATGGTGAGATCAACAAAGACAATGAAAGTAGGAGACAAGGCAGTGTGGACACTGGGCCAATTTCAGCATGAGATATGAGAATTTGGCATACGCCAGGCTCTGCTACCCCCACCAATCTTCAGATGAAGGGATTGAATCAACTCCCAGTCAAGTCAAACTCCCCATATTCTTTCATGTTCTGTCCCTCTTTCTCCCTTTCTCTCTCTCTCCTCCCAACGCTCTTTTTCTATTACTTTACTCTCTGTATCTCTACTTCTATTTACTATCAGCCTGATTCTCTTCTGTTTCAGATATGCTTTTTTTTTCCACCCTAGAGCTGTAAAAAGGGTTATTGCCAGCAATAAACCCCTATCTTCAAATTTATGGTGCAGAAGGAAAAGAAATTCTTGTAATCCCATTTAGGTGCCGTGTTTCATGAAAGAATCTGCTTGCGTCAGATAGTCACCACTTGTACCCATCTCTGTGGAAAGGCAAATGATGCAAGGCAGGGTATGTGCAGGAAGGAGCCTGCAGGGCAGCCCCTTGAGAACTTCATGGGGTGGTAGATACAGACACAACAGCTGCCCCTGCTGTGTGTAGTGGTCATTACTACAGGGGCTTCCTGTGACCAACAAGAATTTCTGCACCTAATGATCCTCAGTGGCTTTGGAACAGCAACTGTCCACCTCTCCTGCACTAACCATTAGCATGAGCTTACCATGCCACTTCCTCAGATAGCTCAGGTTTTGAGGAATCCTAGATTATGTTCTGTCACCACAAAGTTAGGAGGAGCCTAGGATATACTTTGTTCTGCTATTCAATTGTCAGCATGACCCCTACAGAGCATTATTTCTTAAGACTAATAGAATATCACTCTGGTCTTTTTATTTCCCTCTGCCTTGGCCACCATGGGAATTGTAGAAACTTAACTATTATAGTTTCTTATATATGTTAAAAAATTAAATGCAAAGTAAGTTAGGTTATAGTGCAAGTGTTATGGTGAGAACATTATTTTTAAAATGCATCAATGGCTCCCACACAGTGGGACCTTAATAAATATTTAACAATGGCTATATTAATTTACTGTCTGTAATTGTTTCTGCCATTAAAGTGCAATTCTACCTTCTGGGGGAGAATGACAAGTAATGCCTTGTTGTGAGCATGTGAGGAGTGTTAAGATACTGGAACAGTATGCCATTAAAATGATGCAAAGGGTACTTTTCTAGCTCAGGAATCTGCACTTCTGAATTCCTTGCTCAATCTCACATACTTGGTATATGTAGAGATTGCGGGATTCACCCAATGGAATCCACCATCATTTTGTTCCCATTGTCCCTGGTGTTGTGTTTTTGGAATAATCAGTGAGCAGATCAGTTCACCAAGCATTTTCCAAGTGTCCCAGTGAAAAAATAAAGGTATCAGGTGGTGAAGGCAATGCAGAGAGGAAATTATGAGAGTTCCTGATTTGTCGGGAAGGAAAGATTTCTGTGAAGTTGAATATGTGTGTATATGTGTCTTTTGGTTTTATAAAGGCTCACATTCATACAACATACAGAAACTGTAACATTAATAAGCATCTGTTCAAATTAATTTAAATGTTCCATGCTAAACAATAATCACTTGGTGATAACAAATGCTGATGTAATGTGTTAGATAATCCATTAAATTTCTCATCTAAAAATATCAAATGTGTCACTGATTTTGTGCAAACCTGCACAGACAAGAAGTCACATTCTCTTTTGTTTGTTCCTACTTTTTCGATAGCAACATAAGTGCATCTGATAAACAACAAGTTCTATTAATTATAAATGGTCAAAGAAACAAGGAAAACTGGAGAGAATTTTCATACTTAAGATTATTGCATATGACCAATTTTTTTTTCCAGTAAACATGGATATGTGATTTAATTTCTATTAACATAAACCCCAGAGTCACACACTTGTAGTATATGCCATTCCCCACTTTCCTGGTAATTAAGCTTTCTGAGATATTAGTATGTGAAAGCTCTGAAACCAGACCTGCATCTCCTATGTTTGAAGAATTGGAAGAATCCTAAATAGGTTTCTATATCTAGTCACACAGCTGTATGTGGAGAGATCTGAAGCAAGAATGATGAGCAGCATCCAGTGTTAGGATTCCACATCACTTTATGATGGCAACAGTGAGCAAACACTAGATGATTCTAATTATTGATGTGGTCCAGTGTATGTCTTAGAAATGTAACTCTGGTGATAAGCCTGAAGAAATGACAGATTAGACAAGAGGGCTTAAAGGGTAGGAAGATCAGGAGGGAGGTATTTTGTAAAAACCCAGACTAGAGTGTAGATAGAGAAGACAGGGGATTCAAAATTTATCAAAGAGGCAAACGCTATTGGACTTTTATGGGACAACTGAATGTGGGACTGGAGAATTCAAGGACAGTGAAAAAACAGTTAGATATACAGAACCTGGACTCTCTCCTGCATTATCCTGTTTTCTCATCTCCTATTAGGAGTTCTTAAAGATTGTGTGATCCCCGAGAAGCCATGTTCATATGGGAGTAAAGAGAAGTCCACCGATAGTACAACATGCATAAGAAACCAGGTCACCTCATTCTTATTAATGGCAAAAGATGAGACCAGACCACAGGTTAAAGAAAAAGAAGAAAAAAAGAAAAACGAGGGAAGAGTCTGCCTATTGTTCAAAAATGTGTGATTATGGATAAAATAAGACTACTAATTCAGATTTCTCTATATTATTCTGTCGTCAAAAAGCCAGAACTTAATTTTGAGCAGTAGTATTAATATAGCCAAAATTCAGCAGAACTGTTATAGTACTTCACATGGTTTGCACATTTAATCCTTGGAAAAATTCTATGAGGTAGATACTATTATTAGCATTATTATTATGGCTAAACCCAACTCATTGCACAGAAAAAATCTTTCATCGAGAAAAATTGCATGTCAAGGAATAGTTTACCATTGTGAGCTCAGACTTAGCATATAACTAAAAATGTGTTTGCTAACCTTAGGCAACAGAGTAGAGGGGCTGTAAATTAAGGAAAGGCGAGTGTCAATTTTATTTCTATTTCAAACTTCTAGTTTGAGGATGGTGACTCAAGAATTTGATATCTTGGGTTTCTGATCAAATTAAGAAATTATACAAAATACTCTTTAAAGCTTTTTTAATTTTTAACATTCTATGATTAAATGAAACTACATTTGCTAGCACCTGCTACTTTTCTGTGAAACCTTATGTCCACATTCATTTCACAATGCCCTGTAGCCATGACTAACAAAGCAGAGTTGCCACATAAGGTGAAACTTACTTTCCCATCCAAAGGGTACAATATCTATCTGGTTGAAAATGAAACAAACACCTTTCCATAAAGATTTCTCATTTATGTAGATTTGAAACTGCAAGTGTTTCTGCAAATTTTAAGGTGAACAGCTGCACCAAGCCATGAAGTGCTCAGAAAAATGGATTGTTTTCTGCAGTTATCACTCTAAATGTAACTATCACAACAGCCTTTGTCCTGACACTGTTAAAAGATAAAGACCTGAGAAAATTCTCTGCTGAGAAAATCTCATTCGGAGGCTGAAGACCTATTTATAGGATAAGAGAATTAATAATAATGTTACCTAGGAAGTAGGTGTTAGATTAAAAAAGGAAGCAGGTATTCAAGTGTGTTAATGGGTCAACAGAAAGACTTCAGGACCCACCAGCTGGCAACTGTGGGCCTGCTGCTTCTCACATAGGCCCCACGACACACTGGAAACCATGAAAAGAAGCATCACACCCTCATTTGTTCTCTGAGCTCAGAAAAGCTGTTGCGGGGCATGAGAGAAGCCTGGAAGTTGAAGCCAAAATAAATAAGGATTCATAAATCAGTTATGCTATTTGTTACTTGTTCTTGGGGATGACAAAGAGGTGCTCCTCAAACCAGCAATAAATTAAATGAGCTAGCGTTCTGAGAGGGAAGCAGAACGTGCCTCTCTAAAGGCTCGTGGGGGGTTAGGCCTCTAGCTGCCTGGGCACCACGACTTGACCATAACCTGGTTGATAGCGGTGACTTATCCAAAAAGGTGCGATCTGCCATGGAGACCTAGAAAATGAAAGTCACAGAGCCCCATGTTGGCAGGATGTCCAGAAGAGAAGGGCTTTTGTCTGACCAAGGCTCTTTTAAGATTTTCAGCATCAGAACAGCAATTGTAGTACTCGGTGGCCTTCTTCAGTTGCATTCAGATAACATCTTCCAAGAAAATGGAAATGTCCCTGGATCCCTAAATGATTTTCTTTTTTTAATCTCTTAAGTCCGAACCGTACATTTCAAAGTAGGAACTTTAAAACTGAAATATCTAATCGTGAATAAAAAGCTACAGCTCACCGCCTGACGAATTGCCCTGACTGCATTGTTCTAGCAGTAAGAACAGATTCTTTTCATCAATACTCTTGTCTGAAAGCCAAATTTTTATGCTGAGGAGGGTCGGAGCACTTTGAATCCCAAGGGAAACTTTTGTGACTTTAATTTTTAATTAAATTATTCCTTGCCAGCAATAAAATACTTTAGGGAAAGGTCACACACACACACACACACACACACACACACGCACACACACGCACACGCACGCGCGCGCGCGTTATGGATTTAAGTGGAGCCAGGAGAATGAGGGTAGGAAATGCTTAAATTCATCTCTAATTTTCTAGAATACTTTTTAGAGACAGATACAACATTCATTTGAAAGAAATCAACATTTGCAGGGTCCCTGTCATGTCCCAAATACTGTGCTACATGTTTAATACGTTTGTTTTTTAGCATCCCAAACCCCCATGAGGTGCCATTCTAATTTTATCCCGACGTTTCAGATGAGGGAACTAAGTTTGGGTGATGTTAAGTATGTAACCCCTGGGTGTAGACCTAGGAAAGGGAGGAACCAGGAGTTGGACCTCAGTTTTAGGATTTGAACACCCACTTTCTCAGGCATAATCCTTATCAGTGAAGAAACAAAAAGAACTTGAAAAAACAAACAACACAACACAGACACTTAGTAATATGTACACTCAGAATCTGATAGAAATTCAATTCCCTAAACGATTTCCTATGAAATATGAAATTGGCCTTGCTTCTCTTCTTAAATAGGAAACTTTAATTTATTTTACTGATGCCTTTTTGATGGCAAATTTATTGTTTTTGAACATGTACACATATGTAAATGTATACTATTTGCTTCTAAAACAAGAAATCCTGATATTCTTCTCCTTAAATGCCCATTCAAATTAGTCTTTGAGGAAAAATTATAAAGTGATGAATTCATGCCTTCATGCATATTTTCTTTTAATGTCACTAGTAGTGTTATCATTAATAAGATAGCACTGGTAAATTCTTTCTTTTGGTTTGAACTAGAATTAAATCGCATTATTCTTTGAAAATACAAAGACACCTCATGTCACTATGGATGCCATTTTGAAGCTTCTAAGTATGTAGCAACCAATCATCATTTATCAGAGAAATTGTTTTCTCTCTGATGCTGAACTGCATAGCACGCTAGAAACGTATAAATGAAATTCCAAATTAAGATACTTATGAAATTTAGGAGAAAAGACTACATAATTATATGGTTGTAGTGGTTTTGGAGCATTCAGTAACCTCGTAAACAATATATTAATAAGATTATCGTCTCTACTCAAACAGTGCTTTCTGTGTGAATTGCTCTCATAAGCCAATGAGGATCACAGGTATCCTTAGGAAATAAAAACCAGTAGTAATACCTGAGATTCTTACAATCCTTTCATATTTTTAAGAATCCACTGTTTCATTGGTTCACAAAAAGCCCAGGAGAGGTAAAGTAATAATTGTTCCTCTCCAGAGAAGAAGACAGAGAAACAGAGACTGACACTGATTATCTCGTGGCCTCAGTCGGTGAAAGAGCTGTTGACTTCAACAAGCTCGCCGTCTGACACCAAGTCCAGTGCCACAGCCTCATATCACAACTGCCCACAAAGAGCTCCAACAGCTTTGCTCACTTGACCGAATGCTGGGCCACAGTCCACAGTGCTGCATAGAGCTTATTCATTTGCTAAGCAAACACATAAGTGCCCGCTCAGTGCCCTGCGTGCTCTGGGTACCAGGAATGCTACACTGAGCAAACACTGTCGCCATCTAAAGGCACAGAGGAATGAATATTAAGCAACACAACCCCCAAAATGTATGTATAAAAACAGCCTGCTTATAGCAAGATGGTCAAGCAGAAAGATGGTTAGTCAGGTGAGAAGCTGACTAAAGGTTCAGAGAAAACATATCTAGGGGGGAAAAAAAAGAGCAATTAAGAATGAATATAAACAATTTAGCAGAGCTCTGATGAAAAGAGGCATTAGCCAGGCAATGCACGTACAGTGTGTATGGATCTGCCTGTTCAAAGCCAAAGAGGCAGAAGATGCAAAGGCTCTATGGTATGAGTGATCTGAGCTGAGGATAAAGAAGTAGGTGAAGTCAGATTATAATAGGTCTGACAGGCCATTAGAATTTATCAAGTCTCTCAAACCAGAGTTGACGAAAGGGTTATAGCAGCTTGGGCAGAGAAAGGGTACACGACCACACAGTAGACTGACAATCTCAAGATAACTCTGAGATTATCTGAACCCTCAGTCAGGATCCTCTGAAGGTAGCTACTGGTATCTTTACCTCATTCTCAGCTAAAATCTGCACTGTAAAATCAAGCAGTACCAAATCAAAAATCAAATGTGTGTGTGTGGGGGGGGGGTTGTTTGTTTGTTTGTTTTGTTTTGTTTCCTTTTTAACAAGGACCCAGTCTCATGGTACAAAATGTCTGGGGTAGGACCACAGTACTTATTATCAGTTCCTAAACATTAGGGATATAAAAGATTGCATGTGACTTCATGTGTAAAGATAATCCGAGAACAGCTTGAGCCCTCGCCCTTTACCTTATAGGCAAGGAAGCCAGGGTCAGGAAACGAGTTATCAGAATTCACAGAGCAAGAAAGAGTCAGGAGACAGGATTTCTCTGGCTACCTTAGCCTTTTCCATTTCTAGGAAGATGTGAGCAAATTTCCAGAGGATTAATCTCTCCTCTTCACTGTATGCAACCAAGATGATATGGAACCTTCAGATAACAAAGAAATAGCTCTCAGTCGACTGGCAACTATCCATTTCAGAAGCAGTGGGGAAATTAAATGCAGGAGGCACATACACATTTATGTATTTTCCATATCAGAAAATGACCTTGTTAACTGTCATCTTCCCATTGAGGCATCTCCCTCAGCACAACATATATTAAATTTATGGATACAAGGTGTAAATATAGTTACTAACCATTCATTCAGCCAGCATGTATTAATCACTTGTGTGCACAGAGCCATAATTCAATTAAATTCAATTCACTTTTACAAGTATTTGGAAGGCGGCAAGAGAAAAGAACACCAGATGGAATTTCGTATCATGTTTTCAGTACTTACTGACTAGAATGTTTGGTGAAACATATAACCTCCGTAAGTTTTCGTTTCGTCATCAGTAGGAGGATGATAAATAATAATGATCTCACTGAGTCTGGGAAAGAGTAAACGAAGTCATGCTTCACCTAGAGCCTGGCACATAAGTGCTTAATAAATATTTTTTAAATGCAAGAATGTTTGTTTGCTTTTGGTGACGCTCTCTGTCTCTGTACACATACTTGGGGTATTTCCTTTCTCAGGGACCTCTGGAAAACAGAACCCATCCATTCCTCGGGCACAGTAAAATGAACCCATCATGATACAGTTGCCTCAGAGATTATGAAGTGGACTTGGAAGGGTGGGCTCTCTTTGCCAGGTGTTGGAACACTATCCCAAACAGGGAGGAGGCAAGAATCCTCTTTCAGGCACTGGGAAATGCCGCTGGACTGATTATATTTCCACCATTAAATGAAATTGACTAGAAGCCTTTTTTTCCTACGTTCCTGCCACACCATGGTTTGGCCCATCAATGAAATGCTAACTGGCTGTCCAGTGAACCCCGATCTCAGCTCAGCTGGGGAGGACACAATGTCTGATTCATGAGTCTTAAACGCAAGTGACAGAATGTCAGAATCTATGAGCTGCTGGGAGAAACATTTGTGTATCACATTTCTTTGACTGTGTGGCTTTTCCCCATGTTTGTCGATTTCTTGTTGGAGCCTGAAATATGCTTGATAGTGTCCACCTTCAAAATGAGGGTGATGGCTCATGTTTGATCACTACGCTGGCTGTCTGATCAAATATATGCTCTCTTTATTTTTTTTTCCTTTATGATTTTAAATATGAAGAATTCTACTACATCATGGTATATACATACACATACACAGAAATATAAGTGCTCTATGTACTTTAATATACTGGACATTTTAAAACCTACAGCTTAATATAATGGAAAAGACATGGGGTTCAGAATCACTTGAATTTGGAATCAGTCCTAGACTCAGCTCCTTGCCATCTCCGTGAGTTTGAGCAAGTCAGCTTGGCTCTCTGAGCAGGGCCAGCACTAAGGTGATATAAGGGGAAATACCTCAGGTGTAAATTTACAGAGACAAGCACGACCTTGAGTCTCCTTAAATTTTGCACTTTCGGCATCTTGCTTATCTCACCTTCATGTTGACCCCATCTCTGAACCTCAGAATCTTATGAACTGAGACATTTCAAGCACCTACTACTCTATGCAGCACAGACATCTAGTAATCTTTGCTAGAGACTTTTAAAAACATGGATATACGAGCACGTGTGGTACGGCCAGAAGCACATCCAGATGTTATGCCTGGCTCCCTTTCATGGTGAGGTGGGTGTCCGTCACCACCCAGGGCTCCATCAGACAGCAGCCACTGCTGGCAGGGCAGGGATGCTGAGAGCCACATTGAACAGCAGCACGTGTGGCTTCTGGGGCAATCCTCGTGACCCAGCCTCAGCCATGCCCCACGGGCAGCCATGAATTAAAGCAAAGGAACCTCAAAATAGCATTTGGAATACTTTTCTTGCTTATTTGAGCTAATTTTAATAAACAAATTTAATGGAAAACAGAAATAAAAACAAAAACCAACATTCCACAACAGAGTCACTGATAGAATTTTTGTTATTTGTCTAATGTCATTTTTGATATAGTTTTTTCATATAGTTTTTATCTTTATTATGAACACTCTTATATAATTTAGATTGAATTTAGTGTAAGAGTTTCTTTTTTGTTTCCTACTTAAATTGCATCACGATGATTACCTAGTTTTCAAATGTTCATATACTTTATTTTTAATGGCTGAAAAGTAGGCCCATTTCATAGATGTAACATAACTAAGTAATTTCATATTATTAGATTTTGAATTTGGGTCTGTAACACATAATATTTTGATAATCACCTTGTCCTCATTTATCAATCCACATGTCTGTTTATATATTAATATTTATAAATGGAATTGTGTATCAAGTGTCATGAACACATTTGAGGCTTGTGATACATATTGCCAAATGTCTTTCAAGAAAGTTGTACAGATTGACAGGACCCACAGCTGGCTCAACACTGTATCACAAGAGGACATTTGACTGTACAATAGTTGGCAGTTGAGGAAACAGACTGAGCATTAAGGTCGTGAGCCGCACAGCTTCTCCGACAAACATTTCTGTGATGGACCTTCTCCTACCAGCTCCCAGCCTGCTTTCCTGGTCACTGTAGCTTGCGTTCCATCCTTGGGGCTGTAATCCCCCTGGGTCTGACCCAAAAGCAGGGTATTATTCCTAGCTTCGCGTCTTCATTCTTCTCCCAAAAGCAAACTATAGTATTAAAGACGGAGTGGGCTATGCTGAGCACAAAGCAGGGGAAAGACATTACAGAAAGTTGACCATATGTGTGAAGGTACAGCTGGATAAGAGGACTAAAACTTTCTGGGAATTAGTTAAATAGGGAAAAATACATAATCTGTGTCTCAGAGGCTGATGAGAAAAGTGGTTGAAAAATTTGATCTAAGTTCTTTATTTAAATTACTATTTATTATACATGTGTATTTTACTTCACTAATTCTTACTGAAATAGTAAATCATGAGCAAATGTTATTCTCATATTAGATGAGAAAATAGGTTTAGAGAAGTTCAGCAGTTCCCTCCCAAAATAATCTAGTAGTAAATGGACAAGCTTGGATTCAAATCCAGCCTGACCCTGTGACTATCCTCTTTGTCTCAAAATGTATCTTGGCACCGGGCAAACTAATTTCAAGAGTTGGACTTAAGAAGCAAATATTTTTAATCGCTGTGATCTTGACATTGTTTTGAAACCGCTTTTTTATCCTTAATTTTTTCTCTGAAGTAGTTTCATTGGCACGATTCCCTCTGAAAATGATAATTGGGGACTCGGTGTTTATGCCATTTCAGGTACTTTTCTAAGAACCTTACTTCTAGGAAAGTCATTTAAACCTCAACCATCCCTGCATGATAAATATCATTATTAGCCTCTTCTTATTAATGAGGAAGCAGAGGCCCAGAGTGGTTAAGAAATTGGTCTATGGCTGCACAGTGACTGCATGGGATAGTTGAGTTTCTCATTCAGATCTTCAAAACTGTACCTGCTCCAGTGGTTTTCCTGGTAACACCTCACATCTTGTTGTGGATGCAGCCATGGAGCCCACAGAGCTACCTGCACTACACTGGCAGCATGGGGCAATAGATGAAACCCCACAGCTAGGAGGTTGTTGGACCTGGGACTTGAAGGTAATCGAATAAGAATGAAAAGTCAGCTGCCCCTGCGTCACTCTGCACCTAAAATATATTCAAAATTATTAATGTGGGTGGCGCGTCACCATCTTTCCTGGATTTCACAAGTCTGACCTTTAGACATATGCACTTCCTGCATGCCTGTGGCCTACATCTCGCCCCTATTACAGTGGGTGCATGCTCAACATTAATTGCCCGAATGACTCCATGCGAAGAATAGCTGATGAATTTAGGCAGCCAACCATCCAACAAAGAAATTTCCATTAATATTCACAGAACTTAGAGTGCAGTAGAGCAAAGATTCAAATTTACGCTGCTTTTAATCTGGTGTGAATGCATTTCTACACTTCTTGAGGTGGGGGTGAGAAGGGGGGACAGTGTGGAGATAATTTCTTCATTCCACCAAAATACAATGAGTCTCCATGCTCTGATAAGGACACAGCCAAGCTCCATCTTCAGAATGACCTTCAGATTAAGGTAAAGGTTTTAACTTCTTTAAAGACCGAGTATGTCCATAGGCTGCTGCAGCATCTCAGTAGAAAGTAAAAAAAAAAAAAAAAAGAAAGAAAGAAAGAAAGAAAGAAAAAGAAAGAAGAAGAAAGAAAGAAAAAGAAAGAAAGAAAAAGAAAAAAAAGGAAAAAAAGAAAAGAAAAAGAAAAGAAAAAAAAAAAGGAGAAGTCCTTTTCCAGATCTTTTCTCCATGTTGAACATATAGATGTTTCTTGATTTTCAAGTATCTGGCACCAAATAGCAAAAGAAAACTTTAGGTGTTAGATTACATTTTTCCTTTTCTATCTATTGTGGGACATATCAAATGGTGTGCTGTGAGACTGTGTTCTGGTTTGAATGAATAACCAACCCATGAGCATTTTGCTGTTTTCTCCAGCAAAATAGCAAAATGGAAGATAGCCATATAGCACACAATCTCAGGGCTTGATTTCATAACCCATCTTGCCATGAAAAAGACAGATATCTTATTTAGGAGGAAGAATAGAGTTTGTTTGCAGGGTGGATAAGGGACAGTGTTATTTCCTTTTAACATGTTGAAGGACATTGGAAATATTTGAGAAAATAGAGCATTTGGAAAGAGCAAAGAGTAGAGGTCACACAGATCTTCACTTACTACCCATGTGACCTTGAGGACACTGCAGAACCTCCCTGGGCTTTGACTTGAGTGTCAGGGAGGCTAGAATGTTCTTGATTGCTGTAAGGACTACTGAGATGGCATTTCTAAAAACCCTGCGAATACTAGGTAACTTATGTTGACCCCAGATTTTATAAAACCATTCTAAGCTCTTTATGTGGATTAATTTACTTTAGTTACAACATAATCCTATGATAGGAACCTCACTTTGCAGATGAGGAAACTGAGTCTCAGAGAGGTTATAATATTTGGCTTGTAAGTGGCAGAGCTGGATTTAATCCCAGGCAATGTGACTCTGAAATTAAAGTTCTTAACCACTATATAGTACTGCCTCTAACATACAGATGATTTATAAATCTGCCACCTCAGGATTATCTGTTGCAGGTAATTGACCAAGTTCTCTTAATAAGCTGACTGAGATCTGTTAACAAGTTCACCACGATTGCAATGCATATAGGTGTGATCCACAAAGTTCTGGATCCAAACATTTGATGTACCTCAAGTATGAGTCACCTGAAAAGAGAGAAAATACACTCTCGAAGTGGAGAACATGGGCTCTGGAGTCAGGCTGTTCGTGGGTCCGAAGCCCATAGCTGAGGGGCCCATGCAGAGGCTGAGCTTGCTTATCTGCTTGTCATGGGGAGTAACTCGCATCATAAAAAAGCACAGTTAAAGTTCAGCAAATATTACTGATTGTGGTGGGGTTGTCACGGCAGTGGTTGCAAGAGTAGTAATAACAGTAGTAATAATAGTTACAGTGGCAATTGTGATTCTAGCAGCAGTAGAAAAGTAGGTATATTAGTTTGCTAGGGCAGCAATAACAAAGAGCCATAGATATATGTTTCAATAGCAAAAAAATCATTTTCTAACAATTCTGGAGATGACAGAAGTCTGAGATCGAGGTGTCGGCAGGATTGGTTTCTTCTGAGATCTCGCTCCCTGGTGCGTAGATGGCCGTCTTTACCCCGTGTCTGCACATGATCTTCCCTCTGTGTGTGTCTGTGTCCTAATCTCCTCTTCTTAGAGGGACACCAGTCAGACGGGATTAGGGCCCACCCCACTGACCTCATTTTAACTCAATGACCTCTTTAGAGACTCTTATCTCCAGATACAGTCACATGCTGAGGCACTGGGGGTTAGAACGGCAACATATAAGTCCTGGGGGGACATAATTCAGGCCGTAATATTAGGTATGACACATACTAATTTTCTGTGGTCGGGAATCCTTCAGAATGCTTCATATTATGGGATTTAGGCCACTCGTTCTAGAAGTAACGACCTGAGGTAGCCATGCGAGCAAGACATCGGCATCTCCAGGCTGTATACACTTCTTACCCATTAGTCACTTAGTGTACGTCTCAGTTATCAGATCCACTGTCACAGTATTATAGTACGTGTGTTACTCTTATTTTACTTCATAATGGCCTCAAAGCACAAGAGTAGTGAGGCTGGCGCTGCAGATATGCCAGAAAGAAGCCATGAAGTGCTTCCTTTAAGTGATAAGGTGAGTACAGCACAGTAAGACAGTTTGAGAGTGAAAGAGACCACATTTGCATAACTTTTATTACAGTATCTTGTTATAATTGTTTTATTTTATTATTAGTTATTGTTATTGATCTCTTACTGTGAATAATTTATAAATTAAACTTTATCATAGGGATGTATGTATAGGAAAGAACACAGTATATACAGGGTATATATCGGTGCTATCTTCAGTTTCAGACATCCAGTGGGGGTCTTGAAACATATCCTCAATGGATAAGGGGAGACAGTGCCACAGAGAGTGTGTTTTAGTAATGATGGGGATGAGGGATCCTGGTATTTTAATGGGTGGAGATCAGGGATGCAATGCCACAGTCTGGTTCAATGAAAAATCACCTTGCATTCTGTATGACTTTTGAAAGCCCACCAAGTGTTCAGGTATATTTAAAACTCTTCATAATCATATGTACCTCGACTCAAGTCCATTTTATATATGAGTGTATGGAATTTATCTCATTGCATTGAATTCTTCAGGAATACAGTTTCTGTGTAAATTAGGGAAGATAGATTTTCTTTAAAAAACTTACCAAGAATTATTTACATTTTGTAAAATCATATTAGATACAGAAAAAAAATCCTATTGGCGTTTATGCTGCCTGGACAATACGTCTTAGTATGTATTTTTAGCAGTTCCATTCGTGGTGATTTTGTGCTAGATGTCAGGATTTTACCACTTCATTGTATCTTCTTATAATGTAATGTCAGACATTATAACTTAACTTATGAGAAATGGTTATTAGTATAACATTTATACTTAACTGCTGGCAAGTAGTTATTACTTTATTATAATCTACTTTCTTTAATTTCTCTTCTGTATTACAATTAGGGCATTGTATTGATTTTTTTTTTAATTGTGTGTGTAGGTAGTTTATATTATCTATGAATTTTATTTCAGGATAAAGAGAAAGTTATAAAATATTTGATATAAAAAGATGCATTGGATCAATAGGATTCCAAATAACTACACTCATTAGTGCCCCAGAATGAGAAAGGCTCCATGTAGCTAATGGGCCAAATGTTGGACCCTACAATTGAATTGAATCTAATCCATCCAAGCTAAAGGGAGAAACTGAATCTAAGAGAGGCCAAGTGACTTGCCTAGGTCACAGAGTCAGAATTAGAACTTTGGAACTGTAAAAATGGATACTGGATCAGAACTTTGACTCTAAATAAGGTTTCTCTACACTGGCTTCCACAGTAACCCAAGCAAACCTGAACACAAATAAAGGGCTTTAGGTTTGGGGAAAGGAAAGCAGAGTTGAACACACAGAGTTTGAGGACCCTAATTATGTCTCATTTATTGGTTTCCTTCTGGGGGATGGTGGTTTTGTTTGTTCATGGCCCTAAATTAATTTTTCAAGTTTATTCATTCAGTTTGGAGTTTTATGGAGGAAGAAGATAAAACACAGTAATTAACTTATTGCCCTGCAATTATTAAAAGCCTCTGATGGCTGTTCCCATGAGAATCTCTCCTTTGTATAACACTCTTGGAAAGAAATGTTACCTGTACTTAGCTTTGCTGTCATTTATTTTATAGTAAGTCACATGATTCTCCCATCAAACAGTGTGTTAGAACAGGCAGCAGCACCTTTCCTCTGAACTTCAGATGAATGAACTGAGTCTCTTAGCTTCATGGCAATCACCATGGCTCAGAGAAATATCTCGGTAAATAAAGCATTGCTTGACAAAGCAAATTCCATCAAAATCTGCAATGATCCTGCAATGCATAGATAATAGAATCCAGATATTTTAGAATGGCAATTGAGCCCTGCCCTGTGATATTATTTCTCCATTTGTTCAGCTTCATCTCCCATCTCATCTCCTCCAAATTGTATTCAATCCAGCCACACAAACTGTAGAAGATCCATTTCCCATCATGGCCTGTCATCCAAACTGTTTCCAATGCTGGGTTTCCTAGTCTCCTTGATGAATTTACACTCAATATTCAAGACCCAGCTCAAATGAGCAGCTTTCTCATTTTATCATCTTTCTTACCTCTCCCCTTGTGTTCCAATGTCTCCCATCACATCTCTTGTCACCTTAGAGTGTCATTACAGGTGAGCCTATTTCTGCAGATCCCTATCCAATCACATAGTGAGTTTTTCAAAGGAAAAATACTTTTAGTATTTATCTTGTATTCCCAGAGACTAGGATCATGCTGAGGACATTGAATCTTAGTGATTTTCAGTGAAAAGAATAAACGATTACACAGTATAAAGCATTTGACCTCCTTATATTTCCAACAGTGGTTGAAGTGTTTTCTCTTTTTGGCTGCCTCCTTCCAGGTTGAGCCTTCTCATCCTTCCAGGACAAGAGTCCAGGTCTTTTAAATATACCACAAATGAACTGAAGTCTCTCTATTCATCTGTACATAATTTTAGGCATAGTTTTACACAAATATGTAACTTTTTTATGGATTCAGCACCTAGAGTGAGGAGAGATACTGAAAGTGATACTGAAGAACTGGGAACAGTTTATCGGAGTTGTTTGTAGAATCTTATAAAAAGTAGAATTTCCTCAAAAGGTGCAGGCTGGTACATCGTCCTGTTTGGTGTAAAGTTTTTCTGAGCTTTGGGCAGAAGCCATGATTGAAAGTCTCTTTTGAGGTCGCTGAGGCTTTACCAATGGATGTGGTGCTTGCTAGAATGGCCCTCGTCCTGCTAAAGACACCAAGGCAGCCAGACGAACTTAGAGGAAACAAAGCCTCTCATGCACAGCTGACAGTGGAAAGTGGCACAAACTTTCTAGTGAGTAACTTGTATATCTGTGTGTAGAAAATATTATCAGTAAAGGTGTGAAGATATTTATTCTAAAATTATTGATATTAGGAAACTAATGAAGAAATTAAATATTTAACAATAGGGATTAATTTAAGTAAATTAGAAATATCTACATGCTGATGAAATATTGTGAATCATTATACAGCGTATTTTTTTAATAGAGAAAGCTTTTTATGTATTTTTTTTATTGAAGTATAATCTACATACAACATTATATTAGTTTCAGGTGCAACATAATGATTCAATGTCTTTATATATTGTGAAACAATCACCACAGTTAGTTACCATCCGTTGCCACACAGTTACAGATTTTCCTCTTATGATGAGAATTTCCAAGATTTACTTTCTTAGCAACTTTCAAATATGCAATATAGTGTTATTAACTATAGTTGCCATGTTGTATATTACATCCCATGACTTATTTTATAACTGCGAGTTTATACCTTTTGTCCCCCTTCGCCCATTTCGCCCACACCTCACCCCCCACCTCTAGCAACCAACAATCTGTTCTCTATGACCTTGTTTAAAAAAAAAAAATTTCCGCATATACATGAGATCATATGGTCTTTATCTTCCTTCTCTGACTCATTTCATTTAGCATCCATGTTGTCCCGAGCGGCAAGATTTCATTCTTCTCTATGGCTGGATAATATTCTATTGTATATGTACACACCAAAATTTCTTTTATCCTTTTATCCACCAGTAGACACGTAGGTTGTTTCCATACCTTGGCTACTTGGCTATTGTCGATAATGATACAATAAACAAGGTAGAATATATAGCTTTTCAAGTTAGTGATTCCATTTTCTTTGGATAAATACTCAGAAGTAAATTGCCGATTAATATGGTAGTTCTATTTTTAATTGTTTGAGGAACCTCCATACTGTTTTCCATAGTGGCTGCACCAAGTTACATTTCCATGAACAGTGTACATGAGTTTCCTTTTCTCCACATCCTAGCAAACACTTATCTCTTAACTCTTTGATAATAGCCATTCTAAAAGATATGAAATGTTATCTCATTGTTTTGGTTTTTATTTGTATCTCCCTATTGATTAATAATGTTGAGCATCTCTTTATGGCTGTCTGTACATTTCCTTTGGAAAAAAATGTTTATTCAAATAATTTGCCCATTTTTCAATCACATTTTTTCCCTGCTATTTGAGTTATATGAGTTCTTTATGTATTTTTGAATACTAATCCTTTATCAGGTATATGATTTACAAATATATTCTCCCATTCAATAGATTGCCTTTTCATTTTGTTGGTAGCTATTTTTGCTGTGCAGAAACTTTTTAGTTAGATGTAGTCCCACCTGTTGATATTTGTTTTTGTTGTTTTTTTTTCTTTTTGTATCAAATCAAAAAAATTATTTCCAAGACCTATGTCAAGAAGCTCACTGCCTATGTTTTCCTCTAGAAATTTTATAGTTTCAGATCTTACATTCAAGTCTTTATTCCAGTTTGAGTTAAGTTTTGTGCACAGTGATAACACTGTATTTATTAATTCAAAATAATATAATACCAATAACAAAAACAACAGCTAGACAAGTTTTAAACATTAGCCAGTTTTAACCTATTATCAAGTTTATGATATTATCATTCTTATTTTACAAACAAGGAACCTAGACTAAAAAATAATAGTAAGGTAAGATTTTGCTTAACTTTACATAACTAGGTGAAACTGGGACTTAAAATCAGATATGCCAAGTTAAGAAGTTCATGTTCCAACCACTTTTTGAACTATTTATGATAATACTGTTAGTGACATGGGAAAATGCTCAGGCTGGAATGTTACATGACAAAGATGATCATAGTATATGTATTGCATTAAGACATGAAGGGAAAAAAGAAGGAGGAGGAGGAGGGGGAGGAAGAGGCAGAGAAAAAAAGGAGAAGGAGAAGGAGACAGGGAGAAGAGAAAAATGAAATCATGGTTCGATTAAACGCATCTTATATTCTTTTATTTTTCTGTTCTTCGTAAAGTTCTACAGCATGCATGTACTATGTACATGATGCAAATATTAAAATACTGTAGAACAAAGAAATATGCAGTTATATTATAGATATCCAAATATGATGACACCCAGCTGTCATTTTCAGGCAGAATTCCGGTCCAACTACTGCACAAAACTAGGCAAGAAGCCCCCTTCTCACAAGGGGACTTTTCTATTGCTAGTTCCCAGCAGGTCCTGCTGCATTTATAACAGCATCACAGAACTATATAAAGCAGTCTGTCGGGAGGGATGGGGTGGTCAATGTGATAAATGATCCAATCTGGTTGGAGGTGGTAGCAACAAAAAAAAGCCATTAGATTTGGTGATTAGAAAGGTATTGGCAGCACATGCCAAAGTCGGCGGGATGTCAGGTCCAGAGCCAGACCACAGGGTGTGAAATGAGACAGAGAAACGAAGAAAGTTTCAGCAGGTAGATGCCACTCTCAATCAGTGGAAGAGTAATAGCATGTCAATTGAAGTGTGCCCAAGTTTATGTGAAGGTTGCCCGTTGTGATTCCACAATCATTTCAAATTTCTCCACTGTAAATATTCATACACATTTGACAGGAGGTAGAAATTGGTGTCAGTGGGTTCTAAAGAAAGGGCTAAGAATGAGCCATTTCAGATCCCCATCTCAATACTCTGCTAATTTCAAGAACAGAGTGAATTTTTCAGCATTTCAATGGCCTCGTCTTAAACAAACGATGGTCTGCCATGGACATAGGAGACTTGGTATGGATTAACTACTGATTTGGATCCTTGTGAAATAAACATTCTTGCTCTGTGTAGCTTTCCAAGAAAATAATACCACAGGAAAAGCAATTGCCATTAGCTCAGTCTGCCCTGGGAGAATTTAACAAAGAGAAGGGAACCTGGGGAGAAAATAGTGCTTTTCAGATAAAACCCGGATACCTCATTTTCCCTGGCTTCCTCATCCTAACTTGTCTAAACTGGATCCATTTCCTCTCCTGAGCCCAGCAAGGTTTACCAGTCTGCCGTCCTTTCTTTAAGTGGCTGCCTCCTATTTAAGGTACTTATTGGCATTCTCAAGTGAGCCTTCCACAGAACTGAGCCATTTAAGGTTTTGCCCTCATCTCGTTATAAATTAGTTTTGAATATCTCTCGGTATGCACAACATTCCTCAGCTACCCAAGTTAGAACTCCTTATTAGACTAGGAAGAATTTGCGTTTTAATTAGTTTTACCTCTGCTGTACGAAGCCCACTGAGATTACTACACTTAGTAAAATTTAATTAACTTGACAAAAGATCCTAATTGTTTTCGTGCCACTGGTCCTTTGCAGGGCTAAAAATAATGCCCTCCAAATTAAGCAGCCGCCACAAAGTTTCATTCTGACTGCCCTATATTAAAAAAAAAAAAAAAAAAAAATCCAAATTATAATTCACAGGAAGTTTTTCTTTTGTCAGACACCGAGATTTCCGTGCACAGGCAAAGATTTGCAAACCCCTTAGGAGTTGCTGCCCACGGTTCAGGATGAGTGGGAGGAGAGCAGGGAAACCCTCTCCTCCCCCCGACTCCCTCTCCACTTCATTCTCGTGGAAAGCTTTGTGGAAATGAGACAAGGAACATATTGATTTGTTCGACTCCTCAAAGACTCAAGCAGACATAATTTATCATGTGAATTAATAATGAAGGTTTATACGTAAAAAATGCTGAATGAATAAACGTTCATTCATTCATTTACCATTCATTTATTCCATAAAAGTGCATTTTTCAAGTACTTTTGGAGTCGGGTGCTCACAATGGAAATATCTGGTCTTTTAGATCCCATTTAGGTGTTTACGGCGTCTTTCCCAATGTGCAGCTTTTGCTTTTCCTCTGCTCGTTCCAGCTGACATTACATAACTTTCAACACCAGCAGCATTTTTTGCTCACTCTTTTGTGTCCATAGATTATTTTGTCTTCTCATTTTCAGAATACTAACTGCATTGGAAGGAAATATTCTGACATTGTGTGTTACTACTACTGGCTGTGGTTTGTCGTTTTGTGGCACTGTAGCAAAAACAGGTTTTAACCTGGTCACTGTTTGACTTTGTGCAAGAAAACCTGCATCTTTGTGTTTAAATCTTCTCTTCTGAAGAAATATTAGTCACTTCTCCCTATTAGACATCCTGAAGGATTGAATGAGTTATATAAAGGAAATGGACAAGGTTTAGCATAACGTTGATGCTCAATATTATATTTTGGGTTTCACCACAAAGAGCCAAGTCAGTTCCCTCGACCCCAGTCCTACCTGGCCTGCTTTGCTTAACCTCCTTCAGTGGGCCATTGTATAGTCTGAGAATGCACAAGCCCTATGTTTACATCCATCTGATTTATGGTATATTTTTGACCTGAAAATATCATCAGCAGCATTGTTATAATTTATCTAATGAACACAAGACTGTGCCTATACCATAAGCTATATCCATCAAGTTTGGCTTTAAAAAAATTTTTTTGACATTGTATGGGCTACATTTTAAAAGGTCTTAGTTACACTTCATCACAGAATCCGGCCACTCTACCAGCTTCCTGGAATATCGTGGATATGCCCAGGGATTTACTTTCTTTTCTCTGTTTCTGTCTTGTAACCCCTCCCCCCACACCAAATTTGTTCAACTCCTTGAAGACTCTGAATTAACAAATTCATTCAGAAAAAACTTTTTACTTCATTAGTCATTGTGGTAAACTGCCTAAAAGAGTTTTTCCCCATTTCTAATATGACAGGCTCTTCTCAATCCTTTTTGGAACCCGTTCCTCCTCTATTTAACATGGTTCTGCTCTGGCTGACAGTCACAATATCCTGTCCCCCTGAATATGGACTTGTGGCCCAGGTCTGGACACTCAGAGTACCCCATCTCTCTGGCCACAGTGACTGCACAATGGTGAGTCTGTCACCAGCCTGAATTGTGTATTAACTAAGTAAGTTCTCCATTTCCTTCAAGCTCAAAAAGTTAAGTAATGGAAGCCAGGTGTGGAATACAGTCACGCTAATGACAATTGACTCAATAACATCACATAAATGTCAGTGGTGTCATAAAGTTATAATGTAGTTGAGAAATTCCTATTGTCTAGTGACATCATAGCAAATGTAACATTAGCACACTGCATCACTCATGTGTTTCTGGTGATGCTGGTGTAAGCAAACCTATTTCTCCCCAGTCATAGAAAAGTACTGTACACTATATTTTTACTGTATCTTTTCCATGTTTAGATATATTTAGATACACAAATACTTACCATTGTATTCAATTGCCTCCAGTATTCCATACAGTAACATACTGTGCAAGTCTATAGCCTAGGTGCAATAGGCTATACCTATAGCCTAGGTTTGTAGTAGGCTATACCATCTAGGTTTGTGTAAGTATACTCAATGACGTTCACACAACAAAAGACTCACATAAGGATGCATTGCTCAGAACGCATCCTCTTCATTAAGCAGCACGTGACTGTATGCTCGCACCACTCTTCGCCAGCTACACAGAGGCTGACTGACTATGGGTGGAAAGACTGAGGGCATCCTACTGAGAGAATCAAAGCTAAGATGTGGAGAAAGGGAGAGAAAGAAGGAAAAGAGACGTGAAGGGAAAGACAAGGAGATGACAATACAATTGAAGTCACCGGGGACTTTTGGCTCCAATCTGAGACTTTCTCATCTGTGAAAAAGCAAATACTTTATACCCCCACCCAGTTGAGTTTGAGTCATTTTGAGTCAGATTTCTTCCACCTGCCACTGAAAGACTTTTTCTCCATTCTTTTGTGCTTTTTAACTCCATTTATTGTGCCTTCCTTCAAGTTCCTAACCTTTCCTCAACAGTGACATGACCAGCTTCAGAGAAACGGCCACCACCAGTGCAGTTTTATGGGAACATGGGTCAAATGCTGAGTGCCCTCGAGTGGTGCCACCCTTCACCCCTGCCTCCAGGCCTCATACAGCCTGAGTACACCCGATAGGATATTGGTTCAGGGTTTTGTTGCATGCTGTCTGGTGAATTCTGATGGGGTCAGCCTTAGAGAATCTTAGCATCTTTCAGCACAGAGGTCTTTACAAATTCAAAGGGCAGCCAGACATAAATATAGCTTCTTCCAAACCACTGGGCTCCACAAGTCAGATTTCCAGCTCAGAAACAGGCTTTTCCCTCCAGAAGCAGGTAGACCTGGGCAGTTTTACCACTACAATAGAAAAAGGAATTATAGACCATATTTTCAGTGGAATGAAGTATTCTTTGTTATTCAAATACCATATATTTCTTAAATCAACCATTAACACAATATTTATGCACTTTGACAAACACACCTATCAGTACAGGGGAGAGAGGTGTGTGTGATTGACATCCATATCCATATTTACATCAGCATATATCCACATTTATATCTATGGCTATGTTTCCCTTTCGTGTTCTAAACTTTCCAGGGATCATATGTGTAATTCTTATGTTATTATAAAAAATTAATTATCCCCAAGTCTTATTTAGTTTATCTACAGCTACTCTCATCCAACAAACCTTTAATGATCAACTATTATGTGCTGACACAAGGGGCCAGGGAAACTAACATAAGTGAGACAAGTCCTTGTTCTTGATTTATACTGAACACATTCTGCCCACTATTTCTCAGTCACATTTTACACTTATACTTTTCTTCTTTTTTTGATACCCTCTGA
Organism: Eonycteris spelaea; assembly: GCA_003508835.1. Lineage (NCBI taxonomy): Eukaryota > Metazoa > Chordata > Mammalia > Chiroptera > Pteropodidae > Eonycteris > Eonycteris spelaea. The sequence goes on along the minus strand of PUFA01000026.1, from coordinate 2,665,332 downwards.
TTCCTCACATGCATTTGTCCGCATCCTTCTAAAATTTCACAATCTGTGAAGTCATATCTGATATGTTCACTGTAGAAATGGTGTTTTCTCTTTTCTTCTAAATTCTCATAGCATATTTGCTGTATGTCTCTTTTGACATATATTTGGTCATTTAGTAGTTTTTTTTTTTTATATCTGCATGCAAGTCACCAGTTCTATTATATCCAATATGCAAGCATATGTATACATACAATGTACATAATGTGTGTTTATGTGAATTTCTGTGTATATTATAGGCAGTATTGACTATAGGCCCTGTGTTTTATATCCAGTTCTGACACATTACAGGTATTTAAAAAATAAAATACTATTTAATGACTATACAAATGACTGACTCCAGTGCCCTTGAACATAGAATCCATCCCACTAAGAATTACTCATTAGAAAAAGTGATTCTCTGAGATGGTTGTATTTTCCAACAAAAATGCTGAGGTCTGTTTGCACTGGACAGAACGAATTTCTCCCTGCTGACTCAAGGATCTGTTTGAGGAATAGCATTACCCCTGTAATGACCTGTAAGTTCCTGTAATGACCACCAAAAAGGATCATATTGATCTCTGAAATTGGCAAGTACACGTCCTATAGATGGAATATTCACTTAAGAAAATTACAAGAATGGATAGGATAGCTCAAAGGTCATCAGGAAAGATGACAGGTTATAATTTCAATATATGGCCTGCCACCAGCTAGTGAAAAGGGAAAGGACCCATTTATCACATCCGGGTGATAAGGCTCCCATGTCCCTCTTTATGGAACATAAAGCCATGCCAGCTGTCAGCAGCTGTGGTCTGGACATCCTAATCTGAGAAATGGGGGAAGCTTTACTTTATTTGTCAAAGTACTGCCCCACGGGCAAGAAGTGAGAACAGCATTTGTTAAAAGCATGAAGCATGTGTCAAACTTGGCAAAACATACTTTCACAAATGCTATCAAATCTCATAGTCACAAAACCTCATGAGGCAAACAATATCATTTTGGCATTCAAAATGGAAAAACTGAAGTTTCCAGGGGTGGCAGGGCTGAGCAAGGTCTTATAGGTGTAAGGGAAAATTGGGATGGAAACCAACAGCAAATCAATTATGGGGCCATAATCTTACCATGAAGCTGTATGAGGCGAAGGCACCTTCGGACACCAATTGATCTTTCTGGGGCATGGATTGAGCCCCAGAAAGATCATCTTGATCCCCAACTGAATCTACCACTTTCTTTCTGGCTGACATTTGTTCTTGCAGCCTCACCTCCCTCATCTATGAAGTGGGAATAAGATCTGTTAAGTATTTAAACACTGGAGGATTCTTGGAGCTTCTACACATCATACTTTCAAATATCAGAACATTTTACTTACACTTTCAGATTGGGGAATAATTTTTACTGTAGAGATGAGGATAATGCCATATATTGGAGAGAGGGCTCTCTTAAAAAAATTATTATTCATCTAATTCATTTATGATCCAGTCCATTAACTTTCACATTAGCACTGGGAATTCAACATGTCTTCCATCTCATGGAGATTGCAGAATTAATTTTGGATTCTTAGTTCCCCCAAAATTTATGCTTAAAGTGTCCCTTACCTTTCAATCACTGTGAAATACACAGGCAAACAACAGATAATCTCCTACTCCAACATTTTCTGAGTTGTCCTAGAGGAAGACAGAAAAAGATTAGACTCAAACAGAGCTATCCTCAAATCCCAATTCTTCTATAAAGGCTGTGTGAGCTAAAATCTTCAAGTTAACTCACCTTGGAGGCTCAGTGTCCTTGTTTCACAGTTTCATCCCAAGTATTAAAAGGAGCAATATATGTATAATTCCTGCTGTCTAGTACATAGTAATCACACAGTGAGTAGTTTTTAGGTGGTTCACTCTAGTTTATAGGTGTCAGTCTGTCTGAGTGTCCACAGGAAAAAAAACACCTGGATGATGCATCTTCAGGAGTCAACCACAAGTTTGTGCTCCTTACAGACACTGATTTCCTCTAGACTATTCACCACCAAAATAGCCAACTGAAAAGGATCATTTATGCTACTGGCATATACCACGGGAAAGGTTCTACTGTGTGCTTTTCTGGACAATGGGAGACTTTTAGGAAGGAATGAAGGGATGTCAGAGATAGAGAGAAAAGTCAGATGAGCATGAAAATTATATTGCAAACCATCCCAGTCTTTTTGCTAAAACCATTCTTTACTCAGACAGCTATCCAGCCTCCTTTTGCGTGGTGGAAAAGGTGCATCCTCACTCCACTTCGCTGTCATTAACCAAGATAATTGAGGAACTTACTGTCCCCATAATAACAGTGGAGACGGAATTGGTGATAACAATAACAGTCCTGCTCATTTATTCTTCTTATTGGGAGCAGACTCAGATGAGTGTTTTATGGCCATTAGCTTACAACATTTCTCTATGAGGAGTCCTATTTTTATCCCTATTTTAGAGGGGAAAAAAAAAAAAAAACCCTGAACCTTATAGAGGTTCCTCACACTTCTCATGCTCACACAGCTGGCAAGTGGCAGTACTGGGGCCAAATTCAGCTCTGTCTTACATCTGTCATAATGGACATTCCACCAAACTGTGGATTGAGGATAATAAACTTTAAAAATAAGTGTATTCTCCAAAGACGATACACAAATGGCCAATATGCACGTGACGAGATGTTCAACATCACTGATCATTAGGAAATGCAAAAGTACAATGAGATACCACTTCATACTAATTAGAATGACTACTAGCAAAAATAAAAAATAAAAAATAAGAAGTATTGTCAAAACTATGGAATAATTGTAACCCTTGTGCACAGTTGGTGGGAATGTAAAATGGTACAGCCCTGTAGAAAACAGTATGGGTTTTCTCAAAAATTAAACCTAGAATTATATGATCCAGCAATCCTACTTCCAAGTATATATTCAAAAAATTGAAAGCAAGGTCTAGAAGAGATATTGTACGCACATATTCATAGCAGAATTAATCACGAAGCAATTCAAGGGTCCATGATATATGAAAAGATAAGCAGAATGCAGTATTTTATGCAATGGAATATTATTCAACCTTAAAAAGGAAGTAAATTCTGACACATGTTATATAACATGGATAAAACTTGAAGACATTATGCTAAGTGAAACAAACCAGTCAAGAAAAACAAAGACAACATATATATTATTTGAGATAGAGTAGTCAAGTTCTCAGAGATAGGAAGTAGAATTGTGATTGCCAGTCTGGGGATAGGGAAGCATGCAAAATTATTACATATAGTTTTTCAGTTTGGATAGATGAAAACCGTTCTGGATGGTGATGGTTGCATGACAGCGTGAATGTACCTAATGCCATTGAACTCTACACTTAAAAATTGTTAAGATGGTAAATCTTATGTTACCATAATTTTAATTATTTAAATTATTTTACCATATTTTTTAAGAATGGGGAAAATGGAATCCATGACTGAAGGTTGGGTCATTTAACATTGATGATATTCTCACACTGAGTTTCCATGTGGTAGATACTTCTTTTGTGATTATTTTACAAACTCCTAAGAGAAGGCATCATTAGCTCAAATTTAAATTTGAAGAGAAAAAATGCTGCTTATAGAGGCTAAGCAATGTTCCAAGGACACACAGCTCCTCAGAGCCAAGAGCTGGAGGATTTCATCAGATGCCACATCCATGTTTGCAGAAAGCTATTCTGTGTCTCAGGAGAAACATCGGTTTTGCAATAATTAGTCTGCATCGGGATCAGCACCACCGTAAAGCATGTTGCACATAAAAGAGAAACTAATAAGTGTAGGAGAGAAGAAAGTTGTTAAAGTTAAAAGGAATACAGAGAAATAGGAGAAAAATACCTGTCCATCTGGGAGGAGACTGACTTAGTCCATGTTAACCGGAGAACAGGAGAGTATGCCTGAGCCCACGCTGAGGGTATGGAGGAAGGTTTCAGTAAGTATTTGTTAAGTCAATGAAAATGAAAGTGACATGTACGCAAACAAATGATCTCAGTCAAAGGATAGTTCTTGGAATGTCATGGTGTTCCAGACGTTCCATTGTAGGTGACTTTAAGGGACAAGAGAAGGATCCCCCTTGCAAAGGAGAGGTCAATAGGAACCTGGCAACATCAGATACTGAATCCTAGACAAGGGGACAGAGCTGCATGCCTCCTATGGCAGAACCTTAAGATTTAGGCAAAAGAAACCAATCTCCCTTTCCAAGGGTGTTTCGATGGCACTAGCAAATTGAGGCTGTAAAAAATAAAAAAATGTGGAAGAGGAAGGAATAGAGATACACTGGAGAAAGTGAAGAAGGAGCTAACCCACTGACTCTTTGCTTTGTGCCAGGACTGTGCCAAGCAGGTTACATGCATTACATTGTTCACTTGTCCGGTCATCATGAGGCAGCATCTGTGTTTTCACAAATGAGACCTCTGAAGCACAGAAAGAGTAAGATTTTTCCCAAGTGCATGACTGGGAAGATGGGAACCCAACCAAGCAGGCTGTCTGACATCACTGATGGGCTCCTTAGAGCTTCATATGTCTTCTCGAGGAAAGGAGGAAAGGATGCCCTTGCACTCCAGGCATTGGCTTAAGTAGACTACACTCATTTTTAATTCCTTGGGGACCAGGGAAGTGACCAGAGACAATAACCAGCCACTCTGTTAGGCTGATAAGATGGGAGGTGTATGTGAGAGATAGCCTGAGGCCCATGGGTGTGCATTTCTGGGTAGAGAGCCTGGAAGGAGGTGGTGGTGCAGTCAGAGGCTTATGTTGCCATTGTTAGCAATCTGAGAGGAGAAATGGTCTCTTGATCAGGCCCTGTACTTCAGCTCCTGCCTCCTGGGGCCTCTGCTGCAGACCTCACCCTGGGAGAAAAAAGGCCTTCTCCTCTAATCCACTCTGTTATGTCTGGATACTCAACCACTTTTGATCTCGCTAGCCAGGCTAGGTAGTCCAGCTCCCAATAACAACTGATGAAGGTTATTGCTCATCTTCCCTTCCTGTCTTTGCCCTGTGTGTTAGCCCTCCTGCATTTTTAAGATACTAAAATATTGTATGTCACAGCATTTTCTTTAAATAATAAATTATGGCAGCAAAATTGAAACAGCCTTCGAAGCACATTTTTTTTGAGATGAAACTTGGCTTGATGTATTACAACATTTAAAGCAGAAATTTTGCACACAAAGGTCTCATTGGGACCTGAAATGATTAGATACATATGAAAAAGAACAGTAATGGGAAAGGCAGGCCCCTCTCTGACCATTGCTTGCCACAGTCAATACTAATCTTGTTCTTTTTTAACGACACCCAACTGCTCTTGCCTAATGAAAATTTTCCCACTATGAGCTTCTGTCAGGAGAAGAATGCATCAGAATAATGCATGTGTCCACATCTGGGTACATACAAGGGTGCATGAGCAAATGTGAAAGGACGGGCCTTTATAATGACACTCGCTTCTTTTCCAAAAACCAGTGTTAGCTATTCCCAATTTGTGCCTACATCAAGGGCGGTATAAATTATGGCAGGTCGGCACAAAGAATATGATTTTTTGTACCTGAATTAGTAATGTGTGGGGCCAACTTCAGAGGTATACTTCTATACTGCTCTATGAATTTATTTCAATCTGTAGTCAGACATGGGAAGGGAGTGGACGTCATGACCACACCTTTTGGAAATCATACAGTCCACTGGATAGCACTTCAAAATCAAGGTTGTCCTTTTGAGTAAACCGGTTTCTTAGTTTTGTGCTACTGCACTTTAGGTAACCTTTGAAATTTTATAATAACTTACAATTAATTGGGTTAGCGAATTGCATCTTAATTGAAAAATATAATGTCTAAGAGCTATTTTAATTTGCCCTCATGCAAGCATTTAGCTGCCAAACTGCTGCAGACACAATATAAATAAATGAATAAAGAAATAAGTAGATAGATAGATAGATAGATAGATAGATAGATAGATAGATAGATAGATAGATAAGATAAGGACATACATAAGTGATTTGTCAGCTCTGTCTGATGACAGTTTTCTATTTTGTGGACACAGAGTTGTGAACCGGGGCTCAAGGAATAGTTATAGAAAGACTAAAAATGGCACCTCTTCTATAACTTAAATTTCAGTCCAGGAAAAAGTGGTTTTTCACCCTAGACATCATAAGGCCATTGAATTTCCTTTGTTCATTTACCCAGCTGCTGTTTCAAAAATAAGGTCTTCTGGACATGGCTTATTTTAGATTTAGAATCATGAGTTCTTTAGAAAGAATTAAAAGAACATGCTTCACAAAGGGCTTTTCTATAATATCAGGAGGGGGCAGTGAAAACCTATAAAAATATTTTTTTTTATATAGGTCTACTTTTAAAAAATCTGATTTCTTTCAATTTGGTGATGACTGCAATGATACATGCTGTGTCAGAAGTCACTCAACTACCTTAAAATATGTGCAATTATTATATGCAAATTATACCTCAATTAAAAATAAACAAGTATTAGAGAGAAAATATTTTAGTTTACCTAAATTCCTGGCCTGCTCAGATATTTTAATGTGGTGTCTACTGATTACGAGAGCCATGAATTGCTGGTGAGAATATAAAAGCTAAAGGTTTTTTGCCACTTTATGATTTAAAAAGATTATTATCATATAGTACCTTCTATTTCATGGCATTCATTTTTAAATGAATCAAAAAGAAGGTCTCAAATTCCAAGAAAAAATTGGAAAACCCTTGCTAAGTCAAATGACTTGAAATTGTGCAACTTTTAACTCTTACAAGACACAGGAAAGAAAGGAAGAAAAAAAAGAGAGGGGTTGGTGATGTAAAGCTGAACCTGTTTATATTATATTTAACCAGCCAATTACACTGTTAGCCCACAATGACAAATTTCTCTCCCAATATCGCTTAGCTGTTCCTTGTTCGTGGCACTAATTTGCTTCCCAATTTGCCACTGTTTCATAAAGTTTCGTCAATCATAAGCATTTTTTAGAAGATTGAAATGGCAAGTTAATGGTTTACTCTCAAAGAGACAAACACCAGGGAAAAACAGCTGCAGCATTTAAACGTTGATAGAGAACATCAGCGTAATGAAGGAGCAGGCGGGCAATTAAAGAGAAGAAAATGCGCACAAAATGAAATTCTAAAGTGGGGAGTTCTCTAATTTGAAAATCTATTGAGGATTGTCTAAACACATTCCTTTTGATCAATAAAAATCCTGGTGGCCATTTGCATTTCCTCTGAACGTCCCAAACTGGCACTTGCAAGTTTAGCAATGTTGAACATAAAGGAAGTCCAGAGAAACTCAGGATACTGGTGTGTGTGCCATTCCTGTAAAACTTTCAACCCACGAGCAAAAATGATGTGGGTCTTAAAGATGGTGAATTGAAAAGATAAAAGAAAGTAAGAAGTATCTTAGAAGAATTCTAGTCCAGAATTTTCTTGCCCTGGAGAATCTTCTTCCCTCTCCGCCCCCTGCCCCAAATATGGAGAATTACAGAATGGGAAATAACTGCTAAACACCAATATTTAAGTCTCTGCTTTACAAAGTTCGACATAGTCAAACTAGATTTGGGGGAAAAGGTGTGTGTGTAACAAAGAATTTGCCAAAAAGGCATTGGTCACTCTTAACTTTTTTTGTTAATTCTGAATTTCTTAAGTCAACGGCCCCCAACCTTTTTGGCACCAGGGACCCATGATTCTGTAAGAATCTAATTCCCGATGATCTGAGGTGGAGCTGAGGCTGTGATGCTAGAATTGGGGAGCAGCTGCAAATACAGATGAAGCTTTGCTCGCCTCCTGCTGTACAGCCCAGTTCCTAACAGGCTATGGACCAGTGCTAGTTCACGACCCAGGGGTTGGGGACCCCTGCATTAAGTTATCAAGTCTGTTCTTGACAGCATCAAATGAAAGACTTCCTCTGAACATGGCCTCTGTTGCTCCAAAGTACTGGAATATTCAGCCCTGGCATTTGTGTTGGCATAGTAACAGAGAGCCTTATTCTCTGTGATGGAGGAAGATGAGAACTCAGGACTGTGGGTAATTTCTGTTGTTTACTCATTTTAAGAAGAAACTTCAAGTAAAAAAATTATCCTGTGAGCAAAAGTTTCCCATGGACTACAGACTAGTGAATAAAAACTCATATCTGACACTTTACAGCTGGGAAAACTGAGAACATGTGAGTCTAAATGATGAAGCTTCGATTATACATTATATATGTGACACTCATGATTAACACAAAGAAACAAAACCTTTTTCTTTTTAAAATTCACTCTATGTCAGTCCTTGCGCTAGGTGCTGGGATAAAGTGATAGACAGACAAGGCCTTACAAAGCTTACAGGTTAATGGGGGAAACAGTCATTAGATAACTATGCATTGGGGGTTTTGGTTTGGTTTTGGCCAGTGTGTGTAGAGAAAAGTGTTTATTTTTATTTTCAAAATTTAAATCACATAATGCATGGAAACAAAGCATGCTCATTCATAAGCATGCATCACACCATGCTGCTCTTGAAACTCCTACCACTCAGCAACACATGGAGCAAATTTGTCACTGTCAAAATAGGCTTTGCCATCATTTTTTAAATGGTTGCATGGTACTTTATTGCATGAATGAACCATTTCCTGTTAATATCAGACTTTAAATATGGTCCTTTATGATTTTACTGTACGATTTGGAAGCACATTGGACAAAATGCTTGAGAGCATTTTGTAAGCCATGAACACAGTGCAAACTGTTATTTTTCTGTTTCTTTTCCATTTCAAAAATAGACTGGTACTTTTGTTTCACACAAACCGTGATCAAATCCTGGCTCTACCAATCAAAAGGACTTTCTTTGTTTTGTTTTTATCTCTTTGAAACATAGTCTTCTTGTTTTCAAAATAAGGATACCTATTTCTCCGGGTTCTCCCAAGGACTAAAGGTGTCAATTCAGGTAAAATGCTTAGTTCTGTACCTAACAAGTAAACTGCCAATACACATTAGGAGTTTTAACTGCTGCCACTGCTCCAGTCTTGGCTCTCCTCATCTCTATTAGACTTCCTGCTACCTGGACACCCCTCTTTGTCCAGTCAGCCTCTTCTCACTGTTAATAAGCTTGAAAAGCTCATAAGCTCTTTACTTTTTCTGAATTCAACTAGTCTTCCCAAACCATGATCATTGCCATCTTACAGGTAAGGAGGCTCAAGATGTTAAGTAAATTGCTAAGATCACCCACCTATAGGTACCTCTCTATGATTGTATGCTAACTAGGAGAAAAGTCATAGTTGAGATGAAAGAGATCAACAAGAGACATATAACATAAAGCACCCTTTGCACTACCATACAAAACATGACTTCAGAGAACTCAGCTCCAATACAACAGCAGATAATGGGATCCAAGCAGAGGAAATTATCAGTATGGAAGTCAATAGAGCAGTGGTCCCCATCCTTTTCAGCACGAGTGACTGGTGCTCCTGTGAGAATCCAATGCCTGATGATCTGAGGTGGAGCTGAGGCAGTGATGCTAGCACTGGGGAGCAGCTGCAAATACAGATGAAGCTTCACTGGCTTATCTGCCACTCACCTCCTACTGTATAGCCCAGTTCCTATCAGGCCATGTACTGGTCCATAGCCTAGGGGGGGGACCCCCGAGGTAGATTATAGAATGGTTGAGACTCATGGCCATGTCACCGACCCTTGTTCTGGCCTGATGACAATAAAAATATCACTTATTATGTATTGAACATATTACATAACGATTATGTTATAGTTGGAAATAGAGGCAATATTGAATACCAGGATTGATCAGGATTGCAAATCTCATCACCTTTTGGAATTTCCCCTGCATGAATGGGACCACATTTGCGAATCTGAAATGGAAATGCCCAAGGCAATCTTGGTTAGAAACCACAGCAAGTAAAAAGAAGAAACCAAACACCTGGTCATTCCTGTTATCCACATTTAATTTCATAGACATTTTCAAGAAAAAAAATTATCTTCCAAATGTGTCATTTGTTTTATAACCCTTCAAAAAAGACAAATGCTGATATAATGCAGTTATATGTATGTGAGTACCTAGATATGTAGTAAGGGAAAGACTATAAATTATGACAGACAGCAGCATGTGGAGGAAAATCCCTTTGCCATGTGATAACTGTGATAATGTCTGCTTTAATAATACATTAAAACCCAATGAGAAATCTCTAAGGAGTGTGGTTTGATGGGTTGGGGTAGAGGAAAGCCCAGCAAAAGTAGCCATTTATATCTGAGATCACATACAAAAGAGTTGTTTTCACTAAGACCGAGATGGCAACACGTACCCATCTGACAGCAGGATGGACTAGACCCTCTATAATGCATGCATGTGAGTAGGAGTAAATGTCTCAAGGGGACTCCCGTGGTAATGATGTTGATGTAGTTTCCGAGAAGGATGATACCTTATCCCGGAGAGAGACTGAGTTACAGAAACACAGTTTTCCCACGTCACCCACACTCATTATCAAGAAATGCCTTCATGTTTGATTGTGTTTAAAATGATTGGTTAGAACTAGGATGAAAATTTTATAAATTATTCTGATTTATCTTATGATATACAGGGTTGGCAGGAAAGCATTCCATTAATCTGAAATTGTTTTCTTAAAAGAAGATTCTAAAAAAAATCCAAAGAACCATCTACACTGGTGTGGATTGGTGGGCCTTATAGTCCTATTACTTCTCACGCAGTATTGTCTATGCCTAACACTAAAGATTGTCATTGCTGAGAGGATCCAAAGGGAGAAGTTAAAATTCACTTATAAGTTCATTCATTCAGCAATTTGAATATACCCTTATATGACAACTATGCTAAAATCCAGGGAAACAAAAATGATTAAGACCCTATTCATGCTCTCAGGAAGTGGAAAGACCCACAAATCGACAGTTATGATGCAATGTGATTACTTCTAGAGTGTGTGTACATGTGTGCACGCACATGTATGCACATATGTGATAAGAATGATAAAGTTTACTTAACAACGGAAAGGATAAAAGGAGATAAGATCACAGACTACAGCGTCACTAAGGTTTTAGCTTGAATGAACCAAACTTCAGCACAAGGATGCTCAATGGACATTTTTTAGGACAGATAACAGGAAGGCGCATGCCACAAAACAACTAGCTATTTTGAGAATTTTTTTTTTCTCTGAAATATGATGCTTCCTGAAAATAGAACAAGTTTCACAAAAATAACACCTTCCTGAGTTGTAAAGATACAAGGAAGCATGGGCGAGACCCAAGCAGAGTCCCTACCTAATGTAGATTGCATGACTGATGGGGTTTTCTTCACCTTTTTTCCCTGGATCCCTCAACCTCTTAGACCATTTGACCACATGGTAAAACTAAGCCAAAGAAATTTATCCAAAGAAAGCTAAAATCTTTAGCATCTTCCAACCCTTCTGACATCCTAGATATGTAAAAATAAATTCTATCGACAAAGAATCCTTTCCAAACTATAGTCTATGCCTATGTCACCAGCTCACCATGTCTACCACTGAGATTTACTGAGCTTCAGAAGCTACTCTCCCTGAAAATATGAGTCTTTTCTCTTTCTTCTCTATACATTAGTTCCATCAGTTCAGTTCCTATGAAATGGCTCCCCTCTCTATCGATTTGTAAAACCAATGGACAGATTTATAAAACTGATATTCTTAGTTGGAAAAATATCTGTGGTTTCCTTTATATGATAGTTATGATCTTAATAATTAACAATAAATCAATACCTACTCTGTCTCAAGGATACATTGGAATTATTGTAGAATCTGTTGGTACCTATCAGTACTGCTCTGTTAGAAACCATGGGTATTATTACTTCCATTTTATTAATGAGGTACTGAATTCAGAGCTATAGAGGTCAACAGACTCCAAAGCCTGTGCTCAAACATTGTGTTGTTTCTGTGGTTCTAAATCTCAAATGATTCCCCAATAACTTGCCTGGTCTCTGTTTGGGTCCTCCCACAGCATCCTGTGTTACGTAAAGTACTCATTACATCTGCACCTTTGCACATTTAGGAGGATGATCCAGTTTACTAGAGAGATAGAAAGAGAGAGAGAGAGAGAGAGAGAGGGAGACAGGTGATGGGTTCAGGGGCACCGAGGGATCTGCAAGTTCCCTCACTCTCTGCTCTCATTTCATTAGAAAAATTATTTTCCCATTAAAGAAGTATCCAATCATTATGAAAAGTGAGCAACTTACCTCTCTAGCTAGATTGAACAATGCAACTACTTAATTTTGCGGGTCACATTTCTAAACCAATTTAGAAACCTGAGAGATGAGGCATCTGAACACAGAACCCTACTTCTGGACTTCATTTGAGGAATGGAAGCAAAAAAAAAAAAAAAAAATGTAATACGTGATAGAAGAATCTTGGCTCTTAATGGGGTCCTTGGTCAAGATATCATGAAGAAACCACCTGCCATCACATAAGAGATTCGAGTCTAAAATACAGAGTATCGATCCTAAAATATTTTGGGGAGAAAACTGAGGAGTATCAAAAGGCCAGAAGAAACTGCAATCTTAGAGTTTGAAGGGTCCTTAAAAATCACATGGTTATGCCAAAAAGCATCATTCTCCCATTGTTGCTAAGGCAGTTACCTAACATTTTCTTTAAAATTTCTGGGTATAGGGAATGCCGCTATCTGCCAAGACAGTGCATTTGATTTGTTTGACAACAGCATTGTTAGAAAGTTCTTGCTTCTATTAAGATGAATTTTGTCTGTTCTGATTTCAACCTACCTGGAATAAGCATGACCCCTCTTGATCGTGACACATGTTCAGTAAGAGAAGGTGGCCTCACCCTCCCTCCCCCAACCCCAGAGTATTTTCTGAAGTGAGGCAGCAGGTTCTCAAGGATTTCAGAGAGAAAAGACTCATTGTGGAGTTAAGGTGGGAGAAGGGGTCAGGAAACAAACTGTAAAGGATAGTACTTCAACAAATCTTAAACAAAGAGAAAGAGATTGCAGGTCTTTTGCAATTGTTTGGATGGAGAAGTGGCTCATCTACTCAGCATGATTTGTCAGTGGGGACTTTTGTTACATTGAGGTGATTTTCCTTGGAGGCAAATAGTAATGAGAGAAATGGGCATGCTCAGAGGAACTACCTCCCGCAAGCTCAGGCACTTAAGCTCCTTTCTTCCTGTGTCTTTCTGGTATTCCACCCATAAATGTTTAATTCTCTATTTTGCCATCAATCAGCTCACTGCTCTGGGAATGGTCTATGGATAAAAGCTGCCCAGTGTGGTCTGCCGAGACCTCCAGATGCACGCAAGGCACCCAGAGAGATTCTAAAGAGCTGATGTCAGGATGGGGCCCTTGATTAATGACTCCCTGGGACATTCTGACACCCCTGCATGAAGCCTGGCCAAGGCTGCCGGAAAGCCGTGCTTCAGGGGAATGAGGCCAAGGTCAAAACACATCGAAGTCAAAACACAAGGCTCAGAGTTTCCTCTTGGGCCGCGTGTTGGCCTGCAGAGGCCAAGGAGGGAGCAAAAGATCATTCCATAGTACTCTAAGACAAACAAGAGACAAGACAGATGGTGTTTAAAAGGGACCAGAGGCAAGAGGAAGAATCCACAGATAGCTGAGGCAGAAGGTGCCAGGGGATTTGTTATGGAAGGCATGGCTGTGTTTATCAGAGGAAGGTCTGTTTTGTGTCTCCAGTCCTTGGGTCTGCTAAGTTGGGAAGAAGGTAATCTGTTCAATGCAGGAAGACCTCAAATTACAGGACTTTTTGATAAATTGCAGTTCTAAGTTTTCAAGAGCTGTAAACAGTATTCTCCATGGTCTGTGTCCTCACCCAGGAAGGCCCCTGGTCTCTCATGTAAAGAGTACATCGCCGGCGGGAACAGTGCTGTCACTGACAAAGGCAAGGCACAACCAGCTTCCGGAAAAGGAGGAACAAGAATGGTGTCTCCTTGATTTCACCTCCTGAATGCTCTCGTCCGCACTGTCCCCTGCACCCCGCAACCCTGGCCCATCACAGCTCTTTTCTCTATGTTGCCTTCGCCTAGGCCTTTGTCACTTACAGCTTGGAGTACCACGGTGGACCTCTGGTTGGCCCCCCTGACATCTATCCTAGTATCCTCATAGCTAGTGTCTAAAATCAGTGGTGCTCAGTGGTTAGCAGGATGCAGGGAGGGGAGGGGTAGAGGAAGGTCAGCATCCAATGAGCATTCTTTAAATGTGAACCAATTCACACACACACACACACACACACACACACACACACACACACACAGAGGCATATAAGCACATGTGTATGTTTAGATTTATAGATATATGCATGCATTGATATAGATACGTAGGGACCGTACCTAGCTAGCTAGCTATCCACCTATCATTCTAGTGTTCTCAGTGACTTTATATGCTCCTCGCCATCATTCTTAGACATCGATTATTTTTTTTTTTTTAAAAAAGGTCCTGATATTAGGATTTCGTAAAGGTCTCTCCTAGCTATAAACTTCTCAGACCTTTTGTCTGTTTGAGATTACATATTTGTCAGAGAGAAAATGTCAGCCTTTAACTTTATTGTCAGAGGACTAGAACTGTAAGCAAGGTCTCATCATTTGTTCATTCATCATCCAGTAAAAACTTATTTAAAGATTAGGTGCCTTATGAGATGCTGGAATTATAATGATCAAGACAATTTAGTATCTGCCCAAGAGACTCACAGTTTATTGGAAGAGACAGGCAAGTAAATGGGTGGATTTCAATACAATGGGGCGATTTCGTAGCAGGGGGTTACTCAGGATATCTGTTATTCCCCCAAAGAAAAACAATATACTCTCTTGTATATGCCAGATGGGATATGGAAAAGCATAGGTTTTAGGAAGTGGTTTTATTCAAAGAAAAGCACGTAAAAAAATATAAATAAATCGTAGCAGCAGATAGTTAAAACCAAGCAACTAAATGTCTCTTGATCTTGCTTTTGAATAATTCTTTTATTTTGACTAATCATTCCAGCTGATCTTCTCTCAGTTCTAGACAAACTGGGGAAGATGGCAAAGTTAGCTGCAATTTTAAGTGTTCTGAGCTCCCTGTTAAGAGGCCCAGAGATGGTAAGGAAACTTCTTAAGACCACACATAGGGTCACCACCTAAAAGCCTAAGGGAACAAATGTATGTTGTTGTTTTTTTTTTTTTCATCCACTTTATTGAAAGGTAATAGATAATTAGTTGCTTAGCATATGATTTTTTTTTTTTACTGTACCATTGCACCCCACTGCATATGGGAAGGTAAGGACAGTTCCCATGCATCCTATAGGTGAAGTGTCATAGACCACAGAACCCCAAGCCATCCTGCTGCTTCTGACTGAGGAAGAACCCCTGGCTTCTGCCCCTATGGGATGGAAAGCATGTGTGGGGAGGCAGGTACTAGCTCACGTAGAATATCAATGTTGTAAATGGCAGGATTTCCTTCTTGCTTAGAGCTGAATAACATTCCATTATATATGGTTTTTATAAAAAACAGACTGTGTTGCACACAGATCCTTTGGGGAAGACAGGCTATTCCAAACAGATGATTTTGAAAGCATCTTCTAAGAAGTTCTGCTTAGCTCTCGTCCAAGGGGACACATAGCCCCTGTTGGGAAGCAAGAGGCAGGAAACATGTTACTCTGCAAAACTATGAGTGTAGTAAAGAGACTATGGAGAAGGCACTTGCCCAGTGTCACAGAGTTGGTTATAAGCCTGCTTGAAAATTAGCCCCCACTGCTAAATGTCCATTTGAGCTGGGACTCCAGTGGGCTTTTCTGGCAGATATGTGAGGCCAACACATCAGGTCGGAGACCCGATGTATATGAGACACATCTGATCCTTCCATCACTCCACGCAAGTCACCTTATGGACTGGACTGCACACCGCCTTCCCAGATTGGGGAGAGGGGGTTCCAGAGCCACAATTCAACATGGTCTCTTCTCATCCCAGAGGCCCAGGGTCCTTCCTGAGACCTCAGCTCCTTCCCGCCTTCTTCATCTCAATTCAGACTTTTGGACTGGAGCAGACATCTCCTCCTCCTTCACCTTTCTACCTGGCTGGTCATAGTGGTCCTTTTATTCTAATTTCAAATTGAGAAAACTGAGGCTAGAGAGGTGATCACACAGCTAATAAGTGACAGAGTCAGAATTCAGACCCACAGCTGTCTGAAGTCTCCCAAAACTGAGCTGTTTCCACCAGTTTAAGGCCGCCATTTTGGTTTGTTCCTCGACAAGGATGGATGTGGGGATTGGACAATGGAAGGGTGAACCAAAGCATCCTTAGGATTGCTGTCTGTGGGTGGACCTGAATTCAGCATGAGGATATAGAGAGGAATGCAATATTGTTTGTTCCTTAAGGAGACAAATGTTTCAGTGAGTGCCTCTCAAACTTCTGAACCCAAGTGCCCGCAAATGACTGAACCTTCCCTACAGAGCCCTAAGGAGATTATATACCTATATTCCACATATTTTTTCATCCATCCATTGTCCGTTGGCAAACACTTAGATGGTCCCCATACCTTGGCAAATGTGAATAATGCTGTAATAAACATGGAGGAGTAGATATGTTTTTGAAATCCTGGGGTTTTTTTTCCTTTGGATACATAACCAGAAGTGGGATTGCTGGATCATAGAGTAATTACACTTTTAATGTTAAGCAACCTCCATACTGTTTCCATAATGTCTAAGCCAATTTACATTCTCACCAAGTGTGCAAGTGTTCACTTTTCTTCACTTCCTTGCCGGCATCAATCCCTTGTCTTCTTGATGAAAACCCTTCCAACAGATGTAAAGTGATGGCTCTGTGTGGTTTTGATTTGCATTTCCCTGATGATTAGTGATGTTGAGCATTGTTACATGTACCTGTTGGCAATTTATATATCTCCTTTATGAGATGTCTATTTAGTTCCTCCACTCATTTTTTAAATTGGATTATTTTGTGTTATTGAGTTTTTGAGTTCTTATATATTTTAGATATTAACCCTTTATTAGATACATGGCTTGCCATCAAATAACTTTCTTAATATTAATTCTTTGGTTAGTGCTTCAAAGAACTAGAATTTTTCATGACTCATGATGGTTTGTATATTGATTTCCAAAAGGTTTCTATCAATTTCCATTGCCCCCATAGCATAGCAACTTATCAGTTCCTCACAAATTTAAAACACCAAATTACTTCATTTTTTGTATTTGGTTACATAGCAGATGAAAACATTCTATTTGTGTCCTCATTTCTGATTACAATTTGTTCACCTTTACTTAAGAATTTTTATTTACTAATATATTTATTTTAATCAGGGATAATTTTTATTATAAATATGTATAGATCCCACAGCTGTTTTGGATATTGTCCCTTTCACAGATGATTTTAAGCATTTTTTTTCCTGAATCTGACTTTTTAATTGTTTCATTTTACTGTAGAGAAAGTTTTTATTTTATGGGAGATAAAACTGTTGGATTTTAAGACTTTATTTTGCTTTGTCAAAATTTGCAAGTATTTTCTTCTCAAAAGATCTTACCAAGTTTCGATTTTATATTAATGTGCTGTGCTTAGATTGTTTTATATATAAGCCCTCCATCCATCAGGAATATATATATGTTAGTATACAGATGCAGACTATTTATTGAAATTTTTATTCCTTCAAAAATTAGCTAATTTTACAAATGTAATTTATAAAATGGTCCCTTCCCTTGTTTTACAATATGTTGAAGTCATATAGGTCACATACAGGTTTTCCCATCCATCTCATTATCCATTTGTCTGGTTTTGTACAAGCACCATGCGGTGTTAGTTTTTGCTGCTGTATAATAGTTTATATCCACAAGAGCTAGCATCTCCTAATTTTTTAAATCATTATTAACATATATATGTGCAAATATATTTTGTAATAATTTTACTTCGTGACATGGCATTTTCCTTTTGATGTTTTATTTAGGATTAGATGAAATATGTGAATTAACTTGTAGACCAAAGATATATTAAGCAAATGGCTTTTTTTTGGACACAGCAAAATTTCCTAATACTCACAGCTACCCCTTAGGGATGGATCAGAGGAGGAGGTGATTACTTTGTGTCTCTACTCAGGACTTAATTTTGATACTGCTCTCTTAGGACAGAGTTTTTTGCCAACCAGAGGTCTGGGTATGAGTGTTATGGAGGAAAATCACGAGATTTTTATTTCCACTTTCTGACAGCAACATTAAATAAACAGAGCAATAACCAACCTATGACCGACATTGGATTTAGATGTCACCCACAAACAAAGCAAGCAGCGCCATGCTGAGCTTCGGAGCACAATCTTGCCTCTTGAACAAGAGAAGGCCCAAGGTGATTATGCACGGCAGTCACGTTGGGGTGCAAGCCTTTTTCCTTGCTCAGTTCAAATATTATTGCTTTTAAATGTCAGCATATCATCACTGTAGGCATGTGTACTTATTAAAACTTCTCTTTCCTGAGACATTTCAGGTGAACACCTTGGAGTGCAATATATATTGCAATTTTAGTCACAACTCGTGGAACAGCGAAGCTTTGGTTTGAGCTCTGTTGTCTACGAGGAGAGAGTTGACTGTCATCAAGGTCCTACCATAGGTGTGGCCCTGAGATAGGCACTGCCACATTCAATCCTCTTGACTTCTCTGTGAGGGAAGAATGTTTCTAAATTCCCATTTTATAGGTGATAAGATTAAGGTTCAGACTTAGGGGATAGAAATGGGCTTTAAGAGACACCCAGGCCACTGCCTTGCCCATTCCTTGCTCACTGACATCTTTAATGGCTTGATAACATTGCGGAGAAGTCTGTCTGAGCACACGCATCTGAACACCTCTGAGGAGAAGGAGCTGGTGCCTCTTCTCTAAAAGTGGCTCAGTCCCGTTCTGGGATGACTCTGGTCTGATAATTTAAACACAAACAAACAAAAACAACACTCCTTACATCAGAGGAGATCCAGTTTCCTTAGCAGTTCTGACCTGAGGCTCTGTTTAAGTCTTCTGAAGTCCGGGAGAAAAAAAGTTCTCTCTCTGCTCAGATACAACTCAATGGGATCAAAGGGACCAATCATAGCCACTGAGTGACAGTCACAGCATTTCATGAGATAGAGAAACTGACACCTGTTCTGATATCATCACAGTTAGGAACTCAAAGTATGTGCCTCTTTTTCAAAGAACCACGTCTTTCAGACGGGGGTTATCAAAGAAATCTGGCTTTCCTGCACCTGTCCAGACTTTTGCTGAAAAATCTCTGGGCCTTGTGCTGAGCCCTGGGGAAGCTGTGTCCTCTACATCTTGTTCTAAGTTCTGTGTGTTCCATGAACATGTCATCTTCCCCTTCCCCTAGAAAGGAGAGGGAAGCCAGAATTTAAAGTCATCATTCTTTTATCTCCTTTGCAACCTCTCAAGTGATAGCATTTCAGTGTCTTGTTTGAGCTTCCTTTTGAGTCCCTCGGAGAATGGATGGGTGTCCTGTCCCTTAGCCGGTGTCCCTGGAATCTCATTTCTCCTGGCTCTGCTTCAGAGAGGAGTTAGAGACCATGACATTCAAGGTTATGCCCTCTAACGAGGGTCTGCAGTAACAGGCTCCAGGGGTTGCTATCAGGAATGACCAACATCTAATCAGTATGAAATTATTTCTGACTCCAACTAACTATGCACTTTTCTTTGCAGCTGCAACTTCATTAAACAGGGGAGTGAGTTTCCAACAGAAAAGGTCAACATTTCCATTTGGGCATTCAAACATCTCCAAGATGAGTTTGAGGCTTTAGTGTTCTATTGATTCAGCCATCCCCATGCTGAGCACAGAACTTTGCCCAGAATAGATGGGCTGTGTCAATCAAAGCTCACCAGTGGGGCTATTTATTTTCTCTTTGATTCACAAGGGCGATCAAATATTGAATTTGAAGGGAACTGAGGTAACTCTGCTTTAGTATAAACTTGCAAATGAGACTTTACTTTCACAGCTGATACATTACTGAAACTAAAATTCATGAAGAGCACTTTGAGATGACAAAGTTTTCTCCTGCATATTTGGCTCATGTTTACTAAACAAATAAACACTTAAGTAGGGATCTCCAAAGGAGATACTGACTCTCTGTATAATCGAAACTATTATAATTAAGTGACATAGAAATATAAAGCACTGTTGATCAGGGAAGAGAGGTCCTCGATTTTGAACATAGCGGAGCTTGGTGGCATTTGCACATGCATAGATGAATGATATTCTTGGGATAGAAGGAATAGTCCATCTGGTGCTGGTTTACCTAAATTATATTAGTAATGATAGCAACTTCTCAAATTTTATTATTTTTGTGAACTTTAATGGCATGTAATTATATCATGATTTTTTTTTATTTTGAAAGGCAATTTTTATATTACACAGGTAAATTTATTTATTCAACAGTATACATTCTATGATAGATGTCATCTATCAATTATTTTTTATAAACCTTGTACTTTTGGAACTTTATTTTCCTTTCATGTTTTCTTCTTACCATCTCCGTAAGGTGCGTTTTCCCCTCTGAGTGGGTCACATTCACCCCCGCACACACACACTTAGAAGATGTCAGCTTTTGCGACGTATTAAAAACTCTTTGTTTTCCAAATTTGCCTTTTCTGTTCATTCCAAGATGACTTGCTTTAATTTTAAACATGTTTAATTAGCAGTATATGCATCAAATCGACATTAAATAAAATTATTCGGTCACCGATAGTCATATCACCCTAATTCAAAGGCCATTTATAAACCTTGTAATTAAATGTCTTCCCCTTACTTTGTAAATGTGTCCAGAATCTCTACATCTCCACCATCTTGGTTAATTGATTTCATAGGTTTTAAGTTTTACTTTTTTTTCCTTGTTGGTAAAGAGAGAAGAATCAATCTTCTTTTTAAGTTTTCTTATTCTTTTTTTTAACTTTTTTATAGACCAAATTTTGACTTTCTATATTCAGAATTTAATACCTATGTTTAATATAAACTATGTATGTCATCTCTTTACATGAAAAATGTATAAATACCCAGTGAATATATAAAGTGAATGTAAGAAATTACTATGTCTAAATATGTGAAAGTCTTGTAACAGGAAGAGGAGAAAAACCTGAATATAGTAATGCATTTTGTCCCTATTGTACTGCTGTGATATGAGTGACAGCTCCTTCTACCATCTATGTTTAGAAACTGGCCATGTCTCATGTAGTCACGAGCTCTTCTTGACTAATCCCCAAGTGATGCTTCAGGTGTCCTCAGGAGCAGGTCATCTGGCCTTTTCTGTACCTCATTTAGCGACTTTGGCTCATTCTCTGGCAGTGACTCTTAAGTCACCATTTACCTGGGCAAAGCTGTGTCTTGACGGTGACTCTAGTCCTGGGACAAGTTTTTTCCTCAGATCCACAAAGGGCTGCAGAAACTTCAGGCTGGACAGTCTATGAAGGTCGCACTGAAGATTTTATTATAGCAGAAGGAAGTACAGCCAACTTTTCCCTTACTTGGGACACAGCCACATTGACTGTCTCTAAAGAAATCAGATATTCTCATCCTGGGTCTTTCCTACTCAAGATGACTTACTTCCAGGAGGATTGATAGCTGGGGTACCCATTGCCTTTAAGAAAAACTCTTCCCACCCCCATCCCCAGCACTACCTACTGGAGTATGATCTGGCTGTGACTCCCGTGAGACTTTATCACAGTACACAGACAGTGGCACATTTCTCAGAGTGTGAACATCCATCTTATATCCCCACATGTGGGATGACCTCAGCCTGCACCAGTTCTCTAGTCTCTCCTCCTTAACAGCTTCAGAGAATCTTGATGCCAGTAGTTTCTTCAACATGATTAAAGAGAAAGACAACCTTGCATAGTAAACCAATTTACTAACTTCATCCTGCCTCTCTGTAAGTTGTCACAGCTCATCTTTCTTTCTACTTCTTTTCTTTCTATATCCCTAGGGACCCTGGACATAGAAATTAAATTGTATGAATGAATACCTGTGATGAACCTAGACTCAAATAGGTACTATGGGTGGAACTAATAAAAGGGGTCAAAGGAAAGATTCTAAAGGAATATCCACAAGGAAAAGAAAGAGCAACTTATTTTGGCTGGGGTAACATGGGAAGGTGTCATGAAGGTGGTATTGTAGAAGTTTGCTCTCAAATAAAGGTGCTTATTTGAGAACCAGCATCCACTTATTCCTCAAGTGCATGCCAAGAATGTTCTCTATTTGTACATCATCGATATAATTTTATTTCCTTCCATCTCCTGGGTGGTACCCAGCAGCTCATTCCATTAATTCTTACCTGGAGACTCTGGCATACTCTCTCTGTCTTAATATTTATCTTTCTAAGAACTCCCATACACCACAAGGAAATGTAAATGGATGCGGAAGTCTTGCAAAGCAATTTGGCATTAATGGATCAAGAGTCTTAAAAATGTTCATAGAGAGTTGATATGAGCCAGCAATTCTGCTTCCGGTAATCCAACCTAATGAAATAACCTAAGACATAGGGAAAAATAAATACACATAAATATATTTGCAGAAATATATTTATCACAACATAGTTTCCCATTCTACTGATGTGATGAAAAAAACTAAATAGAAAATGAAAGAAATTATTAAACAATAACACATCCATATGATGGACTGTTATGCAGCCATTAAAATGGTGCTTATGGAAAACTGATAACATAAAAAGTATATATGATATATTGTTAGGAAAAAGATGCAGGTTGCAGAAAAGTGCATAGAATATGGTCATGACCATGTAAAACTTGTATATGACATAGACTAAAAGCAAAAGGAGGCAGAGTGGGGAAAACACAAGGGCCACATGTTGACATCTGGGTTCAGTTTGAATTGTTTTTACCCTTTGTTTCTACTTTGCTGAATATTCTAGTACTCTTCAATGGACAGGCTTTTTTTCTTTTCTTTTTTTTTTCTTCTTCTTCTTCTTTTTTTTTTTTTTTTTTTTTTTTTTTTTTTTTTTTTTTTTAATGTATAGTGTTTGCAGTAAATTTTTAAAGGCACCTTTTTTATCAAAAAGTTTCTTTTCCTCCAGGGTGATGTTTTATACATAGACAGATAACCAGATGTCTCCATTTGCCTTTCTTCATTATCAGACCGGGTCCTCATAAATTTCACATGTATTCCAGGCTTCTCAGCCCACACATGCAACATCAGATACATAGGCCGACTCACTTCCTGCCTGATCAGGGTCATTTCCCCCTGGCCCACCCACCGAGCACAAAGAGTCTGCCTACTTTACTATACAGTAAACACATGTACTTCTGTAGCTTGCCTGGTGCTCTTGACCCCTGCATTGTGCTAAAGAGAAAATTCTCGTTCGTTCAAGACAAACTCTATTCTACTCCAGCTGTTACTCTTACCTGCCCCTCTCCTTCGGCATGCCCCATGGTTTGGTTTCCCACAAGCTTCAGCACCAGCTCTTTTGGGAAGGTTTCTACACCTTGCACTGCAAGTCTCCTGCTATTCCAGCAAAGCTTTGCTGCAAGATTTCCATAAACTTTTGCAGTCCGTGTTTAGCAATGCCAGTGCTTTCCCCCTACGCTGGATGGCCTCTTGGTTCCCTTTTGTGATGAGATGCTTATTGTTGCCCCAGGTCTTCCGCTGTGTACAGCTCTCATACACCCCTGATCAGGATATTTAGTCCAGCTAATTAAGTGAGATGGCCCGGTAGCCTCTTCCACAGTTTGGTCTGCTGCTAAAATATACATAATCTGACGCTGACCTCTTTCTCTCTACCTTTCCTTCCTCTGGAAGAACTCCAGAATATGCAATATCACCTTGCATAATCAATACACAGACACATATTGAGTGCCAGCTCTATGAGAAGTTTAGGGAAAGAAAACTGGATGGCCTCACCCGCAGAGACTGAATAGTCCAGCAAGGGAGATAAGATAGTTTTTGTTAGCACCTAAACCAAAGACATAGTAGGTGAGTGATGCAGAGGCGGGAAGGAAGGAAGGGAAGGAAGGAAGGAAGGAAGGAAGGAAGGAAGGAAGGGAGGAGGGAGGAGGAGGAGGGAGGGAGGGAGGGAAGAAAAAAGATTTATTAAACCCCTTTTTTATGCTAAACATATAGAAATCTATAGAGAAACAAAGGCAAGGATTTGAAAGAACTCAATAAACATTCCCAACTGTATTTATTTTCATAGAAAAATCAGAAAGATAAATGAAAACTAAGTCTGTGGGGAGAGGAACAAATTTGGAGCAGAGTCTCAAAAATCCAAACCAAAGAGATAGGACAAAATCAAGATGATAAGATAAGCAAATGGAAATCATGTACGGACAAAAGCATTCCCTGATTTGATGTATTATGCACTTACTGTGGGAAGAAAATAATTCTAGGACTTCTAAAAAGATAGAGTAAGGAGCTTGGTGGACCCTGTTCCCCCACCAAAGAACAACTGGAGAAATTATAAAACAAAACAACCAATAATTTAAAGTGTCTGGAAATTTCCCCAAGGATATACTCAAAAGAAGAAGGGTATATTCAAGAAAATTTACTAAATTTCAATATGAAAAGCAAGAGTTCAGGGCGGTTCAGCCAGGACCTGCTCCCTTTTCCCACTTAGCACCCATGTTAATGACTCTCTCCCCTGGGCCACTGCTCTGGACAGGTGCACCCAAAAAGATCAAGGTTCCCCTTCCCCAGCTCACAGGTGGGGGTTATCCCCCAGCCCCATTTACATAGACCCTATGCTATATTCCAGTCAATAGTGGCCAAGAGGTGTGAGGCTGTCTTCCTTCACCCATTCCTCACGCCTGGGGGGAAGCTCAACCTCAAAGGGGGCAGGCCAAGAATGCTTCCTGCCCTGCCTCCCGTTGACTCCTCCTCACTATCTCTGCCCCATCCGCTCATAGGGAGGAAGTTCCATGTTGAAAGAAGCAAGTTGAAAAGACCATGGGCACCCAATTCCCCACAGCGCCCTCTAATGGAGCACAGGTGCCACTCTGGGAAAAGTGGGTCCTCAGTTCCTGTGCAGCCCAGAGGAAAAGGCAGGCCATAAAAACAAGAGCTCCACACTCTGCTCATTTGTTTGTGGGTGCTTTTTTCTGAATACCCGTGTCCCCCCACAATTTGTACATTGAAATCCTAACACTCAAAGGTGATTTTAGTAGCTGGGGCCTTTGGGAGGGGCTTAAGTCAGGAAGGCAGAATCCCCATGAATGAGAATAGTGCCTTAAAGAAGGGGCTTTGGAGAGATGCCCAGCTGCTTGCACCATGTGAGGACACAGTGAGGTGCCAGTTATGAGCTGGGAACAGGGTCCTCACCAAGCCATGCTGGAACCATGACCTTGGACTTCCAGCTTTGAGAACTGTGAGAAATAAATGTGAATAGTTGGTAAGCTACCCCAGTCTGTGGCATTTTGTCATATCAGTCTGAAAAGACTAAGATAATGGGTGATGTAAACGCAAAGGAGGTGGCAAGCAATTCAGAGAAGGCCGATAGCTAAGATAGAAGCAAAATGGCAGAGCCGACAGAAGTTTAATAAAGAGAATCGAGGATACAAACAGATGAGATCATAGTCAATTCTGGAAGTCAAGAAGACTGCACATGTGCTAGGCTGAACCCACTCAGGAGCGAGCAGGAAGTAGAATAAACTCGAACGCATTTTCCAAACCACATACAGAGCCAGCAACACAGAGCAGAAACCTCTCAGGCACAGGAAGCTTAAACACAACTTCTGACCTGATACTAATGCAGGGCAACTCCCAGAAAGCCAGGCTTACAAACGAAGTCATATTTATCCCTGCAGTGTGGAAGGCAGTGTGCATACCCACTCCGACAGTTGTGCCCTCTCAGGAGAGGTCAGAGAGGGAACCCCCCAGCTAGTCCCTGACTGAATGTCAGGCAAAGCTGTGAACTTCTTAAAAAACCAAGATAGTAGCCTCCAAGCCATACGTATCCAGTGATCAAGGGTGAAAATATAAGTGGCCCAGGGGGCTGAAGCACAACTTTTGACCAATAAGAGGCTTATGCTGACCCAGGGGCATGACCTAGCAGCCAGGCTAAAGGTTAAGAACCAGGGGGAAAGTCTGAGCAGGACATCAGAGGCTACATGCAAACCTGTTAATATGCTAAAAAGCATTGAGTTGTATACTTTAAATATATAAATTGTATGATATATGAATTATACATCAATACAGTTGTTTTTCAAAAAGGAGAATATAATTTTTGCTGGTTGCATTATGAGGTGACCATAATGTAATATACACTGGGCAGTAATTCACTGGGTGAGGGGTAGGGACTGATTGTTTTGGGGAAGAGATGATAAGGAATCGTAAAATCAAGCACAACCCTTCAGTGACGTTTTGTTAGCCCTAAGATCGCATTTATGAATCGGGGGATTGACACAAAGGAATAATAATGTATTCCGTATAATAAATAATGCTCATCAGGAGAAATATGTTTTCCAATATCAGTTTAGCTCAGTGTCCTCTTGAATTTATGTGGTGGGAGAGGCAGGGTTAGAAACTCAGGATGCCAAGGAGTATAGAGGAGATTCCAGAAAAAAGATGATGCCTAGAAGCGAGAACTAAAGGAGGAGCAGAAATTTGAGGATCAGGTAGACTCTCTGGGAAAACATTCCAGGCCAAGGCATCTGCAAACCCAAAGACATTGAGCTATAACAAATGGAGCCTGGGCTGTGTGTGGACTTCTTGGTGTCCAGTGGGAGACGAGGATGGAGGAGGTTGGATCAAAATTATGGAAGGTCTCAAATATCTGGTTAGAGATTGGGTTGTATCTCATCTTGTAAGCAACGCAGAATTATTCAGTTTTAAGCACGGGGGCAACTATAATCAGATTTGCATTCTGAAAAGACTTTTCTTGCAAAATTGTGGAGAAAGGATGAATAAGGATAGACTAGAGATAGATAGTTGAGAAGGCGGTTTCAGTAGTTTCTTCACATAAGAAAGTGATTGGCAGTTGTATGGAGAAGAAGCAAGAGGCATTTGTAAGGTAAAACCAATATTTTGGTGACCAATTATATACAGGAGGGAGAAACAGGAGAGAGGCAGTGTATCTAACAGGTTTAATGCAAAAAGTTCATCGGAGTTGTGACCCAAGCTCAGATGTCTGGTAAAATTTAGAGCAGAAAAAGAAAAATAAGAGTAACCAAAGTTTAGTAACCCAAATTAATTGTGAATTAACTTCCTCCCCTCCTGACATTTATTGAATGTAGATCACAGCAATGAAGCTTAAAATATTACTTTCCTTTCCATCCATTTCCTTTACAAAGTCTAACTAACCATCACCTCTCTCTTCAACACTCACTGAATTTTTTTTTCCCCCTCTGGTCCCATCCAGAGACTCATTTCTTTTCACTTCTCTTTATTCTGTACCTCAGAAGCACCCAAAGAACCAGCCTGGCCGTGCAGGCTCTGCCTTGGCGGGTGAGCGAGGTAAAGAAACTGAGCAAACAAAGATAGAAGCTATTTAGCTGAGATAATCGCTTCACTAATTTGTTCCATCATACAGCTGGACCCGCTCCCCTGGAACTATTGTTACTCCCAAGGCTCTAAAAGTCCTCCCGTCTGGTCACAAAGCAAAGTTCCAAGCTCTACTAGAATAATTTACTTCCTTAAATGTAAGAAAGTAGCAACTAAGCTGTGAGAGCACAGGCACCACTTGGGAAACAGGCCTTTCTGCCCACGTCAAGGACAAGCCTCGTCCTTGGGGCAAGCCTGCAAACCCAGAGTGACACCGCGCCAACGGATACTGGAAATATCCTTTTATCCGCTTTATTGACAGATGCAGGATGCTTTCTGCGCCCTCGCCAGCGGCAGATGGGCCTAAGAGTACTGAATGGGCCTATCAGAGAAAATGTCCTTTCTCACACTCAGACTGAAGGAGACCTCCCATCGCCAGAGGTTTGGCACTGTCTTCTGCTGTCCGTTTCCCCAGGTTAAGTATTTAATTCCTCTCTGGGAAGTGTTGGCCCAGTTTGTTGCTTAGACCGGGAAGCAGATGGAGTGCAGTTTACAGTTCAATCAGGAATCCAAATTAAAGCCATCGACTGGTTCGTAAGGACTATATCCTGGCAGCTTGAGAAGCCGCCTGGCCGTGGCAGCAGGCCCACCCAGTGTTAAGTACACATAGGTATGCCAAGCGCCAAAGGCTCTGCCTTGCGGGGTTTCAGATATGGACCTGGAAGCCCGCTGGGTTGATGGCCCAAGATGAAGGTCTTTTTGTTTACTAAAGCCAAAAATGTCGGTACCCAAATACGTTTATTTTATTGAAGTGTAAGGTATAGATAGTAAAACTCACTTTTAAAAGTGAGTTCTGCTAGTTTTTTTTTTTAATTATTTTTAGCATCTCTTTTCACTCCTAAAGTGATCTCAATTTGGACCATAACTTATTACAAATTATTATTTTAAGGTCATTGGTTTTCACTCTGAATGCTATTAGAGGGTATGATGAGGCTTTAAGCAGAGGGGTGATATGATCAATTTTATTTATTTATTTTTTTTGAAATTTTTATTCAATTTATTTAAACTAAAAAGAGAAAAAAAAAAGTTTACCCATTTATCTCACCCCCAACTTCCAAGTCTAAAACCCACAAATGTGTTCTCTGTATCTATACGCTTGTTGTTTTGTTTTTTTTTAAAGATGTCACATAAAAGAGGCCATCTATCCATTGTCTTTATCTGACTTATTTCTCTTATTATGTATATAATCACAATTTCTTTATCCACTCATCTATCGATGGACACTTACGTTGCTTCCGTATCTTGGCTCTTGTAAATAATGCTGCAGTGAACGGAGGGCTGCACATATCTTTTCAAGTTAGTGTTTTCGTTTTCTTTGGGTAAGTACCCAGAAGTGAATTGCTAGATCATGTGGTAGTTCTATTTTTAGTTTTTTGAGGAACCTCCATACTATTTTCCATAGGGGCTGTACCAATTTATAGTCTCACCAACAGGGCACATGGTTCCCTTTTGTTCACATCTTAACAAACACTTGTTATTTCTTGCCTTTTTGATAATAGCCATTCTAAAGGCATGAGGTCATATCTCACTGTGGTTTTGACTTATATTTCCCTGATGATCAGTGCTGTCGAGCATCTTTCCATGTACTTGCTGGCCATCTGTATGTCTTCTTTGGGAAAGTGTCTCTTCAGATCTTCTGCCCATCGTTTGATTAGATTTTTTTGTTTGTTCGTTTGCTGTTGAGTCATATGAGTTCTTGTATATTTTGAATATTAGCCTTTTACCAGATCTATGATTTGCATTATTTTCTTCCGTTCGGTAGATTGACTTTTCATTTTGTTGATGTTTTCCTTTGCTATGCAGAAGCTTTTAGTTTGTTATGGTCCCACTAATTTTTGCTTTTGTTACCTTTTTGGTCTTATTTAGTTCTGCTAATATTGACAAATATAGACAGTCATGTAACCACCACCAAAATTAAGGTATGAAAGAAAATCCCCCCGTCTCTCTGTGTGGTCGATTTCTCACCCTTACCCCCAACCCTTAGCAAACAGTGGTCTGATTACTCTTTCTGTAGTTTTGTATATGCAAGAAAGTCATTTAAATGAAAGCAAGCATATGTAGCCTTTTGAGCCTGGCCTCTTTCCCAGTGCATAGATGCATTTAAAACTCATCCACTGTTAAGTGTTTATCAACAGTTCATTCTTTTTATTGGCTATATCACAGTTCTTATCTTGAAACAAGATTACAGTTATGGTGTAGCCAGGGTAGGCAGAAATCTGTTATCCCCTTTTTATTATTTGAACAATAAAGAATGGTACCGGAAAAATAAAAAGATAATAATGAGAAGATATTAATGCCAGACTGAAAACTCTGTCTAGGTTGGCTAGGATAATGTCTGCAATAAACTCTAGTTAGAACTTCTTTCTGCTCTCCATGTCAATCTTGTCCTCCTTTTTCTTGTATCCCTTTTCTCTAAGAAATCCATTCATGTGATACAATCGAGTCGGTTTCCTACCCACTGTGTAACCTAGACTTGTTCAACTATAATACACTGACCCCTGCCCACTGGGACTGGTTTAGGGATCGCCATGTACTCCAGGCCAGCCCAATCTTCTCTTCGACTTTGCTGGAACCATCAAAGTGTTCTTTGTGTTCTTTGGCATCATGAACTTGACACATTATGTAAACCTGGAGCTGTTGCAGGCTGTGGTGGGTGATTTTATGTGTCAACTGGGCTAGGCTTCAGTACTCAGATAGTTGATCAAACATTATTCTAGATGTTTCTGTGAAGATATTTTTTTAAATGAGATGCACATTTAAATTAGTGGACTGTGAGTAAAGCAGATTATCCTCCATAATGTGGGTGGGCCTCTTCCAATCAGTTGAAGGCTTTAATAGAAAAAGACTGATGTCCCTGGAAGAAGAGAAGAAAAGAGAATCCTGCCAGCAGAGTCACCTTTGGATTCAAACTACAACTTGCTGTCTTACCCTGCAGATTTTGGACTTGCCAAGCCTATATATATATAAATAATTTCATTGGTTCTGTTACAGAGGCCATCACTTCCCCCACATGGTAGGAGAATCAAATGCATACAAATACAGAAACATGCACATACACACACCCAAAAATAGTTTGTAAATTTGAACTATAATCAAGACACATATAGCGCCTTACACTGACTCCACTCACTCCCATTTAACAGCATGTCATAATCATTTACCATATCACCATGTGACTAAGTCATTTTTGAATCGTCCCTTTTCAAAGCTATATATTCATCTATTGAGAGAAGGTTCCACAATTACTTAACTCACATGATGTGCTGCACATTTCATTTGCTTCTGATGCCACTGACCATTCTTGCAAATATACGCATGCACATGTTTTTCCATACTTGGATGATATCCCTGGGTAGATTCTTGGAGGTAGAATGACCACTCTTGTGACAGTTTGGCTCATAATACACATTCCCAAATTATTTTCCCAGAAAAGTATGCCAATTTACACTCTGCCATCAAAATATTAAAGTGTTTGTCTGAATGCTTGACAGTGCTAGTATTATAATTTTAACTGTTTTTATTTTATTTTGGTTTCATTGAAATATAGCATTTTAAATACTTAGGGTGTGTGTGTGTGTGTGTGTGTGTGTGTGTGTGTGTGTGTATAATTACTAGTTGGTGATAATAGATATATGATTTTTCTGGGTTGTGCCTAGTCAGTTGCATTTACTCTTTTGTGTTGTTTGTTCATAATCCTTACTCATTTATCTATTAGTACCTTATTGATTTATATGAGCCATTTGGATGTTAAAGATGATCCCTTTATACTCTTACACCAGATGTCTGTGCAATTAGCCGCTCGTTCCTTTCAGGGCTTTACTCCAATATCCCCTTCTCACTGAGGCCTTCCCTGGACAGACTATATAAATTTGAGCACCTTCTCCTCCACCTGGCAATTTCTTTCTCCTTTCCCTAGTTTATATATTTCTTTCTCCTTATTACTTATCACTATACAACTATATATAACTTTAACTATAAATGTATATGTTTGCATATTGTATATGAATATATTATGTATAATATATATTTTCATAATATATATTTTTTGATTTGTCATATTTATTGTCTGTCCCCTCCCACCACCAGAATGATCTAGCAGAATACTTCTGTTAAAGACTAATCTGACCTGATTCCTCTTTTATTTTTTTGTTTGACTCTACTCTATTTTAGAAAGGCTGCCAGAAAGTTTTGTGCTTCAAGCCTCAAAGATATTTGCCCTGGAGAAAGCAGACATAGCCTGAAGTCAAATAGCCTTCCAAACTGTTTTATGAAAGATTAAGGCCAATGAAGAAGTCACAGTGATAGGGGAGAGACTTAGTGTTCCACCTCCACTCTCAACTAAGACAAAAATGTACAATGTCCATCTGACAGAGCTGACCCACAGGTTACTCTTTGGCATAGCTCCAAGGAGTTGGGCATCTGTCAGAGGAGATGGGTTACAGGTTGGGTGATTAAGGAAGTGTGACCCTAGACATTAGATATTTTATATGCGGAGTCCAGACTCAGAAATTCCTCAGACTGCTGTGATTTACATGAGTAAAATGTCTACTGAGACTGGACTGAGATAGTATTAAAGACTATTTCCCCATTTTCCAGAAGGTTCCTGGATTCCAGTGCAACCCTGAATAGGAAATTATGGGGCAAAGGGCTGGGGTATGATTCCTTTAGTTTGACAGAGTGGGCATGCCCCATGGAGATTAAATAGACTTTAAAAAGGAGAGTGATATATATATATATGCAGTACTAAGGTTTTCATCTGAAACCAAACCTATACACGTTCCCAGACAGCTGGTTTGCAGCTCAGTCCGTTGTTGGACTGAACGCACCAAACCAAAGCAACAGAGTTTGGTTGGTGCATACTCCAGGCAGATGTTCTGCCCCCTGACAGCTGACGCAAGGAGAACTTATCCTCCAGATGTGGCAGGCTGGACTGGGGACAGGACAGACATATTTTAATGGAGTATGAAGTAAAGCAGGCAGCCAGTGGTGATTCTGAAGTAGCTGCATCTGGAATTTCCTTCTGGCAGGACTGCTATCATGCCCTGGTCAATAGTAAAGGCCAGAGGAATCTCAGACCTATAATATACAGCTGCATGTTTTTCAAATCTCAGTTTATTTAATGTGAGTCCTCTGGGTTATGAAAATGATTCACCTCAGGTGGCTCTATCAGATCCTGGGGACATGGACCTCCTGTCCACGTCACCTTTATGTAAAAGGGGATTGCCTTCAATGGGATGACATTTACTTTAGTTCCGTGTACATATGAGGTATATTTTACCTCATACCTTTCAGAATAGTTCAGAACGTCGCTGCACAAAATATAACCTGTAGACCAGGAACATCAGAATGGCCTAGGAAGATGTTGAAAATGTATAAATCTCAGGGTCCAGTCCAGGCCTGCTGAATCACCTCTCAACCAGATCCCCAAATGACTTGCATGCACGTTGAAGTTTGAAATCTGCTTGTCTAGACTAGTTACTCAAGTTACCTCAGCCCTTATCATGCATACATGAGAACCCCCAGGGGTGAGAAGCTGCCCAGAGACACTGGCCTTGGGTACAAAATGTAAGGGATCTTCAAAAACTCAATTATCAAAGCAAAATGCAATGCAAACTTTATTTTAGAAAATCAGAATTAATGCCAAAAATTACATGGTAAAGAAAATAGAAACTTTTAAAATAAAGACAGTGTTTGTATTACTGTTTTCCTTTTCCTCCTGGCTGCAGTGCTGCTAGATAAGGCACTATTTAATAAAAATATGGGTGTTTAATATCATCCTATTCTGAATCACTTGGTCTGGGATGAGGTCAAGACATTATCAAGAACAGCAACGATAGTAAAGCCAAATGAACTTTTTCTTTATTTTTTATTGAGGAAAATGGCAAACAAAAGTAAAAAGAAGAGTATAATGAGCCCACATGCATCTATCAGACAGCTCCAACAATTACCAATACCTGGACAGTCTCATTTCTCCTATATACTTCCCCACCACATCCCCAACTCCAGCTTATATGAGGTAAATTTATGTGCAATATAATATATATATATATATACACTGATATACACTGATATATAGATATAGATATAGATATCTATATCTATATATCAGTGTATATTTCTAAAAGAAACGAACCTCTTTAAGATCTAATTACAGAAGTAACAAAATAATGTCAAATTATTATCAAATGTTAAATAATATCAAATATCCAATAAATGTTCAACTTTTTTTGAGTCTTATATTTTTTAAAGTCATTTTGTTTGTTTAGGTAAAGATCCAAGTAAGATTGAATAAGGATCCAAAATATTCTCTCTGGTTGATATATCACCTAAATCTTTTTTTATCTCTACATTCCTAACTCATCATTTTTGTTAATATTGATTAGCTGGAGAAATCAAGCCATTTGTCCTATCAGGTTTCCTGTCAACTGATAAGCTTGCTTCAGTATTTAATTACCATCTGAACATCCCCAGTAGAACTTCATCCACATAAAGGCAGGGCCTTTGCTACTATTGTTTTCCTTGAGCCCTGATGAGTGTCCAGGTTATAATAAGGTGTATAATAAATATTTGCTAATTTAGTGAACAAATAAGTGGTGATTCGCCCACATAGTGTAATATTGTGTAATAGTTCAAGTAAGGGTTAAAAAAAACATTTTTGATGTAGAATACTACTACTATGTTAAGTGAAATATACAGAATATCAAACTGTATAAACAATATGAGCCCAATACTCTTATTATTTTCAGTATTTTTACATCCTGGGGAAGAGGGTTAGGTTAATATTAAATATCAGTCTTAAAAGTCTGCAAAGAGGAACGAAGATGATATGTTGGAGTTTTCTCAAAGATTAATGAGATTAAGGTTTATATTCCTTTTCTTTTTTTCCTTCCTAGAGTAGGCTAATCCTCCTCCCCTCTTTTTTTTTTCTTTTTTTTCCCCCCCCCTGTTCTAAGAAGGGTCTCTATGGGCCACTGAAAACCTATTCCATTGTCAACACACTGTGAAATAAAATTATTGGTAGGATGACCATATAAATTATTATCCATGATGGGTCACTTTGGAGAAAGAAAGGGGGCACTCTTAAAAATTACTCTAGAACTACGAACTAAAATCAGGACTCCCTTGGGGAGCTCTAGGACATGTGGTCACTATGGTTATTGATAATACCCATAAGAAGTGTCCTGCCCTCCTTTACTTCTAATAAACAGGCAAATAAACAAATAGTATGGCTATGGGATATTGGATCTCCAGGACCTCAATCATCTTGCCAGGAAAAAAAAAAAAAATCCCACATAATCAGTGATATCTAGAAGATATTCTTTATTTGAAATTTTAGCCATAAGGCTGAAAAACTGAAAGGGAATGACTATGAATATTAAACAGTTCAGTTTCTAGAGTAGGCTGCCAATAAATCGTCCATTTGATTCTTGAGGGTGGGAATTATGTCATGTTGTACACTATTACAGCTAGAAGCAGGTGTTTAATATTCAGCAGAATGACTAGCAACTATTTCAGTTCCCTTTCTATCACCAAGTCTGGGTTTAATAATCCATCATAGTTTAAATAAAAATCTATGACATTAACTAGAAACTCACTTTATGTCAAAGCTCTCCACACCCTTGTGGATCGTTAGAATGGGGTTTCAAATCTTTCTTTTGTTTAAACATGGGGGCCCTAACAAAAATGGCCAGAACAGCTTTCTGTGCAACTCACATACAGCTGTATTCCCTCCACCTAGAGTCTCTTCTTTAGCACTGAGATGCCTAGCTTTTTGGTCCTCTAGCTTTTTGGATACTGAGAAAACTAAAGGGAAATCCCACTAAGGGGTAAACAATTGCTGATCAGTCACTGCCCTTGAGTATCTGATATGCCTGTTATACTATACCTTCTCTGATCCTCATTTGGTTGACATGATCATTGCTAATAAAAAAAAAAAAAATGCAATATTGAGCCCCGTATGCCAAACACCGTTCTAGATTCTAGATGTACAGAAGTGAACAACGCAAAGCCACTGTCTTCATTGAAATGTTCATTAAAGTGGGATGGGAGACAAACAAATACATAATATCTATTATAATGTCAGATAGTGGTAAGCGCTGTAAAAGAAAAAGGTAAGATAAAGGACTAGAAAGGAACTTGGTGAGAAGAGGTGTCATTTTATATACTGTGGTCAGCAGACCTTTCTGAGGAGGTGACATGTAGGTAGAGCAATGGTGGGAAGGAGAGGAAAGTCATGCTTGTATCTCTGGTCATGGAAAAAGAACACGTGTTAAAGTCGGGACTGACTCGATTGCTGGTAACTCTGGAATTCAGATTTCCTAGAACTGTGAGCTAGGCCACAAGCTGGAGATCTGCATTTTCTTTCTAGACCCTCTTCTTGGTCCCTGGTTCTTAAAGCAAGTTTACTTATATTCTAGAACTTCAATTCCCTCATCCATAAAAGGGCTGGTTGGACACCATAAATGCCATCCAAATGCCCAAGGCACCACTGAATTCAATATTACCATCCCTTCCCTGCAACCCTCTGCCCAATCAACATATTTGAGTAACAGATGTACTATTTACATAATACATATTTATATTTAAATAGACTTTTTAAAAATCTAGACATATATTTTTAAAGGTATCTATCTCCAATTCCAGTGCATGTGCGGGAGGGGGAAACTTCACCACCAACAAACAGTTCTGGGGACAGCAGCTGGGTGTCCTGCTCAATGCTGACACTATTCCACCTGGAGAAAGCGTCACACTCCACAGGTTAAAGGCTCACCCTCCCCACCCTTTGCTTCAGATGCCAGTCGCAAAGCCCTGTTGTTACCGATGCTTCTGATTGACTGAACATAGTGAATCAGAGGTTTCAATGACCTTCTCCTTGGGTTCGATTAATATGTTAGCACGGTTCACAGAACTCAGAGGAACGTTTTACTTACTAGATTACTGGTTTATTATCAGAGGACATAACTTAGGAAGAGCCAGATGGAAGAGAGGCAGAGGGCACGGAACTCCCATGCCGTCTCTGAGCACACCATTTGCTCCAAATCTCTCTGTGCTCATTGTCCCAGACACTCGCAAAACCTAGTCCTTTTAGGT
This sequence comes from Eonycteris spelaea, assembly GCA_003508835.1. Classification (NCBI taxonomy): domain Eukaryota; kingdom Metazoa; phylum Chordata; class Mammalia; order Chiroptera; family Pteropodidae; genus Eonycteris; species Eonycteris spelaea. Next base: position 2,628,764 of record PUFA01000026.1, on the reverse strand, counting down.
TTATATGAAGGCTTCAGTACACTGGTATAGTAGATTGAATCATTGGCCTCAAGTGATGGATCCAGCCTCCAGCCCATTTCCCCTCCCTGGAGGCCAGCCCCCATCCTTAGGTGCAGCCCAGAGTCATTGTATCAGCATAACAAAAGACACTTTTATCCTCCTCATCTTTAGGAAATTCCAAAGGTTTTAGGAGCTCTGCCAGAAAGGGGAAGAAGGCCAAATAACATTTCTTATTATAAATCACAATACCACAATTTTAAAAGGAAACATTATATTATTGCTTTATGGTATTAAAGGTAACTACACAGGTAAATACATGGAAAGAAAACCATTTTATGAAATTCTAGCTAGACATTTGTTGCTGAAGACCTGAATCCTGAGGTCTATTTCCCTTTCCAGAAGTGAAGTTTACTATGATTAGATATGCAATCCCAAAGTAGGCTGTACCCCACCAGAACAAGCAATAAAAATTTTACCAGCACCCGTAATAGGTCAAATTGATTTATTTTGAACATCTACAACATAGCAGGCTCTGTTCTAGGCTCTAGAATACATAGTGGAAAAAAAAAAAGAAGTCTTTGCTCCCCATGGGGCTTACATTCTAGAGAGTAAATAGATTTACTGAAAATAAACAAAGTATAAAGACATCAGAAAGTGATACGGACTCTTGTTAAAGAAAATATTATTCGTGACACCTGTTAAAGACAGTAAGGCACCACTTTATTCAAGTGGGGCTTGTACAATGGTGTTTTCTAGTCGGGGAGAGAGACTGGGTTCAACTTCACCTTCAACAAGGACAAGTGGAGAGTCACATCCAAGGAAGCAGGAGAGGGTCAGTGGATGGAAAATTGCTAAGGGAATAAGTCAGAGGTAAGGGAATCCTTACTGTACTGACTCGACAGAATTCTTGCTGAAGGCAGGTCAGGGTGATTAAGATATGAGAGTAGTCAGATACCCAGGATGGGAAATTTTCAGTAAATTGACTTAGCAGAATTCTTGCTCAAACTGAATTCAACAAAGACAGAGAGGGAAGGCCAAGCTGGCCTGTACCAGCAGGTTCAGAGGAGCCTAATTAAAGTTTGGTCAAAGGAGACAGGCCTTGTCACCCTGCAAAGAATGACAGAAAGGCATTTCAGCAGATAGGGACTAGAAGGCTGCTTTAGACTGGGTGGTCAGAGCCATTTTGGCAGGAAGTGGATTCCAGACAGAGAGAAGTATGTGCAGATTATCTGCTTAGTGATGGACAAGGGGCTACCTTTTGCCCTTTAAAATACATTGTTATTTAGTGTCACTTAAAACCATTTTTCCCAACCCCTACAGGCAGGAATGCACGCTCCCCACCTAGAAAACAAGGAACTGCTGGATCAAGGGTTCTCTGGGCCTAGGCCTGGGTGTCACTGTCTCCGTGGGCAATGAGGCTGTAGGGAGGAGGAGAGGCTGGGAGGAGAGGCCCCTCGGGCTGCAGTCTCTGGGCAACAGGCTGTAGTATCCATCTCTTAGAGGCAGTTTAAAGCCTGCCCTGGAGCTATCAGAGCAAAGACCTCAATAGAGAACTCAAAGAGCTCCTTAAATTCAATTTTGGATCTGAGGCTATCTTTTGAATTATCTGCGGATGCTAGAAAGGTCCAGTTTGCAGTATGAAAAAACCCAAAGAACAGCAAAACCAACAATAGAATCATTAATTTGTGTAGCGAGTTATACATTTAGTTAGTTTCCCATTCTAGGTAAATATTTTCTAGAATTCTTGGAGGTGTACCAGACAGGGATTACATGCCCCCATTGTACAGATAAAGAAAAGGAGACCCACGGAAATCATGAAACCTTTGAGGGCTAGCAATTTAGATAGGTCATTTGATGGCACTTCAGTCTGCTCAGTGCATTGGGGCCAAGTTTGACCTGAGTGTGTTAGGACAATATCCAAAGAGGAATATCCAACCCTGTGGAACCTAAATCTAAAATGTGATAATAATACTCTCGCAGCCTGGGGGCAGGGGTGAGGGAGGGTAGCCAGATGAATTCTCACATACGTTTCTAGTAGTTTATAATGCTGTATGACCTAGAACATGGAATGAAGCATTTATTTTCCTTTGTCCATCCATCTATAAATTCCTCCTCCTGATATTTACTTAGCACCTATTCTGTCCTGGGAATTCATAATAATAATAATAAAAAAAGTGGGTGCCCTACAGGAGGGCCAATCTAGTTTGCTATGTCACCACCATCACACTGACCACCTCTTGACTGATTCATGAGAGAAGGGAATTTGAAAATTATTTCTTTCGCATCCCAGTTACTGTTTGGGGCGGGGGGGGGGGGGAAGGAAAGGAAGATAATTATCATAGCATAAAATAATTTCCAATTTCCTGAGTGCTAAATGAAGTAAAAATTATAGTTGAATTAAACTCATCAGAGATGTTATTTACAAAAAAAAACCCATTCTAATGAAATTATATGTCTTCAAATCTAAATATTTTCAAAGAATTATGTTTATAAAAGGAGCACCATTGTTTCAACAAATGAGCAAAAATACATGCAATATGAAATTCCTTATGTTAGAAATGTCAAAGTTCGTGCAATTCTTGACAAGCTGTACACCAAATTTAATTTTGACTGTAATAAAGAATAAAAGCATTTGAGCACAAGGAGCTGCAGTCTGGGAGACACAGACTGAGGTAGAAACCTAGATTCTGTTCCACAGAGACAAAGGGGAGGCCGCCTTTTGGTGAAAGTTCGGCTCTGTGGTGAATGGCTGCTCAAAGTAATAAACTGAACCCATGGAGGGCGGGAGTGTCCGTCCCAGATTCTTCCCGCCAGTGCCTCAGCTAAGTCACTGACCATGCAGAATAGTTACTGCTGTTGGCTCTTTAACCTAAGTTTAAAGGGATAAGACCCTTGACCTAGGGGGGAGAAATGGGATCCATTTCCACCCAGCTTTGACAGTCACTCCCTGTGGGGATTGAAGACATACCGTGCCTTCTCAAAGAGTGAGAGCAGTGTTTTGTATCTAGTACATTCTCTCCCATGCAGTATAAGCTCAAAGAAGCCTCACTAATTAGAGAAAAGTATTAGTGAATTAATACTTCCTTTTTATTTTTCAATGCATTTGACATATAAAGATAAGGTTTATGCTTACTAATTATCCTTGTTAATAAAATTGAAGTCAGCATTACTCTTCAACACCAGAGGGACTTACTTCACCACTGAAACATCCCTTTAAAGCTGGGAGAGAGCAGCAAAAACCCAGTGAGGAATAGGCACTCCTGAGAGTTCAGCAACCATATGATGCCTCCTACTCTGCATGCCCATTTCTATTTCTATAGTGAGCTAGCAGCAAATCCAAATTTCTGATTATCTGCTTAACAGTTCCACCTAGCTATCACAAAAGCACCCCCAATTTACATGTCCAATCCAAACTTAATTCATCTTTCCCTCAAACTCACTTCTTTTAAATTCACAATCCCAGGTACCAAGACCATAATCCACTCAATTCCTCAAGTAAGGAAGCTTAAAACCACATTGTCATTCTCTGATCAGTCATCAGACCCTGATAAATCGGCCTTACTGAGACTCTCATCTACTCATCAAGTATTGATTGTGCACCTATTATATTTCAGGCACCATTTAAATAACTGAGCATGTGACAAGAAAATAAGGTCACTGCTTCTTGCAGCTTACATTCTGATGCAGCTATCAGACCCGCAGATGTAGGAAAAGCCAAGAAGCACAGTAAGTTTAAAAAGCTGTAACTGATACAGAGGAAACCAACAAAGGGTGACGTACTTTGGAAGGAAAAGGGGCCGTGCGTTGTCCGTATGAGGACCTGATGGAGGGCCAGTGTGGTTGGAGCAAGGGGCGCTGAAAGAATGGTTAAGATGATGTTAGAGATGCTTGCAGGGCCCTAGTCATGTACAGCAATAAAGAAAGGGAACCGGAATGTATTCGCAGAGTTTGGGAAGCCAGTGAAGAGGTTCCAGTCGCGGAGTCATGTGATCTGAATTGTGGGGGAAAGGTTGGGCAGTGGAGAGCAGCTAAGACTTGGCTGTTGAGGTCAGAGATGACAAAGGTCTAGTAGACAGGCTGATGGCAGTGCAGAAGCAGAGAACCCTTGCCACTTTTCTATCTTGAATTATTTGAAGCCTTCCTTATACTGCATTTTGACTTTCATTAACACCCTCCCAGCATGCCTCTAAGTCTGTATGCTCCTAAGCTGTCCTCACACACCACCTGCCAGCTAGACTTGGCCACTCTTCTGCTCAGAGATCCCAACTCGTTTCTCATTGTCTTACAGAGAATCTCAAACAGAAGTAAAGGACATCACACAGCTATGCAGGCAAAATTTCAAATACTCTTAACCAGGTCCCATCTGACATAGAGTGATACTCTCTGGGCACCATAAAAGTGTATTCTAATAAGTTTCACCAAGTGATGTAGATAATTGCTCTCCTATCTCCTAACCATCCCCAGGAACAATGGCTTGTTAAGGTATGATTTACCTAAACACAAGATCTGTCCAGAACTGCTGCAATCGGCCTACCCTCCGTTTGTGGTCAACATTTACCATCACCCCATTATACCTTTTATTTATTTTGTTCCCTCAACCCTGAAGGAGAAGAAATATCCGTTGCATTGTCTGGGGAGGTAGGTAAACACAGAGGTACACAGGTGATTACAAGAACAGGATAGATACTTTGAAACAGGATTGAGAAGACTAAAGGATGTCAAGGAAGGTAGCAAGATTCATTCTGCTTCCTTAACTAGCACAGGTCTACAAAATAAGTTTTTGATAAATGAATGAATGATGAATGCAAGCAATATCCACTACTCAAGGACAAGAAGAACAGAGCAGTGTTGCTTCTTTACACTGAATTGATGCCATAAAGCAGTGATTGCTTTATATTGAAATAAGGAAGGACCACTTAAACTAAGATTGCTTTTAAGGCAATATGTTCCAAATGAAAAAGGACTCCACTAGTCAGAAAAGACATTTTATTTCCAAGCTTCTAAGAGGGTTCTACAAACAATAGAGGCTTAAAGTTAAAAAAAAAAAAAAAAAAAAAAAAAAAAAAAAAAAAACAAACAAAGAAAAAGAGAAGATAAAAAGAAAAAAAGAAAAACAAGTATTTTTAACTATTGAAAAATAGACAGACTTTTTTTAAAACTTAAACATAAAAATGTGAAAACATACTTGTCAAATCTAATCCAAATACATTTATAGAAAAAAAAAAATCATCCATGGTGAGGGGGTTACTCATAGCTGTGCACTTGTTTAAGTGCTGTTCATATTCCCTTTGAATTATTTCTTCATTTCAAATTCAATTGGAGAACTGTGCAAATCTAGCAAAATATTCTTTGGATTACAAAAACTATATAAAAAATGAACAAAACCTGCAATTATGGAAGTATTGAGAATTGTGCAATCCTTCACCGAAATGAAAGATTCCAAAGTGACATTGTCCACAGAATTTATTCCATTGAAGTGTTCAGACAGGTTGATGTAAATGCAAAGTAAAATGGAAGTGAGCACTTTCATAAAAACATTTTTCTTTGTATGCCTTTTGACTCAGTCATAAAAACAGTATGTAGCAAGATATCAAGAAATGCTTGAAACAAACTTTCACGTTAAAAAAAAAAAAAAAAAAGAAAGATAATCTAAAAATTGCCTGCAATCCAAGAGAAAGCATGTGCCCTGTGTCTAGGGGGAAAGAAGGAAAGCACTTGCAGTGCGACTTTGTGTGGTCTCTCCCCGGGTATTGCTATGTTTTGACCTTTGGCCCAACTGAGCAGGTGAAATGTCCTTCACAGAAGTCTCAGTCCCCAGGATGGGACTGCAGGCGACCACAGGCATACTCCATCCAATGGCACTGACTTTCAGAATCCACCATGGTCCCTGCCTTTATTCTGAGCTTATGGCCCAAAGCATATTTGAAAACAGAAGTTTGGAAATGAATTGCTCTTTCTTTTGTCAAAATTTAAAATGCCGCATTATTTTAAGAGAAGTTAAAATTACAGGAGGAAAAGTAAGCAGTTCTGACGGTTAGAGTCTTCATGAGAGCCTGGCAAGATCAAAGTAAAGAAAAATAGAATAATGTTGGAGGTCTGATAACTACGTGTGGCAAATTTGTATTTTTGACTCTTCAGTCCCCCGAACCCCAAAGGCTCGGTATGGGGCATAAAATCTACATCTTGAACTTCAGAGTTCGGATCATTTCATTCCCTCATGGACTCATCTCTTAACAACTGAATTACTGATATACAAGATAAATGCATATTATATAACAAGTATTGCAAAATCCTAGACTGACCTAGATCTTTAGCATTCTACTTTTCAGAAGATGTGTGTGAACAGAAGCCAGGAAGCTTACACTGAGAATGTACAAAAAAAAAAAAAAAAAAAAAAGCTTTACAGGTTACAGAATCTTGTCTGAAAAAAACATTTGCAAAACATATTTGATTTTAAATAAACAATAAAAGCAGCAGACTATAACAGATCATAAATAGGGTTATTGAAAGATCACAATATCTTGAATTAGAAATATAAATGGGTCATTAGAAATACTTTTTTTCAATGTTAAGAATCAAACCCAGAATTAAAAAAGAATCTTTTTTTTTTTATTTCAAAGGTTGCTTCTTATATTGAAGCTCATATTAAAGCAACAGTACAATGTTCATAAAATATAAGTGTGATGCCGTAACATTTCTTACATGTCAGAATACTGATATTTGTATGTATACTAAAATAAGAACTTTAAAATTGTACAAATAGATACATTAAAAATGACATAGAAATAGGGCGCCTCTCACTGAAACAAGACAGTTATATCTGGCACGTATTAGTTTAAGATGAAAGTAGAAGCAAAAAGATTTACAAGAATCAGCAGTAACAAGATTGATGCTCAAGAGACATAATTGTACATTGTATTGTACATACATTGTATGGGTTTAAGCTGGCTGAATATTATATATTTCAAGTTTAAAAATGCACTACATATAGTGTCCATAGTTTAAGGCGAAATTACAGCTCAGAACTGTTGTTGTCCTTTCTAAATTTGTGGAAGATTCTTTGACCAAAAAAAAAAACAAAAACAAAAACAAAAAACAAAAAAGAAAGAAAAAGAAAAAGGATTTAGATGTTCATAACACATAAACGATTTCCCTTCATTTTAAGTTCACTTTTAGACTTCTCCTTCACTTAAATATTTTGTATGCCAAGTGGTTTTCTTCTAGCTAAGTTGATAAACAACTTCAATATTTGCCTTTTTTGTGTGTGTGTGAGAAAAAGTACTTCACAGTATTTACCACTTTGATATCCTTGGAGTTTTATTAAATGTATCCTCTCTGTAAAACTTTGCTTGTTTTAAATGAGCCTTTCCTTGATTTAAAAAAATACCTGTTTACATCATCTTCTAGATTCTTCAGAACGCCCGACACAGTTCTTAAGGCCAAATTTGTATCATTATTGTTAAGAGTCGTCATCAAAAGTGTCTTTGGAACCGTACAAGTCTGCTAGTTTCTTAAAACGAGGTCCCCAGTTCTGTAGGTAGTCATAGTCCAAGTCTGAATCTGTGGTGGCAGACTCTAAGGAGCTCAGGGACCCGGCCACCGAGCCCCTGCCTTCGTAACCATAGATTTGGATGGAGTCATAAGGAGGGGCAGTTGGGTCATTATCTGCCTCTTGTATTCTCGTGTTGATGAAGTCATCAACATCCACACTGTTGGGCGCTGGCCGGAGCCCCGGTCTAGGCATGTACTGATACTCGGGTTTTATGTCTTTGCGAGGGATAAACCCATTGATGCCGTCAGGATTCTGGAGGGTGGCAATATCAAAGGCTTCTGTGTCTTCCTCCCCACCCCCCTCATCATCATAGGTAATGATGTTCTCACGGACATCTTCTTCTTCAAAGACGATGAGTGGTTCTTTCTTTTGCTTCCTCAGGGTCACAAACAGCACTACAATGACTGCAGGGAAAGGAAAAGAAAGTGAGCGTAGGTTAAAGTCCATCATTCCCAGATTCTCTACCTAGAACTCTGCTTCCTCTAAGGCATAATGTATACATGGTTCGGAACTGGAACCAGTCTATGAAATGAGAGCTTTACCTAGAATCCACAGAGGGGTATAAAACGGCCCTCCACCTGGATCTTCCTCTGCTGCCAGGAAAATATTCAAACAAACTGGCAAGTTGGAGCTATTTTCAGCTTCTTACAGATGAAGCTGACATCACTGTTTGGAAGTCATCTTCCTAAGAGCTAGGGAGATTCTAAATATGTGGTCTGCGGCCTCCTAAAAATGGCCAATGTCAGTTTCTCTTTGGAAAGGAAGACAGCTGCCTCTCCAAGGTTATGAGTGAGTACAGTTCAGAGACCCCAGGTCCGACTTTTCTAACGGAGGTGATGCCTGGCTCCTGCCCAGACGTCTGAGCGGGGTCAGCATTGACCTACTCTATCTTGGTAAGACATCTCATAAGCATGGCTGGCTTCTCTTCAAACTACCACATAGATGAGGAAAAGTTTATAGAGGTCCCATTAGACAAACGTTCTCATTTATCTGAACAGAGGACAGTAGCATCAGCTGGACTCCAGATGAAGAAACTCTGCCTCTTCCCCTCTCTCAGAGGGAATTCCTCTAGGCTCAGGCAATCTAGGATGGGTGAGCAGAGCTGCTTATAAGGGAAGTTTAGACAAGCCTTAACTCTTTATCTGTTGCCTCCCTACAAGGAGCTTCTGCTATGTTCCATTAGAACAATCTCCCACACACTCAGCTGAAGAAAATGTCTGTGGCAGAATTTGGCAAGTGGTCCAAGAGCCTCTCTGAGTCCACCATCACTCCGAGATAGAGGAATGAGTGTTTGTACCTGCCCGGACTGTACCTAGCTTCCAGGGCTCACCAAGCTACCCCCTTCCTCTGCGCCTTGTTCTTGACAACACTTTTACCCTAGACCACTCCCTTTCGCTTTCTTTGCTTGGCTGATTGTATTATCTCTCATCACAGAAGCCTTCCCTGGCATCGCATCCAGACACCTGACAGGCTATTGGCACCTGCTCTGTGCACCAACCCGCCCCTGTGCTTACCATCATCAGAATGCTTATCACATGGTTTACACATCTGGTTTCCCAACTAGACTGTGAACTTCTCAGAGCTCTTGTATTCTGTTCCCTCTGCTTGGAATATCCATCCATCCTAGCCTCTTTCATCAGCTGGAAAACTCAGCATCTGACAAGTCACATCCTCTAGGAAGATATCTCTGACCTTCACAGTCAATGTCAGGCATTTTCTACTCGTATGCCCTTTAGTTCATGTCCCTATCGTGGCACTCACCGTGTGCCTCTGTCATTTATCTGCTCAGGCATATACTGTCCTTGATAGACTACGTACTTATTGAGCAGCAAGATCTTGAGTGATTCTTCTTTTTATCCCCCAGGGCCAAACATGGAACCTGGAACCCAGATAATACTCCGAAACAATCTGTTGAACTGAACTCACTGACTCCTCCCTATGCAACCAAGCTCTATAAGTTCATTCAATAAAGAACTAAAGTCATGAGAAAAGCATAAATTTGGTGTCAGAGATACTTGAATTTGAATCCTGATTTTTGTCACTCAGTTTCTGAGATGCTGGGAGAACTGACCTCACCTCCTGAGGCCAGGAATGGTAGATGTTATTAGCATCAGTACATTCCTGTTATTACAGAGTAAACCACAGATGGGATGTCAGTGCAGAGGAGGGGGCCCTAATTCAGCTGGTAAGTGCAGGGAAATCTTCCCATGGGTCCCCATAAGCTGAAACATACACCCAGATACCCCATGTGATAATTAGAGGTGGTGTCAAGATCTAGCTTTACCCAGGTGACCTTTGTCCACTTCTGAGTCCTTCACACACTGTCTTTTGCCTCATTATTATTCTTTCTACCGCTAATTCTTCTCCTGCCTCTTGTAAGGCGATCTGTTGCTCATGTACTAGGTCTTTGCCTAAACTCCTCTTCTATAACACTTTCTCTGTGGCACCCCTGGTGGCTTCTGCTATGCGGTCCTGTGATCCCTGGCAATAGGCTCTTTATAACCTTGTGCCAACTCTGCTCTAACTGCTTGTCAAGTTGTCTGCCCCTTCTCCAGTCCATAAAATGCATGGGGGCAAGCACAGCCTCTTTGTCTCACACTGTTTCCACGGTATACAGCATAGTTCTGGTAACTAGTTTGACCATGAGAAATATCTGTGTTTCAAAGACAGGTATCTGGTTAAGGCCCTTCCTGCAGATGACCGGGGAGAAACCTTACCCAGGAGAATGACAATGCAGGCCAGGATGGCGATCAGCGCCCCCGTGCTCAGGCCAGCATTCAAGACGTAGGCCTCGGCATTGCAGGAGAGCAGCGCCCCATTCACGTCGCACCCACAGACCTTGATGCTGAGGGTGTTGGTGCTGCTCATGGGCGGGATCCCGCCATCGCTGATCACGATGGGCAGGAGGTACAAATCCTGCTTCTGCCGGCTGAACCCTCCACGCCGGGCATACACCCCTGCGGTGTTATCTGTTGGAAGAGGGGAGACAGATGTGCTCTCACACGGACCGCTCCGATCACAGCCTGCATATGTTTGCATTCAGCCTTGCAGATCGGAGGGTGCCCTTCTCATTACCAAGGTCAACAGCCAGGATCTTCCCTACTTTGTTCTTTAATCTAGGTGTCTCTAGAAGCCGCAGGCATTTGGTGTGACAGGATCACAGAATAACCTCTCGGCATTTTGGAATGAAACTCTGAAACTGGCTCTGTTTTATTTGGTGAATACAGAATGCCTTCGCTGGCAAGGCGGCCACACTGTTTTCAGTGAAAGTGTTGCCTTTTTTGTCAAATACAAGAAAGTTTGGGCTTTGACCACATACTCTGTGTTAGTATAGCATATAAATAAATGCATAAGTGAGTGTGAGAAAGAACAACAAAAAAAACACCCTTTTCCTTGTTTGCACTTTTCTTACTTCATGACAAGCCTGTGGCCAATTTCCATTTGTTTGTTATTTTCAGAGATTTCCTGTTTACTCTCCAACCTTGCCCAAACTATGCACCCAGTCGTGAGTCCTAAAGGAAAATACCTCCTTTAAAGAGGAAATATTTTATAAACCCAGCAGCAGGTTTCTAGTTTCTTTGAAATTCAAGCACCATCAGCCACCCAATTGAACATATGACCCCTCCTACTTAAAATGATTCCAGGTTTTCTCCGAGGCCCACACAACACAGCCCTGCTCTGCATAGTGAACCACCAGACCTTTCCCAAATCTAGACCTCACCTTGCCTTCCACACTCACACCCCACCCCTTCCCACACATCCAGTTCAGCCTCACAAGCAGAACTCACGTCTGCTCCCAAACACCACTCTCAGATGCACTGACTTTTTCTGGAAAGCTGTTCGAACACCCCAAAGCTGTTCCTTTTATCATGACAGGTGAACTCCTCAACCCTCAAAATTGAATCCAAAAGGCATCTCTCTCTCCAGGGAGCCCTTCCTAGACCTCTCCCATCACCTCTTCTGTGACCCATGACATTGTAGATTCCTACAGGAATTGGTATCTTGCTACATTCTGACATTATTTGCAGGAATCACCATTTTGACGTCTTCTAGATTGTGAACATCAGGGGAATAGGGGGTTTTATATGATTCATCCCACTCTCTCCAGTACTGGACACACAGCAGACATTCAATACATATTTGTTGAACAAATGGCATAACTGTGTTCTGGGAAAGGTTTGACCAAAGTTCCAGATGTTGGCTTTCATGTATTTCTCAATCTTTTGTAACCTATGCCCCCAAATGCTTCGTCATCATGTTTTCTGCATATCTCTACCAACAAAAATATTTTTTCCAGCCTCTGGGAAAAAATATCAGTATTATAAAATACTGTAAGTTTTGAATATACGGTATCAAATCTCTCCCTTGCTCACGCGCGTGCACACACACACACACACAACACACAGATCCTCAATGTGGACTGCCTCCATTGGTGAGTTAAGAATCAGTAATTTATAGCAAAAAGAATGATGGCCCAAACGCTAGCTGGCTTTAAATGGATTAGCTTTTGTCATAGGGAAAAAAAATAACTTAGAATCTCAAAATCAAATCGATATATTTTGTGTTAAAGGAAATGTATTCTCTGTGAGAGAAAATAAATGTATAAAAGGCAGATTCAGTCTCATTGAGGAATGAGCCGATATTCTGAATACTGCAGAAGGTAAGGTGTGGATATGCACTGGCTTTTGGCAAGCCTGGTGATGCCAGATTCTCTGCCCTTTGCTGCCAACATCTCAGTCAAAACAAGGCAGAAGAGTTAACTCTCATTCCTGTATTTTCTGAATTTTGGGTGACTGGGATATATTGCTCTTACTACTGAAAAAAAAATATGCAAACTATGAAAATGATGAAAAAATAAAGTGGTCAAATAAAATATTAACTTTTTCCTGTTCTAGGTTATACCACTGTCCTGTGCGTAACAATTAGCAAATTTATACAGCTATAATAAATTCAAAAGTGTTTTTTCCTTTTCATAATTTTTTTGAGTTCAGTAAGACATTCGAAAATTAAGTTGCAATATCTAGCTCCATTTTAATGCTATGAAATAACACCATGAAAAAATGAAAATTAAAAATATAAGAAAAAAGCAAATTGATTAAACTGCTTGAACAAATATACCTCTCAAGTATAGATGACATCCTCTTTACTTAGTTTATCTTTTGGGTCCCGCCCTGTTACCTATGGTGTTGATTTGGAGGAAATGTGACCTGAGCGTTTTTGTTTTTTTAAACTTGTGGAAGCCATAATTTAAAATCTATTCTTCACTGTGCCACCCATGCAAGACTGTGCCTCCAGATCACAGCAGGCCAGCTCACACACTTAAGTAAATGAAAATCAAACACTAAATGAAAACACATGAATCTGAGCAGGACGCCAGCATGTGAATTCAAGATGTTTCACATTCTGAATAGCTGAGTCCTCCCGGACACACTGACACTGTTACAGAAAAGCTCATCACAGTACTCAGGTGACTGGACCACTTATAATCTCTGAGCGATAGATCAGTAGAATCCTGAGATTTTTTTTTTTTTAGTCTCTTCTGGTCAAACATGTTTTGCATATGGATTTTAATATTAGCCAAAGAGGTGGGAAATAAATGGACCGAGGGTCCCTTCTTGGGCACGCACTAATTATATGCTTTAAAATGAGTTGTGTGTCCCCCTCACTTGCTCGTCCATCTTTAAAATGAGAACACTGGTTAACATCAAGCATGCCTCCCACGATTGTCATTGGAACCAAGGAATGCAATAAAAGCAAATGGTGGCCCTCCGTGCCGTGCTTCCTGAGGGCTCAGGATTCCTTCTTCCAGAACACATGACACCCAGTACTGAGATCCTCCAGGACCGGCGAACTGGCAAAGAGGGAATGTGGGACAGGAAGTGTGTGAAGAGGGAATGTGGGACAGGAAGTGTGTTTAACCAGCCTAGGTGGTCCTCGCAGCTTCAGTGGATGACATATTTCCCCTTGAGAGCCCAGCAGCTCCAGCATCACTGAGAAGTTGAGCCTTCTTTCGAGAGGGGCATTTCAGAGGCTTCAGTGCTGTGTGGCCTGTGCTCATCTTTCTTGTGGTCCACTCTGACCACTCACCTGTCACTAACAGAGTCACTAATCAGCAGGAACTTCACGAAAAAGAAATAGAAAAAGAAATAAACTAACAGTAATAACAAATGCCTGTACTGGAACTCAGTTTTGCATTTTAAGTTTGACTACAGATGCCCTTTCATCTAAATTATTATAATTAGCCAGCCACTCCCTATCTGTCTTTAAGAGGGTGCCCTCGCTTGGGACATACATATTCCTCAGGTTTGTGGGTGACCCAAGGAAAAAAAGGTTCTATGAGGACACATTTTCAGGGAAGTGTCAAGTTGACTCCTTGGTTAATAACACAAGGCAGAAAAAGACAAATGTTGTATCAATTTTTAAATTTCCATAAAGATTTCTTAGATCCTTCCCCTTTATAAAGCTTCCAAAGAGCAAATCTCTTAGTATTTGAGTCAAATGGACCTCAGTTTGAATCTTGAATCTTTTACAATATTAACTGCCTTATTTTATATATGTGTTAGGTAAATGCCTAGTTTCTATATTCTTATCTAAGAAAGTAATAATTTTTAGGATTAAATTTGATTCCATTCATAAAGGTACTTAGCACAGGGCCAGACTGTTGGAGATGTACAGAAGTATTCATTCTCTCTGGACTCTTTTGTCTTTAGCAGTGGACTAACGAGGAAGAGAAGCTCGTTGGAAAAGAGAGCAAAGCAATTTCCTAGAAAAATCATCTCCGCTTGAAATGCAACTGCCCACACAGAAGGACCCATCATCTTGAGGTAAGAAAACAGTCCATGCTCTTCAGTCCTGGGCAAGAGATTTCCCAAGGTAAGAAAACGTTTTTCAAGCAACTCAATTTTTCACCCTGACACCCAATGTTCTCATCCCTGGCCACAGACAAGTACACCAGTTCCATTTCCCCCTCCACTTAGGCAAAAACTTGCAAATGGGGCCATTAACTACTAACTAAACGCCATGCACAAATTATAGTGTTTCTATTAATGGAAAGTAAATTGGAGATTCAAAGTTTTATGTCTACAGCCTGGACTCCTAATCTTAGGCTGTTTTTACCTTGTGCCCTTTGTCGTTTCACTAACATAATGTAAAGGTTCCTGATAATGATGGTTTCCATGGTACCAGTTTGGGGATTCAAATATAAGGGTTATGATGATGGTGTGGTCCAATGGAGGGATACAAACACTTGACATTAAGAAGAAAAATTATGTTTGAATAACCTGGGACATTTTTGTAATGTAATGCTAAGTTTAAAAAGAAAAAAAAAAGAAAAGCAGGATATTAGTGTCGTGGTTTTTCTCCTTCAACTCTCTTGAGCATTTCCCAATGTTATTAAATTTTCAAAAAAAAAAAAAAAAAACCCCAAACAAACAAACCATTTATCATTTATTTCTCTATAATATTCTGCTCTTGCGTTCTCAGGTTGCTTGCAGTTTTTTTCAACTCTTAAGTAATGTTGACATAAACATTTTTTTAACTAATGTTTTAAAATTTCAGACTTTTTTCTAAGATAAATTTCTTATAATTACTGGCTTGTAGGGTGTGATTCTTGATATTTATTGGCAAGTTTGGTTCCATAATCCACATTAATTTTTTCAAGGTAATTTGTTTTTTAATTTTTGTTAATGTGATTGGTTATTAAAAGTCATCATTTATTCCACCAATTGATATAAGTTAATAAATAAATAGGTACATTATGATGGGGAAATAGTGCTTGACTAGGCACTAACCTTGGATTATCTCCAAAAATGGAGGGGGAGGGGGCAGCAAAGCAAAACAGGTGGTATGCGGGCATGGCCCCTGCCTGTCAACAACTTGAAAAGAGGAAGCAGTGCTGCAAAGAGGTCCCTGAGAGGTCAGGAGGGAGGCTCCACCCCAGATGAGGGACGTCTCCCTGAAGCTCTTAAGATGCTCTTCTCACCACTCCTTCCCCTCTGTCCTTCACTGCTCTGAAGCTTAAGACCCCACGTGGCTTGACCTGATCAGAGACGCTCCAGCCTGCGAAGGAAAGGCCTGGCTGTGTCAGTCTGGGGCCCTTTATTCAAGGCTGTTAAAGATCTGGAGAATCTAGGCCAAGCCTTGCTCTTATTTTGTTCACTTTTGACCCAAATGTACCTCCTCTGCCTTTTCTGCTCAAACCTCAGAGACAAAGTAGATCTGTTTGCCACATGAAAAGCCCCCATGTACTTGAAGACAGTTAGTTATGAAGTCATGTCAGAATAATCACTATTTAGTTACTTTCCTCTGGGCCATCTCTACTTTCTTAGAAATATGGCAATTGCATCATCAGGATAATGAAAAAAAAAAATACATAAGCACATATGTGAAATATATATATAGTGTGTGTGTGTCTCAAAAGTCTTAATGGAGTTTTAAGTGTTAATAATTTCAGAAGTATACATGCTACACAATGACACAAGACATTGTTGGAAGGTTTAATTATTTACATATTTTATATTCAAATTTGTGATGTTTGAAAAATAGATTTTAATTTTTGATGCCAGTATTTGCCATCTTTGATCTGAGGGACTGAAATAATAGAGATCTCAAATAATATTTTTAAAGTTTATGTCATTTATATTTGATATCGCTGCCTTTGAAAGATGAACATATAATAGCTCGTGCAGATATTTCTATTTTCTTGCCTTTCTGAACACCTTATGATCTGTCTCTCTGCAGCACACACATTGCACATTTCAGTCTATGGAGATTGTTTGAATGTCTGTCCTCTTCACCAGCCAGTAATCTCCTTGAGGGCAGGGACCTTATCTTGTTCATATTTGTGCTGTAGAAGTGTTTTTTTGTGTGTTAACAGAATGAATAGCTCAATGATATTCCTATTACTGCATCTCAGCATGAACTTGGCTTTTCCACACAGTCAGATTTTACTGACCACATTGTGGATTGTGTTCCTGCTAAATATCTCCAATTTTTTATCTCGTACTCTTTCCTGTTACTTAGGTTGAGTCAGATTCAATTGAGCAACATTTATTGAGCTCCTAATTTGTACAAACCTTATTCTTTTTACTTCTGTATACCTTATCTCAAAAAATTTTAAAACTCAGTGCAAAACATAATTATCCTTACTTTATAAAAAAGGAAATTGAGAAAAAAGAGGGAAGCGGTTATTCACCATAACATGGAAAATACAAAGACCAGGATTCAAACTCCTCTAGGTTTCACTATATTTTTATCAGCATGCAGCTGACCCTAGAATCCTGATACTATTGCATGTAAATTACATTGATTCTTATTTGTTTTGTTTTGTTTTGTTTTGTTTTACCAAATGTCCTCAGTATGATTATATTATTAGATGGGCCCCATCATAGCCTACAGGAGGATCCAGGTAGACTCAGGTCCCATATAGAGCCGCTCTTAGAAACCTAAGAATTTTATGGGAGAGAGATACACATTTAACACCTTTTCTCCCACAGTGTTTGCAGAAACTTACATTTTCAAAAACAAACTGACATGCAAGATGTATGGTGATAGGGAAGGAGAAAAGAACATACTTCCTAAGTATAATTTGGTTTATGAAAAGGAAAACTACTAAGGAATTAAGTGGTATATAAACATTTAGGGTCTTTTTAGTGAATTGAGAAATCCCAGGAATTAGTTAAATCAGTGACCTTGAACAAATAACGTATCTGATCCACCAAGAAGGTCCATTTCTTTTTTGGTTTGGTTGGAGAGGGGGCGGGGTCCCAGATAAACTGTGTTTTGTGTTGGACAAACTGCAGCAATGGATTTCAGGCAGAAAAGGAACATAATTATTTACACAGTGAAAATGGCAGGGCATTAAAATACATCTGCCATTTTGATCCGCCAAAAGCAATTAAAGGGGAAAAAAAGTTCCACAGAAATCTGTTTGGGTATCTTTATAAAAGTGAAAAACCAGGAGTATATTTGAATGTTATTTGGCACTGCGCATAAAAAAGAAATGTACTTAGTTTAGACCAAAAAAAAAAAAAAAAAAAAGAAAAAAAAGAAAGAAAGAAGAAAGAGAAAGAAAGAGAAAGAAAGAAAGAAAAAGAAAAAACATGTTTGCCATTTGGTCCAATCAGAGTGAATCTGTCTTGGCTATTCTTCTTATTCAGCCAAATCTGCTTTTTCATGCAAACTTTTATTGTTGTTCTGTTTTGTTTTTTACTTTTTTTTTTTTTTAAGCAGTTCAGACTTAACTCTGAATGTATCATGTATCAGAGCTCATTCAATCTGCAACGGGCCCATCTTAGCTAATGTTAGATTTGCAAAATAAATACATTTTAAGGTCATCTTTTTCCTGGATCCAACCCCTAGATGTCTAATATAACTCTGTGGAATAATACATAATTAATGGATGGAAGAGGTGGGTGATGTGGCATTTACTCCTTTAGAACATTCCAACATCAGAAGACTTTTTCAGCCTGAGGCTTATGATGTAACATAATCATTTTTTTCTATAATAATAACTAATCCTTAAAATTTCTGAGGTATGTTACATGTTTTTCCATCCACTCTTTCATTTTAATTCATGCACTTGACCAACCCACTTTTCTTAATGTTGGGATAATACCCCCACAGCTCATATTCTTGTGGGAGACAGAGAGGGTAATGATTGCTTAGAATGCAGAGTGATAAGACAAATGCTAAAGGTTCATGCTGTGTTCCTAGAGCACAGAGGACGAAGCATCCAGCGTGGGTTGGGATGCCTGGCAAAGCTTCACCTGAGAGATTTCACTCATGGTGAGACTGGAAAGAGGAGGAATAGGCAGAAGAATGCATTCTCAGCAGAGCAAAAGCAAGAACATGTGAGGGCAAGCACATTTGGGAAAGCAGAGGTGGTCTGAAGTTTCCGGAGCTTAAGGTTTAAAGTAGCAAGAGAAAGGTGATGATAAAGACAAAGTTTACAGGGTACGGGAGATCATATAATTTCTTGCTCACAGGGCTATGAAATGTCAGGTAAATCCATAGGAAATGGAGATCCAGAGAATTTTAAAGGACCTCATCAGGGACTGATTTAAGTGGGGATGAGACTGGGTCTGACAGGCCTGTTTGGGGACCCATGATATTCACAGCTCCTCTGTGAGTAGGTCATGAATAGTCGTTATCAAAATTAGCTGTGCTTTCACAATATAACTAACTGTGCCCCACGTGTTTTCAGGAACTTCCTGACATCAGGGACTATGTCTTATTCACTGCTAAAGCCCCATTCCTAGAACACTACCTGGCACACAGTACATGAGAATAGCTCATTATTTCTCCATGATATGGAAGGATGGAAAGAAGAGATTCTGATAGAGGAACTAGGAAATACCTAGCTTTTGATGAAGGTCACTCTGGCACTAAGTAGGGAAGAAACACCAAGGACACAGAAAGTCAAACAAAATAAGGAAGGTGATTCATGATATCTAAAGGGTGACACTAAAATTTGTTGACTTGAAAATCCTAACAGTATTTTTGTTATAAGAGGAACTAATACTCACAAGCTCCTAAAACTGTCCTCTGCTGCTCAAATGATTGAACAATGTTTTAATAGCCAAGTAACTCCATGATCTGATCAGCCTTCAACTTTAGTTGGACCATATTTATTTTGCACTGGACAGCATGCAGCGTCGGGTCGTGGGGCCAGCTTTCTGTATTCCAGTGCCTTTATCTCTCACAACAGTAGCTCAGTCCATGAATTAGGAGTGATGTAATAATTGACAGTTTTTAAAAATAAGACAGGAGTAGAATTGTGTGTCCAATAGTCATGTGTTAATATTAAGATTGATCCCCTTCTGGTGATAAAGACTAAAGCCAAGCATTGAATCTCTAACCCTTGTTCTTTCCTCTCCTCTTTATCAGATGGTCCTTATTTGGAACAAGAAGTTTGGAAATTTAAAATATTAGGTTCAATATCAGGATGTTTCAGTTTAATTACTTTCTCAAATCATTAAGTCAAAGGACAAAATCATACTGTATTATTAGAATTCAAAAATTGTAATAAAAATTAAACATCTATTTTTCGAACAAAATAGAAAGGATATTCCCTAACACACACACACACACACACACACACACGCACGCACACACACACGCACACACACACACAGCATAGCACAATAAATCTTAATTTCAGTCTAACAACCAATTTTATGCTTGATGGTGAAACGCTAGAAGTAATAGTCCCATTAAAGTAACAAGGAAGAATATCCATTATTATTGCTATTATTTAATCCATATTATAAAAGTGCAAATCTGTACAAATAGACCAAAAAATAGTTTTTTTTTTAAAAAAAGGAAGCAAATTGTTATTTCATTTTTATATGGTTGTCTCCCTAGAAAACCCAGGAAAATCAGCTGAGAAGTTGTATCACTTTAGAACAATGTCCAATAATAAATGAACTAATTAAAATAGTTATAGTTTATAATAAAAATAGTCACCTAGAAAATATGTTAAAAATCCACTTTATCCAAAATATAAAGTAGCTAGCCATAAACTTAATAAGAAATTCGTAGCACAAAAATAAACTACAAAATATCTCTGATAGTAATAAAAAGAGAGCTGATTCAATAGAAAGTCAGATGTTGCTTCTGGATGGTAAGAATATTTTTAAATTTTCAGTTCTTAATCCATAAATAAAGTAAACTCAGTAAAATTCACAAAGGTACTTATCAGTCACCTTAAAAAGTAATTCTAAATATATCTAGAGGTAATAAAATAAATACAATGTGGAGAAAGCATCTGTGACATTTTAATATATATATATGTATGCAACCATTAAAGAAGAATATGGTACCAGCAGTAGAATAAAAAGATAAAATGCGAAGAATTGAAAGTGCAAAAAAAATCGTAGAGGAGGTAACTAGGTGATAAGAAAGATGTTGTTACAAAGCAGTTGGAAAAGACCAATTATTTCTTAAATGATATTTAGGAAATAGCCAACAATTGGGGGTTGTATATTTATTTTATATGGATAAATGGGGAAAATGGGAAGCACGATATATTAAAAAAGAACAAAAAAAGATGGGTGAATGTTTATACCAATTTTGGATATAGAAAGCCTTGCTAAAAGATAACATTAAAGAGAGAAGAACTGATACAAAAAGTGCAAACATTTATACTTAAGAACACAGCATAATCAGAATTGAAAGGACATTGAAACGTTGGACAAGCCTATGAAATAGTTATGACAGGTCGTAAGTTAATAGCATTAAAAGATGAAGAGACTATAAATCAATTACAAACTGATGACTACATGTACAATTCAAAAAAATGGGTACAAGACATGAATAGCAGATTTACAAACTGAAAAAACAATCATCAATACTTATTTAAAACTCTTAGCTTTACTAGTAATAAAATTAATACTTAAAATGTGACCATATTTCACCATATTGATTTGTCAATGGTTTTAAAAGTTAATATCTAGAGTTGATCTGGATATGAAGAAAGGAGACGTCACCTCTTTTACTAATGATATTATAAATATTTCTGGTAGTATAAATATTTCTGATGGGTAGTTTGTCAAGTAAGTAGCAAAAGCTTTTGATCCAGTAATTCCACTCTAGGAGTTTATTCTAAAATAATAATTAGATATTTGGCAAAGGTATGTGAAAACAATGTGCTTACACAACAGTCGTCAACTGATATCAAACATTCTCATGGTAGAAGTTTGGAAGATATTTAGAAGAAAATGTTGACACAAGTATATTAATACTGATAAATGTATACCACATATTAATAAGTGACAAAAAGTGGACATGTATTTTATGATTGCCTTTTATAAAGATCAAAATATGTGCCAAGAAAAAGTCTAGAAGGGTACACAAAAAATAGTGATTATTTCTAGATCCTATATTATCATCAAGCTATTATTTAAAATTTTATTTCCACTTATTCGTATTTTCTTATTTTCCTTCAAGAAATATGTATTAATTATGCAGCAGGAGGAAATTATAAAATTCTCTACAAATAGATTTTACCACAATTATGATGTCTGTGATTAAAATTGAAACTGGAATACAGTTTGTCCTCTTTTCACACTTTGCCTGGAAACCTAGATTGATGAATTGAATTTCAGATTTTTCCTCTTCTGGAGATTGTTATTATTTGACTACAGGGTAAACAAAGATCTTGTAAAAAATTAACTAGAAAAGACATGAGCTTTATATTCATAACATAGCGTGTTATGTACACCAGAGAGAATGCTCCAAATACTAAGTTTTTAGTTATTTCACTTATCGGCAGCATGACCTTGAGCGAGTCTCTGAAGCCTCTGATGTTTCACATTCCTTCCTTAGCTAGAAAATGGAGATAAAAAAATTCAAGATGCCAACATCAGGGGGATGTTTGAGGATTTAAGTGAAACAATGACCGTCAGGTTTTATAAATTAACGAAGAGCTAGATGGATGTGAGGGACTATTCTCAGCTTTTCTTTTTCTTAGCTCTTTTCTTATCTAGTGCATGTTTCTTGTATTTTTAGAGATGCCATAAGTCTGATATTTTCAAAGCAAATGCATCTCAAAACTGGGTGGATCAGTATTTCATCTGCCCAAATAGCACTCTTCTCGATATTAATAGCTCAAGATGGATTTAAATGTTGAAGAGTCATTCAGTGTTCCACTTTGCTGCTGCCTGCAGAGTCATCTTTGAAGCTTGGGTTGTAGAATGGAATGAGATAAAATGAACAAAAAGGCTCGTGTGTGTTAAGATGGCTTCCTCATATTTCTAAAGATGCCGAGTGCTTATGCCAAGTTTGGGCAAACACAATCCTGACTATTTACATGGCATAATGGAAGTAAACACTCAAGAAGAAAGAAACCTGATGCTTTTACTCAGCATGATATAAACCATTATCTCATGTTTTCTATGGAAAACAGTCTCAGCCGAGAAATTTGGTAACTCAGTAGGCTATTAATAGGATGTGGAATGTGATTACTCCTTTTGGATTACTTCAATATGTAATTACTTGTAGGAGCTAGTAGAAAGAAACTCTATTAAATGATAATTATAGGACTGTATTTGCTTTAAGGTTTTGTAATAGCTCTAAACATGAAAGTTTTCATTAACTGTTTGCCATAGTTAATAAAGTCATTTTTCTTTAAAAGTAGCAATTTCCTGCAAAAGTGGTAGCTCTAACAGAGGATTAGTTTCTTATAGGAAAGGGCAGAGGACACAGATTGTACAGTAGTTGGCTTGTCTATAGTAGTATAATGTCCTTGAAAATATAGATGGCATCCTCAAAGTAGTGAGACAGTGTGGCATACTTATAACTCCCTAGAGAACAATATGTCTTGGTATAATGTTTTCAGAGGGTTAAAAGCAACTAAATATTATTGCATACATAAAAAGAAAGAAGACAGGCAGGTGAAAGAGTGAAGCTGGTGTGGTGAGGAAAGCCTAGAAATACCTGCTCTTTCAGGTGTCCAGTGATAAACTAGGGATGCTGGGAATATGTCTATCTGGCAGTTAGGTCTCAAATGTAGATTGGGGATTATATGAACATACGAATAAAAGTTTGACCACAGATATTTGAGAAAACAGATGATAAAAGAGGTGGTAGCATGAGAGGCATGTGAAAACACCGGAGTTTTCTGGACAACCAAGTAGATCACCTTACTATTCATAAAACTAAATGTATGCCAAAATCGTTTTGTTTTAAGTATTTTCTTCATCATAAAACTGAAATAAGCCTAGGCTAAAATAATGTAGCAATCTGCCATCCCACGGTGGAATCAGAAAATAATTTGGGAACTAAGAAAATTTCAAGAGTGGAGACAGGGATTCTCATGACCTCAGATGCACACCTATCTTGAAAGATGCACAAGTACCATGAAAACACTGTTTATGCCACCTCATTTCATTCACCTTGGTAACCATTGCCAGCCAATACATGCCAGAATCTCCCTGCTTTGGAAAAATTTACCTTTACAAAAGGAAATACCTATATTACATGTGTGTACCACTGAGGTACATGTGCTCTTAGTTGAGATACATGTGCTCCTAGCTGAGAACTACTCATCTACCTGCGTGCTTTGCAGAATTTTCTCTTCAAGGGGCTTAAGGCGCTCATGCATGCACGTGAACCAAAGCCAACAAGTCAAAGAAAAGTCTTAGATTACATGTAAAGTTAAAGAGCTTTGAGGAATTTTCTATTTCACAGTGATGGAATCATTTACAAAGTGAATCACAGGTTCTTTTGCAGGTTTACTATCAAACATGTCTCTCCATGTAACTTCCTTCACACTCAGGCTTCCAAGAGCATGTCCACTGCAGAACATTTTACCCCACAGTTTCATATGATATGTACTTGATTTATAAGGGCCATACTTAAATGCTCAAATCAGTGCAAGAAAGAATAATAAAATAGATCAGGCCATGTCCAAATCCAGGTGGCCTGGGGAACACTCTTCTGCTTTAATGATCAACCCAATAGGGTACAGTAGTTAAGGCTGGAACTTCCAGTCTCTGAGTATCTGGATCTAAAATCTAGATCTAACTCCTATGTGGCTAATTGACTTTCAACAATAGCTGATAGTTCTATGCCTCGTTTTCCTCACCTTCAAAACGGGAAAGGTAATAATAACGCTTCCCTCAGGTGTGCTGAGAGAACTAAAAGGGTAGAGTACGGAAGGATGTTGGCATGGTGTTTGGAACCCAGTACTGGCATATATGAGATTGTTAACAGTGATAACTGTGATGGGGAATGCGATGCTATTTATAAGATTAACTTAAGAGCGTATAAGCCTGATTTCAGACCCTGCAAAAGCAATAAACCTATAACCTAACATACGGCTAATGAAAACATATGTACTCTGGAGAACCACCTTTTATCCCTATGTCAAATGATGGCATTTGCCATCTTGGTTTTGCAGACCATTGTCACAGGTTTCTAGGAACAGGTGCAGACCAAAAGAGTCTGGCGGGGAGTCAAGAAATTTATGTTTTGATCCTGGCTCTGCCACCAAAGGGGACTGTATCAGCGGGGTCTGTACAACATAAAGAATTTGTAAGTCTAAAACCTCCCGAGTGACGAAATAGGAAGCAGAAAGCATCGTATTTGGCCACGTTGACAGTGGCCAGCCTGCGCTTCGTTCACACCCTTCAAGCACTCACTTTGCGACCACCGTTAGGGGTCCAGCTCTGTACCCAGCCACGTCGCCTGAAAACTGTGCTTGGAAGAAGCCAGCTGAAAGGTTCCGCTGCCTTACAAAGTCAAACTTATCTCTTTTAATGCTTTTCTTGGTATCAATATTCATAAAGCCATGCTTCCCCCCAAGGGTTCACCAACCTCTTAAAAAAAAAAAAGATAAATGAAGTTGTTTGCATATTGACCCTGTAAGCTTCCCCACTTGGTTTCCCTACTGCTTCATGAATATCAAAGCCAACCAAAAAAAAAAAAGTAAAATAAAATTAGACTCACTTATTCATATGCACCAACTGAGCCCATGTCTCAAAATAAAGATGGCATGATTATTTCTTGTTTGCTCTTCAACAGAAAGGCATTATTAAGATTAGGAGAAATACTTGTGCTCTGTAACATAAAAGCCATTTATCTCCCATTTCTACTTCTCTGAATGCATAGGAACCTTGGTACGAACCTCTGTTGTCTCTGACTGTGAAATTTGGGTTGTGAATGATTTCAGGGGGTAGGCTGAAGATAAATCTTGGTCCATTGGCTGTGTCATCCTTGTCATCTGCACTAATTGTAACAATTGGCTGAAAAAGAAAGGTGGCCCATAAATAAATCATGCTGACATTGGCACATCATTTATATAAAAATTCCTGACTGGGTAAGAAGCCTGGTTTTAATTAGAGAATGTAGTTCCAGAACTAGACTGGGGCTCTGAAGCTTTCTTGGGCAGTGGGAGGTATCTCTAGGTGATGCTCTAAAAACCAAACTCTGTTTGCAAATGCCTTGCCCGTAGCGGGGAAGGGGACAGCACTATTACCTGGTTAGAAAGTGGCTTAGTCTGATCACTCTCACAGATGAAGCCTTCGTAAGGGGCGGCAAACTTGGGAGCATTATCATTGACGTCAAGGACCCTAATGGCCACTGGGACTTTGGCTTCCTGATGCCGGTTATCTGGAAGGATAGAATTCAGACAGTCAGTGCCAAGGAGGAATCCACATTTGTCCAAGGTTACTCTTGGGAAAGAGTAAGCTCCTGTCACTCATTTGGGCAGTGTAGGGAAAGGCCCTGTGGGCACAGAGCCATTTAAAACCCTAAGAAAGCTAGGTCCAGTGTAAGAGGGATGCTCTGGGGGTGAATGTCAGTATTAGACCATAAGAACTAAAACCACTTTTCCATTTCTCCCGACTCTGATGCTGACGTTATATTCTGAATGCTTATAATGGAGCCTGTCCCCTATCCCCGAGTGTAGTCAGTCCATAGCAGCAGTTCTCAAACTGGGGTCCCCAGAGCAGCAGCCAAACCATCTGGGAACTTGCTGGAAATGAAAATGCTCAGGCTCCACCCCAAACCTACTGAATCAGAGGCTCTGAGAGCGGCACCCAGAAACCTTCATTATAACAAGCCCTCCATGACATCCCAATGCATGATCAAGTTTGAGACCCACTGGTCTACAGGCAAATAAGAACCCACAAATCTTGGCTCTAAGAACTCAGCTGCTCTCGGTTTAAACAAAACTGAGTGACAGAATAAAGTGGGAATCCTTCAGTGATAGTGATAAGTTTCAAGCCGCCGAGAGTTCTCATCTCACTTGCCAAGTCTGTACCCAGTTCTGCCAGAGAAAATAAAAAAAACATCTCTATGGATTTACTTATACATTTTCCTAGATAAATGACCAAAAATAAAGTTTAAAGATTGAAAAATATACTGAAGACTAAAAAATTTATTCTATCTCAGCTGTCACTTTCCAGCAGAAATAGAGTCTGAAGGAATAATATTTGGTAAAAGCAGAATCAAAACCTTTAAGAGAATACTTACGAATTTCTGCTGCAAAAACAGATATGTTGACCCACGCCGTTTCCTCTCTATCCAGAGGTTTTGTAGTTTTAATAAAACCATCCTCTGGATTAATAGTGAAAAACCTGTCGAGGTCAGTATGACGATCAATTGAATACCTAAGCAGAATGCAAATGAGGCAATTAGAGAGACGTTCCAAGCAGCTTAATATTTGAATATTTTCTCCATGCTGTATTTAAAGCAACTTTTTCAATGAGTTGCTTGAGCTAGGGTTTTCTTTTTAATCGAATTTACTTTTCAAACTTTGTACATGAATCTTTTATAGAAATCATTTTTGCCACACTGGAATTCTTTATTCAGTACAATGAATGGAAAAGTTGCTTAGCATATTTGATTGAGAAGCATAATAACATGTTGCATATTTCTCCATATTTACTACAATCATCCATCATCTGAATATTTATGAAACTGCATTTGGGAAGTGGGTTTGCCTTGCTCCCAAACTACTCAGAAAGTCATAAATGTATCAAAACCTATGCCAGATTTTTGCATATAAAATACTATTAGTTTCAAGTTTACCTAAATTTATCATCAAAGATCATTTATGATCCTAAAAAATCATTTTTTTTCCTTATTTAGAGAAAAACACTAACTATATTTTGAGTGAATTTATCTAGTTTATTTAGTTAGTTTTATCAGTTCCCTGGTAGCCTGATTCTTTCTGAATTCCAGCGTGAACTATAAAAGCATGACTGGCTGTTCATTTGCAGGGCATTCTCCCCACACCTTAATGACCCCAAGCTACGCCTAGCAGCATAGTTCAAAGGTTTTAGTTATTTCTATCCAGTAGAAAAAAAATTTTTTTTTCAAACAAAAGACAAAATATTTTCCAAAATATTATTGGAGTATATTTATGGCAAGGTGAGGTGGGAGATGGGGACAGAGGAGTGGTCTTTGTTTGGATAAAAGGAAAAGTGACTTGCCCAGGACACACAGAGTTGAAAGTATCTGAGTCCTGGCTTTCATCAATCTGTTGAGCTCCAAAGTCCCTTTCCTTTCCAGTCCATCACACTGACTCCAAAATGGAGAATAGCAAAGGTGGCTATGCTAACTCAGACAACATGCTGCATTCATAATTGGCTGGTTTCCTGCTCTTAGAGGGTTAGCTGTTTTTTTCCTAAAGTTTATGGAACATATATGCCTGAAGGCATTCATTGAGGGTTATAAAACCAAAGAACATTAGAGGCAGCAAAGACTATGGATGCCATAGGGTTTAATATCTTCAGTTTACAAATGATGGGATCTGCAAATGGTCTGTTATCTAGTTTCGGGGGAGCCACTATCAGAACTTGGATCTTCCAATTCCAGATCCTGTTCTTTCAAGGAAAGTGGGACTGTGTGCATCAAGCAGCCCTTCACCATATGCAAATCCAGGATCTTGTTTGACTCCACAGCTCCCTGTGAGAATAGAATGATGAGTCCCTCCCCCAGTGAGGACACTGAAGAATAACCATCGCACACCTCATAAATATCAGTAGGGGCTCTGAAACTGAGCCCTTCGCAGATAGCCCTACGTGAAAAGGCTTTTTGCCCTGCCACCAGGAAGTTTACTATCTACTTGACATGATAAGATGCACTCACAGGAAAATAGATAATTAATCATTCAAAGCATGGATTGGGTTTTGTAAAGTTCTAGGTATAAAATAAGCTCATGCTCCACTATATATTAACTGAGTGATATTGGAAAAGCCACTTAGGCTTGTTGAATTTAGCTTATTTATCTTTTAAACTAGAATATTAATAGTACCTATTAAGCATTTGTGAGAGTCACATTACATAATCGATGTTTAAGACACATAACCTGGTGCCTTACACATGGTCAAGCAGGACAGCAAATAATAGCTGCTTCTATTTTGTTGTTAACTGCTGCTGTTATACAGTGTGGATAGACCATGGAAGTTCTCCAATGTCAATCTACAGAGTGCGACTTTCATCCTATAGCCAGTGAAAAATCATGGAAGGCTTTTGATCAGAGAAGCAAATCAACAGAATTAGGTTATCAAGAAGAGGACTAAGGTAGGGTGAGCAAGATAGTCTCAGCATGAAAGAATAGAGGAAGGGGCAGAGGAAACTTAAGGATCTGATGGAGTAGTTAATGAATGAGGTACAAAGGGAGTTTGATGTAGGAGTGACAGAGGGAATAAAAACTGACGTGGTGAAGAGAGAACTGCGAGGACTCGGCTTTTTTGGATATCTGTGGGAGGCTGGGAGAGTCCTAGAGAAATTCTGGCCCAAGAGTGTCAGAGAGAGAGGGCGACGTTGGGAGACACAGAACAAAGTCAATTTGGCAGGAAGAGAGGCTAAAATTCCACCAGGGGTATGCTGCATACTAAGAGAGCGAGGATCCAACTCTGTCATAAGTTTCAGAGTCACAGGTGGTGGCAGTCTTCAAGCATGTCACATGAAGTGTAAGGTTAAAAATATGTTTGAATGAAAGAGTAAGCCAGTGAAGGAAAAAGCAAGTGAGTGAAAATGCATGGCACACAACAGAATAAGTACAGAATTAGAATCAGAGAGAAGATCAGTCTGGAGGCAGAGAATCTGGAGGACTGGCCCAGTCAGTCATGGCACGGGGGAGATCTCTGTAGGTGGGAGGACAGAGAGAGGAAGGCCAGAGTCAAAAAGCTGAGCCTCAGGAGTCTCCAGTGCCTGGATAGGGATCAGTGCCTAGTCCGGACACCAGGTATGGTGCAGTCTGAGGCATCAAGAGGTTGCTGCCGAGGAAGCTAAGGGGAGAGACTATTTCAGGAAAGCAGTGGGGACAAAAGCGTGTTGAAAGCTACAGAGTTCTAGAAAAAAAAGATCTGCAAACTGTTCATGCAGCTCTAAGTTTTGGTGACACAATAAGGCCTTCCCTATATGTCCAAGGACACAAATTCCTTTAGAGGTAAAGATAAGCAGTTAGGAAATCAG